>OY288245.1:41918136-44318136 GCA_958450325.1 Agrostemma githago
TAGGTGAACCCTGTCGTGGATATGATTCAAAGATGGGGCACTGAACCTTAAGAGTAGGGTACTGCATAAGACGGGACGCAAAAAGGTTTAGGGTTGGATTAGGCGGACCCGCTTCGTGGCTCCGCCTAATCCAACCCTATACCCTTTTCCTTATTCAAGGTCACTAAACCCGCAAGAAACTGAACCCTAAGAGGGTATTGGTGAACCCTGTCGTGGATGTGATTCAAATATGGGGCACTGAACCTTAAGAGTAGGGTACTGCATAAGACGGGACGGAAAAGGGTTTACTGCTGGATTAGGCGAACCCGCTTCGCGGCTTCGTCTAATCCAACCCTAAACCCTTTTCCTTATTCAAGGTCACTAAACCCGCAAGAAACTGAACCCTAAGAGGGTATTGGTAAACCCTTTCGTGGATGTGATTCAAAAATGGGGCACTGAACCTTAAGAGTAAGGTACTGCATAAGACGGGACGGAAAAGGGTTTAGGGTTGGATTAGGCGAACCCGCTTCGCGGCTCCGCCTAATCCAACCCTAAACCCTTTTCCTTATTCAAGGTCACTAAACCCGCAAGAAACTGAACCCTAAGAGGGTATTGGTGAACCCTGTCGTGGATGTGATTCAAATATGGGGCACTGAACCTTAAGAGTAGGGTACTGCATAAGACGGGACGGAAAAGGGTTTACGGTTGGATTAGCCGAACCCGCTTCGCGGCTTCGCCTAATCCAACCCTAAACCCTTTTCCTTATTCAAGGTCACTAAACCCGCAAGAAACTGAACCCTAAGAGGGTATTGGTGAACCCTGTCGTGGATGTGATTCAAAGATGGGGCACTGAACCTTAAGAGTAGGGTACTGCATAAGACGGGACGGAAAAGGGTTAGGTTTGGATTAGGCGAACCCGCTTCGCGGCTTCGCCTAATCCAACCCTAAACCCTTTTCCTTATTCAAGGTCACTAAACCCGCAAGAAACTGAACCCTAAGAGGGTATTTGTAAACCCTTTCGTGGATGTGATTCAAAAATGGGGCACTGAACCTTAAGAGTAAGGTACTGCATAAGATGGGACGGAAAAGGGTTTAGGGTTGGATTAGGCGAACCCGCTTCGCGGCTCCGCCTAATCCAACCCTAAACCCTTTTCCTTATTCAAGGTCACTAAACCCGCAAGAAACTGAACCCTAAGAGGGTATTGGTGAACCCTGTCGTGGATGTGATTCAAATATGGGGCACTGAACCTTAAGAGTAGGGTACTGCATAAGACGGGACGGAAAAGGGTTTACGGTTGGATTAGGCGAACCCGCTTCGCGGCTTCGCCTAATCCAACCCTAAACCCTTTTCCTTATTCAAGGTCACTAAACCCGCAAGAAACTGAACCCTAAGAGGGTATTGGTAAACCCTTTCGTGGATGTGATTCAAAAATGGGGCACTGAACCTTAAGAGTAGGGTACTGCATAAGACGGGACGGAAAAGGGTTTAGGTTTGGATTAGGCGAACCCTAAACCCTTTTCCTTATTCAAGGTCACTAAACCCGCAAGAAACTGAACCCTAAGAGGGTATTGGTGAACCCTGTCGTGGATGTGATTCAAAGATGGGGCACTGAACCTTAAGAGTAGGGTACTGCATAAGACGGGACGGAAAAGGGTTTAGGTTTGGATTAGGCGAAGCCGCTTCGCGGCTCCGCCTAATCCAACCCTAAACCCTTTTCCTTATTCAAGGTCACTAAACCCGCAAGAAACTGAACCCTAAGAGGGTATTGGTGAACCCTGTCGTGGATGTGATTCAAATATGGGGCACTGAACCTTAAGAGTAGGGTACTGCATAAGACGGGACGGAAAAGGGTTTACGGTTGGATTAGGCGAACCCGCTTCGCGGCTTCGCCTAATCCAACCCTAAACCCTTTTCCTTATTCAAGGTCACTAAACCCGCAAGAAACTGAACCCTAAGAGGGTATTGGTGAACCCTGTCGTGGATGTGATTCAAATATGGGGCACTGAACCTTAAGAGTAGGGTACTGCATAAGACGGGACGGAAAAGGGTTTACGGTTGGATTTGGCGAACCCGCTTCGCGGCTTCGCCTAATCCAACCCTAAACCCTTTTCCTTATTCAAGGTCACTAAACCCGGAAGAAACTGAACCCTAAGAGGGTATTGGTGAACCCTGTCGTGGATGTGATTCAAAGATGGGGCACTGAACCTTAAGAGTAGGGTACTGCATAAGACGGGACGGAAAAGGGTTTAGGTTTGGATTAGGCGAACCCGCTTCGCGGCTTCGCCTAATCCAACCCTAAACCCTTTTCCTTATTCAAGGTCACTAAACCCGCAAGAAACTGAACCCTAAGAGGGTATTGGTAAACCCTTTCGTGGATGTGATTCAAAAATGGGGCACTGAACCTTAAGAGTAAGGTACTGCATAAGACGGGACGGAAAAGGGTTTAGGGTTGGATTAGGCGAACCCGCTTCGCGGCTCCGCCTAATCGAACCCTAAACCCTTTTCCTTATTCAAGGTCACTAAACCCGCAAGAAACTGAACCCTAAGAGGGTATTGGTGAACCCTGTCGTGGATGTGATTCAAATATGGGGCACTGAACCTTAAGAGTAGGGTACTGCATAAGACGGGACGGAAAAAGGTTTACGGTTGGATTAGGCGAACCCGCTTCGCGGCTTCGCCTAATCCAACACTAAACCCTTTTCCTTATTCAAGGTCACTAAACCCGCAAGAAACTGAACCCTAAGAGGGTATTGGTGAACCCTGTCGTGGATGTGATTCAAAGATGGGGCACTGAACCTTAAGAGTAGGGTACTGCATAAGACGGGACGGAAAAGGGTTTAGGTTTGGATTAGGCGAACCCTAAACCCTTTTCCTTATTCAAGGTCACTAAACCCGCAAGAAACTGAACCCTAAGAAAGTATAGGTGAACCCTGTCGTGGATGTGATTCAAAGATGGGGCATTGAACCTTAAGAGTAGGGTACTGCATAAGACGGGACGGAAAAGGGTTTAGGTTTGGATTAGGCGAACCCGCTTCGCGGCTCCGCCTAGTCCAACCCTAAACCCTTTTCCTTATTCAAGGTCACTAAACTCGCAAGAAACTGAACCCTAAGAGAGTATAGGTGAACCCTGTCGTGGATATGATTCAAAGATGGGGCACTGAACCTTAAGAGTAGGGTACTGCATAAGACGGGACGGAAAAGGGTTTAGGGTTGGATTAGGCGAACCCGCTTCGCGGCTCCGCCTAATCCAACCCTAAACCCTTTTCCTTATTCAACGTCACTAAACCCGCAAGAAACTGAACCCTAAGAGGGTATTGGTGAACCCTGTCGTGGATGTGATTCAAATATGGGGCACTGAACCTTAAGAGTAGGGTACTGCATAAGACGGGACGGAAAAGGGTTTACGGTTGGATTAGGCGAACCCGCTTCGCGGCTTCGCCTAATCCAACCCTAAACCCTTTTCCTTATTCAAGGTCACTAAACCCGCAAGAAACTGAACCCTAAGAGGGTATTGGTGAACCCTGTCGTGGATGTGATTCAAATATGGGGCACTGAACCTTAAGAGTAGGGTACTGCATAAGACGGGACGGAAAAGGGTTTACGGTTGGATTTGGCGAACCCGCTTCGCGGCTTCGCCTAATCCAACCCTAAACCCTTTTCCTTATTCAAGGTCACTAAACCCGGAAGAAACTGAACCCTAAGAGGGTATTGGTGAACCCTGTCGTGGATGTGATTCAAAGATGGGGCACTGAACCTTAAGAGTAGGGTACTGCATAAGACGGGACGGAAAAGGGTTTAGGTTTGGATTAGGCGAACCCGCTTCGCGGCTTCGCCTAATCCAACCCTAAACCCTTTTCCTTATTCAAGGTCACTAAACCCGCAAGAAACTGAACCCTAAGAGGGTATTGGTAAACCCTTTCGTGGATGTGATTCAAAAATGGGGCACTGAACCTTAAGAGTAAGGTACTGCATAAGACGGGACGGAAAAGGGTTTAGGGTTGGATTAGGCGAACCCGCTTCGCGGCTCCGCCTAATCGAACCCTAAACCCTTTTCCTTATTCAAGGTCACTAAACCCGCAAGAAACTGAACCCTAAGAGGGTATTGGTGAACCCTGTCGTGGATGTGATTCAAATATGGGGCACTGAACCTTAAGAGTAGGGTACTGCATAAGACGGGACGGAAAAAGGTTTACGGTTGGATTAGGCGAACCCGCTTCGCGGCTTCGCCTAATCCAACACTAAACCCTTTTCCTTATTCAAGGTCACTAAACCCGCAAGAAACTGAACCCTAAGAGGGTATTGGTGAACCCTGTCGTGGATGTGATTCAAAGATGGGGCACTGAACCTTAAGAGTAGGGTACTGCATAAGACGGGACGGAAAAGGGTTTAGGTTTGGATTAGGCGAACCCTAAACCCTTTTCCTTATTCAAGGTCACTAAACCCGCAAGAAACTGAACCCTAAGAAAGTATAGGTGAACCCTGTCGTGGATGTGATTCAAAGATGGGGCATTGAACCTTAAGAGTAGGGTACTGCATAAGACGGGACGGAAAAGGGTTTAGGTTTGGATTAGGCGAACCCGCTTCGCGGCTCCGCCTAGTCCAACCCTAAACCCTTTTCCTTATTCAAGGTCACTAAACTCGCAAGAAACTGAACCCTAAGAGAGTATAGGTGAACCCTGTCGTGGATATGATTCAAAGATGGGGCACTGAACCTTAAGAGTAGGGTACTGCATAAGACGGGACGGAAAAGGGTTTAGGGTTGGATTAGGCGAACCCGCTTCGCGGCTCCGCCTAATCCAACCCTAAACCCTTTTCCTTATTCAACGTCACTAAACCCGCAAGAAACTGAACCCTAAGAGGGTAATGGTGAACCCTGTCGTGGATGTGATTCAAATATGGGGCACTGAACCTTAAGAGTAGGGTACTGCATAAGACGGGACGGAAAAGGGTTTACGGTTGGATTAGGCGAACCCGCTTCGCGGCTTCGCCTAATCCAACCCTAAACCCTTTTCCTTATTCAAGGTCACTAAACCCGCAAGAAACTGAACCCTAAGAGAGTATAGGTGAACCCTGTCGTGGATGTGATTCAAAGATGGGGCACTGAACCTTAAGAGTAGGGTACTGCATAAGACGGGACGGAAAAGGGTTTTGGTTTGGATTAGGCGAACCCGCTTCGCGGCTCCGCCTAGTCCAACCCTAAACCCTTTTCCTTATTCAAGGTCACTAAACCCGCAAGAAACTGAACCCTAAGAGAGTATAGGTGAACCCTGTCGTGGATGTGATTCAAAGATGGGGCACTGAACCTTAAGAGTAGGGTACTGCATAAGACGGGACGGAAAAGGGTTTAGGTTTGGATTAGGCGAACCCGCTTCGCGGCTCCGCCTAGTCCAACCCTAAACCCTTTTCCTTATTCAAGGTCACTAAACCCGCAAGAAACTGAACCATACGAGAGTATAGGTGAACCCTGTCGTGGATATGATTAATTGATGGGGCACTGAACCTTAAGAGTAGGGTACTGCATAAGACGGGACGGAAAAGGGTTTAGGGTTGGATTAGGCGGACCCGCTTTGCGGCTCCGCCTAATCCAACCCTAAACCCTTTTCCTTATTCAAGGTCACTAAACCCGCAAGAAACTGAACCCTAAGAGGGTATTGGTAAACCCTTTCGTGGATGTGATTCAAAAATGGGGCACTGAACCTTAAGAGTAAGGTACTGCATAAGACGGGACGGAAAAGGGTTTAGGGTTGGATTAGGCGAACCCGCTTCGCGGCTCCGCCTAATCGAACCCTAAACCCTTTTCCTTATTCAAGGTCACTAAACCCGCAAGAAACTGAACCCTAAGAGGGTATTGGTGAACCCTGTCGTGGATGTGATTCAAATATGGGGCACTGAACCTTAAGAGTAGGGTACTGCATAAGACGGGACGGAAAAAGGTTTACGGTTGGATTAGGCGAACCCGCTTCGCGGCTTCGCCTAATCCAACCCTAAACCCTTTTCCTTATTCAAGGTCACTAAACCCGCAAGAAACTGAACCCTAAGAGGGTATTGGTGAACCCTGTCGTGGATGTGATTCAAAGATGGGGCACTGAACCTTAAGAGTAGGGTACTGCATAAGACGGGACGGAAAAGGGTTTAGGTTTGGATTAGGCGAACCCTAAACCCTTTTCCTTATTCAAGGTCACTAAACCCGCAAGAAACTGAACCCTAAGAAAGTATAGGTGAACCCTGTCGTGGATGTGATTCAAAGATGGGGCACTGAACCTTAAGAGTAGGGTACTGCATAAGACGGGACGGAAAAGGGTTTAGGTTTGGATTAGGCGAACCCGCTTCGCGGCTCCGCCTAGTCCAACCCTAAACCCTTTTCCTTATTCAAGGTCACTAAACCCGCAAGAAACTGAACCCTAAGAGAGTATAGGTGAACCCTGTCGTGGATATGATTCAAAGATGGGGCACTGAACCTTAAGAGTAGGGTACTGCATAAGACGGGACGGAAAAGGGTTTAGGGTTGGATTAGGCGGACCCGCTTCGCGGCTCCGCCTAATCCAACCCTAAACCCTTTTCCTTATTCAAGGTCACTAAACCCGCAAGAAACTGAACCCTAAGAGGGTAATGGTGAACCCTGTCGTGGATGTGATTCAAATATGGGGCACTGAACCTTAAGAGTAGGGTACTGCATAAGACGGGACGGAAAAGGGTTTACGGTTGGATTAGGCGAACCCGCTTCGCGGCTTCGCCTAATCCAACCCTAAACCCTTTTCCTTATTCAAGGTCACTAAACCCGCAAGAAACTGAACCCTAAGAGAGTATAGGTGAACCCTGTCGTGGATGTGATTCAAAGATGGGGCACTGAACCTTAAGAGTAGGGTACTGCATAAGACGGGACGGAAAAGGGTTTTGGTTTGGATTAGGCGAACCCGCTTCGCGGCTCCGCCTAGTCCAACCCTAAACCCTTTTCCTTATTCAAGGTCACTAAACCCGCAAGAAACTGAACCCTAAGAGAGTATAGGTGAACCCTGTCGTGGATGTGATTCAAAGATGGGGCACTGAACCTTAAGAGTAGGGTACTGCATAAGACGGGACGGAAAAGGGTTTAGGTTTGGATTAGGCGAACCCGCTTCGCGGCTCCGCCTAGTCCAACCCTAAACCCTTTTCCTTATTCAAGGTCACTAAACCCGCAAGAAACTGAACCATACGAGAGTATAGATGAACCCTGTCGTGGATATGATTAATTGATGGGGCACTGAACCTTAAGAGTAGGGTACTGCATAAGACGGGACGGAAAAGGGTTTAGGGTTGGATTAGGCGGACCCGCTTCGCGGCTCCGCCTAATCCAACCCTAAACCCTTTTCCTTATTCAAGGTCACTAAACCCGCAAGAAACTGAACCCTAAGAGGGTATTGGTGAACCCTGTCGTGGATGTGATTCAAATATGGGGCACTGAACCTTAAGAGTAGGGTACTGCATAAGACGGGACGGAAAAGGGTTTACGGTTGGATTAGGCGAACCCGCTTCGCGGCTTCGCCTAATCCAACCCTAAACCCTTTTCCTTATTCAAGGTCACTAAACCCGCAAGAAACTGAACCCTAAGAGGGTATTGGTAAACCCTTTCGTGGATGTGATACAAAAATGGGGCACAGAACCTTAAGAGTAGGGTCTTGCATAAGACGGGACGGAAAAGGGTTTAGGGTTGGATTAGGCGAACCCGCTTCGCGGCTCCGCCTAATCCAACCCTAAACCCTTTTCCTTATTCAAGGTCACTAAACCCGCAAGAAACTGAACCCTAAGAGGGTATTGGTGAACCCTGTCGTGGATGTGATTCAAATATGGGGCACTGAACCTTAAGAGTAGGCTACTGCATAAGACGGGTCGGAAAAGGGTTTAGGGTTGGATTAGGCGAACCCGCTTCGCGGCTCCGTCTAATCCAACCCTAAACCATTTTCCTTATCCAAGGTCACTAATCCCGCAAGAAACTGAACCCTAAGAGGGTATTGGTGAACCCTGTCGTGGATGTTATTCAAAGATGGAGCACTGAACCTTAAGAGTAGGGTACTGCATAAGACGGGACAGAAAAGGGTTTAGGGTTGGATTAGGCGAACCCGCTTCGCGGCTCCGACTAATCCAACCCTAAACCCTTTTCCTTATTCAAGGTTACTAAACCCGCAAGAAACTGAACCCTAAGAGGGTATTGGTGAACCCTGTCGTGGATGTGATTCAAAGATGGGGCAGTGAACCTTAAGAGTAGGGTACTGCATAAGACGGGACGGAACAGGGTTTAGGTTTGGATTAGGCGAACCCTAAACCCTTTTCCTTATTCAAGGTCACTAAACCCGCAAGAAACTGAACCCTAAGAGAGTATAGGGGAACCCTGTCGTGGATGTGATTCAAAGATGGGGCACTGAACCTTAAGAGTAGGGTAGTGCATAAGACGGGACGGAAAAGGGTTTAGGTTTGGATTAGGCGAACCCGCTTCGCGGCTCCGCCTAATCCAACCCTGAACCCTTTTCCTTATTCAAGGTCACTAAACCCGCAAGAAACTGAACCCTAAGAGGGTATTGGTGAGCCCTGTCGTGGATGTGATTCAAATATGGGGCACTGAACCTTAAGAGTAGGGTACTGCATAAGACGGGACGGAAAAGGGTTTACGGCTGGATTAGGAGAACCCGCTTCGCGGCTCCGCCTAATCCAACCCTAAACCCTTTTCCTTATTCAAGGTCACTAAACCCGCAAGAAACTGAACCCTAAGAGGGTATTGGTGAACCCTGTCGTGGATGTGATTTAAATATGGGGCACTGAACCTTAAGAGTAGGGTACTGCATAAGACGGGACGGAAAAGGGTTTACGGTTGGATTAGGCGAACCCGCTTCGCGGCTTCGCCTAATCCAACCCTAAACCCTTTTCCTTATTCAAGGTCACTAAACCCGCAAGAAACTGAACCCTAAGAGAGTATAGGTGAACCCTGTCGTGGATGTGATTCAAAGATGGGGCACTGAACCTTAAGAGTAGGGTACTGCATTAGACAGGACGGAAAAGGGTTTAGGTTTGGATTAGGCGAACCCGCTTCGCGGCTCCGCCTAGTCCAACCCTAAACCCTTTTCCTTATTCAAGGTCACTAAACCCGCAAGAAACTGAACCCTAAGAGAGTATAGGTGAACCCTGTCGTGGATGTGATTCAAAGATGGGGCACTGAACCTTAAGAGTAGGGTACTGCATAAGACGGGACGGAAAAGGGTTTAGGTTTGGATTAGGCGAACCCGCTTCGCGGCTCCGCCTAGTCCAACCCTAAACCCTTTTCCTTATTCAAGGTCACTAAACCCGCAAGAAACTGAACCATAAGAGAGTATAGGTGAACCCTGTCGTGGATATGATTCAAAGATGGGGCACTGAACCTTAAGAGTAGGGTACTGCATAAGACGGGACGGAAAAGGGTTTAGGGTTGGATTAGGCGGACCCGCTTCGCGGCTCCGCCTAATCCAACCCTAAACCCTTTTCCTTATTCAAGGTCACTAAACCCGCAAGAAACTGAACCCTAAGAGGGTATTGGTGAACCCTGTCGTGGATGTGATTCAAATATGGGGCACTGAACCTTAAGAGTAGGGTACTGCATAAGACGGGACGGAAAAGGGTTTACGGTTGGATTAGGCGAACCCGCTTCGCGGCTTCGCCTAATCCAACCCTAAACCCTTTTCCTTATTCAAGGTCACTAAACCCGCAAGAAACTGAACCCTAAGAGGGTATTGGTAAACCCTTTCGTGGATGTGATACAAAAATGGGGCACAGAACCTTAAGAGTAGGGTCTTGCATAAGACGGGACGGAAAAGGGTTTAGGGTTGGATTAGGCGAACCCGCTTCGCGGCTCCGCCTAATCTAACCCTAAACCCTTTTCCTTATTCAAGGTCACTAAACCCGCAAGAAACTGAACCCTAAGAGAGTATAGGTGAACCCTGTCGTGGATATGATTCAAAGATGGGGCACTGAACCTTAAGAGTAGGGTACTGCATAAGACGGGACGGAAAAGGGTTTAGGGTTGGATTAGGCGGACCCGCTTCGCGGCTCCGCCTAATCCAACCCTAAACCCTTTTCCTTATTCAAGGTCACTAAACCCGCAAGAAACTAAACCCTAAGAGGGTATTGGTGAACCCTGTCGTGGATGTGATTCAAATATGGGGCACTGAACCTTAAGAGTAGGGTACTGCATAAGACGGGACGGAAAAGGGTTTACGGTTGGATTAGGCGAACCCGCTTCGCGGCTTCGCCTAATCCAACCCTAAACCCTTTTCCTTATTCAAGGTCACTAAACCCGCAAGAAACTGAACCCTAAGAGGGTATTGGTAAACCCTTTCGTGGATGTGATACAAAAATGGGGCACAGAACCTTAAGAGTAGGGTCTTGCATAAGACGGGTCGGAAAAGGGTTTAGGGTTGGATTAGGCGAACCCGCTTCGCGGCTCCGTCTAATCCAACCCTAAACCATTTTCCTTATCCAAGGTCACTAATCCCGCAAGAAACTGAACCCTAAGAGGGTATTGGTGAACCCTGTCGTGGATGTTATTCAAAGATGGAGCACTGAACCTTAAGAGTAGGGTACTGCATAAGACGGGACAGAAAAGGGTTTAGGGTTGGATTAGGCGAACCCGCTTCGCGGCTCCGACTAATCCAACCCTAAACCCTTTTCCTTATTCAAGGTTACTAAACCCGCAAGAAACTGAACCCTAAGAGGGTATTGGTGAACCCTGTCGTGGATGTGATTCAAAGATGGGGCAGTGAACCTTAAGAGTAGGGTACTGCATAAGACGGGACGGAACAGGGTTTAGGTTTGGATTAGGCGAACCCTAAACCCTTTTCCTTATTCAAGGTCACTAAACCCGCAAGAAACTGAACCCTAAGAGAGTATAGGGGAACCCTGTCGTGGATGTGATTCAAAGATGGGGCACTGAACCTTAAGAGTAGGGTAGTGCATAAGACGGGACGGAAAAGGGTTTAGGTTTGGATTAGGCGAACCCGCTTCGCGGCTCCGCCTAATCCAACCCTGAACCCTTTTCCTTATTCAAGGTCACTAAACCCGCAAGAAACTGAACCCTAAGAGGGTATTGGTGAGCCCTGTCGTGGATGTGATTCAAATATGGGGCACTGAACCTTAAGAGTAGGGTACTGCATAAGACGGGACGGAAAAGGGTTTACGGCTGGATTAGGAGAACCCGCTTCGCGGCTCCGCCTAATCCAACCCTAAACCCTTTTCCTTATTCAAGGTCACTAAACCCGCAAGAAACTGAACCCTAAGAGGGTATTGGTGAACCCTGTCGTGGATGTGATTTAAATATGGGGCACTGAACCTTAAGAGTAGGGTACTGCATAAGACGGGACGGAAAAGGGTTTACGGTTGGATTAGGCGAACCCGCTTCGCGGCTTCGCCTAATCCAACCCTAAACCCTTTTCCTTATTCAAGGTCACTAAACCCCCAAGAAACTGAACCCTAAGAGAGTATAGGTGAACCCTGTCGTGGATGTGATTCAAAGATGGGGCACTGAACCTTAAGAGTAGGGTACTGCATAAGACAGGACGGAAAAGGGTTTAGGTTTGGATTAGGCGAACCCGCTTCGCGGCTCCGCCTAGTCCAACCCTAAACCCTTTTCCTTATTCAAGGTCACTAAACCCGCAAGAAACTGAACCCTAAGAGAGTATAGGTGAACCCTGTCGTGGATGTGATTCAAAGATGGGGCACTGAACCTTAAGAGTAGGGTACTGCATAAGACGGGACGGAAAAGGGTTTAGGTTTGGATTAGGCGAACCCGCTTCGCGGCTCCGCCTAGTCCAACCCTAAACCCTTTTCCTTATTCAAGGTCACTAAACCCGCAAGAAACTGAACCCTAAGAGGGTATTGGTGAACCCTGTCGTGGATGTGATTCAAATATGGGGCACTGAACCTTAAGAGTAGGGTACTGCATAAGACGGGACGGAAAAGGGTTTACGGTTGGATTAGGCGAACCCGCTTCGCGGCTTCGCCTAATCCAACCCTAAACCCTTTTCCTTATTCAAGGTCACTAAACCCGCAAGAAACTGAACCCTAAGAGGGTATTGGTAAACCCTTTCGTGGATGTGATACAAAAATGGGGCACAGAACCTTAAGAGTAGGGTCTTGCATAAGACGGGACGGAAAAGGGTTTAGGGTTGGATTAGGCGAACCCGCTTCGCGGCTCCGCCTAATCCAACCCTAAACCCTTTTCCTTATTCAAGGTCACTAAACCCGCAAGAAACTGAACCCTAAGAGGGTATTGGTGAACCCTGTCGTGGATGTGATTCAAATATGGGGCACTGAACCTTAAGAGTAGGCTACTGCATAAGACGGGTCGGAAAAGGGTTTAGGGTTGGATTAGGCGAACCCGCTTCGCGGCTCCGTCTAATCCAACCCTAAACCATTTTCCTTATCCAAGGTCACTAATCCCGCAAGAAACTGAACCCTAAGAGGGTATTGGTGAACCCTGTCGTGGATGTTATTCAAAGATGGAGCACTGAACCTTAAGAGTTGGGTACTGCATAAGACGGGACAGAAAAGGGTTTAGGGTTGGATTAGGCGAACCCGCTTCGCGGCTCCGACTAATCCAACCCTAAACCCTTTTCCTTATTCAAGGTTACTAAACCCGCAAGAAACTGAACCCTAAGAGGGTATTGGTGAACCGTGTTGTGGATGTGATTCAAAGATGGGGCAGTGAACCTTAAGAGTAGGGTACTGCATAAGACGGGACGGAAAAGGGTTTAGGTTTGGATTAGGCGAACCCGCTTCGCGGCTCCGCCTAATCCAACCCTAAACCCTTTTCCTTATTCAAGGTCACTAAACCCGCAAGAAACTGAACCCTAAGAGGGTATTGGTGAGCCCTGTCGTGGATGTGATTCAAATATGGGGCACTGAACCTTAAGAGTAGGGTACTGCATAAGACGGGACGGAAAAGGGTTTACGGCTGGATTAGGAGAACCCGCTTCGCGGCTCCGCCTAATCCAACCCTAAACCCTTTTCCTTATTCAAGGTCACTAAACCCGCAAGAAACTGAACCCTAAGAGGGTATTGGTGAACCCTGTCGTGGATGTGATTCAAATATGGGGCACTGAACCTTAAGAGTAGGGTACTGCCTAAGACGGGATGGAAAAGGGTTTACGGTTGGATTAGGCGAACCCGCTTCGCGGCTTCGCCTAATCCAACCCTAAACCCTTTTCCTTATTCAAGGTCACTAAACCCGCAAGAAACTGAACCCTAAGAGGGTATTGGTGAACCCTGTCGTGGATGTGATTCAAAGATGGGGCACTGAACCTTAAGAGTAGGGTACTGCATAAGACGGGACGGAAAAGAGTTTAGGATTGGATTAGGCGAACCCGCTTCGCGGCTCCGCCTAATCCAACCCTAAACCCTTTTCCTTATTCAAGGTCACTAAACCCGCAAGAAACTGAACCCTAAGAGGGTATTGGTGAACCCTGGCGTGGATGTGATTCAAATATGGGGCACTGAACCTTAAGAGTAGGGTACTGCATAAGACGGGACGGAAAAGGGTTTACGGTTGGATTAGGCGAACCCGCTTCGCGGCTTCGCCTAATCCAACCCTAAACCCTTTTCCTTATTCAAGGTCACTAAACCCGCAAGAAACATAACCCTAAGAGGGTATTGGTGAACCCTGTCGTGGATGTGAATCAAAGATGGGGCACTGAACCTTAAGAGTAGGGTACTGCATAAGACGGGACGGAAAAGGGTTTAGGTTTGGATTCGGCGAACCCTAAACCCTTTTCCTTATTCAAGGTCACTAAACCCGCAAGAAACTGAACCCTAAGAGAGTATAGGTGAACCCTGTCGTGGATGTGATTCAAAGATGGGGCACTGAACCTTAAGAGTAGGGTACTGCATAAGACGGGACGGAAAAGGGTTTAGGTTTGGATTAGGCGAACCCGCTTCGCGGCTCCGCCTAGTCCAACCCTAAACCCTTTTCCTTATTCAAGGTCACTAAACCCGCAAGAAACTGAACCATAAGAGAGTATAGGTGAACCCTGTCGTGGATATGATTCAAAGATGGGGCACTGAACCTTAAGAGTAGGGTACTGCATAAGACGGGACGGAAAAGGGTTTAGGGTTGGATTAGGCGGACCCGCTTCGCGGCTCCGCCTAATCCAACCCTAAACCCTTTTCCTTATTCAAGGTCACTAAACCCGCAAGAAACTGACCCCTAAGAGGGTATTGGTGAACCCTGTTGTGGATGTGATTCAAATATGGGGCACTGAACCTTAAGAGTAGGGTACTGCATAAGACGGGACGGAAAAGGGTTTACGGTTGGATTAGGCGAACCCGCTTCGCGGCTTCGCCTAATCCAACCCTAAACCCTTTTCCTTATTCAAGGTCACTAAACCCGCAAGAAACTGAACCCTAAGAGGGTATTGGTAAACCCTTTCGTGGATGTGATACAAAAATGGGGCACAGAACCTTAAGAGTAGGGTCTTGCATAAGACAGGACGGAAAAGGGTTTAGGGTTGGATTAGGCGAACCCGCTTCGCGGCTCCGCCTAATCCAACCCTAAACCCTTTTCCTTATTCAAGGTCACTAAACCCGCAAGAAACTGAACCCTAAGAGGGTATTGGTGAACCCTGTCGTGGATGTGATTCAAATATGGGGCACTGAACCTTAAGAGTAGGGTACTGCATAAGACGGGTCGAAAAAGGGTTTAGGGTTGCATTAGACGAACCCGCTTCGCGGCTCCGTCTAATCCAACCCTAAACCATTTTCCTTATCCAAGGTCACTAATCCCGCAAGAAACTGAACCCTAAGAGGGTATTGGTGAACCCTGTCGTGGATGTGATTCAAAGATGGGGCACTGAACCTTAAGAGTAGGGTACTGCATAAGACGGGACGGAAAAGGGTTTAGGTTTGGATTAGGCGAACCCGCTTCGCGGCTCCGCCTAGTCCAACCCTAAACCCTTTTCCTTATTCAAGGTCACTAAACCCGCAAGAAACTGAACCATAAGAGAGTATAGGTGAACCCTGTCGTGGATATGATTCAAAGATGGGGCACTGAACCTTAAGAGTAGGGTACTGCATAAGACGGGACGGAAAAGGGTTTAGGGTTGGATTAGGCGGACCCGCTTCGCGGCTCCGCCTAATCCAACCCTAAACCCTTTTCCTTATTCAAGGTCACTAAACCCGCAAGAAACTGACCCCTAAGAGAGTATAGGTGAACCCTGTCGTGGATGTGATTCAAAGATGGGGCACTGAACCTTAAGAGTAGGGTACTGCATAAGACGGGACGGAAAAGGGTTTAGGTTTGGATTAGGCGAACCCGCTTCGCGGCTCCGCCTAGTCCAACCCTAAACCCTTTTCCTTATTCAAGGTCACTAAACCCGCAAGAAACTGAACCATAAGAGAGTATAGGTGAACCCTGTCGTGGATATGATTCAAAGATGGGGCACTGAACCTTAAGAGTAGGGTACTGCATAAGACGGGACGGAAAAGGGTTTAGGGTTGGATTAGGCGGACCCGCTTCGCGGCTCCGCCTAATCCAACCCTAAACCCTTTTCCTTATTCAAGGTCACTAAACCCGCAAGAAACTGACCCCTAAGAGGGTATTGGTGAACCCTGTCGTGGATGTGATTCAAATATGGGGCACTGAACCTTAAGAGTAGGGTACTGCATAAGACGGGACGGAAAAGGGTTTACGGTTGGATTAGGCGAACCCGCTTCGCGGCTTCGCCTAATCCAACCCTAAACCCTTTTCCTTATTCAAGGTCACTAAACCCGCAAGAAACTGAACCCTAAGAGGGTATTGGTAAACCCTTTCGTGGATGTGATACAAAAATGGGGCACAGAACCTTAAGAGTAGGGTCTTGCATAAGACGGGACGGAAAAGGGTTTAGGGTTGGATTAGGCGAACCCGCTTCGCGGCTCCGCCTAATCCAACCCTAAACCCTTTTCCTTATTCAAGGTCACTAAACCCGCAAGAAACTGAACCCTAAGAGGGTATTGGTGAACACTGTCGTGGATGTGATTCAAATATGGGGCACTGAACCTTAAGAGTAGGGTACTGCATAAGACGGGTCGAAAAAGGGTTTAGGGTTGGATTAGGCGAACCCGCTTCGCGGCTCCGTCTAATCCAACCCTAAACCATTTTCCTTATCCAAGGTCACTAATCCCGCAAGAAACTGAACCCTAAGAGGGTATTGGTGAACCCTGTCGTGGATGTTATTCAAAGATGGAGCACTGAACCTTAAGAGTAGGGTACTGCATAAGACGGGACAGAAAAGGGTTTAGGGTTGGATTAGGCGAACCCGCTTCGCGGCTCCGCCTAATCCAACCCTAAACCCTTTTCCTTATTCAAGGTTACTAAACCCGCAAGAAACTGAACCCTAAGAGGGTATTGGTGAACCCTGTCGTGGATGTGATTCAAAGATGGGGCAGTGAACCTTAAGAGTAGGGTACTGCATAAGACGGGACGGAAAAGGGTTTAGGTTTGGATTAGGCGAACCCTAAACCCTTTTCCTTATTCAAGGTCACTAAACCCGCAAGAAACTGAACCCTAAGAGAGTATAGGTGAACCCTGTCGTGGATGTGATTCAAAGATGGGGCACTGAACCTTAAGAGTAGGGTACTGCATAAGACGGGACGGAAAAGGGTTTAGGTTTGGATTAGGCGAACCCGCTTCGCGGCTCCGCCTAGTCCAACCCTAAACCCTTTTCCTTATTCAAGGTCACTAAACCCGTAAGAAACTGAACCCTAAGAGAGTATAGGTGAACCCTGTCGTGGATGTGATTCAAAGATGGGGCACTGAACCTTAAGAGTAGGGTATTGCATAAGACGGGACGGAAAAGGGTTTAGGTTTGGATTAGGCGAACCCGCTTCGCGGCTCCACCTAGTCCAACCCTAAACCCTTTTCCTTATTCAAGGTCACTAAACCCGCAAGAAACTGAACCATAAGAGAGTATAGGTGAACCCTGTCGTGGATATGATTCAAAGATGGGGCACTGAACCTTAAGAGTAGGGTACTGCATAAGACGGGACGGAAAAGGGTTTAGGTTTGGATTAGGCGAACCCGCTTCGCGGCTCCGCCTAGTCCAACCCTAAACCCTTTTCCTTATTCAAGGTCACTAAACCCGCAAGAAACTGAACCATAAGAGAGTATAGGTGAACCCTGTCGTGGATATGATTCAAAGATGGGGCACTGAACCTTAAGAGTAGGGTACTGCATAAGACGGGACGGAAAAGGGTTTAGGGTTGGATTAGGCGGACCCGCTTCGCGGCTCCGCCTAGTCCAACCCTAAACCCTTTTCCTTATTCAAGGTCACTAAACCCGCAAGAAACTGAACCATAAGAGAGTATAGGTGAACCCTGTCGTGGATATGATTCAAAGATGGGGCACTGAACCTTAAGAGTAGGGTACTGCATAAGACGGGACGGAAAAGGGTTTAGGGTTGGATTAGGCGAACCCGCTTCGCGGCTTCGCCTAATCCAACCCTAAACCCTTTTCCTTATTCAAGGTCACTAAACCCGCAAGAAACTGAACCCTAAGAGGGTATTGGTAAACCCTTTCGTGGATGTGATACAAAAATGGGGCACAGAACCTTAAGAATAGGGTCTTGCATAAGACGGGACGGAAAAGGGTTTAGGGTTGGATTAGGCGAACCCGCTTCGCGGCTCCGCCTAATCCAACCCTAAACCCTTTTCCTTATTCAAGGTCACTAAACCCGCAAGAAACTGAACCCTAAGAGGGTATTGGTGAACCCTGTCGTGGATGTGATTCAAATATGGGGCATTGAACCTTAAGAGTAGGGTATTGCATAAGACGGGACGGAAAAGGGTTTAGGTTTGGATTAGGCGAACCCGCTTCGCGGCTCCGCCTAGTCCAACCCTAAACCCTTTTCCTTATTCAAGGTCACTAAACCCGCAAGAAACTGAACCATAAGAGAGTATAGGTGAACCCTGTCGTGGATATGATTCAAAGATGGGGCACTGAACCTTAAGAGTAGGGTACTGCTTAAGACGAGACGGAAAAGGGTTTAGGTTTGGATTAGGCGAACCCGCTTCGCGGCTCCGCCTAGTCCAACCCTAAACCCTTTTCCTTATTCAAGCTCACTAAACCCGCAAGAAACTGAACCCTAAGAGGGTATTGGTAAACCCTTTCGTGGATGTGATACAAAAATGGGGCACAGAACCTTAAGAGTAGGGTACTGCATAAGACGGGACGGAAAAGGGTTTAGGGTTGGATTAGGCGAACCCGCTTCGCGGCTCCGCCTAATCCAACCCTAAACCCTTTTCCTTATTCAAGGTCACTAAACCCGCAAGAAACTGAACCCTAAGAGGGTAATGGTGAACCCTGTCGTGGATGTGATTCAAATATGGGGCACTGAACCTTAAGAGTAGGGTACTGCATAAGACGGGTCGGAAAAGGGTTTAGGGTTGGATTAGGCGAACCCGCTTCGCGGCTCCGTCTAATCCAACCCTAAACCCTTTTCCTTATTCAAGGTCACTAAACCCGCAAGAAACTGAACCCTAAGAGGGTATTGGTGAACCCTGTCGTGGATGTGATTCAAATATGGGGCATTGAACCTTAAGAGTAGGGTATTGCATAAGACGGGACGGAAAAGGGTTTAGGTTTGGATTAGGCGAACCCGCTTCGCGGCTCCGCCTAGTCCAACCCTAAACCCTTTTCCTTATTCAAGGTCACTAAACCCGCAAGAAACTGAACCATAAGAGAGTATAGGTGAACCCTGTCGTGGATATGATTCAAAGATGGGGCACTGAACCTTAAGAGTAGGGTACTGCTTAAGACGAGACGGAAAAGGGTTTAGGTTTGGATTAGGCGAACCCGCTTCGCGGCTCCGCCTAGTCCAACCCTAAACCCTTTTCCTTATTCAAGCTCACTAAACCCGCAAGAAACTGAACCCTAAGAGGGTATTGGTAAACCCTTTCGTGGATGTGATACAAAAATGGGGCACAGAACCTTAAGAGTAGGGTACTGCATAAGACGGGACGGAAAAGGGTTTAGGGTTGGATTAGGCGAACCCGCTTCGCGGCTCCGCCTAATCCAACCCTAAACCCTTTTCCTTATTCAAGGTCACTAAACCCGCAAGAAACTGAACCCTAAGAGGGTAATGGTGAACCCTGTCGTGGATGTGATTCAAATATGGGGCACTGAACCTTAAGAGTAGGGTACTGCATAAGACGGGTCGGAAAAGGGTTTAGGGTTGGATTAGGCGAACCCGCTTCGCGGCTCCGTCTAATCCAACCCTAAACCATTTTCCTTATCCAAGGTCACTAAACCCGCAAGAAACTGAACCCTAAGAGGGTATTGGTGAACCCTGTCGTGGATGTTATTCAAAGATGGAGCACTGAACCTTAAGAGTAGGGTACTGCATAAGACGGGACGGAAAAGGGTTTACGGTTGGATTAGGCGGACCCGCTTCGCGGCTCCGCCTAATCCAACCCTAAACCCTTTTCCTTATTCAAGGTCACTAAACCCGCAAGAAACTGAACCCTAAGAGGGTATTGGTGAACCCTGTCGTGGATGTGATTCAAATATGGGGCACTGAACCTTAAGAGTAGGGTACTGCATAAGACGGGACGGAAAAGGGTTTACGGTTGGATTAGGCGAACCCGCTTCGCGGCTTCGCCTAATCCAACCCTAAACCCTTTTCCTTATTCAAGGTCACTAAACCCGCAAGAAACTGAACCCTAAGAGGGTATTGGTAAACCCTTTCGTGGATGTGATACAAAAATGGGGCACAGAACCTTAAGAATAGGGTCTTGCATAAGACGGGACGGAAAAGGGTTTAGGGTTGGATTAGGCGAACCCGCTTCGCGGCTCCGCCTAATCCAACCCTAAACCCTTTTCCTTATTCAAGGTCACTAAACCCGCAAGAAACTGAACCCTAAGAGGGTATTGGTGAACCCTGTCGTGGATGTGATTCAAATATGGGGCATTGAACCTTAAGAGTAGGGTATTGCATAAGACGGGACGGAAAAGGGTTTAGGTTTGGATTAGGCGAACCCGCTTCGCGGCTCCGCCTAGTCCAACCCTAAACCCTTTTCCTTATTCAAGGTCACTAAACCCGCAAGAAACTGAACCATAAGAGAGTATAGGTGAACCCTGTCGTGGATATGATTCAAAGATGGGGCACTGAACCTTAAGAGTAGGGTACTGCTTAAGACGAGACGGAAAAGGGTTTAGGTTTGGATTAGGCGAACCCGCTTCGCGGCTCCGCCTAGTCCAACCCTAAACCCTTTTCCTTATTCAAGCTCACTAAACCCGCAAGAAACTGAACCCTAAGAGGGTATTGGTAAACCCTTTCGTGGATGTGATACAAAAATGGGGCACAGAACCTTAAGAGTAGGGTACTGCATAAGACGGGACGGAAAAGGGTTTAGGGTTGGATTAGGCGAACCCGCTTCGCGGCTCCGCCTAATCCAACCCTAAACCCTTTTCCTTATTCAAGGTCACTAAACCCGCAAGAAACTGAACCCTAAGAGGGTAATGGTGAACCCTGTCGTGGATGTGATTCAAATATGGGGCACTGAACCTTAAGAGTAGGGTACTGCATAAGACGGGTCGGAAAAGGGTTTAGGGTGGGATTAGGCGAACCCGCTTCGCGGCTCCGTCTAATCCAACCCTAAACCATTTTCCTTATCCAAGGTCACTAAACCCGCAAGAAACTGAACCCTAAGAGGGTATTGGTGAACCCTGTCGTGGATGTTATTCAAAGATGGAGCACTGAACCTTAAGAGTAGGGTACTGCATAAGACGGGACAGAAAAGGGTTTAGGGTTGGATTAGGCGAACCCGCTTCGCGGCTCCGCCTAATCCAACCCTAAACCCTTTTCCTTATTCAAGGTCACTAAACCCGCAAGAAACTGAACCCTAAGAGGGTAATGGTGAACCCTGTCGTGGATGTGATTCAAATATGGGGCACTGAACCTTAAGAGTAGGGTACTGCATAAGACGGGTCGGAAAAGGGTTTAGGGTTGGATTAGGCGAACCCGCTTCGCGGCTCCGTCTAATCCAACCCTAAACCATTTTCCTTATCCAAGGTCACTAAACCCGCAAGAAACTGAACCCTAAGAGGGTATTGGTGAACCCTGTCGTGGATGTTATTCAAAGATGGAGCACTGAACCTTAAGAGTAGGGTACTGCATAAGACGGGACGGAAAAGGGTTTACGGTTGGATTAGGCGGACCCGCTTCGCGGCTCCGCCTAATCCAACCCTAAACCCTTTTCCTTATTCAAGGTCACTAAACCCGCAAGAAACTGAACCCTAAGAGGGTATTGGTGAACCCTGTCGTGGATGTGATTCAAATATGGGGCACTGAACCTTAAGAGTAGGGTACTGCATAAGACGGGACGGAAAAGGGTTTACGGTTGGATTAGGCGAACCCGCTTCGCGGCTTCGCCTAATCCAACCCTAAACCCTTTTCCTTATTCAAGGTCACTAAACCCGCAAGAAACTGAACCCTAAGAGGGTATTGGTAAACCCTTTCGTGGATGTGATACAAAAATGGGGCACAGAACCTTAAGAGTAGGGTCTTGCATAAGACGGACAGAAAAGGGTTTAGGGTTGGATTAGGCGAACCCGCTTCGCGGCTCCGCCTAATCCAACCCTAAACCCTTTTCCTTATTCAAGGTCACTAAACCCGCAAGAAACTGAACCCTAAGAGGGTATTAGTGAACCCTGTCGTGGATGTGATTCAAATATGGGGCACTGAACCTTAAGAGTAGGGTACTGCATAAGACGGGTCGGAAAAGGGTTTAGGGTTGGATTAGGCGAACCCGCTTCGCGGCTCCGTCTAATCCAACCCTAAACCATTTTCCTTATCCAAGGTCACTAAACCCGCAAGAAACTGAACCCTAAGAGGGTATTGGTGAACCCTGTCGTGGATGTTATTCAAAGATGGAGCACTGAACCTTAAGAGTAGGGTACTGCATAAGACGGGACAGAAAAGGGTTTAGGTTTGGATTAGGCGAACCCTAAACCCTTTTCCTTATTCAAGGTCACTAAACCCGCAAGAAACTGAACCCTAAGAGAGTATAGGTGAACCCTGTCGTGGATGTGATTCAAAGATGGGGCACTGAACCTTAAGAGTAGGGTATTGCATAAGACGGGACGGAAAAGGGTTTAGGTTTGGATTAGGCGAACCCGCTTCGCGGCTCCGCCTAGTCCAACCCTAAACCCTTTTCCTTATTCAAGGTCACTAAACCCGCAAGAAACTGAACCCTAAGAGGGTAATGGTGAACCCTGTCGTGGATGTGATTCAAATATGGGGCACTGAACCTTAAGAGTAGGGTACTGCATAAGACGGGTCGGAAAAGGGTTTAGGGTTGGATTAGGCGAACCCGCTTCGCGGCTCCGTCTAATCCAACCCTAAACCATTTTCCTTATCCAAGGTCACTAAACCCGCAAGAAACTGAACCCTAAGAGGGTATTGGTGAACCCTGTCGTGGATGTTATTCAAAGATGGAGCACTGAACCTTAAGAGTAGGGTACTGCATAAGACGGGACGGAAAAGGGTTTACGGTTGGATTAGGCGGACCCGCTTCGCGGCTCCGCCTAATCCAACCCTAAACCCTTTTCCTTATTCAAGGTCACTAAACCCGCAAGAAACTGAACCCTAAGAGGGTATTGGTGAACCCTGTCGTGGATGTGATTCAAATATGGGGCACTGAACCTTAAGAGTAGGGTACTGCATAAGACGGGACGGAAAAGGGTTTACGGTTGGATTAGGCGAACCCGCTTCGCGGCTTCGCCTAATCCAACCCTAAACCCTTTTCCTTATTCAAGGTCACTAAACCCGCAAGAAACTGAACCCTAAGAGGGTATTGGTAAACCCTTTCGTGGATGTGATACAAAAATGGGGCACAGAACCTTAAGAGTAGGGTCTTGCATAAGACGGACAGAAAAGGGTTTAGGGTTGGATTAGGCGAACCCGCTTCGCGGCTCCGCCTAATCCAACCCTAAACCCTTTTCCTTATTCAAGGTCACTAAACCCGCAAGAAACTGAACCCTAAGAGGGTATTAGTGAACCCTGTCGTGGATGTGATTCAAATATGGGGCACTGAACCTTAAGAGTAGGGTACTGCATAAGACGGGTCGGAAAAGGGTTTAGGGTTGGATTAGGCGAACCCGCTTCGCGGCTCCGTCTAATCCAACCCTAAACCATTTTCCTTATCCAAGGTCACTAAACCCGCAAGAAACTGAACCCTAAGAGGGTATTGGTGAACCCTGTCGTGGATGTTATTCAAAGATGGAGCACTGAACCTTAAGAGTAGGGTACTGCATAAGACGGGACAGAAAAGGGTTTAGGTTTGGATTAGGCGAACCCTAAACCCTTTTCCTTATTCAAGGTCACTAAACCCGCAAGAAACTGAACCCTAAGAGAGTATAGGTGAACCCTGTCGTGGATGTGATTCAAAGATGGGGCACTGAACCTTAAGAGTAGGGTATTGCATAAGACGGGACGGAAAAGGGTTTAGGTTTGGATTAGGCGAACCCGCTTCGCGGCTCCGCCTAGTCCAACCCTAAACCCTTTTCCTTATTCAAGGTCACTAAACCCGCAAGAAACTGAACCATAAGAGAGTATAGGTGAACCCTGTCGTGGATATGATTCAAAGATGGGACACTGAACCTTAAGAGTAGGGTACTGCATAAGACGGGACGGAAAAGGGTTTAGGTTTGGATTAGGCGAACCCGCTTCGCGGCTCCGCCTAGTCCAACCCTAAACCCTTTTCCTTATTCAAGGTCACTAAACCCGCAAGAAACTGAACCATAAGAGAGTATAGGTGAACCCTGTCGTGGATATGATTCAAAGATGGGGCACTGAACCTTAAGAGTAGGGTACTGCATAAGACGGGACGGAAAAGGGTTTAGGGTTGGATTAGGCGGACCCGCTTCGCGGATCCGCCTAATCCAACCCTAAACCCTTTTCCTTATTCAAGGTCACTAAACCCGCAAGAAACTGAACCCTAAGAGGGTATTGGTGAACCCTGTCGTGGATGTGATTCAAATATGGGGCACTGAACCTTAAGAGTAGGGTACTGCATAAGACGGGACGGAAAAGGGTTTACGGTTGGATTAGGCGAACCCGCTTCGCGGCTTCGCCTAATCCAACCCTAAACCCTTTTCCTTATTCAAGGTCACTAAATCCGCAAGAAACTGAACCCTAAGAGGGTATTGGTAAACCCTTTCGTGGATGTGATACAAAAATGGGGCACAGAACCTTAAGAGTAGGGTACTGCATAAGACGGGACGGAAAAGGGTTTAGGGTTGGATTAGGCGAACCCTAAACCCTTTTCCTTATTCAAGGTCACTAAACCCGCAAGAAACTGAACCCTAAGAGAGTATAGGTGAACCCTGTCGTGGATGTGATTCAAAGATGGGGCACTGAACCTTAAGAGTAGGGTACTGCATAAGACGGGACGGAAAAGGGTTTAGGGTTGGATTAGGCGAACCCGCTTCGCGGCTCCGTCTAATCCAACCCTAAACCATTTTCCTTATCCAAGGTCACTAAACCCGCAAGAAACTGAACCCTAAGAGGGTATTGGTAAACCCTTTCGTGGATGTGATTCAAAAATGTGGCACAGAACCTTAAGAGTAGGGTACTGCATAAGACGGAACGGAAAAGGGTTTAGGGTTGGATTAGGCGAACCCGCTTCGCGGCTCCGCCTAATCCAACCCTAAACCCTTTTCCTTATTCAAGGTCACTAAACCCGCAAGAAACTGAACCCTAAGAGGGTATTGGTGAACCCTGTCGTGGATGTGATTCAAATATGGGGCACTGAACCTTAAGAGTAGGGTACTGCATAAGACGGGACAGAAAAGGGTTTACGGCTGGATTAGGCGAACCCGCTTCGCGGCTTCGCCTAATCCAACCCTAAACGCTTTTCCATATTCAAGGTCACTAAACCCGCAAGAAACTGAACCCTAAGAGGGTATTGGTAAACCCTTTCGTGGATGTGATTCAAAAATGGGGCACTGAACCTTAAGAGTAAGGTACTGCATAAGACGGGACGGAAAAAAGTTTAGGGTTGGATTAGGCGAACCCGCTTCGCGGCTCCGCCTAATCCAACCCTAAACCCTTTTCCTTATTCAAGGTCACTAAACCCGCAAGAAACTGAACCCTAAGAGGGTATTGGTGAACCCTGTCGTGGATGTGATTCAAATATGGGGCACTGAACCTTAAGAGTAGGGTACTGCATAAGACGGGACGGAAAAGGGCTTACGGTTGGATTAGGCGAACCCGCTTCGCGGCTTCGCCTAATCCAACCCTAAACCCTTTTCCTTATTCAAGGTCACTAAACCCGCAAGAAACTGAAGCCTAAGAGTGTATTGGTGAACCCTGTCGTGGATGTGATTCAAAGATGGGGCAATGAACCTTAAGAGTAGGGTACTGCATAAGACGGGACGGAAAAGGGTTTAGGTTTGGATTAGGCGAACCCTAAACCCTTTTCCTTATTCAAGGTCACTAAACCCGCAAGAAACTGAACCCTAAGAGAGTATAGGTGAACCCTGTCGTGGATGTGATTCAAAGATGGGGCACTGAACCTTAAGAGTAGGGTACTGCATAAGACGGGACGGAAAAGGGTTTAGGATTGGATTAGGCGGACCCGCTTCGCGGCTCCGCCTAATCCAACCCTAAACCCTTTTCCTTATTCAAGGTCACTAAACCCGCAAGAAACTGAACCCTAAGAGGGTATTGGTCAACCCTGTCGTGGATGTGATTCAAATATGGGGCACTGAACCTTAAGAGTAGGGTACTGCATAAGACGGGACGGAAAAGGGTTTACGGTTGGATTAGGCGAACCCGCTTCGCGGCTTCGCCTAATCCAACCCTAAACCCTTTTCCTTATTCAAGGTCACTAAACCCGCAAGAAACTGAACCCTAAGAGGGTATTGGTAAACCCTTTCGTGGATGTGATTCAAAAATGGGGCACAGAACCTTAAGAGTAGGGTACTGCATAAGACGGG
The DNA here is from genome assembly GCA_958450325.1 of Agrostemma githago. Taxonomy (NCBI): domain Eukaryota; kingdom Viridiplantae; phylum Streptophyta; class Magnoliopsida; order Caryophyllales; family Caryophyllaceae; genus Agrostemma; species Agrostemma githago. The sequence continues at coordinate 41,944,086 of OY288245.1, forward strand.
ACGGAAAAGGGTTTAGGGTTGGATTAGGCGAACCCGCTTCGCGGCTCCGCCTAATCCAACCCTAAACCCTTTTCCTTATTCAAGGTCACTAAACCCGCAAGAAACTGAACCCTAAGAGGGTATTGGTGAACCCTGTCGTGGATGTGATTCAAATATGGGGCACTGAACCTTAAGATTAGGGTACTGCATAAGACGGGTCGGAAAAGGGTTTAGGGTTGGATTAGGCGAACCCGCTTCGCGGCTCCGTCTAATCCAACCCTAAACCATTTTCCTTATCCAAGGTCACTAAACCCGCAAGAAACTGAACCCTAAGAGGGTATTTGTGAACCCTGTCGTGGATGTGATTCAATGATGGGGCACTGAACCTTAAGAGTAGGGTACTGCATAAGACGGGACGGAAAAGGGTTTAGGGTTGGATTAGGCGAACCCGCTTCGCGGCTCCGCCTAATCCAACCCTAAACCCTTTTCCTTATTCAAGGTCACTAATACCGCAAGAAACTGAACCCTAAGAGGGTATTGGTAAACCCTTTCGTGGATGTGATTCAAAAATGGGGCACAGAACCTTAAGAGTAGGGTACTGAATAAGACGGGACGGAAAAGGGTTTAGGGTTGGATTAGGCGAACCCGCTTCTCGGCTCCGTCTAATCCAACCCTAAACCATTTTCCTTATCCAAGGTCACTAAACCCGCAAGAAACTGAACCCTAAGAGGGTATTGGTGAACCCTGTCGTGGATGTTATTCAAAGATGGAGCACTGAACCTTACGAGTAGGGTACTGCATAAGACGGGACGGAAAAGGGTTTAGGTTTGGATTAGGCGAACCCGCTTCGCGGCTTCGCCTAATCCAACCCTAAACCCTTTTCCTTATTCAAGGTCACTAAACCCGCAAGAAACTGAACCCTAAGAGGGTATTGGTAAACCCTTTCGTGGATGTGATTCAAAAATGGGGCACTGAACCTTAAGAGTAGGGTACTGCATAAGACGGGACGGAAAAGGGTTTAGGGTTGGATTAGGCGAACCCGCTTCGCGGCTCCGCCTAATCCAACCCTAAACACTTTTCCTTATTCAAGGTCACTAAACCCGCAAGAAACTGAACCCTAAGAGGGTATTGGTAAACCCTGTCGTGGATGTGATTCAATGATGGGGCACTGAACCTTAAGAGTAGGGTACTGCATAAGACGGGACGGAAAAGGGTTTAGGGTTGGATTAGGCGAACCCGCTTCGCGGCTCCGCCTAATCCAACCCTAAACCCTTTTCCTTATTCAAGGTCACTAAACCCGCAAGAAACTGAACCCTAAGAGGGTATTGGTGAACCCTGTCGTGGATGTTATTCAAAGATGGAGCACTGAACCTTAAGAGTAGGGTACTGCATAAGACGGGACGGAAAAGGGTTTACGGTTGGATTAGGCGAACCCGCTTCGCGGCTTCGCCTAATCCAACCCTAAACCCTTTTCCTTATTCAAGGTCACTAAACCCGCAAGAAACTGAACCCTAAGAGGGTATTGGTAAACCCTTTCGTGGATGTGATTCAAAAATGGGGCACAGAACCTTAAGAGTAGGGTACTGCATAAGACGGGACGGAAAAGGGTTTAGGGTTGGATTAGGCGAACCCGCTTCGCGGCTCCGCCTAATCCAACCCTAAACCCTTTTCCTTATTCAAGGTCACTAAACCCGCAAGAAACTGAACCCTAAGAGGGTATTGGTGAACCCTGTCGTGGATGTGATTCAAATATGGGGCACTGAACCTTAACAGTAGGGTACTGCATAAGACGGGTCGGAAAAGGGTTTAGGGTTGGATTAGGCGAACCCGCTTCGCGGCTCCGTCTAATCCAACCCTAAACCATTTTCCTTATCCAAGGTCACTAAACCCGCAAGAAACTGAACTCTAAGAGGGTATTGGTGAACCCTGTCGTGGATGTTATTCAAAGATGGAGCACTGAACCTTAAGAGTAGGGTACTGCATAAGACGGGACGGAAAAGGGTTTAGGGTTGGATTAGGCGAACCCGCTTCGCGGCTCCGCCTAATCCAACCCTAAACCCTTTTCCTTATTCAAGGTTACTAAACCCGCAAGAAACTGAACCCTAAGAGGGTATTGGTGAACCCTGTCGTGGATGTGATTCAATGATGGGGCACTGAACCTTAAGAGTAGGGTACTGCATAAGACGGGACGGAAAAGGGTTTAGGGTTGGATTAGGCGAACCCGCTTCGCGGCTCCGCCTAATCCAACCCTAAACCCTTTTCCTTATTCAAGGTCACTAAACCCGCAAGAAACTGAACCCTAAGAGGGTATTGGTAAACCCTTTCGTGGATGTGATTCAAAAATGGGGCACAGAACCTTAAGAGTAGGGTACTGCATAAGACGGGACGGAAAAGGGTTTAGGGTTGGATTAGGCGAACCCGCTTCGCGGCTCCGTCTAATCCAACCCTAAACCATTTTCCTTATCCAAGGTCACTAAACCCGCAAGAAACTGAACCCTAAGAGGGTATTGGTGAACCCTGTCGTGGATGTGATTCAATGATGGGGCACTGAACCTTAAGAGTAGGGTACTGCATAAGACGGGACGGAAAAGGGTTTAGGGTTGGATTAGGCGAACCCGCTTCGCGGCTCCGCCTAATCCAACCCTAAACCCTTTTCCTTATTCAAGGTCACTAAACCCGCAAGAAACTGAACCCTAAGAGGGTATTGGTGAACCCTGTCGTGGATGTTATTCAAAGATGGAGCACTGAACCTTAAGAGTAGGGTACTGCATAAGACGGGACGGAAAAGGGTTTAGGGTTGGATTAGGCGAACCCGCTTCGCGGCTCCGCCTAATCCAACCCTAAACCCTTTTCCTTATTCAAGGTTACTAAACCCGCAAGAAACTGAACCCTAAGAGGGTATTGGTGAACCCTGTCGTGGATGTGATTCAATGATGGGGCACTGAACCTTAAGAGTAGGGTACTGCATAAGACGGGACGGAAAAGGGTTTAGGGTTGGATTAGGCGAACCCGCTTCGCGGCTCCGCCTAATCCAACCCTAAACCCTTTTCCTTATTCAAGGTCACTAAACCCGCAAGAAACTGAACCCTAAGAGGGTATTGGTAAACCATGTCGTGGATGTGATTCAATGATGGGGCACTGAACCTTAAGAGTAGGGTACTGCATAAGACGGGACGAAAAAGGGTTTAGGGTTGGATTAGGCGAACCAGCTTCGCGGCTCCGCCTAATCCAACCCTAAACCCTTTTCCTTATTCAAGGTCACTAAACCCGCAAGAAACTGAACCCTAAGAGGGTATTGGTAAACCCTTTCGTGGATGTGATTTAAAAATGGGGCACAGAACCTTAAGAGTAGGGTACTGCATAAGACCGGACGGAAAAGGGTTTAGGGTTGGATTAGGCGAACCCGCTTCGCGGCTCCGTCTAATCCAACCCTAAACCATTTTCCTTATCCAAGGTCACTAAACCCGCAAGAAACTGAACCCTAAGAGGGTATTGGTGAACCCTGTCGTGGATGTTATTCAAAGATGGAGCAATGAACCTTAAGAGTAGGGTACTGCATAAGACGGGACGGAAAAGGGTTTAGGGTTGGATTAGGCGAACCCGCTTCGCGGCTCCGCCTAATCCAACCCTAAACCCTTTTCCTTATTCAAGGTTACTAAACCCGCAAGAAACTGAACCCTAAGAGGGTATTGGTGAACCCTGTCGTGGATGTGATTCAATGATGGGGCACTGAACCTTAAGAGTAGGGTACTGCATAAGACGGGACGGAAAAGGGTTTAGGGTTGGATTAGGCGAACCCGCTTCGCGGCTCCGCCTAATCCAACCCTAAACCCTTTTCCTTATTCAAGGTCACTAAACCCGCAAGAAACTGAACCCTAAGAGGGTATTGGTAAACCATGTCGTGGATGTGATTCAATGATGGGGCACTGAACCTTAAGAGTAGGGTACTGCATAAGACGGGACGGAAAAGGGTTTAGAGTTGGATTAGGCGAACCAGCTTCGCGGCTCCGCCTAATCCAACCCTAAACCCTTTTCCTTATTCAAGGTCACTAAACCCGCAAGAAACTGAACCCTAAGAGGGTATTGGTAAACCCTTTCGTGGATGTGATTTAAAAATGGGGCACAGAACCTTAAGAGTAGGGTACTGCATAAGACGGGACGGAAAAGGGTTTAGGGTTGGAATAGGCGAACCCGCTTCGCGGCTCCGTCTAATCCAACCCTAAACCATTTTCCTTATCCAAGGTCACTAAAACCGCAAGAAACTGAACCCTAAGAGGGTATTGGTGAACCCTGTCGTGGATGTTATTCAAAGATGGAGCACTGAACCTTAAGAGTAGGGTACTGCATAAGACGGGACGGAAAAGGGTTTAGGTTTGGATTAGGCGAACCCGCTTCGCGGCTTCGCCTAATCCAACCCTAAACCCTTTTCCTTATTCAAGGTCACTAAACCCGCAAGAAACTGAACCCTAAGAGGGTATTGGTAAACCCTTTCGTGGATGTGATTCAAAAATGGGGCACTGAACCTTAAGAGTAAGGTACTGCATAAGACGGGATGGAAAAGGGGTTAGGGTTGGATTAGGCGAACCCGCTTCGCGGCTCCGCCTAATCCAACCCTAAACCCTTTTCCTTATTCAAGGTCACTAAACCCGCAAGAAACTGAACCCTAAGAGGGTATTGGTAAACCCTTTCGTGGATGTGATTCAAAAATGGGGCACTGAACCTTAAGAGTAAGGTACTGCATAAGACGGGATGGAAAAGGGGTTAGGGTTGGATTAGGCGAACCCGCTTCGCGGCTCCGCCTAATCCAACCCTAAACCCTTTTCCTTATTCAAGGTCACTAAATTCGCAAAAAACTGAACCCTAAGAGGGTATTGGTGAACTCTGTCGTGGATGTGATTCAAAGATGGGGCACTGAACCTTAAGAGTAATGTACTGCATAAGACGGGATGGAAAAGGGGTTAGGGTTGGATTAGGCGAACCCGCTTCGCGGCTTCGCCTAATCCAACCCTAAACCCTTTTCCTTATTCAAGGTCACTAAACCCGCAAGAAACTGAACCCTAAGAGGGTATTGGTAAACCCTTTCGTGGATGTGATTCAAAAATGGGGCACAGAACCTTAAGAGTAGGGTACTGCATAAGACGGGACGGAAAAGGGTTTAGGGTTGGATTAGGCGAACCCGCTTCGCGGCTCCGTCTAATCCAACCCTAAACCATTTTCCTTATCCAAGGTCACTAAACCCGCAAGAAACTGAACCCTAAGAGGGTATTGGTGAACTCTGTCGTGGATGTTATTCAAAGATGGAGCACTGAACCTTAAGAGTAGGGAACTGCATAAGACGGGACGGAAAAGGGTTTAGGGTTTGATTAGGCGAACCCGCTTCGCGGCTCCGTCTAATCCAACCCTAAACCATTTTCCTTATCCAAGGTCACTAAACCCGCAAGAAACTGAACCCTAAGAGGGTATTGGTGAACCCTGTCGTGGATGTGATTCAATGATGGGGCACTGAACCTTAAGAGTAGGGTACTGCATAAGACGGGACGGAAAAGGGTTTAGGTTTGGATTAGGCGAACCCTAAACCCTTTTCCTTATTCAAGGTCACTAAACCCGCAAGAAACTGAACCCTAAGAGAGTATAGGTGAACCCTGTCGTGGATGTGATTCAAAGATGGGGCACTGAACCTTAAGAGTAGGGTACTGCATACGACGGAACGGAAAAGGGTTTAGGGTTGGATTAGGTGGACCCGCTTCGCGGCTCCGCCTAATCCAACCCTAAACCCTTTTCCTTATTCAAGGTCACTAAACCCGCAAGAAACTGAACCCTAAGGGGGTATTGGTGAACCCTGTCGTGGATGTGATTCAAATATGGGGCACTGAACCTTAAGAGTAGGGTACTGCATAAGACGGGACGGAAAAGGGTTTACGGTTGGATTAGGCGAACCCGCATCGCGGCTTCGCCTAATCCAACCCTAAACCCTTTTCCTTATTCAAGGTCACTAAACCCGCAAGAAACTGAACCCTAAGAGGGTATTGGTGAACCCTGTCGTGGATGTGATTCAAATATGGGGCACTGAACCTTAAGAGTAGGGTACTGCATAAGACGGGTCGGAAAAGGGTTTAGGGTTGGATTAGGCGAACCCGCTTCGCGGCTCCGTCTAATCCAACCCTAAACCATTTTCCTTATCCAAGGTCACTAAACCCGCAAGAAACTGAACCCTAAGAGGGTATTGGTGAACCCTGTCGTGGATGTGATTCAAATATGGGGCACTGAACCTTAAGAGTAGGGTACTGCATAAGACGGGTCGGAAAAGGGTTTAGGGTTGGATTAGGCGAACCCGCTTCGCGGCTCCGTCTAATCCAACCCTAAACCATTTTCCTTATCCAAGGTCACTAAACCCGCAAGAAACTGAACCCTAAGAGGGTATTGGTGAACTCTGTCGTGGATGTTATTCAAAGATGGAGCACTGAACCTTAAGAGTAGGGTACTGCATAAGACGGGACGGAAAAGGGTTTAGGGTTGGATTAGGCGAACCCGCTTCGCGGCTCCGCCTAATCCAACCCTAAACCCTTTTCCTTATTCAAGGTTACTAAACCCGCAAGAAACTGAACCCTAAGAGGGTATTGGTTAACCCTGTCGTGGATGTGATTCAATGATGGGGCACTGAACCTTAAGAGTAGGGTACTGCATAAGACGGGACGGAAAAGGGTTTAGGTTTGGATTAGGCGAACCCTAAACCCTTTTCCTTATTCAAGGTCACTAAACCCGCAAGAAACTGAACCCTAAGAGAGTATAGGTGAACCCTGTCGTGGATGTGATTCAAAGATGGGGCACTGAACCTTAAGAGTAGGGTACTGCATAAGACGGGACGGAAAAGGGTTTAGGTTTGGATTAGGCGAACCCGCTTCGCGGCTCCGCCTAGTCCAACCCTAAACCCTTTTCCTTATTCAAGGTCACTAAACCCGCAAGAAACTGAACCATAAGAGAGTATAGGTGAACCCTGTCGTGGATATGATTCAAAGATGGGGCACTGAACCTTAAGAGTAGGGTACTGCATAAGACGTGACAGAAAAGGGTTTAGGGTTGGATTAGGCGAACCCGCTTCGCGGCTTCGCCTAATCCAACCCTAAACCCTTTTCCTTATTCAAGGTCACTAAACCCACAAGAAACTGAACCCTAAGAGGGTATTGGTAAACCCTTTCGTGGATGTGATTCAAAAATGGGGCACAGAACCTTAAGAGTAGGGTACTGCATAAGACGGGACGGAAAAGGGTTTAGGGTTGGATTAGGCGAACCCGCTTTGCGGCTCCGCCTAATCCAACCCTAAACCCTTTTCCTTATTCAAGGTCACTAAACACGCAAGAAACTGAACCCTAAGAGGGTATTGGTGAACCCTGTCGTGGATGTGATTCAAAGATGGGGCACTGAACCTTAAGAGTAGGGTACTGCATAAGACGGGACGGAAAAGGGTTTACGGTTGGATTAGGCGGACCCGCGACCCTTTACCTTATTCAAGGTCACTAAACCCGCATGAAACTGAACCCTAAGAGGGTATTGGTGAACCCTGTCGTGGATGTGATTCAAATATGGGGCACTGAACCTTAAGAGTAGGGTACTGCATAAGACGGGACGGAAAAGAGTTTACGGTTGGATTAGGCGGACCCGCTTCGCGGCTCCGCCTAATCCAACCCTAAACCCTTTTCCTTATTCAAGGTCACTAAACCCGCAAGAAACTGAACCCTAAGAGGGTATTGGTGAACCCTGTCGTGGATGTGATTCAAATTTGGGGCACTGAACCTTAAGAGTAGGGTACTGCATAAGACGGGACGGAAAAGGGTTTAAGGTTGGATTAGGCAAACCCGCTTCGCGGCTTCGCCTAATCCAACCCTAAACCCTTTTCCTTATTCAAGGTCACTAAACCCGCAAGAAACTGAACCCTAAGAGGGTATTGGTGAACCCTGTCGTGGATGTGATTCAAAGATGGGGCACTGAACCTTAAGAGTAGGGTACTGCATAAGACGGGATGGAAAAGGGTTTAGGTTTGGATTAGGCGAACCCTAAACCCTTTTTCTTATTCAAGGTCACTAAACCCGCAAGAAACTGAACCCTAAGAGAGTATAGGTGAACCCTGTCGTGGATGTGATTCAAAGATGGGGCACTGAACCTTAAGAGTAGGGTACTGCATAAGACGGGACGGAAAAGGGTTTAGTTTTGGATTAGGCGAACCCGCTTCGCGGCTCCGCCTAGTCCAACCCTAAACCCTTTTCCTTATTCAAGGTCACTAAACCCGCAAGAAACTGAACCATAAGAGAGTATAGGTGAACCCTGTCGTGGATGTGATTCAAAGATGGGGCACTGATCCTTAAGAGTAGGGTACTGCATAAGACGGGACGGAAAAGGGTTTAGGGTTGGATTAGGCGGACCCGCTTCGCGGCTCCGCCTAATCCAACCCTAAACCCTTTTCCTTATTTAAGGTCACTAAACCCGCAAGAAACTGAACCATAAGAGGGTATTGGTGAACCCTGTCGTGGATGTGATTCAAATATGGGGCACTGAACCTTAAGAGTAGGGTACTGCATAAGACGGGACGGAAAAGGGTTTACGGTTGGATTAGGAGAACCCGCTTCGCGGCTTCGCCTAATCCAACCCTAAACCCTTTTCCTTATTCAAGGTCACTAAACCCGCAAGAAACTGAACCCTAAGAGGGTATTGGTGAACCCTGTCGTGGATGTGATTCAAAGATGGGGCACTGAACCTTAAGAGTAGGGTACTGCATAAGACGGGACGGAAAAGGGTTTAGGTTTAGATTAGGCGAACCCGCTTCGCGGCTCCGCCTAGTCCAACCCTAAACCCTTTTCCTTATTCAAGGTCACTAAACCCGCAAGAAACTGAATCCTAAGAGAGTATAGGTGAACCCTGTCGTGGATGTGATTCAAATATGGGGCACTGAACCTTAAGAGTAGGGTACTGCATAAGACGGGACGGAAAAGAGTTTACGGTTGGATTAGGCGGACCCGCTTCGCGGCTCCGCCTAATCCAACCCTAAACCCTTTTCCTTATTCAAGGTCACTAAACCCGCAAGAAACTGAACCCTAAGAGGGTATTGGTGAACCCTGTCGTGGATGTGATTCAAATTTGGGGCACTGAACCTTAAGAGTAGGGTACTGCATAAGACGGGACGGAAAAGGGTTTATGGTTGGATTAGGCGAACCCGCTTCGCGGCTTCGCCTAATCCAACCCTAAACCCTTTTCCTTATTCAAGGTCACTAAACCCGCAAGAAACTGAACCCTAAGAGGGTATTGGTGAACCCTGTCGTGGATGTGATTCAAAGATGGGGCACTGAACCTTAAGAGTAGGGTACTGCATAAGACGGGACGGAAAAGGGTTTAGGTTTGGATTAGGCGAACCCTAAACCCTTTTTCTTATTCAAGGTCACTAAACCCGCAAGAAATTGAACCCTAAGAGAGTATAGGTGAACCCTGTCGTGGATGTGATTCAAAGATGGGGCACTGAACCTTAAGAGTAGGGTACTGCATAAGACGGGACGGAAAAGGGTTTAGGTTTGGATTAGGCGAACCCGCTTCGCGGCTCCGCCTAGTCCAACCCTAAACCCTTTTCCTTATTCAAGGTCACTAAACCCGCAAGAAACTGAACCATAAGAGAGTATAGGTGAACCCTGTCGTGGATGTGATTCAAAGATGGGGCACTGATCCTTAAGAGTAGGGTACTGCATAAGACGGGACGGAAAAGGGTTTAGGGTTGGATTAGGCGGACCCGCTTCGCGGCTCCGCCTAATCCAACCCTAAACCCTTTTCCTTATTCAAGGTCACTAAACCCGCAAGAAACTGAACCCTAAGAGGGTATTGGTGAACCCTGTCGTGGATGTGATTCAAATATGGGGCACTGAACCTTAAGAGTAGGGTACTGCATAAGACGGGACGGAAAAGGGTTTACGGTTGGATTAGGAGAACCCGCTTCGCGGCTTCGCCTAATCCAACCCTAAACCCTTTTCCTTATTCAAGGTCACTAAACCCGCAAGAAACTGAACCCTAAGAGGGTATTGGTGAACCCTGTCGTGGATGTGATTCAAAGATGGGGCACTGAACCTTAAGAGTAGGGTACTGCATAAGACGGGACGGAAAAGGGTTTAGGTTTAGATTAGGCGAACCCGCTTCGCGGCTTCGCCTAATCCAACCCTAAACCCTTTTCCTTATTCAAGGTCACTAAACCCGCAAGAAACTGAACCCTAAGAGGGTATTGGTGAACCCTGTCGTGGATGTGATTCAAAGATGGGGCACTGAACCTTAAGAGTAGGGTACTGCATAAGACGGGACGGAAAAGGGTTTAGGTTTGGATTAGGCGAACCCTAAACCCTTTTTCTTATTCAAGGTCACTAAACCCGCAAGAAATTGAACCCTAAGAGAGTATAGGTGAACCCTGTCGTGGATGTGATTCAAAGATGGGGCACTGCACCTTAAGAGTAGGGTACTGCATAAGACGGGACGGAAAAGGGTTTAGGGTTGGATTAGGCGAACCCGCTTCGCGGCTCCGCCTAATCCAACCCTAAACCCTTATCCTTATTCAAGGTCACTAAACCCGCAAGAAACTGAACCCTAAGAGGGTATTGGTGAACCCTGTCGTGGATGTGATTCAAATTTGGGGCACTGAACCTTAAGAGTAGGGTACTGCATAAGACGGGACGGAAAAGGGTTTATGGTTGGATTAGGCGAACCCGCTTCGCGGCTTCGCCTAATCCAACCCTAAACCCTTTTCCTTATTCAAGGTCACTAAACCCGCAAGAAACTGAACCCTAAGAGGGTATTGGTGAACCCTGTCGTGGATGTGATTCAAAGATGGGGCACTGAACCTTAAGAGTAGGGTACTGCATAAGACGGGACGGAAAAGGGTTTAGGTTTGGATTAGGCGAACCCTAAACCCTTTTTCTTATTCAAGGTCACTAAACCCGCAAGAAATTGAACCCTAAGAGAGTATAGGTGAACCCTGTCGTGGATGTGATTCAAAGATGGGGCACTGAACCTTAAGAGTAGGGTACTGCATAAGACGGGACGGAAAAGGGTTTAGGTTTGGATTAGGCGAACCCGCTTCGCGGCTCCGCCTAGTCCAACCCTAAACCCTTTTCCTTATTCAAGGTCACTAAACCCGCAAGAAACTGAACCATAAGAGAGTATAGGTGAACCCTGTCGTGGATGTGATTCAAAGATGGGGCACTGATCCTTAAGAGTAGGGTACTGCATAAGACGGGACGGAAAAGGGTTTAGGGTTGGATTAGGCGGACCCGCTTCGCGGCTCCGCCTAATCCAACCCTAAACCCTTTTCCTTATTCAAGGTCACTAAACCCGCAAGAAACTGAACCCTAAGAGGGTATTGGTGAACCCTGTCGTGGATGTGATTCAAATATGGGGCACTGAACCTTAAGAGTAGGGTACTGCATAAGACGGGACGGAAAAGGGTTTACGGTTGGATTAGGAGAACCCGCTTCGCGGCTTCGCCTAATCCAACCCTAAACCCTTTTCCTTATTCAAGGTCACTAAACCCGCAAGAAACTGAACCCTAAGAGGGTATTGGTGAACCCTGTCGTGGATGTGATTCAAAGATGGGGCACTGAACCTTAAGAGTAGGGTACTGCATAAGACGGGACGGAAAAGGGTTTAGGTTTAGATTAGGCGAACCCGCTTCGCGGCTTCGCCTAATCCAACCCTAAACCCTTTTCCTTATTCAAGGTCACTAAACCCGCAAGAAACTGAACCCTAAGAGGGTATTGGTGAACCCTGTCGTGGATGTGATTCAAAGATGGGGCACTGAACCTTAAGAGTAGGGTACTGCATAAGACGGGACGGAAAAGGGTTTAGGTTTGGATTAGGCGAACCCTAAACCCTTTTTCTTATTCAAGGTCACTAAACCCGCAAGAAATTGAACCCTAAGAGAGTATAGGTGAACCCTGTCGTGGATGTGATTCAAAGATGGGGCACTGCACCTTAAGAGTAGGGTACTGCATAAGACGGGACGGAAAAGGGTTTAGGTTTGGATTAGGCGAACCCGCTTCGCGGCTCCGCCTAGTCCAACCCTAAACCCTTTTCCTTATTCAAGGTCACTAAACCCGCAAGAAACTGAACCATAAGAGAGTATAGGTGAACCCTGTCGTGGATGTGATTCAAAGATGGGGCACTGATCCTTAAGAGTAGGGTACTGCATAAGACGGGACGGAAAAGGGTTTAGGGTTGGATTCGGCGGACCCGCATCGCGGCTCCGCCTAATCCAACCCTAACCCCTTTTCCTTATTCAAGGTCACTAAACCCGCAAGAAACTGAACCCTAAGAGGGTATTGGTGAACCCTGTCGTGGATGTGATTCAAATATGGGGCACTGAACCTTAAGAGTAGGGTACTGCATAAGACGGGACGGAAAAGGGTTTACGGTTGGATTAGGAGAACCCGCTTCGCGGCTTCGCCTAATCCAACCCTAAACCCTTTTCCTTATTCAAGGTCACTAAACCCGCAAGAAACTGAACCCTAAGAGGGTATTGGTGAACCCTGTCGTGGATGTGATTCAAAGATGGGGCACTGAACCTTAAGAGTAGGGTAGTGCATAAGACGGGACGGAAAAGGGTTTAGGTTTGGATTAGGCGAACCCTAAACCCTTTTTCTTATTCAAGGTCACTAAACCCGCAAGAAACTGAACCCTAAGAGAGTATAGGTGAACCCTGTCGTGGATGTGATTCAAAGATGGGGCACTGAACCTTAAGAGTAGGGTACTGCATAAGACGGGACGGAAAAGGGTTTAGGTTTGGATTAGGCGAACCCGCTTCGCGGCTCCGCCTAGTCCAACCCTAAACCCTTTTCCTTATTCAAGGTCACTAAACCCGCAAGAAACTGAACCATAAGAGAGTATAGGTGAACCCTGTCGTGGATGTGATTCAAAGATGGGGCACTGATCCTTAAGAGTAGGGTACTGCATAAGACGGGACGGAAAAGGGTTTAGGGTTGGATTAGGCGGACCCGCTTCGCGGCTCCGCCTAATCCAACCCTAAACCCTTTTCCTTATTCAAGGTCACTAAACCCGCAAGAAACTGAACCCTAAGAGGGTATTGGTGAACCCTGTCGTGGATGTGATTCAAATATGGGGCACTGAACCTTAAGAGTAGGGTACTGCATAAGACGGGACGGAAAAGGGTTTACGGTTGGATTAGGAGAACCCGCTTCGCGGCTTCGCCTAATCCAACCCTAAACCCTTTTCCTTATTCAAGGTCACTAAACCCGCAAGAAACTGAACCCTAAGAGGGTATTGGTGAACCCTGTCGTGGATGTGATTCAAAGATGGGGCACTGAACCTTAAGAGTAGGGCACTGCATAAGACGGGACGGAAAAGGGTTTAGGTTTGGATTAGGCGAACCCTAAACCCTTTTTCTTATTCAAGGTCACTAAACCCGCAAGAAATTGAACCCTAAGAGAGTATAGGTGAACCCTGTCGTGGATGTGATTCAAAGATGGGGCACTGAACCTTAAGAGTAGGGTACTGCATAAGACGGGACGGAAAAGGGTTTAGGTTTGGATTAGGCGAACCCGCTTCGCGGCTCCGCCTAGTCCAACCCTAAACCCTTTTCCTTATTCAAGGTCACTAAACCCGCAAGAAACTGAACCATAAGAGAGTATAGGTGAACCCTGTCGTGGATGTGATTCAAAGATGGGGCACTGATCCTTAAGAGTAGGGTACTGCATAAGACGGGACGGAAAAGGGTTTAGGGTTGGATTAGGCGGACCCGCTTCGCGGCTCCGCCTAATCCAACCCTAACCCCTTTTCCTTATTCAAGGTCACTAAACCCGCAAGAAACTGAACCCTAAGAGGGTATTGGTGAACCCTGTCGTGGATGTGATTCAAATATGGGGCACTGAACCTTAAGAGTAGGGTACTGTATAAGACGGGACGGAAAAGGGTTTACGGTTGGATTAGGAGAACCCGCTTCGCGGCTTCGCCTAATCCAACCCTAAACCCTTTTCCTTATTCAAGGTCACTAAACCCGCAAGAAACTGAACCCTAAGAGGGTATTGGTGAACCCTGTCGTGGATGTGATTCAAAGATGGGGCACTGAACCTTAAGAGTAGGGTACTGCATAAGACGGGACGGAAAACGGTTTAGGTTTAGATTAGGGGAACCCGCTTCGCGGCTTCGCCTAATCCAAGCCTAAACCCTTTTCCTTATTCAAGGTCACTAAACCCGCAAGAAACTGAACCCTAAGAGGGTATTGGTGAACCCTGTCGTGGATGTGATTCAAAGATGGGGCACTGAACCTTAAGAGTAGGGTACTGCATAAGACGGGACGGAAAAGGGTTTAGGTTTGGATTAGGCGAACCCTAAACCCTTTTTCTTATTCAAGGTCACTAAACCCGCAAGAAACTGAACCCTAAGAGAGTATAGGTGAACCCTGTCGTGGATGTGATTCAAAGATGGGGCACTGAACCTTAAGAGTAGGGTACTGCATAAGACGGGACGGAAAAGGGTTTAGGTTTGGATTAGGCGAACCCGCTTCGCGGCTCCGCCTAGTCCAACCCTAAACCCTTTTCCTTATTCAAGGTCACTAAACCCGCAAGAAACTGAACCATAAGAGAGTATAGGTGAACCCTGTCGTGGATGTGATTCAAAGATGAGGCACTGATCCTTAAGAGTAGGGTACTGCATAAGACGGGACGGAAAAGGGTTTAGGGTTGGATTAGGCGGACCCGCTTCGCGGCTCCGCCTAATCCAACCCTAAACCCTTTTCCTTATTCAAGGTCACTAAACCCGCAAGAAACTGAACCCTAAGAGGGTATTGGTGAACCCTGTCGTGGATGTGATTCAAAGATGGGGCACTGAACCTTAAGAGTAGGGTACTGCATAAGACGGGACGGAAAAGGGTTTAGGTTTAGATTAGGCGAACCCGCTTCGCGGCTCCGCCTAGTCCAACCCTAAACCCTTTTCCTTATTCAAGGTCACTAAACCCGCAAGAAACTGAATCCTAAGAGAGTATAGGTGAACCCTGTCGTGGATGTGATTCAAAGATGGGGCACTGAACCTTAAGAGTAGGGTACTGCATAAGACGGGACGGAAAAGGGTTTAGGTTTGGATTAGGCGAACCCGCTTCGCGGCTCCGCCTAGTCCAACCCTAAACCCTTTTCCTTATTCAAGGTCACTAAACCCGCAAGAAACTGAACCATAAGAGAGTATAGGTGAACCTTGTCGTGGATGTGATTCAAAGATGGGGCACTGAACCTTAAGAGTAGGGTACTGCATAAGACGGGACGGAAAAGGGTTTAGGTTTGGATTAGGCGAACCCGCTTCGCGACTCCGCCTAGTCCAACCCTAAACCCTTTTCCTTATTCAAGGTCACTAAACCCGCAAGAAACTGAACCATAAGAGAGTATAGGTGAACCCTATCGTGGATGTGATTCAAAGATGGGGCACTGATCCTTAAGAGTAGGGTACTGCATAAGACGGGACGGAAAAGGGTTTAGGGTTGGATTAGGCGGACCCGCTTCGCGGCTCCGCCTAATCCAACCCTAAACCCTTTTCCTTATTCAAGGTCACTAATCCCGCAAGAAACTGAATCCTAAGAGTGTATTGGTGAACCCTGTCGTGGATGTGATTCAAATATGGGGCACTGAACCTTAAGAGTAGGGTACTGCATAAGACGGGACGGAAAAGGGTTTAGGTTTGGATTAGGCGAACCCGCTTCGCGGCTCCGCCTAGTCCAACCCTAAACCCTTTTCCTTATTCAAGGTCACTAAACCCGCAAGAAACTGAACCATAAGAGAGTATAGGTGAACCTTGTCGTGGATGTGATTCAAAGATGGGGCACTGAACCTTAAGAGTAGGGTACTGCATAAGACGGGACGGAAAAGGGTTTAGGTTTGGATTAGGCGAACCCGCTTCGCGGCTCCGCCTAGTCCAACCCTAAACCCTTTTCCTTATTCAAGGTCACTAAACCCGCAAGAAACTGAACCATAAGAGAGTATAGGTGAACCCTGTCGTGGATGTGATTCAAAGATGGGGCACTGATCCTTAAGAGTAGGGTACTGCATAAGACGGGACGGAAAAGGGTTTAGGGTTGGATTAGGCGGACCCGCTTCGCGGCTCCGCCTAATCCAACCCTAAACCCTTTACCTTATTCAAGGTCACTAATCCCGCAAGAAACTGAACCCTAAGAGTGTATTGGTGAACCCTGTCGTGGATGTGATTCAAATATGGGGCACTGAACCTTAAGAGTAGGGTACTGCATAAGACGGGACGGAAAAGGGTTTAGGGTTGGATTAGGCGGACCCGCTTCGCGGCTCCGCCTAATCCAACCCTAAACCCTTTTCCTTATTCAAGGTCACTAAACCCGCAAGAAACTGAACCCTAAGAGAGTATAGGTGAACCTTGTCGTGGATGTGATTCAAAGATGGGGCACTGAACCTTAAGAGTAGGGTACTGCATAAGACGGGACGGAAAAGGGTTTAGGTTTGGATTAGGCGAACCCGCTTCGCGGCTCCGCCTGGTCCAACCCTAAACCCTTTTCCTTATTCAAGGTCACTAAACCCGCAAGAAACTGAACCATAAGAGAGTATAGGTGAACCCTGTCGTGGATGTGATTCAAAGATGGGGCACTGATCCTTAAGAGTAGGGTACTGCATAAGACGGGACGGAAAAGGGTTTAGGGTTGGATTAGGCGGACCCGCTTCGCGGCTCCGCCTAATCCAACCCTAAACCCTTTACCTTATTCAAGGTCACTAATCCCGCAAGAAACTGAACCCTAAGAGTGTATTGGTGAACCCTGTCGTGGATGTGATTCAAATATGGGGCACTGAACCTTAAGAGTAGGGTACTGCATAAGACGGGACGGAAAAGGGTTTACGGTTGGATTAGGAGAACCCGCTTCGCGGCTTCGCCTAATCCAACCCTAAACCCTTTTCCTTATTCAAGGTCACTAAACCCGCAAGAAACTGAACCCTAAGAGGGTATTGGTGAACCCTGTCGTGGATGTGATTCAAAGATGGGGCACTGAACCTTAAGAGTAGGGTACTGCATAAGACGGGACGGAAAAGGGTTTAGGTTTAGATTAGGCGAACCCGCTTCGCGGCTCCGCTTAGTCCAACCATAAACCCTTTTCCTTATTCAAGGTCACTAAACCCGCAAGAAACTGAATCCTAAGAGAGTATAGGTGAACCCTGTCGTGGATGTGATTCAAAGATGGGGCACTGAACCTTAAGAGTAGGGTACTGCATAAGACGGGACGGAAAAGGGTTTAGGTTTGGATTAGGCGAACCCGCTTCGCGGCTCCGCCTAGTCCAACCCTAAACCCTTTTCCTTATTCAAGGTCACTAAACCCGCAAGAAACTGAACCATAAGAGAGTATAGGTGAACCCTGTCGTGGATGTGATTCAAAGATGGGGCACTGAACCTTAAGAGTAGGGTACTGCATAAGACGGGACGGAAAAGGGTTTACGGTTGGATTAGGCGGACCCGCGACCCTTTACCTTATTCAAGGTCACTAAACCTGCAAGAAACTGAACCCTAAGAGGGTATTGGTGAACCCTGTCGTGGATGTGATTCAAATATGGGGCACTGAACCTTAAGAGTAGGGTACTGCATAAGACGGGACGGAAAAGAGTTTACAGTTGGATTAGGCGAACCCGCTTCGCGGCTTCGCCTAATCCAACCCTAAACCCTTTTCCTTATTCAAGGTCACTAAACCCGCAAGAAACTGAACCCTAAGAGGGTATTGGTAAACCCTTTCGTGGATGTGATTCAAAAATGAGGCACAGAACCTTAAGAGTAGGGTACTGCATAAGACGGGACGAAAAAGGGTTTAGGTTTGCATTAGGCGAACCCGCTTCGCGGCTCCGCCTAATCCAACCCTAAACCCTTTTCCTTATTCAAGGTCACTAAACCCGCAAGAAACTGAACCCTAAGAGGGTATTGGTGAACCCTGTCGTGGATGTGATTCAAATTTGGGGCACTGAACCTTAAGAGTAGGGTACTGCATAAGACGGGACGGAAAAGGGTTTAGGGTTGGATTAGGCGAACCCGCTTCGCGGCTTCGCCTAATCCAACCCTAAACCCTTTTCCTTATTCAAGGTCACTAAACCCGCAAGAAACTGAACCCTAAGAGGGTATTGGTGAACCCTGTCGTGGATGTGATTCAAAGATGGGGCACTGAACCTTAAGAGTAGGGTACTGCATAAGACGGGACGGAAAAGGGTTTAGGTTTAGATTAGGCGAACCCGCTTCGCGGCTCCGCCTAGTCCAACCCTAAACCCTTTTCCTTATTCAAGGTCACTAAACCCGCAAGAAACTGAATCCTAAGAGAGTATAGGTGAACCCTGTCGTGGATGTGATTCAAAGATGGGGCACTGAACCTTAAGAGTAGGGTACTGCATAAGACGGGACGGAAAAGGGTTTAGGTTTGGATTAGGCGAACCCGCTTCGCGGCTCCGCCTAGTCCAACCCTAAACCCTTTTCCTTATTCAAGGTCACTAAACCCGCAAGAAACTGAACCATAAGAGAGTATAGGTGAACCCTGTCGTGGATGTGATTCAAAGATGGGGCACTGAACCTTAAGAGTAGGGTACTGCATAAGACGGGACGGAAAAGGGTTTACGGTTGGATTAGGCGGACCCGCGACCCTTTACCTTATTTAAGGTCACTAAACCTGCAAGAAACTGAACCCTAAGAGGGTATTGGTGAACCCTGTCGTGGATGTGATTCAAATATGGGGCACTGAACCTTAAGAGTAGGGTACTGCATAAGACGGGACGGAAAAGAGTTTAGGTTTGGATTAGGCGAACCCTAAACCCTTTTTCTTATTCAAGGTCACTAAACCCGCAAGAAACTGAACCCTAAGAGAGTATAGGTGAACCCTGTCGTGGATGTGATTCAAAGATGGGGCACTGATCCTTAAGAGTAGGGTACTGCATAAGACGGGACGGAAAAGGGTTTAGGGTTGGATTAGGCGGACCCGCTTCGCGGCTCCGCCTAATCCAACCCTAAACCCTTTTCCTTATTCAAGGTCACTAAACCCGCAAGAAACTGAACCCTAAGAGGGTATTGGTGAACCCTGTCGTGGATGTGATTCAAAGATGGGGCACTGAACCTTAAGAGTAGGGTACTGCATAAGACGGGACGGAAAAGGGTTTAGGTTTGGATTAGGCGAACCCTAAACCCTTTTTCTTATTCAAGGTCACTAAACCCGCAAGAAACTGAACCCTAAGAGAGTATAGGTGAACCCTGTCGTGGATGTGATTCAAAGATGGGGCACTGAACCTTAAGAGTAGGGTACTGCATAAGACGGGACGGAAAAGGGTTTAGGTTTGGATTAGGCGAACCCGCTTCGCGGCTCCGCCTAGTCCAACCCTAAACCCTTTTCCTTATTCAAGGTCACTAAACCCGCAAGAAACTGAACCATAAGAGAGTATAGGTGAACCCTGTCGTGGATGTGATTCAAAGATGGGGCACTGATCCTTAAGAGTAGGGTACTGCATAAGACGGGACGGAAAAGGGTTTAGGGTTGGATTAGGCGGACCCGCTTCGCGGCTCCGCCTAATCCAACCCTAAACCCTTTTCCTTATTCAAGGTCACTAAACCCGCAAGAAACTGAACCCTAAGAGGGTATTGGTGAACCCTGTCGTGGATGTGATTCAAATATGGGGCACTGAACCTTAAGAGTAGGGTACTGCATAAGACGGGACGGAAAAGGGTTTACGGTTGGATTAGGAGAACCCGCTTCGCGTCTTCGCCTAATCCAACCCTAAACCCTTTTCCTTATTCAAGGTCACTAAACCCGCAAGAAACTGAACCCTAAGAGGGTATTGGTGAACCCTGTCGTGGATGTGATTCAAAGATGGGGCACTGAACCTTAAGAGTAGGGTACTGCATAAGACGGGACGGAAAAGGGTTTAGGTTTAGATTAGGCGAACCCGCTTCGCGGCTCCGCCTAGTCCAACCCTAAACCCTTTTCCTTATTCAAGGTCACTAAACCCGCAAGAAACTGAATCCTAAGAGAGTATAGGTGAACCCTGACGTGGATGTGATTCAAATATGGGGCACTGAACCTTAAGAGTAGGGTACTGCATAAGACGGGACGGAAAAGGGTTTAGGTTTGGATTAGGCGAACCCGCTTCGCGGCTCCGCCTAGTCCAACCCTAAACCCTTTTCCTTATTCAAGGTCACTAAACCCGCAAGAAACTGAACCATAAGAGAGTATAGGTGAACCTTGTCGTGGATGTGATTCAAAGATGGGGCACTGAACCTTAAGAGTAGGGTACTGCATAAGACGGGACGGAAAAGGGTTTAGGTTTGGATTAGGCGAACCCGCTTCGCGGCTCCGCCTAGTCCAACCCTAAACCCTTTTCCTTATTCAAGGTCACTAAACCCGCAAGAAACTGAACCATAAGAGAGTATAGGTGAACCCTGTCGTGGATGTGATTCAAAGATGGGGCACTGATCCTTAAGAGTAGGGTACTGCATAAGACGGGACGAAAAAGGGTTTAGGGTTGGATTAGGCGGACCCGCTTCGCGGCTCCGCCTAATCCAACCCTAAACCCTTTACCTTATTCAAGGTCACTAATCCCGCAAGAAACTGAACCCTAAGAGTGTATTGGTGAACCCTGTCGTGGATGTGATTCAAATATGGGGCACTGAACCTTAAGAGTAGGGTACTGCATAAGACGGGACGGAAAAGGGTTTACGGTTGGATTAGGAGAACCCGCTTCGCGGCTTCGCCCAATCCAACCCTAAACCCTTTTCCTTATTCAAGGTCACTAAACCCGCAAGAAACTGAACCCTAAGAGGGTATTGGTGAACCCTGTCGTGGATGTGATTCAAAGATGGGGCACTGAACCTTAAGAGTAGGGTACTGCATAAGACGGGACGGAAAAGGGTTTAGGTTTAGATTAGGCGAACCCGCTTCGCGGCTCCGCCTAGTCCAACCCTAAATCCTTTTCCTTATTCAAGGTCACTAAACCCGCAAGAAACTGAATCCTAAGAGAGTATAGGTGAACCCTGTCGTGGATGTGATTCAAAGATGGGGCACTGAACCTTAAGAGTAGGGTACTGCATAAGACGGGACGGAAAAGGGTTTAGGTTTGGATTAGGCGAACCCGCTTCGCGGCTCCGCCTAGTCCAACCCTAAACCCTTTTCCTTATTCAAGGTCACTAAACCCGCAAGAAACTGAACCATAAGAGAGTATAGGTGAACCTTGTCGTGGATGTGATTCAAAGATGGGGCACTGAACCTTAAGAGTAGGGTACTGCATAAGACGGGACGGAAAAGGGTTTACGGTTGGATTAGGCGGACCCGCGACCCTTTACCTTATTCAAGGTCACTAAACCTGCAAGAAACTGAACCCTAAGAGGGTATTGGTGAACCCTGTCGTGGATGTGATTCAAATATGGGGCACTGAACCTTAAGAGTAGGGTACTGCATAAGACGGGACGGAAAAGAGTTTACGGTTGGATTAGGCGAACCCGCTTCGCGGCTCCGCCTAATCCAACCCAAAACCCTTTTCCTTATTCAAGGTCACTAAACCCGCAAGAAACTGAACCCTAAGAGGGTATTGGTGAACCCTGTCGTGGATGTGATTCAAATTTGGGGCACTGAACCTTAAGAGTAGGGTACTGCATAAGACGGGACGGAAAAGGGTTTACGGTTGGATTAGGCGAACCCGCTTCGCGGCTTCGCCTAATCCAACCCTAAACCCTTTTCCTTATTCAAGGTCACTAAACCCGCAAGAAACTGAACCCTAAGAGGGTATTGGTGAACCCTGTCGTGGATGTGATTCAAAGATGGGGCACTGAACCTTAAGAGTAGGGTACTGCATAAGACGGGACGGAAAAGGGTTTAGGTTTAGATTAGGCGAACCCGCTTCGCGGCTCCGCCTAGTCCAACCCTAAACCCTTTTCCTTATTCAAGGTCACTAAACCCGCAAGAAACTGAATCCTAAGAGAGTATAGGTGAACCCTGTCGTGGATGTGATTCAAAGATGGGGCACTGAACCTTAAGAGTAGGGTACTGCATAAGACGGGACGGAAAAGGGTTTAGGTTTAGATTAGGCGAACCCGCTTCGCGGCTCCGCCTAGTCCAACCCTAAACCCTTTTCCTTATTCAAGGTCACTAAACCCGCAAGAAACTGAATCCTAAGAGAGTATAGGTGAACCCTGACGTGGATGTGATTCAAATATGGGGCACTGAACCTTAAGAGTAGGGTACTGCATAAGACGGGACGGAAAAGGGTTTAGGTTTGGATTAGGCGAACCCGCTTCGCGGCTCCGCCTAGTCCAACCCTAAACCCTTTTCCTTATTCAAGGTCACTAAACCCGCAAGAAACTGAACCATAAGAGAGTATAGGTGAACCTTGTCGTGGATGTGATTCAAAGATGGGGCACTGAACCTTAAGAGTAGGGTACTGCATAAGACGGGACGGAAAAGGGTTTAGGTTTGGATTAGGCGAACCCGCTTCGCGGCTCCGCCTAGTCCAACCCTAAACCCTTTTCCTTATTCAAGGTCACTAAACCCGCAAGAAACTGAACCATAAGAGAGTATAGGTGAACCCTGTCGTGGATGTGATTCAAAGATGGGGCACTGATCCTTAAGAGTAGGGTACTGCATAAGACGGGACGAAAAAGGGTTTAGGGTTGGATTAGGCGGACCCGCTTCGCGGCTCCGCCTAATCCAACCCTAAACCCTTTACCTTATTCAAGGTCACTAATCCCGCAAGAAACTGAACCCTAAGAGTGTATTGGTGAACCCTGTCGTGGATGTGATTCAAATATGGGGCACTGAACCTTAAGAGTAGGGTACTGCATAAGACGGGACGGAAAAGGGTTTACGGTTGGATTAGGAGAACCCGCTTCGCGGCTTCGCCCAATCCAACCCTAAACCCTTTTCCTTATTCAAGGTCACTAAACCCGCAAGAAACTGAACCCTAAGAGGGTATTGGTGAACCCTGTCGTGGATGTGATTCAAAGATGGGGCACTGAACCTTAAGAGTAGGGTACTGCATAAGACGGGACGGAAAAGGGTTTAGGTTTAGATTAGGCGAACCCGCTTCGCGGCTCCGCCTAGTCCAACCCTAAATCCTTTTCCTTATTCAAGGTCACTAAACCCGCAAGAAACTGAATCCTAAGAGAGTATAGGTGAACCCTGTCGTGGATGTGATTCAAAGATGGGGCACTGAACCTTAAGAGTAGGGTACTGCATAAGACGGGACGGAAAAGGGTTTAGGTTTGGATTAGGCGAACCCGCTTCGCGGCTCCGCCTAGTCCAACCCTAAACCCTTTTCCTTATTCAAGGTCACTAAACCCGCAAGAAACTGAACCATAAGAGAGTATAGGTGAACCTTGTCGTGGATGTGATTCAAAGATGGGGCACTGAACCTTAAGAGTAGGGTACTGCATAAGACGGGACGGAAAAGGGTTTACGGTTGGATTAGGCGGACCCGCGACCCTTTACCTTATTCAAGGTCACTAAACCTGCAAGAAACTGAACCCTAAGAGGGTATTGGTGAACCCTGTCGTGGATGTGATTCAAATATGGGGCACTGAACCTTAAGAGTAGGGTACTGCATAAGACGGGACGGAAAAGAGTTTACGGTTGGATTAGGCGAACCCGCTTCGCGGCTCCGCCTAATCCAACCCAAAACCCTTTTCCTTATTCAAGGTCACTAAACCCGCAAGAAACTGAACCCTAAGAGGGTATTGGTGAACCCTGTCGTGGATGTGATTCAAATTTGGGGCACTGAACCTTAAGAGTAGGGTACTGCATAAGACGGGACGGAAAAGGGTTTACGGTTGGATTAGGCGAACCCGCTTCGCGGCTTCGCCTAATCCAACCCTAAACCCTTTTCCTTATTCAAGGTCACTAAACCCGCAAGAAACTGAACCCTAAGAGGGTATTGGTGAACCCTGTCGTGGATGTGATTCAAAGATGGGGCACTGAACCTTAAGAGTAGGGTACTGCATAAGACGGGACGGAAAAGGGTTTAGGTTTAGATTAGGCGAACCCGCTTCGCGGCTCCGCCTAGTCCAACCCTAAACCCTTTTCCTTATTCAAGGTCACTAAACCCGCAAGAAACTGAATCCTAAGAGAGTATAGGTGAACCCTGTCGTGGATGTGATTCAAAGATGGGGCACTGTACCTTAAGAGTAGGGTACTGCATAAGACGGGACGGAAAAGGGTTTAGGTTTGGATTAGGCGAACCCGCTTCGCGGCTCCGCCTAGTCCAACCCTAAACCCTTTTCCTTATTCAAGGTCACTAAACCCGCAAGAAACTGAACCATAAGAGAGTATAGGTGAACCCTGTCGTGGATGTGATTCAAAGATGGGGCACTGAACCTTAAGAGTAGGGTACTGCATAAGACGGGACGGAAAAGGGTTTACGGTTGGATTAGGCGGACCCGCGACCCTTTACCTTATTCAAGGTCACTAAACCTGCAAGAAACTGAACCCTAAGAGGGTATTGGTGAACCCTGTCGTGGATGTGATTCAAATATGGGGCACTGAACCTTAAGAGTAGGGTACTGCATAAGACGGGACGGAAAAGAGTTTACGGTTGGATTAGGCGAACCCGCTTCGCGGCTTCGCCTAATCCAACCCTAAACCCTTTTCCTTATTCAAGGTCACTAAACCCGCAAGAAACTGAACCCTAAGAGGGTATTGGTAAACCCTTTCGTGGATGTGATTCAAAAATGGGGCACAGAACCTTAAGAGTAGGGTACTGCATAAGACGGGACGAAAAAGGGTTTAGGTTTGGATTAGGCGAACCCGCTTCGCGGCTCCGCCTAATCCAACCCTAAACCCTTTTCCTTATTCAAGGTCACTAAACCCGCAAGAAACTGAACCCTAAGAGGGTATTGGTGAACCCTGTCGTGGATGTGATTCAAATTTGGGGCACTGAACCTTAAGAGTAGGGTACTGCATAAGACGGGACGGAAAAGGGTTTACGGTTGGATTAGGCGAACCCGCTTCGCGGCTTCGCCTAATCCAACCCTAAACCCTTTTCCTTATTCAAGGTCACTAAACCCGCAAGAAACTGAACCCTAAGAGGGTATTGGTGAACCCTGTCGTGGATGTGATTCAAAGATGGGGCACTGAACCTTAAGAGTAGGGTACTGCATAAGACGGGACGGAAAAGGGTTTAGGTTTGGATTAGGCGAACCCTAAACCCTTTTTCTTATTCAAGGTCACTAAACCCGCAAGAAACTGAACCCTAAGAGAGTATAGGTGAACCCTGTCGTGGATGTGATTCAAAGATGGGGCACTGAACCTTAAGAGTAGGGTACTGCGTAAGACGGGACGGGAAAGGGTTTAGGTTTGGATTAGGCGAACCCGCTTCGCGGCTCCGCCTAGTCCAACCCTAAACCCTTTTCCTTATTCAAGGTCACTAAACCCGCAAGAAACTGAACCATAAGAGAGTATAGGTGAACCCTGTCGTGGATGTGATTCAAAGATGGGGCACTGATCCTTAAGAGTAGGGTACTGCATAAGACGGGAGGGAAAAGGGTTTAGGGTTGGATTTGGCGGACCCGCTTCGCGGCTCCGCCTAATCCAACCCTAAACCCTTTTCCTTATTCAAGGTCACTAAACCGCAAGAAACTGAACCCTAAGAGGGTATTGGTGAACCCTGTCGTGGATGTGATTCAAATATGGGGCACTGAACCTTAAGAGTAGGGTACTGCATAAGACGGGACGGAAAAGGGTTTACGGTTGGATTAGGAGAACCCGCTTCGCGGCTTCGCCTAATCCAACCCTAAACCCTTTTCCTTATTCAAGGTCACTAAACCCGCAAGAAACTGAACCCTAAGAGGGTATTGGTGAACCCTGTCGTGGATCTGATTCAAAGATGGGGCACTGAACCTTAAGAGTAGGGTACTGCATAAGACAGGACGAAAAAGGGTTTAGGTTTAGATTAGGCGAACCCGCTTCGCGGCTCTGCCTAGTCCAACCCTAAACCCTTTTCCTTATTCAAGGTCACTAAACCCGCAAGAAACTGAATCCTAAGAGAGTATAGGTGAACCCTGTCGTGGATGTGATTCAAAGATGGGGCACTGAACCTTAAGAGTAGGGTACTGCATAAGACGGGACGGAAAAGGGTTTAGGTTTGGATTAGGCGAACCCTAAACCCTTTTCCTTATTCAAGGTCACTAAACCCGCAAGAAACTGAACCATAAGAGAGTATAGGTGAACCTTGTCGTGGATGTGATTCAAAGATGGGGCACTGAACCTAAAGAGTAGGGTACTGCATAAGACGGGACAGAAAAGGGTTTAGGTTTGGATTAGGCGAACCCGCTTCGCGGCTCCGCCTAGTCCAACCCTAAACCCTTTTCCTTATTCAAGGTCACTAAACCCGCAAGAAACTGAACCATAAGAGAGTATAGGTGAACCCTGTCGTGGATGTGATTCAAAGATGGGGCACTGATCCTTAAGAGTAGGGTACTGCATAAGACGGGACGGAAAAGGGTTTAGGGTTGGATTTGGCGGACCCGCTTCGCGGCTCCGCCTAATCCAACCCTAAACCCTTTTCCTTATTCAAGGTCACTAAACCGCAAGAAACTGAACCCTAAGAGGGTATTGGTGAACCCTGTCGTGGATGTGATTCAAATATGGGGCACTGAACCTTAAGAGTAGGGTACTGCATAAGACGGGACGGAAAAGGGTTTACGGTTGGATTAGGAGAACCCGCTTCGCGGCTTCGCCTAATCCAACCCTAAACCCTTTTCCTTATTTAAGGTCACTAAACCCGCAAGAAACTGAACCCTAAGAGGGTATTGGTGAACCCTGTCGTGGATGTGATTCAAAGATGGGGCACTGAACCTTAAGAGTAGGGTACTGCATAAGACGGGACGGAAAAGGGTTTAGGTTTAGATTAGGCGAACCCGCTTCGCGGCTCCGCCTAGTCCAACCCTAAACCCTTTTCCTTATTCAAGGTCACTAAACCCGCAAGAAACTGAATCCTAAGAGAGTATAGGTGAACCCTGTCGTGGATGTGATTCAAACATGGGGCACTGAACCTTAAGAGTAGGGTACTGCATAAGACGGGACGGAAAAGGGTTTAGGTTTGGATTAGGCGAACCCGCTTCGCGGCTCCGCCTAGTCCAACCCTAAACCCTTTTCCTTATTCAAGGTCACTAAACCCGCAAGAAACTGAACCATAAGAGAGTATAGGTGAACCCTGTCGTGGATGTGATTCAAAGATGGGGCACTGAACCTTAAGAGTAGGGTACTGCATAAGACGGGACAGAAAAGGGTTTAGGGTTGGATTAGGCGGACCCGCTTCGCGGCTCCGCCTAATCCAACCCTAAACCCTTTTCCTTATTCAAGGTCACAAAACCCGCAAGAAACTAAACCCTAAGAGGGAATTGGTGAACCTTGTCATGGATGTGATTCAAAGATGGGGCACTGAAACTTAAGAGTAGGGTACTGCATAAGACGGGACGGAAAAGGGTTTACGGATGGATTAGGCGAACCCGCTTCACGGCTTCGCCTAATCCAACCCTAAACCCTTTTCCTTATTCAAGGTCACTAAACCCGCAAGAAACTGAACCCTAAGAGGGTATTGGTGAACCCTGTCGTGGATGTGATTCAAAGATGGGGCACTAAACCTTAAAAGTAGGGTACTGCATAAGACGGGACGGAAAAGGGTTTAGGTTTGGATTAGGCGAACCCTAAACCCTTTTCCTTATTCAAGGTCACTAAACCCGCAAGAAACTGAACCATAAGAGAGTATAGGTGAACCTTGTCGTGGATGTGATTCAAAGATGGGGCACTGAACCTAAAGAGTAGGGTACTGCATAAGACGGGACAGAAAAGGGTTTAGGTTTGGATTAGGCGAACCCGCTTCGCGGCTCCGCCTAGTCCAACCCTAAACCCTTTTCCTTATTCAAGGTCACTAAACCCGCAAGAAACTGAACCATAAGAGAGTATAGGTGAACCCTGTCGTGGATGTGATTCAAAGATGGGGCACTGATCCTTAAGAGTAGGGTACTGCATAAGACGGGACGGAAAAGGGTTTAGGGTTGGATTTGGCGGACCCGCTTCGCGGCTCCGCCTAATCCAACCCTAAACCCTTTTCCTTATTCAAGGTCACTAAACCGCAAGAAACTGAACCCTAAGAGGGTATTGGTGAACCCTGTCGTGGATGTGATTCAAATATGGGGCACTGAACCTTAAGAGTAGGGTACTGCATAAGACGGGACGGAAAAGGGTTTACGGTTGGATTAGGAGAACCCGCTTCGCGGCTTCGCCTAATCCAACCCTAAACCCTTTTCCTTATTTAAGGTCACTAAACCCGCAAGAAACTGAACCCTAAGAGGGTATTGGTGAACCCTGTCGTGGATGTGATTCAAAGATGGGGCACTGAACCTTAAGAGTAGGGTACTGCATAAGACGGGACGGAAAAGGGTTTAGGTTTAGATTAGGCGAACCCGCTTCGCGGCTTCGCCTAGTCCAACCCTAAACCCTTTTCCTTATTCAAGGTCACTAAACCCGCAAGAAACTGAATCCTAAGAGAGTATAGGTGAACCCTGTCGTGGATGTGATTCAAACATGGGGCACTGAACCTTAAGAGTAGGGTACTGCATAAGACGGGACGGAAAAGGGTTTAGGTTTGGATTAGGCGAACCCGCTTCGCGGCTCCGCCTAGTCCAACCCTAAACCCTTTTCCTTATTCAAGGTCACTAAACCCGCAAGAAACTGAACCATAAGAGAGTATAGGTGAACCCTGTCGTGGATGTGATTCAAAGATGGGGCACTGAACCTTAAGAGTAGGGTACTGCATAAGACGGGACAGAAAAGGGTTTAGGGTTGGATTAGGCGGACCCGCTTCGCGGCTCCGCCTAATCCAACCCTAAACCCTTTTCCTTATTCAAGGTCACAAAACCCGCAAGAAACTGAACCCTAAGAGGGTATTGGTGAACCCTGTCGTGGATGTGATTCAAAGATGGGGCACTGAACCTTAAGAGTAGGGTACTGCATAAGACGGGACGGAAAAGGGTTTAGGTTTAGATTAGGCGAACCCGCTTCGCGGCTCCGCCTAGTCCAACCCTAAACCCTTTTCCTTATTCAAGGTCACTAAACCCGCAAGAAACTGAATCCTAAGAGAGTATAGGTGAACCCTGTCGTGGATGTGATTCAAACATGGGGCACTGAACCTTAAGAGTAGGGTACTGCATAAGACGGGACGGAAAAGGGTTTAGGTTTGGATTAGGCGAACCCGCTTCGCGGCTCCGCCTAGTCCAACCCTAAACCCTTTTCCTTATTCAAGGTCACTAAACCCGCAAGAAACTGAACCATAAGAGAGTATAGGTGAACCCTGTCGTGGATGTGATTCAAAGATGGGGCACTGAACCTTAAGAGTAGGGTACTGCATAAGACGGGACAGAAAAGGGTTTAGGGTTGGATTAGGCGGACCCGCTTCGCGGCTAAGCCTAATCCAACCCTAAACCCTTTTCCTTATTCAAGGTCACAAAACCCGCAAGAAACTAAACCCTAAGAGGGAATTGGTGAACCTTGTCATGGATGTGATTCAAAGATGGGGCACTGAAACTTAAGAGTAGGGTACTGCATAAGACGGGACGGAAAAGGGTTTACGGATGGATTAGGCGAACCCGCTTCACGGCTTCGCCTAATCCAACCCTAAACCCTTTTCCTTATTCAAGGTCACTAAACCCGCAAGAAACTGAACCCTAAGAGGGTATTGGTGAACCCTGTCGTGGATGTGATTCAAAGATGGGGCACTAAACCTTAAAAGTAGGGTACTGCATAAGACGGGACGGAAAAGGGTTTAGGTTTGGATTAGGCGAACCCTAAACCCTTTTCCTTATTCAAGGTCACTAAACCCGCAAGAAACTGAACCATAAGAGAGTATAGGTGAACCTTGTCGTGGATGTGATTCAAAGATGGGGCACTGAACCTAAAGAGTAGGGTACTGCATAAGACGGGACAGAAAAGGGTTTAGGTTTGGATTAGGCGAACCCGCTTCGCGGCTCCGCCTAGTCCAACCCTAAACCCTTTTCCTTATTCAAGGTCACTAAACCCGCAAGAAACTGAACCATAAGAGAGTATAGGTGAACCCTGTCGTGGATGTGATTCAAAGATGGGGCACTGATCCTTAAGAGTAGGGTACTGCATAAGACGGGACGGAAAAGGGTTTAGGGTTGGATTTGGCGGACCCGCTTCGCGGCTCCGCCTAATCCAACCCTAAACCCTTTTCCTTATTCAAGGTCACTAAACCGCAAGAAACTGAACCCTAAGAGGGTATTGGTGAACCCTGTCGTGGATGTGATTCAAATATGGGGCACTGAACCTTAAGAGTAGGGTACTGCATAAGACGGGACGGAAAAGGGTTTACGGTTGGATTAGGAGAACCCGCTTCGCGGCTTCGCCTAATCCAACCCTAAACCCTTTTCCTTATTTAAGGTCACTAAACCCGCAAGAAACTGAACCCTAAGAGGGTATTGGTGAACCCTGTCGTGGATGTGATTCAAAGATGGGGCACTGAACCTTAAGAGTAGGGTACTGCATAAGACGGGACGGAAAAGGGTTTAGGTTTAGATTAGGCGAACCCGCTTCGCGGCTTCGCCTAGTCCAACCCTAAACCCTTTTCCTTATTCAAGGTCACTAAACCCGCAAGAAACTGAATCCTAAGAGAGTATAGGTGAACCCTGTCGTGGATGTGATTCAAACATGGGGCACTGAACCTTAAGAGTAGGGTACTGCATAAGACGGGACGGAAAAGGGTTTAGGTTTGGATTAGGCGAACCCGCTTCGCGGCTCCGCCTAGTCCAACCCTAAACCCTTTTCCTTATTCAAGGTCACTAAACCCGCAAGAAACTGAACCATAAGAGAGTATAGGTGAACCCTGTCGTGGATGTGATTCAAAGATGGGGCACTGAACCTTAAGAGTAGGGTACTGCATAAGACGGGACAGAAAAGGGTTTAGGGTTGGATTAGGCGGACCCGCTTCGCGGCTCCGCCTAATCCAACCCTAAACCCTTTTCCTTATTCAAGGTCACAAAACCCGCAAGAAACTAAACCCTAAGAGGGAATTGGTGAACCTTGTCATGGATGTGATTCAAAGATGGGGCACTGAAACTTAAGAGTAGGGTACTGCATAAGACGGGACGGAAAAGGGTTTACGGATGGATTAGGCGAACCCGCTTCACGGCTTCGCCTAATCCAACCCTAAACCCTTTTCCTTATTCAAGGTCACTAAACCCGCAAGAAACTGAACCCTAAGAGGGTATTGGTGAACCCTGTCGTGGATGTGATTCAAAGATGGGGCACTAAACCTTAAAAGTAGGGTACTGCATAAGACGGGACGGAAAAGGGTTTAGGTTTGGATTAGGCGAACCCTAAACCCTTTTCCTTATTCAAGGTCACTAAACCCGCAAGAAACTGAACCATAAGAGAGTATAGGTGAACCTTGTCGTGGATGTGATTCAAAGATGGGGCACTGAACCTAAAGAGTAGGGTACTGCATAAGACGGGACAGAAAAGGGTTTAGGTTTGGATTAGGCGAACCCGCT
Organism: Agrostemma githago; assembly: GCA_958450325.1. NCBI lineage: Eukaryota > Viridiplantae > Streptophyta > Magnoliopsida > Caryophyllales > Caryophyllaceae > Agrostemma > Agrostemma githago. Next base: position 41,975,610 of record OY288245.1, read on the forward strand.
TCGCGGCTCCGCCTAGTCCAACCCTAAACCCTTTTCCTTATTCAAGGTCACTAAACCCGCAAGAAACTGAACCATAAGAGAGTATAGGTGAACCCTGTCGTGGATGTGATTCAAAGATGGGGCACTGATCCTTAAGAGTAGGGTACTGCATAAGACGGGACGGAAAAGGGTTTAGGGTTGGATTTGGCGGACCCGCTTCGCGGCTCCGCCTAATCCAACCCTAAACCCTTTTCCTTATTCAAGGTCACTAAACCGCAAGAAACTGAACCCTAAGAGGGTATTGGTGAACCCTGTCGTGGATGTGATTCAAATATGGGGCACTGAACCTTAAGAGTAGGGTACTGCATAAGACGGGACGGAAAAGGGTTTACGGTTGGATTAGGAGAACCCGCTTCGCGGCTTCGCCTAATCCAACCCTAAACCCTTTTCCTTATTTAAGGTCACTAAACCCGCAAGAAACTGAACCCTAAGAGGGTATTGGTGAACCCTGTCGTGGATGTGATTCAAAGATGGGGCACTGAACCTTAAGAGTAGGGTACTGCATAAGACGGGACGGAAAAGGGTTTAGGTTTAGATTAGGCGAACCCGCTTCGCGGCTTCGCCTAGTCCAACCCTAAACCCTTTTCCTTATTCAAGGTCACTAAACCCGCAAGAAACTGAATCCTAAGAGAGTATAGGTGAACCCTGTCGTGGATGTGATTCAAACATGGGGCACTGAACCTTAAGAGTAGGGTACTGCATAAGACGGGACGGAAAAGGGTTTAGGTTTGGATTAGGCGAACCCGCTTCGCGGCTCCGCCTAGTCCAACCCTAAACCCTTTTCCTTATTCAAGGTCACTAAACCCGCAAGAAACTGAACCATAAGAGAGTATAGGTGAACCCTGTCGTGGATGTGATTCAAAGATGGGGCACTGAACCTTAAGAGTAGGGTACTGCATAAGACGGGACAGAAAAGGGTTTAGGGTTGGATTAGGCGGACCCGCTTCGCGGCTCCGCCTAATCCAACCCTAAACCCTTTTCCTTATTCAAGGTCACAAAACCCGCAAGAAACTAAACCCTAAGAGGGAATTGGTGAACCTTGTCATGGATGTGATTCAAAGATGGGGCACTGAAACTTAAGAGTAGGGTACTGCATAAGACGGGACGGAAAAGGGTTTAGGGTTGGATTAGACGAACCCGCTTCGCGGCTCCGCCTAATCCAACCCTAAACCCTTTTCCTTATTCAAGGTACTAAACCCGCAAGAAACTGAACCCTAAGAGGGTATTGGTGAACCCTGTCGTGTATGTGAGTCAAATATGGGGCACTGAACCTTAAGAGTAGGGTACTGCATAAGACGGGACGGAAAAGGGTTTACGGCTGGATTAGGCGAACCCGCTTCACGGCTTCGCCTAATCCAACCCTAAACCCTTTTCCTTATTCAAGGTCACTAAACCCGCAAGAAACTGAACCCTAAGAGGGTATTGGTGAACCCTGTCGTGGATGTGATTCAAAGATGGGGCACTAAACCTTAAAAGTAGGGTACTGCATAAGACGGGACGGAAAAGGGTTTAGGTTTGGATTAGGCGAACCCGCTTCGCGGCTCCGCCTAGTCCAACCCTAAACCCTTTTCCTAATTCAAGGTCACTAAACCTGCAAGAAACTGAACCATAAGAGAGTATACATGAACCCTTTCGTGGATGTGATTCAAAGATGGGGCACTGAACCGTAAGAGTAGGGTACTGCATAAGACGGGACGGAAAAGGGTTTAGGGTTGGATTAGACGGACCCGCTTCGCGGCTCCGCCTAATCCAACCCTAAACCCTTTTCCTTATTCAAAGTCACTAAACTCGAAAGAAACTGAACCCTAAGAGGGTATTGGTGAACCCTGTCGTGGATGTCATTCAAAGATGGGGCACTGAACCTTAAGAGTATGGTACTGCATAAGACGGGAGGGAAAAGGGTTTAGGGTTGGATTAGGCGGATCCGCTTCGCGGCTCTGTCGAATTCAACCCTAAACCCTTTTCCTTATTCAAGGTCACAAAACCCGCAACAAACTGAACCCTAAGAGGGTATTGGTGAACCCTGTCGTGGATGTGATTCAAAGATGGGGCACTGAACCTTAAGAGTAGGGTACTGCATAAGACGGGACGGAAAAGGGTTTAGGGTTGGATTAGGCGAACCCGCTTCGCGGCTCCGCCTAATCCAACCCTAAACCCTTTTTCTTTATTCAAGGTCACTAAACCCGCAAGAAACTGAACCCTAAGAGGGTATTGGTGAACCCTGTCGTGGATGTGAGTCAAATATGGGGCACTGAACCTTAAGAGTAGGGTACTGCATAAGACGGGACGGAAAAGGGTTTACGGCTGGATTAGGCGAACCCGCTTCGCGGCTTCGCCTAATCCAACCCTAAACCCTTTTCCTTATTCAAGGTCACTAAACCCGCAAGAAACTGAACCCTAAGAGGGTATTGGTGAACCCTGTCGTGGATGTGATTCAAAGATGGGGCACTAAACCTTAAGAGTAGGGTACTGCATAAGACGGAACGGAAAAGGGTTTAGGTTTGGATTAGGCGAACCCGCTTCGCGGCTCCGCCTAGTCCAACCCTAAACCCTTTTCCTAATTCAAGGTCACTAAACCCGCAAGAAACTGAACCATAAGAGAGTATACATGAACCCTTTCGTGGATGTGATTCAAAGATGGGGCACTGAACCGTAAGAATAGGGTACTGCATAAGACGGGACGGAAAAGGGTTTAGGGTTGGATTAGGCGGACCCGCTTCGCGGCTCCGCCTAATCCAACCCTAAATCCTTTTCCTTATTCAAAGTCACTAAACTCGCAAGAAACTGAACCCTAAGAGGGTATTGGTGAACCCTGTCGTGGATGTCATTCAAAGATGGGGCACTGAACCTTAAGAGTATGGTACTGCATAAGACGGGAGGGAAAAGGGTTTAGGGTTGGATTAGGCGGATCCGCTTCGCGGCTCTGCCGAATCCAACCCTAAACCCTTTTCCTTATTCAAGGTCACAAAACCCGCAACAAACTGAACCCTAAGAGGGTATTGGTGAACCCTGTCGTGGATGTGATTCAAAGATGGGGCACTGAACCTTAAGAGTAGGGTACTGCATAAGACGGGACGGAAAAGGGTTTAGGGTTGGATTAGGCGAACCCGCTTCGCGGCTCCGCCTAATCCAACCCTAAACCCTTTTTCTTTATTCAAGGTCACTAAACCCGCAAGAAACTGAACCCTAAGAGGGTATTGGTGAACCCTGTCGTGGATGTGAGTCAAATATGGGGCACTGAACCTTAAGAGTAGGGTACTGCATAAGACGGGACGGAAAAGGGTTTACGGCTGGATTAGGCGAACCCGCTTCGCGGCTTCGCCTAATCCAACCCTAAACCCTTTTCCTTATTCAAGGTCACCAAACCCGCAAGAAACTGAACCCTAAGAGGGTATTGGTGAACCCTGTCGTGGATGTGATTCAAAGATGGGGCACTAAACCTTAAGAGTAGGGTACTGCATAAGACGGGACGGAAAAGGGTTTAGGTTTGGATTAGGCGAACCCGCTTCGCGGCTCCGCCTAGTCCAACCCTAAACCCTTTTCCTAATTCAAGGTCACTAAACCCGCAAGAAACTGAACCATAAGAGAGTATACATGAACCCTTTCGTGGATGTGATTCAAAGATGGGGCACTGAACCGTAAGAGTAGGGTACTGCATTAGACGGGACGGAAAAGGGTTTAGGGTTGGATTAGGCGGACCCGCTTCGCGGCTCCGCCTAATCCAACCCTAAACCCTTTTCCTTATTCAAAGTCACTAAACTCGCAAGAAACTGAACCCTAAGAGGGTATTGGTGAACCCTGTCGTGGATGTCATTCAAAGATGGGGCACTGAACCTTAAGAGTATGGTACTGCATAAGACGGGAGGCAAAAGGGTTTAGGGTTGGATTAGGCGGATCCGCTTCGCGGCTCTGCCGAATCCAACCCTAAACCCTTTTCCTTATTCAAGGTCACAAAACCCGCAACAAACTGAACCCTAAGAGGGTATTGGTGAACCCTGTCGTGGATGTGATTCAAATATGGGGCACTGAACCTTAAGAGTAGGGTACTGCATAAGACGGGACGGAAAAGGGTTTACGGCTGGATTAGGCGAACCCGCTTCGCGGCTTCGCCTAATCCAACCCTAAACCCTTTTCCTTATTCAAGGTCACCAAACCCGCAAGAAACTGAACCCTAAGAGGGTATTGGTGAACCCTGTCGTGGATGTGATTCAAAGATGGGGCACTAAACCTTAAGAGTAGGGTACTGCATAAGACGGGACGGAAAAGGGTTTAGGTTTGGATTAGGCGAACCCGCTTCGCGGCTCCGCCTAGTCCAACCCTAAACCCTTTTCCTAATTCAAGGTCACTAAACCCGCAAGAAACTGAACCATAAGAGAGTATACATGAACCCTTTCGTGGATGTGATTCAAAGATGGGGCACTGAACCGTAAGAGTAGGGTACTGCATTAGACGGGACGGAAAAGGGTTTAGCGTTGGATTAGGCGGACCCGCTTCGCGGCTCCGCCTAATCCAACCCTAAACCCTTTTCCTTATTCAAAGTCACTAAACTCGCAAGAAACTGAACCCTAAGAGGGTATTGGTGAACCCTGTCGTGGATGTCATTCAAAGATGGGGCACTGAACCTTAAGAGTATGGTACTGCATAAGACGGGAGGCAAAAGGGTTTAGGGTTGGATTAGGCGGATCCGCTTCGCGGCTCTGCCGAATCCAACCCTAAACCCTTTTCCTTATTCAAGGTCACAAAACCCGCAACAAACTGAACCCTAAGAGGGTATTGGTGAACCCTGTCGTGGATGTGATTCAAATATGGGGCACTGAACCTTAAGAGTAGGGTACTGCATAAGACGGGACGGAAAAGGGTTTAGGGTTGGATTAGGCGAACCCGCTTCGCGGCTCCGCCTAATCCAACCCTAAACCCTTTTTCTTTATTCAAGGTCACTAAACCCGCAAGAAACTGAACCCTAAGAGGGTATTGGTGAACCCTGTCGTGGATGTGATTCAAATATGGGGCACTGAACCTTAAGAGTAGGGTACTACATAAGACGGGACGGAAAAGGGTTTACGGTTGGATTTTGCGAACCCGCTTCGCGGCTTCGCCTAATCCAACCCTAAACCCTTTTCCTTATTCAAGGTCACTAAACCCGCAAGAAACTGAACCCTAAGAGGGTATTGGTGAACCCTGTCGTGGATGTGATTCAAAGATGGGGCACTAAACCTTAAGAGTAGGGTACTGCATAAGACGGGACGGAAAAGGGTTTAGGTTTGGATTAGGCGAACCCGCTTCGCGGCTCCGCCTAGTCCAACCCTAAACCCTTTTCCTAATTCAAGGTCACTAAACCCGCAAGAAACTGAACCCTAAGAGAGTATAGGTGAACCCTGTCGTGGATGTGATTCAAAGATGGGGCACTGAACCTTAAGAGTAGGGTACTGCATAAGACGGGACGGAAAAGGGTTTAGGTTTGGATTAGGCGAACCCGCTTCGCGGCTCCGCCTAGTCCAACCCTAAACCCTTTTCCTAATTCAAGGTCACTAAACCCGCAAGAAACTGAACCCTAAGAGAGTATAGGTTAACCCTGTCGTGGATGTGATTCAAAGATGGGGCACTGAACCTTAAGAGTAGGGTACTGCATAAGACGGGACGGAAAAGGGTTTAGGTTTGGATTAGGCGAACCCGCTTCGCGGCTCCGCCTAGTCCAACCCTAAACCCTTTTCCTAATTCAAGGTCACTAAACCCGCAAGAAACTGAACCATAAGAGAGTATACATGAACCCTTTCGTGGATGTGATTCAAAGATGGGGCACTGAACCGTAAGAGTAGGGTACTGCATAAGACGGGACGGAAAAGGGTTTAGGGTTGGATTAGGCGGACCCGCTTCGCGGCTCCGCCTAATCCAACCCTAAACCCTTTTCCTTATTCAAAGTCACTAAACTCGCAAGAAACTGAACCCTAAGAGGGTATTGGTGAACCCTGTCGTGGATGTCATTCAAAGATGGGGCACTGAACCTTAAGAGTAAGGTACTGCATAAGACGGGACGGAAAAGGGTTTAGGGTTGGATTAGGCGGATCCGCTTCGCGGCTCTGCCGAATCCAACCCTAAACCCTTTTCCTTATTCAAGGTCACTAAACCCGCAAGAAACTGAACCCTAAGAGGGTATTGGTGAACCCTGTCGTGGATGTGATTCAAAGATGGGGCACTAAACCTTAAGAGTAGGGTACTGCATAAGACGGGACGGAAAAGGGTTTAGGTTTGGATTAGGCGAACCCGCTTCGCGGCTCCGCCTAGTCCAACCCTAAACCCTTTTCCTTATTCAAGGTCACTAAACCCGCAAGAAATTGAACCCTAAGAGAGTATAGGTGAACCCTGTCGTGGATGTGATTCAAAGATGGGGCACTGAACCTTAAGAGTAGGGTACTGCATAAGACGGGACGGAAAAGGGTTTAGGTTTGGATTAGGCGAACCCGCTTCGCGGCTCCGCCTAGTCCAACCCTAAACCCTTTTCCTAATTCAAGGTCACTAAACCCGCAAGAAACTGAACCCTAAGAGAGTATAGGTGAACCCTGTCGTGGATGTGATTCAAAGATGGGGCACTGAACCTTAAGAGTAGGGTACTGCATAAGACGGGACGGAAAAGGGTTTAGGTTTGGATTAGGCGAACCCGCTTCGCGGCTCCGCCTAGTCCAACCCTAAACCCTTTTCCTAATTCAAGGTCACTAAACCCGCAAGAAACTGAACCATAAGAGAGTATACATGAACCCTTTCGTGGATGTGATTCAAAGATGGGGCACTGAACCGTAAGAGTAGGGTACTGCATAAGACGGGACGGAAAAGGGTTTAGGGTTGGATTAGGCGGACCCGCTTCGCGGCTCCGCCTAATCCAACCCTAAACCCTTTTCCTTATTCAAAGTCACTAAACTCGCAAGAAACTGAACCCTAAGAGGGTATTGGTGAACCCTGTCGTGGATGTCATTCAAAGATGGAGCACTGAACCTTAAGAGTAAGGTACTGCATAAGACGGGACGGAAAAGGGTTTAGGGTTGGATTAGGCGGATCCGCTTCGCGGCTCTGCCAAATCCAACCCTAAACCCTTTTCCTTATTTAAGGTCACTAAACCCGCAAGAAACTGAACCCTAAGAGGGTATTGGTGAACCCTGTCGTGGATGTGATTCAAAGATGGGGCACTGAACCTTAAGAGTAGGGTACTGCATAAGACGGGACGGAAAAGGGTTTAGGTTTGGATTAGGCGAACCCGCTTCGCGGCTCCGCCTAGTCCAACCCTAAACCCTTTTCCTTATTCAAGGTCACTAAACCCGCAAGAAACTGAACCATAAGAGAGAATAGGTGAACCCTGTCGTGGATGTGATTCAAAGATGGGGCACTGAACCTTAAGAGTAGGGTACTGCATAAGACGGGACAGAAAAGGGTTTAGGGTTGGATTAGGCGGACCCGCTTCGCGGCTCCGCCTAATCCAACCCTAAACCCTTTTCCTTATTCAAGGTCACAAAACCCGCAAGAAACTAAACCCTAAGAGGGAATTGGTGAACCTTGTCATGGATGTGATTCAAAGATGGGGCACTGAAACTTAAGAGTAGGGTACTGCATAAGACGGGACGGAAAAGGGTTTAGGGTTGGATTAGACGAACCCGCTTCGCGGCTCCGCCTAATCCAACCCTAAACCCTTTTCCTTATTCAAGGTACTAAACCCGCAAGAAACTGAACCCTAAGAGGGTATTGGTGAACCCTGTCGTGTATGTGAGTCAAATATGGGGCACTGAACCTTAAGAGTAGGGTACTGCATAAGACGGGACGGAAAAGGGTTTACGGCTGGATTAGGCGAACCCGCTTCACGGCTTCGCCTAATCCAACCCTAAACCCTTTTCCTTATTCAAGGTCACTAAACCCGCAAGAAACTGAACCCTAAGAGGGTATTGGTGAACCCTGTCGTGGATGTGATTCAAAGATGGGGCACTAAACCTTAAAAGTAGGGTACTGCATAAGACGGGACGGAAAAGGGTTTAGGTTTGGATTAGGCGAACCCGCTTCGCGGCTCCGCCTAGTCCAACCCTAAACCCTTTTCCTAATTCAAGGTCACTAAACCCGCAAGAAACTGAACCATAAGAGAGTATACATGAACCCTTTCGTGGATGTGATTCAAAGATGGGGCACTGAACCGTAAGAGTAGGGTACTGCATAAGACGGGACGGAAAAGGGTTTAGGGTTGGATTAGACGGACCCGCTTCGCGGCTCCGCCTAATCCAACCCTAAACCCTTTTCCTTATTCAAAGTCACTAAACTCGCAAGAAACTGAACCCTAAGAGGGTATTGGTGAACCCTGTCGTGGATGTCATTCAAAGATGGGGCACTGAACCTTAAGAGTATGGTACTGCATAAGACGGGAGGGAAAAGGGTTTAGGGTTGGATTAGGCGGATCCGCTTCGCGGCTCTGCCGAATCGAACCCTAAACCCTTTTCCTTATTCAAGGTCACAAAACCCGCAACAAACTGAACCCTAAGAGGGTATTGGTGAACCCTGTCGTGGATGTGATTCAAAGATGGGGCACTGAACCTTAAGAGTAGGGTACTGCATAAGACGGGACGGAAAAGGGTTTAGGGTTGGATTAGGCGAACCCGCTTCGCGGCTCCGCCTAATCCAACCCTAAACCCTTTTTCTTTATTCAAGGTCACTAAACCCGCAAGAAACTGAACCCTAAGAGGGTATTGGTGAACCCTGTCGTGGATGTGAGTCAAATATGGGGCACTGAACCTTAAGAGTAGGGTACTGCATAAGACGGGACGGAAAAGGGTTTACGGCTGGATTAGGCGAACCCGCTTCGCGGCTTCGCCTAATCCAACCCTAAACCCTTTTCCTTATTCAAGGTCACCAAACCCGCAAGAAACTGAACCCTAAGAGGGTATTGGTGAACCCTGTCGTGGATGTGATTCAAAGATGGGGCACTAAACCTTAAGAGTAGGGTACTGCATAAGACGGGACGGAAAAGGGTTTAGGTTTGGATTAGGCGAACCCGCTTCGCGGCTCCGCCTAGTCCAACCCTAAACCCTTTTCCTAATTCAAGGTCACTAAACCCGCAAGAAACTGAACCATAAGAGAGTATACATGAACCCTTTCGTGGATGTGATTCAAAGATGGGGCACTGAACCGTAAGAGTAGGGTACTGCATTAGACGGGACGGAAAAGGGTTTAGGGTTGGATTAGGCGGACCCGCTTCGCGGCTCCGCCTAATCCAACCCTAAACCCTTTTCCTTATTCAAAGTCACTAAACTCGCAAGAAACTGAACCCTAAGAGGGTATTGGTGAACCCTGTCGTGGATGTCATTCAAAGATGGGGCACTGAACCTTAAGAGTATGGTACTGCATAAGACGGGAGGCAAAAGGGTTTAGGGTTGGATTAGGCGGATCCGCTTCGCGGCTCTGCCGAATCCAACCCTAAACCCTTTTCCTTATTCAAGGTCACAAAACCCGTAACAAACTGAACCCTAAGAGGGTATTGGTGAACCCTGTCGTGGATGTGATTCAAATATGGGGCACTGAACCTTAAGAGTAGGGTACTGCATAAGACGGGACGGAAAAGGGTTTAGGGTTGGATTAGGCGAACCCGCTTCGCGGCTCCGCCTAATCCAACCCTAAACCCTTTTTCTTTATTCAAGGTCACTAAACCCGCAAGAAACTGAACCCTAAGAGGGTATTGGTGAACCCTGTCGTGGATGTGATTCAAATATGGGGCACTGAACCTTAAGAGTAGGGTACTGCATAAGACGGGACGGAAAAGGGTTTAGGTTTGGATTAGGCGAACCCGCTTCGCGGCTCCGCCTAGTCCAACCCTAAACCCTTTTCCTTATTCAAGGTCACTAAACCCGCAAGAAATTGAACCCTAAGAGAGTATAGGTGAACCCTGTCGTGGATGTGATTCAAAGATGGGGCACTGAACCTTAAGAGTAGGGTACTGCATAAGACGGGACGGAAAAGGGTTTAGGTTTGGATTAGGCGAACCCGCTTCGCGGCTCCGCCTAGTCCAACCCTAAACCCTTTTCCTAATTCAAGGTCACTAAACCCGCAAGAAACTGAACCCTAAGAGAGTATAGGTGAACCCTGTCGTGGATGTGATTCAAAGATGGGGCACTGAACCTTAAGAGTAGGGTACTGCATAAGACGGGACGGAAAAGGGTTTAGGTTTGGATTAGGCGAACCCGCTTCGCGGCTCCGCCTAGTCCAACCCTAAACCCTTTTCCTAATTCAAGGTCACTAAACCCGCAAGAAACTGAACCATAAGAGAGTATACATGAACCCTTTCGTGGATGTGATTCAAAGATGGGGCACTGAACCGTAAGAGTAGGGTACTGCATAAGACGGGACGGAAAAGGGTTTAGGGTTGGATTAGGCGGACCCGCTTCGCGGCTCCGCCTAATCCAACCCTAAACCCTTTTCCTTATTCAAAGTCACTAAACTCGCAAGAAACTGAACCCTAAGAGGGTATTGGTGAACCCTGTCGTGGATGTCATTCAAAGATGGGGCACTGAACCTTAAGAGTAAGGTACTGCATAAGACGGGACGGAAAAGGGTTTAGGGTTGGATTAGGCGGATCCGCTTCGCGGCTCTGCCGAATCCAACCCTAAACCCTTTTCCTTATTCAAGGTCACAAAACCCGCAACAAACTGAACCCTAAGAGGGTATTGGTGAACCCTGTCGTGGATGTGATTCAAAGATGGGGCACTGAACCTTAAGAGTAGGGTACTGCATAAGACGGGACGGAAAAGGGTTTAGGGTTGGATTAGGCGAACCCGCTTCGCGGCTCCGCCTAATCCAACCCTAAACCCTTTTTCTTTATTCAAGGTCACTAAACCCGCAAGAAACTGAACCCTAAGAGGGTATTGGTGAACCCTGTCGTGGATGTGATTCAAATATGGGGCACTGAACCTTAAGAGTAGGGTACTACATAAGACGGGACGGAAAAGGGTTTACGGTTGGATTTTGCGAACCCGCTTCGCGGCTTCGCCTAATCCAACCCTAAACCCTTTTCCTTATTCAAGGTCACTAAACCCGCAAGAAACTGAACCCTAAGAGGGTATTGGTGAACCCTGTCGTGGATGTGATTCAAAGATGGGGCACTAAACCTTAAGAGTAGGGTACTGCATAAGACGGGACGGAAAAGGGTTTAGGTTTGGATTAGGCGAACCCGCTTCGCGGCTCCGCCTAGTCCAACCTTAAACCCTTTTCCTTATTCAAGGTCACTAAACCCGCAAGAAATTGAACCCTAAGAGAGTATAGGTGAACCCTGTCGTGGATGTGATTCAAAGATGGGGCACTGAACCTTATGAGTAGGGTACTGCATAAGACGGGACGGAAAAGGGTTTAGGTTTGGATTAGGCGAACCCGCTTCGCGGCTCCGCCTAGTCCAACCCTAAACCCTTTTCCTAATTCAAGGTCACTAAACCCGCAAGAAACTGAACCCTAAGAGAGTATAGGTGAACCCTGTCGTGGATGTGATTCAAAGATGGGGCACTGAACCTTAAGAGTAGGGTACTGCATAAGACGGGACGGAAAAGGGTTTAGGTTTGGATTAGGCGAACCCGCTTCGCGGCTCCGTCTAGTCCAACCCTAAACCCTTTTCCTAATTCAAGGTCACTAAACCCGCAAGAAACTGAACCATAAGAGAGTATACATGAACCCTTTCGTGGATGTGATTCAAAGATGGGGCACTGAACCGTAAGAGTAGGGTACTGCATAAGACGGGACGGAAAAGGGTTTAGGGTTGGATTAGGCGAACCCGCTTCGCGGCTCCGCCTAATCCAACCCTAAACCCTTTTCCTTATTCAAAGTCACTAAACTCGCAAGAAACTGAACCCTAAGAGGGTATTGGTGAACCCTGTCGTGGATGTGATTCAAATATGGGGCACTGAACCTTAAGAGTAGGGTACTACATAAGACGGGACGGAAAAGGGTTTACGGTTGGATTTTGCGAACCCGCTTCGCGGCTTCGCCTAATCCAACCCTAAACCCTTTTCCTTATTCAAGGTCACAAAACCCGCAACAAACTGAACCCTAAGAGGGTATTGGTGAACCCTGTCGTGGATGTGATTCAAAGATGGGGCACTGAACCTTAAGAGTAGGGTACTGCATAAGACGGGACGGAAAAGGGTTTAGGGTTGGATTAGGCGAACCCGCTTCGCGGCTCCGCCTAATCCAACCCTAAACCCTTTTTCTTTATTCAAGGTCACTAAACCCGCAAGAAACTGAACCCTAAGAGGGTATTGGTGAACCCTGTCGTGGATGTGATTCAAATATGGGGCACTGAACCTTAAGAGTAGGGTACTACATAAGACGGGACGGAAAAGGGTTTACGGTTGGATTTTGCGAACCCGCTTCGCGGCTTCGCCTAATCCAACCCTAAACCCTTTTCCTTATTCAAGGTCACTAAACCCGCAAGAAACTGAACCCTAAGAGGGTATTGGTGAACCCTGTCGTGGATGTGATTCAAAGATGGGGCACTAAACCTTAAGAGTAGGGTACTGCATAAGACGGGACGGAAAAGGGTTTAGGTTTGGATTAGGCGAACCCGCTTCGCGGCTCCGCCTAGTCCAACCTTAAACCCTTTTCCTTATTCAAGGTCACTAAACCCGCAAGAAATTGAACCCTAAGAGAGTATAGGTGAACCCTGTCGTGGATGTGATTCAAAGATGGGGCACTGAACCTTATGAGTAGGGTACTGCATAAGACGGGACGGAAAAGGGTTTAGGTTTGGATTAGGCGAACCCGCTTCGCGGCTCCGCCTAGTCCAACCCTAAACCCTTTTCCTAATTCAAGGTCACTAAACCCGCAAGAAACTGAACCCTAAGAGAGTATAGGTGAACCCTGTCGTGGATGTGATTCAAAGATGGGGCACTGAACCTTAAGAGTAGGGTACTGCATAAGACGGGACGGAAAAGGGTTTAGGTTTGGATTAGGCGAACCCGCTTCGCGGCTCCGTCTAGTCCAACCCTAAACCCTTTTCCTAATTCAAGGTCACTAAACCCGCAAGAAACTGAACCATAAGAGAGTATACATGAACCCTTTCGTGGATGTGATTCAAAGATGGGGCACTGAACCGTAAGAGTAGGGTACTGCATAAGACGAGACGGAAAAGGGTTTAGGGTTGGATTAGGCGAACCCGCTTCGCGGCTCCGCCTAATCCAACCCTAAACCCTTTTCCTTATTCAAAGTCACTAAACTCGCAAGAAACTGAACCCTAAGAGGGTATTGGTGAACCCTGTCGTGGATGTCATTCAAAGATGGGGCACTGAACCTTAAGAGTAAGGTACTGCATAACACGGGACGGAAAAGGGTTTAGGGTTGGATTAGGCGGATCCGCTTCGCGGCTCTGCCAAATCCAACCCTAAACCCTTTTCCTTATTCAAGGTCACAAAACCCGCAACAAACTGAACCCTAAGAGGGTATTGGTGAACCCTGTCGTGGATGTGATTCAAAGATGGGGCACTGAACCTTAAGAGTAGGGTACTGCATAAGACGGGACGGAAAAGGGTTTAGGGTTGGATTAGGCGAACCCGCTTCGCGGCTCCGCCTAATCCAACCCTAAACCCTTTTTCTTTATTCAAGGTCACTAAACCCGCAAGAAACTGAACCCTAAGAGGGTATTGGTGAACCCTGTCGTGGATGTGATTCAAATATGGGGCACTGAACCTTAAGAGTAGGGTACTACATAAGACGGGACGGAAAAGGGTTTACGGTTGGATTTTGCGAACCCGCTTCGCGGCTTCGCCTAATCCAACCCTAAACCCTTTTCCTTATTCAAGGTCACTAAACCCGCAAGAAACTGAACCCTAAGAGGGTATTGGTGAACCCTGTCGTGGATGTGATTCAAAGATGGGGCACTAAACCTTAAGAGTAGGGTACTGCATAAGACGGGACGGAAAAGGGTTTAGGTTTGGATTAGGCGAACCCGCTTCGCGGCTCCGCCTAGTCCAACCCTAAACCCTTTTCCTTATTCAAGGTCACTAAACCCGCAAGAAATTGAACCCTAAGAGAGTATAGGTGAACCCTGTCGTGGATGTGATTCAAAGATGGGGCACTGAACCTTAAGAGTAGGGTACTGCATAAGACGGGACGGAAAAGGGTTTAGGTTTGGATTAGGCGAACCCGCTTCGCGGCTCCGCCTAGTCCAACCCTAAACCCTTTTCCTAATTCAAGGTCACTAAACCCGCAAGAAACTGAACCCTAAGAGAGTATAGGTGAACCCTGTCGTGGATGTGATTCAAAGATGGGGCACTGAACCTTAAGAGTAGGGTACTGCATAAGACGGGACGGAAAAGGGTTTAGGTTTGGATTAGGCGAACCCGCTTCGCGGCTCCGCCTAGTCCAACCCTAAACCCTTTTCCTTATTCAAGGTCACTAAACCCGCAAGAAACTGAACCCTAAGAGAGTATAGGTGAACCCTGTCGTGGATGTGATTCAAAGATGGGGCACTGAACCTTAAGAGTAGGGTACTGCATAAGACGGGACGGAAAAGGGTTTAGGTTTGGATTAGGCGAACCCGCTTCGCGGCTCCGCCTAGTCCAACCCTAAACCCTTTTCCTAATTCAAGGTCACTAAACCCGCAAGAAACTGAACCATAAGAGAGTATACATGAACCCTTTCGTGGATGTGATTCAAAGATGGGGCACTGAACCGTAAGAGTAGGGTACTGCATAAGACGGGACGGAAAAGGGTTTAGGGTTGGATTAGGCGGACCCGCTTCGCGGCTCCGCCTAATCCAACCCTAAACCCTTTTCCTTATTCAAAGTCACTAAACTCGCAAGAAACTGAACCCTAAGAGGGTATTGGTGAACCCTGTCGTGGATGTCATTCAAAGATGGGGCACTGAACCTTAAGAGTAAGGTACTGCATAAGACGGGACGGAAAAGGGTTTAGGGTTGGATTAGGCGGATCCGCTTCGCGGCTCTGCCGAATCCAACCCTAAACCCTTTTCCTTATTCAAGGTCACAAAACCCGCAACAAACTGAACCCTAAGAGGGTATTGGTGAACCCTGTCGTGGATGTGATTCAAAGATGGGGCACTGAACCTTAAGAGTAGGGTACTGCATAAGACGGGACGGAAAAGGGTTTAGGGTTGGATTAGGCGAACCCGCTTCGCGGCTCCGCCTAATCCAACCCTAAACCCTTTTTCTTTATTCAAGGTCACTAAACCCGCAAGAAACTGAACCCTAAGAGGGTATTGGTGAACCCTGTCGTGGATGTGATTCAAAGATGGGGCACTAAACCTTAAGAGTAGGGTACTGCATAAGACGGGACGGAAAAGGGTTTAGGTTTGGATTAGGCGAACCCGCTTCGCGGCTCCGCCTAGTCCAACCCTAAACCCTTTTCCTTATTCAAGGTCACTAAACCCGCAAGAAATTGAACCCTAAGAGAGTATAGGTGAACCCTGTCGTGGATGTGATTCAAAGATGGGGCACTGAACCTTAAGAGTAGGGTACTGCATAAGACGGGACGGAAAAGGGTTTAGGTTTGGATTAGGCGAACCCGCTTCGCGGCTCCGCCTAGTCCAACCCTAAACCCTTTTCCTAATTCAAGGTCACTAAACCCGCAAGAAACTGAACCCTAAGAGAGTATAGGTGAACCCTGTCGTGGATGTGATTCAAAGATGGGGCACTGAACCTTAAGAGTAGGGTACTGCATAAGACGGGACGGAAAAGGGTTTAGGTTTGGATTAGGCGAACCCGCTTCGCGGCTCCGCCTAGTCCAACCCTAAACCCTTTTCCTAATTCAAGGTCACTAAACCCGCAAGAAACTGAACCATAAGAGAGTATACATGAACCCTTTCGTGGATGTGATTCAAAGATGGGGCACTGAACCGTAAGAGTAGGGTACTGCATAAGACGGGACGGAAAAGGGTTTAGGGTTGGATTAGGCGGACCCGCTTCGCGGCTCCGCCTAATCCAACCCTAAACCCTTTTCCTTATTCAAAGTCACTAAACTCGCAAGAAACTGAACCCTAAGAGGGTATTGGTGAACCCTGTCGTGGATGTCATTCAAAGATGGGGCACTGAACCTTAAGAGTAAGGTACTGCATAAGACGGGACGGAAAAGGGTTTAGGGTTGGATTAGGCGGATCCGCTTCGCGGCTCTGCCGAATCCAACCCTAAACCCTTTTCCTTATTCAAGGTCACAAAACCCGCAACAAACTGAACCCTAAGAGGGTATTGGTGAACCCTGTCGTGGATGTGATTCAAAGATGGGGCACTGAACCTTAAGAGTAGGGTACTGCATAAGACGGGACGGAAAAGGGTTTAGGGTTGGATTAGGCGAACCCGCTTCGCGGCTCCGCCTAATCCAACCCTAAACCCTTTTTCTTTATTCAAGGTCACTAAACCCGCAAGAAACTGAACCCTAAGAGGGTATTGGTGAACCCTGTCGTGGATGTGATTCAAATATGGGGCACTGAACCTTAAGAGTAGGGTACTACATAAGACGGGACGGAAAAGGGTTTACGGTTGGATTTTGCGAACCCGCTTCGCGGCTTCGCCTAATCCAACCCTAAACCCTTTTCCTTATTCAAGGTCACTAAACCCGCAAGAAACTGAACCCTAAGAGGGTATTGGTGAACCCTGTCGTGGATGTGATTCAAAGATGGGGCACTAAACCTTAAGAGTAGGGTACTGCATAAGACGGGACGGAAAAGGGTTTAGGTTTGGATTAGGCGAACCCGCTTCGCGGCTCCGCCTAGTCCAACCCTAAACCCTTTTCCTTATTCAAGGTCACTAAACCCGCAAGAAATTGAACCCTAAGAGAGTATAGGTGAACCCTGTCGTGGATGTGATTCAAAGATGGGGCCCTGAACCTTAAGAGTAGGGTACTGCATAAGACGGGACGGAAAAGGGTTTAGGTTTGGATTAGGCGAACCCGCTTCGCGGCTCCGCCTAGTCCAACCCTAAACCCTTTTCCTAATTCAAGGTCACTAAACCCGCAAGAAACTGAACCCTAAGAGAGTATAGGTGAACCCTGTCGTGGATGTGATTCAAAGATGGGGCACTGAACCTTAAGAGTAGGGTACTGCATAAGACGGGACGGAAAAGGGTTTAGGTTTGGATTAGGCGAACCCGCTTCGCGGCTCCGCCTAGTCCAACCCTAAACCCTTTTCCTAATTCAAGGTCACTAAACCCGCAAGAAACTGAACCATAAGAGAGTATACATGAACCCTTTCGTGGATGTGATTCAAAGATGGGGCACTGAACCGTAAGAGTAGGGTACTGCATAAGACGGGACGGAAAAGGGTTTAGGGTTGGATTAGGCGGACCCGCTTCGCGGCTCCGCCTAATCCAACCCTAAACCCTTTTCCTTATTCAAAGTCACTAAACTCGCAAGAAACTGAACCCTAAGAGAGTATTGGTGAACCCTTTCGTGGATGTGATTCAAAGATGGGGCACTGAACCGTAAGAGTAGGGTACTGCATAAGACGGGACGGAAAAGGGTTTAGGGTTGGATTAGGCGGACCCGCTTCGCGGCTCCGCCTAATCCAACCCTAAACCCTTTTCCTTATTCAAAGTCACTAAACTCGCAAGAAACTGAACCCTAAGAGGGTATTGGTGAACCCTGTCGTGGATGTCATTCAAAGATGGGGCACTGAACCTTAAGAGTAAGGTACTGCATAAGACGGGACGGAAAAGGGTTTAGGGTTGGATTAGGCGGATCCGCTTCGCGGCTCTGCCGAATCCAACCCTAAACCCTTTTCCTTATTCAAGGTCACAAAACCCGCAACAAACTGAACCCTAAGAGGGTATTGGTGAACCCTGTCGTGGATGTGATTCAAAGATGGGGCACTGAACCTTAAGAGTATGGTACTGCATAAGACGGGACGGAAAAGGGTTTAGGTTTGGATTAGGCGAACCCGCTTCGCGGCTCCGCCTAGTCCAACCCTAAACCCTTTTCCTTATTCAAGGTCACTAAACCCGCAAGAAACTGAACCCTAAGAGAGTATAGGTGAACCCTGTCGTGGATGTGATTCAAAGATGGGGCACTGAACCTTAAGAGTAGGGTACTGCATAAGACGGGACGGAAAAGGGTTTAGGTTTGGATTAGGCGAACCCGCTTCGCGGCTCCGCCTAGTCCAACCCTAAACCCTTTTCCTAATTCAAGGTCACTAAACCCGCAAGAAACTGAACCCTAAGAGAGTATAGGTGAACCCTATCGTGGATGTGATTCAAAGATGGGGCACTGAACCTTAAGAGTAGGGTACTGCATAAGACGGGACGGAAAAGGGTTTAGGTTTGGATTAGGCGAACCCGCTTCGCGGCTCCGCCTAGTCCAACCCTAAACCCTTTTCCTTATTCAAGGTCACTAAAATCGCAAGAAACCGAACCCTAAGAGGGTATTGGTTAACCCTGTCGTGGATGTGATTCAAAGATGGGGCACTGAACCTTAAGAGTAAGGTACTGCATAAGACGGGACGGAAAAGGGTTTAGGGTTGGATTAGGCGGATCCGCTTCGCGGCTCTGCCGAATCCAACCCTAAACCCTTTTCTTATTCAAGGTCACAAAACCCGCAATAAACTGAACCCTAAGAGGGTATTGGTGAACCCTGTCGTGGATGTGATTCAAAGATGGGGCACTGAACCTTAAGAGTAGGGTACTGCATAAGACGGGACGGAAAAGGGTTTAGGTTTGGATTAGGCGAACCCGCTTCGCGGCTCCGCCTAGTCCAACCCTAAACCCTTTTCCTTATTCAAGGTCACTAAACCCGCAAGAAAATGAACCCTAAGAGAGTATAGGTGAACCCTGTCGTGGATGTGATTCAAAGATGGGGCACTGAACCTTAAGAGTAGGGTACTGCATAAGACGGGACGGAAAAGGGTTTAGGTTTGGATTAGGCGAACCCGCTTCGTGGCTCCGCCTAGTCCAACCCTAAACCCTTTTCCTAATTCAAGGTCACTAAACCCGCAAGAAACTGAACCCTAAGAGAGTATAGGTGAACCCTATCGTGGATGTGATTCAAAGATGGGGCACTGAACCTTAAGAGTAGGGTACTGCATAAGACGGGATGGAAAAGGGTTTAGGTTTGGATTAGGCGAACCCGCTTCGCGGCTCCGCCTAGTCCAACCCTAAACCCTTTTCCTTATTCAAGGTCACTAAAATCGCAAGAAACCGAACCCTAAGAGGGTATTGGTTAACCCTGTCGTGGATGTGATTCAAAGATGGGGCACTGAACCTTAAGAGTAAGGTACTGCATAAGACGGGACGGAAAAGGGTTTAGGGTTGGACTAGGCGGATCCGCTTCGCGGCTCTGCCGAATCCAACCCTAAACCCTTTTCTTATTCAAGGTCACAAAACCCGCAATAAACTGAACCCTAAGAGGGTATTGGTGAACCCTGTCGTGGATGTGATTCAAAGATGGGGCACTGAACCTTAAGAGTAGGGTACTGCATAAGACGGGACGGAAATGGGTTTAGGGTTGGAATAGGCGGATCCGCTTCGCGGCTCTGCCGAATCCAACCTTAAACCCTTTTCTTATTCAAGGTCACAAAACCCGCAATAAACTCAACCCTAAGAGGGTATTGGTGAACCCTGTCATGGATGTGATTCAAAGATGGGGCACTGAACCTTAAGAGTAGGGTACTGCATAAGACGGGACGGAAAAGGGTTTAGGTTTGGATTAGGCGAACCCGCTTCGCGGCTCCGCCTAGTCCAACCCTAAACCCTTTTCCTTATTCAAGGTCACTAAAATCGCAAGAAACCGAACCCTAAGAGGGTATTGGTTAACCCTGTCGTGGATGTGATTCAAAGATGGGGCACTGAACCTTAAGAGTAAGGTACTGCAAAAGACGGGACGGAAAAGGGTTTACGGTTGAATTAGGCGAACCCGCTTCGCGGCTCCGCCTAATCCAACCCTAAACCCTTTTCCTTATTCAATGTCACTAAACCCGCAAGAAACTGAAACCTAAGAGGGTATTGGTGAACCCTGTCGTGGATGTGATTCAAAGATGGGGCACTGAACCTTAAGAGTAGGGTACTGCATAAGACGGGACGGAAAAGGGTTTAGGTTTGGATTAGGCGAACCCGCTTCGCGGCTCCGCCTAGTCCAACCCTAAACCCTTTTCCTTATTCAAGGTCACTAAAATCGCAAGAAACCGAACCCTAAGAGGGTATTGGTGAACCCTGTCGTGGATGTGATTCAAAGATGGGGCACTGAACATTAAGAGTAAGGTACTGCATAAGACGGGACGGAAAAGGGTTTAGGGTTGGATTAGGCGGATCCGCTTCGCGGCTCTGCCGAATCCAACCCTAAACCCTTTTCCTTATTCAAGGTCACAAAACCCGCAATAAACTGAACCCTAAGAGGGTATTGGTGAACCCTGTCGTGGATGTGATTCAAAGATGGGGCACTGAACCTTAAGAGTAGGGTACTGCATAAGACGGGACGGAAAAGGGTTTAGGTTTGGATTAGGCGAACCCGCTTCGCGGCTCCGCCTAGTCCAACCCTAAACCCTTTTCCTTATTCAAGGTCACTAAACCCGCAAGAAACTGAACCCTAAGAGAGTATAGGTGAACCCTGTCGTGGATGTGATTCAAAGATGGGGCACTGAACCTTAAGAGTAGGGTACTGCATAAGACGGGACGGAAAAGGGTTTAGGTTTGGATTAGGCGAACCCGCTTCGCGGCTCCGCCTAGTCCAACCCTAAACCCTTTTCCTAATTCAAGGTCACTAAACCCGCAAGAAACTGAACCCTAAGAGAGTATAGGTGAACCCTATCGTGGATGTGATTCAAAGATGGGGCACTGAACCTTAAGAGTAGGGTACTGCATAAGACGGGACGGAAAAGGGTTTAGGTTTGGATTAGGCGAACCCGCTTCGCGGCTCCGCCTAGTCCAACCCTAAACCCTTTTCCTTATTCAAGGTCACTAAAATCGCAAGAAACCGAACCCTAAGAGGGTATTGGTTAACCCTGTCGTGGATGTGATTCAAAGATGGGGCACTGAACCTTAAGAGTAAGGTACTGCAAAAGACGGGACGGAAAAGGGTTTACGGTTGAATTAGGCGAACCCGCTTCGCGGCTCCGCCTAATCCAACCCTAAACCCTTTTCCTTATTCAAGGTCACTAAACCCGCAAGAATTTGAAACCTAAGAGGGTATTGATGAACCCTGTCGTGGATGTGATTCAAAGATGGGGCACTGAACCTTAAGAGTAGGGTACTGCATAAGACGGGACGGAAAAGGGTTTAGGTTTGGATTAGGCGAACCCGCTTCGCGGCTCCGCCTAGTCCAACCCTAAACCCTTTTCCTTATTCAAGGTCACTAAAATCGCAAGAAACCGAACCCTAAGAGGGTATTGGTGAACCCTGTCGTGGATGTGATTCAAAGATGGGGCACTGAACATTAAGAGTAAGGTACTGCATAAGACGGGACGGAAAAGGGTTTAGGGTTGGATTAGGCGGATCCGCTTCGCGGCTCTGCCGAATCCAACCCTAAACCCTTTTCCTTATTCAAGGTCACAAAACCCGCAATAAACTGAACCCTAAGAGGGTATTGGTGAACCCTGTCGTGGATGTGATTCAAAGATGGGGCACTGAACCTTAAGAGTAGGGTACTGCATAAGACGGGACGGAAAAGGGTTTAGGTTTGGATTAGGCGAACCCGCTTCGCGGCTCTGCCGAATCCAACCCTAAACCCTTTTCTTATTCAAGGTCACTAAACCCGCAAGAAACTGAACCCTAAGAGGGTATTGGTGAACCCTGTCGTGGATGTGATTCAAAGATGGGGCACTGAACCTTAAGAGTAGGGTACTGCATAAGACGGGACGGAAAAGGGTTTAGGTTTGGATTAGGCGAACCCGCTTCGCGGCTCCGCCTAGTCCAACCCTAAACCCTTTTCCTTATTCAAGGTCACTAAACCCGCAAGAAACTGAACCCTAAGAGAGTATAGGTGAACCCTGTCGTGGATGTGATTCAAAGATGGGGCACTGAACCTTAAGAGTCGGGTACTGCATAAGACGGGACGGAAAAGGGTTTAGGTTTGGATTAGGCGAACCCGCTTCGCGGCTCCGCCTAGTCCAACCCTAAACCCTTTTCCTAATTCAAGGTCACTACACCCGCAAGAAACTGAACCCTAAGAGAGTATAGGTGAACCCTATCGTGGATGTGATTCAAAGATGGGGCACTGAACCTTAAGAGTAGGGTACTGCATAAGACGGGACGGAAAAGGGTTTAGGTTTGGATTAGGCGAACCCGCTTCGCGGCTCCGCCTAGTCCAACCCTAAACCCTTTTCCTTATTCAAGGTCACTAAAATCGCAAGAAACCGAACCCTAAGAGGGTATTGGTTAACCCTGTCGTGGATGTGATTCAAAGATGGGGCACTGAACCTTAAGAGTAAGGTACTGCATAAGACGGGACGGAAAAGGGTTTAGGGTTGGACTAGGCGGATCCGCTTCGCGGCTCTGCCGAATCCAACCTTAAACCCTTTTCTTATTCAAGGTCACAAAACCCGCAATAAACTGAACCCTAAGAGGGTATTGGTGAACCCTGTCATGGATGTGATTCAAAGATGAGGCACTGAACCTTAAGAGTAGGGTACTGCAAAAGACGGGACGGAAAAGGGTTTACGGTTGAATTAGGCGAACCCGCTTTGCGGCTCCGCCTAATCCAACCCTAAACCCTTTTCCTTATTCAAGGTCACTAAACCCGCAAGAAACTGAAACCTAAGAGGGTATTGGTGAACCCTGTCGTGGATGTGATTCAAAGATGGGGCACTGAAGCTTAAGAGTAGGGTACTGCATAAGACGGGACGGAAAAGGGTTTTAGGTTTGGATTAGGCGAACCCGCTTCGCGGCTCCCCCTAGTCCAACCCTAAACCCTTTTCCTTATTCAAGGTCACTAAAATCGCAAGAAACCGAACCCTAAGAGGGTATTGGTGAACCCTGTCGTGGATGTGATTCAAAGATGGGGCACTGAACATTAAGAGTAAGGTACTGCATAAGACGGGACGGAAAAGGGTTTAGGGTTGGATTAGGCGGATCCGCTTCGCGGCTCTGCCGAATCCAACCCTAAACCCTTTTCCTTATTCAAGGTCACAAAACCCGCAATAAACTGAACCCTAAGAGGGTATTGGTGAACCCTGTCGTGGATGTGATTCAAAGATGGGGCACTGAACCTTAAGAGTAGGGTACTGCATAAGACGGGACGGAAAAGGGTTTAGGTTTGGATTAGGCGAACCCGCTTCGCGGCTCCGCCTAGTCCAACCCTAAACCCTTTTCCTTATTCAAGGTCACTAAACCCGCAAGAAACTGAACCCTAAGAGAGTATAGGTGAACCCTGTCGTGGATGTGATTCAAAGATGGGGCACTGAACCTTAAGAGTAGGGTACTGCATAAGACGGGACGGAAAAGGGTTTAGGTTTGGATTAGGCGAACCCGCTTCGCGGCTCCGCCTAGTCCAACCCTAAACCCTTTTCCTAATTCAAGGTCACTAAACCCGCAAGAAACTGAACCCTAAGAGAGTATAGGTGAACCCTATCGTGGATGTGGTTCAAAGATGGGGCACTGAACCTTAAGAGTAAGGTACTGCATAAGACGGGACGGAAAAGGGTTTAGGGTTGGATTAGGCGGATCCGCTTCGCGGCTCTGCCGAATCCAACCCTAAACCCTTTTCTTATTCAAGGTCACAAAACCCGCAATAAACTGAACCCTAAGAGGGTATTGGTGAACCCTGTCGTGGATGTGATTCAAAGATGGGGCACTGAACCTTAAGAGTAGGGTACTGCATAAGACGGGACGGAAAAGGGTTTAGGTTTGGATTAGGCGAACCCGCTTCGCGGCTCCGCCTAGTCCAACCCTAAACCCTTTTCCTTATTCAAGGTCACTAAACCCGCAAGAAACTGAACCCTAAGAGAGTATAGGTGAACCCTGTCGTGGATGTGATTCAAAGATGGGGCACTGAACCTTAAGAGTAGGGTACTGCATAAGACGGGACGGAAAAGGGTTTAGGTTTGGATTAGGCGAACCCGCTTCGCGGCTCCGCCTAGTCCAACCCTAAACCCTTTTCCTAATTCAAGGTCACTAAACCCGCAAGAAACTGAACCCTAAGAGAGTATAGGTGAACCCTATCGTGGATGTGATTCAAAGATGGGGCACTGAACCTTTAGAGTAGGGTACTGCATAAGACGGGACGGAAAAGGGTTTAGGTTTGGATTAGGCGAACCCTAAACCCTTTTCCTTATTCAAGGTCACTAAAATCGCAAGAAACCGAACCCTAAGAGGGTATTGGTTAACCCTGTCGTGGATGTGATTCAAAGATGGGGCACTGAACCTTAAGAGTAAGGTACTGCATAAGACGGGACGGAAAAGGGTTTAGGGTTGGACTAGGCGGATCCGCTTCGCGGCTCTGCCGAATCCAACCCTAAACCCTTTTCTTATTCAAGGTCACAAAACCCGCAATAAACTGAACCCTAAGAGGGTATTGGTGAACCCTGTCGTGGATGTGATTCAAAGATGGGGCACTGAACCTTAAGAGTAAGGTACTGCATAAGACGGGACGGAAAAGGGTTTAGGGTTGGACTAGGCGGATCCGCTTCGCGGCTCTGCCGAATCCAACCCTAAACCCTTTTCTTATTCAAGGTCACAAAACCCGCAATAAACTGAACCCTAAGAGGGTATTGGTGAACCCTGTCATGGATGTGATTCAAAGATGGGGCACTGAACCTTAAGAGTAGGGTACTGCAAAAGACGGGACGGAAAAGGGTTTATGGTTGAATTAGGCGAACCCGCTTTGCGGCTCCGCCTAATCCAACCCTAAACCCTTTTCCTTATTCAAGGTCACTAAACCCGCAAGAAACTGAAACCTAAGAGGGTATTGGTGAACCCTGTCGTGGATGTGATTCAAAGATGGGGCACTGAACCTTAAGAGTAGGGTACTGCATAAGACGGGACGGAAAAGGGTTTTAGGTTTGGATTAGGCGAACCCGCTTCGCGGCTCCCCCTAGTCCAACCCTAAACCCTTTTCCTTATTCAAGGTCACTAAAATCGCAAGAAACCGAACCCTAAGAGGGTATTGGTGAACCCTGTCGTGGATGTGATTCAAAGATGGGGCACTGAACATTAAGAGTAAGGTACTGCATAAGACGGGACGGAAAAGGGTTTAGGGTTGGATTAGGCGGATCCGCTTCGCGGCTCTGCCGAATCCAACCCTAAACCCTTTTCCTTATTCAAGGTCACAAAACCCGCAATAAACTGAACCCTAAGAGGGTATTGGTGAACCCTGTCGTGGATGTGATTCAAAGATGGGGCACTGAACCTTAAGAGTAGGGTACTGCATAAGACGGGACGGAAAAGGGTTTAGGTTTGGATTAGGCGAACCCGCTTCGCGGCTCCGCCTAGTCCAACCCTAAACCCTTTTCCTTATTCAAGGTCACTAAACCCGCAAGAAACTGAACCCTAAGAGAGTATAGGTGAACCCTGTCGTGGATGTGATTCAAAGATGGGGCACTGAACCTTAAGAGTAGGGTACTGCATAAGACGGGACGGAAAAGGGTTTAGGTTTGGATTAGGCGAACCCGCTTCGCGGCTCCGCCTAGTCCAACCCTAAACCCTTTTCCTAATTCAAGGTCACTAAACCCGCAAGAAACTGAACCCTAAGAGAGTATAGGTGAACCCTATCGTGGATGTGGTTCAAAGATGGGGCACTGAACCTTAAGAGTAAGGTACTGCATAAGACGGGACGGAAAAGGGTTTAGGGTTGGATTAGGCGGATCTGCTTCGCGGCTCTGCCGAATCCAACCCTAAACCCTTTTCTTATTCAAGGTCACAAAACCCGCAATAAACTGAACCCTAAGAGGGTATTGGTGAACCCTGTCGTGGATGTGATTCAAAGATGGGGCACTGAACCTTAAGAGTAGGGTACTGCATAAGACGGGACGGAAAAGGGTTTAGGTTTGGATTAGGCGAACCCGCTTCGCGGCTCCGCCTAGTCCAACCCTAAACCCTTTTCCTTATTCAAGGTCACTAAACCCGCAAGAAACTGAACCCTAAGAGAGTATAGGTGAACCCTGTCGTGGATGTGATTCAAAGATGGGGCACTGAACCTTAAGAGTAGGGTACTGCATAAGACGGGACGGAAAAGGGTTTAGGTTTGGATTAGGCGAACCCGCTTCGCGGCTCCGCCTAGTCCAACCCTAAACCCTTTTCCTAATTCAAGGTCACTAAACCCGCAAGAAACTGAACCCTAAGAGAGTATAGGTGAACCCTATCGTGGATGTGATTCAAAGATGGGGCACTGAACCTTTAGAGTAGGGTACTGCATAAGACGGGACGGAAAAGGGTTTAGGTTTGGATTAGGCGAACCCTAAACCCTTTTCCTTATTCAAGGTCACTAAAATCGCAAGAAACCGAACCCTAAGAGGGTATTGGTTAACCCTGTCGTGGATGTGATTCAAAGATGGGGCACTGAACCTTAAGAGTAAGGTACTGCATAAGACGGGACGGAAAAGGGTTTAGGGTTGGACTAGGCGGATCCGCTTCGCGGCTCTGCCGAATCCAACCCTAAACCCTTTTCTTATTCAAGGTCACAAAACCCGCAATAAACTGAACCCTAAGAGGGTATTGGTGAACCCTGTCGTGGATGTGATTCAAAGATGGGGCACTGAACCTTAAGAGTAGGGTACTGCATAAGACGGGACGGAAATGGGTTTAGGGTTGGAATAGGCGGATCCGCTTCGCGGCTCTGCCGAATCCAACCTTAAACCCTTTTCTTATTCAAGGTCACAAAACCCGCAATAAACTGAACCCTAAGAGGGTATTGGTGAACCCTGTCATGGATGTGATTCAAAGATGGGGCACTGAACCTTAAGAGTAGGGTACTGCAAAAGACGGGACGGAAAAGGGTTTACGGTTGAATTAGGCGAACCCGCTTCGCGGCTCCGCCTAATCCAACCCTAAACCCTTTTCCTTATTCAAGGTCACTAAACCCGCAAGAAACTGAAACCTAAGAGGGTATTGGTGAACCCTGTCGTGGATGTGATTCAAAGATGGGGCACTGAACCTTAAGAGTAGGGTACTGCATAAGACGGGACGGAAAAGGGTTTAGGTTTGGATTAGGCGAACCCGCTTCGCGGCTCCGCCTAGTCCAACCCTAAACCCTTTTCCTTATTCAAGGTCACTAAAATCGCAAGAAACCGAACCCTAAGAGGGTATTGGTGAACCCTGTCGTGGATGTGATTCAAAGATGGGGCACTGAACATTAAGAGTAAGGTACTGCATAAGACGGGACGGAAAAGGGTTTTGGGTTGGATTAGGCGGATCCGCTTCGCGGCTCTGCCGAATCCAACCCTAAACCCTTTTCCTTATTCAAGGTCACAAAACCCGCAATAAACTGAACCCTAAGAGGGTATTGGTGAACCCTGTCGTGGATGTGATTCAAAGATGGGGCACTGAACCTTAAGAGTAGGGTACTGCATAAGACGGGACGGAAAAGGGTTTAGGTTTGGATTAGGCGAACCCGCTTCGCGGCTCCGCCTAGTCCAACCCTAAACCCTTTTCCTTATTCAAGGTCACTAAACCCACAAGAAACTGAACCCTAAGAGAGTATAGGTGAACCCTGTCGTGGATGTGATTCAAAGATGGGGCACTGAACCTTAAGAGTAGGGTACTGCATAAGACGGGACGGAAAAGGGTTTAGGTTTGGATTAGGCGAACCCGCTTCGCGGCTCCGCCTAGTCCAACCCTAAACCCTTTTCCTAATTCAAGGTCACTAAACCCGCAAGAAACTGAACCCTAAGAGAGTATAGGTGAACCCTATCGTGGATGTGATTCAAAGATGGGGCACTGAACCTTAAGAGTAGGGTACTGCATAAGACGGGACGGAAAAGGGTTTAGGTTTGGATTAGGCGAACCCGCTTCGCGGCTCCGCCTAGTCCAACCCTAAACCCTTTTCCTTATTCAAGGTCACTAAAATCGCAAGAAACCGAACCCTAAGAGGGTATTGGTTAACCCTGTCGTGGATGTGATTCAAAGATGGGGCACTGAACCTTAAGAGTAAGGTACTGCATAAGACGGGACGGAAAAGGGTTTAGGGTTGGACTAGGCGGATCCGCTTCGCGGCTCTGCCGAATCCAACCCTAAACCCTTTTCTTATTCAAGGTCACAAAACCCGCAATAAACTGAACCCTAAGAGGGTATTGGTGAACCCTGTCGTGGATGTGATTCAAAGATGGGGCACTGAACCTTAAGAGTAGGGTACTGCATAAGACGGGACGGAAAAGGGTTTAGGTTTGGATTAGGCGAACCCGCTTCGCGGCTCCGCCTAGTCCAACCCTAAACCCTTTTCCTTATTCAAGGTCACTAAAATCGCAAGAAACCGAACCCTAAGAGGGTATTGGTTAACCCTGTCGTGGATGTGATTCAAAGATGGGGCACTGAACCTTAAGAGTAAGGTACTGCATAAGACGGGACGGAAAAGGGTTTAGGGTTGGACTAGGCGGATCCGCTTCGCGGCTCTGCCGAATCCAACCCTAAACCCTTTTCTTATTCAAGGTCACAAAACCCGCAATAAACTGAACCCTAAGAGGGTATTGGTGAACCCTGTCGTGGATGTGATTCAAAGATGGGGCACTGAACCTTAAGAGTAGGGTACTGCATAAGACGGGACGGAAAAGGGTTTAGGTTTGGATTAGGCGAACCCGCTTCGCGGCTCCGCCTAGTCCAACCCTAAACCCTTTTCCTTATTCAAGGTCACCAAAATCGCAAGAAACCGAACCCTAAGTGGGTATTGGTGAACCCTGTCGTGGATGTGATTCAAAGATGGGGCACTGAACCTTAAGAGTAAGGTACTGCATAAGACGGGACGGAAAAGGGTTTAGGGTTGGATTAGGCGGATCCGCTTCGCGGCTCTGCCGAATCCAACCCTAAACCCTTTTCCTTATTCAAGGTCACAAAACCCGCAATAAACTGAACCCTAAGAGGGTATTGGTGAACCCTGTCGTGGATGTGATTCAAAGATGGGGCACTGAACCTTAAGAGTAGGGTACTGCATAAGACGGGACGGAAAAGGGTTTAGGTTTGGATTAGGCGAACCCGCTTCGCGGCTCCACCTAGTCCAACCCTAAACCCTTTTCCTAATTCAAGGTCACTAAACCCGCAAGAAACTGAACCATAAGAGAGTATACATGAACCCTTTCGTGGATGTGATTCAAAGATGGGGCACTGAACCGTAAGAGTAGGGTACTGCATAAGACGGGACGGAAAAGGGTTTAGGGTTGGATTAGGCGGACCCGCTTCGCGGCTCCGCCTAATCCAACCCTAAACCCTTTTCCTTATTCAAGGTCACTAAACTCGCAAGAAACTGAACCCTAAGAGGGTATTGGTGAACCCTGTCGTGGATGTCATTCAAAGATGGGGCACTGAACCTTAAGAGTAAAGTACTGCATAAGACGGGACGGAAAAGGGTTTAGGGTTGGATTAGGCGGATCTGCTTCGCGGCTCTGCCGAATCCAACCCTAAACCCTTTTCTTATTCAAGGTCACAAAACCCGCAATAAACTGAACCCTAAGAGGGTATTGGTGAACCCTGTCGTGGATGTGATTCAAAGATGGGGCACTGAACCTTAAGAGTAGGGTACTGCAAAAGACGGGACGGAAAAGGGTTTACGGTTGAATTAGGCGAACCCGCTTCGCGGCTCCGCCTAATCCAACCCTAAACCCTTTTCCTTATTCAAGGTCACTAAACCCGCAAGAAACTGAAACCTAAGAGGGTATTGGTGAAACCTGTCGTGGATGTGATTCAAAGATGGGGCACTGAACCTTAAGAGTAGGGTACTGCAAAAGACGGGACGGAAAAGGGTTACGGTTGAATTAGGCGAACCCGCTTCGCGGCTCCGCCTAATCCAACCCTAAACCCTTTTCCTTATTCAAGGTCACAAAACCCGCAATAAACTGAACCCTAAGAGGGTATTGGTGAACCCTGTCGTGGATGTGATTCAAAGATGGGGCACTGAACCTTAAGAGTAGGGTACTGCATAAGACGGGACGGAAAAGGGTTTAGGTTTGGATTAGGCGAACCCGCTTCGCGGCTCCACCTAGTCCAACCCTAAACCCTTTTCCTAATTCAAGGTCACTAAACCCGCAAGAAACTGAACCATAAGAGAGTATACATGAACCCTTTCGTGGATGTGATTCAAAGATGGGGCACTGAACCGTAAGAGTAGGGTACTGCATAAGACGGGACGGAAAAGGGTTTAGGGTTGGATTAGGCGGACCCGCTTCGCGGCTCCGCCTAATCCAACCCTAAACCCTTTTCCTTATTCAAGGTCACTAAACTCGCAAGAAACTGAACCCTAAGAGGGTATTGGTGAACCCTGTCGTGGATGTCATTCAAAGATGGGGCACTGAACCTTAAGAGTAAAGTACTGCATAAGACGGGACGGAAAAGGGTTTAGGGTTGGATTAGGCGGATCTGCTTCGCGGCTCTGCCGAATCCAACCCTAAACCCTTTTCTTATTCAAGGTCACAAAACCCGCAATAAACTGAACCCTAAGAGGGTATTGGTGAACCCTGTCGTGGATGTGATTCAAAGATGGGGCACTGAACCTTAAGAGTAGGGTACTGCAAAAGACGGGACGGAAAAGGGTTTACGGTTGAATTAGGCGAACCCGCTTCGCGGCTCCGCCTAATCCAACCCTAAACCCTTTTCCTTATTCAAGGTCACTAAACCCGCAAGAAACTGAAACCTAAGAGGGTATTGGTGAAACCTGTCGTGGATGTGATTCAAAGATGGGGCACTGAACCTTAAGAGTAGGGTACTGCAAAAGACGGGACGGAAAAGGGTTACGGTTGAATTAGGCGAACCCGCTTCGCGGCTCCGCCTAATCCAACCCTAAACCCTTTTCCTTATTCAAGGTCACTAAACCCGCAAGAAACTGAAACCTAAGAGGGTATTGGTGAACCCTGTCGTGGATGTGATTCAAAGATGGGGCACTGAACCTTAAGAGTAGGGTACTGCATAAGACGGGACGGAAAAAGGGTTTAGGTTTGGATTAGGCGAACCCGCTTCGCGGCTCCGCCTAGTCCAACCCTAAACCCTTTTCCTTATTCAAGGTCACTAAAATCGCAAGAAACCGAACCCTAAGAGGGTATTGGTGAACCCTGTCGTGGATGTGATTCAAAGATGGGGCACTGAACCTTAAGAGTAAGGTACTGCATAAGACGGGACGGAAAAGGGTTTAGGGTTGGATTAGGCGGATCCGCTTCGCGGCTCTGCCGAATCCAACCCTAAACCCTTTTCCTTATTCAAGGTCACAAAACCCGCAATAAAACTGAACCCTAAGAGGGTATTGGTGAACCCTGTCGTGGATGTGATTCAAAGATGGGGCACTGAACCTTAAGAGTAGGGTACTGCATAAGACGGGACGGAAAAGGGTTTAGGTTTGGATTAGGCGAACCCGCTTCGCGGCTCCACCTAGTCCAACCCTAAACCCTTTTCCTAATTCAAGGTCACTAGACCCGCAAGAAACTGAACCATAAGAGAGTATACATGAACCCTGTCGTGGATGTCATTCAAAGATGGGGCACTGAACCTTAAGAGTAAGGTACTGCATAAGACGGGACGGAAAAGGGTTTAGGGTTGGATTAGGCGGATCCGCTTCGCGGCTCTACCGAATCCAACCCTAAACCCTTTTCCTTATTCAAGGTCACAAAACCCGCAACAAACAGAACCCTAAGAAGGTATTGGTGAACCCTGTCGTGGATGTGATTCAAAGATGGGGCACTGAACCTTAAGAGTAGGGTACTGCATAAGACGGGACGGAAAAGGGTTTAAGTTTGGATTAGGCGAACCCGCTTCGCGGCTCCACCTAGTCCAACCCTAAACCCTTTTCCTAATTCAAGGTCACTAAACCCGCAAGAAACTGAACCATAAGAGAGTATACATGAACCCTTTCGTGGATGTGATTCAAAGATGGGGCACTGAACCGTAAGAGTAGGGTACTGCATAAGACGAGACGGAAAAGGGTTTAGGGTTGGATTAGGCGGACCCGCTTCGCGGCTCCGCCTAATCCAACCCTAAACCCTTTTCCTTATTCAAGGTCACTAAACTCGCAAGAAACTGAACCCTAAGAGGGTATTGGTGAACCCTGTCGTGGATGTCATTCAAAGATGGGGCACTGAACCTTAAGAGTAAGGTACTGCATAAGACGGGACGGAAAAGGGTTTAGGGTTGGATTAGGCGGATCCGCTTCGCGGCTCTGCCGAATCCAACCCTAAACCCTTTTCTTATTCAAGGTCACAAAACCCGCAATAAACTGAACCCTAAGAGGGTATTGGTGAACCCTGTCGTGGATGTGATTCAAAGATGGGGCACTGAACCTTAAGAGTAGGGTACTGCAAAAGACGGGACGGAAAAGGGTTTACGGTTGAATTAGGCGAACCCGCTTCGTGGCTCCGCCTAATCCAACCCTAAACCCTTTTCCTTATTCAAGGTCACTAAACCCGCAAGAAACTGAAACCTAAGAGGGTATTGGTGAACCCTGTCGTGGATGTGATTCAAAGATGGGGCACTGAACCTTAAGAGTAGGGTACTGCAAAAGACGGGACGGAAAAGGGTTTACGGTTGAATTAGGCGAACCCGCTTCGCGGCTCCGCCTAATCCAACCCTAAACCCTTTTCCTTATTCAAGGTCACTAAACCCGCAAGAAACTGAAACCTAAGAGGGTATTGGTGAACCCTGTCGTGGATGTGATTCAAAGATGGGGCACTGAACCTTAAGAGTAGGGTACTGCATAAGACGGGACGGAAAAAGGATTTAGGTTTGGATTAGGCGAACCCGCTTCGCGGCTCCGCCTAGTCCAACCCTAAACCCTTTTCCTTATTCAAGGTCACTAAAATCGCAAGAAACCGAACCCTAAGAGGGTATTGGTGAACCCTGTCGTGGATGTGATTCAAAGATGGGGCACTGAACCTTAAGAGTAAGGTACTGCATAAGACGGGACGGAAAAGGGTTTAGGGTTGGATTAGGCGGATCCGCTTCGCGGCTCTGCCGAATCCAACCCTAAACCCTTTTCCTTATTCAAGGTCACAAAACCCGCAATAAAACTGAACCATAAGAGGGTATTGGTGAACCCTGTCGTGGATGTGATTCAAAGATGGGGCACTGAACCTTAAGAGTAGGGTACTGCATAAGACGGGACGGAAAAGGGTTTAGGTTTGGATTAGGCGAACCCGCTTCGCGGCTCCACCTAGTCTAACCCTAAACCCTTTTCCTGATTCAAGGTCACTAAACCCGCAAGAAACTGAACCATAAGAGAGTATACATGAACCCTGTCGTGGATGTCATTCAAAGATGGGGCACTGAACCTTAAGAGTAAGGTACTGCATAAGACGGGACGGAAAAGGGTTTAGGGTTGGATTAGGCGGATCCGCTTCGCGGCTCTGCCGAATCCAACCCTAAACCCTTTTCCTTATTCAAGGTCACAAAACCCGCAACAAACAGAACCCTAAGAGGGTATTGGTGAACCCTGTCGTGGATGTGATTCAAAGATGGGGCACTGAACCTTAAGAGTAGGGTACTGCATAAGACGGGACGGAAAAGGGTTTAGAGTTGGATTAGGCGGACCCGCTTCGCGGCTCCGCCTAATCCAACCCTAAACCCTTTTCCTTATTCATGGTCACTAAACTCGCAAGAAACTGAACCCTAAGAGGGTATTGGTGAACCCTGTCGTGGATGTCATTCAAAGATGGGGCCCTGAACCTTAAGAGTAAGGTACTGCATAAGACGGGACGGAAAAGGGTTTAGGGTTGGATTAGGCGGATCCGCTTCGCGGCTCTGCCGAATCCAACCCTAAACCCTTTTCTTATTCAAGGTCACAAAACCCGCAATAAACTGAACCCTAAGAGGGTATTGGTGAACCCTGTCGTGGATGTGATTCAAAGATGGGGCACTGAACATTAAGAGTAGGGTACTGCAAAAGACGGGACGGAAAAGGGTTTACGGTTGAATTAGGCGAACCCGCTTCGCGGCTCCGTCTAATCCAACCCTAAACCCTTTTCCTTATTCAAGGTCACTAAACCCGCAAGAAACTGAAACCTAAGAGGGTATTGGTGAACCCTGTCGTGGATGTGATTCAAAGATGGGGCACTGAACCTTAAGAGTAGGGTACTGCATAAGACGGGACGGAAAAGGGTTTAGGTTTGGATTAGGCGAACCCGCTTCGCGGCTCCACCTAGTCCAACCCTAAACCCTTTTCCTAATTCAAGGTCACTAAACCCGCAAGAAACTGAACCATAAGAGAGTATACATGAACCCTGTCGTGGATGTCATTCAAAGATGGGGCACTGAACCTTAAGAGTAAGGTACTGCATAAGACGGGACGGAAAAGGGTTTAGGGTTGGATTAGGCGGATCCGCTTCGCGGCTCTGCCGAATCCAACCCTAAACCCTTTTCCTTATTCAAGGTCACAAAACCCGCAACAAACAGAACCCTAAGAAGGTATTGGTGAACCCTGTCGTGGATGTGATTCAAAGATGGGGCACTGAACCTTAAGAGTAGGGTACTGCAAAAGACGGGACGGAAAAGGGTTTACGGTTGAATTAGGCGAACCCGCTTCGCGGCTCCGCCTAATCCAACCCTAAACCCTTTTCCTTATTCAAGGTCACTAAACCCGCAAGAAACTGAAACCTAAGAGGGTATTGGTGAACCCTGTCGTGGATGTGATTCAAAGATGGGGCACTGAACCTTAAGAGTAGGGTACTGCATAAGACGGGACGGAAAAAGGATTTAGGTTTGGATTAGGCGAACCCGCTTCGCGGCTCCGCCTAGTCCAACCCTAAACCCTTTTCCTTATTCAAGGTCACTAAAATCGCAAGAAACCGAACCCTAAGAGGGTATTGGTGAACCCTGTCGTGGATGTGATTCAAAGATGGGGCACTGAACCTTAAGAGTAAGGTACTGCATAAGACGGGACGGAAAAGGGTTTAGGGTTGGATTAGGCGGATCCGCTTCGCGGCTCTGCCGAATCCAACCCTAAACCCTTTTCCTTATTCAAGGTCACAAAACCCGCAATAAAACTGAACCATAAGAGGGTATTGGTGAACCCTGTCGTGGATGTGATTCAAAGATGGGGCACTGAACCTTAAGAGTAGGGTACTGCATAAGACGGGACGGAAAAGGGTTTAGGTTTGGATTAGGCGAACCCGCTTCGCGGCTCCACCTAGTCTAACCCTAAACCCTTTTCCTGATTCAAGGTCACTAAACCCGCAAGAAACTGAACCATAAGAGAGTATACATGAACCCTGTCGTGGATGTCATTCAAAGATGGGGCACTGAACCTTAAGAGTAAGGTACTGCATAAGACGGGACGGAAAAGGGTTTAGGGTTGGATTAGGCGGATCCGCTTCGCGGCTCTGCCGAATCCAACCCTAAACCCTTTTCCTTATTCAAGGTCACAAAACCCGCAACAAACAGAACCCTAAGAGGGTATTGGTGAACCCTGTCGTGGATGTGATTCAAAGATGGGGCACTGAACCTTAAGAGTAGGGTACTGCATAAGACGGGACGGAAAAGGGTTTAGAGTTGGATTAGGCGGACCCGCTTCGCGGCTCCGCCTAATCCAACCCTAAACCCTTTTCCTTATTCATGGTCACTAAACTCGCAAGAAACTGAACCCTAAGAGGGTATTGGTGAACCCTGTCGTGGATGTCATTCAAAGATGGGGCCCTGAACCTTAAGAGTAAGGTACTGCATAAGACGGGACGGAAAAGGGTTTAGGGTTGGATTAGGCGGATCCGCTTCGCGGCTCTGCCGAATCCAACCCTAAACCCTTTTCTTATTCAAGGTCACAAAACCCGCAATAAACTGAACCCTAAGAGGGTATTGGTGAACCCTGTCGTGGATGTGATTCAAAGATGGGGCACTGAACCTTAAGAGTAGGGTACTGCAAAAGACGGGACGGAAAAGGGTTTACGGTTGAATTAGGCGAACCCGCTTCGTGGCTCCGCCTAATCCAACCCTAAACCCTTTTCCTTATTCAAGGTCACTAAACCCGCAAGAAACTGAAACCTAAGAGGGTATTGGTGAACCCTGTCGTGGATGTGATTCAAAGATGGGGCACTGAACCTTAAGAGTAGGGTACTGCAAAAGACGGGACGGAAAAGGGTTTACGGTTGAATTAGGCGAACCCGCTTCGCGGCTCCGCCTAATCCAACCCTAAACCCTTTTCCTTATTCAAGGTCACTAAACCCGCAAGAAACTGAAACCTAAGAGGGTATTGGTGAACCCTGTCGTGGATGTGATTCAAAGATGGGGCACTGAACCTTAAGAGTAGGGTACTGCATAAGACGGGACGGAAAAAGGGTTTAGGTTTGGATTAGGCGAACCCGCTTCGCGGCTCCGCCTAGTCCAACCCTAAACCCTTTTCCTTATTCAAGGTCACTAAAATCGCAAGAAACCGAACCCTAAGAGGGTATTGGTGAACCCTGTCGTGGATGTGATTCAAAGATGGGGCACTGAACCTTAAGAGTAAGGTACTGCATAAGACGGGACGGAAAAGGGTTTAGGGTTGGATTAGGCGGATCCGCTTCGCGGCTCTGCCGAATCCAACCCTAAACCCTTTTCCTTATTCAAGGTCACAAAACCCGCAATAAAACTGAACCCTAAGAGGGTATTGGTGAACCCTGTCGTGGATGTGATTCAAAGATGGGGCACTGAACCTTAAGAGTAGGGTACTGCATAAGACAGGACGGAAAAGGGTTTAGGTTTGGATTAGGCGAACCCGCTTCGCGGCTCCACCTAGTCCAACCCTAAACCCTTTTCCTAATTCAAGGTCACTAAACCCGCAAGAAACTGAACCATAAGAGAGTATACATGAACCCTGTCGTGGATGTCATTCAAAGATGGGGCACTGAACCTTAAGTGTAAGGTACTGCATAAGACGGGACGGAAAAGGGTTTAGGGTTGGATTAGGCGGATCCGCTTCGCGGCTCTGCCGAATCCAACCCTAAACCCTTTTCCTTATTCAAGGTCACAAAACCCGCAACAAACAGAACCCTAAGAGGGTATTGGTGAACCCTGTCGTGGATGTGATTCAAAGATGGGGCACTGAACCTTAAGAGTAGGGTACTGCAAAAGACGGGACGGAAAAGGGTTTACGGTTGAATTAGGCGAACCCGCTTCGCGGCTCCGTCTAATCCAACCCTAAACCCTTTTCCTTATTCAAGGTCACTAAACCCGCAAGAAACTGAAACCTAAGAGGGTATTGGTGAACCCTGTCGTGGATGTGATTCAAAGATGGGGCACTGAACCTTAAGAGTAGGGTACTGCAAAAGACGGGACGGAAAAGGGTTTACGGTTGAATTAGGCGAACCCGCTTCGCGGCTCCGCCTAATCCAACCCTAAACCCTTTTCCTTATTCAAGGTCACTAAACCCGCAAGAAACTGAAACCTAAGAGGGTATTGGTGAACCCTGTCGTGGATGTGATTCAAAGATGGGGCACTGAACCTTAAGAGTAGGGTACTGCATAAGACGGGACGGAAAAAGGATTTAGGTTTGGATTAGGCGAACCCGCTTCGCGGCTCCGCCTAGTCCAACCCTAAACCCTTTTCCTTATTCAAGGTCACTAAAATCGCAAGAAACCGAACCCTAAGAGGGTATTGGTGAACCCTGTCGTGGATGTGATTCAAAGATGGGGCACTGAACCTTAAGAGTAAGGTACTGCATAAGACGGGACGGAAAAGGGTTTAGGGTTGGATTAGGCGGATCCGCTTCGCGGCTCTGCCGAATCCAACCCTAAACCCTTTTCCTTATTCAAGGTCACAAAACCCGCAATAAAACTGAACCATAAGAGGGTATTGGTGAACCCTGTCGTGGATGTGATTCAAAGATGGGGCACTGAACCTTAAGAGTAGGGTACTGCATAAGACGGGACGGAAAAGGGTTTAGGTTTGGATTAGGCGAACCCGCTTCGCGGCTCCACCTAGTCTAACCCTAAACCCTTTTCCTGATTCAAGGTCACTAAACCCGCAAGAAACTGAACCATAAGAGAGTATACATGAACCCTGTCGTGGATGTCATTCAAAGATGGGGCACTGAACCTTAAGAGTAAGGTACTGCATAAGACGGGACGGAAAAGGGTTTAGGGTTGGATTAGGCGGATCCGCTTCGCGGCTCTGCCGAATCCAACCCTAAACCCTTTTCCTTATTCAAGGTCACAAAACCCGCAACAAACAGAACCCTAAGAGGGTATTGGTGAACCCTGTCGTGGATGTGATTCAAAGATGGGGCACTGAACCTTAAGAGTAGGGTACTGCATAAGACGGGACGGAAAAGGGTTTAGAGTTGGATTAGGCGGACCCGCTTCGCGGCTCCGCCTAATCCAACCCTAAACCCTTTTCCTTATTCATGGTCACTAAACTCGCAAGAAACTGAACCCTAAGAGGGTATTGGTGAACCCTGTCGTGGATGTCATTCAAAGATGGGGCCCTGAACCTTAAGAGTAAGGTACTGCATAAGACGGGACGGAAAAGGGTTTAGGGTTGGATTAGGCGGATCCGCTTCGCGGCTCTGCCGAATCCAACCCTAAACCCTTTTCTTATTCAAGGTCACAAAACCCGCAATAAACTGAACCCTAAGAGGGTATTGGTGAACCCTGTCGTGGATGTGATTCAAAGATGGGGCACTGAACATTAAGAGTAGGGTACTGCAAAAGACGGGACGGAAAAGGGTTTACGGTTGAATTAGGCGAACCCGCTTCGCGGCTCCGTCTAATCCAACCCTAAACCCTTTTCCTTATTCAAGGTCACTAAACCCGCAAGAAACTGAAACCTAAGAGGGTATTGGTGAACCCTGTCGTGGATGTGATTCAAAGATGGGGCACTGAACCTTAAGAGTAGGGTACTGCATAAGACGGGACGGAAAAGGGTTTAGGTTTGGATTAGGCGAACCCGCTTCGCGGCTCCACCTAGTCCAACCCTAAACCCTTTTCCTAATTCAAGGTCACTAAACCCGCAAGAAACTGAACCATAAGAGAGTATACATGAACCCTGTCGTGGATGTCATTCAAAGATGGGGCACTGAACCTTAAGAGTAAGGTACTGCATAAGACGGGACGGAAAAGGGTTTAGGGTTGGATTAGGCGGATCCGCTTCGCGGCTCTGCCGAATCCAACCCTAAACCCTTTTCCTTATTCAAGGTCACAAAACCCGCAACAAACAGAACCCTAAGAAGGTATTGGTGAACCCTGTCGTGGATGTGATTCAAAGATGGGGCACTGAACCTTAAGAGTAGGGTACTGCATAAGACGGGACGGAAAAGGGTTTAAGTTTGGATTAGGCGAACCCGCTTCGCGGCTCCACCTAGTCCAACCCTAAACCCTTTTCCTAATTCAAGGTCACTAAACCCGCAAGAAACTGAACCATAAGAGAGTATACATGAACCCTTTCGTGGATGTGATTCAAAGATGGGGCACTGAACCGTAAGAGTAGGGTACTGCATAAGACGAGACGGAAAAGGGTTTAGGGTTGGATTAGGCGGACCCGCTTCGCGGCTCCGCCTAATCCAACCCTAAACCCTTTTCCTTATTCAAGGTCACTAAACTCGCAAGAAACTGAACCCTAAGAGGGTATTGGTGAACCCTGTCGTGGATGTCATTCAAAGATGGGGCACTGAACCTTAAGAGTAAGGTACTGCATAAGACGGGACGGAAAAGGGTTTAGGGTTGGATTAGGCGGATCCGCTTCGCGGCTCTGCCGAATCCAACCCTAAACCCTTTTCTTATTCAAGGTCACAAAACCCGCAATAAACTGAACCCTAAGAGGGTATTGGTGAACCCTGTCGTGGATGTGATTCAAAGATGGGGCACTGAACCTTAAGAGTAGGGTACTGCAAAAGACGGGACGGAAAAGGGTTTACGGTTGAATTAGGCGAACCCGCTTCGTGGCTCCGCCTAATCCAACCCTAAACCCTTTTCCTTATTCAAGGTCACTAAACCCGCAAGAAACTGAAACCTAAGAGGGTATTGGTGAACCCTGTCGTGGATGTGATTCAAAGATGGGGCACTGAACCTTAAGAGTAGGGTACTGCAAAAGACGGGACGGAAAAGGGTTTACGGTTGAATTAGGCGAACCCGCTTCGCGGCTCCGCCTAATCCAACCCTAAACCCTTTTCCTTATTCAAGGTCACTAAACCCGCAAGAAACTGAAACCTAAGAGGGTATTGGTGAACCCTGTCGTGGATGTGATTCAAAGATGGGGCACTGAACCTTAAGAGTAGGGTACTGCATAAGACGGGACGGAAAAAGGGTTTAGGTTTGGATTAGGCGAACCCGCTTCGCGGCTCCGCCTAGTCCAACCCTAAACCCTTTTCCTTATTCAAGGTCACTAAAATCGCAAGAAACCGAACCCTAAGAGGGTATTGGTGAACCCTGTCGTGGATGTGATTCAAAGATGGGGCACTGAACCTTAAGAGTAAGGTACTGCATAAGACGGGACGGAAAAGGGTTTAGGGTTGGATTAGGCGGATCCGCTTCGCGGCTCTGCCGAATCCAACCCTAAACCCTTTTCCTTATTCAAGGTCACAAAACCCGCAATAAAACTGAACCCTAAGAGGGTATTGGTGAACCCTGTCGTGGATGTGATTCAAAGATGGGGCACTGAACCTTAAGAGTAGGGTACTGCATAAGACAGGACGGAAAAGGGTTTAGGTTTGGATTAGGCGAACCCGCTTCGCGGCTCCACCTAGTCCAACCCTAAACCCTTTTCCTAATTCAAGGTCACTAAACCCGCAAGAAACTGAACCATAAGAGAGTATACATGAACCCTGTCGTGGATGTCATTCAAAGATGGGGCACTGAACCTTAAGTGTAAGGTACTGCATAAGACGGGACGGAAAAGGGTTTAGGGTTGGATTAGGCGGATCCGCTTCGCGGCTCTGCCGAATCCAACCCTAAACCCTTTTCCTTATTCAAGGTCACAAAACCCGCAACAAACAGAACCCTAAGAGGGTATTGGTGAACCCTGTCGTGGATGTGATTCAAAGATGGGGCACTGAACCTTAAGAGTAGGGTACTGCAAAAGACGGGACGGAAAAGGGTTTACGGTTGAATTAGGCGAACCCGCTTCGCGGCTCCGTCTAATCCAACCCTAAACCCTTTTCCTTATTCAAGGTCACTAAACCCGCAAGAAACTGAAACCTAAGAGGGTATTGGTGAACCCTGTCGTGGATGTGATTCAAAGATGGGGCACTGAACCTTAAGAGTAGGGTACTGCAAAAGACGGGACGGAAAAGGGTTTACGGTTGAATTAGGCGAACCCGCTTCGCGGCTCCGCCTAATCCAACCCTAAACCCTTTTCCTTATTCAAGGTCACTAAACCCGCAAGAAACTGAAACCTAAGAGGGTATTGGTGAACCCTGTCGTGGATGTGATTCAAAGATGGGGCACTGAACCTTAAGAGTAGGGTACTGCATAAGACGGGACGGAAAAAGGGTTTAGGTTTGGATTAGGCGAACCCGCTTCGCGGCTCCGCCTAGTCCAACCCTAAACCCTTTTCCTTATTCAAGGTCACTAAAATCGCAAGAAGCCGAACCCTAAGAGGGTATTGGTGAACCCTGTCGTGGATGTGATTCAAAGATGGGGCACTGAACCTTAAGAGTAAGGTACTGCATAAGACGGGACGGAAAAGGGTTTAGGGTTGGATTAGGCGGATCCGCTTCGCGGCTCTGCCGAATCCAACCCTAAACCCTTTTCCTTATTCAAGGTCACAAAACCCGCAATAAAACTGAACCCTAAGAGGGTATTGGTGAACCCTGTCGTGGATGTGATTCAAAGATGGGGCACTGAACCTTAAGAGTAGGGTACTGCAAAAGACGGGACGGAAAAGGGTTTAGGTTTGGATTAGGCGAACCCGCTTCGCGGCTCCACCTAGTCCAACCCTAAACCCTTTTCCTAAATCAAGGTCACTAAACCCGCAAGAAACTGAACCATAAGAGAGTATACATGAACCCTGTCGTGGGGTCACTAAACCCGCAAGAAACTGAACCCTAACAGGGTATTGGTGAACCCTGTCGTGGATGTGATTCAAAGATGGGGCACTGAACCTTAAGAGTAGGGTACTGCATAAGACGGGACGGAAAAGGGTTTAGGGTTGGATTAGGCGAACCCGCTTCGCGGCTCTGCCTAATCCAACCCTAAACCATTTTCCTTATCCAAGGTCACTAAACCCGCCTGAAACTAAACCCTAAGAGGGTATTGGTAAACCCTTTCGTGGATGTGATTCAAAAATGGGGCACTGAACCTTAAGAGTAGAGTACTACATAAGACGGGACGGAAAAGGGTTTAGGGTTGGATTAGGTGAACCCGCTTCGCGGCTCCGCCTAATCCAACCCTAAACCCTTTTCCTTATTCAAGGTCACTAAACCCGCAAGAAACTGAACCCCAAGAGGGTATTGGTGAACCCTATCGTGGATGTGATTGAAAGATGGGGCACTGAACCTTAAGAGTAGGGTACTGCATAAGACGGGACGGAAAAGGGTTTAGGTTTGGATTAGGAGAACCCGCTTCGCGGCCCCGCCTAATCCAACCCTAAACCATTTTCCTTATCCAAGGTCACTAAACCCGCAAGAAACTGAACCCTAAGAGGGTATTGGTGAACCCTTTCGTGGATGTGATTCAAAAATGGGGCACTGAACCTTAAGAGTAGGGTACTGCATAAGACGGGACGGAAAAGGGTTTAGGGTTGGATTAGGCGAACCCGCTTCGCGGCTCCGCCTAATCCAACCCTAAACCCTTTTCCTTATTCAAGGTCACTAAACCCGCAAGAAACTGAACTTTAAGAGTGTATTGGTGAACCCTATCGTGGATGTGATTGAAAGATGGGGCACTGAACCTTAAGAGTAGGGTACTGCATAAGACGGGACGGAAAAGGGTTTAGGTTTGGATTAGGAGAACCCGCTTCGCGGCTCCGCCTAATCCAACCCTAAACCATTTTCCTTATTCAAGGTCACTAAACCCGCAAGAAACTGAACCCTAAGAGGGTATTGGTGAACCCTGTCGTGGATGTGATTCAAAGATGGGGCACTGAACCTTAAGAGTAGGGTACTGCATAAGACGGGACGGAAAAGGGTTTAGGGTTGGATTAGGCGAACCCGCTTCACGGCTCTGCCTAATCCAACCCTAAACCATTTTCCTTATCCAAGGTCACTAAACCCGCAAGAAACTGAACCCTAAGAGGGTATTGGTGAACCCTTTCGTGGATGTGATTCAAAAATGGGGCACTGAACCTTAAGAGTAGGGTACTGCATAAGACGGGACGGAAAAGGGTTTAGGGTTGGATTAGGCGAACCCGCTTCGCGGCTCCGCCTAATCCAACCCTAAACCCTTTTCCTTATTCAAGGTCACTAAACCCGCAAGAAACTGAACCCTAACAGGGTATTGGTGAACCCTGTCGTGGATGTGATTCAAAGATGGGGCACTGAACCTTAAGAGTAGGGTACTGCATAAGACGGGACGGAAAAGGGTTTAGGGTT
Source organism: Agrostemma githago (assembly GCA_958450325.1). Classification (NCBI taxonomy): domain Eukaryota; kingdom Viridiplantae; phylum Streptophyta; class Magnoliopsida; order Caryophyllales; family Caryophyllaceae; genus Agrostemma; species Agrostemma githago. The sequence goes on from OY288245.1 coordinate 42,019,134, forward strand.
GGATTAGGCGAACCCGCTTCGCGGCTCCGCCTAATCCAACCCTAAACCATTTTCCTTATCCAAGGTCACTAAACCCGCCTGAAACTAAACCCTAAGAGGGTATTGGTAAACCCTTTCGTGGATGTGATTCAAAAATGGGGCACTGAACCTTAAGAGTAGAGTACTACATAAGACGGGACGGAAAAGGGTTTAGGGTTGGATTAGGTGAACCCGCTTCGCGGCTCCGCCTAATCCAACCCTAAACCCTTTTCCTTATTCAAGGTCACTAAACCCGCAAGAAACTGAACCCCAAGAGGGTATTGGTGAACCCTATCGTGGATGTGATTGAAAGATGGGGCACTGAACCTTAAGAGTAGGGTACTGCATAAGACGGGACGGAAAAGGGTTTAGGTTTGGATTAGGAGAACCCGCTTCGCGGCTCCGCCTAATCCAACCCTAAACCATTTTCCTTATCCAAGGGCACTAAACCCGCAAGAAACTGAACCCTAAGAGGGTATTGGTGAACCCTGTCGTGGATGTGATTCAAAGATGGGGCACTGAACCTTAAGAGTAGTGTACTGCATAAGACGGGACAGAAAAGTGTTTAGGGTTGGATTAGGCGGACCCGCTTCGCGGCTCTGCCTAATCCAACCCTAAACCCTTTTCCTTATTCAAGGTCACTAAACCCGCAAGAAACTGAACCCTAAGAGGGTAATGGTGAACCCTGTCGTGGATGTGATTCAAAGATGGGGCACTGAACCTTAAGAGTAGGGTACTGCATAAGACGGGACGGAAAAGGGTTTAGGGTTGGATTAGGCGAACCCGCTTCGCGGCTCTGCCTAATCCAACCCTAAACCATTTTCCTTATCCAAGGTCACTAAACCCGCAAGAAACTGAACCCTAAGAGGGTATTGGTGAACCCTTTCGTGGATGTGATTCAAAAATGGGGCACTGAACCTTAAGAGTAGGGTACTGCATAAGACGGGACGGAAAAGGGTTTAGGGTTGGATTAGGCGAACCCGCTTCGCGGCTCCGCCTAATCCAACCCTAAACCCTTTTCCTTATTCAAGGTCACTAAACCCGCAAGAAACTGAACCCTAACAGGGTATTGGTGAACCCTGTCGTGGATGTGATTCAAAGATGGGGCACTGAACCTTAAGAGTAGGGTACTGCATAAGACGGGACGGAAAAGGGTTTAGGGTTGGATTAGGCGAACCCGCTTCGCGGCTCCGCCTAATCCAACCCTAAACCATTTTCCTTATCCAAGGTCACTAAACCCGCCTGAAACTAAACCCTAAGAGGGTATTGGTAAACCCTTTCGTGGATGTGATTCAAAAATGGGGCACTGAACCTTAAGAGTAGAGTACTACATAAGACGGGACGGAAAAGGGTTTAGGGTTGGATTAGGTGAACCCGCTTCGCGGCTCCGCCTAATCCAACCCTAAACCCTTTTCCTTATTCAAGGTCACTAAACCCGCAAGAAACTGAACCCCAAGAGGGTATTGGTGAACCCTATCGTGGATGTGATTGAAAGATGGGGCACTGAACCTTAAGAGTAGGGTACTGCATAAGACGGGACGGAAAAGGGTTTAGGTTTGGATTAGGAGAACCCGCTTCGCGGCTCCGCCTAATCCAACCCTAAACCATTTTCCTTATCCAAGGTCACTAAACCCGCAAGAAACTGAACCCTAAGAGGGTATTGGTGAACCCTGTCGTGGATGTGATTCAAAGATGGGGCACTGAACCTTAAGAGTAGGGTACTGCATAAGACGGGACAGAAAAGTGTTTAGGGTTGGATTAGGCGGACCCGCTTCGCGGCTCTGCCTAATCCAACCCTAAACCCTTTTCCTTATTCAAGGTCACTAAACCCGCAAGAAACTGAACCCTAAGAGGGTAATGGTGAACCCTGTCGTGGATGTGATTCAAAGATGGGGCACTGAACCTTAAGAGTAGGGTACTGCATAAGACGGGACGGAAAAGGGTTTAGGGTTGGATTAGGCGAACCCGCTTCGCGGCTCTGCCTAATCCAACCCTAAACCATTTTCCTTATCCAAGGTCACTAAACCCGCAAGAAACTGAACCCTAAGAGAGTATTGGTGAACCCTTTCGTGGATGTGATTCAAAAATGGGGCACTGAACCTTAAGAGTAGGGTACTGCATAAGACGGGACGGAAAAGGGTTTAGGGTTGGATTAGGCGGAGCCGCGAAGCGGGTTCGCCTAATCCAACCCTAAACCCTTTTCCTTATTCAAGGTCACTAAACCCGCAAGAAACTGAACCCTAAGAGGGTATTGGTGAACCCTGTCGTGGATGTGATTCAAAGATGGGGCACTGAACCTTAAGAGTAGGGTACTGCATAAGACGGGACGGAAAAGGGTTTAGGGTTGGATTAGGCGAACCCGCTTCGCGGCTCCGCCTAATCCAACCCTAAACCATTTTCCTTATCCAAGGTCACTAAACCCGCCTGAAACTAAACCCTAAGAGGGTATTGGTAAACCCTTTCGTGGATGTGATTCAAAAATGGGGCACTGAACCTTAAGAGTAGAGTACTACATAAGACGGGACGGAAAAGGGTTTAGGGTTGGATTAGGTGAACCCGCTTCGCGGCTCCGCCTAATCCAACCCTAAACCCTTTTCCTTATTCAAGGTCACTAAACCCGCAAGAAACTGAACCCCAAGAGGGTATTGGTGAACCCTATCGTGGATGTGATTGAAAGATGGGGCACTGAACCTTAAGAGTAGGGTACTGCATAAGACGGGACGGAAAAGGGTTTAGGTTTGGATTAGGAGAACCCGCTTCGCGGCTCCGCCTAATCCAACCCTAAACCATTTTCCTTATCCAAGGTCACTAAACCCGCAAGAAACTGAACCCTAAGAGGGTATTGGTGAACCCTGTCGTGGATGTGATTCAAAGATGGGGCACTGAACCTTAAGAGTAGGGTACTGCATAAGACGGGACAGAAAAGTGTTTAGGGTTGGATTAGGCGGACCCGCTTCGCGGCTCTGCCTAATCCAACCCTAAACCCTTTTCCTTATTCAAGGTCACTAAACCCGCAAGAAACTGAACCCTAAGAGGGTAATGGTGAACCCTGTCGTGGATGTGATTCAAAGATGGGGCACTGAACCTTAAGAGTAGGGTACTGCATAAGACGGGACGGAAAAGGGTTTAGGGTTGGATTAGGCGAACCCGCTTCGCGGCTCTGCCTAATCCAACCCTAAACCATTTTCCTTATCCAAGGTCACTAAACCCGCAAGAAACTGAACCCTAAGAGAGTATTGGTGAACCCTTTCGTGGATGTGATTCAAAAATGGGGCACTGAACCTTAAGAGTAGGGTACTGCATAAGACGGGACGGAAAAGGGTTTAGGGTTGGATTAGGCGAACCCGCTTCGCGGCTCCGCCTAATCCAACCCTAAACCCTTTTCCTTATTCAAGGTCACTAAACCCGCAAGAAACTGAACCCTAAGAGGGTATTGGTGAACCCTGTCGTGGATGTGATTCAAAGATGGGGCACTGAACCTTAAGAGTAGGGTACTGCATAAGACGGGACGGAAAAGGGTTTAGGGTTGGATTAGGCGAACCCGCTTCGCGGCTCCGCCTAATCCAACCCTAAACCATTTTCCTTATCCAAGGTCACTAAACCCGCCTGAAACTAAACCCTAAGAGGGTATTGGTATACCCTTTCGTGGATGTGATTCAAAAATGGGGCACTGAACCTTAAGAGTAGAGTACTACATAAGACGGGACGGAAAAGGGTTTAGGGTTGGATTAGGCGAACCCGCTTCGCGGCTCCGCCTAATCCAACCCTAAACCCTTTTCCTTATTCAAGGTCACTAAACCCGCAAGAAACTGAACCCTAAGAGGGTATTGGTGAACCCTATCGTGGATGTGATTGAAAGATGGGGCACTGAACCTTAAGAGTAGGGTAGTGCATAAGACGGGACGGAAAAGGGTTTAGGTTTGGATTAGGAGAACCCGCTTAGCGGCTCCGCCTAATCCAACCCTAAACCATTTTCCTTATCCAAGGTCACTAAACCCGCAAGAAACTGAACCCTAAGAGGGTATTGGTGAACCCTGTCGTGGATGTGATTCAAAGATGGGGCACTGAACCTTAAGAGTAGGGTACTGCATAAGACGGGACAGAAAAGGGTTTAGGGTTGGATTAGGCGAACCCGCTTCGCGGCTCTGCCTAATCCAACCCTAAACCATTTTCCTTATCCAAGGTCACTAAACCCGCAAGAAACTGAACCCTAAGAGGGTAATGGTGAACCCTGTCGTGGATGTGATTCAAAGATGGGGCAATGAACCTTAAGAGTAGGGTACTGCATAAGACGGGACGGAAAAGGGTTTAGGGTTGGATTAGGCGAACCCGCTTCGCGGCTCTGCCTAATCCAACCCTAAACCATTTTCCTTATCCAAGGTCACTAAACCCGCAAGAAACTGAACCCTAAGAGGGTATTGGTGAACCCTTTCGTGGATGTGATTCAAAAATGGGGCACTGAACCTTAAGAGTAGGGTACTGCATAAGACGGGACGGAAAAGGGTTTAGGGTTGGATTAGGCGAACCCGCTTCGCGGCTCCGCCTAATCCAACCCTAAACCATTTTCCTTATCCAAGGTCACTAAACCCGCCTGAAACTAAACCCTAAGAGGGTATTGGTGAACCCTATCGTGGATGTGATTGAAAGATGGGGCACTGAACCTTAAGAGTAGGGTACTGCATAAGACGGGACGGAAAAGGGTTTAGGTTTGGATTAGGAGAACCCGCTTCGCGGCTCCGCCTAATCCAACCCTAAACCCTTTTCCTTATCCAAGGTCACTAAACCCGCAAGAAACTGAACCCTAAGAGGGTATTGGTGAACCCTATCGTGGATGTGATTGAAAGATGGGGCACTGAACCTTAAGAGTAGGGTACTGCATAAGACGGGACGGAAAAGGGTTTAGGTTTGGATTAGGAGAACCCGCTTCGCGGCTCCGCCTAATCCAACCCTAAACCATTTTCCTTATCCAAGGTCACTAAACCCGCAAGAAACTGAACCCTAAGAGGGTATTGGTGAACCCTGTCGTGGATGTGATTCAAAGATGGGGCACTGAACCTTAAGAGTAGGGTACTGCATAAGACGGGACAGAAAAGTGTTTAGGGTTGGATTAGGCGGACCCGCTTCGCGGCTCTGCCTAATCCAACCCTAAACCCTTTTCCTTATTCAAGGTCACTAAACCCGCAAGAAACTGAACCCTAAGAGGGTATTGGTGAACCCTGTCGTGGATGTGATTCAAAGATGGGGCACTGAACCGTAAGAGTAGGGTACTGCATAAGACGGGACGGAAAAGGATTTAGGGTTGGATTAGGCGAACCCGCTTCGCGGCTCCGCCTAATCCAACACTAAACCATTTTCCTTATCCAAGGTCACTAAACCCGCAAGAAACTGAACCCTAAGAGGGTATTGGTGAACCCTATCGTGGATGTGATTGAAAGATGGGGCACTGAACCTTAAGAGTAGGGTACTGCATAAGACGGGACGGAAAAGGGTTTAGGTTTGGATTAGGAGAACCCGCTTCGCGGCTCCGCCTAATCCAACCCTAAACCATTTTCCTTATCCAAGGTCACTAAACCCGCAAGAAACTGAACCCTAAGAGGGTATTGGTGAACCCTGTCGTGGATGTGATTCAAAGATGGGGCACTGAACCTTAAGAGTAGGGTACTGCATAAGACGGGACAGAAAAGGGTTTAGGGTTGGATTAGGCGAACCCGCTTCGCGGCTCTGCCTAATCCAACCCTAAACCATTTTCCTTATCCAAGGTCACTAAACCCGCAAGAAACTGAACCCTAAGAGGGTAATGGTGAACCCTGTCGTGGATGTGATTCAAAGATGGGGCAATGAACCTTAAGAGTAGGGTACTGCATAAGACGGGACGGAAAAGGGTTTAGGGTTGGATTAGGCGAACCCGCTTCGCGGCTCTGCCTAATCCAACCCTAAACCATTTTCCTTATCCAAGGTCACTAAACCCGCAAGAAACTGAACCCTAAGAGGGTATTGGTGAACCCTTTCGTGGATGTGATTCAAAAATGGGGCACTGAACCTTAAGAGTAGGGTACTGCATAAGACGGGACGGAAAAGGGTTTAGGGTTGGATTAGGCGAACCCGCTTCGCGGCTCCGCCTAATCCAACCCTAAACCATTTTCCTTATCCAAGGTCACTAAACCCGCCTGAAACTAAACCCTAAGAGGGTATTGGTGAACCCTATCGTGGATGTGATTGAAAGATGGGGCACTGAACCTTAAGAGTAGGGTACTGCATAAGACGGGACGGAAAAGGGTTTAGGTTTGGATTAGGAGAACCCGCTTCGCGGCTCCGCCTAATCCAACCCTAAACCCTTTTCCTTATCCAAGGTCACTAAACCCGCAAGAAACTGAACCCTAAGAGGGTATTGGTGAACCCTATCGTGGATGTGATTGAAAGATGGGGCACTGAACCTTAAGAGTAGGGTACTGCATAAGACGGGACGGAAAAGGGTTTAGGTTTGGATTAGGAGAACCCGCTTCGCGGCTCCGCCTAATCCAACCCTAAACCATTTTCCTTATCCAAGGTCACTAAACCCGCAAGAAACTGAACCCTAAGAGGGTATTGGTGAACCCTGTCGTGGATGTGATTCAAAGATGGGGCACTGAACCTTAAGAGTAGGGTACTGCATAAGACGGGACAGAAAAGTGTTTAGGGTTGGATTAGGCGGACCCGCTTCGCGGCTCTGCCTAATCCAACCCTAAACCCTTTTCCTTATTCAAGGTCACTAAACCCGCAAGAAACTGAACCCTAAGAGGGTATTGGTGAACCCTGTCGTGGATGTGATTCAAAGATGGGGCACTGAACCTTAAGAGTAGGGTACTGCATAAGACGGGACAGAAAAGTGTTTAGGGTTGGATTAGACGGACCCGCTTCGCGGCTCTGCCTAATCCAACCCTAAACCCTTTTCCTTATTCAAGGTCACTAAACCCGCAAGAAACTGAACCCTAAGAGGGTATTGGTGAACCCTGTCGTGGATGTGATTCAAAGATGGGGCACTGAACCTTAAGAGTAGGGTACTGCATAAGACGGGACGGAAAAGGATTTAGGGTTGGATTAGGCGAACCCGCTTCGCGGCTCCGCCTAATCCAACACTAAACCATTTTCCTTATCCAAGGTCACTAAACCCGCAAGAAACTGAACCCTAAGAGGGTATTGGTGAACCCTATCGTGGATGTGATTGAAAGATGGGGCACTGAACCTTAAGAGTAGGGTACTGCATAAGACGGGACGGAAAAGGGTTTAGGTTTGGATTAGGAGAACCCGCTTCGCGGCTCCGCCTAATCCAACCCTAAACCATTTTCCTTATCCAAGGTCACTAAACCCGCAAGAAACTGAACCCTAAGAGGGTATTGGTGAACCCTGTCGTGGATGTGATTCAAAGATGGGGCACTGAACCTTAAGAGTAGGGTACTGCATAAGACGGGACAGAAAAGGGTTTAGGGTTGGATTAGGCGAACCCGCTTCGCGGCTCTGCCTAATCCAACCCTAAACCATTTTCCTTATCCAAGGTCACTAAACCCGCAAGAAACTGAACCCTAAGAGGGTAATGGTGAACCCTGTCGTGGATGTGATTCAAAGATGGGGCAATGAACCTTAAGAGTAGGGTACTGCATAAGACGGGACGGAAAAGGGTTTAGGGTTGGATTAGGCGGACCCGCTTCGCGGCTCTGCCTAATCCAACCCTAAACCCTTTTCCTTATTCAAGGTCACTAAACCCGCAAGAAACTGAACCCTAAGAGGGTATTGGTGAACCCTTTCGTGGATGTGATTCAAAAATGGGGCACTGAACCTTAAGAGTAGGGTACTGCATAAGACGGGACGGAAAAGGATTTAGGGTTGGATTAGGCGAACCCGCTTCGCGGCTCTGCCTAATCCAACCCTAAACCATTTTCCTTATCCAAGGTCACTAAACCCGCAAGAAACTGAACACTAAGAGGGTATTGGTGAACCCTTTCGAGGATGTGATTCAAAAATGGGGCACTGAACCTTAAGAGTAGGGTACTGCATAAGACGGGACGGAAAAGGGTTTAGGGTTGGATTAGGCGAACCCGCTTCGCGGCTCCGCCTAATCCAACCCTAAACCCTTTTCCTTATTCAAGGTCACTAAACCCGCAAGAAACTGAACCCTAAGAGGGTATTGGTGAACCCTGTAGTGGATGTGATTTAAAGATGGGGCACTGAACCTTAAGAGTAGGGTACTGCATAAGACGGGACGGAAAAGGGTTTAGGGTTGGATTAGGCGAACCCGCTTCGCGGCTCCGCCTAATCCAACCCTAAACCATTTTCCTTATCCAAGGTCACTAAACCCGCCTGAAACTAAACCCTAAGAGGGTATTGGTAAACCCTTTCGTGGATGTGATTCAAAAATGGGGCACTGAACCTTAAGAGTAGAGTACTACATAAGACGGGACGGAAAAGGGTTTAGGGTTGGATTAGGCGAACCCGCTTCGTGGCTCCGCCTAATCCAACCCTAATCCCTTTTCCTTATTCAAGGTCACTAAACCCGCAAGAAACTGAACCCTAAGAGGGTATTGGTGAACCCTGTCGTGGATGTGATTCAAAGATGGGGCACTGAACCTTAAGAGTAGGGTACTGCATAAGACGGGACGGAAAAGGGTTTAGGGTTGGATTAGGCGAACCCGCTTCGCGGCTCCGCCTAATCCAACCCTAAACCATTTTCCTTATCCAAGGTCACTAAACCCGCCTGAAACTAAACCCTAAGAGGGTATTGGTAAACCCTTTCGTGGATGTGATTCAAAAATGGGGCACTGAACCTTAAGAGTAGAGTACTACATAAGACGGGGCGGAAAAGGGTTTAGGGTTGGATTAGGCGAACCCGCTTCGCGGCTCCGCCTAATCCAACCCTAAACCCTTTTCCTTATTCAAGGTCACTAAACCCGCAAGAAACTGAACCCTAAGAGGGTATTGGTGAACCCTTTCGTGGATGTGATTGAAAGATGGGGCACTGAACCTTAAGAGTAGGGTACTGCATAAGACGGGACGGAAAAGGGTTTAGGTTTGGATTAGGAGAACCCGCTTCGCGGCTCCGCCTAATCCAACCCTAAACCATTTTCCTTATCCAAGGTCACTAAACCCGCAAGAAACTGAACCCTAAGAGGGTATTGGTGAACCCTATCGTGGATGTGATTCAAAGATGGGGCACTGAACCTTAATAGTAGGGTACTGCATAAGACGGGACAGAAAAGTGTTTAGGGTTGGATTAGGCGGACCCGCTTCGCGGCTCTACCTAATCCAACCCTAAACCCTTTTCCTTATTCAAGGTCACTAAACCCGCAAGAAACTGAACCCTAAGAGGGTATTGGTGAACCCTGTCGTGGATGTGATTCAAAGATGGGGCACTGAACCTTAAGAGTAGGGTACTGCATAAGACGGGACGGAAAAGGGTTTAGGGTTGGATTAGGCGAACCCGCTTCGCGGCTCTGCCTAATCCAACCCTTAACCATTTTCCTTATCCAAGGTCACTAAACCCGCAAGAAACTGAACCCTAAGAGGGTATTGGTGAACCCTTTCGTGGATGTGATTCAAAAATGGGGCACTGAACCTTAAGAGTAGGGTACTGCATAAGACGGGACGGAAAAAGGTTTAGGGTTGGATTAGGCGAACCCGCTTCGCGGCTCCGCCTAATCCAACCCTAAACCATTCTCCTTATCCAAGGTCTCTAAACCCGCAAGAAACTGAACCCTAAGAGGGTATTGGTGAACCCTATCGTGGATGTGATTCAAAGATGGGGCACTGAACCTTAAGAGTAGGGTACTGCATAAGACGGGACAGAAAAGTGTTTAGGGTTGGATTAGGCGGACCCGCTTCGCGGCTCTACCTAATCCAACCCTAAACCCTTTTCCTTATTCAAGGTCACTAAACCCGCAAGAAACTGAACCCTAAGAGGGTATTGGTGAACCCTGTCGTGGATGTGATTCAAAGATGGGGCACTGAACCTTAAGAGTAGGGTACTGCATAAGACGGGACGGAAAAGGGTTTAGGGTTGGATTAGGCGAACCCGCTTCGCGGCTCTGCCTAATCCAACCCTTAACCATTTTCCTTATCCAAGGTCACTAAACCCGCAAGAAACTGAACCCTAAGAAGGTATTGGTGAACCCTTTCGTGGATGTGATTCAAAAATGGGGCACTGAACCTTAAGAGTAGGGTACTGCATAAGACGGGACGGAAAAAGGTTTAGGGTTGGATTAGGCGAACCCGCTTCGCGGCTCCGCCTAATCCAACCCTAAACCCTTTTCCTTATTCAAGGTCACTAAACCCGCAAGAAACTGAACCCTAAGAGGGTATTGGTGAACCCTATCGTGGATGTGATTCAAAGATGGGGCACTGAACCTTAAGAGTAGGGTACTGCACAAGACGGGACGGAAAAGGGTTTAGGTTTGGATTAGGCGAACCCGCTTCGCGTCTCCGCCTAATCCAACCCTAAACCATTTTCCTTATCCAAGGTCACTAAACCCGCAAGAAACTGAACCCTAAGAGGGTATTGGTGAACCCTTTCGTGGATGTGATTCAAAAATGGGGCACTGAACCTTAAGGGTAGGGTACTGCATAAGACGGGACGGAAAAGGGTTTAGGTTTGGATTAGGCGAACCCGCTTCGCGGCTCCGCCTAATCCAACCATAAACCATTTTCCTTATCCAAGGTCACTAAACCCGCCTGAAACTAAACCCTAAGAGGGTATTGGTAAACCCTTTCGTGGATATGATTCAAAAATGGGGCACTGAACCTTAAGAGTAGAGTACTACATAAGACGGGACGGAATAGGGTTTAGGGTTGGATTAGGGGAACCCGCTTCGCGGCTCCGCCTATTCCAACCCTAAACCCTTTTCCTTATTCAAGGTCACTAAACCCGCAAGAAACTGAACCCTAAGAGGGTATTGGTGAACCCTATCGTGGATGTGATTGAAAGATGGGGCACTGAACCTTAAGAGTAGGGTACTGCATAAGACGGGACGGAAAAGGGTTTAGGGTTGGATTAGGCGAACCCGCTTCGCGGCTCCGCCTAATCCAACCCTAAACCATTCTCCTTATCCAAGGTCACTAAACCCGCCTGAAACTAAATCCTAAGAGGGTATTGGTAAACCCTTTCGTGGATGTGATTCAAAAATGGGGCACTCAACCTTAAGAGTAGAGTACTACATAAGACGGGACGGAATAGGGTTTAGGGTTGGATTAGGCGAACCCGCTTCGCGGCTCCGCCTAATCCAACCCTAAACCCTTTTCCTTATTCAAGGTCACTAAACCCGCAAGAAACTGAACCCTAAGAGGGTATTGGTGAACCCTTTCGTGGATGTGATTCAAAGATGGGGCACTGAACCTTAAGAGTAGGGTACTGCATAAGACGGGACGGAAAAGGGTTTAGGGTTGGATTAGGCGAACCCGCTTCGCGGCTCCGCCTAATCCAACCCTAAACCATTTTCCTTATCCAAGGTCACTAAACCCGCCTGAAACTAAACCCTAAGAGGGTATTGGTAAACCCTTTCGTGGATGTGATTCAAAAATGGGGCACTGAACCTTAAGAGTAGAGTACTACATAAGACGGGACGGAAAAGGGTTTAGGGTTGGATTAGGCGAACCCGCTTCGCGACTCCGCCTAATCCAACCCTAAACCCTTTTCCTTATTCAAGGTCACTAAACCCGCAAGAAACTGAACCCTAAGAGGGTATTGGTGAACCCTATCGTGGATGTGATTGAAAGATGGGGCACTGAACCTTAAGAGTAGGGTACTGCATAAGACGGGACGGAAAAGGGTTTAGGCTTGGATTAGGCGAACCCGCTTCGCGGCTCCGCCTAATCCAACCCTAAACCATTTTCCTTATCCAAGGTCACTAAACCCGCAAGAAACTGAACCCTAAGAGGGTATTGGTGAACCCTGTCGTGGATGTGATTCAAAGATGGGCCACTGAACCTTAAGAGTAGGGTACTGCATAAGACGGGACAGAAAAGTGTTTAGGGTTGGATTAGGCGGACCCGCTTCGCGGCTCTGCCTAATCCAACCCTAAACCCTTTTCCTTATTCAAGGTCACTAAACCCGCAAGAAACTGAACCCTAAGAGGGTATTGGTGAACCCTGTCGTGGATGTGATTCAAAGATGGGGCACTGAACCTTAAGAGTAGGGTACTGCATAAGACGGGACGGAAAAGGGTTTAGGGTTGGATTAGGCTAACCCGCTTCGCGGCTCTGCCTAATCCAACCCTAAACCATTTTCCTTATCCAAGGTCACTAAACCCGCAAGAAACTGAACCCTAAGAGGGTATTGGTGAACCCTTTCGTGGATGTGATTCAAAAATGGGGCACTGAACCTTAAGAGTAGGGTACTGCATAAGACGGGACGGAAAAGGGTTTAGGTTTGGATTAGGCGAACCCGCTTCGCGGCTCCGCCTAATCCAACCCTAAACCCTTTTCCTTATTCAAGGTCACTAAACCTGCAAGAAACTGAACCCTAAGAGAGTATTGGTGAACCCTGTCGTGGATGTTATTCAAAGAAGGGGCACTGAACCTTAAGAGTAGGGTACTGCATAAGACAGGACGGAAAAGTGTTTAGGGTTGGATTAGGCGGGCCCGCTTCGCGGCTCTGCCTAATCCAACCCTAAACCCTTTTCCTTACTCAAGGTCACTAAACCCGCAAGAAACTGAACCCTAAGAGGGTATTGGTGAACCCTGTCGTGGATGTGATTCAAAGATGGGGCACTGAACCTTAAGAGTAGGGTACTGCATAAGACGGGACGGAAAAGGGTTTAGGGTTGGATTAGGCGAACCTGCTTCGCGGCTCCGCCTAATCCAACCCTAAACCATTTTTCTTATCCAAGGTCACTAAACCCGCAAGAAACTGAACCCTAAGAGGGTATTGGTAAACCCTTTCGTGGATGTGATTCAAAAATGGGGCACTGAACCTTAAGAGTAGGGTACTGCATAAGACGGGACGGAAAAGGGTTTAGGGTTGGATTAGGCGAACCCGCTTCGCGGCTCCGCCTAATCCAACCCTAAACCCTTTTCCTTATTCAAGGTCACTAAACCCGCAAGAAACTGAACCCTAAGAGGGTATTGGTGAACCCTTTCGTGGATGTGATTCAAAAATGGGGCACTGAACCTTAAGAGTAGGGTACTGCATAAGACGGGACGGAAAAGGGTTTAGGGTTGGATTAGGCGAACCCGCTTCGCGGCTCCGCCTAATCCAACCCTAAACCCTTTTCCTTATTCAAGGTCACTAAACCCGCAAGAAAGTGAACCCTAAGAGGGTATTGGTGAACCCTGTCGTGGATGTGATTCAAAGATGGGGCACTGAACCTTAAGAGTAGGGTACTGCATAAGACGGGACGGAAAAGGGTTTAGGGTTTGATTAGGCTAACCCGCTTCGCGGCTCTGCCTAATCCAACCCTAAACCATTTTCCTTATCCAAGGTCACTAATCCCGCAAGAAACTGAACCCTAAGAGGGTATTGGTGAACCCTTTCGTGGATGTAATTTAAAAATGGGGCACTGAACCTTAAGAGTAGGGTACTGCATAAGACGGGACGGAAAAGGGTTTAGGTTTGGATTAGGCGAACCCGCTTCGCGGCTCCGCCTAACCAACCCTAAACCCTTTTCCTTATTCAAGGTCACTAAACCTGCAAGAAACTGAACCCTAAGAGGGTATTGGTGAACCCTGTCGTGGATGTGATTCAAAGAAGGGGCACTGAACCTTAAGAGTAGGGTACTGCATAAGACAGGACGGAAAAGTGTTTAGGGTTGGATTAGGCGGACCCGCTTCGCGGCTCTGCCTAATCCAACCCTAAACCCTTTTCCTTACTCAAGGTCACTAAACCCGCAAGAAACTGAACTCTAAGAGGGTATTGGTGAACCCTGTCGTGGATGTGATTCAAAGATGGGGCACTGAACCTTAAGAGTAGGGTACTGCATAAGACGGGACGGAAAAGGGTTTAGGGTTGGATTAGGCGAACCTGCTTCGCGGCTCCGCCTAATCCAACCCTAAACCATTTTTCTTATCCAAGGTCACTAAACACGCAAGAAACTGAACCCTAAGAGGGTATTGGTAAACCCTTTCGTGGATGTGATTCAAAAATGGGGCACTGAACCTTAAGAGTAGGGTACTGCATAAGACGGGACGGAAAAGGGTTTAGGGTTGGATTAGGCGAACACGCTTCGCGGCTCCACCTAATCCAACCCTAAACCCTTTTCCTTATTCAAGGTCACTAAACCCGCAAGAAACTGAACCCTAAGAGGGTATTGGTGAACCCTTTCGTGGATGTGATTCAAAAATGGGGCACTGAACCTTAAGAGTAGGGTACTGCATAAGACGGGACGGAAAAGGGTTTAGGGTTGGATTAGGCGAACCCGCTTCGCGGCTCCGCCTAATCCAACCCTAAACCCTTTTCCTTATTCAAGGTCACTAAACCCGCAAGAAACTGTACCCTAAGAGGGTATTGGTGAACCCTGTCGTGGATGTGATTCAAAGATGGGGCACTGAACCTTAAGAGTAGGGTACTGCATAAGACGGGACGGAAAAGGGTTTAGGGTTGGATTAGGCGAACCCGCTTCGCGGCTCCGCCTAATCCAACCCTAAACCCTTTTCCTTATTCAAGGTCACTAAACCCGCAAGAAACTGAACCCTAAGAGGGTATTGGTGAACCCTTTCGTGGATGTGATTCAAAAATGGGGCACTGAACCTTAAGAGTAGGGTACTGCATAAGACGGGACGGAAAAGGGTTTAGGGTTGGATTAGGCGAACCCGCTTCGCGGCTCCGCCTAATCCAACCCTAAACCCTTTTCCTTATTCAAGGTCACTAAACCCGCAAGAAACTGAACCCTAAGAGGGTATTGGTGAACCCTGTCGTGGATGTGATTCAAAGATGGGGCACTGAACCTTAAGAGTAGGGTACTGCATAAGACGGGACGGAAAAGGGTTTAGGGTTGGATTAGGCGAACCTGCTTCGCGGCTCCGCCTAATCCAACCCTAAACCATTTTTCTTATCCAAGGTCACTAAACACGCAAGAAACTGAACCCTAAGAGGGTATTGGTAAACCCTTTCGTGGATGTGATTCAAAAATGGGGCACTGAACCTTAAGAGTAGGGTACTGCATAAGACGGGACGGAAAAGGGTTTAGGGTTGGATTAGGCGAACACGCTTCGCGGCTCCACCTAATCCAACCCTAAACCCTTTTCCTTATTCAAGGTCACTAAACCCGCAAGAAACTGAACCCTAAGAGGGTATTGGTGAACCCTTTCGTGGATGTGATTCAAAAATGGGGCACTGAACCTTAAGAGTAGGGTACTGCATAAGACGGGACGGAAAAGGGTTTAGGGTTGGATTAGGCGAACCCGCTTCGCGGCTCCGCCTAATCCAACCCTAAACCCTTTTCCTTATTCAAGGTCACTAAACCCGCAAGAAACTGTACCCTAAGAGGGTATTGGTGAACCCTGTCGTGGATGTGATTCAAAGATGGGGCACTGAACCTTAAGAGTAGGGTACTGCATAAGACGGGACGGAAAAGGGTTTAGGCTTGGATTAGGCGAACCCGCTTCGCGGCTCCGCCTAATCCAACCCTAAACCATTTTCCTTATCCAAGATCACTAAACCCGCAAGAAACTGAACCCTAAGAGGGTATTGGTGAACCCTGTCGTGGATGTGATTCAAAGATGGGGCACTGAACCTTAAGAGTAGGGTACTGCATAAGACGGGACAGAAAAGAGTTTAGGGTTGGATTAGGCGGACCCGCTTCGCGGCTCTGCCTAATCCAACCCTAAACCCTTTTCCTTATTCAAGGTCACTAAACCCGCAAGAAACTGAACCCTAAGAGGGTATTTGTGAACCCTGTCGTGGATGTGATTCAAAGATGGGGCACTGAACCTTAAGAGTAGGGTACTGCATAAGACGGGACGGAAAAGGGTTTAGGGTTGGATTAGGCGAACCTGCTTCGCGGCTCCGCCTAATCCAACCCTAAACCATTTTTCTTATCCAAGGTCACTAAACCCGCAAGAAACTGAACCCTAAGAGGGTATTGGTAAACCCTTTCGTGGATGTGATTCAAAAATGGGGCACTGAACCTTAAGAGTAGGGTACTGCATAAGACGGGACGGAAAAGGGTTTAGGGTTGGATTAGGCGAACCCGCTTCGCGGCTCCGCCTAATCCAACCCTAAACCCTTTTCCTTATTCCAGGTCACTAAACCCGCAAGAAACTGAACCCTAAGAGGGTATTGGTGAACCCTTTCGTGGATGTGATTCAAAAATGGGGCACTGAACCTTAAGAGTAGGGTACTGCATAAGACGGGACGGAAAAGGGTTTAGGGTTGGATTAGGCGAACCCGCTTCGCGGCTCCGCCTAATCCAACCCTAAACCCTTTTCCTTATTCAAGGTCACTAAACCTGCAAGAAACTGAACCCTAAGAGGGTATTGGTGAACCCTGTCGTGGATGTGATTCAAAGAAGGGGCACTGAACCTTAAGAGTAGGGTACTGCATAAGACAGGACGGAAAAGTGTTTAGGGTTGGATTAGGCGGACCCGCTCCGCGGCTCTGCCTAATCCAACCCTAAACCCTTTTCCTTACTCAAGGTCACTAAACCCGCAAGAAACTGAACCCTAAGAGGGTATTGGTGAACCCTGTCGTGGATGTGATTCAAAGATGGGGCACTGAACCTTAAGAGTAGGGTACTGCATAAGACGGGACGGAAAAGGGTTTAGGGTTGGATTAGGCGAACCTGCTTCGCGGCTCCGCCTAATCCAACCCTAAACCATTTTTCTTATCCAAGGTCACTAAACCCGCAAGAAACTGAACCCTAAGAGGGTATTGGTAAACCCTTTCGTGGATGTGATTCAAAAATGGGGCACTGAACCTTAAGAGTAGGGTACTACATAAGACGGGACGGAAAAGGGTTTAGGGTTGGATTAGGGGAACCCGCTTCGCGGCTCCGCCTAATCCAACCCTAAACCCTTTTCCTTATTCAAGGTCACTAAACCCGCAAGAAACTGAACCCTAAGAGGGTATTGGTGAACCCTTTCGTGGATGTGATTCAAAAATAGGGCACTGAACCTTAAGAGTAGGGTACTGCATAAGACGGGACGGAAAAGGGTTTAGGGTTGGATTAGGCGAACCCGCTTCGCGGCTCCGCCTAATCCAACCCTAAACCCTTTTCCTTATTCAAGGTCACTAAACCCGCAAGAAACTGAACCCTAAGAGGGTATTGGTGAACCCTGTCGTGGATGTGATTCAAAGATGGGGCACTGAACCTTAAGAGTAGGGTACTGCATAAGACGGGACGGAAAAGGGTTTAGGCTTGGATTAGGCGAACCCGCTTCGCGGCTCCGCCTAATCCAACCCTAAACCATTTTCCTTATCCAAGGTCACTAAACCCGCAAGAAACTGAACCATAAGAGGGTATTGGTGAACCCTGTCGTGGATGTGATTCAAAGATGGGGCACTGAACCTTAAGAGTAGGTTACTGCATAAGACGGGACAGAAAAGAGTTTAGGGTTGGATTAGGCGGACCCGCTTCGCGGCTCTGCCTAATCCAACCCTAAACCCTTTTCCTTATTCAAGGTCACTAAACCCGCAAGAAACTGAACCCTAAGAGGGTATTGGTGAACCCTGTCGTGGATGTGATTCAAAGATGGGGCACTGAACCTTAAGAGTAGGGTACTGCATAAGACGGGACGGAAAAGGGTTTAGGATTGGATTAGGCGAACCCGCTTCGCGGCTCCGCCTAATCCAACCCTAAACCCTTTTCCTTATTCAAGGTCACTAAACCTGCAAGAAACTGAACCCTAAGAGGGTATTGGTGAACCCTGTCGTGGATGTGATTGAAAGAAGGGGCACTGAACCTTAAGAGTAGGGTACTGCATAAGACAGGACGGAAAAGTGTTTAGGGTTGGATTAGGCGGACCCGCTTCGCGGCTCTGCCTAATCCAACCCTAAACCCTTTTCCTTACTCAAGGGCACCAAGAAACTGAACCCTAAGAGGGTATTGGTGAACCCTGTCGTGGATGTGATTCAAAGATGGGGCACTGAACCTTAAGAGTAGGGTACTGCATAAGACGGGACGGAAAAGGGTTTAGGGTTGGATTAGGCGAAGCTGCTTCGCGGCTCCGCCTAATCCAACCCTAAACCATTTTTCTTATCCAAGGCCACTAAACCCGCAAGAAACTGAACCCTAAGAGGGTATTGGTAAACCCTTTCGTGGATGTGATTCAAAAATGGGGCACTGAACCTTAAGAGTAGGGTACTGCATAAGACGGGACGGAAAAGGGTTTAGGGTTGGATTAGGCGAACCCGCTTCGCGGCTCCGCCTAATCCAACCCTAAACCCTTTTCCTTATTCAAGGTCACTAAACCCGCAAGAAACTGAACCCTAAGAGGGTATTGGTGAACCCTGTCGTGGATGTGATTCAAAGATGGGGCACTGAACCTTAAGAGTAGGGTACTGCATAAGACGGGACGGAAAAGGGTTTAGGCTTGGATTAGGCGAACCCGCTTCGCGGCTCCGCCTAATCCAACCCTAAACCATTTTCCTTATCCAAGGTCACTAAACCCGCAAGAAACTGAACCATAAGAGGGTATTGGTGAACCCTGTCGTGGATGTGATTCAAAGATGGGGCACTGAACCTTAAGAGTAGGTTACTGCATAAGACGGGACAAAAAAGAGTTTAGGGTTGGATTAGGCGGACCCGCTTCGCGGCTCTGCCTAATCCAACCCTAAACCCTTTTCCTTATTCAAGGTCACTAAACCCGCAAGAAACTGAACCCTAAGAGGGTATTGGTGAACCCTGTCGTGGATGTGATTCAAAGATGGGGCACTGAACCTTAAGAGTAGGGTACTGCATAAGACGGGACGGAAAAGGGTTTAGGGTTGGATTAGGCTAACCCGCTTCGCGGCTCTGCCTAATCCAACCCTAAACCATTTTCCTTATCCAAGGTCACTAAACCCGCGAGAAACTGAACCCTAAGAGGGTATTGGTGAACCCTTTCGTGGATGTGATTCAAAAATGGGACACTGAACCTTAAGAGTAGGGTACTGCATAAGACGGGACGGAAAAGGGTTTAGGGTTGGATTAGGCGAACCCGCTTCGCGGCTCCGCCTAATCCAACCCTAAACCCTTTTCCTTATTCAAGGTCACTAAACCTGCAAGAAACTGAACCCTAAGAGGGTATTGGTGAACCCTGTCGTGGATGTGATTCAAAGAAGGGGCACTGAACCTTAAGAGTAGGGTACTGCATAAGACAGGACGGAAAAGTGTTTAGGGTTGGATTAGGCGGACCCGCTTCGCGGCTCTGCCTAATCCAACCCTAAACCCTTTTCCTTACTCAAGGGCACCAAGAAACTGAACCCTAAGAGGGTATTGGTGAACCCTGTCGTGGATGTGATTCAAAGATGGGGCACTGAACCTTAAGAGTAGGGTACTGCATAAGACGGGACGGAAAAGGGTTTAGGGTTGGATTAGGCGAACCTGCTTCGCGGCTCCGCCTAATCCAACCCTAAACCATTTTTCTTATCCAAGGTCACTAAACCCGCAAGAAACTGAACCCTAAGAGGGTATTGGTAAACCCTTTCGTGGATGTGATTCAAAAATGGGGCACTGAACCTTAAGAGTAGGGTACTGCATAAGACGGGACGGAAAAGGGTTTAGGGTTGGATTAGGCGAACCCGCTTCGCGGCTCCGCCTAATCCAACCCTAAACCCTTTTCCTTATTCAAGGTCACTAAACCCGCAAGAAACTGAACCCTAAGAGGGTATTGGTGAACCCTTTCGTGGATGTGATTCAAAAATGGGGCACTGAACCTTAAGAGTAGGGTACTGCATAAGACGGGACGGAAAAGGGTTTAGGGTTGGATTAGGCGAACCCGCTTCGCGGCTCCGCCTAATCCAACCCTAAACCCTTTTCCTTATTCAAGGTCACTAAACCTGCAAGAAACTGAACCCTAAGAGGGTATTGGTGAACCCTGTCGTGGATGTGATTCAAAGAAGGGGCACTGAACCTTAAGAGTAGGGTACTGCATAAGACAGGACGGAAAAGTGTTTAGGGTTGGATTAGGCGGACCCGCTCCGCGGCTCTGCGTAATCCAACCCTAAACCCTTTTCCTTACTCAAGGTCACTAAACCCGCAAGAAACTGAACCCTAAGAGGGTATTGGTGAACCCTGTCGTGGATGTGATTCAAAGATGGGGCACTGAACCTTAAGAGTAGGGTACTGCATAAGACGGGACAGAAAAGGGTTTAGGGTTGGATTAGGCGAACCTGCTTCGCGGCTCCGCCTAATCCAACCCTAAACCATTTTTCTTATCCAAGGTCACTAAACCCGCAAGAAACTGAACCCTAAGAGGGTATTGGTAAACCCTTTCGTGGATGTGATTCAAAAATGGGGCACTGAACCTTAAGAGTAGGGTACTGCATAAGACGGGACGGAAAAGGGTTTAGGGTTGGATTAGGCGAACCCGCTTCGCGGCTCCGCCTAATCCAACCCTAAACCCTTTTCCTTATTCAAGGTCACTAAACCCGCAAGAAACTGAACCCTAAGAGGGTATTGGTGAACCCTTTCGTGGATGTGATTCAAAAATGGGACACTGAACCTTAAGAGTAGGGTACTGCATAAGACGGGACGGAAAAGGGTTTAGGTTTGGATTAGGCGAACCCGCTTCGCGGCTCCGCCTAATCCAACCCTAAACCCTTTTCCTTATTCAAGGTCACTAAACCTGCAAGAAACTGAACCCTAAGAGGGTATTGGTGAACCCTGTCGTGGATGTGATTCAAAGAAGGGGCACTGAACCTTAAGAGTAGGGTACTGCATAAGACAGGACAGAAAAGTGTTTAGGGTTGGATTAGGCGGACCCGCTTCGCGGCTCTGCCTAATCCAACCCTAAACCCTTTTCCTTACTCAAGGGCACCAAGAAACTGAACCCTAAGAGGGTATTGGTGAACCCTGTCGTGGATGTGATTCAAAGATGGGGCACTGAACCTTAAGAGTAGGGTACTGCATAAGACGGGACGGAAAAGGGTTTAGGGTTGGATTAGGCGAACCCGCTTCGCGGCTCCGCCTAATCCAACCCTAAACCCTTTTCCTTATTCAAGGTCACTAAACCTGCAAGAAACTGAACCCTAAGAGGGTATTGGTGAACCCTGTCGTGGATGTGATTCAAAGAAGGGGCACTGAACCTTAAGAGTAGGGTACTGCATAAGACAGGACGGAAAAGTGTTTAGGGTTGGATTACGCGGACCCGCTTCGCGGCTCTGCCTAATCCAACCCTAAACCCTTTTCCTTACTCAAGGGCACCAAGAAACTGAACCCTAAGAGGGTATTGGTGAACCCTGTCGTGGATGTGATTCAAAGATGGGGCACTGAACCTTAAGAGTAGGGTACTGCATAAGACGGGACGGAAAAGGGTTTAGGGTTGGATTAGGCGAACCTGCTTCGCGGCTCCGCCTAATCCAACCCTAAACCCTTTTCCTTATTCAAGGTCACTAAACCCGCAAGAAACTGAACCCTAAGAGGGTATTGGTGAACCCTTTCGTGGATGTGATTCAAAAATGGGACACTGAACCTTAAGAGTAGGGTACTGCATAAGACGGGACGGAAAAGGGTTTAGGATTGGATTAGGCGAACCCGCTTCGCGGCTCCGCCTAATCCAACCCTAAACCCTTTTCCTTATTCAAGGTCACTAAACCTGCAAGAAACTGAACCCTAAGAGGGTATTGGTGAACCCTGTCGTGGATGTGATTCAAAGAAGGGGCACTGAACCTTAAGAGTAGGGTACTGCATAAGACAGGACGGAAAAGTGTTTAGGGTTGGATTAGGCGGACCCGCTTCGCGGCTCTGCCTAATCCAACCCTAAACCCTTTTCCTTACTCAAGGGCACCAAGAAACTGAACCCTAAGAGGGTATTGGTGAACCCTGTCGGGATGTGATTCAAAGATGGGGCACTGAACCTTAAGAGTAGGGTACTGCATAAGACGGGACGGAAAAGGGTTTAGGGTTGGATTAGGCGAAGCTGCTTCGCGGCTCCGCCTAATCCAACCCTAAACCATTTTTCTTATCCAAGGTCACTAAACCCGCAAGAAACTGAACCCTAAGAGGGTATTGGTAAACCCTTTCGTGGATGTGATTCAAAAATGGGGCACTGAACCTTAAGAGTAGGGTACTGCATAAGACGGGACGGAAAAGGGTTTAGGGTTGGATTAGGCGAACCCGCTTCGCGGCTCCGCCTAATCCAACCCTAAACCCTTTTCCTTATTCAAGGTCACTAAACCCGCAAGAAACTGAACCCTAAGAGGGTATTGGTGAACCCTTTCGTGGATGTGATTCAAAAATGGGGCACTGAACCTTAAGAGTAGGGTACTGCATAAGACGGGACGGAAAAGGGTTTAGGGTTGGATTAGGCGAACCCGCTTCGCGGCTCCGCCTAATCCAACCCTAAACCCTTTTCCTTATTCAAGGTCACTAAACCTGCAAGAAACTGAACCCTAAGAGGGTATTGGTGAACCCTGTCGTGGATGTGATTCAAAGAAGGGGCACTGAACCTTAAGAGTAGGGTACTGCATAAGACAGGACGGAAAAGTGTTTAGGGTTGGATTAGGCGGACCCGCTCCGCGGCTCTGCCTAATCCAACCCTAAACCCTTTTCCTTACTCAAGGTCACTAAACTCGCAAGAAACTGAACCCTAAGAGGGTATTGGTGAACCCTGTCGTGGATGTGATTCAAAGATGGGGCACTGAACCTTAAGAGTAGGGTACTGCATAAGACGGGACGGAAAAGGGTTTAGGGTTGGATTAGGCGAACCTGCTTCGCGGCTCCGCCTAATCCAACCCTAAACCATTTTTCTTATCCAAGGTCACTAAACCCGCAAGAAACTGAACCCTAAGAGGGTATTGGTAAACCCTTTCGTGGATGTGATTCAAAAATGGGGCACTGAACCTTAAGAGTAGGGTACTGCATAAGACGGGACGGAAAAGGGTTTAGGGTTGGATTAGGCGAACCCGCTTCGCGGCTCCGCCTAATCCAACCCTAAACCCTTTTCCTTATTCAAGGTCACTAAACCCGCAAGAAACTGAACCCTAAGAGGGTATTGGTGAACCCTTTCGTGGATGTGATTAAAAAATGGGGCACTGAACCTTAAGAGTAGGGTACTGCATAAGACGGGACGGAAAAGGGTTTAGGGTTGGATTAGGCGAACCCGCTTCGCGGCTCCGCCTAATCCAACCCTAAACCCTTTTCCTTATTCAAGGTCACTAAACCCGCAAGAAACTGAACCCTAAGAGGGTATTGGTGAACCCTGTCGTGGATATGATTCAAAGATGGGGCACTGAACCTTAAGAGTAGGGTACTGCATAAGACGGGACGGAAAAGGGTTTAGGCTTGGATTAGGCGAACCCGCTTCGCGGCTCCGCCTAATCCAACCCTAAACCATTTTCCTTATCCAAGGTCACTAAACCCGCAAGAAACTGAACCCTAAGAGGGTATTGGTGAACCCTTTCGTGGATGTGATTCAAAAATGGGACACTGAACCTTAAGAGTAGGGTACTGCATAAGACGGGACGGAAAAGGGTTTAGGTTTGGATTAGGCGAACCCGCTTCGCGGCTCCGCCTAATCCAACCCTAAACCCTTTTCCTTATTCAAGGTCACTAAACCTGCAAGAAACTGAACCCTAAGAGGGTATTGGTGAACCCTGTCGTGGATGTGATTCAAAGAAGGGGCACTGAACCTTAAGAGTAGGGTACTGCATAAGACAGGACGGAAAAGTGTTTAGGGTTGGATTAGGCGGACCCGCTTTGCGGCTCTGCCTAATCCAACCCTAAACCCTTTTCCTTACTCAAGGGCACCAAGAAACTGAACCCTAAGTGGGTATTGGTGAACCCTGTCGTGGATGTGATTCAAAGATGGGGCACTGAACCTTATGAGTAGGGTACTGCATAAGACGGGACGGAAAAGGGTTTAGGGTTGGATTAGGCGAACCTGCTTCGCGGCTCCGCCTAATCCAACCCTAAACCATTTTTCTTATCCAAGGTCACTAAACCCGCAAGAAACTGAACCCTAAGAGGGTATTGGTAAACCCTTTCGTGGATGTGATTCAAAAATGGGGCACTGAACCTTAAGAGTAGGGTACTGCATAAGACGGGACGGAAAAGGGTTTAGGGTTGGATTAGGCGAACCCGCTTCGCGGCTCCGCCTAATCCAACCCTAAACCCTTTTCCTTATTCAAGGTCACTAAACCCGCAAGAAACTGAACCCTAAGAGGGTATTGGTGAACCCTTTCGTGGATGTGATTCAAAAATGGGGCACTGAACCTTAAGAGTAGGGTACTGCATAAGACGGGACGGAAAAGGGTTTAGGGTTGGATTAGGCGAACCCGCTTCGCGGCTCCGCCTAATCCAACCCTAAACCCTTTTCCTTATTCAAGGTCACTAAACCCGCAAGAAACTGAACCCTAAGAGGGTATTGGTGAACCCTGTCGTGGATGTGATTCAAAGATGGGGCACTGAACCTTAAGAGTAGGGTACTGCATAAGACGGGACGGAAAAGGGTTTAGGCTTGGATTAGGCGAACCCGCTTCGCGGCTCCGCCTAATCCAACCCTAAACCATTTTCCTTATCCAAGGTCACTAAACCCGCAAGAAACTGAACCCTAAGAGGGTATTGGTGAACCCTGTCGTGGATGTGATTCAAAGATGCGGCACTGAACCTTAAGAGTAGGGTACTGCATAAGACGGGACAGAAAAGTGTTTAGGGTTGGATTAGGCGGACCCGCTTCGCGGCTCTGCCTAATCCAACCCTAAACCCTTTTCCTTATTCAAGGTCACTAAACCCGCAAGAAACTGAACCCTAAGAGGGTATTGGTGAACCCTGTCGTGGATGTGATTCAAAGATGGGGCACTGAACCTTAAGAGTAGGGTACTGCATAAGACGGGACGGAAAAGGGTTTAGGGTTGGATTAGGCTAACCCGCTTCGCGGCTCTGCCTAATCCAACCCTAAACCATTTTCCTTATCCAAGGTCACTAAACCCGCAAGAAACTGAACCCTAAGAGGGTATTGGTGAACCCTTTCGTGGATGTGATTCAAAAATGGGGCACTGAACCTTAAGAGTAGGGTACTGCATAAGACGGGACGGAAAAGGGTTTAGGTTTGGATTAGGCGAACCCGCTTCGCGGCTCCGCCTAATCCAACCCTAAACCCTTTTCCTTATTCAAGGTCACTAAATCTGCAAGAAACTGAACCCTAAGAGGGTATTGGTGAACCCTGTCGTGGATGTGATTCAAAGATGCGGCACTGAACCTTAAGAGTAGGGTACTGCATAAGACGGGACAGAAAAGTGTTTAGGGTTGGATTAGGCGGACCCGCTTCGCGGCTCTGCCTAATCCAACCCTAAACCCTTTTCCTTATTCAAGGTCACTAAACCCGCAAGAAACTGAACCCTAAGAGGGTATTGGTGAACCCTGTCGTGGATGTGATTCAAAGATGGGGCACTGAACCTTAAGAGTAGGGTACTGCATAAGACGGGACGGAAAAGGGTTTAGGGTTGGATTAGGCGAACCCGCTTCGCGGCTCCGCCTAATCCAACCCTAAACCCTTTTCCTTATTCAAGGTCACTAAACCCGCAAGAAACTGAACCCTAAGAGGGTATTGGTGAACCCTGTCGTGGATGTGATTCAAAGATGCGGCACTGAACCTTAAGAGTAGGGTACTGCATAAGACGGGACAGAAAAGTGTTTAGGGTTGGATTAGGCGGACCCGCTTCGCGGCTCTGCCTAATCCAACCCTAAACCCTTTTCCTTATTCAAGGTCACTAAACCCGCAAGAAACTGAACCCTAAGAGGGTATTGGTGAACCCTGTCGTGGATGTGATTCAAAGATGGGGCACTGAACCTTAAGAGTAGGGTACTGCATAAGACGGGACGGAAAAGGGTTTAGGGTTGGATTAGGCTAACCCGCTTCGCGGCTCTGCCTAATCCAACCCTAAACCATTTTCCTTATCCAAGGTCACTAAACCCGCAAGAAACTGAACCCTAAGAGGGTATTGGTGAACCCTTTCGTGGATGTGATTCAAAAATGGGGCACTGAACCTTAAGAGTAGGGTACTGCATAAGACGGGACGGAAAAGGGTTTAGGTTTGGATTAGGCGAACCCGCTTCGCGGCTCCGCCTAATCCAACCCTAAACCCTTTTCCTTATTCAAGGTCACTAAATCTGCAAGAAACTGAACCCTAAGAGGGTATTGGTGAACCCTGTCGTGGATGTGATTCAAAGATGCGGCACTGAACCTTAAGAGTAGGGTACTGCATAAGACGGGACAGAAAAGTGTTTAGGGTTGGATTAGGCGGACCCGCTTCGCGGCTCTGCCTAATCCAACCCTAAACCCTTTTCCTTATTCAAGGTCACTAAACCCGCAAGAAACTGAACCCTAAGAGGGTATTGGTGAACCCTGTCGTGGATGTGATTCAAAGATGGGGCACTGAACCTTAAGAGTAGGGTACTGCATAAGACGGGACGGAAAAGGGTTTAGGGTTGGATTAGGCGAACCCGCTTCGCGGCTCCGCCTAATCCAACCCTAAACCCTTTTCCTTATTCAAGGTCACTAAACCCGCAAGAAACTGAACCCTAAGAGGGTATTGGTGAACCCTGTCGTGGATGTGATTCAAAGATGGGGCACTGAACCTTAAGAGTAGGGTACTGCATAAGACGGGACGGAAAAGGGTTTAGGCTTGGATTAGGCGAACCCGCTTCGCGGCTCCGCCTAATCCAACCCTAAACCATTTTCCTTATCCAAGGTCACTAAACCCGCAAGAAACTGAACCCTAAGAGGGTATTGGTGAACCCTGTCGTGGATGTGATTCAAAGATGCGGCACTGAACCTTAAGAGTAGGGTACTGCATAAGACGGGACAGAAAAGTGTTTAGGGTTGGATTAGGCGGACCCGCTTCGCGGCTCTGCCTAATCCAACCCTAAACCCTTTTCCTTATTCAAGGTCACTAAACCCGCAAGAAACTGAACCCTAAGAGGGTATTGGTGAACCCTGTCGTGGATGTGATTCAAAGATGGGGCACTGAACCTTAAGAGTAGGGTACTGCATAAGACGGGACGGAAAAGGGTTTAGGGTTGGATTAGGCTAACCCGCTTCGCGGCTCTGCCTAATCCAACCCTAAACCATTTTCCTTATCCAAGGTCACTAAACCCGCAAGAAACTGAACCCTAAGAGGGTATTGGTGAACCCTTTCGTGGATGTGATTCAAAAATGGGGCACTGAACCTTAAGAGTAGGGTACTGCATAAGACGGGACGGAAAAGGGTTTAGGTTTGGATTAGGCGAACCCGCTTCGCGGCTCCGCCTAATCCAACCCTAAACCCTTTTCCTTATTCAAGGTCACTAAATCTGCAAGAAACTGAACCCTAAGAGGGTATTGGTGAACCCTGTCGTGGATGTGATTCAAAGAAGGGGCACTGAACCTTAAGAGTAAGGTACTGCATAAGACAGGACGGAAAAGTGTTTAGGGTTGGATTAGGCGGACCCGCTTCGCGGCTCTGCCTAATCCAACCCTAAACCCTTTTCCTTACTCAAGGGCACCAAGAAACTGAACCCTAAGAGGGTATTGGTGAACCCTGTCGTGGATGTGATTCAAAGATGGGGCACTGAACCTTAAGAGTAGGGTACTGCATAAGACGGGACGAAAAAGGGTTTAGGGTTGGATTAGGCGAACCTGCTTCGCGGCTCCGCCTAATCCAACCCTAAACCATTTTTCTTATCCAAGGTCACTAAACCCGCAAGAAACTGAACCCTAAGAGGGTATTGGTAAACCCTTTTGTGGATGTGATTCAAGAATGGGGCACTGAACCTTAAGAGTAGGGTACTGCATAAGACGGGACGGAAAAGGGTTTAGGGTTGGATTAGGCGAACCCGCTTCGCGGCTCCGCCTAATCCAACCCTAAACCCTTTTCCTTATTCAAGGTCACTAAACCCGCAAGAAACTGAACCCTAAGAGGGTATTGGTGAACCCTTTCGTGGATGTGATTCAAAAATGGGGCACTGAACCTTAAGAGTAGGGTACTGCATAAGACGGGACGGAAAAGGGTTTAGGGTTGGATTAGGCGAACCCGCTTCGCGGCTCCGCCTAATCCAACCCTAAACCCTTTTCCTTATTCAAGGTCACTAAACCCGCAAGAAACTGAACCCTAAGAGGGTATTGGTGAACCCTATTGTGGATGTGATTCAAAGATGGGGCACTGAACCTTAAGAGTAGGGTACTCCACCAGAGGGGACGGAAAAGTGTTTAGGTTTGGATTAGGCGAACCCGCTTCGCGGCTCCGCCTAATCCAACCCTAAACCATTTTCCTTATCCAAGGTCACTAAACCCGGAAGAAACTGAACCCTAAGAGGGTATTGGTGAAACCTTTCGTGGATGTGATTCAAAAATGGGGCACTGAACCTTAAGGGTAGGGTACTGCATAAGACGGGACGGAAAAGGGTTTAGGTTTGGATTAGGCGAACCCGCTTCGCGGCTCTGCCTAATCCAACCCTAAACCCTTTTCCTTATTCAAGGTCACTAAACCCGCAAGAAACTGAACCCTAAGAGGGTATTGGTGAACCCTGTCGTGGATGTGATTCAAAGATGGGGCACTGAACCTTAAGAGTAGGGTACTGCATAAGACGGGACGGAAAAGGGTTTAGGGTTGGATTAGGCGAACCCGCTTCGCGGCTCCGCCTAATCCAACCCTAAACCCTTTTCCTTATTCAAGGTCACTAAACCCGCAAGAAACTGAACCCTAAGAGGGTATTGGTAAACCCTTTCGTGGATGTGATTCAAAGATGCGGCACTGAACCTTAAGAGTAGGGTACTGCATAAGACAGGACAGAAAAGTGTTTAGGGTTGGATTAGGCGGACCCGCTTCGCGGCTCTGCCTAATCCAACCCTAAACCCTTTTCCTTATTCAAGGTCACTAAACCCGCAAGAAACTGAACCCTAAGAGGGTATTGGTGAACCCTGTCGTGGATGTGATTCAAAGATGGGGCACTGAACCTTAAGAGTAGGGTACTGCATAAGACGGGACGGAAAAGGGTTTAGGGTTGGATTAGGCTAACCCGCTTCGCGGCTCTGCCTAATCCAACCCTAAACCATTTTCCTTATCCAAGGTCACTAAACCCGCAAGAAACTGAACCCTAAGAGGGTATTGGTGAACCCTTTCGTGGATGTGATTCAAAAATGGGGCACTGAACCTTAAGAGTAGGGTACTGCATAAGACGGGACGGAAAAGGGTTTAGGTTTGGATTAGGCGAACCCGCTTCGCGGCTCCGCCTAATCCAACCCTAAACCCTTTTCCTTATTCAAGGTCACTAAATCTGCAAGAAACTGAACCCTAAGAGGGTATTGGTGAACCCTGTCGTGGATGTGATTCAAAGAAGGGGCACTGAACCTTAAGAGTAAGGTACTGCATAAGACAGGACGGAAAAGTGTTTAGGGTTGGATTAGGCGGACCCGCTTCGCGGCTCTGCCTAATCCAACCCTAAACCCTTTTCCTTACTCAAGGGCACCAAGAAACTCAACCCTAAGAGGGTATTGGTGAACCCTGTCGTGGATGTGATTCAAAGATGGGGCACTGAACCTTAAGAGTAGGGTACTGCATAAGACGGGACGGAAAAGGGTTTAGGGTTGGATTAGGCGAACCTGCTTCGCGGCTCCGCCTAATCCAACCCTAAACCATTTTTCTTATCCAAGGTCACTAAACCCGCAAGAAACTGAACCCTAAGAGGGTATTGGTAAACCCTTTTGTGGATGTGATTCAAAAATGGGGCACTGAACCTTAAGAGTAGGGTACTGCATAAGACGGGACGGAAAAGGGTTTAGGGTTGGATTAGGCGAACCCGCTTCGCGGCTCCGCCTAATCCAACCCTAAACCCTTTTCCTTATTCAAGGTCACTAAACCCGCAAGAAACTGAACCCTAAGAGGGTATTGGTGAACCCTTTCGTGGATGTGATTCAAAAATGGGGCACTGAACCTTAAGAGTAGGGTACTGCATAAGACGGGACGGAAAAGGGTTTAGGGTTGGATTAGGCGAACCCGCTTCGCGGCTCCGCCTAACCCAACCCTAAACCCTTTTCCTTATTCAAGGTCCCAAAACCCGCAAGAAACTGAACCCTAAGAGGGTATTGGTGAACCCTATTGTGGATGTGATTCAAAGATGGGGCACTGAACCTTAAGAGTAGGGTACTGCACCAGAGGGGACGGAAAAGTGTTTAGGTTTGGATTAGGCGAACCCGCTTCGCGGCTCCGCCTAATCCAACCCTAAACCATTTTCCTTATCCAAGGTCACTAAACCCGCAAGAAACTGAACCCTAAGAGGGTATTGGTGAAACCTTTGGTGGATGTGATTCAAAAATGGGGCACTGAACCTTAAGGGTAGGGTACTGCATAAGACGGGACGGAAAAGGGTTTAGGTTTGGATTAGGCGAACCCGCTTCGCGGCTCTGCCTAATCCAACCCTAAACCCTTTTCCTTATTCAAGGTCACTAAACCCGCAAGAAACTGAACCCTAAGAGGGTATTGGTGAACCCTGTCGTGGATGTGATTCAAAGATGGGGCACTGAACCTTAAGAGTAGGGTACTGAATAAGACGGGACGGAAAAGGGTTTAGGGTTGGATTAGGCGAACCCGCTTCGCGGCTCCGCCTAATCCAACCCTAAACCCTTTTCCTTATTCAAGGTCACTAAACCCGCAAGAAACTGAACCCTAACAGGGTATTGGTAAACCCTTTCGTGGATGTGATTCAAAAATGGGGTACTGAAATTTAAGAGTAGGGTACTGCATAAGACGGGACGGAAAAGGGTTTAGGGTTGGATTAGGCGAACCCGCTTCGCAGCTCCGCCTAATCCAACCCTAAACCCTTTTCCTTATTCAAGGTCACTAAACCCGCAAGAAACTGAACCCTAAGAGGGTATTGGTGAACCCTGTCGTGGATGTTATTCAAAGATGGGGCACTGAACCTTAAGAGTAGGGTACTGCATAAGACGGGACGGAAAAGGGTTTAGGGTTGGATTAGGCAAACCCGCTTCGCGGCTCCGCCTAATCCAACCCTAAACCATTTTCCTTATCCTAGGTCACTAAACCCGCCTGAAACTAAACCCTAAGAGGGTATTGGTAAACCCTTTCGTGGATGTGATTCAAAAATGGGGCACTGAACCTTAAGAGTAGAGTACTACATAAGACGGGACGGAAAAGGGTTTAGGGTTGGATTAGGCGAACCCGCTTCGCGGCTCCACCTAATCCAACCCTAAACCCTATTCCTTATTCAAGGTCACTAAACCCGCAAGAAACTGAACCCTAAGAGGGTATTGGTGAACCCTTTCGTGGATGTGATTCAAAAATGGGGCACTGAACCTTAAGAGTAGGGTACTGCATAAGACGGGACGGAAAAGGGTTTAGGGTTGGATTAGGCGAACCCGCTTCGCGGCTCCGCCTAACCCAACCCTAAACCCTTTTCCTTATTCAAGGTCCCAAAACCCGCAAGAAACTGAACCCTAAGAGGGTATTGGTGAACCCTATTGTGGATGTGATTCAAAGATGGGGCACTGAACCTTAAGAGTAGGGTACTGCACCAGAGGGGACGGAAAAGTGTTTAGGTTTGGATTAGGCGAACCCGCTTCGCGGCTCCGCCTAATCCAACCCTAAACCATTTTCCTTATCCAAGGTCACTAAACCCGCAAGAAACTGAACCCTAAGAGGGTATTGGTGAAACCTTTGGTGGATGTGATTCAAAAATGGGGCACTGAACCTTAAGGGTAGGGTACTGCATAAGACGGGACGGAAAAGGGTTTAGGTTTGGATTAGGCGAACCCGCTTCGCGGCTCTGCCTAATCCAACCCTAAACCCTTTTCCTTATTCAAGGTCACTAAACCCGCAAGAAACTGAACCCTAAGAGGGTATTGGTGAACCCTGTCGTGGATGTGATTCAAAGATGGGGCACTGAACCTTAAGAGTAGGGTACTGAATAAGACGGGACGGAAAAGGGTTTAGGGTTGGATTAGGCGAACCCGCTTCGCGGCTCCGCCTAATCCAACCCTAAACCCTTTTCCTTATTCAAGGTCACTAAACCCGCAAGAAACTGAACCCTAACAGGGTATTGGTAAACCCTTTCGTGGATGTGATTCAAAAATGGGGTACTGAAATTTAAGAGTAGGGTACTGCATAAGACGGGACGGAAAAGGGTTTAGGGTTGGATTAGGCGAACCCGCTTCGCAGCTCCGCCTAATCCAACCCTAAACCCTTTTCCTTATTCAAGGTCACTAAACCCGCAAGAAACTGAACCCTAAGAGGGTATTGGTGAACCCTGTCGTGGATGTTATTCAAAGATGGGGCACTGAACCTTAAGAGTAGGGTACTGCATAAGACGGGACGGAAAAGGGTTTAGGGTTGGATTAGGCAAACCCGCTTCGCGGCTCCGCCTAATCCAACCCTAAACCATTTTCCTTATCCTAGGTCACTAAACCCGCCTGAAACTAAACCCTAAGAGGGTATTGGTAAACCCTTTCGTGGATGTGATTCAAAAATGGGGCACTGAACCTTAAGAGTAGAGTACTACATAAGACGGGACGGAAAAGGGTTTAGGGTTGGATTAGGCGAACCCGCTTCGCGGCTCCACCTAATCCAACCCTAAACCCTATTCCTTATTCAAGGTCACTAAACCCGCAAGAAACTGAACCCTAAGAGGGTATTGGTGAACCCTTTCGTGGATGTGATTCAAAAATGGGGCACTGAACCTTAAGAGTAGGGTACTGCATAAGACGGGACGGAAAAGGGTTTAGGGTTGGATTAGGCGAACCCGCTTCGCGGCTCCGCCTAATCCAACCCTAAACCCTTTTCCTTATTCAAGGTCACTAAAACCGCAAGAAACTGAACCCTAAGAGGGTATTGGTGAACCCTATCGTGGATGTGATTCGAAGATGGGGCACTGAACCTTAAGAGTAGGGTACTGCACCAGAGGGGACGGAAAAGGGTTTAGGTTTGGATTAGGCGAACCCGCTTCGCGGCTCCGCCTAATCCAACCCTAAACCATTTTCCTTATCCAAGGTCACTAAACCCGCAAGAAACTGAACCCTAAGAGGGTATTGGTGAAACCTTTCGTGGATGTGATTAAAAAATGGGGCACTGAACCTTAAGGGTAGGGTACTGCATAAGACGGGACGGAAAAGGGTTTAGGTTTGGATTAGGCGAACCCGCTTCGCTGCTCTGCCTAATCCAACCCTAAACCCTTTTCCTTATTCAAGGTCACTAAACCCGCAAGAAACTGAACCCTAAGAGGGTATTGGTGAACCCTGTCGTGGATGTGATTCAAAGATGGGGCACTGAACCTTAAGAGTAGGGTACTGCATAAGACGGGACGGAAAAGGGTTTAGGGTTGGATTAGGCGAACCCGCTTCGCGGCTCCGCCTAATCCAACCCTAAACCCTTTTCCTTATTCAAGGTCACTAAACCCGCAAGAAACTGAACCCTAACAGGGTATTGGTAAACCCTTTCGTGGATGTGATTCAAAAATGGGGTACTGAAATTTAAGAGTAGGGTACTGCATAAGACGGGACGGAAAAGGGTTTAGGGTTGGATTAGGCGAACCCGCTTCGCGGCTCCGCCTAATCCAACCCTAAACCCTTTTCCTTATTCATGGTCACTAAACCCGCAAGAAACTGAACCCTAAGAGGGTATTGGTGAACCCTGTCGTGGATGTGATTCAAAGATGGGGCACTGAACATTAAGAGTAGGGTACTGCATAAGACGGGACGGAAAAGGGTTTAGGGTTGGATTAGGCGAACCCGCTTCGCGGCTCCGCCTAATCCAACCCTAAACCATTTTCCTTATCCTAGGTCACTAAACCCGCCTGAAACTAAACCCTAAGAGGGTATTGGTAAACCCTTTCGTGGATGTGATTCAAAAATGGGGCACTGAACCTTAAGAGTAGAGTACTACATAAGACGGGACGGAAAAGGTTTTAGGGTTGGATTAGGCGAACCCGCTTCGCGGCTCCGCCTAATCCAACCCTAAACCCTTTTCCTTATTCAAGGTCACTAAACCCGCAAGAAACTGAACCCTAAGAGTGTATTGGTGAACCCTGTCGTGGATGTGATTCAAAGATGGGGCACTGAACCTTAAGAGTAGGGTACTGCATAAGACGGGACAGAAAAGTGTTTAGGGTTGGATTAGGCGGACCCGCTTCGCGGCTCTGCCTAATCCAACCCTAAACCCTTTTCCTTATTCAAGGTCACTAAACCCGCAAGAAACTGAACCCTAAGAGGGTATTGGTGAACCCTGTCGTGGATGTGATTCAAAGATGGGGCACTGAACCTTAAGAGTAGGGTACTGCATAAGACGGGACGGAAAAGGGTTTAGGGTTGGATTAGGCGAACCCGCTTCGCGGCTCTGCCTAATCCAACCCTAAACCCTTTTCATTATTCAAGGTCACTAAACCCGCAAGAAGCTGAACCCTAAGAGGGTATTGGTGAACCCTTTCGTGGATGTGATTCAAAAATGGGGCACTGAACCTTAAGAGTAGGGTACTGCATAAGACGGGACGGAAAAGGGTTTAGTGTTGGATTAGGCGAACCCGCTTCGCGGCTCCGCCTAATCCAACCCTTAACCCTTTTCCTTATTCAAGGTCACTAAACCCGCAAGAAACTGAACCCTAAGAGGGTATTGGTGAACCCTGTCGTGGATGTGATTCAAAGAAGGGGCACTGAACCTTAAGAGTAGGGTACTGCATAAGACAGGACGGAAAAGTGTTTAGGGTTGGATTAGGCGGACCCGCTTCGCGGCTCTGCCTAATCTAACCCTAAACCCTTTTCCTTACTCAAGGTCACTAAACCCGCAAGAAACTAAACCCTAAGAGGGTATTGGTGAACCCTGTCGTGGATGTGATTCAAAGATGGGGCACTGAACCTTAAGAGTAGGGTACTGCATAAGACGGGACGGAAAAGGGTTTAGGGTTGGATTAGGCGAACCCGCTTTGCGGCTCCGCCTAATCCAACCCTAAACCATTTTCCTTATCCAAGGTCACTAAACCCGCAAGAAACTGAACCCTAAGAGGGTATTGGTAAACCCTTTCGTGGATGTGATTCAAAAATGGGACACTGAACCTTAAGAGTAGGGTACTGCATAAGACGGGACGGAAAAGGGTTTAGGGTTGGATTAGGCGAACCCGCTTCGCGGCTCCGCCTAATCCAACCCTAAACCCTTTTCATTATTCAAGGTCACTAAACCCGCAAGAAACTGAACCCTAAGAGGGTATTGGTGAACCCTATCGTGGATGTGATTCAAAGATGGGGCACTGAACCTTAAGAGTAGGGTACTGCACAAGACGGGACGGAAAAGGGTTTAGGTTTGGATTAGGCGAACCCGCTTCGCGGCTCCGCCTAATCCAACCCTAAACCATTTTCCTTATCCAAGGTCACTAAACCCGCAAGAAACTGAACCCTAAGAGGGTATTGGTAAACCCTTTCGTGGATGTGATTCAAAAATGGGGCACTGAACATTAAGAGTAGGGTACTGCATAAGACGGGACGGAAAAGGGTTTAGGGTTGGATTAGGCGAACCCGCTTCGCGGCTCCGCCTAATCCAACCCTAAACCCTTTTCCTTATTCAAGGTCACTAAACCCGCAAGAAACTGAACCCTAAGAGGGTATTGGTGAACCCTATCGTGGATGTGATTCAAAGATGGGGCACTGAACCTTAAGAGTAGGGTACTGCACAAGACGGGACGGAAAAGGGTTTAGGTTTGGATTAGGCGAACCCGCTTCGCGGCTCCGCCTAATCCAACCCTAAACCATTTTCCTTATCCAAGGTCACTAAACCCGCAAGAAACTGAACCCTAAGAGGGTATTGGTGAACCCTTTCGTGGATGTGATTCAAAAATGGGGCACTGAACCTTAAGGGTAGGGTACTGCATAAGTTGGAACGGAAAAGGGTTTAGGTTTGGATTAGGCGAACCCGCTTCGCGGCTCTGCCTAATCCAACCATAAACCATTTTCCTTATCCAAGGTCACTAAACCCGCCTGAAACTAAACCCTAAGAGGGTATTGATGAACCTTGTCGTGGATGTGATTCAAAGATGGGACACTGAACCTTAAGAGTAGGGTACTGCATAAGACGGGACGGAAAAGGGTTTAGGGTTGGATTAGGCGAACCCGCTTCGCGGCTCCGCCTAATCCAACCCTAAACCATTTTCCTTATCCAAGGTCACTAAACCCGCAAGAAACTGAACCCTAAGAGGGTATTGGTAAACCCTTTCGTGGATGTGATTCAAAAATGGGACACTGAACCTTAAGAGTAGGGTACTGCATAAGACGGGACGGAAAAGGGTTTAGGGTTGGATTAGGCGAACCCGCTTCGCGGCTCCGCCTAATCCAACCCTAAACCCTTTTCATTATTCAAGGTCACTAAACCCGCAAGAAACTGAACCCTAAGAGGGTATTGGTGAACCCTATCGTGGATGTGATTCAAAGATGGGGCACTGAACCTTAAGAGTAGGGTACTGCACAAGACGGGACGGAAAAGGGTTTAGGTTTGGATTAGGCGAACCCGCTTCGCGGCTCCGCCTAATCCAACCCTAAACCATTTTCCTTATCCAAGGTCACTAAACCCGCAAGAAACTGAACCCTAAGAGGGTATTGGTAAACCCTTTCGTGGATGTGATTCAAAAATGGGGCACTGAACATTAAGAGTAGGGTACTGCATAAGACGGGACGGAAAAGGGTTTAGGGTTGGATTAGGCGAACCCGCTTCGCGGCTCCGCCTAATCCAACCCTAAACCCTTTTCATTATTCAAGGTCACTAAACCCGCAAGAAACTGAACCCTAAGAGGGTATTGGTGAACCCTATCGTGGATGTGATTCAAAGATGGGGCACTGAACCTTAAGAGTAGGGTACTGCACAAGACGGGACGGAAAAGGGTTTAGGTTTGGATTAGGCGAACCCGCTTCGCGGCTCCGCCTAATCCAACCCTAAACCATTTTCCTTATCCAAGGTCACTAAACCCGCAAGAAACTGAACCCTAAGAGGGTATTGGTAAACCCTTTCGTGGATGTGATTCAAAAATGGGGCACTGAACATTAAGAGTAGGGTACTGCATAAGACGGGACGGAAAAGTGTTTAGGGTTGGATTAGGCGAACCCGCTTCGCGGCTCCGCCTAATCCAACCCTAAACCCTTTTCCTTATTCAAGGTCACTAAACCCGCAAGAAACTGAACCCTAAGAGGGTATTGGTGAACCCTATCGTGGATGTGATTCAAAGATGGGGCACTGAACCTTAAGAGTAGGGTACTGCACAAGACGGGACGGAAAAGGGTTTAGGTTTGGATTAGGCGAACCCGCTTCGCGGCTCCGCCTAATCCAACCCTAAACCATTTTCCTTATCCAAGGTCACTAAACCCGCAAGAAACTGAACCCTAAGAGGGTATTGGTGAACCCTTTCGTGGATGTGATTCAAAAATGGGGCACTGAACCTTAAGGGTAGGGTACTGCATAAGTTGGAACGGAAAAGGGTTTAGGTTTGGATTAGGCGAACCCGCTTCGCGGCTCTGCCTAATCCAACCATAAACCATTTTCCTTATCCAAGGTCACTAAACCCGCCTGAAACTAAACCCTAAGAGGGTATTGGTGAACCTTGTCGTGGATGTGATTCAAAGATGGGACACTGAACCTTAAGAGTAGGGTACTGCATAAGACGGGACGGAAAAGGGTTTAGGGTTGGATTAGGCGAACCCGCTTCGCGGCTCCGCCTAATCCAACCCTAAACCATTTTCCTTATCCAAGGTCACTAAACCCGCAAGAAACTGAACCCTAAGAGGGTATTGGTAAACCCTTTCGTGGATGTGATTCAAAAATGGGACACTGAACCTTAAGAGTAGGGTACTGCATAAGACGGGACGGAAAAGGGTTTAGGGTTGGATTAGGCGAACCCGCTTCGCGGCTCCGCCTAATCCAACCCTAAACCCTTTTCATTATTCAAAGTCACTAAACCCGCAAGAAACTGAACCCTAAGAGGGTATTGGTGAACCCTATCGTGGATGTGATTCAAAGATGGGGCACTGAACCTTAAGAGTAGGGTACTGCACAAGACGGGACGGAAAAGGGTTTAGGTTTGGATTAGGCGAACCCGCTTCGCGGCTCCGCCTAATCCAACCCTAAACCATTTTCCTTATCCAAGGTCACTAAACCCGCAAGAAACTGAACCCTAAGAGGGTATTGGTAAACCCTTTCGTGGATGTGATTCAAAAATGGGGCACTGAACATTAAGAGTAGGGTACTGCATAAGACGGGACGGAAAAGGGTTTAGGGTTGGATTAGGCGAACCCGCTTCGCGGCTCCGCCTAATCCAACCCTAAACCCTTTTCCTTATTCAAGGTCACTAAACCCGCAAGAAACTGAACCCTAAGAGGGTATTGGTGAACCCTATCGTGGATGTGATTCAAAGATGGGGCACTGAACCTTAAGAGTAGGGTACTGCACAAGACGGGACGGAAAAGGGTTTAGGTTTGGATTAGGCGAACCCGCTTCGCGGCTCCGCCTAATCCAACCCTAAACCATTTTCCTTATCCAAGGTCACTAAACCCGCAAGAAACTGAACCCTAAGAGGGTATTGGTGAACCCTTTCGTGGATGTGATTCAAAAATGGGGCACTGAACCTTAAGGGTAGGGTACTGCATAAGTTGGAACGGAAAAGGGTTTAGGTTTGGATTAGGCGAACCCGCTTCGCGGCTCTGCCTAATCCAACCATAAACCATTTTCCTTATCCAAGGTCACTAAACCCGCCTGAAACTAAACCCTAAGAGGGTATTGGTGAACCTTGTCGTGGATGTGATTCAAAGATGGGACACTGGACCTTAAGAGTAGGGTACTGCATAAGACGGGACGGAAAAGGGTTTAGGGTTGGATTAGGCGAACCCGCTTCGCGGCTCCGCCTAATCCAACCCTAAACCATTTTCCTTATCCTAGGTCACTAAACCCGCCTGAAACTAAACCCTAAGAGGGTATTGGTAAACCCTTTCGTGGATGTGATTCAAAAATGGGGCACTGAAATTTAAGAGTAGGGTACTGCATAAGACGGGACGGAAAAGGGTTTAGGGTTGGATTAGGCGAACCCGCTTCGCGGCTCCGCCTAATCCAACCCTAAACCCTTTTCCTTATCCAAGGTCACTAAACCCGCAAGAAACTGAACCCTAAGAGGGTATTGGTAAACCCTTTCGTGGATGTGATTCAAAAATGGGGCACTGAACATTAAGAGTAGGGTACTGCATAAGACGGGACGGAAAAGGGTTTAGGGTTGGATTAGGCGAACCCGCTTCGCGGCTCCGCCTAATCCAACCCTAAACCCTTTTCATTATTCAAGGTCACTAAACCCGCAAGAAGCTGAACCCTAAGAGGGTATTGGTGAACCCTTTCGTGGATGTGATTCAAAAATGGGACACTGAACCTTAAGAGTAGGGTACTGCATAAGACGGGACGGAAAAGGGTTTAGGGTTGGATTAGGCGAACCCGCTTCGCGGCTCCGCCTAATCCAACCCTAAACCCTTTTCATTATTCAAGGTCACTAAACCCGCAAGAAACTGAACCCTAAGAGGGTATTGGTGAACCCTATCGTGGATGTGATTCAAAGATGGGGCACTGAACCTTAAGAGTAGGGTACTGCACAAGACGGGACGGAAAAGGGTTTAGGTTTGGATTAGGCGAACCCGCTTCGCGGCTCCGCCTAATCCAACCCTAAACCATTTTCCTTATCCAAGGTCACTAAACCCGCAAGAAACTGAACCCTAAGAGGGTATTGGTAAACCCTTTCGTGGATGTGATTCAAAAATGGGGCACTGAACATTAAGAGTAGGGTACTGCATAAGACGGGACGGAAAAGGGTTTAGGGTTGGATTAGGCGAACCCGCTTCGCGGCTCCGCCTAATCCAACCCTAAACCCTTTTCCTTATTCAAGGTCACTAAACCCGCAAGAAACTGAACCCTAAGAGGGTATTGGTGAACCCTATCGTGGATGTGATTCAAAGATGGGGCACTGAACCTTAAGAGTAGGGTACTGCACAAGACGGGACGGAAAAGGGTTTAGGTTTGGATTAGGCGAACCCGCTTCGCGGCTCCGCCTAATCCAACCCTAAACCATTTTCCTTATCCAAGGTCACTAAACCCGCAAGAAACTGAACCCTAAGAGGGTATTGGTGAACCCTTTCGTGGATGTGATTCAAAAATGGGGCACTGAACCTTAAGGGTAGGGTACTGCATAAGTTGGAACGGAAAAGGGTTTAGGTTTGGATTAGGCGAACCCGCTTCGCGGCTCTGCCTAATCCAACCATAAACCATTTTCCTTATCCAAGGTCACTAAACCCGCCTGAAACTAAACCCTAAGAGGGTATTGGTGAACCTTGTCGTGGATGTGATTCAAAGATGGGACACTGAACCTTAAGAGTAGGGTACTGCATAAGACGGGACGGAAAAGGGTTTAGGGTTGGATTAGGCGAACCCGCTTCGCGGCTCCGCCTAATCCAACCCTAAACCCTTTTCCTTATCCAAGGTCACTAAACCCGCAAGAAACTGAACCCTAAGAGGGTATTGGTAAACCCTTTCATGGATGTGATTCAAAAATGGGGCACTGAACATTAAGAGTAGGGTACTGCATAAGACGGGACGGAAAAGGGTTTAGGGTTGGATTAGGCGAACCCGCTTCGCGGCTCCGCCTAATCCAACCCTAAACCCTTTTCATTATTCAAGGTCACTAAACCCGCAAGAAGCTGAACCCTAAGAGGGTATTGGTGAACCCTTTCGTGGATGTGATTCAAAAATGGGACACTGAACCTTAAGAGTAGGGTACTGCATAAGACGGGACGGAAAAGGGTTTAGGGTTGGATTAGGCGAACCCGCTTCGCGGCTCCGCCTAATCCAACCCTAAACCCTTTTCATTATTCAAGGTCACTAAACCCGCAAGAAACTGAACCCTAAGAGGGTATTGGTGAACCCTATCGTGGATGTGATTCAAAGATGGGGCACTGAACCTTAAGAGTAGGGTACTGCACAAGACGGGACGGAAAAGGGTTTAGGTTTGGATTAGGCGAACCCGCTTCGCGGCTCCGCCTAATCCAACCCTAAACCATTTTCCTTATCCAAGGTCACTAAACCCGCAAGAAACTGAACCCTAAGAGGGTATTGGTAAACCCTTTCGTGGATGTGATTCAAAAATGGGGCACTGAACATTAAGAGTAGGGTACTGCATAAGACGGGACGGAAAAGGGTTTAGGGTTGGATTAGGCGAACCCGCTTCACGGCTCCGCCTAATCCAACCCTAAACCCTTTTCCTTATTCAAGGTCACTAAACCCGCAAGAAACTGAACCCTAAGAGGGTATTGGTGAACCCTATCGTGGATGTGATTCAAAGATGGGGCACTGAACCTTAAGAGTAGGGTACTGCACAAGACGGGACGGAAAAGGGTTTAGGTTTGGATTAGGCGAACCCGCTTCGCGGCTCCGCCTAATCCAACCCTAAACCATTTTCCTTATCCAAGGTCACTAAACCCGCAAGAAACTGAACCCTAAGAGGGTATTGGTGAACCCTTTCGTGGATGTGATTCAAAAATGGGGCACTGAACCTTAAGGGTAGGGTACTGCATAAGTTGGAACGGAAAAGGGTTTAGGTTTGGATTAGGCGAACCCGCTTCGCGGCTCTGCCTAATCCAACCATAAACCATTTTCCTTATCCAAGGTCACTAAACCCGCCTGAAACTAAACCCTAAGAGGGTATTGGTGAACCTTGTCGTGGATGTGATTCAAAGATGGGACACTGAACCTTAAGAGTAGGGTACTGCATAAGACGGGACGGAAAAGGGTTTAGGGTTGGATTAGGCGAACCCGCTTCGCGGCTCCGCCTAATCCAACCCTAAACCATTTTCCTTATCCAAGGTCACTAAACCCGCAAGAAACTGAACCCTAAGAGGGTATTGGTAAACCCTTTCGTGGATGTGATTCAAAAATGGAACACTGAACCTTAAGAGTAGGGTACTGCATAAGACGGGACGGAAAAGGGTTTAGGGTTGGATTAGGCGAACCCGCTTCGCGGCTCCGCCTAATCCAACCCTAAACCCTTTTCATTATTCAAGGTCACTAAACCCGCAAGAAACTGAACCCTAAGAGGGTATTGGTGAACCCTATCGTGGATGTGATTCAAAGATGGGGCACTGAACCTTAAGAGTAGGGTACTGCACAAGACGGGACGGAAAAGGGTTTAGGTTTGGATTAGGCGAACCCGCTTCGCGGCTCCGCCTAATCCAACCCTAAACCATTTTCCTTATCCAAGGTCACTAAACCCGCAAGAAACTGAACCCTAAGAGGGTATTGGTAAACCCTTTCGTGGATGTGATTCAAAAATGGGGCACTGAACATTAAGAGTAGGGTACTGCATAAGACGGGACAGAAAAGGGTTTAGGGTTGGATTAGGCGAACCCGCTTCGCGGCTCCGCCTAATCCAACCCTAAACCCTTTTCCTTATGCAAGGTCACTAAACCCGCAAGAAACTGAACCCTAAGAGGGTATTGGTGAACCCTATCGTGGATGTGATTCAAAGATGGGGCACTGAACCTTAAGAGTAGGGTACTGCACAAGACGGGACGGAAAAGGGTTTAGGTTTGGATTAGGCGAACCCGCTTCGCGGCTCCGCCTAATCCAACCCTAAACCATTTTCCTTATCCAAGGTCACTAAACCCGCAAGAAACTGAACCCTAAGAGGGTATTGGTGAACCCTTTCGTGGATGTGATTCAAAAATGGGGCACTGAACCTTAAGGGTAGGGTACTGCATAAGTTGGAACGGAAAAGGGTTTAGGTTTGGATTAGGCGAACCCGCTTCGCGGCTCTGCCTAATCCAACCATAAACCATTTTCCTTATCCAAGGTCACTAAACCCGCCTGAAACTAAACCCTAAGAGGGTATTGGTGAACCTTGTCGTGGATGTGATTCAAAGATGGGACACTGAACCTTAAGAGTAGGGTACTGCATAAGACGGGACGGAAAAGGGTTTAGGGTTGGATTAGGCGAACCCGCTTCGCGGCTCCGCCTAATCCAACCCTAAACCATTTTCCTTATCCTAGGTCACTAAACCCGCCTGAAACTAAACCCTAAGAGGGTATTGGTAAACCCTTTCGTGGATGTGATTCAAAAATGGGGCACTGAAATTTAAGAGTAGGGTACTGCATAAGACGGGACGGAAAAGGGTTTAGGGTTGGATTAGGCGAACCCGCTTCGCGGCTCCGCCTAATCCAACCCTAAACCCTTTTCCTTATCCAAGGTCACTAAACCCGCAAGAAACTGAACCCTAAGAGGGTATTGGTAAACCCTTTCGTGGATGTGATTCAAAAATGGGGCACTGAACATTAAGAGTAGGGTACTGCATAAGACGGGACGGAAAAGGGTTTAGGGTTGGATTAGGCGAACCCGCTTCGCGGCTCCGCCTAATCCAACCCTAAACCCTTTTCATTATTCAAGGTCACTAAACCCGCAAGAAGCTGAACCCTAAGAGGGTATTGGTGAACCCTTTCGTGGATGTGATTCAAAAATGGGGCACTGAACCTTAAGAGTAGGGTACTGCATAAGACGTGACGGAAAAGGGTTTAGTGTTGGATTAGGCGAACCCGCTTCGCGGCTCCGCCTAGTCCAACCCTAAACCATTTTCCTTATCCAAGGTCACTAAACCCGCAAGAAACTGAACCCTAAGAGGGTATTGG
Organism: Agrostemma githago; assembly: GCA_958450325.1. NCBI lineage: Eukaryota > Viridiplantae > Streptophyta > Magnoliopsida > Caryophyllales > Caryophyllaceae > Agrostemma > Agrostemma githago. Next base: position 42,062,908 of record OY288245.1, read on the forward strand.
TAAACCCTTTCGTGGATGTGATTCAAAAATGGGACACTGAACCTTAAGAGTAGGGTACTGCATAAGACGGGACGGAAAAGGGTTTAGGGTTGGATTAGGCGAACCCGCTTCGCGGCTCCGCCTAATCCAACCCTAAACCCTTTTCCTTATTCAAGGTCACTAAACCCGCAAGAAACTGAACCCTAAGAGGGTATTGGTGAACCCTATCGTGGATGTGATTCAAAGATGGGGCACTGAACCTGAAGAGTAGGGTACTGCACAAGACGGGACGGAAAAGGGTTTAGGTTTGGATTAGGCGAACCCGCTTCGCGGCTCCGCCTAATCCAACCCTAAACCATTTTCCTTATCCAAGGTCACTAAACCCGCAAGAAACTGAACCCTAAGAGGGTATTGGTGAACCCTTTCGTGGATGTGATTCAAAAATGGGGCACTGAACCTTAAGGGTAGGGTACTGCATAAGTTGGAACGGAAAAGGGTTTAGGTTTGGATTAGGCGAACCCGCTTCGCGGCTCTGCCTAATCCAACCATAAACCATTTTCCTTATCCAAGGTCACTAAACCCGCCTGAAACTAAACCCTAAGAGGGTATTGGTGAACCCTGTCGTGGATGTGATTCAAAGATGGGGCACTGAACCTTAAGAGTAGGGTACTGCATAAGACGGGACGGAAAAGGGTTTAGGGTTGGATTAGGCGAACCCGCTTCGCGGCTCCGCCTAATCCAACCCTAAACCATTTTCCTTATCCTAGGTCACTAAACCCGCCTGAAACTAAACCCTAAGAGGGTATTGGTAAACCCTTTCGTGGATGTTATTCAAAAATGGGGCACTGAAATGTAAGAGTAGGGTACTGCATAAGACGGGACGGAAAAGGGTTTAGGGTTGGATTAGGCGAACCCGCTTCGCGGCTCCGCCTAATCCAACCCTAAACCCTTTTCCTTATCCAAGGTCACTAAACCCGCAAGAAACTGAACCCTAAGAGGGTATTGGTAAACCCTTTCGTGGATGTGATTCAAAAATGGGGCACTGAACATTAAGAGTAGGGTACTGCATAAGACGGGACGGAAAAGGGTTTAGGGTTGGATTAGGCGAACCCGCTTCGCGGCTCCGCCTAATCCAACCCTAAACCCTTTTCATTATTCAAGGTCACTAAACCCGCAAGAAGCTGAACCCTAAGAGGGTATTGGTGAACCCTTTCGTGGATGTGATTCAAAAATGGGGCACTGAACCTTAAGAGTAGGGTACTGCATAAGACGTGACGGAAAAGGGTTTAGTGTTGGATTAGGCGAACCCGCTTCGCGGCTCCGCCTAGTCCAACCCTAAACCATTTTCCTTATCCAAGGTCACTAAACCCGCAAGAAACTGAACCCTAAGAGGGTATTGGTAAACCCTTTCGTGGATGTGATTCAAAAATGGGACACTGAACCTTAAGAGTAGGGTACTGCATAAGACGGGACGGAAAAGGGTTTAGGGTTGGATTAGGCGAACCCGCTTCGCGGCTCCGCCTAATCCAACCCTAAACCCTTTTCCTTATTCAAGGTCACTAAACCCGCAAGAAACTGAACCCTAAGAGGGTATTGGTGAACCCTATCGTGGATGTGATTCAAAGATGGGGCACTGAACCTGAAGAGTAGGGTACTGCACAAGACGGGACGGAAAAGGGTTTAGGTTTGGATTAGGCGAACCCGCTTCGCGGCTCCGCCTAATCCAACCCTAAACCATTTTCCTTATCCAAGGTCACTAAACCCGCAAGAAACTGAACCCTAAGAGGGTATTGGTGAACCCTTTCGTGGATGTGATTCAAAAATGGGGCACTGAACCTTAAGGGTAGGGTACTGCATAAGTTGGAACGGAAAAGGGTTTAGGTTTGGATTAGGCGAACCCGCTTCGCGGCTCTGCCTAATCCAACCATAAACCATTTTCCTTATCCAAGGTCACTAAACCCGCCTGAAACTAAACCCTAAGAGGGTATTGGTGAACCCTGTCGTGGATGTGATTCAAAGATGGGGCACTGAACCTTAAGAGTAGGGTACTGCATAAGACGGGACGGAAAAGGGTTTAGGGTTGGATTAGGCGAACCCGCTTCGCGGCTCCGCCTAATCCAACCCTAAACCATTTTCCTTATCCTAGGTCACTAAACCCGCCTGAAACTAAACCCTAAGAGGGTATTGGTAAACCCTTTCGTGGATGTTATTCAAAAATGGGGCACTGAAATGTAAGAGTAGGGTACTGCATAAGACGGGACGGAAAAGGGTTTAGGGTTAGATTAGGCGAACCCGCTTCGCGGCTCCGCCTAATCCAACCCTAAACCCTTTTCCTTATCCAAGGTCACTAAACCCGCAAGAAACTGAACCCTAAGAGGGTATTGGTAAACCCTTTCGTGGATGTGATTCAAAAATGGGGCACTGAACATTAAGAGTAGGGTACTGCATAAGACGGGACGGAAAAGGGTTTAGGGTTGGATTAGGCGAACCCGCTTCGCGGCTCCGCCTAATCCAACCCTAAACCCTTTTCATTATTCAAGGTCACTAAACCCGCAAGAAGCTGAACCCTAAGAGGGTATTGGTGAACCCTTTCGTGGATGTGATTCAAAAATGGGGCACTGAACCTTAAGAGTAGGGTACTGCATAAGACGTGACGGAAAAGGGTTTAGTGTTGGATTAGGCGAACCCGCTTCGCGGCTCCGCCTAATCCAACCCTTAACCCTTTTCCTTATTCAAGGTCACTAAACCCGCAAGAAACTGAACCCTAAGAGGGTATTGGTGAACCCTGTCGTGGATGTGATTCAAAGAAGGGGCACTGAACCTTAAGAGTAGGATACTGCATAAGACAGGACGGAAAAGTGTTTAGGGTTGGATTAGGCGGACCCGCTTCGCGGCTCTGCCTAATCTAACCCTAAACCCTTTTCCTTACTCAAGGTCACTAAACCCGCAAGAAACTGAACCCTAAGAGGGTATTGGTGAACCCTGTCGTGGATGTGATTCAAAGATGGGGCACTGAACCTTAAGAGTAGGGTACTGCATAAGACGGGTTGGAAAAGGGTTTAGGGTTGGATTAGGCGAACCCGCTTCGCGGCTCCGCCTAGTCCAACCCTAAACCATTTTCCTTATCCAAGGTCACTAAACCCGCAAGAAACTGAACCCTAAGAGGGTATTGGTCAACCCTTTCGTGGATGTGATTCAAAAATGGGACACTGAACCTTAAGAGTAGGGTACTGCATAAGACGGGACGGAAAAGGGTTTAGGGTTGGATTAGGCGAACCCGCTTCGCGGCTCCGCCTAATCCAACCCTAAACCCTTTTCATTATTCAAGGTCACTAAACCCGCAAGAAACTGAACCCTAAGAGGGTATTGGTGAACCCTATCGTGGATGTGATTCAAAGATGGGGCACTGAACCTTAAGAGTAGGGTACTGCACAAGACGGGACGGAAAAGGGTTTAGGTTTGGATTAGGCGAACCCGCTTCGCGGCTCTGCCTAATCTAACCCTAAACCCTTTTCCTTACTCAAGGTCACTAAACCCGCAAGAAACTGAACCCTAAGAGGGTATTGGTGAACCCTGTCGTGGATGTGATTCAAAGATGGGGCACTGAACCTTAAGAGTAGGGTACTGCATAAGACGGGTTGGAAAAGGGTTTAGGGTTGGATTAGGCGAACCCGCTTCGCGGCTCCGCCTAGTCCAACCCTAAACCATTTTCCTTATCCAAGGTCACTAAACCCGCAAGAAACTGAACCCTAAGAGGGTATTGGTAAACCCTTTCGTGGATGTGATTCAAAAATGGGACACTGAACCTTAAGAGTAGGGTACTGCATAAGACGGGACGGAAAAGGGTTTAGGGTTGGATTAGGCGAACCCGCTTCGCGGCTCCGCCTAATCCAACCCTAAACCCTTTTCATTATTCAAGGTCACTAAACCCGCAAGAAACTGAACCCTAAGAGGGTATTGGTGAACCCTATCGTGGATGTGATTCAAAGATGGGGCACTGAACCTTAAGAGTAGGGTACTGCACAAGACGGGACGGAAAAGGGTTTAGGTTTGGATTAGGCGAACCCGCTTCGCGGCTCCGCCTAATCCAACCCTAAACCATTTTCCTTATCCAAGGTCACTAAACCCGCAAGAAACTGAACCCTAAGAGGGTATTGGTAAACCCTTTCGTGGATGTGATTCAAAAATGGGGCACTGAACATTAAGAGTAGGGTACTGCATAAGACGGGACGGAAAAGGGTTTAGGGTTGGATTAGGCGAACCCGCTTCGCGGCTCCGCCTAATCCAACCCTAAACCCTTTTCCTTATCCAAGGTCACTAAACCCGCAAGAAGCTGAACCCTAAGAGGGTATTGGTGAACCCTTTCGTGGATGTGATTCAAAAATGGGGCACTGAACCTTAAGAGTAGGGTACTGCATAAGACGTGACGGAAAAGGGTTTAGTGTTGGATTAGGCGAACCCGCTTCGCGGCTCCGCCTAATCCAACCCTTAACCCTTTTCCTTATTCAAGGTCACTAAACCCGCAAGAAACTGAACCCTAAGAGGGTATTGGTGAACCCTGTCGTGGATGTGATTCAAAGAAGGGGCACTGAACCTTAAGAGTAGGATACTGCATAAGACAGGACGGAAAAGTGTTTAGGGTTGGATTAGGCGGACCCGCTTCGCGGCTCTGCCTAATCTAACCCTAAACCCTTTTCCTTACTCAAGGTCACTAAACCCGCAAGAAACTGAACCCTAAGAGGGTATTGGTGAACCCTGTCGTGGATGTGATTCAAAGATGGGGCACTGAACCTTAAGAGTAGGGTACTGCATAAGACGGGTTGGAAAAGGGTTTAGGGTTGGATTAGGCGAACCCGCTTCGCGGCTCCGCCTAGTCCAACCCTAAACCATTTTCCTTATCCAAGGTCACTAAACCCGCAAGAAACTGAACCCTAAGAGGGTATTGGTAAACCCTTTCGTGGATGTGATTCAAAAATGGGACACTGAACCTTAAGAGTAGGGTACTGCATAAGACGGGACGGAAAAGGGTTTAGGGTTGGATTAGGCGAACCCGCTTCGCGGCTCCGCCTAATCCAACCCTAAACCCTTTTCATTATTCAAGGTCACTAAACCCGCAAGAAACTGAACCCTAAGAGGGTATTGGTGAACCCTATCGTGGATGTGATTCAAAGATGGGGCACTGAACCTTAAGAGTAGGGTACTGCACAAGACGGGACGGAAAAGGGTTTAGGTTTGGATTAGGCGAACCCGCTTCGCGGCTCCGCCTAATCCAACCCTAAACCATTTTCCTTATCCAAGGTCACTAAACCCGCAAGAAACTGAACCCTAAGAGGGTATTGGTAAACCCTTTCGTGGATGTGATTCAAAAATGGGGCACTGAACATTAAGAGTAGGGTACTGCATAAGACGGGACGGAAAAGGGTTTAGGGTTGGATTAGGCGAACCCGCTTCGCGGCTCCGCCTAATCCAACCCTAAACCCTTTTCCTTATTCAAGGTCACTAAACCCGCAAGAAACTGAACCCTAAGAGGGTATTGGTGAACCCTATCGTGGATGTGATTCAAAGATGGGGCACTGAACCTTAAGAGTAGGGTACTGCACAAGACGGGACGGAAAAGGGTTTAGGTTTGGATTAGGCGAACCCGCTTCGCGGCTCCGCCTAATCCAACCCTAAACCATTTTCCTTATCCAAGGTCACTAAACCCGCAAGAAACTGAACCCTAAGAGGGTATTGGTGAACCCTTTCGTGGATGTGATTCAAAAATGGGGCACTGAACCTTAAGGGTAGGGTACTGCATAAGACGGAACGGAAAAGGGTTTAGGTTTGGATTAGGCGAACCCGCTTCGCGGCTCTGCCTAATCCAACCATAAACCATTTTCCTTATCCAAGGTCACTAAACCCGCCTGAAACTAAACCCTAAGAGGGTATTGGTGAACCCTGTCGTGGATGTGATTCAAAGATGGGGCACTGAACCTTAAGAGTAGGGTACTGCATAAGACGGGACGGAAAAGGGTTTAGGGTTGGATTAGGCGGACCCGCTTCGCGGCTCCGCCTAATCCAACCCTAAACCATTTTCCTTATCCAAGGTCACTAAACCCGCAAGAAACTGAACCCTAAGAGGGTATTGGTGAACCCTTTCGTGGATGTGATTCAAAAATGGGGCACTGAACATTAAGAGTAGGGTACTGCATAAGACGGGACGGAAAAGGGTTTAGGGTTGGATTAGGCGAACCCGCTTCGCGGCTCCGCCTAATCCAACCCTAAACCCTTTTCATTATTCAAGGTCACTAAACCCGCAAGAAGCTGAACCCTAAGAGGGTATTGGTGAACCCTTTCGTGGATGTGATTCAAAAATGGGGCACTGAACCTTAAGAGTAGGGTACTGCATAAGACGGGACGGAAAAGGGTTTAGTGTTGGATTAGGCGAACCCGCTTCGCGGCTCCGCCTAATCCAACCCTTAACCCTTTTCCTTATTCAAGGTCACTAAACCCGCAAGAAACTGAACCCTAAGAGGGTATTGGTGAACCCTGTCGTGGATGTGATTCAAAGAAGGGGCACTGAACCTTAAGAGTAGGGTACTGCATAAGACAGGACGGAAAAGTGTTTAGGGTTGGATTACGCGGACCTGCTTCGCGGCTCTGCCTAATCTAACCCTAAACCCTTTTCCTTACTCAAGGTCACTAAACCCGCAAGAAACTGAACCCTAAGAGGGTATTGGTGAACCCTGTCGTGGATGTGATTCAAAGATGGGGCACTGAACCTTAAGAGTAGGGTACTGCATAAGACGGGACGGAAAAAGGGTTTAGGGTTGGATTAGGCGAACCCGCTTCGCGGCTCCGCCTAATCCAACCCTAAACCATTTTCCTTATCCAATGTCACTAAACCCGCAAGAAACTGAACCCTAAGAGGGTATTGGTAAACCCTTTCGTGGATGTGATTCAAAAATGGGACACTGAACCTTAAGAGTAGGGTACTGCATAAGACGGGACGGAAAAGGGTTTAGGGTTGGATTAGGCGAACCCGCTTCGCGGCTCCGCCTAATCCAACCCTAAACCCTTTTCATTATTCAAGGTCACTAAACCCGCAAGAAACTGAACCCTAAGAGGGTATTGGTGAACCCTGTCGTGGATGTGATTCAAAGAAGGGGCACTGAACCTTAAGAGTAGTGTACTGCATAAGACAGGACGGAAAAGTGTTTAGGGTTGGATTAGGCGGACCCGCTTCGCGGCTCTGCCTAATCTAACCCTAAACCCTTTTCCTTACTCAAGGTCACTAAACCCGCAAGAAACTGAACCCTAAGAGGGTATTGGTAAACCCTTTCGTGGATGTGATTCAAAAATGGGGCACTGAACATTAAGAGTAGGGTACTGCATAAGACGGGACGGAAAAGGGTTTAGGGTTGGATTAGGCGAACCCGCTTCGCGGCTCCGCCTAATCCAACCCTAAACCCTTTTCCTTATTCAAGGTCACTAAACCCGCAAGAAACTGAACCCTAAGAGGGTATTGGTAAACCCTTTCGTGGATGTGATTCAAAAATGGGACACTGAACATTAAGAGTAGGGTACTGCATAAGACGGGACGGAAAAGGGTTTAGGGTTGGATTAGGCGAACCCGCTTCGCGGCTCTGCCTAATCTAACCCTAAACCCTTTTCCTTACTCAAGGTCACTAAACCCGCAAGAAACTGAACCCTAAGAGGGTATTGGTGAACCCTGTCGTGGATGTGATTCAAAGATGGGGCACTGAACCTTAAGAGTAGGGTACTGCATAAGACGGGACGGAAAAGGGTTTAGGGTTGGATTAGGCGAACCCGCTTCGCGGCTCCGCCTAATCCAACCCTAAACCATTTTCCTTATCCAAGGTCACTAAACCCGCAAGAAACTGAACCCTAAGAGGGTATTGGTAAACCCTTTCGTGGATGTGATTCAAAAATGGGACACTGAACCTTAAGAGTAGGGTACTGCATAAGACGGGACGGAAAAGGGTTTAGGGTTGGATTAGGCGAACCCGCTTCGCGGCTCCGCCTAATCCAACCCTAAACCCTTTTCATTATTCAAGGTCACTAAACCCGCAAGAAACTGAACCCTAAGAGGGTATTGGTGAACCCTATCGTGGATGTGATTCAAAGATGGGGCACTGAACCTTAAGAGTAGGGTACTGCACAAGACGGGACGGAAAAGGGTTTAGGTTTGGATTAGGCGAACCCGCTTCGCGGCTCCGCCTAATCCAACCCTAAACCATTTTCCTTATCCAAGGTCACTAAACCCGCAAGAAACTGAACCCTAAGAGGGTATTGGTAAACCCTTTCGTGGATGTGATTCAAAAATGGGGCACTGAACATTAAGAGTAGGGTACTGCATAAGACGGGACGGAAAAGGGTTTAGGGTTGGATTAGGCGAACCCGCTTCGCGGCTCCGCCTAATCCAACCCTAAACCCTTTTCCTTATTCAAGGTCACTAAACCCGCAAGAAACTGAACCCTAAGAGGGTATTGGTGAACCCTATCGTGGATGTGATTCAAAGATGGGGCACTGAACCTTAAGAGTAGGGTACTGCACAAGACGGGACGGAAAAGGGTTTAGGTTTGGATTAGGCGAACCCGCTTCGCGGCTCCGCCTAATCCAACCCTAAACCATTTTCCTTATCCAAGGTCACTAAACCCGCAAGAAACTGAACCCTAAGAGGGTATTGGTGAACCCTTTCGTGGATGTGATTCAAAAATGGGGCACTGAACCTTAAGGGTAGGGTACTGCATAAGACGGAACGGAAAAGGGTTTAGGTTTGGATTTGGCGAACCCGCTTCGCGGCTCTGCCTAATCCAACCATAAACCATTTTCCTTATCCAAGGTCACTAAACCCGCCTGAAACTAAACCCTAAGAGGGTATTGGTGAACCCTGTCGTGGATGTGATTCAAAGATGGGGCACTGAACCTTAAGAGTAGGGTACTGCATAAGACGGGTTGGAAAAGGGTTTAGGGTTGGATTAGGCGAACCCGCTTCGCGGCTCCGCCTAGTCCAACCCTAAACCATTTTCCTTATCCAAGGTCACTAAACCCGCAAGAAACTGAACCCTAAGAGGGTATTGGTAAACCCTTTCGTGGATGTGATTCAAAAATGGGACACTGAACCTTAAGAGTAGGGTACTGCATAAGACGGGACGGAAAAGGGTTTAGGGTTGGATTAGGCGAACCCGCTTCGCGGCTCCGCCTAATCCAACCCTAAACCCTTTTCATTATTCAAGGTCACTAAACCCGCAAGAAACTGAACCCTAAGAGGGTATTGGTGAACCCTATCGTGGATGTGATTCAAAGATGGGGCACTGAACCTTAAGAGTAGGGTACTGCACAAGACGGGACGGAAAAGGGTTTAGGTTTGGATTAGGCGAACCCGCTTCGCGGCTCCGCCTAATCCAACCCTAAACCATTTTCCTTATCCAAGGTCACTAAACCCGCAAGAAACTGAACCCTAAGAGGGTATTGGTAAACCCTTTCGTGGATGTGATTCAAAAATGGGGCACTGAACATTAAGAGTAGGGTACTGCATAAGACGGGACGGAAAAGGGTTTAGGGTTGGATTAGGCGAACCCGCTTCGCGGCTCCGCCTAATCCAACCCTAAACCCTTTTCCTTATTCAAGGTCACTAAACCCGCAAGAAACTGAACCCTAAGAGGGTATTGGTGAACCCTATCGTGGATGTGATTCAAAGATGGGGCACTGAACCTTAAGAGTAGGGTACTGCACAAGACGGGACGGAAAAGGGTTTAGGTTTGGATTAGGCGAACCCGCTTCGCGGCTCCGCCTAATCCAACCCTAAACCATTTTCCTTATCCAAGGTCACTAAACCCGCAAGAAACTGAACCCTAAGAGGGTATTGGTGAACCCTTTCGTGGATGTGATTCAAAAATGGGGCACTGAACCTTAAGGGTAGGGTACTGCATAAGACGGAACGGAAAAGGGTTTAGGTTTGGATTTGGCGAACCCGCTTCGCGGCTCTGCCTAATCCAACCATAAACCATTTTCCTTATCCAAGGTCACTAAACCCGCCTGAAACTAAACCCTAAGAGGGTATTGGTGAACCCTGTCGTGGATGTGATTCAAAGATGGGGCACTGAACCTTAAGAGTAGGGTACTGCATAAGACGGGTTGGAAAAGGGTTTAGGGTTGGATTAGGCGAACCCGCTTCGCGGCTCCGCCTAGTCCAACCCTAAACCATTTTCCTTATCCAAGGTCACTAAACCCGCAAGAAACTGAACCCTAAGAGGGTATTGGTAAACCCTTTCGTGGATGTGATTCAAAAATGGGACACTGAACCTTAAGAGTAGGGTACTGCATAAGACGGGACGGAAAAGGGTTTAGGGTTGGATTAGGCGAACCCGCTTCGCGGCTCCGCCTAATCCAACCCTAAACCCTTTTCATTATTCAAGGTCACTAAACCCGCAAGAAACTGAACCCTAAGAGGGTATTGGTGAACCCTATCGTGGATGTGATTCAAAGATGGGGCACTGAACCTTAAGAGTAGGGTACTGCACAAGACGGGACGGAAAAGGGTTTAGGTTTGGATTAGGCGAACCCGCTTCGCGGCTCCGCCTAATCCAACCCTAAACCATTTTCCTTATCCAAGGTCACTAAACCCGCAAGAAACTGAACCCTAAGAGGGTATTGGTAAACCCTTTCGTGGATGTGATTCAAAAATGGGGCACTGAACATTAAGAGTAGGGTACTGCATAAGACGGGACGGAAAAGGGTTTAGGGTTGGATTAGGCGAACCCGCTTCGCGGCTCCGCCTAATCCAACCCTAAACCCTTTTCCTTATTCAAGGTCACTAAACCCGCAAGAAACTGAACCCTAAGAGGGTATTGGTGAACCCTATCGTGGATGTGATTCAAAGATGGGGCACTGAACCTTAAGAGTAGGGTACTGCACAAGACGGGACGGAAAAGGGTTTAGGTTTGGATTAGGCGAACCCGCTTCGCGGCTCCGCCTAATCCAACCCTAAACCATTTTCCTTATCCAAGGTCACTAAACCCGCAAGAAACTGAACCCTAAGAGGGTATTGGTGAACCCTTTCGTGGATGTGATTCAAAAATGGGGCACTGAACCTTAAGGGTAGGGTACTGCATAAGACGGAACGGAAAAGGGTTTAGGTTTGGATTAGGCGAACCCGCTTCGCGGCTCTGCCTAATCCAACCATAAACCATTTTCCTTATCCAAGGTCACTAAACCCGCCTGAAACTAAACCCTAAGAGGGTATTGGTGAACCCTGTCGTGGATGTGATTCAAAGATGGGGCACTGAACCTTAAGAGTAGGGTACTGCATAAGACGGGACGGAAAAGGGTTTAGGGTTGGATTAGGCGGACCCGCTTCGCGGCTCCGCCTAATCCAACCCTAAACCATTTTCCTTATCCAAGGTCACTAAACCCGCAAGAAACTGAACCCTAAGAGGGTATTGGTGAACCCTTTCGTGGATGTGATTCAAAAATGGGGCACTGAACATTAAGAGTAGGGTACTGCATAAGACGGGACGGAAAAGGGTTTAGGGTTGGATTAGGCGAACTCGCTTCGCGGCTCCGCCTAATCCAACCCTAAACCCTTTTCATTATTCAAGGTCACTAAACCCGCAAGAAACTGAACCCTAAGAGGGTATTGGTGAACCCTTTCGTGGATGTGATTCAAAAATGGGGCACTGAACCTTAAGAGTAGGGTACTGCATAAGACGGGACGGAAAAGGGTTTAGTGTTGGATTAGGCGAACCCGCTTCGCGGCTCCGCCTAATCCAACCCTTAACCCTTTTCCTTATTCAAGGTCACTAAACCCGCAAGAAACTGAACCCTAAGAGGGTATTGGTGAACCCTGTCGTGGATGTGATTCAAAGAAGGGGCACTGAACCTTAAGAGTAGGGTACTGCATAAGACAGGACGGAAAAGTGTTTAGGGTTGGATTACGCGGACCTGCTTCGCGGCTCTGCCTAATCTAACCCTAAACCCTTTTCCTTACTCAAGGTCACTAAACCCGCAAGAAACTGAACCCTAAGAGGGTATTGGTGAACCCTGTCGTGGATGTGATTCAAAGATGGGGCACTGAACCTTAAGAGTAGGGTACTGCATAAGACGGGACGGAAAAAGGGTTTAGGGTTGGATTAGGCGAACCCGCTTCGCGGCTCCGCCTAATCCAACCCTAAACCATTTTCCTTATCCAAGGTGACTAAACCCGCAAGAAACTGAACCCTAAGAGGGTATTGGTAAACCCTTTCGTGGATGTGATTCAAAAATGGGACACTGAACCTTAAGAGTAGGGTACTGCATAAGACGGGACGGAAAAGGGTTTAGGGTTGGATTAGGCGAACCCGCTTCGCGGCTCCGCCTAATCCAACACTAAACCCTTTTCATTATTCAAGGTCACTAAACCCGCAAGAAACTGAACCCTAAGAGGGTATTGGTGAACCCTGTCGTGGATGTGATTCAAAGAAGGGGCACTGAACCTTAAGAGTAGGGTACTGCATAAGACAGGACGGAAAAGTGTTTAGGGTTGGATTAGGCGGACCCGCTTCGCGGCTCTGCCTAATCTAACCCTAAACCCTTTTCCTTACTCAAGGTCACTAAACCCGCAAGAAACTGAACCCTAAGAGGGTATTGGTGAACCCTGTCGTGGATGTGATTCAAAGATGGGGCACTGAACCTTAAGAGTAGGGTACTGCATAAGACGGGACGGAAAAGGGTTTAGGGTTGGATTAGGCGAACCCGCTTCGCGGCTCCGCCTAATCCAACCCTAAACCATTTTCCTTATCCAAGGTCACTAAACCCGCAAGAAACTGAACCCTAAGAGGGTATTGGTGAACCCTTTCGTGGATGTGATTCAAAAATGGGGCACTGAACATTAAGAGTAGGGTACTGCATAAGACGGGACGGAAAAGGGTTTAGGGTTGGATTAGGCGAACTCGCTTCGCGGCTCCGCCTAATCCAACCCTAAACCCTTTTCATTATTCAAGGTCACTAAACCCGCAAGAAACTGAACCCTAAGAGGGTATTGGTGAACCCTTTCGTGGATGTGATTCAAAAATGGGGCACTGAACCTTAAGAGTAGGGTACTGCATAAGACGGGACGGAAAAGGGTTTAGTGTTGGATTAGGCGAACCCGCTTCGCGGCTCCGCCTAATCCAACCCTTAACCCTTTTCCTTATTCAAGGTCACTAAACCCGCAAGAAACTGAACCCTAAGAGGGTATTGGTGAACCCTGTCGTGGATGTGATTCAAAGAAGGGGCACTGAACCTTAAGAGTAGGGTACTGCATAAGACAGGACGGAAAAGTGTTTAGGGTTGGATTACGCGGACCTGCTTCGCGGCTCTGCCTAATCTAACCCTAAACCCTTTTCCTTACTCAAGGTCACTAAACCCGCAAGAAACTGAACCCTAAGAGGGTATTGGTGAACCCTGTCGTGGATGTGATTCAAAGATGGGGCACTGAACCTTAAGAGTAGGGTACTGCATAAGACGGGACGGAAAAAGGGTTTAGGGTTGGATTAGGCGAACCCGCTTCGCGGCTCCGCCTAATCCAACCCTAAACCATTTTCCTTATCCAAGGTCACTAAACCCGCAAGAAACTGAACCCTAAGAGGGTATTGGTAAACCCTTTCGTGGATGTGATTCAAAAATGGGACACTGAACCTTAAGAGTAGGGTACTGCATAAGACGGGACGGAAAAGGGTTTAGGGTTGGATTAGGCGAACCCGCTTCGCGGCTCCGCCTAATCCAACACTAAACCCTTTTCATTATTCAAGGTCACTAAACCCGCAAGAAACTGAACCCTAAGAGGGTATTGGTGAACCCTGTCGTGGATGTGATTCAAAGAAGGGGCACTGAACCTTAAGAGTAGGGTACTGCATAAGACAGGACGGAAAAGTGTTTAGGGTTGGATTAGGCGGACCCGCTTCGCGGCTCTGCCTAATCTAACCCTAAACCCTTTTCCTTACTCAAGGTCACTAAACCCGCAAGAAACTGAACCCTAAGAGGGTATTGGTGAACCCTGTCGTGGATGTGATTCAAAGATGGGGCACTGAACCTTAAGAGTAGGGTACTGCATAAGACGGGACGGAAAAGGGTTTAGGGTTGGATTAGGCGAACCCGCTTCGCGGCTCCGCCTAATCCAACCCAAAACCATTTTCCTTATCCAAGGTCACTAAACCCGCAAGAAACTGAACCCTAAGAGGGTATTGGTAAACCCTTTCGTGGATGTGATTCAAAAATGGGACACTGAACCTTAAGAGTAGGGTACTGCATAAGACGGGACGGAAAAGGGTTTAGGGTTGGATTAGGCGAACCCGCTTCGCGGCTCCGCCTAATCCAACCCTAAACCCTTTTCATTATTCAAGGTCACTAAACCCGCAAGAAACTGAACCCTAAGAGGGTATTGGTGAACCCTATCGTGGATGTGATTCAAAGATGGGGCACTGAACCTTAAGAGTAGGGCACTGCACAAGACGGGACGGAAAAGGGTTTAGGTTTGGATTAGGCGAACCCGCTTCGCGGCTCCGCCTAATCCAACCCTAAACCATTTTCCTTATCCAAGGTCACTAAACCCGCAAGAAACTGAACCCTAAGAGGGTATTGGTAAACCCTTTCGTGGATGTGATTCAAAAATGGGGCACTGAACATTAAGAGTAGGGTACTGCATAAGACGGGACGGAAAAGGGTTTAGGGTTAGATTAGGCGAACCCGCTTCGCGGCTCCGCCTAATCCAACCCTAAACCCTTTTCCTTATTCAAGGTCACTAAACCCGCAAGAAACTGAACCCTAAGAGGGTATTGGTGAACCCTATCGTGGATGTGATTCAAAGATGGGGCACTGAACCTTAAGAGTAGGGTACTGCACAAGACGGGACGGAAAAGGGTTTAGGTTTGGATTAGGCGAACCCGCTTCGCGGCTCCGCCTAATCCAACCCTAAACCATTTTCCTTATCCAAGGTCACTAAACCCGCAAGAAACTGAACCCTAAGAGGGTATTGGTGAACCCTTTCGTGGATGTGATTCAAAAATGGGGCACTGAACCTTAAGGGTAGGGTACTGCATAAGACGGAACGGAAAAGGGTTTAGGTTTGGATTAGGCGAACCCGCTTCGCGGCTCTTCCTAATCCAACCATAAACCATTTTCCTTATCCAAGGTCACTAAACCCGCCTGAAACTAAACCCTAAGAGGGTATTGGTAAACCCTTTCGTGGATGTGATTCAAAAATGGGGCACTGAAATTTAAGAGTAGGGTACTGCATAAGACGGGACGGAAAAGGGTTTAGGGTTGGATTAGGCGAACCCGCTTCGCGGCTCCGCCTAATCCAACCCTAAACCATTTTCCTTATCCTAGGTCACTAAACCCGCCTGAAACTAAACCCTAAGAGGGTATTGGTAAACCCTTTCGTGGATGTGATTCAAAAATGGGGCACTGAAATTTAAGAGTAGGGTACTGCATAAGACGGGACGGAAAAGGGTTTAGGGTTGGATTAGGCGAACCCGCTTCGCGGCTCCGCCTAATCCAACCCTAAACCCTTTTCCTTATCCAAGGTCACTAAACCCGCAAGAAACTGAACCCTAAGAGGGTATTGGTAAACCCTTTCGTGGATGTGATTCAAACATGGGGCACTGAACATTAAGAGTAGGGTACTGCATAAGACGGGACGGAAAAGGGTTTAGGGTTGGATTAGGCGAACCCGCTTCGCGGCTCTGCCTAATCTAACCCTAAACCCTTTTCCTTACTCAAGGTCACTAAACCCGCAAGAAACTGAACCCTAAGAGGGTATTGGTGAACCCTGTCGTGGATGTGATTCAAAGATGGGGCACTGAACCTTAAGAGTAGGGTACTGCATAAGACGGGACGGAAAAGGGTTTAGGGTTGGATTAGGCGAACCCGCTTCGCGGCTCCGCCTAATCCAACCCTAAACCATTTTCCTTATCCTAGGTCACTAAACCCGCCTGAAACTAAACCCTAAGAGGGTATTGGTAAACCCTTTCGTGGATGTGATTCAAAAATGGGGCACTGAAATTTAAGAGTAGGGTACTGCATAAGACGGGACGGAAAAGGGTTTAGGGTTGGATTAGGCGAACCCGCTTCGCGGCTCCGCCTAATCCAACCCTAAACCCTTTTCCTTATCCAAGGTCACTAAACCCGCAAGAAACTGAACCCTAAGAGGGTATTGGTAAACCCTTTCGTGGATGTGATTCAAAAATGGGGCACTGAACATTAAGAGTAGGGTACTGCATAAGACGGGACGGAAAAGGGTTTAGGGTTGGATTAGGCAAACCCGCTTCGCGGCTCTGCCTAATCTAACCCTAAACCCTTTTCCTTACTCAAGGTCACTAAACCCGCAAGAAACTGAACCCTAAGTGGGTATTGGTGAACCCTGTCGTGGATGTGATTCAAAGATGGGGCACTGAACCTTAAGAGTAGGGTACTGCATAAGACGGGACGGAAAAGGGTTTAGGGTTGGATTAGGCGAACCCGCTTCGCGGCTCCGCCTAATCCAACCCTAAACCATTTTCCTTATCCAAGGTCACTAAACCCGCAAGAAACTGAACCCTAAGAGGGTATTGGTAAACCCTTTCGTGGATGTGATTCAAAAATGGGACACTGAACCTTAAGAGTAGGGTACTGCATAAGACGGGACGGAAAAGGGTTTAGGGTTGGATTAGGCGAACCCGCTTCGCGGCTCCGCCTAATCCAACCCTAAACCCTTTTCATTATTCAAGGTCACTAAACCCGCAAGAAACTGAACCCTAAGAGGGTATTGGTGAACCCTATCGTGGATGTGATTCAAAGATGGGGCACTGAACCTTAAGAGTAGGGTACTGCACAAGACGGGACGGAAAAGGGTTTAGGTTTGGATTAGGCGAACCCGCTTCGCGGCTCCGCCTAATCCAACCCTAAACCATTTTCCTTATCCAAGGTCACTAAACCCGCAAGAAACTGAACCCTAAGAGGGTATTGGTAAACCCTTTCGTGGATGTGATTCAAAAATGGGGCACTGAACATTAAGAGTAGGGTACTGCATAAGACGGGACGGAAAAGGGTTTAGGGTTGGATTAGGCGAACCCGCTTCGCGACTCCGCCTAATCCAACCCTAAACCCTTTTCCTTATTCAAGGTCACTAAACCCGCAAGAAACTGAACCCTAAGAGGGTATTGGTGAACCCTATCGTGGATGTGATTCAAAGATGGGGCACTGAACCTTAAGAGTAGGGTACTGCACAAGACGGGACGGAAAAGGGTTTAGGTTTGGATTAGGCAAACCCGCTTCGCGGCTCCGCCTAATCCAACCCTAAACCATTTTCCTTATCCAAGGTCACTAAACCCGCAAGAAACTGAACCCTAAGAGGGTATTGGTGAACCCTTTCGTGGATGTGATTCAAAAATGGGGCACTGAACCTTAAGGGTAGGGTACTGCATAAGACGGAACGGAAAAGGGTTTAGGTTTGGATTAGGCGAACCCGCTTCGCGGCTCTGCCTAATCCAACCATAAACCATTTTCCTTATCCAAGGTCACTAAACCCGCCTGAAACTAAACCCTAAGAGGGTATTGGTGAACCCTGTCGTGGATGTGATTCAAAGATGGGGCACTGAACCTTAAGAGTAGGGTACTGCATAAGACGGGACGGAAAAGGATTTAGGGTTGGATTAGGCGAACCCGCTTCGCGGCTCCGCCTAATCCAACCCTAAACCATTTTCCTTATCCTAGGTCACTAAACCCGCAAGAAACTGAACCCTAAGAGGGTATTGGTGAACCCTGTCGTGGATGTGATTCAAAGAAGGGGCACTGAACCTTAAGAGTAGGGTACTGCATAAGACGGGACGGAAAAGGGTTTAGGGTTGGATTAGGCGAACCCGCTTCGCGGCTCCGCCTAATCCAACCCTAAACCCTTTTCATTATTCAAGGTCACTAAACCCGCAAGAAACTGAACCCTAAGAGGGTATTGGTGAACCCTATCGTGGATGTGATTCAAAGATGGGGCACTGAACCTTAAGAGTAGGGTACTGCACAAGACGGGACGGAAAAGGGTTTAGGTTTGGATTAGGCGAACCCGCTTCGCGGCTCCGCCTAATCCAACCCTAAACCATTTTCCTTATCCAAGGTCACTAAACCCGCAAGAAACTGAACCCTAAGAGGGTATTAGTAAACCCTTTCGTGGATGTGATTCAAAAATGGGGCACTGAACATTAAGAGTAGGGTACTGCATAAGACGGGACGGAAAAGGGTTTAGGGTTGGATTAGGCGAACCCGCTTCGCGGCTCCGCCTAATCCAACCCTAAACCCTTTTCCTTATCCAAGGTCACTAAACCCGCAAGAAACTGAACCCTAAGAGGGTATTGGTAAACCCTTTCGTGGATGTGATTCAAAAATGGGGCACTGAACATTAAGAGTAGGGTACTGCATAAGACGGGACGGAAAAGGGTTTAGGGTTGGATTAGGCAAACCCGCTTCGCGGCTCTGCCTAATCTAACCCTAAACCCTTTTCCTTACTCAAGGTCACTAAACCCGCAAGAAACTGAACCCTAAGAGGGTATTGGTGAACCCTGTCGTGGATGTGATTCAAAGATGGGGCACTGAACCTTAAGAGTAGGGTACTGCATAAGACGGGACGGAAAAGGGTTTAGGGTTGGATTAGGCGAACCCGCTTCGCGGCTCCGCCTAATCCAACCCTAAACCATTTTCCTTATCCAAGGTCACTAAACCCGCAAGAAACTGAACCCTAAGAGGGTATTGGTAAACCCTTTCGTGGATGTGATTCAAAAATGGGACACTGAACCTTAAGAGTAGGGTACTGCATAAGACGGGACGGAAAAGGGTTTAGGGTTGGATTAGGCGAACCCGCTTCGCGGCTCCGCCTAATCCAACCCTAAACCCTTTTCATTATTCAAGGTCACTAAACCCGCAAGAAACTGAACCCTAAGAGGGTATTGGTGAACCCTATCGTGGATGTGATTCAAAGATGGGGCACTGAACCTTAAGAGTAGGGTACTGCACAAGACGGGACGGAAAAGGGTTTAGGTTTGGATTAGGCGAACCCGCTTCGCGGCTCCGCCTAATCCAACCCTAAACCATTTTCCTTATCCAAGGTCACTAAACCCGCAAGAAACTGAACCCTAAGAGGGTATTGGTGAACCCTTTCGTGGATGTGATTCAAAAATGGGGCACTGAACCTTAAGGGTAGGGTACTGCATAAGACGGAACGGAAAAGGGTTTAGGTTTGGATTAGGCGAACCCGCTTCGCGGCTCTGCCTAATCCAACCATAAACCATTTTCCTTATCCAAGGTCACTAAACCCGCCTGAAACTAAACCCTAAGAGGGTATTGGTGAACCCTGTCGTGGATGTGATTCAAAGATGGGGCACTGAACCTTAAGAGTAGGGTACTGCATAAGACGGGACGGAAAAGGATTTAGGGTTGGATTAGGCGAACCCGCTTCGCGGCTCCGCCTAATCCAACCCTAAACCATTTTCCTTATCCTAGGTCACTAAACCCGCAAGAAACTGAACCCTAAGAGGGTATTGGTGAACCCTGTCGTGGATGTGATTCAAAGAAGGGGCACTGAACCTTAAGAGTAGGGTACTGCATAAGACGGGACGGAAAAGGGTTTAGGGTTGGATTAGGCGAACCCGCTTCGCGGCTCCGCCTAATCCAACCCTAAACCCTTTTCATTATTCAAGGTCACTAAACCCGCAAGAAACTGAACCCTAAGAGGGTATTGGTGAACCCTATCGTGGATGTGATTCAAAGATGGGGCACTGAACCTTAAGAGTAGGGTACTGCACAAGACGGGACGGAAAAGGGTTTAGGTTTGGATTAGGCGAACCCGCTTCGCGGCTCCGCCTAATCCAACCCTAAACCATTTTCCTTATCCAAGGTCACTAAACCCGCAAGAAACTGAACCCTAAGAGGGTATTAGTAAACCCTTTCGTGGATGTGATTCAAAAATGGGGCACTGAACATTAAGAGTAGGGTACTGCATAAGACGGGACGGAAAAGGGTTTAGGGTTGGATTAGGCGAACCCGCTTCGCGGCTCCGCCTAATCCAACCCTAAACCCTTTTCCTTATTCAAGGTCACTAAACCCGCAAGAAACTGAACCCTAAGAGGGTATTGGTGAACCCTATCGTGGATGTGATTCAAAGATGGGGCACTGAACCTTAAGAGTAGGGTACTGCACAAGACGGGACGGAAAAGGGTTTAGGTTTGGATTAGGCGAACCCGCTTCGCGGCTCCGCCTAATCCAACCCTAAACCATTTTCCTTATCCAAGGTCACTAAACCCGCAAGAAACTGAACCCTAAGAGGGTATTGGTGAACCCTTTCGTGGATGTGATTCAAAAATGGGGCACTGAACCTTAAGGGTAGGGTACTGCATAAGACGGAACGGAAAAGGGTTTAGGTTTGGATTAGGCAAACCCGCTTCGCGGCTCTGCCTAATCCAACCATAAACCATTTTCCTTATCCAAGGTCACTAAACCCGCCTGAAACTAAACCCTAAGAGGGTATTGGTGAACCCTGTCGTGGATGTGATTCAAAGATGGGGCACTGAACCTTAAGAGTAGGGTACTGCATAAGACGGGACGGAAAAGGGTTTAGGGTTGGATTAGGCGAACCCGCTTCGCGGCTCCGCCTAATCCAACCCTAAACCCTTTTCCTTATCCAAGGTCACTAAACCCGCAAGAAACTGAACCCTAAGAGGGTATTGGTAAACCCTTTCGTGGATGTGATTCAAAAATGGGGCACTGAACATTAAGAGTAGGGTACTGCATAAGACGGGACGGAAAAGGGTTTAGGGTTGGATTAGGCGAACCCGCTTCGCGGCTCCGCCTAATCCAACCCTAAACCCTTTTCATTATTCAAGGTCACTAAACCCGCAAGAAGCTGAACCCTAAGAGGGTATTGGTGAACCCTTTCGTGGATGTGATTCAAAAATGGGGCACTGAACCTTAAGAGTAGGGTACTGCATAAGACGGGACGGAAAAGGGTTTAGTGTTGGATTAGGCGAACCCGCTTCGCGGCTCCACCTAATCCAACCCTTAACCCTTTTCCTTATTCAAGGTCACTAAACCCGCAAGAAACTGAACCCTAAGAGGGTATTGGTGAACCCTGTCGTGGATGTGATTCAAAGAAGGGGCACTGAACCTTAAGAGTAGGGTACTGCATAAGACAGGACGGAAAAGTGTTTAGGGTTGGATTAGGCGGACCCGCTTCGCGGCTCTGCCTAATCTAACCCTAAACCCTTTTCCTTACTCAAGGTCACTAAACCCGCAAGAAACTGAACCCTAAGAGGGTATTGGTGAACCCTGTCGTGGATGTGATTCAAAGATGGGGCACTGAACCTTAAGAGTAGGGTACTGCATAAGACGGGACGGAAAAGGGTTTAGGGTTGGATTAGGCGAACCCGCTTCGCGGCTCCGCCTAATCCAACCCTAAACCATTTTCCTTATCCAAGGTCACTAAACCCGCAAGAAACTGAACCCTAAGAGGGTATTGGTAAACCCTTTCGTGGATGTGATTCAAAAATGGGACACTGAACCTTAAGAGTAGGGTACTGCATAAGACGGGACGGAAAAGGGTTTAGGGTTGGATTAGGCGAACCCGCTTCGCGGCTCCGCCTAATCCAACCCTAAACCCTTTTCATTATTCAAGGTCACTAAACCCGCAAGAAACTGAACCCTAAGAGGGTATTGGTGAACCCTATCGTGGATGTGATTCAAAGATGGGGCACTGAACCTTAAGAGTAGGGTACTGCACAAGACGGGACGGAAAAGGGTTTAGGTTTGGATTAGGCGAACCCGCTTCGCGGCTCCGCCTAATCCAACCCTAAACCATTTTCCTTATCCAAGGTCACTAAACCCGCAAGAAACTGAACCCTAAGAGGGTATTGGTAAACCCTTTCGTGGATGTGATTCAAAAATGGGGCACTGAACATTAAGAGTAGGGTACTGCATAAGACGGGACGGAAAAGGGTTTAGGGTTGGATTAGGCGAACCCGCTTCGCGGCTCCGCCTAATCCAACCCTAAACCCTTTTCCTTATTCAAGGTCACTAAACCCGCAAGAAACTGAACCCTAAGAGGGTATTGGTGAACCCTATCGTGGATGTGATTCAAAGATGGGGCACTGAACCTTAAGAGTAGGGTACTGCACAAGACGGGACGGAAAAGGGTTTAGGTTTGGATTAGGCGAACCCGCTTCGCGGCTCCGCCTAATCCAACCCTAAACCATTTTCCTTATCCAAGGTCACTAAACCCGCAAGAAACTGAACCCTAAGAGGGTATTGGTGAACCCTTTCGTGGATGTGATTCAAAAATGGGGCACTGAACCTTAAGGGTAGGGTACTGCATAAGACGGAACGGAAAAGGGTTTAGGGTTGGATTAGGCGAACCCGCTTCGCGGCTCCGCCTAATCCAACCCTAAACCCTTTTCCTTATCCAAGGTCACTAAACCCGCAAGAAACTGAACCCTAAGAGGGTATTGGTAAACCCTTTCGTGGATGTGATTCAAAAATGGGGCACTGAACATTAAGAGTAGGGTACTGCATAAGACGGGACGGAAAAGGGTTTAGGGTTGGAATAGGCGAACCCGCTTCGCGGCTCCGCCTAATCCAACCCTAAACCCTTTTCATTATTCAAGGTCATTAAACCCGCAAGAAGCTGAACCCTAAGAGGGTATTGGTGAACCCTTTCGTGGATGTGATTCAAAAATGGGGCACTGAACCTTAAGAGTAGGGTACTGCATAAGACGGGACGGAAAAGGGTTTAGTGTTGGATTAGGCGAACCCGCTTCGCGGCTCCACCTAATCCAACCCTTAACCCTTTTCCTTATTCAAGGTCACTAAACCCGCAAGAAACTGAACCCTAAGAGGGTATTGGTGAACCCTGTCGTGGATGTGATTCAAAGAAGGGGCACTGAACCTTAAGAGTAGGGTACTGCATAAGACAGGACGGAAAAGTGTTTAGGGTTGGATTAGGCGGACCCGCTTCGCGGCTCTGCCTAATCTAACCCTAAACCCTTTTCCTTACTCAAGGTCACTAAACCCGCAAGAAACTGAACCCTAAGAGGGTATTGGTGAACCCTGTCGTGGATGTGATTCAAAGATGGGGCACTGAACCTTAAGAGTAGGGTACTGCATAAGACGGGACGGAAAAGGGTTTAGGGTTGGATTAGGCGAACCCGCTTCGCGGCTCCGCCTAATCCAACCCTAAACCATTTTCCTTATCCAAGGTCACTAAACCCGCAAGAAACTGAACCCTAAGAGGGTATTGGTAAACCCTTTCGTGGATGTGATTCAAAAATGGGACACTGAACCTTAAGAGTAGGGTACTGCATAAGACGGGACGGAAAAGGGTTTAGGGTTGGATTAGGCGAACCCGCTTCGCGGCTCCGCCTAATCCAACCCTAAACCCTTTTCATTATTCAAGGTCACTAAACCCGCAAGAAACTGAACCCTAAGAG
Source organism: Agrostemma githago (assembly GCA_958450325.1). Taxonomy (NCBI): domain Eukaryota; kingdom Viridiplantae; phylum Streptophyta; class Magnoliopsida; order Caryophyllales; family Caryophyllaceae; genus Agrostemma; species Agrostemma githago. The sequence goes on from OY288245.1 coordinate 42,086,346, forward strand.
GGTATTGGTGAACCCTATCGTGGATGTAATTCAAAGATGGGGCACTGAACCTTAAGAGTAGGGTACTGCACAAGACGGGACGGAAAAGGGTTTAGGTTTGGATTAGGCGAACCCGCTTCGCGGCTCCGCCTAATCCAACCCTAAACCATTTTCCTTATCCAAGGTCACTAAACCCGCAAGAAACTGAACCCTAAGAGGGTATTGGTAAACCCTTTCGTGGATGTGATTCAAAAATGGGGCACTGAACATTAAGAGTAGGGTACTGCATAAGACGGGACGGAAAAGGGTTTAGGGTTGGATTAGGCGAACCCGCTTCGCGGCTCCGCCTAATCCAACCCTAAACCCTTTTCCTTATTCAAGGTCACTAAACCCGCAAGAAACTGAACCCTAAGAGGGTATTGGTGAACCCTATCGTGGATGTGATTCAAAGATGGGGCACTGAACCTTAAGAGTAGGGTACTGCACAAGACGGGACGGAAAAGGGTTTAGGTTTGGATTAGGCGAACCCGCTTCGCGGCTCCGCCTAATCCAACCCTAAACCATTTTCCTTATCCAAGGTCACTAAACCCGCAAGAAACTGAACCCTAAGAGGGTATTGGTGAACCCTTTCGTGGATGTGATTCAAAAATGGGGCACTGAACCTTAAGGGTAGGGTACTGCATAAGACGGAACGGAAAAGGGTTTAGGTTTGGATTAGGCGAACCCGCTTCGCGGCTCTGCCTAATCCAACCATAAACCATTTTCCTTATCCAAGGTCACTAAACCCGCCTGAAACTAAACCCTAAGAGGGTATTGGTGAACCCTGTCGTGGATGTGATTCAAAGATGGGGCACTGAACCTTAAGAGTAGGGTACTGCATAAGACGGGACGGAAAAGGGTTTAGGGTTGGATTAGGCGAACCCGCTTCGCGGCTCCGCCTAATCCAACCCTAAACCATTTTCCTTATCCTAGGTCACTAAACCCGCAAGAAACTGAACCCTAAGAGGGTATTGGTGAACCCTGTCGTGGATGTGATTCAAAGAAGGGGCACTGAACCTTAAGAGTAGGGTACTGCATAAGACGGGACGGAAAAGGGTTTAGGGTTGGATTAGGCGAACCCGCTTCGCGGCTCCGCCTAATCCAACCCTAAACCCTTTTCCTTATCCAAGGTCACTAAACCCGCAAGAAACTGAACCCTAAGAGGGTATTGGTGAACCCTGTCGTGGATGTGATTCAAAGATGGGGCACTGAACCTTAAGAGTAGGGTACTGCATAAGACGGGACGGAAAAGGGTTTAGGTTTGGATTAGGCGAACCCGCTTCGCGTCTCCGCCTAATCCAACCATAAACCATTTTCCTTATGCAAGGTCACTAAACCCGCCTGAAACTAAACCCTAAGAGGGTATTGGTAAACCCTTTCGTGGATGTGATTCAAAAATGGGGCACTGAACCTTAAGAGTAGAGTACTACATAAGACGGGACGGAATAGGGTTTAGGGTTGGATTAGGCGAACCCGCTTCGCGGCTCCGCCTAATCCAACCCTAAACCCTTTTCCTTATTCAAGGTCACTAAACCCGCAAGAAACTGAACCCTAAGAGGGTATTGGTGAACCCTATCGTGGATGTGATTCAAAGATGGGGCACTGAACCTTAAGAGTAGGGTACTGCATAAGACGGGACGGAAAAGGGTTTAGGGTTGGATTAGGCGAACCCGCTTCGCGGCTCCGCCTAATCCAACCCTAAACCATTTTCCTTATCCAAGGTCACTAAACCCGCCTGAAAGTAAACCCTAAGAGGGTATTGGTAAACCCTTTCGTGGATGTGATTCAAAAATGGGGCACTGAACCTTAAGAGTAGAGTACTACATAAGACGGGACGGAATAGGGTTTAGGGTTGGATTAGGCGAACCCGCTTCGCGGCTCCGCCTAATCCAACCCTAAACCCTTTTCCTTATTCAAGGTCACTAAACCCGCAAGAAACTGAACCCTAAGAGGGTATTGGTGAACCCTATCGTGGATGTGATTGAAAGATGGGGCACTGAACCTTAAGAGTAGGGTACTGCATAAGACGGGACGGAAAAGGGTTTAGGTTTGGATTAGGCGAACCCGCTTCGCGGCTCCGCCTAATCCAACCCTAAACCATTTTCCTTATCCAAGGTCACTAAACCCGCAAGAAACTGAACCCTAAGAGTGTATTGGTGAACCCTGTCGTGGATGTGATTCAAAGATGGGGCACTGAACCTTAAGAGTAGGGTACTGCATAAGACGGGACAGAAAAGTGTTTAGGGTTGGATTAGGCGGACCCGCTTCGCGGCTCTGCCTAATCCAACCCTAAACCCTTTTCCTTATTCAAGGTCACTAAACCCTCAAGAAACTGAACCCTAAGAGGGTATTGGTGAACCCTGTCGTGGATGTGATTCAAAGATGGGGCACTGAACCTTAAGAGTAGGGTACTGCATAAGACGGGACGGAAAAGGGTTTAGGGTTGGATTAGGCGAACCCGCTTCGCGGCTCCGCCTAATCCAACCCTAAACCATTTTCCTTATCCTAGGTCACTAAACCCGCAAGAAACTGAACCCTAAGAGGGTATTGGTGAACCCTGTCGTGGATGTGATTCAAAGAAGGGGCACTGAACCTTAAGAGTAGGGTACTGCATAAGACGGGACGGAAAAGGGTTTAGGGTTGGATTAGGCGAACCCGCTTCGCGGCTCCGCCTAATCCAACCCTAAACCCTTTTCCTTATCCAAGGTCACTAAACCCGCAAGAAACTGAACCCTAAGAGGGTATTGGTGAACCCTGTCGTGGATGTGATTCAAAGATGGGGCACTGAACCTTAAGAGTAGGGTACTGCATAAGACGGGACGGAAAAGGGTTTAGGTTTGGATTAGGCGAACCCGCTTCGCGTCTCCGCCTAATCCAACCATAAACCATTTTCCTTATGCAAGGTCACTAAACCCGCCTGAAACTAAACCCTAAGAGGGTATTGGTAAACCCTTTCGTGGATGTGATTCAAAAATGGGGCACTGAACCTTAAGAGTAGAGTACTACATAAGACGGGACGGAATAGGGTTTAGGGTTGGATTAGGCGAACCCGCTTCGCGGCTCCGCCTAATCCAACCCTAAACCCTTTTCCTTATTCAAGGTCACTAAACCCGCAAGAAACTGAACCCTAAGAGGGTATTGGTGAACCCTATCGTGGATGTGATTCAAAGATGGGGCACTGAACCTTAAGAGTAGGGTACTGCATAAGACGGGACGGAAAAGGGTTTAGGGTTGGATTAGGCGAACCCGCTTCGCGGCTCCGCCTAATCCAACCCTAAACCATTTTCCTTATCCAAGGTCACTAAACCCGCCTGAAAGTAAACCCTAAGAGGGTATTGGTAAACCCTTTCGTGGATGTGATTCAAAAATGGGGCACTGAACCTTAAGAGTAGAGTACTACATAAGACGGGACGGAATAGGGTTTAGGGTTGGATTAGGCGAACCCGCTTCGCGGCTCCGCCTAATCCAACCCTAAACCCTTTTCCTTATTCAAGGTCACTAAACCCGCAAGAAACTGAACCCTAAGAGGGTATTGGTGAACCCTATCGTGGATGTGATTGAAAGATGGGGCACTGAACCTTAAGAGTAGGGTACTGCATAAGACGGGACGGAAAAGGGTTTAGGTTTGGATTAGGCGAACCCGCTTCGCGGCTCCGCCTAATCCAACCCTAAACCATTTTCCTTATCCAAGGTCACTAAACCCGCAAGAAACTGAACCCTAAGAGTGTATTGGTGAACCCTGTCGTGGATGTGATTCAAAGATGGGGCACTGAACCTTAAGAGTAGGGTACTGCATAAGACGGGACAGAAAAGTGTTTAGGGTTGGATTAGGCGGACCCGCTTCGCGGCTCTGCCTAATCCAACCCTAAACCCTTTTCCTTATTCAAGGTCACTAAACCCTCAAGAAACTGAACCCTAAGAGGGTATTGGTGAACCCTGTCGTGGATGTGATTCAAAGATGGGGCACTGAACCTTAAGAGTAGGGTACTGCATAAGACGGGACGGAAAAGGGTTTAGGGTTGGATTAGGCGAACCCGCTTTGCGGCTCCGCCTAATCCAACCCTAAACCATTTTCCTTATCCAAGGTCACTAAACCCGCAAGAAACTGAACCCTAAGAGGGTATTGGTGAACCCTTTCGTGGATGTGATTCAAAAATGGGGCACTGAACCTTAAGAGTAGAGTACTACATAAGACGGGACGGAAAAGGTTTTAGGGTTGGATTAGGCGAACCCGCTTCGCGGCTCCGCCTAATCCAACCCTAAACCCTTTTCCTTATTCAAGGTCACTAAACCCGCAAGAAACTGAACCCTAAGAGGGTATTGGTGAACCCTATCGTGGATGTGATTGAAAGATGGGGCACTGAACCTTAAGAGTAGGGTACTGCATAAGACGGGACGGAAAAGGGTTTAGGTTTGGATTAGGCGAACCCGCTTCGCGGCTCCGCCTAATCCAACCCTAAACCATTTTCCTTATCCAAGGTCACTAAACCCGCAAGAAACTGAACCCTAAGAGTGTATTGGTGAACCCTGTCGTGGATGTGATTCAAAGATGGGGCACTGAACCTTAAGAGTAGGGTACTGCATAAGACGGGACAGAAAAGTGTTTAGGGTTGGATTAGGCGGACCCGCTTCGCGGCTCTGCCTAATCCAACCCTAAACCCTTTTCCTTATTCAAGGTCACTAAACCCGCAAGAAACTGAACCCTAAGAGGGTATTGGTGAACCCTGTCGTGGATGTGATTCAAAGATGGGGCACTGAACCTTAAGAGTAGGGTACTGCATAAGACGGGACGGAAAAGGGTTTAGGGTTGGATTAGGCGAACCCGCTTCGCGGCTCTGCCTAATCCAACCCTAAACCATTTTCCTTATCCAAGGTCACTAAACCCGCAAGAAACTGAACCCTAAGAGGGTATTGGTGAACCCTTTCGTGGATGTGATTCAAAAATGGGGCACTGAACCTTAAGAGTAGGGTACTGCATAAGACGGGACGGAAAAGGGTTTAGTGTTGGATTAGGCGAACCCGCTTCGCGGCTCCGCCTAATCCAACCCTAAACCCTTTTCCTTATTCAAGGTCACTAAACCCGCAAGAAACTGAACCCTAAGAGGGTATTGGTGAACCCTGTCGTGGATGTGATTCAAAGAAGGGGCACTGAACCTTAAGAGTAGGGTACTGCACAAGACGGGACGGAAAAGGGTTTAGGGTTGGATTAGGCGAACCCGCTTCGCGGCTCCGCCTAATCCAACCCTAAACCCTTTTCCTTATTCAAGGTCACTAAACCCGCAAGAAACTGAACCCTAAGAGGGTATTGGTGAACCCTATCGTGGATGTGATTGAAAGATGGGGCACTGAACCTTAAGAGTAGGGTACTGCATAAGACGGGACGGAAAAGGGTTTAGGTTTGGATTAGGCGAACCCGCTTCGCGGCTCCGCCTAATCCAACCCTAAACCCTTTTCCTTATTCAAGGTCACTAAACCCGCAAGAAACTGAATCCTAAGAGGGAATTGGTGAACCCTGTCGTGGATGTGATTCAAAGATGGGGCACTGAACCTTAAGAGTAGGGTACTGCATAAGACGGGACGGAAAAGGGTTTAGGGTTGGATTAGGCGAACCCGCTTCGCGGCTCTGCCTAATCCAACCCTAAACCATTTTCCTTATCCAAGGTCACTAAAACCGCAAGAAACTGAACCCTAAGAGGGTATTGGTGAACCCTTTCGTGGATGTGATTCAAAAATAGGGCACTGAACCTTAAGAGTAGGGTACTGCATAAGACGGGACGGAAAAGGGTTTAGGGTTGGATTCGGCGAACCCGCTTCGCGGCTCCGCCTAATCCAACCCTAAACCCTTTTCCTTATTCAAGGTCACTAAACCCGCAAGAAACTGAACCCTAAGAGGGTATTGGTGAACCCTATCGTGGATGTGATTCAAAGATGGGGCACTGAACCTTAAGAGTAGGGTACTGCACAAGACGGGACGGAAAAGGGTTTAGGTTTGGATTAGGCGAAACCGCTCCGCGGCTCCGCCTAATCCAACCCTAAACCATTTTCCTTATCCAAGGTCACTAAACCCGCCTGAAAGTAAACCCTAAGAGGGTATTGGTAAACCCTTTCGTGGATGTGATTCAAAAATGGGGCACTGAACCTTAAGAGTAGAGTACTACATAAGACGGGACGGAATAGGGTTTAGGGTTGGATTAGGCGAACCCGCTTCGCGGCTCCGCCTAATCCAACCCGCTTCGCGGCTCCGCCTAATCCAACCCTAAACCCTTTTCCTTATTCAAGGTCACTAAACCCGCAAGAAACTGAACCCTAAGAGGGTATTGGTGAACCCTGTCGTGGATGTGATTCAAAGATGGGGCACTGAACCTTAAGAGTAGGGTACTGCATAAGACGGGACGGAAAAGGGTTTAGGGTTGGATTAGGCGAACCCGCTTCGCGGCTCCGCCTAATCCAACCCTAACCATTTTCCTTACTCAAGGTCACTAAACCCGCCTGAAACTAAACCCTAAGAGGGTATTGGTAAACCCTTTCGTGGATGTGATTCAAAAATGGGGCACTGAACCTTAAGAGTAGGGTACTGCATAAGACGGGACGGAAAAGGGTTTAGGGTTGGATTAGGCGAACCCGCTTCGCGGCTCCGCCTAATCCAACCCTAAACCATTTTCCTTATCCAAGGTCACTAAACCCGCAAGAAACTGAACCCTAAGAGGGTATTGGTAAACCCTTTCGTGGATGTGATTCAAAAATGGGGCACTGAACCTTAAGAGTAGGGTACTGCATAAGACGGGACGGAAAAGGGTTTAGGGTTGGATTAGGCGAACCCGCTTCGCGGCTCCGCCTAATCCAACCCTAAACCCTTTTCCTTATTCAAGGTCACTAAACCCGCAAGAAACTGAACCCTAAGAGGGTATTGGTGAACCCTATCGTGGATGTGATTCAAAGATGGGGCACTGAACCTTAAGAGTAGGGTACTGCACAAGACGGGACGGAAAAGGGTTTAGGTTTGGATTAGGCGAACCCGCTTCGCGGCTCCGCCTAATCCAACCCTAAACCATTTTCCTTATCCAAGGTCACTAAACCCGCAAGAAACTGAACCCTAAGAGGGTATTGGTAAACCCTTTCGTGGATGTGATTCAAAAATGGGGCACTGAACCTTAAGAGTAGGGTACTGCATAAGACGGGACGGAAAAGGGTTTAGGGTTGGATTAGGCGAACCCGCTTCGCGGCTCCGCCTAATCCAACCCTAAACCCTTTTCCTTATTCAAGGTCACTAAACCCGCAAGAAACTGAACCCTAAGAGGGTATTGGTGAACCCTATCGTGGATGTGATTCAAAGATGGGGCACTGAACCTTAAGAGTAGGGTACTGCACAAGACGGGACGGAAAAGGATTTAGGTTTGGATTAGGCGAACCCGCTTCGCGGCTCCGTCTAATCCAACCCTAAACCATTTTCCTTATCCAAGGTCACTAAACCCGCAAGAAACTGAACCCTAAGAGGGTATTGGTAAACCCTTTCGTGGATGTGATTCAAAAATGGGGCACTGAACCTTAAGAGTAGGGTACTGCACAAGACGGGACGGAAAAGGGTTTAGGTTTGGATTAGGCGAACCCGCTTCGCGGCTCCGCCTAATCCAACCCTAAACCATTTTCCTTATCCAAGGTCACTAAACCCGCAAGAAACTGAACCCTAAGAGGGTATTGGTAAACCCTTTCGTGGATGTGATTCAAAAATGGGGCACTGAACCTTAAGAGTAGGGTACTGCATAAGACGGGACGGAAAAGGGTTTAGGGTTGGATTAGGCGAACCCGCTTCGCGGCTCCGCCTAATCCAACCCTAAACCCTTTTCCTTATTCAAGGTCACTAAACCCGCAAGAAACTGAACCCTAAGAGGGTATTGGTGAACCCTATCGTGGATGTGATTCAAAGATGGGGCACTGAACCTTAAGAGTAGGGTACTGCACAAGACGGGACGGAAAAGGGTTTAGGTTTGGATTAGGCGAACCCGCTTCGCGGCTCCGCCTAATCCAACCCTAAACCATTTTCCTTATCCAAGGTCACTAAACCCGCAAGAAACTGAACCCTAAGAGGGTATTGGTGAACCCTTTCGTGGATGTGATTCAAAAATGGGGCACTGAACCTTAAGGGTAGGGTACTGCATAAGACGGGACGGAAAAGGGTTTAGGTTTGGATTAGGCGAACCCGCTTCGTGGCTCCGCCTAATCCAACCATAAACCATTTTCCTTATCCAAGGTCACTAAACCCGCCTGAAACTAAACCCTAAGAGGGTATTGGTAAACCCTTTCGTGGATGTGATTCAAAAATGGGGCACTGAACCTTAAGAGTAGAGTACTACATAAGACGGGACGGAATAGGGTTTAGGGTTGGATTAGGCGAACCCGCTTCGCGGCTCCGCCTAATCCAACCCTAAACCCTTTTCCTTATTCAAGGTCACTAAACCCGCAAGAAACTGAACCCTAAGAGGGTATTGGTGAACCCTATCGTGGATGTGATTCAAAGATGGGGCACTGAACCTTAAGAGTAGGGTACTGCATAAGACGGGACGGAAAAGGGTTTAGGGTTGGATTAGGCGAACCCGCTTCGCGGCTCCGCCTAATCCAACCCTAAACCATTTTCCTTATCCAAGGTCACTAAACCCGCCTGAAAGTAAACCCTAAGAGGGTATTGGTAAACCCTTTCGTGGATGTGATTCAAAAATGGGGCACTGAACCTTAAGAGTAGAGTACTACATAAGACGGGACGGAATAGGGTTTAGGGTTGGATTAGGCGAACCCGCTTCGCGGCTCCGCCTAATCCAACCCTAAACCCTTTTCCTTATTCAAGGTCACTAAACCCGCAAGAAACTGAACCCTAAGAGGGTATTGGTGAACCCTATCGTGGATGTGATTCAAAGATGGGGCACTGAACCTTAAGAGTAGGGTACTGCACAAGACGGGACGGAAAAGGGTTTAGGTTTGGATTAGGCGAACCCGCTTCGCGGCTCCGCCTAATCCAACCCTAAACCCTTTTCCTTATCCAAGGTCACTAAACCCGCAAGAAACTGAACCCTAAGAGGGTATTGGTGAACCCTATCGTGGATGTGATTCAAATATGGGGAACTGAACCTTAAGAGTAGGGTACTGCACAAGACGGGACGGAAAAGGGTTTAGGTTTGGATTAGGCGAACCCGCTTCGCGGCTCCGCCTAATCCAACCCTAAACCATTTTCCTTATCCAAGGTCACTAAACCCGCAAGAAACTGAACCCTAAGAGGGTATTGGTAAACCCTTTCGTGGATGTGATTCAAAAATGGGGCACTGAACCTTAAGAGTAGGGTACTGCACAAGACGGGACGGAAAAGGGTTTAGGGTTGGATTAGGCGAACCCGCTTCGCGGCTCCGCCTAATCCAACCCTAAACCCTTTTCCTTATCCAAGGTCACTAAACCCGCAAGAAACTGAACCCTAAGAGGGTATTGGTGAACCCTTTCGTGGATGTGATTCAAAAATGGGGCACTGAACCTTAAGGGTAGGGTACTGCATAAGACGGGACGGAAAAGGGTTTAGGTTTGGATTAGGCGAACCCGCTTCGCGTCTCCGCCTAATCCAACCATAAACCATTTTCCTTATCCAAGGTCACTAAACCCGCCTGAAACTAAACCCTAAGAGGGTATTGGTAAACCCTTTCGTGGATGTGATTCAAAAATGGGGCACTGAACCTTAAGAGTAGAGTACTACATAAGACGGGACGGAATAGGGTTTAGGGTTGGATTAGGCGAACCCGCTTCGCGGCTCCGCCTAATCCAACCCTAAACCCTTTTCCTTATCCAAGGTCACTAAACCCGCAAGAAACTGAACCCTAAGAGGGTATTGGTGAACCCTTTCGTGGATGTGATTCAAAAATGGGGCACTGAACCTTAAGGGTAGGGTACTGCATAAGACGGGACGGAAAAGGGTTTAGGTTTGGATTAGGCGAACCCGCTTCGCGTCTCCGCCTAATCCAACCATAAACCATTTTCCTTATCCAAGGTCACTAAACCCGCCTGAAACTAAACCCTAAGAGGGTATTGGTAAACCCTTTCGTGGATGTAATTCAAAAATGGGGCACTGAACCTTAAGAGTAGAGTACTACATAAGACGGGACGGAAAAGGGTTTAGGGTTGGATTAGGCGAACCCGCTTCGCGGCTCTGCCTAATCTAACCCTAAACCCTTTTCCTTACTCAAGGTCACTAAACCCGCAAGAAACTGAACCCTAAGAGGGTATTGGTAAACCCTTTCGTGGATGTGATTCAAAAATGGGACACTGAACCTTAAGAGTAGGGTACTGCATAAGACGGGACGGAAAAGGGTTTAGGGTTGGATTAGGCGAACCCGCTTCGCGGCTCCGCCTAATCCAACACTAAACCCTTTTCCTTATTCAAGGTCACTAAACCCGCAAGAAACTGAACCCTAAGAGGGTATTGGTGAACCCTGTCGTGGATGTGATTCAAAGAAGGGGCACTGAACCTTAAGAGTAGGGTACTGCATAAGACAGGACGGAAAAGTGTTTAGGGTTGGATTAGGCGGACCCGCTTCGCGGCTCTGCCTAATCCAACCCTAAACCCTTTTCCTTACTCAAGGTCACTAAACCCGCAAGAAACTGACCCTAAGAGGGTATTGGTGAACCCTGTCATGGATGTGATTCAAAGATGGGGCACTGAACCTTAAGAGTAGGGTACTGCATAATACGGGACGGAAAAGGGTTTAGGGTTGGATTAGGCGAACCCGCTTTGCGGCTTCGCCTAATCCAACCCTAAACCATTTTCCTTATCCAAGGTCACTAAACCCGCAAGAAACTGAACCCTAAGAGGGTATTGGTAAACCCTTTCGTGGATGTGATTCAAAAATGGGGCACTGAACCTTAAGAGTAGGGTACTGCATAAGACGGGACGGAAAAGGGTTTAGGGTTGGATTAGGCGAACCCACTTCGCGGCTCCGCCTAATCCAACCCTAAACCCTTTTCCTTATTCAAGGTCACTAAACCCGCAAGAAACTGAACCCTAAGAGGGTATTGGTGAACCCTATCGTGGATGTAATTCAAAGATGGGGAACTGAACCTTAAGAGTAGGGTACTGCACAAGACGGGACGGAAAAGGGTTTAGGTTTGGATTAGGCGAACCCGCTTCGCGGCTCCGCCTAATCCAACCCTAAACCATTTTCCTTATCCAAGGTCACTAAACCCGCAAGAAACTGAACCCTAAGAGGGTATTGGTAAACCCTTTCGTGGATGTGATTCAAAAATGGGGCACTGAACCTTAAGAGTAGGGTACTGCATAAGACGGGACGGAAAAGGGTTTAGGGTTGGATTAGGCGAACCCGCTTCGCGGCTCCGCCTAATCCAACCCTAAACCCTTTTCCTTATCCAAGGTCACTAAACCCGCAAGAAACTGAACCCTAAGAGGGTATTGGTGAACCCTTTCGTGGATGTGATTCAAAAATGGGGCACTGAACCTTAAGGGTAGGGTACTGCATAAGACGGGACGGAAAAGGGTTTAGGTTTGGATTAGGCGAACCCGCTTCGCGTCTCCGCCTAATCCAACCATAAACCATTTTCCTTATCCAAGGTCACTAAACCCGCCTGAAACTAAACCCTAAGAGGGTATTGGTAAACCCTTTCGTGGATGTGATTCAAAAATGGGGCACTGAACCTTAAGAGTAGAGTACTACATAAGACGGGACGGAATAGGGTTTAGGGTTGGATTAGGCGAACCCGCTTCGCGGCTCCGCCTAATCCAACCCTAAACCCTTTTCCTTATTCAAGGTCACTAAACCCGCAAGAAACTGAACCCTAAGAGGGTATTGGTGAACCCTGTCGTGGATGTGATTCAAAGAAGGGGCACTGAACCTTAAGAGTAGGGTACTGCATAAGACAGGACGGAAAAGTGTTTAGGGTTGGATTAGGCGGACCCGCTTCGCGGCTCTGCCTAATCCAACCCTAAACCCTTTTCCTTACTCAAGGTCACTAAACCCGCAAGAAACTGAACCCTAAGAGGGTATTGGTGAACCCTGTCATGGATGTGATTCAAAGATGGGGCACTGAACCTTAAGAGTAGGGTACTGCATAATACGGGACGGAAAAGGGTTTAGGGTTGGATTAGGCGAACCCGCTTCGCGGCTCCGCCTAATCCAACCCTAAACCATTTTCCTTATCCAAGGTCACTAAACCCGCAAGAAACTGAACCCTAAGAGGGTATTGGTAAACCCTTTCGTGGATGTGATTCAAAAATGGGGCACTGAACCTTAAGAGTAGGGTACTGCATAAGACGGGACGGAAAAGGGTTTAGGGTTGGATTAGGCGAACCCACTTCGCGGCTCCGCCTAATCCAACCCTAAACCCTTTTCCTTATTCAAGGTCACTAAACCCGCAAGAAACTGAACCCTAAGAGGGTATTGGTGAACCCTATCGTGGATGTAATTCAAAGATGGGGAACTGAACCTTAAGAGTAGGGTACTGCACAAGACGGGACGGAAAAGGGTTTAGGTTTGGATTAGGCGAACCCGCTTCGCGGCTCCGCCTAATCCAACCCTAAACCCTTTTCCTTATTCAAGGTCACTAAACCCGCAAGAAACTGAACCCTAAGAGGGTATTGGTGAACCCTGTCGTGGATGTGATTCAAAGAAGGGGCACTGAACCTTAAGAGTAGGGTACTGCATAAGACAGGACGGAAAAGTGTTTAGGGTTGGATTAGGCGGACCCGCTTCGCGGCTCTGCCTAATCCAACCCTAAACCCTTTTCCTTACTCAAGGTCACTAAACCCGCAAGAAACTGAACTCTAAGAGGGTATTGGTGAACCCTATCGTGGATGTAATTCAAAGATGGGGAACTGAACCTTAAGAGTAGGGTACTGCACAAGACGGGACGGAAAAGGGTTTAGGTTTGGATTAGGCGAACCCGCTTCGCGGCTCCGCCTAATCCAACCCTAAACCATTTTCCTTATCCAAGGTCACTAAACCCGCAAGAAACTGAACCCTAAGAGGGTATTGGTAAACCCTTTCGTGGATGTGATTCAAAAATGGGGCACTGAACCTTAAGAGTAGGGTACTGCATAAGACGGGACAGAAAAGGGTTTAGGGTTGGATTAGGCGAACCCGCTTCGCGGCTCCGCCTAATCCAACCCTAAACCCTTTTCCTTATCCAAGGTCACTAAACCCGCAAGAAACTGAACCCTAAGAGGGTATTGGTGAACCCTTTCGTGGATGTGATTCAAAAATGGGGCACTGAACCTTAAGGGTAGGGTACTGCATAAGACGGGACGGAAAAGGGTTTAGGTTTGGATTAGGCGAACCCGCTTCGCGTCTCCGCCTAATCCAACCATAAACCATTTTCCTTATCCAAGGTCACTAAACCCGCCTGAAACTAAACCCTAAGAGGGTATTGGTAAACCCTTTCGTGGATGTGATTCAAAAATGGGGCACTGAACCTTAAGAGTAGAGTACTACATAAGACGGGACGGAATAGGGTTTAGGGTTGGATTAGGCGAACCCGCTTCGCGGCTCCGCCTAATCCAACGCTAAACCCTTTTCCTTATTCAAGGTCACTAAACCCGCAAGAAACTGAACCCTAAGAGGGTATTGGTGAACCCTATCGTGGATGTGATTCAAAGATGGGGCACTGAACCTTAAGAGTAGGGTACTGCATAAGACGGGACGGAAAAGGGTTTAGGGTTGGATTAGGCGAACCCGCTTCGCGGCTCCGCCTAATCCAACCCTAAACCATTTTCCTTATCCAAGGTCACTAAACCCGCCTGAAAGTAAACCCTAAGAGGGTATTGGTAAACCCTTTCGTGGATGTGATTCAAAAATGGGGCACTGAACCTTAAGAGTAGAGTACTACATAAGACGGGACGGAATAGGGTTTAGGGTTGGATTAGGCGAACCCGCTTCGCGGCTCCGCCTAATCCAACCCTAAACCCTTTTCCTTATTCAAGGTCACTAAACCCGCAAGAAACTGAACCCTAAGAGGGTATTGGTGAACCCTGTCGTGGATGTGATTCAAAGAAGGGGCACTGAACCTTAAGAGTAGGGTACTGCATAAGACAGGACGGAAAAGTGTTTAGGGTTGGATTAGGCGGACCCGCTTCGCGGCTCTGCCTAATCCAACCCTAAACCCTTTTCCTTACTCAAGGTCACTAAACCCGCAAGAAACTGAACCCTAAGAGGGTATTGGTGAACCCTGTCATGGATGTGATTCAAAGATGGGGCACTGAACCTTAAGAGTAGGGTACTGCATAATACGGGACGGAAAAGGGTTTAGGGTTGGATTAGGTGAACCCGCTTCGCGGCTCCGCCTAATCCAACCCTAAACCATTTTCCTTATCCAAGGTCACTAAACCCGCAAGAAACTGAACCCTAAGAGGGTATTGGTAAACCCTTTCGTGGATGTGATTCAAAAATGGGGCACTGAACCTTAAGAGTAGGGTACTGCATAAGACGGGACGGAAAAGGGTTTAGGGTTGGATTAGGCGAACCCACTTCGCGGCTCCGCCTAATCCAACCCTAAACCCTTTTCCTTATTCAAGGTCACTAAACCCGCAAGAAACTGAACCCTAAGAGGGTATTGGTGAACCCTATCGTGGATGTAATTCAAAGATGGGGAACTGAACCTTAAGAGTAGGGTACTGCACAAGACGGGACGGAAAAGGGTTTAGGTTTGGATTAGGCGAACCCGCTTCGCGGCTCCGCCTAATCCAACCCTAAACCATTTTCCTTATCCAAGGTCACTAAACCCGCAAGAAACTGAACCCTAAGAGGGTATTGGTAAACCCTTTCGTGGATGTGATTCAAAAATGGGGCACTGAACCTTAAGAGTAGGGTACTGCATAAGACGGGACGGAAAAGGGTTTAGGGTTGGATTAGGCGAACCCGCTTCGCGGCTCCGCCTAATCCAACCCTAAACCCTTTTCCTTATCCAAGGTCACTAAACCCGCAAGAAACTGAACCCTAAGAGGGTATTGGTGAACCCTTTCGTGGATGTGATTCAAAAATGGGGCACTGAACCTTAAGGGTAGGGTACTGCATAAGACGGGACGGAAAAGGGTTTAGGTTTGGATTAGGCGAACCCGCTTCGCGTCTCCGCCTAATCCAACCATAAACCATTTTCCTTATCCAAGGTCACTAAACCCGCCTGAAACTAAACCCTAAGAGGGTATTGGTAAACCCTTTCGTGGATGTGATTCAAAAATGGGGCACTGAACCTTAAGAGTAGAGTACTACATAAGACGGGACGGAATAGGGTTTAGGGTTGGATTAGGCGAACCCGCTTCGCGGCTCCGCCTAATCCAACCCTAAACCCTTTTCCTTATTCAAGGTCACTAAACCCGCAAGAAACTGAACCCTAAGAGGGTATTGGTGAACCCTATCGTGGATGTGATTCAAAGATGGGGCACTGAACCTTAAGAGTAGGGTACTGCATAAGACGGGACGGAAAAGGGTTTAGGGTTGGATTAGGCGAACCCGCTTCGCGGCTCCGCCTAATCCAACCCTAAACCATTTTCCTTATCCAAGGTCACTAAACCCGCCTGAAAATAAACCCTAAGAGGGTATTGGTAAACCCTTTCGTGGATGTGATTCAAAAATGGGGCACTGAACCTTAAGAGTAGAGTACTACATAAGACGGGACGGAATAGGGTTTAGGGTTGGATTAGGCGAACCCGCTTCGCGGCTCCGCCTAATCCAACCCTAAACCATTTTCCTTATCCAAGGTCACTAAACCCGCCTGAAACTAAACCCTAAGAGGGTATTGGTAAACCCTTTCGTGGATGTGATTCAAAAATGGGGCACTGAACCTTAAGAGTAGAGTACTACATAAGACGGGACGGAATAGGGTTTAGGGTTGGATTAGGCGAACCCGCTTCGCGGCTCCGCCTAATCCAACCCTAAACCCTTTTCCTTATTCAAGGTCACTAAACCCGCAAGAAACTGAACCCTAAGAGGGTATTGGTGAACCCTGTCGAAGGGGCACTGAACCTTAAGAGTAGGGTACTGCATAAGACAGGACGGAAAAGTGTTTAGGGTTGGATTAGGCGGACCCGCTTCGCGGCTCTGCCTAATCCAACCCTAAACCCTTTTCCTTACTCAAGGTCACTAAACCCGCAAGAAACTGAACCCTAAGAGGGTATTGGTGAACCCTGTCATGGATGTGATTCAAAGATGGGGCACTGAACCTTAAGAGTAGGGTACTGCATAATACGGGACGGAAAAGGGTTTAGGGTTGGATTAGGCGAACCCGCTTCGCGGCTCCGCCTAATCCAACCCTAAACCATTTTCCTTATCCAAGGTCACTAAACCCGCAAGAAACTGAACCCTAAGAGGGTATTGGTAAACCCTTTCGTGGATGTGATTCAAAAATGGGGCACTGAACCTTAAGAGTAGGGTACTGCATAAGACGGGACGGAAAAGGGTTTAGGGTTGGATTAGACGAACCCACTTCGCGGCTCCGCCTAATCCAACCCTAAACCCTTTTCCTTATTCAAGGTCACTAAACCCGCAAGAAACTGAACCCTAAGAGGGTATTGGTGAACCCTATCGTGGATGTAATTCAAAGATGGGGAACTGAACCTTAAGAGTAGGGTACTGCACAAGACGGGACGGAAAAGGGTTTAGGTTTGGATTAGGCGAACCCGCTTCGCGGCTCCGCCTAATCCAACCCTAAACCATTTTCCTTATCCAAGGTCACTAAACCCGCAAGAAACTGAACCCTAAGAGGGTATTGGTAAACCCTTTCGTGGATGTGATTCAAAAATGGGGCACTGAACCTTAAGAGTAGGGTACTGCATAAGACGGGACGGAAAAGGGTTTAGGGTTGGATTAGGCGAACCCGCTTCGCGGCTCCGCCTAATCCAACCCAAAACCCTTTTCCTTATCCAAGGTCACTAAACCCGCAAGAAACTGAACCCTAAGAGGGTATTGGTGAACCCTTTCGTGGATGTGATTCAAAAATGGGGCACTGAACCTTAAGGGTAGGGTACTGCATAAGACGGGACGGAAAAGGGTTTAGGTTTGGATTAGGCGAACCCGCTTCGCGTCTCCGCCTAATCCAACCATAAACCATTTTCCTTATCCAAGGTCACTAAACCCGCCTGAAAGTAAACCCTAAGAGGGTATTGGTAAACCCTTTCGTGGATGTGATTCAAAAATGGGGCACTGAACCTTAAGAGTAGAGTACTACATAAGACGGGACGGAATAGGGTTTAGGGTTGGATTAGGCGAACCCGCTTCGCGGCTCCGCCTAATCCAACCCTAAACCATTTTCCTTATCCAAGGTCACTAAACCCGCCTGAAACTAAACCCTAAGAGGGTATTGGTAAACCCTTTCGTGGATGTGATTCAAAAATGGGGCACTGAACCTTAAGAGTAGAGTACTACATAAGACGGGACGGAATAGGGTTTAGGGTTGGATTAGGCGAACCCGCTTCGCGGCTCCGCCTAATCCAACCCTAAACCCTTTTCCTTATTCAAGGTCACTAAACCCGCAAGAAACTGAACCCTAAGAGGGTATTGGTGAACCCTGTCGAAGGGGCACTGAACCTTAAGAGTAGGGTACTGCATAAGACAGGACGGAAAAGTGTTTAGGGTTGGATTAGGCGGACCCGCTTCGCGGCTCTGCCTAATCCAACCCTAAACCCTTTTCCTTACTCAAGGTCACTAAACCCGCAAGAAACTGAACCCTAAGAGGGTATTGGTGAACCCTGTCATGGATGTGATTCAAAGATGGGGCACTGAACCTTAAGAGTAGGGTACTGCATAATACGGGACGGAAAAGGGTTTAGGGTTGGATTAGGCGAACCCGCTTCGCGGCTCCGCCTAATCCAACCCTAAACCATTTTCCTTATCCAAGGTCACTAAACCCGCAAGAAACTGAACCCTAAGAGGGTATTGGTAAACCCTTTCGTGGATGTGATTCAAAAATGGGGCACTGAACCTTAAGAGTAGGGTACTGCATAAGACGGGACGGAAAAGGGTTTAGGGTTGGATTAGACGAACCCACTTCGCGGCTCCGCCTAATCCAACCCTAAACCCTTTTCCTTATTCAAGGTCACTAAACCCGCAAGAAACTGAACCCTAAGAGGGTATTGGTGAACCCTATCGTGGATGTAATTCAAAGATGGGGAACTGAACCTTAAGAGTAGGGTACTGCACAAGACGGGACGGAAAAGGGTTTAGGTTTGGATTAGGCGAACCCGCTTCGCGGCTCCGCCTAATCCAACCCTAAACCATTTTCCTTATCCAAGGTCACTAAACCCGCAAGAAACTGAACCCTAAGAGGGTATTGGTAAACCCTTTCGTGGATGTGATTCAAAAATGGGGCACTGAACCTTAAGAGTAGGGTACTGCATAAGACGGGACGGAAAAGGGTTTAGGGTTGGATTAGGCGAACCCGCTTCGCGGCTCCGCCTAATCCAACCCAAAACCCTTTTCCTTATCCAAGGTCACTAAACCCGCAAGAAACTGAACCCTAAGAGGGTATTGGTGAACCCTTTCGTGGATGTGATTCAAAAATGGGGCACTGAACCTTAAGGGTAGGGTACTGCATAAGACGGGACGGAAAAGGGTTTAGGTTTGGATTAGGCGAACCCGCTTCGCGTCTCCGCCTAATCCAACCATAAACCATTTTCCTTATCCAAGGTCACTAAACCCGCCTGAAAGTAAACCCTAAGAGGGTATTGGTAAACCCTTTCGTGGATGTGATTCAAAAATGGGGCACTGAACCTTAAGAGTAGAGTACTACATAAGACGGGACGGAATAGGGTTTAGGGTTGGATTAGGCGAACCCGCTTCGCGGCTCCGCCTAATCCAACCCTAAACCATTTTCCTTATCCAAGGTCACTAAACCCGCCTGAAACTAAACCCTAAGAGGGTATTGGTAAACCCTTTCGTGGATGTGATTCAAAAATGGGGCACTGAACCTTAAGAGTAGAGTACTACATAAGACGGGACGGAATAGGGTTTAGGGTTGGATTAGGCGAACCCGCTTCGCGGCTCCGCCTAATCCAACCCTAAACCCTTTTCCTTATTCAAGGTCACTAAACCCGCAAGAAACTGAACCCTAAGAGGGTATTGGTGAACCCTGTCGAAGGGGCACTGAACCTTAAGAGTAGGGTACTGCATAAGACAGGACGGAAAAGTGTTTAGGGTTGGATTAGGCGGACCCGCTTCGCGGCTCTGCCTAATCCAACCCTAAACCCTTTTCCTTACTCAAGGTCACTAAACCCGCAAGAAACTGAACCCTAAGAGGGTATTGGTGAACCCTGTCATGGATGTGATTCAAAGATGGGGCACTGAACCTTAAGAGTAGGGTACTGCATAATACGGGACGGAAAAGGGTTTAGGGTTGGATTAGGCGAACCCGCTTCGCGGCTCCGCCTAATCCAACCCTAAACCATTTTCCTTATCCAAGGTCACTAAACCCGCAAGAAACTGAACCCTAAGAGGGTATTGGTAAACCCTTTCGTGGATGTGATTCAAAAATGGGGCACTGAACCTTAAGAGTAGGGTACTGCATAAGACGGGACGGAAAAGGGTTTAGGGTTGGATTAGACGAACCCACTTCGCGGCTCCGCCTAATCCAACCCTAAACCCTTTTCCTTATTCAAGGTCACTAAACCTGCAAGAAACTGAACCCTAAGAGGGTATTGGTGAACCCTATCGTGGATGTAATTCAAAGATGGGGAACTGAACCTTAAGAGTAGGGTACTGCACAAGACGGGACGGAAAAGGGTTTAGGTTTGGATTAGGCGAACCCGCTTCGCGGCTCCGCCTAATCCAACCCTAAACCATTTTCCTTATCCAAGGTCACTAAACCCGCAAGAAACTGAACCCTAAGAGGGTATTGGTAAACCCTTTCGTGGATGTGATTCAAAAATGGGGCACTGAACCTTAAGAGTAGGGTACTGCATAAGACGGGACGGAAAAGGGTTTAGGGTTGGATTAGGCGAACCCGCTTCGCGGCTCCGCCTAATCCAACCCAAAACCCTTTTCCTTATCCAAGGTCACTAAACCCGCAAGAAACTGAACCCTAAGAGGGTATTGGTGAACCCTTTCGTGGATGTGATTCAAAAATGGGGCACTGAACCTTAAGGGTAGGGTACTGCATAAGACGGGACGGAAAAGGGTTTAGGTTTGGATTAGGCGAACCCGCTTCGCGTCTCCGCCTAATCCAACCATAAACCATTTTCCTTATCCAAGGTCACTAAACCCGCCTGAAACTAAACCCTAAGAGGGTATTGGTAAACCCTTTCGTGGATGTGATTCAAAAATGGGGCACTGAACCTTAAGAGTAGAGTACTACATAAGACGGGACGGAATAGGGTTTAGGGTTGGATTAGGCGAACCCGCTTCGCGGCTCCGCCTAATCCAACCCTAAACCCTTTTCCTTATTCAAGGTCACTAAACCCGCAAGAAACTGAACCCTAAGAGGGTATTGGTGAACCCTATCGTGGATGTGATTCAAAGATGGGGCACTGAACCTTAAGAGTAGGGTACTGCATAAGACGGGACGGAAAAGGGTTTAGGGTTGGATTAGGCGAACCCGCTTCGCGGCTCCGCCTAATCCAACCCTAAACCATTTTCCTTATCCAAGGTCACTAAACCCGCCTGAAAGTAAACCCTAAGAGGGTATTGGTAAACCCTTTCGTGGATGTGATTCAAAAATGGGGCACTGAACCTTAAGAGTAGAGTACTACATAAGACGGGACGGAATAGGGTTTAGGGTTGGATTAGGCGAACCCGCTTCGCGGCTCCGCCTAATCCAACCCTAAACCATTTTCCTTATCCAAGGTCACTAAACCCGCCTGAAACTAAACCCTAAGAGGGTATTGGTAAACCCTTTCGTGGATGTGATTCAAAAATGGGGCACTGAACCTTAAGAGTAGAGTACTACATAAGACGGGACGGAATAGGGTTTAGGGTTGGATTAGGCGAACCCGCTTCGCGGCTCCGCTTAATCCAACCCTAAACCCTTTTCCTTATTCAAGGTCACTAAACCCGCAAGAAACTGAACCCTAAGAGGGTATTGGTGAACCCTGTCGAAGGGGCACTGAACCTTAAGAGTAGGGTACTGCATAAGACAGGACGGAAAAGTGTTTAGGGTTGGATTAGGCGGACCCGCTTCGCGGCTCTGCCTAATCCAACCCTAAACCCTTTTCCTTACTCAAGGTCACTAAACCCGCAAGAAACTGAACCCTAAGAGGGTATTGGTGAACCCTGTCATGGATGTGATTCAAAGATGGGGCACTGAACCTTAAGAGTAGGGTACTGCATAATACGGGACGGAAAAGGGTTTAGGGTTGGATTAGGCGAACCCGCTTCGCGGCTCCGCCTAATCCAACCCTAAACCATTTTCCTTATCCAAGGTCACTAAACCCGCAAGAAACTGAACCCTAAGAGGGTATTGGTAAACCCTTTCGTGGATGTGATTCAAAAATGGGGCACTGAACCTTAAGAGTAGGGTACTGCATAAGACGGGACGGAAAAGGGTTTAGGGTTGGATTAGGCGAACCCGCTTCGCGGCTCCGCCTAATCCAACCCTAAACCCTTTTCCTTATCCAAGGTCACTAAACCCGCAAGAAACTGAACCCTAAGAGGGTATTGGTGAACCCTTTCGTGGATGTGATTCAAAAATGGGGCACTGAACCTTAAGGGTAGGGTACTGCATAAGACGGGACGGAAAAGGGTTTAGGTTTGGATTAGGCGAACCCGCTTCGCGTCTCCGCCTAATCCAACCATAAACCATTTTCCTTATCCAAGGTCACTAAACCCGCCTGAAACTAAACCCTAAGAGGGTATTGGTAAACCCTTTCGTGGATGTGATTCAAAAATGGGGCACTGAACCTTAAGAGTAGAGTACTACATAAGACGGGACGGAATAGGGTTTAGGGTTGGATTAGGCGAACCCGCTTCGCGGCTCCGCCTAATCCAACCCTAAACCCTTTTCCTTATTCAAGGTCACTAAACCCGCAAGAAACTGAACCCTAAGAGGGTATTGGTGAACCCTATCGTGGATGTAATTCAAAGATGGGGCACTGAACCTTAAGAGTAGGGTACTGCATAAGACGGGACGGAAAAGGGTTTAGGGTTGGATTAGGCGAACCCGCTTCGCGGCTCCGCCTAATCCAACCCTAAACCATTTTCCTTATCCAAGGTCACTAAACCCGCCTGAAAGTAAACCCTAAGAGGGTATTGGTAAACCCTTTCGTGGATGTGATTCAAAAATGGGGCACTGAACCTTAAGAGTAGAGTACTACATAAGACGGGACGGAATAGGGTTTAGGGTTGGATTAGGCGAACCCGCTTCGCGGCTCCGCCTAATCCAACCCTAAACCATTTTCCTTATCCAAGGTCACTAAACCCGCCTAAAACTAAACCCTAAGAGGGTATTGGTAAACCCTTTCGTGGATGTGATTCAAAAATGGGGCACTGAACCTTAAGAGTAGAGTACTACATAAGACGGGACGGAATAGGGTTTAGGGTTGGATTAGGCGAACCCGCTTCGCGGCTCCGCCTAATCCAACCCTAAACCCTTTTCCTTATTCAAGGTCACTAAACCCGCAAGAAACTGAACCCTAAGAGGGTATTGGTGAACCCTGTCGAAGGGGCACTGAACCTTAAGAGTAGGGTACTGCATAAGACAGGACGGAAAAGTGTTTAGGGTTGGATTAGGCGGACCCGCTTCGCGGCTCTGCCTAATCCAACCCTAAACCCTTTTCCTTACTCAAGGTCACTAAACCCGCAAGAAACTGAACCCTAAGAGGGTATTGGTGAACCCTGTCATGGATGTGATTCAAAGATGGGGCACTGAACCTTAAGAGTAGGGTACTGCATAATACGGGACGGAAAAGGGTTTAGGGTTGGATTAGGCGAACCCGCTTCGCGGCTCCGCCTAATCCAACCCTAAACCATTTTCCTTATCCAAGGTCACTAAACCCGCAAGAAACTGAACCCTAAGAGGGTATTGGTAAACCCTTTCGTGGATGTGATTCAAAAATGGGGCACTGAACCTTAAGAGTAGGGTACTGCATAAGACGGGACGGAAAAGGGTTTAGGGTTGGATTAGACGAACCCACTTCGCGGCTCCGCCTAATCCAACCCTAAACCCTTTTCCTTATTCAAGGTCACTAAACCCGCAAGAAACTGAACCCTAAGAGGGTATTGGTGAACCCTATCGTGGATGTAATTCAAAGATGGGGAACTGAACCTTAAGAGTAGGGTACTGCACAAGACGGGACGGAAAAGGGTTTAGGTTTGGATTAGGCGAACCCGCTTCGCGGCTCCGCCTAATCCAACCCTAAACCATTTTCCTTACCCAAGGTCACTAAACCCGCAAGAAACTGAACCCTAAGAGGGTATTGGTAAACCCTTTCGTGGATGTGATTCAAAAATGGGGCACTGAACCTTAAGAGTAGGGTACTGCATAAGACGGGACGGAAAAGGGTTTAGGGTTGGATTAGGCGAACCCGCTTCGCGGCTCCGCCTAATCCAACCCAAAACCCTTTTCCTTATCCAAGGTCACTAAACCCGCAAGAAACTGAACCCTAAGAGGGTATTGGTGAACCCTTTCGTGGATGTGATTCAAAAATGGGGCACTGAACCTTAAGGGTAGGGTACTGCATAAGACGGGACGGAAAAGGGTTTAGGTTTGGATTAGGCGAACCCGCTTCGCGTCTCCGCCTAATCCAACCATAAACCATTTTCCTTATCCAAGGTCACTAAACCCGCCTGAAACTAAACCCTAAGAGGGTATTGGTAAACCCTTTCGTGGATGTGATTCAAAAATGGGGCACTGAACCTTAAGAGTAGAGTACTACATAAGACGGGACGGAATAGGGTTTAGGGTTGGATTAGGCGAACCCGCTTCGCGGCTCCGCCTAATCCAACCCTAAACCCTTTTCCTTATTCAAGGTCACTAAACCCGCAAGAAACTGAACCCAAAGAGGGTATTGGTGAACCCTATCGTGGATGTGATTCAAAGATGGGGCACTGAACCTTAAGAGTAGGGTACTGCATAAGACGGGACGGAAAAGGGTTTAGGGTTGGATTAGGCGAACCCGCTTCGCGGCTCCGCCTAATCCAACCCTAAACCATTTTCCTTATCCAAGGTCACTAAACCCGCCTGAAAGTAAACCCTAAGAGGGTATTGGTAAACCCTTTCGTGGATGTGATTCAAAAATGGGGCACTGAACCTTAAGAGTAGAGTACTACATAAGACGGGACGGAATAGGGTTTAGGGTTGGATTAGGCGAACCCGCTTCGCGGCTCCGCCTAATCCAACCCTAAACCATTTTCCTTATCCAAGGTCACTAAACCCGCCTGAAACTAAACCCTAAGAGGGTATTGGTAAACCCTTTCGTGGATGTGATTCAAAAATGGGGCACTGAACCTTAAGAGTAGAGTACTACATAAGACGGGACGGAATAGGGTTTAGGGTTGGATTAGGCGAACCCGCTTCGCGGCTCCGCTTAATCCAACCCTAAACCCTTTTCCTTATTCAAGGTCACTAAACCCGCAAGAAACTGAACCCTAAGAGGGTATTGGTGAACCCTGTCGAAGGGGCACTGAACCTTAAGAGTAGGGTACTGCATAAGACAGGACGGAAAAGTGTTTAGGGTTGGATTAGGCGGACCCGCTTCGCGGCTCTGCCTAATCCAACCCTAAACCCTTTTCCTTACTCAAGGTCACTAAACCCGCAAGAAACTGAACCCTAAGAGGGTATTGGTGAACCCTGTCATGGATGTGATTCAAAGATGGGGCACTGAACCTTAAGAGTAGGGTACTGCATAATACGGGACGGAAAAGGGTTTAGGGTTGGATTAGGCGAACCCGCTTCGCGGCTCCGCCTAATCCAACCCTAAACCATTTTCCTTATCCAAGGTCACTAAACCCGCAAGAAACTGAACCCTAAGAGGGTATTGGTAAACCCTTTCGTGGATGTGATTCAAAAATGGGGCACTGAACCTTAAGAGTAGGGTACTGCATAAGACGGGACGGAAAAGGGTTTAGGGTTGGATTAGACGAACCCACTTCGCGGCTCCGCCTAATCCAACCCTAAACCCTTTTCCTTATTCAAGGTCACTAAACCCGCAAGAAACTGAACCCTAAGAGGGTATTGGTGAACCCTATCGTGGATGTAATTCAAAGATGGGGAACTGAACCTTAAGAGTAGGGTACTGCACAAGACGGGACGGAAAAGGGTTTAGGTTTGGATTAGGCGAACCCGCTTCGCGGCTCCGCCTAATCCAACCCTAAACCATTTTCCTTATCCAAGGTCACTAAACCCGCAAGAAACTGAACCTTAAGAGGGTATTGGTAAACCCTTTCGTGGATGTGATTCAAAAATGGGGCACTGAACCTTAAGAGTAGGGTACTGCATAAGACGGGACGGAAAAGGGTTTAGGGTTGGATTAGGCGAACCCGCTTCGCGGCTCCGCCTAATCCAACCCTAAACCCTTTTCCTTATCCAAGATCACTAAACCCGCAAGAAACTGAACCCTAAGAGGGTATTGGTGAACCCTTTCGTGGATGTGATTCAAAAATGGGGCACTGAACCTTAAGGGTAGGGTACTGCATAAGACGGGACGGAAAAGGGTTTAGGTTTGGATTAGGCGAACCCGCTTCGCGTCTCCGCCTAATCCAACCATAAACCATTTTCCTTATCCAAGGTCACTAAACCCGCCTGAAACTAAACCCTAAGAGGGTATTGGTAAACCCTTTCGTGGATGTGATTCAAAAATGGGGCACTGAACCTTAAGAGTAGAGTACTACATAAGACGGGACGGAATAGGGTTTAGGGTTGGATTAGGAGAACCCGCTTCGCGGCTCCGCCTAATCCAACCCTAAACCCTTTTCCTTATTCAAGGTCACTAAACCCGCAAGAAACTGAACCCTAAGAGGGTATTGGTGAACCCTATCGTGGATGTGATTCAAAGATGGGGCACTGAACCTTAAGAGTAGGATACTGCATAAGACGGGACGGAAAAGGGTTTAGGGTTGGATTAGGTGAACCCGCTTCGCGGCTCCGCCTAATCCAACCCTAAACCATTTTCCTTATCCAAGGTCACTAAACCCGCCTGAAAGTAAACCCTAAGAGGGTATTGGTAAACCCTTTCGTGGATGTGATTCAAAAATGGGGCACTGAACCTTAAGAGTAGAGTACTACATAAGACGGGACGGAATAGGGTTTAGGGTTGGATTAGGCGAACCCGCTTCGCGGCTCCGCCTAATCTAACCCTAAACCCTTTTCCTTATTCAAGGTCACTAAACCCGCAAGAAACTGAACCCTAAGAGGGTATTGGTGAACCCTGTCGTGGATGTGATTTAAAGATGGGGCACTGAACCTTAAGAGTAGGGTACTGCATAAGACGGGACGGAAAAGGGTTTAGGGTTGGATTTGGCGAACCCGCTTCGCGGCTCCGCCTAATCCAACCCTAAACCATTTTCCTTATCCAAGGTCACTAAACCCGCAAGAAACTGAAACCTAAGAGGGTATTGGTAAACCCTTTCGTGGATGTGATTCAAAAATGGGGCACTGAACCTTAAGAGTAGGGTACTGCATAAGACGGGACGGAAAAGGGTTTAGGGTTGGATTAGGCGAACCCGCTTCGCGGCTCCGCCTAATCCAACCCTAAACCCTTTTCCTTATTCAAGGTCACTAAACCCGCAAGAAACTGAACCCTAAGAGGGTATTGGTGAACCCTATCGTGGATGTGATTCAAAGATGGGGCACTGAACCTTAAGAGTAGGGTACTGCACAAGACGGGACGGAAAAGGGTTTAGGTTTGGATTAGGCGAACCCGCTTCGCGGCTCCGCCTAATCCAACCCTAAACCATTTTCCTTATCCAAGGTCACTAAACCCGCAAGAAACTGAACCCTAAGAGGGTATTGGTGAACCCTTTCGTGGATGTGATTCAAAAATGGGGCAGTGAACCTTAAGGGTAGGGTACTGCATAAGACGGGACGGAAAAGGGTTTAGGTTTGGATTAGGCGAACCCGCTTCGCGGCTCCGCCTAATCCAACCCTAAACCCTTTTCCTTATTCAAGGTCACTAAACCCGCAAGAAACTGAACCCTAAGAGGGTATTGGTGAACCCTGTCGTGGATGTGATTCAAAGATGGGGCACTGAACCTTAAGAGTAGGGTACTGCATAAGACGGGACGGAAAAGGGTTTAGGGTTGGATTAGGCGAACCCGCTTCGCGGCTCCGCCTAATCCAACCCTAAACCCTTTTCCTTATTCAAGGTCACTAAACCCGCAAGAAACTGAACCCTAAGAGGGTATTGGTAAACCCTATCGTGGATGTGATTCAAAGATGGGGCACTGAACCTTAAGAGTAGGGTACTGCATAAGACGGGACGGAAAAGGGTTTAGGTTTGGATTAGGCGAACCCGCTTCGCGGCTCTGCCTAATCCAACCCTAAACCATTTTCCTTATCCAAGGTCACTAAACCCGCAAGAAACTGAACCCTAAGAGGGTATTGGTTAACCCTTTCGTGGATGTGATTCAAAAATGGGGCACTGAACCTTAAGGGTAGGGTACTGCATAAGACGGGACGGAAAAGGGTTTTGGTTTGGATTAGGCGAACCCGCTTCGCGGCTCCGCCTAATCCAACCATAAACCATTTTCCTTATCCAAGGTCACTAAACCCGCCTGAAACTAAACCCTAAGAGGGTATTGGTAAACCCTTTCGTGGATATGATTCAAAAATGGGGCACTGAACCTTAAGAGTAGAGTACTACATAAGACGGGACGGAAAAGGGTTTAGGGTTGGATTAGGCGAACCCGCTTCGCGGCTCCGCCTAATCCAACCCTAAACCCTTTTCCTTATTCAAGGTCACTAAACCCGCAAGAAACTGAACCCTAAGAGGGTATTGGTGAACCCTGTCGTGGATGTGATTCAAAGATGGGGCACTGAACCTTAAGAGTAGGGTACTGCATAAGACGGGACGGAAAAGGGTTTAGGGTTGGATTAGGCGAACCCGCTTCGCGGCTCTGCCTAATCCAACCCTAAACCCTTTTCCTTATCCAAGGTCACTAAATCCGCAAGAAACTGAACCCTAAGAGGGTATTGGTGAACCCTTTCGTGGATGTGATTCAAAAATGGGGCACTGAACCTTAAGAGTAGGGTACTGCATAAGACGGGACGGAAAAGGGTTTAGGGTTGGATTAGGCGAACCCGCTTCGCAGCTCCGCCTAATCCAACCCTAAACCCTTTTCCTTATTCAAGGTCACTAAACCCGCAAGAAACTGAACCCTAAGAGGGTATTGGTGAACCCTGTCGTGGATGTGATTCAAAGATGGGGCACTGAACCTTAAGAGTAGGGTACTGCATAAGACGGGACGGAAAAGGGTTTAGGGTTGGATTAGGCGAACCCGCTTCGCGGCTCCGCCTAATCCAACCCTAAACCCTTTTCCTTATTCAAGGTCACTAAACCCGCAAGAAACTGAACCCTAAGAGGGTATTGGTAAACCCTATCGTGGATGTGATTCAAAGATGGGGCACTGAACCTTAAGAGTAGGGTACTGCATAAGACGGGACGGAAAAGGGTTTAGGTTTGGATTAGGCGAACCCGCTTCGCGGCTCTGCCTAATCCAACCCTAAACCATTTTCCTTATCCAAGGTCACTAAACCCGCAAGAAACTGAACCCTAAGAGGGTATTGGTGAACCCTTTCGTGGATGTGATTCAAAAATGGGGCACTGAACCTTAAGGGTAGGGTACTGCATAAGACGGGACGGAAAAGGGTTTTGGTTTGGATTAGGCGAACCCGCTTCGCGGCTCCGCCTAATCCAACCATAAACCATTTTCCTTATCCAAGGTCACTAAACCCGCCTGAAACTAAACCCTAAGAGGGTATTGGTAAACCCTTTCGTGGATATGATTCAAAAATGGGGCACTGAACCTTAAGAGTAGAGTACTACATAAGACGGGACGGAAAAGGGTTTAGGGTTGGATTAGGCGAACCCGCTTCGCGGCTCCGCCTAATCCAACCCTAAACCCTTTTCCTTATTCAAGGTCACTAAACCCGCAAGAAACTGAACCCTAAGAGGGTATTGGTGAACCCTGTCGTGGATGTGATTCAAAGATGGGGCACTGAACCTTAAGAGTAGGGTACTGCATAAGACGGGACGGAAAAGGGTTTAGGGTTGGATTAGGCGAACCCGCTTCGCGGCTCTGCCTAATCCAACCCTAAACCATTTTCCTTATCCAAGGTCACTAAACCCGCAAGAAACTGAACCCTAAGAGGGTATTGGTGAACCCTTTCGTGGATGTGATTCAAAAATGGGGCACTGAACCTTAAGAGTAGGGTACTGCATAAGACGGGACGGAAAAGGGTTTAGGGTTGGATTAGGCGAACCCGCTTCGCGGCTCCGCCTAATCCAACCCTAAACCCTTTTCCTTATTCAAGGTCACTAAACCAGCAAGAAACTGAACCCTAAGAGGGTATTGGTGAACCCTGTCGTGGATGGGATTCAAAGAAGGGGCACTGAACCTTAAGAGTAGGGTACTGCATAAGACAGGACGGAAAAGTGTTTAGGGTTGGATTAGGCGGACCCGCTTCGCGGCTCTGCCTAATCCAACCCTAAACCCTTTTCCTTACTCAAGGTCACTAAACCCGCAAGAAACTTAACCCTAAGAGGGTATTGGTGAACCCTGTCGTGGATGTGATTCAAAGATGGGGCACTGAACCTTAAGAGTAGGGTACTGCATAAGACGGGACGGAAAAGGGTTTAGGGTTGGATTAGGCGAACCCGCTTCGCGGCTCCGCCTAATCCAACCCTAAACCATTTTCCTTATCCAAGGTCACTAAACCCGCAAGAAACTGAACACTAAGAGGGTATTGGTAAACCCTTTCGTGGATGTGATTCAAAAATGGAGCACTGAACCTTAAGAGTAGGGTACAGCATCAGACGGGACGGAAAAGGGTTTAGGGTTGGATTAGGCGAACCCGCTTCGCGGCTCCGCCTAATCCAACCCTAAACCCATTTCCTTATTCAAGGTCACTAAAACCGCAAGAAACTGAACCCTAAGAGGGTATTGGTGAACCCTATCGTGGATGTGATTCAAAGATGGGGCACTGAACCTTAAGAGTAGGGTATTGCACAAGACGGGACAGAAAAGGGTTTAGGTTTGGATTAGGCGAACCCGCTTCGCGGCTCCGCCTAATCCAACCCTAAACCATTTTCCTTATCCAAGGTCACTAAACCCGCAAGAAACTGAACCCTAAGAGGGTATTGGTGAACCCTTTCGTGAATGTGATTCAAAAATGGGGCACTGAACCTTAAGGGTAGGGTACTGCATAAGACGGGACGGAAAAGGGTTTAGGTTTGGATTAGGCAAACCCGCTTCGCGGCTCCGCCTAATCCAACCATAAACCATTTTCCTTATCCAAGGTCACTAAACCCGCCTGAAACTAAACCCTAAGAGGGTATTGGTAAACCCTTTCGTGGATGTGATTCAAAAATGGGGCACTGAACCTTAAGAGTAGAGTACTACATAAGACGGGGCAGAATAGGGTTTAGGGTTGGATTAGGCGAACCCGCTTCGCGGCTCCGCCTAATCCAACCCTAAACCCTTTTCCTTATTCAAGGTCACTAAACCCGCAAGAAACTGAACCCTAAGAGGGTATTGGTGAACCCTGTCGTGGATGTGATTCAAAGATGGGGCACTGAACCTTAAGAGTAGGGTACTGCATAAGACGGGACGGAAAAGGATTTAGGGTTGGATTAGGCGAACCCGCTTCGCGGCTCTGCCTAATCCAACCCTAAACCATTTTCCTTATCCAAGGTCACTAAACCCGCAAGAAACTGAACCCTAAGAGGGTATTGGTGAACCCTTTCGTGGATGTGATTCAAAAATGGGGCACTGAACCTTAAGAGTAGGGTACTGCATAAGACGGGACGGAAAAGGGTTTAGGTTTGGATTAGGCAAACCCGCTTCGCGGCTCCGCCTAATCCAACCATAAACCATTTTCCTTATCCAAGGTCACTAAACCCGCCTGAAACTAAACCCTAAGAGGGTATTGGTAAACCCTTTCGTGGATGTGATTCAAAAATGGGGCACTGAACCTTAAGAGTAGAGTACTACATAAGACGGGGCAGAATAGGGTTTAGGGTTGGATTAGGCGAACCCGCTTCGCGGCTCCGCCTAATCCAACCCTAAACCCTTTTCCTTATTCAAGGTCACTAAACCCGCAAGAAACTGAACCCTAAGAGGGTATTGGTGAACCCTGTCGTGGATGTGATTCAAAGATGGGGCACTGAACCTTAAGAGTAGGGTACTGCATAAGACGGGACGGAAAAGGATTTAGGGTTGGATTAGGCGAACCCGCTTCGCGGCTCTGCCTAATCCAACCCTAAACCATTTTCCTTATCCAAGGTCACTAAACCCGCAAGAAACTGAACCCTAAGAGGGTATTGGTGAACCCTTTAGTGGATGTGATTCAAAAATGGGGCACTGAACCTTAAGAGTAGGGTACTGCATAAGACGGGACGGAAAAGGGTTTAGGGTTGGATTAGGCGAACCCGCTTCGCGGCTCCGCCTAATCCAACCCTAAACCCTTTACCTTATTCAAGGTCACTAAACCCGCAAGAAACTGAACCCTAAGAGGGTATTGGTAAACCCTTTCGTGGATGTGATTCAAAAATGGAGCACTGAACCTTAAGAGTAGGGTACAGCATAAGACGGGACGGAAAAGGGTTTAGGGTTGGATTAGGCGAACCCGCTTCGCGGCTCCGCCTAATCCAACCCTAAACCCATTTCCTTATTCAAGGTCACTAAAACCGCAAGAAACTGAACCCTAAGAGGGTATTGGTGAACCCTATCGTGGATGTGATTCAAAGATGGGGCACTGAACCTTAAGAGTAGGGTACTGCATAAGACGGGACGGAAAAGGGTTTAGGGTTGGATTAGGCGAACCCGCTTCGCGGCTCCGCCTAATCCAACCCTAAACCATTTTCCTTATCCAAGGTCACTAAACCCGCAAGAAACTGAACCCTAAGAGGGTATTGGTAAACCCTTTCGTGGATGTGATTCAAAAATGGAGCACTGAACCTTAAGAGTAGGGTACAGCATAAGACGGGACGGAAAAGGGTTTAGGGTTGGATTAGGCAAACCCGCTTCGCGGCTCCGCCTAATCCAACCCTAAACCCATTTCCTTATTCAAGGTCACTAAAACCGCAAGAAACTGAACCCTAAGAGGGTATTGGTGAACCCTATCGTGGATGTGATTCAAAGATGGGGCACTGAACCTTAAGAGTAGGGTACTGCACAAGACGGGACAGAAAAGGGTTTAGGTTTGGATTAGGCGAACCCGCTTCGCGGCTCCGCCTAATCCAACCCTAAACCATTTTCCTTATCCAAGGTCACTAAACCCGCAAGAAACTGAACCCTAAGAGGGTATTGGTGAACCCTTTCGTGAATGTGATTCAAAAATGGGGCACTGAACCTTAAGGGTAGGGTACTGCATAAGACGGGACGGAAAAGGGTTTAGGTTTGGATTAGGCAAACCCGCTTCGCGGCTCCGCCTAATCCAACCATAAACCATTTTCCTTATCCAAGGTCACTAAACCCGCCTGAAACTAAAGCCTAAGAGGGTATTGGTAAACCCTTTCGTGGATGTGATTCAAAAATGGGGCACTGAACCTTAAGAGTAGAGTACTACATAAGACGAGGCAGAATAGGGTTTAGGGTTGGATTAGGCGAACCCGCTTCGCGGCTCCGCCTAATCCAACCCTAAACCCTTTTCCTTATTCAAGGTCACTAAACCCGCAAGAAACTGAACCCTAAGAGGGTATTGGTGAACCCTGTCGTGGATGTGATTCAAAGATGGGGCACTGAACCTTAAGAGTAGGGTACTGCATAAGACGGGACGGAAAAGGATTTAGGGTTGGATTAGGCGAACCCGCTTCGCGGCTCTGCCTAATCCAACCCTAAACCATTTTCCTTATCCAAGGTCACTAAACCCGCAAGAAACTGAACCCTAAGAGGGTATTGGTGAACCCTTTCGTGGATGTGATTCAAAAATGGGGCACTGAACCTTAAGAGTAGGGTACTGCATAAGACGGGACGGAAAAGGGTTTAGGGTTGGATTAGGCGAACCCGCTTCGCGGCTCCGCCTAATCCAACCCTAAACCCTTTACCTTATTCAAGGTCACTAAACCCGCAAGAAACTGAACCCTAAGAGGGTATTGGTGAACCCTGTCGTGGATGTGATTCAAAGAAGGGGCACTGAACCTTAAGAGTAGGGTACTGCATAAGACAGGACGGAAAAGTGTTTAGGGTTGGATTAGGCGGACCCGCTTCGCGGCTCTGCCTAATCCAACCCTAAACCCTTTTCCTTACTCAAGGTCACTAAACCCGCAAGAAACTGAACCCTAAGAGGGTATTGGTGAACCCTGTCGTGGATGTGATTCAAAGATGGGGCACTGAACCTTAAGAGTAGGGTACTGCATAAGACGGGACGGAAAAGGGTTTAGGGTTGGATTAGGCGAACCCGCTTCGCGGCTCCGCCTAATCCAACCCTAAACCATTTTCCTTATCCAAGGTCACTAAACCCGGAAGAAACTGAACCCTAAGAGGGTATTGGTAAACCCTTTCGTGGATGTGATTCAAAAATGGGGCACTGAACCTTAAGAGTAGGGTACTGCATAAGACGGGACGGAAAAGGGTTTAGGGTTGGATTAGGCGAACCCGCTTCGCGGCTCCGCCTAATCCAACCCTAAACCCTTTTCCTTATTCAAGGTCACTAAACCCGCAAGAAACTGAACCCTAAGAGGGTATTGGTGAACCCTATCGTGGATGTGATTCAAAGATGGGGCACTGAACCTTAAGAGTAGGGTACTGCACAAGACGGGACGGAAAAGGGTTTAGGTTTGGATTAGGCGAACCCGCTTCGCGGCTCCGCCTAATCCAACCCTAAACCCTTTACCTTATTCAAGGTCACTAAACCCGCAAGAAACTGAACCCTAAGAGGGTATTGGTGAACCCTGTCGTGGATGTGATTCAAAGAAGGGGCACTGAACCTTAAGAGTAGGGTACTGCATAAGACAGGACGGAAAAGTGTTTAGGGTTGGATTAGGCGGACCCGCTTCGCGGCTCTGCCTAATCCAACCCTAAACCCTTTTCCTTACTCAAGGTCACTAAACCCGCAAGAAACTGAACCCTAAGAGGGTATTGGTGAACCCTGTCGTGGATGTGATTCAAAGATGGGGCACTGAACCTTAAGAGTAGGGTACTGCATAAGACGGGACGGAAAAGGGTTTAGGGTTGGATTAGGTGAACCCGCTTCGCGGCTCCGCCTAATCCAACCCTAAACCATTTTCCTTATCCAAGGTCACTAAACCCGCAAGAAACTGAACCCTAAGAGGGTATTGGTAAACCCTTTCGTGGATGTGATTCAAAAATAGGGCACTGAACCTTAAGAGTAGGGTACTGCATAAGACGGGACGGAAAAGGGTTTAGGGTTGGATTAGGCGAACCCGCTTCGCGGCTCCGCCTAATCCAACCCTAAACCCTTTTCCTTATTCAAGGTCACTAAACCCGCAAGAAACTGAACCCTAAGAGGGTATTGGTGAACCCTATCGTGGATGTTATTCAAAGATGGGGCACTGAACCTTAAGAGTAGGGTACTGCACAAGACGGGACGGAAAAGGGTTTAGGTTTGGATTAGGCGAACCCGCTTCGCGGCTCCGCCTAATCCAACCCTAAACCATTTTCCTTATCCAAGGTCACTAAACCCGCAAGAAACTGAACCCTAAGAGGGTATTGGTGAACCCTTTCGTGGATGTGATTCAAAAATGGGGCACTGAACCTTAAGGGTAGGGTACTGCATAAGACGGGACGGAAAAGGGATTAGGTTTGGATTAGGCGAACCCGCGTCGCGGCTCCGCCTAATCCAACCATAAACCATTTTCCTTATCCAAGGTCACTAAACCCGCCTGAAACTAAACCCTAAGAGGGTATTGGTAAACCCTTTCGTGGATGTGATTCAAAAATGGGGCACTGAACCTTAAGAGTAGGGTACTGCATAAGACGGGACGGAAAAGGGTTTAGGGTTGGATTAGGTGAACCCGCTTCGCGGCTCCGCCTAATCCAACCCTAAACCATTTTCCTTATCCAAGGTCACTAAACCCGCAAGAAACTGAACCCTAAGAGGGTATTGGTAAACCCTTTCGTGGATGTGATTCAAAAATAGGGCACTGAACCTTAAGAGTAGGGTACTGCATAAGACGGGACGAAAAAGGGTTTAGGGTTGGATTAGGCGAACCCGCTTCGCGGCTCCGCCTAATCCAACACTAAACCCTTTTCCTTATTCAAGGTCACTAAACCCGCAAGAAACTGAACCCTAAGAGGGTATTGGTGAACCCTATCGTGGATGTGATTCAAAGATGGGGCACTGAACCTTAAGAGTAGGGTACTGCACAAGACGGGACGGAAAAGGGTTTAGGTTTGGATTAGGCGAACCCGCTTCGCGGCTCCGCCTAATCCAACCCTAAACCATTTTCCTTATCCAAGGTCACTAAACCCGGAAGAAACTGAACCCTAAGAGGGTATTGGTGAACCCTTTCGTGGATGTGATTCAAAAATGGGGCACTGAACCTTAAGGGTAGGGTACTGCATAAGACGGGACGGAAAAGGGTTTAGGTTTGGATTAGGCGAACCCGCGTCGCGGCTCCGCCTAATCCAACCATAAACCATTTTCCTTATCCAAGGTCACTAAACCCGCCTGAAACTAAACCCTAAGAGGGTATTGGTAAACCCTTTCGTGGATGTGATTCAAAAATGGGGCACTGAACCTTAAGAGTAGAGTACTACATAAGACAGGACGGAAAAGGGTTTAGGGTTGGATTAGGCGAACCCGCTTCGCGGCTCCGCCTAATCCAACCCAAAACCATTTTCCTTATCCAAGGTCACTAAACCCGCAAGAAACTGAACCCTAAGAGGGTATTGGTGAACCCTTTCGTGGATGTGATTCAAAAATGGGGCACTGAACCTTAAGGGTAGGGTACTGCATAAGACGGGACGGAAAAGGGTTTAAGTTTGGATTAGGCGAACCCGCGTCGCGGCTCCGCCTAATCCAACCATAAACCATTTTCCTTATCCAAGGTCACTAAACCCGCCTGAAACTAAACCCTAAGAGGGTATTGGTAAACCCTTTCGTGGATGTGATTCAAAAATGGGGCACTGAACCTTAAGAGTAGAGTACTACATAAGACGGGACGGAATAGGGTTTAGGGTTGGATTAGGCGAACCCGCTTCGCGGCTCCGCCTAATCCAACCCTAAACCCTTTTCCTTATTCAAGGTCACTAAACCCGCAAGAAACTGAACCCTAAGAGGGTATTGGTGAACCCTATCGTGGATGGGATTCAAAGATGGGGCACTGAACCTTAAGAGTAGGGTACTGCATAAGACAGGACGGAGAAGGGTTTAGGGTTGGATTAGGCGAACCCGCTACACGGCTCCGCCTAATCCAACCCTAAACCCTTTTCCTTATTCAAGGTCACTAAACCAGCAAGAAACTGAACCCTGAGAGGGTATTGGTGAACCCTGTCGTGGATGTGATTCAAAGATGGGGCACTGAACCTTAAGAGTAGGGTACTGCATAAGACGGGACGGAAAAGTGTTTAGGGTTGGATTAGGCGGACCCGCTTCGCGGCTCCGCCTAATCCAACCCTAAACCCTTTTCCTTATTCAAGGTCACTAAACCCGCAAGAAACTAAACCTCAAGAGCGTATTGGTGAACCCTGTCGTGGATGTGATTCAAAGATGGGGCACTGAACCTTAAGAGTAGGGTACTGCATAAGACGGGACGGAAAAGGGTTTAGGGTTGGATTAGGCGAACCCGCTTCACGGCTCCGCCTAATCCAACCCTAAACCCTTTTCTTTATTCAAGGTCACTAAACCCGCAAGAAACTGAACCCTAAGAGGGTATTGGTGAACCCTTTCGTGGATGTGATTCAAAAATGGGGCACTGAACCTTAAGGGTAGGGTACTGCATAAGACGGGACGGAAAAGGGTTTAGGTTTGGATTAGGCGAACCCGCTTCGCGGCTCCACCTAATCCAACCCTAAACCATTTTCCTTATCCAAGGTCACTAAACCCGCAAGAAACTGAACCCTAAGAGGGTATTGGTGAACCCTTTCGTGGATGTGATTCAAAAATGGGGCACTGAACCTTAAGAATAGGGTACTGCATAAGACGGGACGGAAAAGGGTTTAGGGTTGGATTAGGCGAACCCGCTTCGCGGCTCCGCCTAATCCAACCCTAAACCCTTTTCCTTATTCTAGGTCACTAAACCAGCAAGAAACTGAACCCTAAGAGGGTATTGGTGAACCCTGTCGTGGATGTGATTCAAAGATGGGGCACTGAACCTTAAGAGTAGGGTACTGCATAAGACAGGACGGAGAAGGGTTTAGGGTTGGATTAGGCGAACCCGCTTCACGGCTCCGCCTAATCCAACCCTAAACCCTTTTCCTTATTCAAGGTCACTAAACCAGCAAGAAACTGAACCCTAAGAGGGTATTGGTGAACCCTGTCGTGGATGTGATTCAAAGATGGGGCACTGAACCTTAAGAGTAGGGTACTGCATAAGACGGGACGGAAAAGTGTTTAGGGTTGGATTAGGCGGACCCGCTTCGCGGCTCCGCCTAATCCAACCCTAAACCCTTTTCCTTATTCAAGGTCACTAAACCCGCAAGAAACTAAACCTCAAGAGGGTATTGGTGAACCCTGTCGTGGATGTGATTCAAAGATGGGGCACTGAACCTTAAGAGTAGGGTACTGCATAAGACGGGACGGAAAAGGGTTTAGGGTTGGATTAGGCGAACCCGCTTCACGGCTCCGCCTAATCCAACCCTAAACCCTTTTCTTTATTCAAGGTCACTAAACCCGCAAGAAACTGAACCCTAAGAGGGTATTGGTGAACCCTTTCGTGGATGTGATTCAAAAATGGGGCACTGAACCTTAAGGGTAGGGTACTGCATAAGACGGGACGGAAAAGGGTTTAGGTTTGGATTAGGCGAACCCGCTTCGCGGCTCCACCTAATCCAACCCTAAACCATTTTCCTTATCCAAGGTCACTAAACCCGCAAGAAACTGAACCCTAAGAGGGTATTGGTGAACCCTTTCGTGGATGTGATTCAAAAATGGGGCACTGAACCTTAAGAATAGGGTACTGCATAAGACGGGACGGAAAAGGGTTTAGGGTTGGATTAGGCGAACCCGCTTCGCGGCTCCGCCTAATCCAACCCTAAACCCTATTCCTTATTCTAGGTCACTAAACCAGCAAGAAACTGAACCCTAAGAGGGTATTGGTGAACCCTGTCGTGGATGTGATTCAAAGATGGGGCACTGAACCTTAAGAGTAGGGTACTGCATAAGACAGGACGGAGAAGGGTTTAGGGTTGGATTAGGCGAACCCGCTTCACGGCTCCGCCTAATCCAACCCTAAACCCTTTTCCTTATTCAAGGTCACTAAACCAGCAAGAAACTGAACCCTAAGAGGGTATTGGTGAACCCTGTCGTGGATGTGATTCAAAGAAGGGGCACTGAACCTTAAGAGTAGGGTACTGCATAAGACGGGACGGAAAAGAGTTTAGGGTTGGATTAGGCGGACCCGCTTCGCGGCTCCGCCTAATCCAACCCTAAACCCTTTTCCTTATTCAAGGTCACTAAACCCGCAAGAAACTAAACCTCAATAGGGTATTGGTGAACCCTGTCGTGGATGTGATTCAAAGATGGGGCACTGAACCTTAAGAGTAGGGTACTGCATAAGACGGGACGGAAAAGGGTTTAGGGTTGGATTAGGCGAACCCGCTTCACGGCTCCGCCTAATCCAACCCTAAACCCTTTTCTTTATTCAAGGTCACTAAACCCGCAAGAAGCTGAACCCTAAGAGGGTATTGGTGAACCCTTTCGTGGATGTGATTCAAAAATGGGGCACTGAACCTTAAGGGTAGGGTACTGCATAAGACGGGACGGAAAAGGGTTTAGGTTTGGATTAGGCGAACCCGCTTCGCGGCTCCACCTAATCCAACCCTAAACCATTTTCCTTATCCAAGGTCACTAAACCCGCAAGAAACTGAACCCTAAGAGGGTATTGGTGAACCCTTTCGTGGATGTGATTCAAAAATGGGGCACTGAACCTTAAGAATAGGGTAATGCATAAGACGGGACGGAAAAGGGTTTAGGGTTGGATTAGGCGAACCCGCTTCGCGGCTCCGCCTAATCCAACCCTAAACCCTTTTCCTTATTCTAGGTCACTAAACCAGCAAGAAACTGAACCCTAAGAGGGTATTGGTGAACCCTGTCGTGGATGTGATTCAAAGATGGGGCACTGAACCTTAAGAGTAGGGTACTGCATAAGACGGGACGGAAAAGTGTTTAGGGTTGGATTAGGCGGACCCGCTTCGCGGCTCCGCCTAATCCAACCCTAAACCCTTTTCCTTATTCAAGGTCACTAAACCCGCAAGAAACTAAACCTCAAGAGGGTATTGGTGAACCCTGTCGTGGATGTGATTCAAAGATGGGGCACTGAACCTTAAGAGTAGGGTACTGCATAAGACGGGACGGAAAAGGGTTTAGGTTTGGATTAGGCGAACCCGCTTCGCGGCTCCACCTAATCCAACCCTAAACCATTTTCCTTATCCAAGGTCACTAAACCCGCAAGAAACTGAACCCTAAGAGGGTATTGGTGAACCCTTTCGTGGATGTGATTCAAAAATGGGGCACTGAACCTTAAGAATAGGGTACTGCATAAGACGGGACGGAAAAGGGTTTAGGGTTGGATTAGGCGAACCCGCTTCGCGGCTCCGCCTAATCCAACCCTAAACCCTTTTCCTTATTCTAGGTCACTAAACCAGCAAGAAACTGAACCCTAAGAGGGTATTGGTGAACCCTGTCGTGGATGTGATTCAAAGATGGGGCACTGAACCTTAAGAGTAGGGTACTGCATAAGACGGGACGGAAAAGTGTTTAGGGTTGGATTAGGCGGACCCGCTTCGCGGCTCCGCCTAATCCAACCCTAAACCCTTTTCCTTATTCAAGGTCACTAAACCCGCAAGAAACTAAACCTCAAGAGGGTATTGGTGAACCCTGTCGTGGATGTGATTCAAAGATGGGGCACTGAACCTTAAGAGTAGGGTACTGCATAAGACGGGACGGAAAAGAGTTTAGGGTTGGATTAGGCGAACCCGCTTCACGGCTCCGCCTAATCCAACCCTAAACCCTTTTCATTATTCAAGGTCACTAAACCCGCAAGAAACTGAACCCTAAGAGGGTATTGGTGAACCCTGTCGTGGATGGGATTGAAAGATGGGGCACTGAACCTTAAGAGTAGGGTACTGCATAAGACAGGACGGAGAAGGGTTTAGGGTTGGATTAGGCGAACCCGCTTCACGGCTCCGCCTAATCCAACCCTAAACCCTTTTCCTTATTCAAGGTCACTAAACCCGCAAGAAACTGAACCCTAAGAGGGTATTGGTGAACCCTGTCGTGGATGTGATTCAAAGATGGGGCACTGAACCTTAAGAGTAGGGTACTGCATAAGACGGAAAGGAAAAGGGTTTAGGGTTGGATTAGGCGGACCCGCTTCGCGGCTCCGCCTAATCCAACCCTAAACCCTTTTCCTTATTCAAGGTCACTAAACCCGCAAGAAACTGAACCCTAAGAGGGTATTGGTGAACCCTGTCGTGGATGTGATTCAAAGATGGGGCACTGAACCTTAAGAGTAGGGTACTGCATAAGACGGGACGGAAAAGGGTTTAGGGTTGGATTAGGCAGACCCGCTTCGCGGCTCCGCCTAATCCAACCCTAAACCCTTTTCCTTATTCAAGGTCACTAAACCCGCAAGAAACTGAACCCTAAGAGGGTATTGGTGAACCCTGTCGTGGATGTGATTCAAAGATGGGGCATTGAACCTTAAGAGTAGGGTACTGCATAAGACGGGACGGGAAAGGGTTTAGGTTTGGATTAGGCGAACCCGCTTCGCGGCTCCACCTAATCCAACCCTAAACCATTTTCCTTATCCAAGGTCACTAAACCCGCAAGAAACTGAACCCTAAGAGGGTATTGGTGAACCCTTTCGTGGATGTGATTCAAAAATGGGGCACTGAACCTTAAGAATAGGGTACTGCATATGACGGGACGGAAAAGGGTTTAGGGTTGGATTAGGCGAACCCGCTTCGCGGCTCCGCCTAATCCAACCCTAAACCCTTTTCCTTATTCTAGGTCACTAAACCAGCAAGAAACTGAACCCTAAGAGGGTATTGGTGAACCCTGTCGTGGATGTGATTCAAAGATGGGGCACTGAACCTTAAGAGTAGGGTACTGCATAAGACGGGACGGAAAAGTGTTTAGGGTTGGATTAGGCGGACCCGCTTCGCGGCTCCGCCTAATCCAACCCTAAACCCTTTTCCTTATTCAAGGTCACTAAACCCGCAAGAAACTAAACCTCAAGAGGGTATTGGTGAA
This sequence comes from Agrostemma githago, assembly GCA_958450325.1. Lineage (NCBI taxonomy): Eukaryota > Viridiplantae > Streptophyta > Magnoliopsida > Caryophyllales > Caryophyllaceae > Agrostemma > Agrostemma githago. Next base: position 42,127,854 of record OY288245.1, read on the forward strand.
CCCTGTCGTGGATGTGATTCAAAGATGGGGCACTGAACCTTAAGAGTAGGGTACTGCATAAGACGGGACGGAAAAGGGTTTAGGGTTGGATTAGGCGAACCCGCTTCACGGCTCCGCCTAATCCAACCCTAAACCCTTTTCATTATTCAAGGTCACTAAACCCGCAAGAAACTGAACCCTAAGAGGGTATTGGTGAACCCTGTCGTGGATGGGATTCAAAGATGGGGCACTGAACCTTAAGAGTAGGGTACTGCATAAGACAGGACGGAGAACGGTTTAGGGTTGGATTAGGCGAACCCGCTTCACGGCTCCGCCTAATCCAACCCTAAACCCTTTTCCTTATTCAAGGTCACTAAACCCGCAAGAAACTGAACCCTAAGAGGGTATTGGTGAACCCTGTCGTGGATGGGATTCAAAGATGGGGCACTGAACCTTAAGAGTAGGGTACTGCATAAGACGGAAAGGAAAAGGGTTTAGGGTTGGATTAGGCGGACCCGCTTCGCGGCTCCGCCTAATCCAACCCTAAACCCTTTTCCTTATTCAAGGTCACTAAACCCGCAAGAAACTGAACCCTAAGAGGGTATTGGTGAACCCTGTCGTGGATGTGATTCAAAGATGGGGCACTGAACCTTAAGAGTAGGGTACTGCATAAGACGGGACGGAAAAGGGTTTAGGGTTGGATTAGGCGAACCCGATTCACGGCTCCGCCTAATCCAACCCTAAACCCTTTTCCTTATTCAAGGTCACTAAACCCGCAAGAAACTGAACCCTAAGAGGGTATTGGTGAACCATGTCGTGGATGTGATTCAAAGATGGGGCACTGAACCTTAAGAGTAGGGTACTGCATAAGACGGGACGGAGAAGGGTTTAGGGTTGGATTAGGCGAACCCGCTTCACGGCTCCGCCTAATCCAACCCTAAACCCTTTTCCTTATTCAAGGTCCCTAAACCCGAAAGAAACTGAACCCTAAGAGGGTATTGGTGAACCCTGTCGTGGATGTGATTCAAAGATGGGGCACTGAACCTTAAGGGTAGGGTACTGCATAAGACGGGACGGAAAAGGGTTTAGGTTTGGATTAGGCGAACCCGCTTCGCGGCTCCACCTAATCCAACCCTAAACCATTTTCCTTATCCAAGGTCACTAAACCCGCAAGAAACTGAACCCTAAGAGGGTATTGGTGAACCCTGTCGTGGATGTGATTCAAAGATGGGGCACTGAACCTTAAGAATAGGGTACTGCATAAGACGGGACGGAAAAGGGTTTAGGGTTGGATTAGGCGAACCCGCTTCACGGCTCCGCCTAATCCAACCCTAAACCCTTTTCCTTATTCAAGGTCACTAAACCCGCAAGAAACTGAACCCTAAGAGGGTATTGGTGAACCCTTTCGTGGATGTGATTCAAAAATGGGGCACTGAACCTTAAGGGTAGGGTACTGCATAAGACGGGACGGAAAAGGGTTTAGGTTTGGATTAGGCAAACCCGCTTCGCGGCTCCACCTAATCCAACCCTAAACCATTTTCCTTATCCAAGGTCACTAAACCCGCAAGAAACTGAACCCTAAGAGGGTATTGGTGAACCCTTTCGTGGATGTGATTCAAAAATGGGGCACTGAACCTTAAGAATAGGGTACTGCACAAGACGGGACGGAAAAGGGTTTAGGGTTGGATTAGGCGAACCCGCTTCGCGGCTCCGCCTAATCCAACCCTAAACCCTTTTCCTTATTCTAGGTCACTAAACCAGCAAGAAACTGAACCCTAAGAGGGTATTGGTGAACCCTGTCGTGGATGTGATTCAAAGATGGGGCACTGAACCTTAAGAGTAGGGTACTGCATAAGACGGGACGGAAAAGTGTTTAGGGTTGGATTAGGCGGACCCGCTTCGCGGCTCCGCCTAATCCAACCCTAAACCCTTTTCCTTATTCAAGGTCACTAAACCCGCAAGAAACTAAACCTGAAGAGGGTATTGGTGAACCCTGTCGTGGATGTGATTCAAAGATGGGGCACTGAACCTTAAGAGTAGGGTACTGCATAAGACGGGACGGAAAAGGGTTTAGGGTTGGATTAGGCGAACCCGCTTCACGGCTCCGCCTAATCCAACCCTAAACCCTTTTCATTATTCAAGGTCACTAAACCCGCAAGAAACTGAACCCTAAGAGGGTATTGGTGAACCCTGTCGTGGATGGGATTCAAAGATGGGGCACTGAACCTTAAGAGTAGGGTACTGCATAAGACAGGACGGAGAAGGGTTTAGGGTTGGATTAGGCGAACCCGCTTCACGGCTCCGCCTAATCCAACCCTAAACCCTTTTCCTTATTCAAGGTCACTAAACCCGCAAGAAACTGAACCCTAAGAGGGTATTGGTGAACCCTGTCGTGGATGTGATTCAAAGATGGGGCACTGAACCTTAAGAGTAGGGTACTGCATAAGACGGAAAGGAAAAGGGTTTAGGGTTGGATTAGGCGGACCCGCTTCGCGGCTCCGCCTAATCCAACCCTAAACCCTTTTCCTTATTCAAGGTCCCTAAACCCGCAAGAAACTGAACCCTAAGAGGGTATTGGTGAACCCTGTCGTGGATGTGATTCAAAGATGGGGCACTGAACCTTAAGAGTAGGGTACTGCATAAGACGGAAAGGAAAAGGGTTTAGGGTTGGATTAGGCGGACCCGCTTCGCGGCTCCGCCTAATCCAACCCTAAACCCTTTTCCTTATTCAAGGTCACTAAACCCGCAAGAAACTGAACCCTAAGAGGGTATTGGTGAACCCTGTCGTGGATGTGATTCAAAGATGGGGCACTGAACCTTAAGAGTAGGGTACTGCATAAGACGGGACGGAAAAGGGTTTGGGGTTGGATTAGGCGAACCCGCTTCACGGCTCCGCCTAATCCAACCCTAAATCCTTTTCCTTATTCAAGGTCACTAAACCCGCAAGAAACTGAACCCTAAGAGGGTATTGGTGAACCCTGTCGTGGATGTGATTCGAAGATGGGGCACTGAACCTTAAGAGTAGGGTACTGCATAAGACGGGACGGAAAAGGGTTTAGGGTTGGATTAGGCGAACCCGCTTCACGGCTCCGCCTAATCCAACCCTAAACCCTTTTCCTTATTCAAGGTCACTAAACCCGCAAGAAACTGAACCCTAAGAGCGTATTGGTGAACCCTGTCGTGGATGTGATTCCAAGATGGGGCACTGAACCTTAAGAGTAGGGTACTGCATAAGACGGAAAGGAAAAGGGTTTAGGGTTGTATTAGGCGGACCCGCTTCGCGGCTCCGTCTAATCCAACCCTAAACCCTTTTCCTTATTCAAGGTCACTAAACCCGCAAGAAACTGAACCCTAAGAGGGTATTGGTGAACCCTGTCGTGGATGTGATTCGAAGATGGGGCACTGAACCTTAAGAGTAGGGTACTGCATAAGACGGGACGGAAAAGGGTTTAGGGTTGGATTAGGCGAACCCGCTTCACGGCTCCGCCTAATCCAACCCTAAACCCTTTTCCTTATTCAAGGTCACTAAACCCGCAAGAAACTGAACCCTAAGAGCGTATTGGTGAACCCTGTCGTGGATGTGATTCCAAGATGGGGCACTGAACCTTAAGAGTAGGGTACTGCATAAGACGGAAAGGAAAAGGGTTTAGGGTTGTATTAGGCGGACCCGCTTCGCGGCTCCGTCTAATCCAACCCTAAACCCTTTTCCTTATTCAAGGTCACTAAACCCGCAAGAAACTGAACCCTAAGAGGGTATTGGTGAACCCTGTCGTGGATGTGATTCAAAGATGGGGCACTGAACCTTAAGAGTAGGGTACTGCATAAGACGGGACGGAAAAGGGTTTAGGGTTGGATTAGGCGAACCCGCTTCGCGGCTCCGCCTAATCCAACCCTAAACCATTTTCCTTATCCAAGGTCACTAAACCCGCAAGAAAGTGAACCCTAAGAGGGTATTGGTGAACCCTTTCGTGGATGTGATTCAAAAATGGGGCACTGAACCTTAAGAGTAGGGTACTGCATAAGACGGGACGGAAAAGGGTTTAGGATTGGATTAGGCGAACCCGCTTCGCGGCTCCGCCTAATCCAACCCTAAACCCTTTTCCTTATTCAAGGTCACTAAACCCGCAAGAAACTGAACCCTAAGAGGGTATTGGTGAACCCTGTCGTGGATGTGATTCAAAGATGGGGCACTGAACCTTAAGAGTAGGGTACTGCATAAGACGGGACAGAAAAGTGTTTAGGGTTGGATTAGGCGGACCCGCTTCGCGGCTCCGCCTAATCCAACCCTAAACCCTTTTCCTTATTCAAGGTCACTAAACCCGCAGGAAACTGAACCCTAAGAGGGTATTGGTGAACCCTGTCGTGGATGTGATTCAAAGATGGGGCACTGAACCTTAAGAGTAGGGTACTGCATAAGACGGAAAGGAAAAGGGTTTAGGGTTGGATTAGGCGGACCCGCTTCGCGGCTCCGCCTAATCCAACCCTAAACCCTTTTCTTTATTCAAGGTCACTAAACCCGCAAGAAACTGAACCCTAAGAGGGTATTGGTGAACCCTGTCGTGGATGTGATTCAAAGATGGGGCACTGAACCTTAAGAGTAGGGTACTGTATAAGACGGGACGGAAAATGGTTTAGGGTTGGATTAGGCGAACCCGCTTCGCGGCTCCGCCTAATCCAACCCTAAACCATTTTCCTTATCCAAGGTCACTAAACCCGCAAGAAACTGAACCCTAAGAGGGTATTGGTGAACCCTGTCGTGGATGTGATTCAAAGATGGGGCACTGAACCTAAAGAGTAGGGTACTGCATAAGACGGGACGGAAAAGTGTTTAGGGTTGGATTAGGCGGACCCGCGACCCTTTTCCTTATTCAAGGTCACTAAACCCGCAAGAAACTAAACCCCAAGAGGGTATTGGTGAACCCTGTCGTTGATGTGATTCAAAGATGGGGCACTGAACCTTAAGAGTAGGGTACTGCATAAGACGGGACGGAAAAGGGTTTAGGGTTGGATTAGGCGAACCCGCTTCACGGCTCCGCCTAATCCAACCCTAAACCCTTTTCCTTATTCAAGGTCACTAATCCCGCAAGAAACTGAACCCTAAGAGGGTATTGGTGAACCCTGTCGTGGATGTGATTCAAAGATGGGGCACTGAACCTTAAGAGTAGGGTACTGCATAAGACGGAAAGGAAAAGGGTTTAGGGTTGGATTAGGCGAACCCGCTTCGCGGCTCCGCCTAATCCAACCCTAAACCATTTCCTTATCCAAGGTCACTAAACCCGCAAGAAACTGAACCCTAAGAGGGTATTGGTGAACCCTGTCGTGGATGTGATTCAAAGATGGGGCACTGAACCTAAAGAGTAGGGTACTGCATAAGACGGGACGGAAAAGGGTTTAGGGTTGGATTAGGCAAACCCGCTTCACGGCTCCGCCTAATCCAACCCTAAACCCTTTTCCTTATTCAAGGTCACTAAACCCGCAAGAAACTGAACCCTAAGAGGGTATTGGTGAACCCTGTCGTGGATGTGATTCAAAGATGGGGCACTGAACCTTAAGAGTAGGGTACTGCATAAGACGGGACGGAAAAGTGTTTAGGGTTGGATTAGGCGGACCCGCGACCCTTTTCCTTATTCAAGGTCACTAAACCCGCAAGAAACTAAACCCCAAGAGGGTATTGGTGAACCCTGTCGTTGATGTGATTCAAAGATGGGGCACTGAACCTTAAGAGTAGGGTACTGCATAAGACGGGACGGAAAAGGGTTTAGGGTTGGATTAGGCGAACCCGCTTCACGGCTCCGCCTAATCCAACCCTAAACCCTTTTCCTTATTCAAGGTCACTAATCCCGCAAGAAACTGAACCCTAAGAGGGTATTGGTGAACCCTGTCGTGGATGTGATTCAAAGATGGGGCACTGAACCTTAAGAGTAGGGTACTGCATAAGACGGGACGGAAAAGGGTTTAGGGTTGGATTAGGCGAACCCGCTTCACGGCACCACCTAATCCAACCCTAAACCCTTTTACTTTTTCAAGGTCACTAAACCCGCAAGAAACTGAACCCTAAGAGGGTATTGGTGAACCCTGTCGTGGATGTGATTCAAAGATGGGGCACAGAACCTTAAGAGTAGGGTACTGCATAAGACGGAAAGGAAAAGGGTTTAGGGTTGGATTAGGCGAACCCGCTTCGCGGCTCCGCCTAATCCAACCCTAAACCATTTCCTTATCCAAGGTCACTAAACCCGCAAGAAACTGAACCCTAAGAGGGTATTGGTGAACCCTGTCGTGGATGTGATTCAAAGATGGGGCACTGAACCTAAAGAGTAGGGTACTGCATAAGACGGGACGGAAAAGGGTTTAGGGTTGGATTAGGCAAACCCGCTTCACGGCTCCGCCTAATCCAACCCTAAACCCTTTTCCTTATTCAAGGTCACTAAACCCGCAAGAAACTGAACCCTAAGAGGGTATTGGTGAACCCTGTCGTGGATGTGATTCAAAGATGGGGCACTGAACCTTAAGAGTAGGGTACTGCATAAGACGGGACGGAAAAGGGTTTAGGGTTGGATTAGGCAAACCCGCTTCACGGCTCCGCCTAATCCAACCCTAAACCCTTTTCCTTATTCAAGGTCACTAAACCCGCAAGAAACTGAACCCTAAGAGGGTATTGGTGAACCCTGTCGTGGATGTGATTCAAAGATGGGGCACTGAACCTTAAGAGTAGGGTACTGCATAAGACGGAAAGGAAAAGGGTTTAGGGTTGGATTAGGCGGACCTGCTTCGCGGCTCCGCCTAATCCAACCCTAAACCCTTTTCTTTATTCAAGGTCACTAAACCCGCAAGAAACTGAACCCTAAGAGGGTATTGGTGAACCCTGTCGTGGATGTGATTCAAAGATGGGGCACTGAACCTTAAGAGTAGGGTACTGTATAAGACGGGACGGAAAAGGGTTTAGGGTTGGATTAGGCAAACCCGCTTCACGGCTCCGCCTAATCCAACCCTAAACCCTTTTCCTTATTCAAGGTCACTAAACCCGCAAGAAACTGAACCCTAAGAGGGTATTGGTGAACCCTGTCGTGGATGTGATTCAAAGATGGGGCACTGAACCTTAAGAGTAGGGTACTGCATAAGACGGAAAGGAAAAGGGTTTAGGGTTGGATTAGGCGGACCCGCTTCGCGGCTCCGCCTAATCCAACCCTAAACCCTTTTCCTTATTCAAGGTCACTAAACCCGCAAGAAACTGAACCCTAAGAGGGTATTGGTGAACCCTGTCGTGGATGTGATTCAAAGATGGCGCACTGAACCTTAAGAGTAGGGTACTGCATAAGACGGGACGGAAAAGGGTTTGGGGTTGGATTAGGCGAACCCGCTTCACGGCTCCGCCTAATCCAACCCTAAATCCTTTTCCTTATTCAAGGTCACTAAACCCGCAAGAAACTGAACCCTAAGAGGGTATTGGTGAACCCTGTCGTGGATGTGATTCGAAGATGGGGCACTGAACCTTAAGAGTAGGGTACTGCATAAGACGGGACGGAAAAGGGTTTAGGGTTGGATTAGGCGAACCCGCTTCACGGCTCCGCCTAATCCAACCCTAAACCCTTTTCCTTATTCAAGGTCACTAAACCCGCAAGAAACTGAACCCTAAGAGCGTATTGGTGAACCCTGTCGTGGATGTGATTCCAAGATGGGGCACTGAACCTTAAGAGTAGGGTACTGCATAAGACGGAAAGGAAAAGGGTTTAGGGTTGTATTAGGCGGACCCTCTTCGCGGCTCCGTCTAATCCAACCCTAAACCCTTTTCCTTATTCAAGGTCACTAAACCCGCAAGAAACTGAACCCTAAGAGGGTATTGGTGAACCCTGTCGTGGATGTGATTCAAAGATGGGGCACTGAACCTTAAGAGTAGGGTACTGCATAAGACGGGACGGAAAAGGGTTTAGGGTTGGATTAGGCGAACCCGCTTCGCGGCTCCGCCTAATCCAACCCTAAACCATTTTCCTTATCCAAGGTCACTAAACCCGCAAGAAAGTGAACCCTAAGAGGGTATTGGTGAACCCTTTCGTGGATGTGATTCAAAAATGGGGCACTGAACCTTAAGAGTAGGGTACTGCATAAGACGGGACGAAAAAGGGTTTAGGGTTGGATTAGGCGAACCCGCTTCGCGGCTCCGCCTAATCCAACCCTAAACCCTTTTCCTTATTCAAGGTCACTAAACCCGCAAGAAACTGAACCCTAAGAGGGTATTGGTGAACCCTGTCGTGGATGTGATTAAAAGATGGGGCACTGAACCTTAAGAGTAGGGTACTGCATAAGACGGGACAGAAAAGTGTTTAGGGTTGGATTAGGCGGACCCGCTTCACGGCTCCGCCTAATCCAACCCTAAACCCTTTTCCTTATTCAAGGTCACTAAACCCGCAGGAAACTGAACCCTAAGAGGGTATTGGTGAACCCTGTCGTGGATGTGATTCAAAGATGGGGCACTGAACCTTAAGAGTAGGGTACTGCATAAGACGGAAAGGAAAAGGGTTTAGGGTTGGATTAGGCGGACCCGCTTCGCGGCTCCGCCTAATCCAACCCTAAACCCTTTTCTCTATTCAAGGTCACTAAACCGGCAAGAAACTGAACCCTAAGAGGGTATTGGTGAACCCTGTCGTGGATGTGATTCAAAGATGGGGCACTGAACCTTAAGAGTAGGGTACTGTATAAGACGGGACGGAAAATGGTTTAGGGTTGGATTAGGCGAACCCGCTTCGCGGCTCCGCCTAATCCAACCCTAAACCATTTTCCTTATCCAAGGTCACTAAACCCGCAAGAAACTGAACCCTAAGAGGGTATTGGTGAACCCTGTCGTGGATGTGATTCAAAGATGGGGCACTGAACCTAAAGAGTAGGGTACTGCATAAGACGGGACGGAAAAGTGTTTAGGGTTGGATTAGGCGGACCCGCGACCCTTTTCCTTATTCAAGGTCACTAAACCCGCAAGAAACTAAACCCCAAGAGGGTATTGGTGAACCCTGTCGTTGATGTGATTCAAAGATGGGGCACTGAACCTTAAGAGTAGGGTACTGCATAAGACGGGACGGAAAAGGGTTTAGGGTTGGATTAGGCGAACCCGCTTCACGGCTCCGCCTAATCCAACCCTAAACCCTTTTCCTTATTCAAGGTCACTAATCCCGCAAGAAACTGAACCCTAAGAGGGTATTGGTGAACCCTGTCGTGGATGTGATTCAAAGATGGGGCACTGAACCTTAAGAGTAGGGTACTGCATAAGACGGGACGGAAAAGGGTTTAGGGTTGGATTAGGCGAACCCGCTTCACGGCACCACCTAATCCAACCCTAAACCCTTTTACTTTTTCAAGGTCACTAAACCCGCAAGAAACTGAACCCTAAGAGGGTATTGGTGAACCCTGTCGTGGATGTGATTCAAAGATGGGGCACAGAACCTTAAGAGTAGGGTACTGCATAAGACGGAAAGGAAAAGGGTTTAGGGTTGGATTAGGCGAACCCGCTTCGCGGCTCCGCCTAATCCAACCCTAAACCATTTCCTTATCCAAGGTCACTAAACCCGCAAGAAACTGAACCCTAAGAGGGTATTGGTGAACCCTGTCGTGGATGTGATTCAAAGATGGGGCACTGAACCTAAAGAGTAGGGTACTGCATAAGACGGGACGGAAAAGGGTTTAGGGTTGGATTAGGCAAACCCGCTTCACGGCTCCGCCTAATCCAACCCTAAACCCTTTTCCTTATTCAAGGTCACTAAACCCGCAAGAAACTGAACCCTAAGAGGGTATTGGTGAACCCTGTCGTGGATGTGATTCATTGATGGGGCACTGAACCTTAAGAGTAGGGTACTGCATAAGACGGGACGGAAAAGTGTTTAGGGTTGGATTAGGCGGACCCGCGACCCTTTTCCTTATTCAAGGTCACTAAACCCGCAAGAAACTAAACCCCAAGAGGGTATTGGTGAACCCTGTCGTTGATGTGATTCAAAGATGGGGCACTGAACCTTAAGAGTAGGGTACTGCATAAGACGGGACGGAAAAGGGTTTAGGGTTGGATTAGGCGAACCCGCTTCACGGCTCCGCCTAATCCAACCCTAAACCCTTTTCCTTATTCAAGGTCACTAACCCCGCAAGAAACTGAACCCTAAGAGGGTATTGGTGAACCCTGTCGTGGATGTGATTCAAAGATGGGGCACTGAACCTTAAGAGTAGGGTACTGCATAAGACGGGACGGAAAAGGGTTTATGGTTGGATTAGGCAAACCCGCTTCACGGCTCCGCCTAATCCAACCCTAAACCCTTTTCCTTATTCAAGGTCACTAAACCCGCAAGAAACTGAACCCTAAGAGGGTATTGGTGAACCCTGTCGTGGATGTGATTCAAAGATGGGGCACTGAACCTTAAGAGTAGGGTACTGCATAAGACGGGACAAAAAAGTGTTTAGGGTTGGATTAGGCGGACCCGCTTCGCGGCTCCGCCTAATCCAACCCTAAACCCTTTTCCTTATTCAAGGTCACTAAACCCGCAGGAAACTGAACCCTAAGAGAGTATTGGTGAACCCTGTCGTGGATGTGATTCAAAGATGGGGCACTGAACCTTAAGAGTAGGGTACTGCATAAGACGGAAAGGAAAAGGGTTTAGGGTTGGATTAGGCGGACCTGCTTCGCGGCTCCGCCTAATCCAACCCTAAACCCTTTTCTTTATTCAAGGTCACTAAACCCGCAAGAAACTGAACCCTAAGAGGGTATTGGTGAACCCTGTCGTGGATGTGATTCAAAGATGGGGCACTGAACCTTAAGAGTAGGGTACTGTATAAGACGGGACGGAAAATGGTTTAGGGTTGGTTTAGGCGAACCCGCTTCGCGGCTCCGCCTAATCCAACCCTAAACCATTTTCCTTATCCAAGGTCACTAAACCCGCAAGAAACTGAACCCTAAGAGGGTATTGGTGAACCCTGTCGTGGATGTGATTCAAAGATGGGGCACTGAACCTAAAGAGTAGGGTACTGCATAAGACGGGACGGAAAAGTGTTTAGGGTTGGATTAGGCGGACCCGCGACCCTTTTCCTTATTCAAGGTCACTAAACCCGCAAGAAACTAAACCCCAAGAGGGTATTGGTGAACCCTGTCGTTGATGTGATTCAAAGATGGGGCACTGAACCTTAAGAGTAGGGTACTGCATAAGACGGGACGGAAAAGGGTTTAGGGTTGGATTAGGCGAACCCGCTTCACGGCTCCGCCTAATCCAACCCTAAACCCTTTTCCTTATTCAAGGTCACTAATCCCGCAAGAAACTGAACCCTAAGAGGGTATTGGTGAACCCTGTCGTGGATGTGATTCAAAGATGGGGCACTGAACCTTAAGAGTAGGGTACTGCATAAGACGGGACGGAAAAGGGTTTAGGGTTGGATTAGGCGAACCCGCTTCACGGCTCCACCTAATCCAACCCTAAACCCTTTTACTTATTCAAGGTCACTAAACCCGCAAGAAACTAAACCCCAAGAGGGTATTGGTGAACCCTGTCGTTGATGTGATTCAAAGATGGGGCACTGAACCTTAAGAGTAGGGTACTGCATAAGACGGGACGGAAAAGGGTTTAGGGTTGGATTAGGCGAACCCGCTTCACGGCTCCGCCTAATCCAACCCTAAACCCTTTTCCTTATTCAAGGTCACTAATCCCGCAAGAAACTGAACCCTAAGAGGGTATTGGTGAACCCTGTCGTGGATGTGATTCAAAGATGGGGCACTGAACCTTAAGAGTAGGGTACTGCATAAGACGGGACGGAAAAGGGTTTAGGGTTGGATTAGGCGAACCCGCTTCACGGCACCACCTAATCCAACCCTAAACCCTTTTAGTTTTTCAAGGTCACTAAACCCGCAAGAAACTGAACCCTAAGAGGGTATTGGTGAACCCTGTCGTGGATGTGATTCAAAGATGGGGCACAGAACCTTAAGAGTAGGGTACTGCATAAGACGGAAAGGAAAAGGGTTTAGGGTTGGATTAGGCGAACCCGCTTCGCGGCTCCGCCTAATCCAACCCTAAACCATTTCCTTATCCAAGGTCACTAAACCCGCAAGAAACTGAACCCTAAGAGGGTATTGGTGAACCCTGTCGTGGATGTGATTCAAAGATGGGGCACTGAACCTAAAGAGTAGGGTACTGCATAAGACGGGACGGAAAAGGGTTTAGGGTTGGATTAGGCAAACCCGCTTCACGGCTCCGCCTAATCCAACCCTAAACCCTTTTCCTTATTCAAGGTCACTAAACCCGCAAGAAACTGAACCCTAAGAGGGTATTGGTGAACCCTGTCGTGGATGTGATTCAAAGATGGGGCACTGAACCTTAAGAGTAGGGTACTGCATAAGACGGGACGGAAAAGGGTTTAGGGTTGGATTAGGCAAACCCGCTTCACGGCTCCGCCTAATCCAACCCTAAACCCTTTTCCTTATTCAAGGTCACTAAACCCGCAAGAAACTGAACCCTAAGAGGGTATTGGTGAACCCTGTCGTGGATGTGATTCAAAGATGGGGCACTGAACCTTAAGAGTAGGGTACTGCATAAGACGGGACAGAAAAGTGTTTAGGGTTGGATTAGGCGGACCCGCTTCGCGGCTCCGCCTAATCCAACCCTAAACCCTTTTCCTTATTCAAGGTCACTAAACCCGCAGGAAACTGAACCCTAAGAGAGTATTGGTGAACCCTGTCGTGGATGTGATTCAAAGATGGGGCACTGAACCTTAAGAGTAGGGTACTGCATAAGACGGAAAGGAAAAGGGTTTAGGGTTGGATTAGGCGGACCTTCTTCGCGGCTCCGCCTAATCCAACCCTAAACCCTTTTCTTTATTCAAGGTCACTAAACCTGCAAGAAACTGAACCCTAAGAGGGTATTGGTGAACCCTGTCGTGGATGTGATTCAAAGATGGGGCACTGAACCTAAAGAGTAGGGTACTGCATAAGACGGGACGGAAAAGGGTTTAGGGTTGGATTAGGCAAACCCGCTTCACGGCTCCGCCTAATCCAACCCTAAACCCTTTTCCTTATTCAAGGTCACTAAACCCGCAAGAAACTGAACCCTAAGAGGGTATTGGTGAACCCTGTCGTGGATGTGATTCAAAGATGGGGCACTGAACCTTAAGAGTAGGGTACTGCATAAGACGGGACGGAAAAGTGTTTAGGGTTGGATTAGGCGGACCCGCGACCCTTTTCCTTATTCAAGGTCACTAAACCCGCAAGAAACTAAACCCCAAGAGGGTATTGGTGAACCCTGTCGTTGATGTGATTCAAAGATGGGGCACTGAACCTTAAGAGTAGGGTACTGCATAAGACGGGACGGAAAAGGGTTTAGGGTTGGATTAGGCGAACCCGCTTCACGGCTCCGCCTAATCCAACCCTAAACCCTTTTCCTTATTCAAGGTCACTAATCCCGCAAGAAACTGAACCCTAAGAGGGTATTGGTGAACCCTGTCGTGGATGTGATTCAAAGATGGGGCACTGAACCTTAAGAGTAGGGTACTGCATAAGACGGGACGGAAAAGGGTTTAGGGTTGGATTAGGCGAACCCGCTTCACGGCACCACCTAATCCAACCCTAAACCCTTTTACTTTTTCAAGGTCACTAAACCCGCAAGAAACTGAACCCTATGAGGGTATTGGTGAACCCTGTCGTGGATGTGATTCAAAGATGGGGCACAGAACCTTAAGAGTAGGGTACTGCATAAGACGGAAAGGAAAAGGGTTTAGGGTTGGATTAGGCGAACCCGCTTCGCGGCTCCGCCTAATCCAACCCTAAACCATTTCCTTATCCAAGGTCACTAAACCCGCAAGAAACTGAACCCTAAGAGGGTATTGGTGAACCCTGTCGTGGATGTGATTCAAAGATGGGGCACTGAACCTAAAGAGTAGGGTACTGCATAAGACGGGACGGAAAAGGGTTTAGGGTTGGATTAGGCAAACCCGCTTCACGGCTCCGCCTAATCCAACCCTAAACCCTTTTCCTTATTCAAGGTCACTAAACCCGCAAGAAACTGAACCCTAAGAGGGTATTGGTGAACCCTGTCGTGGATGTGATTCAAAGATGGGGCACTGAACCTTAAGAGTAGGGTACTGCATAAGACGGGACGGAAAAGGGTTTAGGGTTGGATTAGGCAAACCCGCTTCACGGCTCCGCCTAATCCAACCCTAAACCCTTTTCCTTATTCAAGGTCACTAAACCCGCAAGAAACTGAACCCTAAGAGGGTATTGGTGAACCCTGTCGTGGATGTGATTCAAAGATGGGGCACTGAACCTTAAGAGTAGGGTACTGCATAAGACAGGACAGAAAAGTGTTTAGGGTTGGATTAGGCGGACCCGCTTCGCGGCTCCGCCTAATCCAACCCTAAACCCTTTTCCTTATTCAAGGTCACTAAACCCGCAGGAAACTGAACCCTAAGAGAGTATTGGTGAACCCTGTCGTGGATGTGATTCAAAGATGGGGCACTGAACCTTAAGAGTAGGGTACTGCATAAGACGGAAAGGAAAAGGGTTTAGGGTTGGATTAGGCGGACCTGCTTCGCGGCTCCGCCTAATCCAACCCTAAACCCTTTTCTTTATTCAAGGTCACTAAACCCGCAAGAAACTGAACCCTAAGAGGGTATTGGTGAACCCTGTCGTGGATGTGATTCAAAGATGGGGCACTGAACCTTAAGAGTAGGGTACTGTATAAGACGGGACGGAAAATGGTTTAGGGTTGGATTAGGCGAACCCGCTTCGCGGCTCCGCCTAATCCAACCCTAAACCATTTTCCTTATCCAAGGTCACTAAACCCGCAAGAAACTGAACCCTAAGAGGGTATTGGTGAACCCTGTCGTGGATGTGATTCAAAGATGGGGCACTGAACCTAAAGAGTAGGGTACTGCATAAGACGGGACGGAAAAGTGTTTAGGGTTGGATTAGGCGGACCCGCGACCCTTTTCCTTATTCAAGGTCACTAAACCCGCAAGAAACTAAACCCCAAGAGGGTATTGGTGAACCCTGTCGTTGATGTGATTCAAAGATGGGGCACTGAACCTTAAGAGTAGGGTACTGCATAAGACGGGACGGAAAAGGGTTTAGGGTTGGATTAGGCGAACCCGCTTCACGGCTCCGCCTAATCCAACCCTAAACCCTTTTCCTTATTCAAGGTCACTAATCCCGCAAGAAACTGAACCCTAAGAGGGTATTGGTGAACCCTGTCGTGGATGTGATTCAAAGATGGGGCACTGAACCTTAAGAGTAGGGTACTGCATAAGACGGGACGGAAAAGGGTTTAGGGTTGGATTAGGCGAACCCGCTTCACGGCTCCACCTAATCCAACCCTAAACCCTTTTACTTATTCAAGGTCACTAAACCCGCAAGAAACTAAACCCCAAGAGGGTATTGGTGAACCCTGTCGTTGATGTGATTCAAAGATGGGGCACTGAACCTTAAGAGTAGGGTACTGCATAAGACGGGACGGAAAAGGGTTTAGGGTTGGATTAGGCGAACCCGCTTCACGGCTCCGCCTAATCCAACCCTAAACCCTTTTCCTTATTCAAGGTCACTAATCCCGCAAGAAACTGAACCCTAAGAGGGTATTGGTGAACCCTGTCGTGGATGTGATTCAAAGATGGGGCACTGAACCTTAAGAGTAGGGTACTGCATAAGACGGGACGGAAAAGGGTTTAGGGTTGGATTAGGCGAACCCGCTTCACGGCACCACCTAATCCAACCCTAAACCCTTTTACTTTTTCAAGGTCACTAAACCCGCAAGAAACTGAACCCTAAGAGGGTATTGGTGAACCCTGTCGTGGATGTGATTCAAAGATGGGGCACAGAACCTTAAGAGTAGGGTACTGCATAAGACGGAAAGGAAAAGGGTTTAGGGTTGGATTAGGCGAACCCGCTTCGCGGCTCCGCCTAATCCAACCCTAAACCATTTCCTTATCCAAGGTCACTAAACCCGCAAGAAACTGAACCCTAAGAGGGTATTGGTGAACCCTGTCGTGGATGTGATTCAAAGATGGGGCACTGAACCTAAAGAGTAGGGTACTGCATAAGACGGGACGGAAAAGGGTTTAGGGTTGGATTAGGCAAACCCGCTTCACGGCTCCGCCTAATCCAACCCTAAACCCTTTTCCTTATTCAAGGTCACTAAACCCGCAAGAAACTGAACCCTAAGAGGGTATTGGTGAACCCTGTCGTGGATGTGATTCAAAGATGGGGCACTGAACCTTAAGAGTAGGGTACTGCATAAGACGGGACGGAAAAGGGTTTAGGGTTGGATTAGGCAAACCCGCTTCACGGCTCCGCCTAATCCAACCCTAAACCCTTTTCCTTATTCAAGGTCACTAAACCCGCAAGAAACTGAACCCTAAGAGGGTATTGGTGAACCCTGTCGTGGATGTGATTCAAAGATGGGGCACTGAACCTTAAGAGTAGGGTACTGCATAAGACGGGACAGAAAAGTGTTTAGGGTTGGATTAGGCGGACCCGCTTCGCGGCTCCGCCTAATCCAACCCTAAACCCTTTTCCTTATTCAAGGTCACTAAACCCGCAGGAAACTGAACCCTAAGAGAGTATTGGTGAACCCTGTCGTGGATGTGATTCAAAGATGGGGCACTGAACCTTAAGAGTAGGGTACTGCATAAGACGGAAAGGAAAAGGGTTTAGGGTTGGATTAGGCGGACCTGCTTCGCGGCTCCGCCTAATCCAACCCTAAACCCTTTTCTTTATTCAAGGTCACTAAACCCGCAAGAAACTGAACCCTAAGAGGGTATTGGTGAACCCTGTCGTGGATGTGATTCAAAGATGGGGCACTGAACCTTAAGAGTAGGGTACTGTATAAGACGGGACGGAAAATGGTTTAGGGTTGGATTAGGCGAACCCGCTTCGCGGCTCCGCCTAATCCAACCCTAAACCATTTTCCTTATCCAAGGTCACTAAACCCGCAAGAAACTGAACCCTAAGAGGGTATTGGTGAACCCTGTCGTGGATGTGATTCAAAGATGGGGCACTGAACCTAAAGAGTAGGGTACTGCATAAGACGGGACGGAAAAGTGTTTAGGGTTGGATTAGGCGGACCCGCGACCCTTTTCCTTATTCAAGGTCACTAAACCCGCAAGAAACTAAACCCCAAGAGGGTATTGGTGAACCCTGTCGTTGATGTGATTCAAAGATGGGGCACTGAACCTTAAGAGTAGGGTACTGCATAAGACGGGACGGAAAAGGGTTTAGGGTTGGATTAGGCGAACCCGCTTCACGGCTCCGCCTAATCCAACCCTAAACCCTTTTCCTTATTCAAGGTCACTAATCCCGCAAGAAACTGAACCCTAAGAGGGTATTGGTGAACCCTGTCGTGGATGTGATTCAAAGATGGGGCACTGAACCTTAAGAGTAGGGTACTGCATAAGACGGGACGGAAAAGGGTTTAGGGTTGGATTAGGCGAACCCGCTTCACGGCTCCACCTAATCCAACCCTAAACCCTTTTACTTATTCAAGGTCACTAAACCCGCAAGAAACTGAACCCTAAGAGGGTATTGGTGAAACCTGTCGTGGATGTGATTCAAAGATGGGGCACAGAACCTTAAGAGTAGGGTACTGCATAAGACGGAAAGGAAAAGGGTTTAGGGTTGGATTAGGCGAACCCGCTTCGCGGCTCCGCCTAATCCAACCCTAAACCATTTTCCTTATCCAAGGTCACTAAACCCGCAAGAAACTGAACCCTAAGAGGGTATTGGTGAACCCTGTCGTGGATGTGATTCAAAGATGGGGCACTGAACCTAAAGAGTAGGGTACTGCATAAGACGGGACGGAAAAGGGTTTAGGGTTGGATTAGGCAAACCCGCTTCACGGCTCCGCCTAATCCAACCCTAAACCCTTTTCCTTATTCAAGGTCACTAAACCCGCAAGAAACTGAACCCTAAGATGGTATTGGTGAACCCTGTCGTGGATGTGATTCAAAGATGGGGCACTGAACCTTAAGAGTAGGGTACTGCATAAGACGGAAAGGAAAAGAGTTTAGGGTTAGATTTGGCGAACCCGCTTCACGGCTCTGCCTAATCCAACCCTAAACCCTTTTCCTTATTCAAGGTCACTAAACCCGCAGGAAACTGAACCCTAAGAGGGTATTGGTGAACCCTGTCGTGGATGTGATTCAAAGATGGGGCACTGAACCTTAAGAGTAGGGTACTGTATAAGACGGGACGGAAAATGGTTTAGGGTTGGATTAGGCGAACCCGCTTCGCGGCTCCGCCTAATCCAACCCTAAACCATTTTCCTTATCCAAGGTCACTAAACCCGCAAGAAACTGAACCCTAAGAGGGTATTGGTGAACCCTGTCGTGGATGTGATTCAAAGATGGGGCACTGAACCTAAAGAGTAGGGTACTGCATAAGACGGGACGGAAAAGTGTTTAGGGTTGGATTAGGCGGACCCGCGACCCTTTTCCTTATTCAAGGTCACTAAACCCGCAAGAAACTAAACCCCAAGAGGGTATTGGTGAACCCTGTCGTTGATGTGATTCAAAGATGGGGCACTGAACCTTAAGAGTAGGGTACTGCATAAGACGGGACGGAAAAGGGTTTAGGGTTGGATTAGGCGAACCCGCTTCACGGCTCCGCCTAATCCAACCCTAAACCCTTTTCCTTATTCAAGGTCACTAATCCCGCAAGAAACTGAACCCTAAGAGGGTATTGGTGAACCCTGTCGTGGATGTGATTCAAAGATGGGGCACTGAACTTTAAGAGTAGGGTACTGCATAAGACGGGACGGAAAAGGGTTTAGGGTTGGATTAGGCGAACCCGCTTCACGGCTCCACCTAATCCAACCCTAAACCCTTTTCCTTATTCAAGGTCACTAATCCCGCAAGAAACTGAACCCTAAGAGGGTATTGGTGAACCCTGTCGTGGATGTGATTCAAAGATGGGGCACAGAACCTTAAGAGTAGGGTACTGCATAAGACGGAAAGGAAAAGGGTTTAGGGTTTAGGGTTGGATTAGGCGAACCCGCTTCGCGGCTTCGCCTAATCCAACCCTAAACAATTTTCCTTATCCAAGGTCACTAAACCCGCAAGAAACTGAACCCTAAGAGGGTATTGGTGAACCCTGTCGTGGATGTGATTCAAAGATGGGGCACTGAACCTAAAGAGTAGGGTACTGCATAAGACGGGACGGAAAAGGGTTTAGGGTTGGATTAGGCAAACCCGCTTCACGGCTCCGCCTAATCCAACCCTAAACCCTTTTCCTTATTCAAGGTCACTAAACCCGCAAGAAACTGAACCCTAAGATGGTATTGGTGAACCCTGTCGTGGATGTGATTCAAAGATGGGGCACTGAACCTTAAAAGTAGGGTACTGCATAAGACGGGACGGAAAAGAGTTTAGGGTTGGATTTGGCGAACCCGCTTCACGGATCTGCCTAATCCAACCCTAAACCCTTTTCCTTATTCAAGGTCACTAAACCCGCAAGAAACTGAACCCTAAGAGGGTATTGGTGAACCCTGTCGTGGATGTGATTCAAAGATGGGGCACTGAACCTTAAGAGTAGGGTACTGCATAAGACGGAAAAGAAAAGGGTTTAGGGTTGGATTAGGCGGACCCGCTTCGCGGTTCCGCCTAATCCAACCCTAAACCCTTTTCCTTATTCAAGGTCACTAAACCCGCAAGAAAATGAATTCTAAGAGGGTATTGGTGAACCATGTCGTGGATGTGATTCAAAGATGGGGCACTGAACCTTAAGAGTAGGGTACTGCATAAGACGGGACGGAAAAGGGTTTAGGGTTGGATTAGGCGAACCCACTTCGCGGCTCCGCCTAATCCAACCCTAAACCATTTTCCTTATCCAAGGTCACTAAACCCGCAAGAAACTGAACCCTAAGAGGGTATTGGTGAACCCTTTCGTGGATGTGATTAAAAAATGGGGCATTGAACCTTAAGAGTAGGGTACTGCATAAGACGGGACGGAAAAGGGTTTAGGGTTGGATTAGGCGAACCCGCTTCACGGCTCCGCCTAATCCAACCCTAAACCATTTTCCTTATTCAAGGTCACTAAACCCGCAAGAAACTGAACCCTAAGAGGGTACTGGTGAACCCTGTCGTGGATGTGATTCAAAGATGAGGCACTGAACCTTAAGAGTAGGGTACTGCATAAGACGGGACGGAAAAGTGTTTAGGGTTGGATTTGGCAGAACCGCTTCGCGGCTCCGCCTAATCCAACCCTAAACCCTTTTCCTTATTCAAGGTCACTAATCCCGCAAGAAACTGAACCCTAAGAGGGTATTGGTGAACCCTGTCGTGGATGTGATTCAAAGATGGGGCACTGAACTTTAAGAGTAGGGTACTGCATAAGACGGGACGGAAAAGGGTTTAGGGTTGGATTAGGCGAACCCGCTTCACGGCTCCACCTAATCCAACCCTAAACCCTTTTCCTTATTCAAGGTCACTAATCCCGCAAGAAACTGAACCCTAAGAGGGTATTGGTGAACCCTGTCGTGGATGTGATTCAAAGATGGGGCACAGAACCTTAAGAGTAGGGTACTGCATAAGACGGAAAGGAAAAGGGTTTAGGGTTGGATTAGGCGAACCCGCTTCGCGGCTCCGCCTAATCCAACCCTAAACCATTTTCCTTATCCAAGGTCACTAAACCCGCAAGAAACTGAACCCTAAGAGGGTATTGGTGAACCCTGTCGTGGATGTGATTCAAAGATGGGGCACTGAACCTAAAGAGTAGGGTACTGCATAAGACGGGACGGAAAAGGGTTTAGGGTTGGATTAGGCAAACCCGCTTCACGGCTCCGCCTAATCCAACCCTAAACCCTTTTCCTTATTCAAGGTCACTAAACCCGCAAGAAACTGAACCCTAAGATGGTATTGGTGAACCCTGTCGTGGATGTGATTCAAAGATGGGGCACTGAACCTTAAGAGTAGGGTACTGCATAAGACGGGACGGAAAAGAGTTTAGGGTTGGATTTGGCGAACCCGCTTCACGGCTCTGCCTAATCCAACCCTAAACCCTTTTCCTTATTCAAGGTCACTAAACCCGCAAGAAACTGAACCCTAAGAGGGTATTGGTGAACCCTGTCGTGGATGTGATTCAAAGATGGGGCACTGAACCTTAAGAGTAGGGTACTGCATAAGACGGAAAAGAAAAGGGTTTAGGGTTGGATTAGGCGGACCCGCTTCGCGGTTCCGCCTAATCCAACCCTAAACCCTTTTCCTTATTCAAGGTCACTAAACCCGCAAGAAAATGAATTCTAAGAGGGTATTGGTGAACCATGTCGTGGATGTGATTCAAAGATGGGGCACTGAACCTTAAGAGTAGGGTACTGCATAAGACGGGACGGAAAAGGGTTTAGGGTTGGATTAGGCGAACCCACTTCGCGGCTCCGCCTAATCCAACCCTAAACCATTTTCCTTATCCAAGGTCACTAAACCCGCAAGAAACTGAACCCTAAGAGGGTATTGGTGAACCCTTTCGTGGATGTGATTAAAAAATGGGGCATTGAACCTTAAGAGTAGGGTACTGCATAAGACGGGACGGAAAAGGGTTTAGGGTTGGATTAGGCGAACCCGCTTCACGGCTCCGCCTAATCCAACCCTAAACCATTTTCCTTATTCAAGGTCACTAAACCCGCAAGAAACTGAACCCTAAGAGGGTACTGGTGAACCCTGTCGTGGATGTGATTCAAAGATGAGGCACTGAACCTTAAGAGTAGGGTACTGCATAAGACGGGACGGAAAAGTGTTTAGGGTTGGATTTGGCAGAACCGCTTCGCGACTCCGCCTAATCCAACCCTAAACCCTATTCCTTATTTAAGGTCACTAAACCCGCAAGAAACTAAACCCCAAGAGGGTATTGGTGAACCCTGTCGTGGATGTGATTCAAAGACGGGGCACTGAACCTTAAGAGTAGGGTACTGTATAAGACGGGACGGAAAAGGGTTTAGGGTTGGATTAGGCGAACCCGCTTCGCGGCTCCGCCTAATCTAACCCTAAACCCTTTTCCTTATTCAAGGTCACTAAACCCGCAAGAAACTGAACCCTAAAAGGGTATTGGTGAACCCTGTCGTGGATGTGATTCAAAGATGGGGCACTGAACCTTAAGAGTAGGGTACTGCATAAGACGGAAAGGAAAAGGGTTTAGGGTTGGATTAGGCGGACCCGCTTCGCGGCTCCGCCTAATCCAACCCTAAACCCTTTTCCTTATTCAAGGTCACTAAACCCGCAAGAAAATGAACCCTAAGAGGGTATTGGTGAACCCTGTCGTGGATGTGATTCAAAGATGGGGCCCTGAACCTTAAGAGTAGGGTACTGCATAAGACGGGACGGAAAAGGGTTTAGGGTTGGATTAGGCGAACCCGCTTCACGGCTCCGCCTAATCTAACCCTAAACCCTTTTCTTTATTCAAGGTCACTAAACCCGCAAGAAACTGAACCCTAAAAGGGTATTGGTGAACCCTGTCGTGGATGTGATTCAAAGATGGGGCACTGAACCTTAAGAGTAGGGTACTGCATAAGACGGGACGGAAAAGGGTTTAGGGTTGGATTAGGCAAACCCGCTTCGCGGCTCCGCCTAATCCAACCCTAAAACCTTTTCATTATTCAAGGTCACTAAACCCGTAAGAAACTAAACCCTAAGAGGGTATTGGTGAACCCTGTCGTGGATGTGATTCAAAGATGGGGCACTGAACCTTAAGAGTAGGGTACTGCATAAGACGGAAAGGAAAAGGGTTTAGGGTTGGATTAGGCGGACCCGCTTCGCGGCTCCGCCTAATCCAACCCTAAACCCTTTTCCTTATTCAAGGTCACTAAACCCGCAAGAAAATGAACCCTAAGAGGGTATTGGTGAACCCTGTCGTGGATGTGATTCAAAGATGGGGCCCTGAACCTTAAGAGTAGGGTACTGCATAAGACGGGACGGAAAAGGGTTTAGGGTTGGATTAGGCGAACCCGCTTCACGGCTCCGCCTAATCCAACCCTAAACCCTTTTCTTTATTCAAGGTCACTAAACCCGCAAGAAACTGAACCCTAAAAGGGTATTGGTGAACCCTGTCGTGGATGTGATTCAAAGATGGGGCACTGAACCTTAAGAGTAGGGTACTGCATAAGACGGAAAGGAAAAGGGTTTAGGGTTGGATTAGGCGAACCCGCTTCACGGCTCCGCCTAATCCAACCCTAAACCCTTTTCCTTATTCAAGGTCACTAAACCCGCAAGAAACTGAACCCTAAGAGGGTATTGGTGAACCCTGTCGTGGATGTGATTCAAAGATGGGGCACTGAACCTTAAGAGTAGGGTACTGCATAAGACGGAAAGGAAAAGGGTTTAGGGTTGGATTAGGCGGACCCGCTTCGCGGTTCCGCCTAATCCAACCCTAAACCCTTTTCCTTATTCAAGGTCACTAAACCCGCAAGAAAATGAATTCTAAGAGGGTATTGGTGAACCATGTCGTGGATGTGATTCAAAGATGGGGCACTGAACCTTAAGAGTAGGGTACTGCATAAGACGGGACGGAAAAGGGTTTAGGGTTGGATTAGGCGAACCCGTTTCGCGGCTCCGCCTAATCCAACCCTAAACCATTTTCCTTATCCAAGGTCACTAAACCCGCAAGAAACTGAACCCTAAGAGGGTATTGGTGAACCCTTTCGTGGATGTGATTAAAAAATGGGACATTGAACCTTAAGAGTAGGGTACTGCATAAGACGGAAAGGAAAAGGGTTTAGGGTTGGATTAGGCGAACCCGCTTCACGGCTCCGCCTAATCCAACCCTAAACCCTTTTCCTTATTCAAGGTCACTAAACCCGCAAGAAACTGAACCCTAAGAGGGTATTGGTGAACCCTGTCGTTTATGTGATTCAAAGATGGGGCACTGAACCTTAAGAGTAGGGTACTGCATAAGACGGGACGGAAAAGGGTTTGGGGTTGGAATAGGCGAACCCGCTTCACGGCTCCGCCTAATCCAACCCTAAACCCTTTTCCTTATTCAAGGTCACTAAACCCGCAAGATACTGAACCCTAAGAGGGTATTGGTGAACCCTGTCGTGGATGTGATTCAAAGATGGGGCACTGAACCTTAAGAGTAGGGTACTGCATAAGACGGAACGGAAAAGGGTTTAGGGTTGGATTAGGCGAACCCGCTTCACGGCTCCGCCTAATCCAACCCTAAACCCTTTTCCTTATTCAAGGTCACTAAACCCGCAAGAAACTGAACCCTAAGAGCGTATTGGTGAACCCTGTCGTGGATGTGATTCAAAGATGGGGCACTGAACCTTAAGAGTAGGGTACTGCATAAGACGGAAAGGAAAAGGGTTTAGGGTTGGATTAGGCGGAGACGCTTCGCGGCTCCGCCTAATCCAACCCTAAACCATTTTCCTTATCCAAGGTCACTAAACCCGCAAGAAACTGAACCCTAAGAGGGTATTGGTGAACCCTGTCGTGGATGTGATTCAAAGATGGGGCACTGAACCTAAAGAGTAGGGTACTGCATAAGACGGGACGGAAAAGGGTTTAGGGTTGGATTAGGCAAACCCGCTTCACGGCTCCGCCTAATCCAACCCTAAACCCTTTTCCTTATTCAAGGTCACTAAACCCGCAAGAAACTGAACCCTAAGATGGTATTGGTGAACCCTGTCGTGGATATGATTCAAAGATGGGGCACTGAACCTTAAGAGTAGGGTACTGCATAAGACGGGACGGAAAAGAGTTTAGGGTTGGATTTGGCGAACCCGCTTCACGGCTCTGCCTAATCCAACCCTAAACCCTTTTCCTTATTCAAGGTCACTAAACCCGCAAGAAACTGAACCCTAAGAGGGTATTGGTGAACCCTGTCGTGGATGTGATTCAAAGATGGGGCACTGAACCTTAAGAGTAGGGTACTGCATAAGACGGAAAGGAAAAGGGTTTAGGGTTGGATTAGGCGGACCCGCTTCGCGGTTCCGCCTAATCCAACCCTAAACCCTTTTCCTTATTCAAGGTCACTAAACCCGCAAGAAAATGAATTCTAAGAGGGTATTGGTGAACCATGTCGTGGATGTGATTCAAAGATGGGGCACTGAACCTTAAGAGTAGGGTACTGCATAAGACGGGACGGAAAAGGGTTTAGGGTTGGATTAGGCGAACCCACTTCGCGGCTCCGCCTAATCCAACCCTAAACCATTTTCCTTATCCAAGGTCACTAAACCCGCAAGAAACTGAACCCTAAGAGGGTATTGGTGAACCCTTTCGTGGATGTGATTAAAAAATGGGACATTGAACCTTAAGAGTAGGGTACTGCATAAGACGGGACGGAAAAGGGTTTAGAATTGGATTAGGCGAACCCGCTTCACGGCTCCGCCTAATCCAACCCTAAACCATTTTCCTTATTCAAGGTCACTAAACCCGCAAGAAACTGAACCCTAAGAGGGTACTGGTGAACCCTGTCGTGGATGTGATTCAAAGATGAGGCACTGAACCTTAAGAGTAGGGTACTGCATAAGACGGGACGGAAAAGTGTTTAGGGTTGGATTTGGCAGAACCGCTTCGCGGCTCCGCCTAATCCAACCCTAAACCCTATTCCTTATTCAAGGTCACTAAACCCGCAAGAAACTGAACCCTAAGAGGGTATTGATGAACCCTGTCGTTTATGTGATTCAAAGATGGGGCACTGAACCTTAAGAGTAGGGTACTGCATAAGACGGGACGGAAAAGGGTTTGGGGTTGGAATAGGCGAACCCGCTTCACGGCTCCGCCTAATCCAACCCTAAACCCTTTTCCTTATTCAAGGTCACTAAACCCGCAAGATACTGAACCCTAAGAGGGTATTGGTGAACCCTGTCGTGGATGTGATTCAAAGATGGGGCACTGAACCTTAAGAGTAGGGTATTGCATAAGACGGAACGGAAAAGGGTTTAGGGTTGGATTAGGCGAACCCGCTTCACGGCTCCGCCTAATCCAACCCTAAACCCTTTTCCTTATTCAAGGTCACTAAACCCGCAAGAAACTGAACCCTAAGAGCGTATTGGTGAACCCTGTCGTGGATGTGATTCAAAGATGGGGCACTGAACCTTAAGAGTAGGGTACTGCATAAGACGGAAAGGAAAAGGGTTTAGGGTTGGATTAGGCGGAGACGCTTCGCGGCTCCGCCTAATCCAACCCTAAACCATTTTCCTTATCCAAGGTCACTAAACCCGCAAGAAACTGAACCCTAAGAGGGTATTGGTGAACCCTGTCGTGGATGTGATTCAAAGATGGGGCACTGAACCTAAAGAGTAGGGTACTGCATAAGACGGGACGGAAAAGGGTTTAGGGTTGGATTAGGCAAACCCGCTTCACGGCTCCGCCTAATCCAACCCTAAACCCTTTTCCTTATTCAAGGTCACTAAACCCGCAAGAAACTGAACCCTAAGATGGTATTGGTGAAACCTGTCGTGGATATGATTCAAAGATGGGGCACTGAACCTTAAGAGTAGGGTACTGCATAAGACGGGACGGAAAAGAGTTTAGGGTTGGATTTGGCGAACCCGCTTCACGGCTCTGCCTAATCCAACCCTAAACCCTTTTCCTTATTCAAGGTCACTAAACCCGCAAGAAACTGAACCCTAAGAGGGTATTGGTGAACCCTGTCGTGGATGTGATTCAAAGATGGGGCACTGAACCTTAAGAGTAGGGTACTGCATAAGACGGAAAGGAAAAGGGTTTAGGGTTGGATTAGGCGGACCCGCTTCGCGGTTCCGCCTAATCCAACCCTAAACCCTTTTCCTTATTCAAGGTCACTAAACCCGCAAGAAAATGAATTCTAAGAGGGTATTGGTGAACCATGTCGTGGATGTGATTCAAAGATGGGGCACTGAACCTTAAGAGTAGGGTACTGCATAAGACGGGACGGAAAAGGGTTTAGGGTTGGATTAGGCGAACCCACTTCGCGGCTCCGCCTAATCCAACCCTAAACCATTTTCCTTATCCAAGGTCACTAAACCCGCAAGAAACTGAACCCTAAGAGGGTATTGGTGAACCCTTTCGTGGATGTGATTAAAAAATGGGGCATTGAACCTTAAGAGTAGGGTACTGCATAAGACGGGACGGAAAAGGGTTTAGGGTTGGATTAGGCGAACCCGCTTCACGGCTCCGCCTAATCCAACCCTAAACCATTTTCCTTATTCAAGGTCACTAAACCCGCAAGAAACTGAACCCTAAGAGGGTACTGGTGAACCCTGTCGTGGATGTGATTCAAAGATGAGGCACTGAACCTTAAGAGTAGGGTACTGCATAAGACGGGACGGAAAAGTGTTTAGGGTTGGATTTGGCAGAACCGCTTCGCGGCTCCGCCTAATCCAACCCTAAACCCTATTCCTTATTTAAGGTCACTAAACCCGCAAGAAACTAAACCCCAAGAGGGTATTGGTGAACCCTGTCGTGGATGTGATTCAAAGACGGGGCACTGAACCTTAAGAGTAGGGTACTGTATATGACGGGACGGAAAAGGGTTTAGGGTTGGATTAGGCGAACCCGCTTCGCGGCTCCGCCTAATCCAACCCTAAACCCTTTTCCTTATTCAAGGTCACTAAACCCGCAGGAAACTGAACCCTAAGAGGGTATTGGTGAACCCTGTCGTGGATGTGATTCAAAGATGGGGCACTGAACCTTAAGAGTAGGGTACTGCTTAAGACGGAAAGGAAAAGGGTTTAGGGTTGGATTAGGCGGACCCGCTTCGCGGCTCCGCCTAATCCAACCCTAAACCCTTTTCCTTATTCAAGGTCACTAAACCCGCAAGAAAATGAACCCTAAGAGGGTATTGGTGAACCCTGTCGTGGATGTGATTCAAAGATGGGGCCCTGAACCTTAAGAGTAGGGTACTGCATAAGACGGGACGGAAAAGGGTTTGGGGTTGGAATAGGCGAACCCGCTTCACGGCTCCGCCTAATCCAACCCTAAACCCTTTTCCTTATTCAAGGTCACTAAACCCGCAAGATACTGAACCCTAAGAGGGTATTGGTGAACCC
Organism: Agrostemma githago; assembly: GCA_958450325.1. Taxonomy (NCBI): domain Eukaryota; kingdom Viridiplantae; phylum Streptophyta; class Magnoliopsida; order Caryophyllales; family Caryophyllaceae; genus Agrostemma; species Agrostemma githago. The sequence continues at coordinate 42,155,786 of OY288245.1, forward strand.
TGTCGTGGATGTGATTCAAAGATGGGGCACTGAACCTTAAGAGTAGGGTACTGCATAAGACGGGACGGAAAAGGGTTTAGGGTTGGATTAGGCGAACCCGCTTCGCGGCTCCGCCTAATCCAACCCTAAAACCTTTTCATTATTCAAGGTCACTAAACCCGCAAGAAACTAAACCCTAAGAGGGTATTGGTGAACCCTGTCGTGGATGTGATTCAAAGATGGGGCACTGAACCTTAAGAGTAGGGTACTGCATAAGACGGGACAGAAAAGGGTTTAGGGTTGGATTAGGCGAACCCGCTTCACGGCTCCGCCTAATCCAACCCTAAACCCTTTTCCTTATTCAAGGTCACTAAACCCGCAAGAAACTGAACCCTAAGAGGGTATTGGTGAACCCTGTCGTGGATGTGATTCAAAGATGGGGCACTGAACCTTAAGAGTAGGGGTACTCCATAAGACGGGACGGAGAAGGGTTTAGGGTTGGATTAGGCGAACCCGCTTCACGGCTCCGCCTAATCCAACCCTAAACCCTTTTCCTTATTCAAGGTCACTAAACCCGCAAGAAAATGAATTCTAAGAGGGTATTGGTGAACCATGTCGTGGATGTGATTCAAAGATGGGGCACTGAACCTTAAGAGTAGGGTACTGCATAAGACGGGACGGAAAAGGGTTTAGGGTTGGATTAGGCGAACCCACTTCGCGGCTCCGCCTAATCCAACCCTAAACCATTTTCCTTATCCAAGGTCACTAAACCCGCAAGAAACTGAACCCTAAGAGGGTATTGGTGAACCCTTTCGTGGATGTGATTAAAAAATGGGGCATTGAACCTTAAGAGTAGGGTACTGCATAAGACGGGACGGAAAAGGGTTTAGGGTTGGATTAGGCGAACCCGCTTCACGGCTCCGCCTAATCCAACCCTAAACCATTTTCCTTATTCAAGGTCACTAAACCCGCAAGAAACTGAACCCTAAGAGGGTACTGGTGAACCCTGTCGTGGATGTGATTCAAAGATGAGGCACTGAACCTTAAGAGTAGGGTACTGCATAAGACGGGACGGAAAAGTGTTTAGGGTTGGATTTGGCAGAACCGCTTCGCGGCTCCGCCTAATCCAACCCTAAACCCTATTCCTTATTTAAGGTCACTAAACCCGCAAGAAACTAAACCCCAAGAGGGTATTGGTGAACCCTGTCGTGGATGTGATTCAAAGACGGGGCACTGAACCTTAAGAGTAGGGTACTGTATATGACGGGACGGAAAAGGGTTTAGGGTTGGATTAGGCGAACCCGCTTCGCGGCTCCGCCTAATCCAACCCTAAACCCTTTTCCTTATTCAAGGTCACTAAACCCGCAGGAAACTGAACCCTAAGAGGGTATTGGTGAACCCTGTCGTGGATGTGATTCAAAGATGGGGCACTGAACCTTAGGGTACTGCTTAAGACGGAAAGGAAAAGGGTTTAGGGTTGGATTAGGCGGACCCGCTTCGCGGCTCCGCCTAATCCAACCCTAAACCCTTTTCCTTATTCAAGGTCACTAAACCCGCAAGAAAATGAACCCTAAGAGGGTATTGGTGAACCCTGTCGTGGATGTGATTCAAAGATGGGGCCCTGAACCTTAAGAGTAGGGTACTGCATAAGACGGGACGGAAAAGGGTTTGGGGTTGGAATAGGCGAACCCGCTTCACGGCTCCGCCTAATCCAACCCTAAACCCTTTTCCTTATTCAAGGTCACTAAACCCGCAAGATACTGAACCCTAAGAAGGTATTGGTGAACCCTGTCGTGGATGTGATTCAAAGATGGGGCACTGAACCTTAAGAGTAGGGTACTGCATAAGACGGGACGGAAAAGGGTTTAGGGTTGGATTAGGCGAAACCGCTTCGCGGCTCCGCCTAATCCAACCCTAAAACCTTTTCATTATTCAAGGTCACTAAACCCGCAAGAAACTAAACCCTAAGAGGGTATTGGTGAACCCTGTCGTGGATGTGATTCAAAGATGGGGCACTGAACCTTAAGAGTAGGGTACTGCATAAGACGGGACAGAAAAGGGTTTAGGGTTGGATTAGGCGAACCCGCTTCACGGCTCCGCCTAATCCAACCCTAAACCCTTTTCCTTATTCAAGGTCACTAAACCCGCAAGAAACTGAACCCTAAGAGGGTATTGGTGAACCCTGTCGTGGATGTGATTCAAAGATGGGGCACTGAACCTTAAGAGTAGGGGTACTCCATAAGACGGGACGGAGAAGGGTTTAGGGTTGGATTAGGCGAACCCGCTTCACGGCTCCGCCTAATCCAACCCTAAACCCTTTTCCTTATTCAAGGTCCCTAAACCCGCAAGAAACTGAACCCTAAGAGGGTATTGGTGAACCCTGTCGTGGATGTGATTCAAAGATGGGGCACTGAACCTTAAGAGTAGGGTACTGCATAAGACGGAAAGGAAAAGGGTTTAGGGTTGGATTAGGCGAACCCGCTTCACGGCTCCGCCTAATCCAACCCTAAACCCTTTTCCTTATTCAAGGTCACTAAACCCGCAAGAAACTGAACCCTAAGAGGGTATTGGTGAACCCTGTCGTTTATGTGATTCAAAGATGGGGCACTGAACCTTAAGAGTAGGGTACTGCATAAGACGGGACGGAAAAGGGTTTGGGGTTGGAATAGGCGAACCCGCTTCACGGCTCCGCCTAATCCAACCCTAAACCCTTTTCCTTATTCAAGGTCACTAAACCCGCAAGATACTGAACCCTAAGAGGGTATTGGTGAACCCTGTCGTGGATGTGATTCAAAGATGGGGCACTGAACCTTAAGAGTAGGGTACTGCATAAGACGGGACGGAAAAGGGTTTAGGGTTGGATTAGGCGAACCCGCTTCACGGCTCTGCCTAATCCAACCCTAAACCCTTTTCCTTATTCAAGGTCACTAAACCCGCAAGAAACTGAACCCTAAGAGCGTATTGGTGAACCCTGTCGTGGATGTGATTCAAAGATGGGGCACTGAACCTTAAGAGTAGGGTACTGCATAAGACGGAAAGGAAAAGGGTTTAGGGTTGGATTAGGCGGAGACGCTTCGCGGCTCCGCCTAATCCAACCCTAAACCCTTTTCCTTATTCAAGGTCACTAAACCCGCAAGAAACTGAACCCTAAGAGGGTATTGGTGAACCCTGTCGTGGATGTGATTCAAAGATGGGGCACTGAACCTTAAGAGTAGGGTACTGCATAAGACGGGACGGAAAAGTGTTTAGGGTTGGATTAGGCGAACCCGCTTCGCGGCTCCGCCTAATCCAACCCTAAACCCTTTTCCTTATTCAAGGTCACTAAACCCGCAAGAAACTGAACCCTAAGAGGGTATTGGTGAACCCTGTCGTGGATGTGATTCAAAGATGGGGCACTGAACCTTAAGAGTAGGGTACTGCATAAGACGGGACAGAAAAGTGTTTAGGGTTGGATTAGGCGGACCCGCTTCGCATCTCCGCCTAATCCAACCCTAAACCCTTTTCCTTATTCAAGGTCACTAAACCCGCAGGAAACTGAACCCTAAGAGGGTATTGGTGAACCCTGTCGTGGATGTGATTCAAAGATGGGGAACTGAACCTTAAGAGTAGGGTACTGCATAAGACGGAAAAGAAAAGGGTTTAGGGTTGGATTAGGCGGACCCACTTCGCGGCTCCGCCTAATCCAACCCTAAACCCTTTTCTTTATTCAAGGTCACTAAACCCGCATGAAACTGAACCCTAAGAGGGTATTGGTGAACCCTGTCGTGGATGTGATTCAAAGATGGGGCACTAAACCTTAAGAGTAGGGTACTGTATAAGACGGGACGGAAAATGGTTTAGGGTTGGATTAGGCGAACCCGCTTCGCGGCTCCGCCTAATCCAACCCTAAACCATTTTCCTTATCCAAGGTCACTAAACCCGCAAGAAACTGAACCCTAAGAGGGTATTGGTGAACCCTGTCGTGGATGTGATTCAAAGATGGGGCACTGAACCTAAAGAGTAGGGTACTGCATAAGACGGGACGGAAAAGTGTTTAGGGTTGGATTAGGCGGACCCGCGACCCTTTTCCTTATTCAAGGTCACTAAACCCGCAAGAAACTAAACCCCAAGAGGGTATTGGTGAACCCTTTCGTGGATGTGATTCAAAGATGTGGCACTGAACCTTAAGAGTAGGGTACTGCATAAGACGGGACGGAAAAGGTTTTAGGGTTGGATTAGGCGAACCCGCTTCACGGCTCCGCCTAATCCAACCCTAAACCCTTTTCCTTATTCAAGGTCACTAATCCCGCAAGAAACTGAACCCTAAGAGGGTATTGGTGAACCCTGTCGTGGATGTGATTCAAAGATGGGGCACTGAACCTTAAGAGTAGGGTACTGCATAAGACGGGACGGAAAAGGGTTTAGGGTTGGATTAGGCGAACCCGCTTCACGGCTCCACCTAATCCAACCCTAAACCCTTTTACTTATTCAAGGTCACTAAACCCGCAAGAAACTGAACCCTAAGAGGGTATTGGTGAACCCTGTCGTGGATGTGATTCAAAGATGGGGCACTGAACCTTAAGAGTAGGGTACTGCATAAGACGGAAAGGAAAAGGGTTTAGGGTTGGATTAGGCGAACCCGCTTCACGGCTCCGCCTAATCCAACCCTAAACCCTTTTCCTTATTCAAGGTCACTAAACCCGCAAGAAACTGAACCCTAAGAGGGTATTGGTGAACCCTGTCGTTTATGTGATTCAAAGATGGGGCACTGAACCTTAAGAGTAGGGTACTGCATAAGACGGGACGGAAAAGGGTTTGGGGTTGGAATAGGCGAACCCGCTTCACGGCTCCGCCTAATCCAACCCTAAACCCTTTTCCTTATTCAAGGTCACTAAACCCGCAAGATACTGAACCCTAATAGGGTATTGGTGAACCCTGTCGTGGATGTGATTCAAAGATGGGGCACTGAACCTTAAGAGTAGGGTACTGCATAAGACGGGACGGAAAAGGGTTTAGGGTTGGATTAGGCGAACCCGCTTCACGGCTCCGCCTAATCCAACCCTAAACCCTTTTCCTTATTCAAGGTCACTAAACCCGCAAGAAACTGAACCCTAAGAGCGTATTGGTGAACCCTGTCGTGGATGTGATTCAAAGATGGGGCACTGAACCTTAAGAGTAGGGTACTGCATAAGACGGAAAGGAAAAGGGTTTAGGGTTGGATTAGGCGGAGACGCTTCGCGGCTCCGCCTAATCCAACCCTAAACCCTTTTCCTTATTCAAGGTCACTAAACCCGCAAGAAACTGAACCCTAAGAGGGTATTGGTGAACCCTGTCGTGGATGTGATTCAAAGATGGGGCACTGAACCTTAAGAGTAGGGTACTGCATAAGACGGGACGGAAAAGTGTTTAGGGTTGGATTAGGCGAACCCGCTTCGCGGCTCCGCCTAATCCAACCCTAAACCCTTTTCCTTATTCAAGGTCACTAAACCCGCAAGAAACTAAACCCTAAGAGGGTATTGGTGAACCCTGTCGTGGATGTGATTCAAAGATGGGGCACTGAACCTTAAGAGTAGGGTACTGCATAAGACGGGACAGAAAAGTGTTTAGGGTTGGATTAGGCGGACCCGCTTCGCGTCTCCGCCTAATCCAACCCTAAACCCTTTTCCTTATTCAAGGTCACTAAACCCGCAGGAAACTGAACCCTAAGAGGGTATTGGTGAACCCTGTCGTGGATGTGATTCAAAGATGGGGCACTGAACCTTAAGAGTAGGGTACTGCATAAGACGGAAAAGAAAAGGGTTTAGGGTTGGATTAGGCGGACCCACTTCGCGGCTCCGCCTAATCCAACCCTAAACCCTTTTCTTTATTCAAGGTCACTAAACCCGCATGAAACTGAACCCTAAGAGGGTATTGGTGAACCCTGTCGTGGATGTGATTCAAAGATGGGGCACTGAACCTAAAGAGTAGGGTACTGCATAAGACGGGACGGAAAAGTGTTTAGGGTTGGATTAGGCGGACCCGCGACCCTTTTCCTTATTCAAGGTCACTAAACCCGCAAGAAACTAAACCCCAAGAGGGTATTGGTGAACCCTTTCGTGGATGTGATTCAAAGATGGGGCACTGAACCTTAAGAGTAGGGTACTGCATAAGACGGGACGGAAAAGGTTTTAGGGTTGGATTAGGCGAACCCGCTTCACGGCTCCGCCTAATCCAACCCTAAACCCTTTTCCTTATTCAAGGTCACTAATCCCGCAAGAAACTGAACCCTAAGAGGGTATTGGTGAACCCTGTCGTGGATGTGATTCAAAGATGGGGCACTGAACCTTAAGAGTAGGGTACTGCATAAGACGGGACGGAAAAGGGTTTAGGGTTGGATTAGGCGAACCCGCTTCACGGCTCCACCTAATCCAACCCTAAACCCTTTTACTTATTCAAGGTCACTAAACCCGCAAGAAACTGAACCCTAAGAGGGTATTGGTGAACCCTGTCGTGGATGTGATTCAAAGATGGGGCACTGAACCTTAAGAGTAGGGTACTGCATAAGACGGGACGGAAAAGTGTTTAGGGTTGGATTAGGCGAACCCGCTTCGCGGCTCCGCCTAATCCAACCCTAAACCCTTTTCCTTATTCAAGGTCACTAAACCCGCAAGAAACTGAACCCTAAGAGGGTATTGGTGAACCCTGTCGTGGATGTGATTCAAAGATGGGGCACTGAACCTTAAGAGTAGGGTACTGCATAAGACGGGACAGAAAAGTGTTTAGGGTTGGATTAGGCGGACCCGCTTCGCGTCTCCGCCTAATCCAACCCTAAACCCTTTTCCTTATTCAAGGTCACTAAACCCGCAGGAAACTGAACCCTAAGAGGGTATTGGTGAACCCTGTCGTGGATGTGATTCAAAGATGGGGCACTGAACCTTAAGAGTAGGGTACTGCATAAGACGGAAAAGAAAAGGGTTTAGGGTTGGATTAGGCGGACCCACTTCGCGGCTCCGCCTAATCCAACCCTAAACCCTTTTCTTTATTCAAGGTCACTAAACCCGCATGAAACTGAACCCTAAGAGGGTATTGGTGAACCCTGTCGTGGATGTGATTCAAAGATGGGGCACTAAACCTTAAGAGTAGGGTACTGTATAAGACGGGACGGAAAATGGTTTAGGATTGGATTAGGCGAACCCGCTTCGCGGCTCCGCCTAATCCAACCCTAAACCATTTTCCTTATCCAAGGTCACTAAACCCGCAAGAAACTGAACCCTAAGAGGGTATTGGTGAACCCTGTCGTGGATGTGATTCAAAGATGGGGCACTGAACCTAAAGAGTAGGGTACTGCATAAGACGGGACGGAAAAGTGTTTAGGGTTGGATTAGGCGGACCCGCGACCCTTTTCCTTATTCAAGGTCACTAAACCCGCAAGAAACTAAACCCCAAGAGGGTATTGGTGAACCCTTTCGTGGATGTGATTCAAAGATGGGGCACTGAACCTTAAGAGTAGGGTACTGCATAAGACGGGACGGAAAAGGTTTTAGGGTTGGATTAGGCGAACCCGCTTCACGGCTCCGCCTAATCCAACCCTAAACCCTTTTCCTTATTCAAGGTCACTAATCCCGCAAGAAACTGAACCCTAAGAGGGTATTGGTGAACCCTGTCGTGGATGTGATTCAAAGATGGGGCACTGAACCTTAAGAGTAGGGTACTGCATAAGACGGGACGGAAAAGGGTTTAGGGTTGGATTAGGCGAACCCGCTTCACGGCTCCGCCTAATCCAACCCTAAACCCTTTTCCTTATTCAAGGTCACTAATCCCGCAAGAAACTGAACCCTAAGAGGGTATTGGTGAACCCTGTCGTGGATGTGATTCAAAGATGGGGCACTGAACCTTAAGAGTAGGGTACTGCATAAGATGGGACGGAAAAGGGTTTAGGGTTGGATTAGGCGAACCCGCTTCACGGCTCCACCTAATCCAACCCTAAACCCTTTTACTTATTCAAGGTCACTAAACCCGCAAGAAACTGAACCCTAAGAGGGTATTGGTGAACCCTGTCGTGGATGTGATTCAAAGATGGGGCACTGAACCTTAAGAGTAGGGTACTGCATAAGACGGGACGGAAAAGTGTTTAGGGTTGGATTAGGCGAACCCGCTTCGCGGCTCCGCCTAATCCAACCCTAAACCCTTTTCCTTATTCAAGGTCACTAAACCCGCAAGAAACTGAACCCTAAGAGGGTATTGGTGAACCCTGTCGTGGATGTGATTCAAAGATGGGGCACTGAACCTTAAGAGTAGGGTACTGCATAAGACGGGACAGAAAAGTGTTTAGGGTTGGATTAGGCGGACCCGCTTCGCGTCTCCGCCTAATCCAACCCTAAACCCTTTTCCTTATTCAAGGTCACTAAACCCGCAGGAAACTGAACCCTAAGAGGGTATTGGTGAACCCTGTCGTGGATGTGATTCAAAGATGGGGCACTGAACCTTAAGAGTAGGGTACTGCATAAGACGGAAAAGAAAAGGGTTTAGGGTTGGATTAGGCGGACCCACTTCGCGGCTCCGCCTAATCCAACCCTAAACCCTTTTCTTTATTCAAGGTCACTAAACCCGCATGAAACTGAACCCTAAGAGGGTATTGGTGAACCCTGTCGTGGATGTGATTCAAAGATGGGGCACTAAACCTTAAGAGTAGGGTACTGTATAAGACGGGACGGAAAATGGTTTAGGATTGGATTAGGCGAACCCGCTTCGCGGCTCCGCCTAATCCAACCCTAAACCATTTTCCTTATCCAAGGTCACTAAACCCGCAAGAAACTGAACCCTAAGAGGGTATTGGTGAACCCTGTCGTGGATGTGATTCAAAGATGGGGCACTGAACCTAAAGAGTAGGGTACTGCATAAGACGGGACGGAAAAGTGTTTAGGGTTGGATTAGGCGGACCCGCGACCCTTTTCCTTATTCAAGGTCACTAAACCCGCAAGAAACTAAACCCCAAGAGGGTATTGGTGAACCCTTTCGTGGATGTGATTCAAAGATGGGGCACTGAACCTTAAGAGTAGGGTACTGCATAAGACGGGACGGAAAAGGTTTTAGGGTTGGATTAGGCGAACCCGCTTCACGGCTCCGCCTAATCCAACCCTAAACCCTTTTCCTTATTCAAGGTCACTAATCCCGCAAGAAACTGAACCCTAAGAGGGTATTGGTGAACCCTGTCGTGGATGTGATTCAAAGATGGGGCACTGAACCTTAAGAGTAGGGTACTGCATAAGACGGGACGGAAAAGGGTTTAGGGTTGGATTAGGCGAACCCGCTTCACGGCTCCACCTAATCCAACCCTAAACCCTTTTACTTATTCAAGGTCACTAAACCCGCAAGAAACTGAACCCTAAGAGGGTATTGGTGAACCCTGTCGTGGATGTGATTCAAAGATGGGGCACAGAACCTTAAGAGTAGGGTACTGCATAAGACGGAAAGGAAAAGGGTTTAGGGTTGGATTAGGCGAACCCGCTTAGCGGCTCCGCCTAATCCAACCCTAAACCATTTTCCTTATCCAAGGTCACTAAACCCGCAAGAAACTGAACCCTAAGAGGGTATTGGTGAACACTGTCGTGGATGTGATTCAAAGATGGGGCACTGAACCTAAAGAGTAGGGTACTGCATAAGACGGGACGGAAAAGGGTTTAGGGTTGGATTAGGCAAACCCGCTTCACGGCTCCGCCTAATCCAACCCTAAACCCTTTTCCTTATTCAAGGTCACTAAACCCGCAAGAAACTGAACCCTAAGATGGTATTGGTAAACCCTGTCGTGGATGTGAGTCAAAGATGGGGCACTGAACCTTAAGAGTAGGGTACTGCATAAGACGGGACGGAAAAGACTTTAGGGTTGGATTAGGCGAACCCGCTTCACGGCTCTGCCTAATCCAACCCTAAACCCTTTTCCTTATTCAAGGTCACTAAACCCGCAAGAAACTGAACCCTAAGAGGGTATTGGTGAACCCTGTCGTGGATGTGATTCAAAGATTGGGCACTGAACCTTAAGAGTAGGTTACTGCATAAGACGGAAAGGGAAAGGGTTTAGGGTTGGATTAGGCGGACCCGCTTCGCGGCTCCGCCTAATCCAACCCTAAACCCTTTTCCTTATTCAAGGTCACTAAACCAGCAAGAAAATGAACCCTAAGAGGGTATTGGTGAACCATGTCGTGGATGTGATTCAAAGATGGGGCACTGAACCTTAAGAGTAGGGTACTGCATAAGACGGGACGGAAAAGGGTTTAGGGTTGGATTAGGCGAACCCACTTCGCGGCTCCGCCTAATCCAACCCTAAACCATTTTCCTTATCCAAGGTCACTAAACCCGCAAGAAACTGAACCCTAAGAGGGTATTGGTGAACCCTTTCGTGGATGTGATTAAAAAATGGGGCACTGAACCTTAAGAGTAGGGTACTGCATAAGACGGGACGGAAAAGGGTTTAGGGTTGGATTAGGCGAACCCGCTTCACGGCTCCGCCTAATCCAACCCTAAACCATTTTCCTTATTCAAGGTCACTAAACCCGCAAGAAACTGAACCCTAAGAGGGTACTGGTGAACCCTGTCGTGGATGTGATTCAAAGATGAGGCACTGAACCTTAAGAGTAGGGTACTGCATAAGACGGGACGGAAAAGGGTTTAGGGTTGGATTAGGCAGAACCGCTTCGTGGCTCCGCCTAATCCAACCCTAAACCCTATTCCTTATTCAAGGTCACTAAACCCGCAAGAAACTAAACCCCAAGAGGGTATTGGTGAACCCTGTCGTGGATGTGATTCAAAGACGGGGCACTGAACCTTAAGAGTAGGGTACTGCATAAGACGGGACGGAAAAGGGTTTAGGGTTGGATTAGGCGAACACGCTTCGCGGCTCCGCCTAATACAACCCTAAACCCTTTTCCTTATTCAAGGTCACTAAACCCGCAAGAAACTGAACCCTAAGAGGGTATTGGTGAACCCTGTCGTGGATGTGATTCAAAGATGGGGCACTGAACCTTAAGAGTAGGGTACTGCATAAGACGGAAAGGAAAAGGGTTTAGGGTTGGATTAGGCGGACCCGCTTCGCGGCTCCGCCTAATCCAACCCTAAACCCATTTCCTTATTCAAGGTCACTAAACCCTCAAGAAAATGAACCCTAAGAGGGTATTGGTGAACCATGTCGTGGATGTGATTCAAAGATGGGGCACTGAACCTTAAGAGTAGGGTACTGCATAAGACGGGACGGAAAAGGGTTTAGGGTTGGATTAGGCGAACCCACTTCGCGGCTCCGCATAATCCAACCCTAAACCATTTTCCTTATCCAAGGTCACTAAACCCGCAAGAAACTGAACCCTAAGAGGGTATTGGTGAACCCTTTCGTGGATGTGATTAAAAAATGGGCACTGAACCTTAAGAGTAGGGTACTGCATAAGACGGGACGGAAAAGGGTTTAGGGTTGGATTAGGCGAACCCGCTTCACGGCTCCGCCTAATCCAACCCTAAACCATTTTCCTTATTCAAGGTCACTAAACCCGCAAGAAACTGAACCCTAAGAGGGTATTGGTGAACCCTTTCGTGGATGTGATTAAAAAATGGGGCACTGAACCTTAAGAGTAGGGTACTGCATAAGACGGGACGGAAAAGGGTTTAGGGTTGGATTAGGCGAACCCGCTTCGCGGCTCCGCCTAATCCAACCCTAAACCATTTTCCTTATCCAAGGTCACTAAACCCGCAAGAAACTAAACCCTAAGAGGGCATTGGTGAACCCTTTCGTGGATGTGATTCAAAAATGGGGCACTGAACCTTAAGAGTAGGGTACTGCATAAGACGGGACGGAAAAGTGTTTAGGGTTGGATTAGGCGGACCAGCTTCGCGGCTCCGCCTAATCCAACCCTAAACCCTTTTCCTTATTCAAGGTCACTAAACCCTCAAGAAAATGAACCCTAAGAGGGTATTGGTGAACCCTGTCGTAGATGTGATTCAAAGATGGGGCACTGAACCTTAAGAGTAGGGTACTGCATAAGACGGGACGGAAAAGGGTTTAGGGTTGGATTAGGCGAACCCACTTCGCGGCTCCGCATAATCCAACCCTAAACCATTTTCCTTATCCAAGGTCACTAAACCCGCAAGAAACTGAACCCTAAGAGGGTATTGGTGAACCCTTTCGTGGATGTGATTAAAAAATGGGCACTGAACCTTAAGAGTAGGGTACTGCATAAGACGGGACGGAAAAGGGTTTAGGGTTGGATTAGGCGAACCCGCTTCACGGCTCCGCCTAATCCAACCCTAAACCATTTTCCTTATTCAAGGTCACTAAACCCGCAAGAAACTGAACCCTAAGAGGGTATTGGTGAACCCTTTCGTGGATGTGATTAAAAAATGGGGCACTGAACCTTAAGAGTAGGGTACTGCATAAGACGGGACGGAAAAGGGTTTAGGGTTGGATTAGGCGAACCCGCTTCGCGGCTCCGCCTAATCCAACCCTAAACCATTTTCCTTATCCAAGGTCACTAAACCCGCAAGAAACTAAACCCTAAGAGGGCATTGGTGAACCCTTTCGTGGATGTGATTCAAAAATGGGGCACTGAACCTTAAGAGTAGGGTACTGCATAAGACGGGACGGAAAAGTGTTTAGGGTTGGATTAGGCGGACCAGCTTCGCGGCTCCGCCTAATCCAACCCTAAACCCTTTTCCTTATTCAAGGTCACTAAACCCTCAAGAAAATGAACCCTAAGAGGGTATTGGTGAACCCTGTCGTAGATGTGATTCAAAGATGGGGCACTGAACCTTAAGAGTAGGGTACTGCATAAGACGGGACGGAAAAGGGTTTAGGGTTGGATTAGGCGAACCCACTTCGCGGCTCCGCATAATCCAACCCTAAACCATTTTCCTTATCCAAGGTCACTAAACCCGCAAGAAACTGAACCCTAAGAGGGTATTGGTGAACCCTTTCGTGGATGTGATTAAAAAATGGGCACTGAACCTTAAGAGTAGGGTACTGCATAAGACGGGACGGAAAAGGGTTTAGGGTTGGATTAGGCGAACCCGCTTCACGGCTCCGCCTAATCCAACCCTAAACCATTTTCCTTATTCAAGGTCACTAAACCCGCAAGAAACTGAACCCTAAGAGGGTATTGGTGAACCCTTTCGTGGATGTGATTAAAAAATGGGGCACTGAACCTTAAGAGTAGGGTACTGCATAAGACGGGACGGAAAAGGGTTTAGGGTTGGATTAGGCGAACCCGCTTCGCGGCTCCGCCTAATCCAACCCTAAACCATTTTCCTTATCCAAGGTCACTAAACCCGCAAGAAACTAAACCCTAAGAGGGCATTGGTGAACCCTTTCGTGGATGTGATTCAAAAATGGGGCACTGAACCTTAAGAGTAGGGTACTGCATAAGACGGGACGGAAAAGTGTTTAGGGTTGGATTAGGCGGACCAGCTTCGCGGCTCCGCCTAATCCAACCCTAAACCCTTTTCCTTATTCAAGGTCACTAAACCCTCAAGAAAATGAACCCTAAGAGGGTATTGGTGAACCCTGTCGTAGATGTGATTCAAAGATGGGGCACTGAACCTTAAGAGTAGGGTACTGCATAAGACGGGACGGAAAAGGGTTTAGGGTTGGATTAGGCGAACCCACTTCGCGGCTCCGCATAATCCAACCCTAAACCATTTTCCTTATCCAAGGTCACTAAACCCGCAAGAAACTGAACCCTAAGAGGGTATTGGTGAACCCTTTCGTGGATGTGATTAAAAAATGGGCACTGAACCTTAAGAGTAGGGTACTGCATAAGACGGGACGGAAAAGGGTTTAGGGTTGGATTAGGCGGACCCGCTTTGCGGCTCCGCCTATTCCAACCCTAAACCCTTTTCCTTATTGAAGTTCACTAAACCCGCAAGAAACTGAACCCTAAGAGGGTATTGGTAAACCCTTTCGTGGATGTGATTCAAAGATGGGGCACTGAACCTAAAGAGTAGGGTACTGCATAAGACGGGACGGAAAAGGGTTTAGGGTTGGATTAGGCGAACCCGCTTCACGGCTCCGCCTAATCCAACCCTAAACCCTTTTCCTTATTCAAGGTCACTAAACCCGCAAGAAACTGAACCCTAAGATGGTATTGGTAAACCCTGTCGTGGATGTGAGTCAAAGATGGGGCACTGAACCTTAAGAGTAGGGTACTGCATAAGACGGGACGGAAAAGACTTTAGGGTTGGATTAGGCGAACCCGCTTCACGGCTCTGCCTAATCCAACCCTAAACCCTTTTCCTTATTCAAGGTCACTAAACCCGCAAGAAACTGAACCCTAAGAGGGTATTGGTGAACCCTGTCGTGGATGTGATTCAAAGATTGGGCACTGAACCTTAAGAGTAGGTTACTGCATAAGACGGAAAGGGAAAGGGTTTAGGGTTGGATTAGGCGGACCCGCTTCGCGGCTCCGCCTAATCCAACCCTAAACCCTTTTCCTTATTCAAGGTCACTAAACCAGCAAGAAAATGAACCCTAAGAGGGTATTGGTGAACCATGTCGTGGATGTGATTCAAAGATGGGGCACTGAACCTTAAGAGTAGGGTACTGCATAAGACGGGACGGAAAAGGGTTTAGGGTTGGATTAGGCGAACCCACTTCGCGGCTCCGCCTAATCCAACCCTAAACCATTTTCCTTATCCAAGGTCACTAAACCCGCAAGAAACTGAACCCTAAGAGGGTATTGGTGAACCCTTTCGTGGATGTGATTAAAAAATGGGGCACTGAACCTTAAGAGTAGGGTACTGCATAAGACGGGACGGAAAAGGGTTTAGGGTTGGATTAGGCGAACCCGCTTCACGGCTCCGCCTAATCCAACCCTAAACCATTTTCCTTATTCAAGGTCACTAAACCCGCAAGAAACTGAACCCTAAGAGGGTACTGGTGAACCCTGTCGTGGATGTGATTCAAAGATGAGGCACTGAACCTTAAGAGTAGGGTACTGCATAAGACGGGACGGAAAAGGGTTTAGGGTTGGATTAGGCAGAACCGCTTCGTGGCTCCGCCTAATCCAACCCTAAACCCTATTCCTTATTCAAGGTCACTAAACCCGCAAGAAACTAAACCCCAAGAGGGTATTGGTGAACCCTGTCGTGGATGTGATTCAAAGACGGGGCACTGAACCTTAAGAGTAGGGTACTGCATAAGACGGGACGGAAAAGGGTTTAGGGTTGGATTAGGCGAACACGCTTCGCGGCTCCGCCTAATACAACCCTAAACCCTTTTCCTTATTCAAGGTCACTAAACCCGCAAGAAACTGAACCCTAAGAGGGTATTGGTGAACCCTGTCGTGGATGTGATTCAAAGATGGGGCACTGAACCTTAAGAGTAGGGTACTGCATAAGACGGAAAGGAAAAGGGTTTAGGGTTGGATTAGGCGGACCCGCTTCGCGGCTCCGCCTAATCCAACCCTAAACCCATTTCCTTATTCAAGGTCACTAAACCCTCAAGAAAATGAACCCTAAGAGGGTATTGGTGAACCATGTCGTGGATGTGATTCAAAGATGGGGCACTGAACCTTAAGAGTAGGGTACTGCATAAGACGGGACGGAAAAGGGTTTAGGGTTGGATTAGGCGAACCCACTTCGCGGCTCCGCATAATCCAACCCTAAACCATTTTCCTTATCCAAGGTCACTAAACCCGCAAGAAACTGAACCCTAAGAGGGTATTGGTGAACCCTTTCGTGGATGTGATTAAAAAATGGGCACTGAACCTTAAGAGTAGGGTACTGCATAAGACGGGACGGAAAAGGGTTTAGGGTTGGATTAGGCGAACCCGCTTCACGGCTCCGCCTAATCCAACCCTAAACCATTTTCCTTATTCAAGGTCACTAAACCCGCAAGAAACTGAACCCTAAGAGGGTATTGGTGAACCCTTTCGTGGATGTGATTAAAAAATGGGGCACTGAACCTTAAGAGTAGGGTACTGCATAAGACGGGACGGAAAAGGGTTTAGGGTTGGATTAGGCGAACCCGCTTCGCGGCTCCGCCTAATCCAACCCTAAACCATTTTCCTTATCCAAGGTCACTAAACCCGCAAGAAACTAAACCCTAAGAGGGCATTGGTGAACCCTTTCGTGGATGTGATTCAAAAATGGGGCACTGAACCTTAAGAGTAGGGTACTGCATAAGACGGGACGGAAAAGTGTTTAGGGTTGGATTAGGCGGACCAGCTTCGCGGCTCCGCCTAATCCAACCCTAAACCCTTTTCCTTATTCAAGGTCACTAAACCCGCAAGAAACTGAACCCTAAGAGGGTATTGGTGAACCCTGTCGTAGATGTGATTCAAAGATGGGGCACTGAACCTTAAGAGTAGGGTACTGCATAAGACGGGACGGAAAAGTGTTTAGGGTTGGATTAGGCGGACCCGCTTTGCGGCTCCGCCTATTCCAACCCTAAACCCTTTTCCTTATTGAAGTTCACTAAACCCGCAAGAAACTGAACCCTAAGAGGGTATTGGTAAACCCTTTCGTGGATGTGATTTAAAAATGGGGCACTGAACCTTAAGAGTAGGGTACTGCATAAGACGGGACAGAAAAGGGTTTAGGGTTGGATTAGGCAAACCCGCTTCGCGGCTCCGCCTAATCCAACCCTAAACCCTTTTCCTTATTCAAGGTCACTAAACCCGCAAGAAACTGAACCCTAAGAGGGTATTGGTGAACCCTGTCGTGGATGTGATTCAAAGATGGGGCACTGAACCTTAAGAGTAGGGTACTGCATAAGACGGGACGGAAAAGGGTTTAGGGTTGGATTAGGCGAACCCGCTTCGCGGCTCCGCCTAATCCAACCCTAAACCATTTTCCTTATCCAAGGTCACTAAACCCGCAAGAAACTGAACCCTAAGAGGGCATTGGTGAACCCTTTCGTGGATGTGATTCAAAAATGGGGCACTGAACCTTAAGAGTAGGGTACTGCATAAGACGGGACGGAAAAGGGTTTAGGGTTGGATTAGGCGAACCCGCTTCGCGGCTCCGCCTAATCCAACCCTAAACCATTTTCCTTATCCAAGGTCACTAAACCCTCAAGAAACTGAACCCTAAGAGGGCATTGGTGAACCCTTTCGTGGATGTGATTCAAAAATGGGGCACTGAACCTTAATAGTAGGGTACTGCATAAGACGGGACGGAAAAGGGTTTAGGGTTGGATTAGGCGAACCCGCTTCGCGGCTCCGCCTAATCCAACCCTAAACCCTTTTCCTTATTCAAGGTCACTAAACCCGCAAGAAACTGAACCCTAAGAGGGTATTGGTGAACCCTGTCGTGGATGTGATTCAAAGATGGGGCACTGAACCTTAAGAGTAGGGTACTGCATAAGACGGGACGGAAAAGTGTTTAGGGTTGGATTAGGCGGACCCGTTTTGCGGCTCCGCCTATTCCAACCCTAAACCCTTTTCCTTATTGAAGGTCACTAAACCCGCAAGAAACTGAACCCTAAGAGGGTATTGGTAAACCCTTTCGTGGATGTGATTCAAAAATGGGGCACTGAACCTTAAGAGTAGGGTACTGCATAAGACGGGACGGAAAAGGGTTTAGGGTTGGATTAGGCAAACCCGCTTCGCGGCTCCGCCTAATCCAACCCTAAACCCTTTTCCTTATTCAAGGTCACTAAACCCGCAAGAAACTGAACCCTAAGAGGGTATTGGTGAACCCTGTCGTGGATGTGATTCAAAGATGGGGCACTGAACCTTAAGAGTAGGGTACTGCATAAGACGGGACGGAAAAGGGTTTAGGGTTGGATTAGGCGAACCCGCTTCGCGGCTCCGCCTAATCCAACCCTAAACCATTTTCCTTATCCAAGGTCACTAAACCCGCAAGAAACTAAACCCTAAGAGGGCATTGGTGAACCCTTTCGTGGATGTGATTCAAAAATGGGGCACTGAACCATAAGAGTAGGGTACTGCATAAGATGGGACGGAAAAGGGTTTAGGGTTGGATTAGGCGAACCAGCTTCGCGGCTCCGCCTAATCCAACCCTAAACCCTTTTCCTTATTCAAGGTCACTAAACCCGCAAGAAACTGAACCCTAAGAGGGTATTGGTGAACCCTGTCGTGGATGTGATTCAAAGATGGGGCACTGAACCTTAAGAGTAGGGTACTGCATAAGACGGGACGGAAAAGAGTTTAGGGTTGGATTAGGCGGTCCCGCTTCGCGGCTCCGCCTAATCCAACCCTAAACCCTTTTCCTTATTGAAGGTCACTAAACCCGCAAGAAACTGAACCCTAAGAGGGTATTGGTGAACCCTGTCGTGGATGTGATTCAAAGATGGGGCACTGAACCTTAAGAGTAGGGTACTGCATAAGACGGGACGGAAAAGGGTTTAGGGTTGGATTAGGCGAACCTGCTTCACGGCTCCGCCTAATCCAACCCTAAACCCTTTTCCTTATTCAAGGTCACTAAACCCGCAAGAAACTGAACCCTAAGAGGGTATTGGTGAGCCCTGTCGTGGATGTGATTCAAAGATGGGGCACTGAACCTTAAGAGTAGGGTACTGTATAAGACGGAAAGGAAAATGGTTTAGGGTTGGATTAGGCGGACCCGCTTCGCGGCTCCGCCTAATCCAACCCTAAACCCTTTTCCTTATTCAAGGTCACTAAACCCGCAAGAAACTGAACCCTAAGAGGGTATTGGTGAACCCTGTCGTGGATGTGATTCAAATATGGGGCACTGAACCTTAAGAGTAGGGTACTGCATAAGACGGGACGGAAAAGGGTTTAGGGTTGGATTAGGCAAACCCGCTTCGCGGCTCCGCCTAATCCAACCCTAAACCATTTTCCTTATCCAAGGTCACTAAACCCGCAAGAAACTAAACCCTAAGAGGGTATTGGTGAACCCTTTCGTGGATGTGATTCAAAAATGGGGCACTGAACCTTAAGAGTAGGGTACTGCATAAGACGGGACGGAAAAGGGTTTAGGGTTGGATTAGGCGAACCCGCTTCCCGGCTCCGCCTAATCCAACCCTAAACCATTTTCCTTATCCAAGGTCACTAAACCCGCAAGAAACTGAACCCTAAGAGGGCATTGGTGAACCCTTTTGTGGATGTGATTCAAAAATGGGGCACTGAACCTTAAGAGTAGGGTACTGCATAAGACGGGACGGAAAAGGGTTTAGGGTTGGATTAGGCGAACCCGCTTCGCGGCTCCGCCTAATCCAACCCTAAACCGTTTTCCTTATTCAAGGTCACTAAACCCGCAAGAAACTGAACCCTAAGAGGGTATTGGTGAACCCTGTCGTGGATGTGATTCAAAGATGGGGCACTGAACCTTAAGAGTAGGGTACTGCATAAGACGGGACGGAAAAGTGTTTAGGGTTGGATTAGGCGGACCAGCTTCGCGGCTCCGCCTAATCCAACCCTAAACCATTTTCCTTATCCAAGGTCACTAAACCCGCAAGAAACTAAACCCTAAGAGGGCATTGGTGAACCCTTTCGTGGATGTGATTCAAAAATGGGGCACTGAACCATAAGAGTAGGGTACTGCATAAGATGGGACGGAAAAGGGTTTAGGGTTGGATTAGGCGAACCAGCTTCGCGGCTCCGCCTAATCCAACCCTAAACCCTTTTCCTTATTCAAGGTCACTAAACCCGCAAGAAACTGAACCCTAAGAGGGTATTGGTGAACCCTGTCGTGGATGTGATTCAAAGATGGGGCACTGAACCTTAAGAGTAGGGTACTGCATAAGACGGGACGGAAAAGAGTTTAGGGTTGGATTAGGCGGACCCGCTTCGCGGCTCCGCCTAATCCAACCCTAAACCCTTTTCCTTATTGAAGGTCACTAAACCCGCAAGAAACTGAACCCTAAGAGGGTATTGGTGAACCCTGTCGTGGATGTGATTCAAAGATGGGGCACTGAACCTTAAGAGTAGGGTACTGCATAAGACGGGACGGAAAAGGGTTTAGGGTTGGATTAGGCGAACCTGCTTCACGGCTCCGCCTAATCCAACCCTAAACCCTTTTCCTTATTCAAGGTCACTAAACCCGCAAGAAACTGAACCCTAAGAGGGTATTGGTGAGCCCTGTCGTGGATGTGATTCAAAGATGGGGCACTGAACCTTAAGAGTAGGGTACTGTATAAGACGGAAAGGAAAATGGTTTAGGGTTGGATTAGGCGGACCCGCTTCGCGGCTCCGCCTAATCCAACCCTAAACCCTTTTCCTTATTCAAGGTCACTAAACCCGCAAGAAACTGAACCCTAAGAGGGTATTGGTGAACCCTGTCGTGGATGTGATTCAAATATGGGGCACTGAACCTTAAGAGTAGGGTACTGCATAAGACGGGACGGAAAAGGGTTTAGGGTTGGATTAGGCAAACCCGCTTCGCGGCTCCGCCTAATCCAACCCTAAACCATTTTCCTTATCCAAGGTCACTAAACCCGCAAGAAACTAAACCCTAAGAGGGTATTGGTGAACCCTTTCGTGGATGTGATTCAAAAATGGGGCACTGAACCTTAAGAGTAGGGTACTGCATAAGACGGGACGGAAAAGGGTTTAGGGTTGGATTAGGCGAACCCGCTTCGCGGCTCCGCCTAATCCAACCCTAAACCGTTTTCCTTATTCAAGGTCACTAAACCCGCAAGAAACTGAACCCTAAGAGGGTATTGGTGAACCCTGTCGTGGATGTGATTCAAAGATGGGGCACTGAACCTTAAGAGTAGGGTACTGCATAAGACGGGACGGAAAAGTGTTTAGGGTTGGATTAGGCGGACCAGCTTCGCGGCTCCGCCTAATCCAACCCTAAACCCTTTTCCTTATTGAAGGTCACTAAACCCGCAAGAAACTGAACCCTAAGAGGGTATTGGTAAACCCTTTCGTGGATGTGATTCAAAAATGGGGCACTGAACCTTAAGAGTAGGGTACTGCATAAGACGGGACGGAAAAGGGTTTAGGGTTGGATTAGGCAAACCCGCTTCGCGGCTCCGCCTAATCCAACCCTAAACCCTTTTCCTTATTCAAGGTCACTAAACCCGCAAGAAACTGAACCCTAAGAGGGTATTGGTGAACCCTGTCGTGGATGTGATTCAAAGATGGGGCACTGAACCTTAAGAGTAGGGTACTGCATAAGACGGGACGGAAAAGGGTTTAGGGTTGGATTAGGCGAACCCGCTTCGCGGCTCCGCCTAATCCAACCCTAAACCATTTTCCTTATCCAAGGTCACTAAACCCGCAAGAAACTAAACCCTAAGAGGGCATTGGTGAACCCTTTCGTGGATGTGATTCAAAAATGGGGCACTGAACCATAAGAGTAGGGTACTGCATAAGATGGGACGGAAAAGGGTTTAGGGTTGGATTAGGCGAACCAGCTTCGCGGCTCCGCCTAATCCAACCCTAAACCCTTTTCCTTATTCAAGGTCACTAAACCCGCAAGAAACTGAACCCTAAGAGGGTATTGGTGAACCCTGTCGTGGATGTGATTCAAAGATGGGGCACTGAACCTTAAGAGTAGGGTACTGCATAAGACGGGACGGAAAAGAGTTTAGGGTTGGATTAGGCGGACCCGCTTCGCGGCTCCGCCTAATCCAACCCTAAACCCTTTTCCTTATTGAAGGTCACTAAACCCGCAAGAAACTGAACCCTAAGAGGGTATTGGTGAACCCTGTCGTGGATGTGATTCAAAGATGGGGCACTGAACCTTAAGAGTAGGGTACTGCATAAGACGGGACGGAAAAGGGTTTAGGGTTGGATTAGGCGAACCTGCTTCACGGCTCCGCCTAATCCAACCCTAAACCCTTTTCCTTATTCAAGGTCACTAAACCCGCAAGAAACTGAACCCTAAGAGGGTATTGGTGAGCCCTGTCGTGGATGTGATTCAAAGATGGGGCACTGAACCTTAAGAGTAGGGTACTGTATAAGACGGAAAGGAAAATGGTTTAGGGTTGGATTAGGCGGACCCGCTTCGCGGCTCCGCCTAATCCAACCCTAAACCCTTTTCCTTATTCAAGGTCACTAAACCCGCAAGAAACTGAACCCTAAGAGGGTATTGGTGAACCCTGTCGTGGATGTGATTCAAATATGGGGCACTGAACCTTAAGAGTAGGGTACTGCATAAGACGGGACGGAAAAGGGTTTAGGGTTGGATTAGGCAAACCCGCTTCGCGGCTCCGCCTAATCCAACCCTAAACCATTTTCCTTATCCAAGGTCACTAAACCCGCAAGAAACTAAACCCTAAGAGGGTATTGGTGAACCCTTTCGTGGATGTGATTCAAAAATGGGGCACTGAACCTTAAGAGTAGGGTACTGCATAAGACGGGACGGAAAAGGGTTTAGGGTTGGATTAGGCGAACCCGCTTCGCGGCTCCGCCTAATCCAACCCTAAACCGTTTTCCTTATTCAAGGTCACTAAACCCGCAAGAAACTGAACCCTAAGAGGGTATTGGTGAACCCTGTCGTGGATGTGATTCAAAGATGGGGCACTGAACCTTAAGAGTAGGGTACTGCATAAGACGGGACGGAAAAGTGTTTAGGGTTGGATTAGGCGGACCAGCTTCGCGGCTCCGCCTAATCCAACCCTAAACCCTTTTCCTTATTCAAGGTCACTAAACCCGCAAGAAACTGAACCCTAAGAGGGTATTGGTGAACCCTGTCGTGGATGTGATTCAAAGATGGGGCACTGAACCTTAAGAGTAGGGTACTGCATAAGACCGGATGGAAAAGGGTTTAGGGTTGGATTAGGCAAACCCGGTTCACGGCTCCGCCTAATCCAACCCTAAACCCTTTCCCTTATTCAAGGTCACTAAACCCGCAAGAAACTGAACCCTAAGAGGGTATTGGTGAACCCTGTCGTGGATGTGATTCAAAGATGGGGCACTGAACCTTAAGAGTAGGGTACTGCATAAGACGGGACGGAAAAGTGTTTAGGGTTGGATTAGGCGGACTCGTTTTGCGGCTCCGCCTATTCCAACCCTAAACCCTTTTCCTTATTGAAGGTCACTAAACCCGCAAGAAACTGAACCCTAAGAGGGTATTGGTAAACCCTTTCGTGGATGTGATTCAAAAATGGGGCACTGAACCTTAAGAGTAGGGTACTGCATAAGACGGGACGGAAAAGGGTTTAGGGTTGGATTAGGCAAACCCGCTTCGCGGCTCCGCCTAATCCAACCCTAAACCATTTTCCTTATCCAAGGTCACTAAACCCGCAAGAAACTAAACCCTAAGAGGGTATTGGTGAACCCTTTCGTGGATGTGATTCAAAAATGGGGCACTGAACCTTAAGAGTAGGGTACTGCATAAGACGGGACGGAAAAGGGTTTAGGGTTGGATTAGGCGAACCCGCTTCCCGGCTCCGCCTAATCCAACCCTAAACCATTTTCCTTATCCAAGGTCACTAAACCCGCAAGAAACTGAACCCTAAGAGGGCATTGGTGAACCCTTTCGTGGATGTGATTCAAAAATGGGGCACTGAACCTTAAGAGTAGGGTACTGCATAAGACGGGACGGAAAAGGGTTTAGGGTTGGATTAGGCGAACCCGCTTCGCGGCTCCGCCTAATCCAACCCTAAACCGTTTTCCTTATTCAAGGTCACTAAACCCGCAAGAAACTGAACCCTAAGAGGGTATTGGTGAACCCTGTCGTGGATGTGATTCAAAGATGGGGCACTGAACCTTAAGAGTAGGGTACTGCATAAGACGGGACGGAAAAGTGTTTAGGGTTGGATTAGGCGGACCAGCTTCGCGGCTCCGCCTAATCCAACCCTAAACCCTTTTCCTTATTCAAGGTCACTAAACCCGCAAGAAACTGAACCCTAAGAGGGTATTGGTGAACCCTGTCGTGGATGTGATTCAAAGATGGGGCACTGAACCTTAAGAGTAGGGTACTGCATAAGACCGGATGGAAAAGGGTTTAGGGTTGGATTAGGCAAACCCGGTTCACGGCTCCGCCTAATCCAACCCTAAACCCTTTCCCTTATTCAAGGTCACTAAACCCGCAAGAAACTGAACCCTAAGAGGGTATTGGTGAACCCTGTCGTGGATGTGATTCAAAGATGGGGCACTGAACCTTAAGAGTAGGGTACTGCATAAGACGGGACGGAAAAGTGTTTAGGGTTGGATTAGGCGGACTCGTTTTGCGGCTCCGCCTATTCCAACCCTAAACCCTTTTCCTTATTGAAGGTCACTAAACCCGCAAGAAACTGAACCCTAAGAGGGTATTGGTAAACCCTTTCGTGGATGTGATTCAAAAATGGGGCACTGAACCTTAAGAGTAGGGTACTGCATAAGACGGGACGGAAAAGGGTTTAGGGTTGGATTAGGCAAACCCACTTCGCGGCTCCGCCTAATCCAACCCTAAACCCTTTTCCTTATTCAAGGTCACTAAACCCGCAAGAAACTGAACCCTAAGAGGGTTTTGGTGAACCCTGTCGTGGATGTGATTCAAGGATGGGGCACTGAACCTTAAGATTAGGGTACTGCATAAGACGGGACGGAAAAGGGTTTAGGGTTGGATTAGGCGGACCCGCTTCGCGGCTCCGCCTAATCCAACCCTAAACCCTTTTCCTTATTCAAGGTCACTAAACCCACAAGAAACTGAACCCTAAGAGGGTATTCGTGAACCCTGTCGTGGATGTGATTCAAAGATGGTGCACTGAACCTTAAGATTAGGGTACTGCATAAGGCGGGACGGAAAAAGGTTTATAGTTGGATTAGGCGGACCCGCTTCGCGGCTCCGCCTAATCCAACCCTAAACCCTTTTCCTTATTCAAGGTCACTAAACCCGCAAGAAACTGAACCCTAAGAGGGTATTGGTGAACCCTGTCGTGGATGTGATTCAAAGATGGGGCACTGAACCTTAAGAGTAGGGTACTGAATAAGACGGGACGGAAAAGGGTTTAGGGTTCGATTAGGCGGACCCGCTTCACGGCTCCGCCTAATCCAACCCTAAACCCTTTTCCTTATTCAAGGTCACTAAACCCGCAAGAAACTGAACCCTAAGAGGGTATTGGTGAACCCTGTCGTGGATGTGATTCAAAGATGGGGCACTGAACCTTAAGAGTAGGGTACGGCATAAGATGGGACGGAAAAGGGTTTAGGGTTGGATTAGGCGGACCCGCTTCGCGGCTCCGCCTAATCAAACCCTAAACCCTTTTCCTTATTCAAGGTCACTAAACCCGCAAGAAACTGAACCCTAAGAGGGTATTGGTGAACCCTGTCGTGGATGTGATTCAAAGATGGGGCACTGAACCTTAAGAGCAGGGTATTGCATAAGACGGGACGGAAAAGGGTTTCGGGTTGGATTAAGCGGACCCGCTTCGCGGCTCCGCCTAATCCAACCCCAAACCCTTTTCCTTATTCAATGTCACTAAACCCGGAAGAAACTGAACCCTAAGAGGGTATTGGTGAAACCTGTCGTGGATGTGACTCAAAGATGGGGCACTGAACCTTAAGAGTAGGGTATTGCAAAAGACGGGATGGAAAAGGGTTTAGGGTTTGATTAGGCGGACCCGCTTCGCGGCTCTGCCTAATCTAACCATAAACCCTTTTCCTTATTCAAGGTCACTAAACCCGCAAGAAACTGAACCCTAAGAGGGTATTTCAGAACCCTGTCGTGGATGTGATTCAAAGATGAGGCACTGAACCTTAAGAGTAGGGTACTGCATAAGACGGGCCGGAAAAGGGTTTAGGGTTGGATTAGGCGGACCCGCTTCACGGCTCCGCCTAATCCAACCCTAAACCCTTTTCCTTATTGAAGGTCACTAAACCCGCAAGAAACTGAACCCTAAGAGGGTATTGGTGAACCCTGTCGTGGATGTGATTCAAAGATGGGGCACTGAACCTTAAGAGTAGGGTACTGCATAAGACGGGACGGAAAAGGGTTTAGGGTTGGATTAGGCGAACCTGTTTCACGGCTCCGCCTAATCCAACCCTAAACCCTTTTCCTTATTCAAGGTCACTAAACCCGCAAGAAACTGAACCCTAAGAGGGTATTGGTGAACCCTGTCGTGGATGTGATTCAAATATGGGGCACTGAACCTTAAGAGTAGGGTACTGCATAAGACGGGACGGAAAAGGGTTTAGGGTTGGATTAGGCAAACCCGCTTCGCGGCTCCGCCTAATCCAACCCTAAACCATTTTCCTTATCCAAGGTCACTAAACCCGCAAGAAACTGAACCCTAAGAGGGTATTGGTGAACCCTTTCGTGGATGTGATTCAAAAATGGGGCACTGAACCTTAAGAGTAGGGTACTGCATAAGACGGGACGGAAAAGGGTTTAGGGTTGGATTAGGCGAACCCGCTTCGCGGCTCCGCCTAATCCAACCCTAAACCATTTTCCTTATCCAAGGTCACTAAACCCGCAAGAAACTGAACCCTAAGAGGGCATTGGTGAACCCTTTTGTGGATGTGATTCAAAAATGGGGCACTGAACCTTAAGAGTAGGGTACTGCATAAGACGGGACGGAAAAGGGTTTAGGGTTGGATTAGGCGAACCCGCTTCGCGGCTCCGCCTAATCCAACCCTAAACCGTTTTCCTTATTCAAGGTCACTAAACCCGCAAGAAACTGAACCCTAAGAGGGTATTGGTGAACCCTGTCGTGGATGTGATTCAAAGATGGGGCACTGAACCTTAAGAGTAGGGTACTGCATAAGACGGGACGGAAAAGTGTTTAGGGTTGGATTAGGCGGACCAGCTTCGCGGCTCCGCCTAATCCAACCCTAAACCCTTTTCCTTATTCAAGGTCACTAAACCCGCAAGAAACTGAACCCTAAGAGGGTATTGGTGAACCCTGTCGTGGATGTGATTCAAAGATGGGGCACTGAACCTTAAGAGTAGGGTACTGCATAAGACGGGACGGAAAAGGGTTTAGGGTTGGATTAGGCGAACCCGCTTCGCGGCTCCGCCTAATCCAACCCTAAACCATTTTCCTTATCCAAGGTCACTAAACCCGCAAGAAACTGAACCCTAAGAGGGCATTGGTGAACCCTTTCGTGGATGTGATTCAAAAATGGGGCACTGAACCTTAAGAGTAGGGTACTGCATAAGACGGGACGGAAAAGGGTTTAGGGTTGGATTAGGCGAACCCGCTTCGCGGCTCCGCCTAATCCAACCCTAAACCATTTTCCTTATCCAAGGTCACTAAACCCTCAAGAAACTGAACCCTAAGAGGGCATTGGTGAACCCTTTCGTGGATGTGATTCAAAAATGGGGCACTGAACCTTAATAGTAGGGTACTGCATAAGACGGAACGGAAAAGGGTTTAGGGTTGGATTAGGCGAACCCGCTTCGCGGCTCCGCCTAATCCAACCCTAAACCCTTTTCCTTATTCAAGGTCACTAAACCCGCAAGAAACTGAACCCTAAGAGGGTATTGGTGAACCCTGTCGTGGATGTGATTCAAAGATGGGGCACTGAACCTTAAGAGTAGGGTACTGCATAAGACGGGACGGAAAAGTGTTTAGGGTTGGATTAGGCGGACCCGTTTTGCGGCTCCGCCTATTCCAACCCTAAACCCTTTTCCTTATTGAAGGTCACTAAACCCGCAAGAAACTGAACCCTAAGAGGGTATTGGTAAACCCTTTCGTGGATGTGATTCAAAAATGGGGCACTGAATCTTAAGAGTAGGGTACTGCATAAGACGGGACGGAAAAGGGTTTAGGGTTGGATTAGGCAAACCCGCTTCGCGGCTCCGCCTAATCCAACCCTAAACCCTTTTCCTTATTCAAGGTCACTAAACCCGCAAGAAACTGAACCCTAAGAGGGTATTGGTGAACCCTGTCGTGGATGTGATTCAAAGATGGGGCACTGAACCTTAAGAGTAGGGTACTGCATAAGACGGGACGGAAAAGGGTTTAGGGTTGGATTAGGCGAACCCGCTTCGCGGCTCCGCCTAATCCAACCCTAAACCATTTTCCTTATCCAAGGTCACTAAACCCGCAAGAAACTGAACCCTAAGAGGGCATTGGTGAACCTTTTCGTGGATGTGATTCAAAAATGGGGCACTGAACCTTAAGAGTAGGGTACTGCATAAGATGGGACGGAAAAGGGTTTAGGGTTGGATTAGGCGAACCAGCTTCGCGGCTCCGCCTAATCCAACCCTAAACCCTTTTCCTTATTCAAGGTCACTAAACCCGCAAGAAACTGAACCCTAAGAGGGTATTGGTGAACCCTGTCGTGGATGTGATTCAAAGATGGGGCACTGAACCTTAATAGTAGGGTACTGCATAAGACGGGACGGAAAAGTGTTTAGGGTTGGATTAGGCGGACCCGCTTCGCGGCTCCGCCTAATCCAACCCTAAACCCTTTTCCTTATTGAAGGTCACTAAACCCGCAAGAAACTGAACCCTAAGAGGGTATTGGTGAACCCTGTCGTGGATGTGATTCAAAGATGGGGCACTGAACCTTAAGAGTAGGGTACTGCATAAGACGGGACGGAAAAGGGTTTAGGGTTGGATTAGGCGAACCTGCTTCACGGCTCCGCCTAATCCAACCCTAAACCCTTTTCCTTATTCAAGGTCACTAAACCCGCAAGAAACTGAACCCTAAGAGGGTATTGGTGAGCCCTGTCGTGGATGTGATTCAAAGATGGGGCACTGAACCTTAAGAGTAGGGTACTGTATAAGACGGAAAGGAAAATGGTTTAGGGTTGGATTAGGCGGACCCGCTTCGCGGCTCCGCCTAATCCAACCCTAAACCCTTTTCCTTATTCAAGGTCACTAAACCCGCAAGAAACTGAACCCTAAGAGGGTATTGGTGAACCCTGTCGTGGATGTGATTCAAATATGGGGCACTGAACCTTAAGAGTAGGGTACTGCATAAGACGGGACGGAAAAGGGTTTAGGGTTGGATTAGGCAAACCCGCTTCGCGGCTCCGCCTAATCCAACCCTAAACCATTTTCCTTATCCAAGGTCACTAAACCCGCAAGAAACTGAACCCTAAGAGGGTATTGGTGAACCCTTTCGTGGATGTGATTCAAAAATGGGGCACTGAACCTTAAGAGTAGGGTACTGCATAAGACGGGACGGAAAAGGGTTTAGGGTTGGATTAGGCGAACCCGCTTCGCGGCTCCGCCTAATCCAACCCTAAACCATTTTCCTTATCCAAGGTCACTAAACCCGCAAGAAACTGAACCCTAAGAGGGCATTGGTGAACCCTTTTGTGGATGTGATTCAAAAATGGGGCACTGAACCTTAAGAGTAGGGTACTGCATAAGACGGGACGGAAAAGGGTTTAGGGTTGGATTAGGCGAACCCGCTTCGCGGCTCCGCCTAATCCAACCCTAAACCGTTTTCCTTATTCAAGGTCACTAAACCCGCAAGAAACTGAACCCTAAGAGGGTATTGGTGAACCCTGTCGTGGATGTGATTCAAAGATGGGGCACTGAACCTTAAGAGTAGGGTACTGCATAAGACGGGACGGAAAAGTGTTTAGGGTTGGATTAGGCGGACCAGCTTCGCGGCTCCGCCTAATCCAACCCTAAACCCTTTTCCTTATTCAAGGTCACTAAACCCGCAAGAAACTGAACCCTAAGAGGGTATTGGTGAACCCTGTCGTGGATGTGATTCAAAGATGGGGCACTGAACCTTAAGAGTAGGGTACTGCATAAGACGGGACAGAAAAGTGTTTAGGGTTGGATTAGGCGGACCAGCTTCGCGGCTCCGCCTAATCCAACCCTAAACCCTTTTCCTTATTCAAGGTCACTAAACCCGCAAGAAACTGAACCCTAAGAGGGTATTGGTGAACCCTGTCGTGGATGTGATTCAAAGATGGGGCACTGAACCTTAAGATTAGGGTACTGCATAAGACGGGACGGAAAAGTGTTTAGGGTTGGATTAGGCGGACCCGCTTCGCGGCTCCGCCTAATCCAACCCTAAACCCTTTTCCTTATTCAAGGTCACTAAACCCGCAAGAAACTGAACCCTAAGAGGGTATTGGTGAACCCTGTCGTGGATGTGATTCAAAGATGGGGCACTGAACCTTAAGAGTAGGGTACTGCATAAGACGGGACGGAAAAGGGTTTAGGGTTGGATTAGGCGAACCCGCTTCGCGGCTCCGCCTAATCCAACCCTAAACCATTTTCCTTATCCAAGGTCACTAAACCCGCAAGAAACTGAACCCTAAGAGGGCATTGGTGAACCCTTTCGTGGATGTGATTCAAAAATGGGGCACTGAACCTTAAGAGTAGGGTACTGCATAAGACGGGACGGAAAAGGGTTTAGGGTTGGATTAGGCGAACCAGCTTCGCGGCTCCGCCTAATCCAACCCTAAACCCTTTTCCTTATTCAAGGTCACTAAACCCGCAAGAAACTGAACCCTAAGAGGGTATTGGTGAACCCTGTCGTGGATGTGATTCAAAGATGGGGCACTGAACCTTAAGAGTAGGGTACTGCATAAGACGGGACGGAAAAGTGTTTAGGGTTGGATTAGGAGGACCCGCTTCGCGGCTCCGCCTAATCCAACCCTAAACCCTTTTCCTTATTGAAGGTCACTAAACCCGCAAGAAACTGAACCCTAAGAGGGTATTGGTGAACCCTGTCGTGGATGTGATTCAAAGATGGGGCACTGAACCTTAAGAGTAGGGTACTGCATAAGACGGGACGGAAAAGGGTTTAGGGTTGGATTAGGCGAACCTGCTTCACGGCTCCGCCTAATCCAACCCTAAACCCTTTTCCTTATTCAAGGTCACTAAACCCGCAAGAAACTGAACCCTAAGAGGGTATTGGTGAACCCTGTCGTGGATGTGATTCAAAGATGGGGCACTGAACCTTAAGAGTAGGGTACTATATAAGACGGAAAGGAAAATGGTTTAGGGTTGGATTAGGCGGACCCGCTTCGCGGCTCCGCCTAATCCAACCCTAAACCCTTTTCCTTATTCAAGGTCACTAAACCCGCAAGAAACTGAACCCTAAGAGGGTATTGGTGAACCCTGTCGTGGATGTGATTCAAATATGGGGCACTGAACCTTAAGAGTAGGGTACTGCATAAGACGGGACGGAAAAGGGTTTAGGGTTGGATTAGGCAAACCCGCTTCGCGGCTCCGCCTAATCCAACCCTAAACCATTTTCCTTATCCAAGGACACTAAACCCGCAAGAAACTGAACCCTAAGAGGGTATTGGTAAACCCTTTTGTGGATGTGATTCAAAAATGGGGCACTGAACCTTAAGAGTAGGGTACTGCATAAGACGGGACGGAAAAGGGTTTAGGGTTGGATTAGGCAAACCCGCTTCGCGGCTCCGCCTAATCCAACCCTAAACCATTTTCCTTATCCAAGGTCACTAAACCCGCAAGAAACTGAACCCTAAGAGGGTATTGGTGAACCCTTTCGTGGATGTGATTCAAAAATGGGGCACTGAACCTTAAGAGTAGGGTACTGCATAAGACGGGACGGAAAAGGGTTTAGGGTTGGATTAGGCGAACCCGCTTCGCGGCTCCGCCTAATCCAACCCTAAACCATTTTCCTTATCCAAGGTCACTAAACCCGCAAGAAACTGAACCCTAAGAGGGCATTGGTGAACCCTTTTGTGGATGTGATTCAAAAATGGGGCACTGAACCTTAAGAGTAGGGTACTGCATAAGACGGGACGGAAAAGGGTTTAGGGTTGGATTAGGCGAACCCGCTTCGCGGCTCCGCCTAATCCAACCCTAAACCGTTTTCCTTATTCAAGGTCACTAAACCCGCAAGAAACTGAACCCTAAGAGGGTATTGGTGAACCCTGTCGTGGATGTGATTCAAAGATGGGGCACTGAACCTTAAGAGTAGGGTACTGCATAAGACGGGACGGAAAAGTGTTTAGGGTTGGATTAGGCGGACCAGCTTCGCGGCTCCGCCTAATCCAACCCTAAACCCTTTTCCTTATTCAAGGTCACTAAACCCGCAAGAAACTGAACCCTAAGAGGGTATTGGTGAACCCTGTCGTGGATGTGATTCAAAGATGGGGCACTGAACCTTAAGAGTAGGGTACTGCATAAGACGGGACGGAAAAGGGTTTAGGGTTGGATTAGGCGAACCCGCTTCGCGGCTCCGCCTAATCCAACCCTAAACCATTTTCCTTATCCAAGGTCACTAAACCCGCAAGAAACTGAACCCTAAGAGGGCATTGGTGAACCCTTTCGTGGATGTGATTCAAAAATGGGGCACTGAACCTTAAGAGTAGGGTACTGCATAAGACGGGACGGAAAAGGGTTTAGGGTTGGATTAGGCGAACCCGCTTCGCGGCTCCGCCTAATCCAACCCTAAACCATTTTCCTTATCCAAGGTCACTAAACCCTCAAGAAACTGAACCCTAAGAGGGCATTGGTGAACCCTTTCGTGGATGTGATTCAAAAATGGGGCACTGAACCTTAATAGTAGGGTACTGCATAAGACGGAACGGAAAAGGGTTTAGGGTTGGATTAGGCGAACCCGCTTCGCGGCTCCGCCTAATCCAACCCTAAACCCTTTTCCTTATTCAAGGTCACTAAACCCGCAAGAAACTGAACCCTAAGAGGGTATTGGTGAACCCTGTCGTGGATGTGATTCAAAGATGGGGCACTGAACCTTAAGAGTAGGGTACTGCATAAGACGGGACGGAAAAGTGTTTAGGGTTGGATTAGGCGGACCCGTTTTGCGGCTCCGCCTATTCCAACCCTAAACCCTTTTCCTTATTGAAGGTCACTAAACCCGCAAGAAACTGAACCCTAAGAGGGTATTGGTAAACCCTTTCGTGGATGTGATTCAAAAATGGGGCACTGAATCTTAAGAGTAGGGTACTGCATAAGACGGGACGGAAAAGGGTTTAGGGTTGGATTAGGCAAACCCGCTTCGCGGCTCCGCCTAATCCAACCCTAAACCCTTTTCCTTATTCAAGGTCACTAAACCCGCAAGAAACTGAACCCTAAGAGGGTATTGGTGAACCCTGTCGTGGATGTGATTCAAAGATGGGGCACTGAACCTTAAGAGT
This sequence comes from Agrostemma githago, assembly GCA_958450325.1. Classification (NCBI taxonomy): domain Eukaryota; kingdom Viridiplantae; phylum Streptophyta; class Magnoliopsida; order Caryophyllales; family Caryophyllaceae; genus Agrostemma; species Agrostemma githago. Next base: position 42,188,612 of record OY288245.1, read on the forward strand.
AGGGTACTGCATAAGACGGGACGGAAAAGGGTTTAGGGTTGGATTAGGCGAACCCGCTTCGCGGCTCCGCCTAATCCAACCCTAAACCATTTTCCTTATCCAAGGTCACTAAACCCGCAAGAAACTGAACCCTAAGAGGGCATTGGTGAACCTTTTCGTGGATGTGATTCAAAAATGGGGCACTGAACCTTAAGAGTAGGGTACTGCATAAGATGGGACGGAAAAGGGTTTAGGGTTGGATTAGGCGAACCAGCTTCGCGGCTCCGCCTAATCCAACCCTAAACCCTTTTCCTTATTCAAGGTCACTAAACCCGCAAGAAACTGAACCCTAAGAGGGTATTGGTGAACCCTGTCGTGGATGTGATTCAAAGATGGGGCACTGAACCTTAATAGTAGGGTACTGCATAAGACGGGACGGAAAAGTGTTTAGGGTTGGATTAGGCGGACCCGCTTCGCGGCTCCGCCTAATCCAACCCTAAACCCTTTTCCTTATTGAAGGTCACTAAACCCGCAAGAAACTGAACCCTAAGAGGGTATTGGTGAACCCTGTCGTGGATGTGATTCAAAGATGGGGCACTGAACCTTAAGAGTAGGGTACTGCATAAGACGGGACGGAAAAGGGTTTAGGGTTGGATTAGGCGAACCTGCTTCACGGCTCCGCCTAATCCAACCCTAAACCCTTTTCCTTATTCAAGGTCACTAAACCCGCAAGAAACTGAACCCTAAGAGGGTATTGGTGAGCCCTGTCGTGGATGTGATTCAAAGATGGGGCACTGAACCTTAAGAGTAGGGTACTGTATAAGACGGAAAGGAAAATGGTTTAGGGTTGGATTAGGCGGACCCGCTTCGCGGCTCCGCCTAATCCAACCCTAAACCCTTTTCCTTATTCAAGGTCACTAAACCCGCAAGAAACTGAACCCTAAGAGGGTATTGGTGAACCCTGTCGTGGATGTGATTCAAATATGGGGCACTGAACCTTAAGAGTAGGGTACTGCATAAGACGGGACGGAAAAGGGTTTAGGGTTGGATTAGGCAAACCCGCTTCGCGGCTCCGCCTAATCCAACCCTAAACCATTTTCCTTATCCAAGGTCACTAAACCCGCAAGAAACTGAACCCTAAGAGGGTATTGGTGAACCCTTTCGTGGATGTGATTCAAAAATGGGGCACTGAACCTTAAGAGTAGGGTACTGCATAAGACGGGACGGAAAAGGGTTTAGGGTTGGATTAGGCGAACCCGCTTCGCGGCTCCGCCTAATCCAACCCTAAACCATTTTCCTTATCCAAGGTCACTAAACCCGCAAGAAACTGAACCCTAAGAGGGCATTGGTGAACCCTTTTGTGGATGTGATTCAAAAATGGGGCACTGAACCTTAAGAGTAGGGTACTGCATAAGACGGGACGGAAAAGGGTTTAGGGTTGGATTAGGCGAACCCGCTTCGCGGCTCCGCCTAATCCAACCCTAAACCGTTTTCCTTATTCAAGGTCACTAAACCCGCAAGAAACTGAACCCTAAGAGGGTATTGGTGAACCCTGTCGTGGATGTGATTCAAAGATGGGGCACTGAACCTTAAGAGTAGGGTACTGCATAAGACGGGACGGAAAAGTGTTTAGGGTTGGATTAGGCGGACCAGCTTCGCGGCTCCGCCTAATCCAACCCTAAACCCTTTTCCTTATTCAAGGTCACTAAACCCGCAAGAAACTGAACCCTAAGAGGGTATTGGTGAACCCTGTCGTGGATGTGATTCAAAGATGGGGCACTGAACCTTAAGAGTAGGGTACTGCATAAGACGGGACAGAAAAGTGTTTAGGGTTGGATTAGGCGGACCAGCTTCGCGGCTCCGCCTAATCCAACCCTAAACCCTTTTCCTTATTCAAGGTCACTAAACCCGCAAGAAACTGAACCCTAAGAGGGTATTGGTGAACCCTGTCGTGGATGTGATTCAAAGATGGGGCACTGAACCTTAAGATTAGGGTACTGCATAAGACGGGACGGAAAAGTGTTTAGGGTTGGATTAGGCGGACCCGCTTCGCGGCTCCGCCTAATCCAACCCTAAACCCTTTTCCTTATTCAAGGTCACTAAACCCGCAAGAAACTGAACCCTAAGAGGGTATTGGTGAACCCTTTTGTGGATGTGATTCAAAAATGGGGCACTGAACCTTAAGAGTAGGGTACTGCATAAGACGGGACGGAAAAGGGTTTAGGGTTGGATTAGGCGAACCCGCTTCGCGGCTCCGCCTAATCCAACCCTAAACCGTTTTCCTTATTCAAGGTCACTAAACCCGCAAGAAACTGAACCCTAAGAGGGTATTGGTGAACCCTGTCGTGGATGTGATTCAAAGATGGGGCACTGAACCTTAAGAGTAGGGTACTGCATAAGACGGGACGGAAAAGTGTTTAGGGTTGGATTAGGCGGACCAGCTTCGCGGCTCCGCCTAATCCAACCCTAAACCCTTTTCCTTATTCAAGGTCACTAAACCCGCAAGAAACTGAACCCTAAGAGGGTATTGGTGAACCCTGTCGTGGATGTGATTCAAAGATGGGGCACTGAACCTTAAGAGTAGGGTAATGCATAAGACGGGACAGAAAAGTGTTTAGGGTTGGATTAGGCGGACCAGCTTCGCGGCTCCGCCTAATCCAACCCTAAACCCTTTTCCTTATTCAAGGTCACTAAACCCGCAAGAAACTGAACCCTAAGAGGGTATTGGTGAACCCTGTCGTGGATGTGATTCAAAGATGGGGCACTGAACCTTAAGATTAGGGTACTGCATAAGACGGGACGGAAAAGTGTTTAGGGTTGGATTAGGCGGACCCGCTTCGCGGCTCCGCCTAATCCAACCCTAAACCCTTTTCCTTATTCAAGGTCACTAAACCCGCAAGAAACTGAACCCTAAGAGGGTATTGGTGAACCCTGTCGTGGATGTGATTCAAAGATGGGGCACTGAACCTTAAGAGTAGGGTACTGCATAAGACGGGACGGAAAAGGGTTTAGGGTTGGATTAGGCGAACCCGCTTCGCGGCTCCGCCTAATCCAACCCTAAACCATTTTCCTTATCCAAGGTCACTAAACCCGCAAGAAACTGAACCCTAAGAGGGCATTGGTGAACCCTTTCGTGGATGTGATTCAAAAATGGGGCACTGAACCTTAAGAGTAGGGTACTGCATAAGACGGGACGGAAAAGGGTTTAGGGTTGGATTAGGCGAACCAGCTTCGCGGCTCCGCCTAATCCAACCCTAAACCCTTTTCCTTATTCAAGGTCACTAAACCCGCAAGAAACTGAACCCTAAGAGGGTATTGGTGAACCCTGTCGTGGATGTGATTCAAAGATGGGGCACTGAACCTTAAGAGTAGGGTACTGCATAAGACGGGACGGAAAAGTGTTTAGGGTTGGATTAGGAGGACCCGCTTCGCGGCTCCGCCTAATCCAACCCTAAACCCTTTTCCTTATTGAAGGTCACTAAACCCGCAAGAAACTGAACCCTAAGAGGGTATTGGTGAACCCTGTCGTGGATGTGATTCAAAGATGGGGCACTGAACCTTAAGAGTAGGGTACTGCATAAGACGGGACGGAAAAGGGTTTAGGGTTGGATTAGGCGAACCTGCTTCACGGCTCCGCCTAATCCAACCCTAAACCCTTTTCCTTATTCAAGGTCACTAAACCCGCAAGAAACTGAACCCTAAGAGGGTATTGGTGAACCCTGTCGTGGATGTGATTCAAAGATGGGGCACTGAACCTTAAGAGTAGGGTACTGTATAAGACGGAAAGGAAAATGGTTTAGGGTTGGATTAGGCGGACCCGCTTCGCGGCTCCGCCTAATCCAACCCTAAACCCTTTTCCTTATTCAAGGTCACTAAACCCGCAAGAAACTGAACCCTAAGAGGGTATTGGTGAACCCTGTCGTGGATGTGATTCAAATATGGGGCACTGAACCTTAAGAGTAGGGTACTGCATAAGACGGGACGGAAAAGGGTTTAGGGTTGGATTAGGCAAACCCGCTTCGCGGCTCCGCCTAATCCAACCCTAAACTATTTTCCTTATCCAAGGTCACTAAACCCGCAAGAAACTGAACCCTAAGAGGGTATTGGTGAACCCTTTCGTGGATGTGATTCAAAAATGGGGCACTGAACCTTAAGAGTAGGGTACTGCATAAGACGGGACGGAAAAGGGTTTAGGGTTGGATTAGGCGAACCCGCTTCGCGGCTCCGCCTAATCCAACCCTAAACCATTTTCCTTATCCAAGGTCACTAAACCCGCAAGAAACTGAACCCTAAGAGGGCATTGGTGAACCCTTTTGTGGATGTGATTCAAAAATGGGGCACTGAACCTTAAGAGTAGGGTACTGCATAAGACGGGACGGAAAAGGGTTTAGGGTTGGATTAGGCGAACCCGCTTCGCGGCTCCGCCTAATCCAACCCTAAACCCTTTTCCTTATTCAAGGTCACTAAACCCGCAAGAAACTGAACCCTAAGAGGGTATTGGTGAACCCTGTCGTGGATGTGATTCAAAGATGGGGCACTGAACCTTAAGAGTAGGGTACTGCATAAGACGGGACGGAAAAGTGTTTAGGGTTGGATTAGGCGGACCAGCTTCACGGCTCCGCCTAATCCAACCCTAAACCCTTTTCCTTATTCAAGGTCACTAAACCCGCAAGAAACTGAACCCTAAGAGGGTATTGGTGAACCCTGTCGTGGATGTGATTCAAAGATGGGGCACTGAACCTTAAGAGTAGGGTACTGCATAAGACGGGACGGAAAAGTGTTTAGGGTTGGATTAGGCGGACCAGCTTCGCGGCTCCGCCTAATCCAACCCTAAACCCTTTTCCTTATTCAAGGTCACTAAACCCGCAAGAAACTGAACCCTAAGAGGGTACTAGTGAACCCTGTCGTGGATGTGATTCAAAGATGGGGCACTGAACCTTAAGAGTAGGGTACTGCGTAAGACGGGACGGAAAATTGTTTAGGGTTGATTAGGCGAACCCGCTTCGCGGCTCCGCCTAATCCAACCCTAAACCATTTTCCTTATCCAAGGTCACTAAACCCGCAAGAAACTGAACCCTAAGCGGGCATTGGTGAACCCTTTCGTGGATGTGATTCAAAAATGGGGCACTGAACCTTAAGAGTAGGGTACTGCATAAGACGGGACGGAAAAGGGTTTAGGGTTGGATTAGGCGAACCCGCTTCGCTGCTCCGCCTAATCCAATCCTAAACCCTTTTCCTTATTCAAGGTCACTAAACCCGCAAGAAACTGAACCCTAAGAGGGTATTGGTGAACCCTGTCGTGGATGTTATTCAAAGATGGGGCACTGAACCTTAAGAGTAGGGTAATGCATAAGACGGGACGGAAAAGTGTTTAGGGTTGGATTAGGCGGACCCGCTTCGCGGCTCCGCCTAATCCAACCCTAAACCCTTTTCCTTATTGAAGGTCACTAAACCCGCAAGAAACTGAACCCTAAGAGGGTATTGGTGAACCCTGTCGTGGATGTGATTCAAAGATGGGGCACTGAACCTTAAGAGTAGGGTACTGCATAAGACGGGACGGAAAAGGGTTTAGGGTTGGATTAGGCGAACCTGCTTCACGGCTCCGCCTAATCCAACCCTAAACCCTTTTCCTTATTCAAGGTCACTAAACCCGCAAGAAACTGAACCCTAAGAGGGTATTGGTGAGCCCTGTCGTGGATGTGATTCAAAGATGGGGCACTGAACCTTAAGAGTAGGGTACTGTATAAGACGGAAAGGAAAACGGTTTAGGGTTGGATTAGGCGGACCCGCTTCGCGGCTCCGCCTAATCCAACCCTAAACCCTTTTCCTTATTCAAGGTCACTAAACCCGCAAGAAACTGAACCCTAAGAGGGTATTGGTGAACCCTGTCGTGGATGTGATTCAAATATGGGGCACTGAACCTTAAGAGTAGGGTACTGCATAAGACGGGACGGAAAAGGGTTTAGGGTTGGATTAGGCAAACCCGCTTCGCGGCTCCGCCTAATCCAACCCTAAACCATTTTCCTTATCCAAGGTCACTAAACCCGCAAGAAACTGAACCCTAAGAGGGTATTGGTGAACCCTTTCGTGGATGTGATTCAAAAATGGGGCACTGAACCTTAAGAGTAGGGTACTGCATAAGACGGGACGGAAAAGGGTTTAGGGTTGGATTAGGCGAACCCGCTTCGCGGCTCCGCCTAATCCAACCCTAAACCATTTTCCTTATCCAAGGTCACTAAACCCGCAAGAAACTGAACCCTAAGAGGGCATTGGTGAACCCTTTTGTGGATGTGATTCAAAAATGGGGCACTGAACCTTAAGAGTAGGGTACTGCATAAGACGGGACGGAAAAGGGTTTAGGGTTGGATTAGGCGAACCCGCTTCGCGGCTCCGCCTAATCCAACCCTAAACCGTTTTCCTTATTCAAGGTCACTAAACCCGCAAGAAACTGAACCCTAAGAGGGTATTGGTGAACCCTGTCGTGGATGTGATTCAAAGATGGGGCACTGAACCTTAAGAGTAGGGTACTGCATAAGACGGGACGGAAAAGTGTTTAGGGTTGGATTAGGCGGACCAGCTTCGCGGCTCCGCCTAATCCAACCCTAAACCCTTTTCCTTATTCAAGGTCACTAAACCCGCAAGAAACTGAACCCTAAGAGGGTATTGGTGAACCCTGTCGTGGATGTGATTCAAAGATGGGGCACTGAACCTTAAGAGTAGGGTACTGCATAAGACGGGACGGAAAAGTGTTTAGGGTTGGATTAGGCGGACCAGCTTCGCGGCTCCGCCTAATCCAACCCTAAACCCTTTTCCTTATTCAAGGTCACTAAACCCGCAAGAAACTGAACCCTAAGAGGGCATTGGTGAACCCTTTTGTGGATGTGATTCAAAAATGGGGCACTGAACCTTAAGAGTAGGGTACTGCATAAGACGGGACGGAAAAGGGTTTAGGGTTGGATTAGGCGAACCCGCTTCGCGGCTCCGCCTAATCCAACCCTAAACCGTTTTCCTTATTCAAGGTCACTAAACCCGCAAGAAACTGAACCCTAAGAGGGTATTGGTGAACCCTGTCGTGGATGTGATTCAAAGATGGGGCACTGAACCTTAAGAGTAGGGTACTGCATAAGACGGGACGGAAAAGTGTTTAGGGTTGGATTAGGCGGACCAGCTTCGCGGCTCCGCCTAATCCAACCCTAAACCCTTTTCCTTATTCAAGGTCACTAAACCCGCAAGAAACTGAACCCTAAGAGGGTATTGGTGAACCCTGTCGTGGATGTGATTCAAAGATGGGGCACTGAACCTTAAGAGTAGGGTACTGTATAAGACGGAAAGGAAAATGGTTTAGGGTTGGATTAGGCGGACCCGCTTCGCGGCTCCGCCTAATCCAACCCTAAACCCTTTTCCTTATTCAAGGTCACTAAACCCGCAAGAAACTGAACCCTAAGAGGGTATTGGTGAACCCTGTCGTGGATGTGATTCAAAGATGGGGCACTGAACCTTAAGAGTAGGGTACTGCATAAGACGGGACGGAAAAGGGTTTAGGGTTGGATTAGGCGAACCCGCTTCGCGGCTCCGCCTAATCCAACCCTAAACCATTTTCCTTATCCAAGGTCACTAAACCCGCAAGAAACTGAACCCTAAGAGGGCATTGGTGAACCCTTTCGTGGATGTGATTCAAAAATGGGGCACTGAACCTTAAGAGTAGGGTACTGCATAAGACGGGACGGAAAAGGGTTTAGGGTTGGATTAGGCGAACCAGCTTCGCGGCTCCGCCTAATCCAACCCTAAACCCTTTTCCTTATTCAAGGTCACTAAACCCGCAAGAAACTGAACCCTAAGAGGGTATTGGTGAACCCTGTCGTGGATGTGATTCAAAGATGGGGCACTGAACCTTAAGAGTAGGGTACTGCATAAGACGGGACGGAAAAGTGTTTAGGGTTGGATTAGGAGGACCCGCTTCGCGGCTCCGCCTAATCCAACCCTAAACCCTTTTCCTTATTGAAGGTCACTAAACCCGCAAGAAACTGAACCCTAAGAGGGTATTGGTGAACCCTGTCGTGGATGTGATTCAAAGATGGGGCACTGAACCTTAAGAGTAGGGTACTGCATAAGACGGGACGGAAAAGGGTTTAGGGTTGGATTAGGCGAACCTGCTTCACGGCTCCGCCTAATCCAACCCTAAACCCTTTTCCTTATTCAAGGTCACTAAACCCGCAAGAAACTGAACCCTAAGAGGGTATTGGTGAACCCTGTCGTGGATGTGATTCAAAGATGGGGCACTGAACCTTAAGAGTAGGGTACTGTATAAGACGGAAAGGAAAATGGTTTAGGGTTGGATTAGGCGGACCCGCTTCGCGGCTCCGCCTAATCCAACCCTAAACCCTTTTCCTTATTCAAGGTCACTAAACCCGCAAGAAACTGAACCCTAAGAGGGTATTGGTGAACCCTGTCGTGGATGTGATTCAAATATGGGGCACTGAACCTTAAGAGTAGGGTACTGCATAAGACGGGACGGAAAAGGGTTTAGGGTTGGATTAGGCAAACCCGCTTCGCGGCTCCGCCTAATCCAACCCTAAACTATTTTCCTTATCCAAGGTCACTAAACCCGCAAGAAACTGAACCCTAAGAGGGTATTGGTGAACCCTTTCGTGGATGTGATTCAAAAATGGGGCACTGAACCTTAAGAGTAGGGTACTGCATAAGACGGGACGGAAAAGGGTTTAGGGTTGGATTAGGCGAACCCGCTTCGCGGCTCCGCCTAATCCAACCCTAAACCATTTTCCTTATCCAAGGTCACTAAACCCGCAAGAAACTGAACCCTAAGAGGGCATTGGTGAACCCTTTTGTGGATGTGATTCAAAAATGGGGCACTGAACCTTAAGAGTAGGGTACTGCATAAGACGGGACGGAAAAGGGTTTAGGGTTGGATTAGGCGAACCCGCTTCGCGGCTCCGCCTAATCCAACCCTAAACCCTTTTCCTTATTCAAGGTCACTAAACCCGCAAGAAACTGAACCCTAAGAGGGTATTGGTGAACCCTGTCGTGGATGTGATTCAAAGATGGGGCACTGAACCTTAAGAGTAGGGTACTGCATAAGACGGGACGGAAAAGTGTTTAGGGTTGGATTAGGCGGACCAGCTTCACGGCTCCGCCTAATCCAACCCTAAACCCTTTTCCTTATTCAAGGTCACTAAACCCGCAAGAAACTGAACCCTAAGAGGGTATTGGTGAACCCTGTCGTGGATGTGATTCAAAGATGGGGCACTGAACCTTAAGAGTAGGGTACTGCATAAGACGGGACGGAAAAGTGTTTAGGGTTGGATTAGGCGGACCAGCTTCGCGGCTCCGCCTAATCCAACCCTAAACCCTTTTCCTTATTCAAGGTCACTAAACCCGCAAGAAACTGAACCCTAAGAGGGTACTAGTGAACCCTGTCGTGGATGTGATTCAAAGATGGGGCACTGAACCTTAAGAGTAGGGTACTGCGTAAGACGGGACGGAAAATTGTTTAGGGTTGATTAGGCGAACCCGCTTCGCGGCTCCGCCTAATCCAACCCTAAACCATTTTCCTTATCCAAGGTCACTAAACCCGCAAGAAACTGAACCCTAAGCGGGCATTGGTGAACCCTTTCGTGGATGTGATTCAAAAATGGGGCACTGAACCTTAAGAGTAGGGTACTGCATAAGACGGGACGGAAAAGGGTTTAGGGTTGGATTAGGCGAACCCGCTTCGCTGCTCCGCCTAATCCAATCCTAAACCCTTTTCCTTATTCAAGGTCACTAAACCCGCAAGAAACTGAACCCTAAGAGGGTATTGGTGAACCCTGTCGTGGATGTTATTCAAAGATGGGGCACTAAACCTTAAGAGTAGGGTAATGCATAAGACGGGACGGAAAAGTGTTTAGGGTTGGATTAGGCGGACCAGCTTCGCGGCTCCGCCTAATCCAACCCTAAAGCCTTTTCCTTATTCAAGGTCACTAAACCCGCAAGAAACTGAACCCTAAGAGGGTATTGGTGAACCCTGTCGTGGATGTGATTCAAAGATGGGGCACTGAACGTTAAGAGTAGGGTACTGCATAAGACGAGACGGAAAAGTGTTTAGGGTTGGATTAGGCGGACCCGCTTCGCGGCTCCGCCTAATCCAACCCTAAACCCTTTTCCTTATTGAAGGTCACTAAACCCGCAAGAAACTGAACCCTAAGCGGGCATTGGTGAACCCTTTCGTGGATGTGATTCAAAAATGGGGCACTGAACCTTAAGAGTAGGGTACTGCATAAGACGGGACGGAAAAGGGTTTAGGGTTGGATTAGGCGAACCTGCTTCACGGCTCCGCCTAATCCAACCCTAAACCCTTTTCCTTATTCAAGGTCACTAAACCCGCAAGAAACTGAACCCTAAGAGGGTATTGGTGAACCCTGTCGTGGATGTGATTCAAAGATGGGGCACTGAACCTTAAGAGTAGGGTACTGCATAAGACGGAAAGGAAAAGGGTTTAGGGTTGGATTAGGCGGACCCGCTTCGCGGCTCCGCCTAATCCAACCCTAAACCCTTTTCCTTATTCAAGGTCACTAAACCCGCAAGAAACTGAACCCTAAGAGGGTATTGGTGAACCCTGTCTTGGATGTGATTCAAATATGGGGCACTGAACCTTAAGAGTAGGGTACTGCATAAGACGGGACGGAAAAGTGTTTAGGGTTGGATTAGGCGGACCAGCTTCGCGGCTCCGCCTAATCCAACCCTAAACCCTTTTCCTTATTCAAGGTCACTAAACCCGCAAGAAACTGAACCCTAAGAGGGTATTGGTGAACCCTGTCGTGGATGTGATTCAAAGATGGGGCACTGAACCTTAAGAGTAGGGTACTGCATAAGACGGGACGGAAAAGGGTTTGGGGTTGGATTAGGCGAACCCGCTTCGCGGCTCCGTCTAATCCAACCCTAAACCATTTTCCTTATCCAAGGTCACTAAACCCGCAAGAAACTGAACCCTAAGAGGGTATTGGTAAACCCTTTCGTGGATGTGATTCAAAAATGAGGCACTGAACCTTAAGAGTAGGGTACTGCATAAGACGGGACGGAAAAGGGTTTAGGGTTGGATTAGGCAAACCCGCTTCGCGGCTCCGCCTAATCCAACCCTAAACCCTTTTCCTTATTCAAGGTCACTAAACCCGCAAGAAACTGAACCCTAAGAGGGTATTGGTGAACCCTGTCGTGGATGTGATTCAAAGATGGGGCACTGAACCTTAAGAGTAGGGTACTGCATAAGATGGGACGGAAAAGGGTTTAGGGTTGGATTAGGCGAACCCGCTTCGCTGCTCCGCCTAATCCAATCCTAAACCCTTTTCCTTATTCAAGGTCACTAAACCCGCAAGAAACTGAACCCTAAGAGGGTATTGGTGAACCCTGTCGTGGATGTGATTCAAAGATGGGGCACTGAACCTTAAGAGTAGGGTACTGCATAAGACGGGACGGAAAAGTGTTTAGGGTTGGATTAGGCGGACCAGCTTCGCGGCTCCGCCTAATCCAACCCTAAACCCTTTTCCTTATTCAAGGTCACTAAACCCGCAAGAAACTGAACCCTAAGAGGGTATTGGTGAACCCTGTCGTGGATGTGATTCAAAGATGGGGCACTGAACCTTAAGAGTAGGGTACTGCATAAGACGGGACGGAAAAGTGTTTAGGGTTGGATTAGGCGGACCCGCTTCGCGGCTCCGCCTAATCCAACCCTAAATCCTTTTCCTTATTGAAGGTCACTAAACCCGCAAGAAACTGAACCCTAAGAGGGTATTGGTGAACCCTGTCGTGGATGTGATTCAAAGATGGGGCACTGAACCTTAAGAGTAGGGTACTGCTTAAGACGGGACGGAAAAGGGTTTATGGTTGGATTAGGCGAACCTGCTTCACGGCTCCGCCTAATCCAACCCTAAACCCTTTTCCTTATTCAAGGTCACTAAACCCGCAAGAAACTGAACCCTAAGAGGGTATTGGTGAACCCTGTCGTGGATGTGATTCAAAGATGGGGCACTGAACCTTAAGAGTAGGGTACTGCATAAGACGGAAAGGAAAAGGGTTTAGGGTTGGATTAGGCGGACCCGCTTCGCGGCTCCGCCTAATCCAACCCTAAACCCTTTTCCTTATTCAAGGTCACTAAACCCGCAAGAAACTGAACCCTAAGAGAGTATTGGTGAACCCTGTCTTGGATGTGATTCAAATATGAGGCACTGAACCTTAAAAGTAGGGTACTGCATAAGACGGGACGGAAAAGGGTTTAGGGTTGGATTAGGCGAACCCGCTTCGCGGCTCCGCCTAATCCAACCCTAAACCATTTTCCTTATCCAAGGTCACTAAACCCGCAAGAAACTGAACCCTAAGAGGGTATTGGTGAACCCTTTCGTGGATGTGATTCAAAAATGGGGCACTGAACCTTAAGAGTAGGGTACTGCATAAGACGGGACGAAAAAGGGTTTAGGGTTGGATTAGGCGAACCAGCTTCGCGGCTCCGCCTAATCCAACCCTAAACCCTTTTCCTTATTCAAGGTCACTAAACCCGCAAGAAACTGAACCCTAAAAGGGTATTGGTGAACCCTGTCGTGGATGTGATTCAAAGATGGGGCAGTGAAGCTTAAGAGTAGGGTACTGCATAAGACGGGACGGAAAAGTGTTTAGGGTTGGATTAGGCGGACCCGCTTCGCGGCTCCGCCTAATCCAACCCTAAACCCTTTTCCTTATTCAAGGTCATTAAACCCGCAAGAAACTGAACCCTAAAAGGGTATTGGTGAACTCTGTCGTGGATGTGATTCAAAGATGGGGCACTGAACCTTAAGAGTAGGGTACTGCATAAGACGGGACGGAAAAGGGTTTAGGGTTGGGTTAGGCGGACCCGCTTCGCTGCTCCGCCTAATCCAACCCTAAACCCTTTTCCTTATTTAAGGTTACTAAACCCGCAAGAAACTGAACCCTAAGAGGGTATTGGTGAACCCTGTCGTGGATGTGATTCAAAGATGGGGCACTGAACCTTAAGAGTAGGGTACTGCATAAGACGGGACAGAAAAGGGTTTGGGGTTGGATTAGGCGAACCCGCTTCGCGGCTCCGCCTAATCCAACCCTAAACCATTTTCCTTATCCAAGGTCACTAAACCCGCAAGAACTTGAACCCTAAGAGGGTATGGGTAAACCTTTTCGTGGATGTGATTCAAAAATGGGGCACTGAACCTTTAGAGTAGGGTACTGCATAAGACGGGAGGGAAAAGGGTTTAGGGTTGGATTAGGCGGAACCGCTTCGCGGTTCCGCCTAATCCAACCCTAAACCCTTTTCCTTATTCACGGTCACTAAACCCGCAAGAAACTGAACCCTAAGAGGGTATTGGTGAACCCTGTCGTGGATGTGATTCAAAGATGGGGCACTGAACCTTAAGAGTAGGGTACTGCATAAGACGAGACGGAAAAGGGCTTAGGGTTGGATTAGGCGAACCCGCTTCGCGGCTCCGCCTAATCCAACCCTAAACCATTTTCCTTATCCAAGGTCACTAAACCCGCAAGAAACTGAACCCTAAGAGGGTATTGGTGAACCCTGTCGTGGATGTGATTCAAAGATGGGGCACTGAACCTTAAGAGTAGGGTACTGCATAAGACGGGACGGAAAAGTGTTTAGGGTTGGATTAGGCGGACCCGCTTCGCGGCTCCGCCTAATCCAACCCTAAACCCTTTTCCTTATTCAAGGTCACTAAACCCGCAAGAAACTGAACCCTAAGAGGGTATTGGTGAACCCTGTCGTGGATGTGATTCATAGATGGGCCACTGAACCTTAAGAGTAGGGTACTGCATAAGACGGGACGGATAAGAGTTTAGGGTTGGATTAGGCGGACCCGCTTCGCGGCTCTGCCTAATCCAACCCTAAACCCTTTTCCTTATTCAAGGTCACTAAACCCGCAAGAAACTGAACCCTAAGAGGGTATTGGTGAACCCTATCGTGGATGTGATTCAAAGATGGGGCACTGAACCTTAAGAGTAGGGTACTGCATAAGACGGGACGGAAAAGGGTTTAGGGTTGGATTAGGCGAACCCGCTTCGCGGCTCTGCCTAATCCAACCCTAAACAATTTTCCTTATCCAAGGTCACTAAACCCGCAAGAAACTGAACCCTAAGAGGGTATTGGTGAACCCTGTCGTGGATGTGATTCAAAGATGGGGCACTGAACCTTAAGAGTAGGGTACTGCATAAGACGGGACGGAAAAGTGTTTAGGGTTGGATTAGGCGGACCCGCTTCGCGGCTCCGCCTAATCCAACCCTAAACCCTTTTCCTTATTCAAGGTCACTAAACCCGCAAGAAACTGAACCCTAAGAGGGTATTGGTGAACCCTGTCGTGGATGTGATTCAAAGATGGGGCACTGAAACTTAAGAGTAGGGTACTGCATAAGACGGGACGGAAAAGGGTTTAGGGTTGGATTAGGCGAACCCGCTTCGCGGCTCCGCCTAATCCAACCCTAAACCATTTTCCTTATCCAAGGTCACTAAACCCGCAAGAAACTGAACCCTAAGAGGGTATTGGTGAATCCTTTCGTGGATGTGATTCAAAAATGGGGCACTGAACCTTAAGAGTAGGGTACTGCATAAGACGGGACGGAAAAGGGTTTAGGGTTGGATTAGGCAAACCCGCTTCGCGGCTCCGCCTAATCCAACCCTAAACCCTTTTCCTTATTCAAGGTCACTAAACCCGCAAGAAACTGAACCCTAAGAGGGTATTGGTGAACCCTGTCGTGGATGTGATTCATAGATCGGCCACTGAACCTTAAGAGTAGGGTACTGCATAAGACGGGACGGATAAGAGTTTAGGGTTGGATTAGGCGGACCCGCTTCGCGGCTCCGCCTAATCCAACCCTAAACCATTTTCCTTATCCAAGGTCACTAAACCCGCAAGAAACTGAACCCTAAGAGGGTATTGGTGAACCCTTTCGTGGATGTGATTAAAAAAATGGGGCACTGAACCTTAAGAGTAGGGTACTGCATAAGACGGGACGGAAAAGGGTTTAGGGTTGGATTAGGCAAACCCGCTTCGCGGCTCCGCCTAATCCAACCCTAAACCCTTTTCCTTATTCAAGGTCACTAAACCCGCAAGAAACTGAACCCTAAGAGGGTATTGGTGAACCCTGTCGTGGATGTGATTCAAAGATGGGGTACTGAACCTTAATAGTAGGGTACTGCATAAGATGGGACGGAAAAGGGTTTAGGGTTGGATTAGGCGAACCAGCTTCGCGGCTCCGCCTAATCCAACCCTAAACCCTTTTCCTTATCCAAGGTCACTAAACCCGCAAGAAACTGAACCCTAAGAGGGTATTGGTGAACCCTTTCGTGGATGTGATTCAAAAATGGGGCACTGAACCTTAAGAGTAGGGTACTGCATAAGACGAGACGGAAAAGGGTTTAGGGTTGGATTAGGCGAACCCGCTTCGCGGCTCCGCCTAATCCAACCCTAAACCCTTTTCCTTATTCAAGGTCACTAAACCCGCAAGAAACTGAACCCTAAGAGGGTATTGGTGAACCCTGTCGTGGATGTGATTCAAAAATGGGGCACTGAACCTTAAGAGTAGGGTACTGCATAAGACGGGACGGAAAAGGGTTTAGGGTTGGATTAGGCAAACCCGCTTCGCGGCTCCGCCTAATCCAACCCTAAACCCTTTTCCTTATCCAAGGTCACTAAACCCGCAAGAAACTGAACCCTAAGAGGGTATTGGTGAACCCTGTCATGGATGTGATTCAAAGATGGGGCACTAAACCTTAAGAGTAGGGTACTGCATAAGACGGGACTGAAAAGGGTTTAGGGTTGGATTAGGCGAACCCGCTTCGTGGCTCCGCCTAATCCAACCCTAAACCCTTTTCCTTATTCAAGGTCACTAAACCCGCAAGAAACTGAACCCTAAGAGGGTATTGGTGAACCCTGTCGTGGATGTGATTCAAAGATGGGGCACTGAACCTTAAGAGTAGGGTACTGCATAAGACGGGACGGAATAGGGTTTAGGGTTGGATTAGGCGAACCCACTTCGCGGCTCCGCCTAATCCAACCCTATACCATTTTCCTTATCCAAGGTCACTAAACCCGCAAGAAAATGAACCCTAAGAGGGTATTGGTGAACCCTTTCGTGGATGTGATTCAAAAATGGGGCACTGAACCTTAAGAGTAGGGTACTGCATAAGACGGGACGGAAAAGGGTTTAGGGTTGGATTAGGCGAACCCGCTTCGCGGCTCCGCCTAATCCAACCCTAAACCATTTTCCTTATCCAAGGTCACTAAACCCGCAAGAAACTGAACCCTAAGAGGGTATGGGTAAACCCTTTCGTGGATGTGATTCAAAAATGGGGCACTGAACCTTAAGAGTAGGGTACTGCATAAGACGGGACGGAAAAGGGTTTAGGGTTGGATTAGGCGAACCCGCTTCGCGGCTCCGCCTAATCCAACCCTAAACCCTTTTTCTTATTCAAGGTCACTAAACCCGCAAGAAACTGAACCCTAAGAGGGTATTGGTGAACCCTGTCGTGGATGTGATTCAAAGATGGGGCACTGAACCTTAAGAGTAGGGTACTGCATAAGACGGGACGGAAAAGTGTTTAGGGTTCGATTAGGCGAACCCGCTTCGCGGGTCCGTCTAATCCAACCCTAAACCCTTCTGCTTATTCAAGGTCACTAAACCCGCAAGAAACTGAACCCTAAGAGGGTATTGGTGAACCCTTTCGTGGATGTGATTCAAAAATGGGGCACTGAACCTTAAGAGTAGGGTACTGCATAAGACGAGACGGAAAAGGGTTTAGGGTTGGATTAGGCGAACCCGCTTCGCGGCTCCGCCTAATCCAACCCTAAACCCTTTTCCTTATTCAAGGTCACTAAACCCGCAAGAAACTGAACCCTAAGAGGGTATTGGTGAACCCTGTCGTGGATGTGATTCATAGATGGGCCACTGAACTTTAAGAGTAGGGTACTGCATAAGACGGGACGGAAAAGGGTTTAGGGTTGGATTAGGCAAACCCGCTTCGCGGCTCCGCCTAATCCAACCCTAAACCCTTTTCCTTATTCAAGGTCACTAAACCCGCAAGAAACTGAACCCTAAGAGGGTATTGGTGAACCCTTTCGTGGATGTGATTCAAAAATGGGGCACTGAACCTTAAGAGTAGGGTACTGCATAAGACGGGACGGAAAAGGGTTTAGGGTTGGATTAGGTGAACCCGCTTCGCGGCTCCGCCTAATCCAACCCTAAACCATTTTCCTTATCCAAGGTCACTAAACCCGCAAGAAACTGAACACTAAGAGGGTATGGGTAAACCCTTTCGTGGATGTGATTCAAAAATGGGGCACTGAACCTTAAGAGTAGGGTACTGCATAAGACGGGACGGAAAAGGGTTTAGGGTTGGATTAGGCGAACCCGCTTCGCGGCTCCGCCTAATCCAACCCTAAACCCTTTTCCTTATTCAAGGTCACTAAACCCGCAAGAAACTGAACCCTAAGAGGGTATTGGTGAACCCTGTCGTGGATGTGATTCAAAGATGGGGCACTGAACCTTAAGAGTAGGGTACTGCATAAGACGGGACGGAAAAGTGTTTAGGGTTCGATTAGGCGAACCCGCTTCGCGGCTCCGTCTAATCCAACCCTAAACCCTTCTCCTTATTAAAGGTCACTAAACCCGCAAGAAACTGAACCCTAAGAGGGTATTGGTGAACCCTTTCGTGGATGTGATTCAAAAATGGGGCACTGAACCTTAAGAGTAGGGTACTGCATAAGACGAGACGGAAAAGGGTTTAGGGTTGGATTAGGCGAACCCGCTTCGCGGCTCCGCCTAATCCAACCCTAAACCCTTTTCCTTATTCAAGGTCACTAAACCCGCAAGAAACTGAACCCTAAGAGGGTATTGGTGAACCCTTTCGTGGATGTGATTCAAAGATGGGGCACTAAACCTTAAGAGTAGGGTACTGCATAAGACGGGACTGAAAAGGGTTTAGGGTTGGATTAGGCGAACCCGCTTCGCGGCTCCGCCTAATCCAACTCTAAACCCTTTTCCTTATTCAAGGTCACTAAACCCGCAAGAAACTGAACCCTAAGAGGGTATTGGTGAACCCTGTCGTGGATGTGATTCAAAGATGGGGCACTGAACCTTAAGAGTAGGGTACTGCATAAGACGGGACGGAATAGGGTTTAGGGTTGGATTAGGCGAACCCACTTCGCGGCTCCGCCTAATCCAACCCTATACCATTTTCCTTATCCAAGGTCACTAAACCCGCAAGAAAATGAACCCTAAGAGGGTATTGGTGAACCCTTTCGTGGATGTGATTCAAAAATGGGGCACTGAACCTTAAGAGTAGGGTACTGCATAAGACGGGACGGAAAAGGGTTTAGGGTTGGATTAGGCGAACCCGCTTCGCGGCTCCGCCTAATCCAACCCTAAACCATTTTCCTTATCCAAGGTCACTAAACCCGCAAGAAACTGAACCCTAAGAGGGTATGGGTAAACCCTTTCGTGGATGTGATTCAAAAATGGGGCACTGAACCTTAAGAGTAGGGTACTGCATAAGACGGGACGGAAAAGGGTTTAGGGTTGGATTAGGCGAACCCGCTTCGCGGCTCCGCCTAATCCAACCCTAAACCCTTTTTCTTATTCAAGGTCACTAAACCCGCAAGAAACTGAACCCTAAGAGGGTATTGGTGAACCCTGTCGTGGATGTGATTCAAAGATGGGGCACTGAACCTTAAGAGTAGGGTACTGCATAAGACGGGACGGAAAAGTGTTTAGGGTTCGATTAGGCGAACCCGCTTCGCGGGTCCGTCTAATCCAACCCTAAACCCTTCTCCTTATTCAAGGTCACTAAACCCGCAAGAAACTGAACCCTAAGAGGGTATTGGTGAACCCTTTCGTGGATGTGATTCAAAAATGGGGCACTGAACCTTAAGAGTAGGGTACTGCATAAGACGAGACGGAAAAGGGTTTAGGGTTGGATTAGGCGAACCCGCTTCGCGGCTCCGCCTAATCCAACCTTAAACCCTTTTCCTTATTCAAGGTCACTAAACCCGCAAGAAACTGAACCCTAAGAGGGTATTGGTGAACCCTGTCGTGGATGTGATTCATAGATGGGCCACTGAACCTTAAGAGTAGGGTACTGCATAAGACGGGACGGAAAAGGGTTTAGGGTTGGATTAGGCAAACCCGCTTCGCGGCTCCGCCTAATCCAACCCTAAACCCTTTTCCTTATTCAAGGTCACTAAACCCGCAAGAAACTGAACCCTAAGAGGGTATTGGTGAACCCTTTCGTGGATGTGATTCAAAAATGGGGCACTGAACCTTAAGAGTAGGGTACTGCATAAGACGGGACGGAAAAGGGTTTAGGGTTGGATTAGGTGAACCCGCTTCGCGGCTCCGCCTAATCCAACCCTAAACCATTTTCCTTATCCAAGGTCACTAAACCCGCAAGAAACTGAACCCTAAGAGGGTATGGGTAAACCCTTTCGTGGATGTGATTCAAAAATGGGGCACTGAACCTTAAGAGTAGGGTACTGCATAAGACGGGACGGAAAAGGGTTTAGGGTTGGATTAGGCGAACCCGCTTCGCGGCTCCGCCTAATCCAACCCTAAACCCTTTTCCTTATTCAAGGTCACTAAACCCGCAAGAAACTGAACCCTAAGAGGGTATTGGTGAACCCTGTCGTGGATGTGATTCAAAGATGGGGCACTGAACCTTAAGAGTAGGGTACTGCATAAGACGGGACGGAAAAGTGTTTAGGGTTCGATTAGGCGAACCCGCTTCGCGGCTCCGTCTAATCCAACCCTAAACCCTTCTCCTTATTAAAGGTCACTAAACCCGCAAGAAACTGAACCCTAAGAGGGTATTGGTGAACCCTTTCGTGGATGTGATTCAAAAATGGGGCACTGAACCTTAAGAGTAGGGTACTGCATAAGACGAGACGGAAAAGGGTTTAGGGTTGGATTAGGCGAACCCGCTTCGCGGCTCCGCCTAATCCAACCCTAAACCCTTTTCCTTATTCAAGGTCACTAAACCCGCAAGAAACTGAACCCTAAGAGGGTATTGGTGAACCCTGTCGTGGATGTGATTCATAGATGGGCCACTGAACCTTAAGAGTAGGGTACTGCATAAGACGGGACGGAAAAGGGTTTAGGGTTGGATTAGGCGAACCCACTTCGCGGCTCCGCCTAATCCAACCCTATACCATTTTCCTTATCCAAGGTCACTAAACCCGCAAGAAAATGAACCCTAAGAGGGTATTGGTGAACCCTTTCGTGGATGTGATTCAAAAATGGGGCACTGAACCTTAAGAGTAGGGTACTGCATAAGACGGGACGGAAAAGGGTTTAGGGTTGGATTAGGCGAACCCGCTTCGCGGCTCCGCCTAATCCAACCCTAAACCATTTTCCTTATCCAAGGTCACTAAACCCGCAAGAAACTGAACCCTAAGAGGGTATGGGTAAACCCTTTCGTGGATGTGATTCAAAAATGGGGCACTGAACCTTAAGAGTAGGGTACTGCATAAGACGGGACGGAAAAGGGTTTAGGGTTGGATTAGGCGAACCCGCTTCGCGGCTCCGCCTAATCCAACCCTAAACCCTTTTCCTTATTCAAGGTCACTAAACCCGCAAGAAACTGAACCCTAAGAGGGTATTGATGAACCCTGTCGTGGATGTGATTCAAAGATGGGGCACTGAACCTTAAGAGTAGGGTACTGCATAAGACGGGACGGAAAAGTGTTTAGGGTTCGATTAGGCGAACCCGCTTCGCGGCTCCGTCTAATCCAACCCTAAACCCTTCTCCTTATTCAAGGTCACTAAACCCGCAAGAAACTGAACCCTAAGAGGGTATTGGTGAACCCTTTCGTGGATGTGATTCAAAAATGGGGCACTGAACCTTAAGAGTAGGGTACTGCATAAGACGAGACGGAAAAGGGTTTAGGGTTGGATTAGGCGAACCCGCTTCGCGGCTCCGCATAATCCAACCCTAAACCCTTTTCCTTATTCAAGGTCACTAAACCCGCAAGAAACTG
Organism: Agrostemma githago; assembly: GCA_958450325.1. Taxonomy (NCBI): domain Eukaryota; kingdom Viridiplantae; phylum Streptophyta; class Magnoliopsida; order Caryophyllales; family Caryophyllaceae; genus Agrostemma; species Agrostemma githago. The sequence goes on from OY288245.1 coordinate 42,209,620, forward strand.
AACCCTAAGAGGGTATTGGTGAACCCTGTCGTGGATGTGATTCATAGATGGGCCACTGAACCTTAAGAGTAGGGTACTGCATAAGACGGAACGGAAAAGTGTTTAGGGTTGGATTAGGCGGACTCGCTTCGCGGCTCCACCTAATCCAACCCTAAACCCTTTTCCTTATTCAAGGTCACTAAACCCGCAAGAAACTGAACCCTAAGAGGGTATTGATGAACCCTGTCGTGGATGTGATTCAAAGATGGGGCACGGGACGGAAAAGGGTTTAGGGTTGGATTAGGCGGACCCACTTCGTGGCTCCGCCTAATCCAACCCTAAACCCTTTTCCTTATTGAAGGTCACTATACCCGCAAGAAACTGAACCCTAAGAGGGTATTGGTGAACCCTTTCGTGGATGTGATTCAAAAATGGGGCACTGAACCTTAAGAGTAGGGTACTGCATAAGACGGGACGGAAAAGGGTTTAGGGTTGGATTAGGCGGACCCACTTCGTGGCTCCGCCTAATCCGACCGTAAACCCTTTTCCTTATTCAAGGTCACTAAACCCGCAAGAAACTGAACCCTAAGAGGGTATTGGTGAACCCTGTCGTGGATGTGATTCAAAGATGGGGCACTAAACCTTAAGAGTAGGGTACTGCATAAGACGGGACTGAAAAGGGTTTAGGGTTGGATTAGGCGAACCCGCTTCGCGGCTCCGCCTAATCCAACCCTAAACCCTTTTCCTTATTCAAGGTCACTAAACCCGCAAGAAACTGAACCCTAAGAGGGTATTGGTGAACCCTGTCGTGGATGTGATTCAAAGATGGGGCACTGAACCTTATGAGTAGGGTACTGCATAAGACGGGACGGAAAAGGGTTTAGGGTTGGATTAGGTGAACCCACTTCGCGGCTCCGCCTAATCCAACCCTATACCATTTTCCTTATCCAAGGTCACTAAACCCGCAAGAAAATGAACCCTAAGAGGGTATTGGTGAACCCTTTCGTGGATGTGATTCAAAAATGGGGCACTGAACCTTAAGAGTAGGGTACTGCATAAGACGGGACGGAAAAGGGTTTAGGGTTGGATTAGGCGAACCCGCTGCGCGGCTCCGCCTAATCCAACCCTAAACCATTTTCCTTATCCAAGGTCACTAAACCCGCAAGAAACTGAACCCTAAGAGGGTATGGGTAAACCCTTTCGTGGATGTGATTCAAAGATGGGGCACTGAACCTTAAGAGTAGTATACTGCATAAGACGGGACGGAAAAGTGTTTAGGGTTGGATTAGGCGGACCCGCTTCGCGGCTCCGCCTAATCCAACCCTAAACCCTTTTCCTTATTCAAGGTCACTAAACCCGCAAGAAACTGACCCCTAAGAGGGTATTGGTGAATCCTATCGTGGATGTGATTCAAAGATGGGGCACTGAACCTTAAGAGTAGGGTACTGCATAAGACGGGACGGAAAAGGGTTTAGAGTTGGATTAGGCGAACCCGCTTCGCGGCTCCGCCTAATCCAACCCTAAACCCTTTTCCTTATTCAAGGTCACTAAACGCGCAAGAAACTGAACCCTAAGAGGGTATTGGTGAACCCTGTCGTGGATGTGATTCAAAGATGGGGCACGGGACGGAAAAGGGTTTAGGGTTAGATTAGGCGAACCCGCTTCGCGGCTCCGCCTAATCCAACCCTAAACCCTTTTCCTTATTCAAGGTCACTAAACCCGCAAGAAACTGAACCCTAAGAGGGTATTGGTGAACCCTGTCGTGGATGTGATTCAAAGATGGGGCACTGAACCTTATGAGTAGGGTACTGCATAAGACGGGACGGAAAAGGGTTTAGGGTTGGATTAGGTGAACCCACTTCGCGGCTCCGCCTAATCCAACCCTATACCATTTTCCTTATCCAAGGTCACTAAACCCGCAAGAAAATGAACCCTAAGAGGGTATTGGTGAACCCTTTCGTGGATGTGATTCAAAAATGGGGCACTGAACCTTAAGAGTAGGGTACTGCATAAGACGGGACGGAAAAGGGTTTAGGGTTGGATTAGGCGAACCCGCTGCGCGGCTCCGCCTAATCCAACCCTAAACCATTTTCCTTATCCAAGGTCACTAAACCCGCAAGAAACTGAACCCTAAGAGGGTATGGGTAAACCCTTTCGTGGATGTGATTCAAAGATGGGGCACTGAACCTTAAGAGTAGTATACTGCATAAGACGGGACGGAAAAGTGTTTAGGGTTGGATTAGGCGGACCCGCTTCGCGGCTCCGCCTAATCCAACCCTAAACCCTTTTCCTTATTCAAGGTCACTAAACCCGCAAGAAACTGACCCCTAAGAGGGTATTGGTGAATCCTATCGTGGATGTGATTCAAAGATGGGGCACTGAACCTTAAGAGTAGGGTACTGCATAAGACGGGACGGAAAAGGGTTTAGAGTTGGATTAGGCGAACCCGCTTCGCGGCTCCGCCTAATCCAACCCTAAACCCTTTTCCTTATTCAAGGTCACTAAACGCGCAAGAAACTGAACCCTAAGAGGGTATTGGTGAACCCTGTCGTGGATGTGATTCAAAGATGGGGCACGGGACGGAAAAGGGTTTAGGGTTAGATTAGGCGAACCCGCTTCGCGGCTCCGCCTAATCCAACCCTAAACCCTTTTCCTTATTCAAGGTCACTAAACCCGCAAGAAACTGAACCCTAAGAGGGTATTGGTGAACCCTGTCGTGGATGTGATTCAAAGATGGGGCACTGAACCTTAAGAGTAGGGTACTGCATAAGACGGGACGGAAAAGTGTTTAGGGTTCGATTAGGCGAACCCGCTTCGCGGCTCCGTCTAATCCAACCCTAAACCCTTCTCCTTATTCAAGGTCACTAAACCCGCAAGAAACTGAACCCTAAGAGGGTATTGGTGAACCCTTTCGTGGATGTGATTCAAAAATTGGGCACTGAACCTTAAGAGTAGGGTACTGCATAAGACGAGACGGAAAAGGGTTTAGGGTTGGATTAGGCGAACCCGCTTCGCGGCTCCGCATAATCCAACCCTAAACCCTTTTCCTTATTCAAGGTCACTAAACCCGCAAGAAACTGAACCCTAAGAGGGTATTGGTGAACCCTGTCGTGGATGTGATTCATAGATGGGCCACTGAACCTTAAGAGTAGGGTACTGCATAAGACGGAACGGAAAAGTGTTTAGGGTTGGATTAGGCGGACTCGCTTCGCGGCTCCGCCTAATCCAACCCTAAACCCTTTTCCTTATTCAAGGTCACTAAACCCGCAAGAAACTGAACCCTAAGAGGGTATTGATGAACCCTGTCGTGGATGTGATTCAAAGATGGGGCACGGGACGGAAAAGGGTTTAGGGTTGGATTAGGCGGACCCACTTCGTGGCTCCGCCTAATCCAACCCTAAACCCTTTTCCTTATTGAAGGTCACTATACCCGCAAGAAACTGAACCCTAAGAGGGTATTGGTGAACCCTTTCGTGGATGTGATTCAAAAATGGGGCACTGAACCTTAAGCGTAGGGTACTGCATAAGACGGGACGAAAAAGGGTTTAGGGTTGGATTAGGCGGACCCACTTCGCGGCTCCGCCTAATCCGACCGTAAACCCTTTTCCTTATTCAAGGTCACTAAACTCGCAAGAAACTGAACCCTAAGAGGGTATTGGTGAACCCTGTCGTGGATGTGATTCAAAGATGGGGCACTAAACCTTAAGAGTAGGGTACTGCATAAGACGGGACTGAAAAGGGTTTAGGGTTGGATTAGGCGAACCCGCTTCGCGGCTCCGCCTAATCCAACCCTAAACCCTTTTCCTTATTCAAGGTCACTAAACCCGCAAGAAACTGAACCCTAAGAGGGTATTGGTGAACCCTGTCGTGGATGTGATTCAAAGATGGGGCACTGAACCTTATGAGTAGGGTACTGCATAAGACGGGACGGAAAATGGTTTAGGGTTGGATTAGGTGAACCCACTTCGCGGCTCCGCCTAATCCAACCCTATACCATTTTCCTTATCCAAGGTCACTAAACCCGCAAGAAAATGAACCCTAAGAGGGTATTGGTGAACCCTTTCGTGGATGTGATTCAAAAATGGGGCACTGAACCTTAAGAGTAGGGTACTGCATAAGACGGGACGGAAAAGGGTTTAGGGTTGGATTAGGCGAACCCGCTGCGCGGCTCCGCCTAATCCAACCCTAAACCATTTTCCTTATCCAAGGTCACTAAACCCGCAAGAAACTGAACCCTAAGAGGGTATGGGTAAACCCTTTCGTGGATGTGATTCAAAGATGGGGCACTGAACCTTAAGAGTAGGGTACTGCATAAGACGGGACGGAAAAGTGTTTAGGGTTGGATTAGGCGGACCCGCTTCGCGGCTCCGCCTAATCCAACCCTAAACCCTTTTCCTTATTCAAGGTCACTAAACCCGCAAGAAACTGAACCCTAAGAGGGTATTGGTGAACCCTGTCGTGGATGTGATTCAAAGATGGGGCACTGAACCTTAAGAGTAGGGTACTGCATAAGACGGGACGGAAAAGGGTTTAGAGTTGGATTAGGCGAACCCGCTTCGCGGCTCCGCCTAATCCAACCCTAAACCCTTTTTCTTATTCAAGGTCACTAAACGCGCAAGAAACTGAACCCTAAGAGGGTATTGGTGAACCCTGTCGTGGATGTGATTCAAAGATGGGGCACGGGACGGAAAAGGGTTTAGGGTTAGATTAGGCGAACCCGCTTCGCGGCTCCGCCTAATCCAACCCTAAACCCTTTTCCTTATTCAAGGTCACTAAACCCGCAAGAAACTGAACCCTAAGAGGGTATTGGTGAACCCTGTCGTGGATGTGATTCAAAGATGGGGCACTGAACCTTAAGAGTAGGGTACTGCATAAGACGGGACGGAAAAGTGTTTAGGGTTGGATTAGGCGGACCCGCTTCGCGGCTCCGCCTAATCCAACCCTAAACCCTTTTCCTTATTCAAGGTCACTAAACCCGCAAGAAACTGAACCTTAAGAGGGTATTGGTGAACCCTATCGTGGATGTGATTCAAAGATGGGGCACTGAACCTTAAGAGTAGGGTACTGCATAAGACGGGACTGAAAAGGGTTTAGGGTTGGATTAGGCGAACCCGCTTCGCGGCTCCGCCTAATCCAACCCTAAACCCTTTTCCTTATTCAAGGTTACTAAACCCGCAAGAAACTGAACCCTAAGAGGGTATTGGTGAACCCTGTCGTGGATGTGATTCAAAGATGGGGCACTGAACCTTAAGAGTAGGGTACTGCATAAGACGGGACGGAAAAGGGTTTAGAGTTGGATTAGGCGAACCCGCTTCGCGGCTCCGCCTAATCCAACCCTAAACCCTTTTCCTTATTCAAGGTCACTAAACCCGCAAGAAACTGAACCCTAAGAGGGTATTGGTGAACCCTGTCGTGGATGTGATTCATAGATGGGGCACTGAACCTTAAGAGTAGGGTACTGCATAAGACGGGACGGAAAATGGTTTAGGGTTGGATTAGGTGAACCCACTTCGCGGCTCCGCCTAATCCAACCCTATACCATTTTCCTTATCCAAGGTCACTAAACCCGCAAGAAAATGAACCCTAAGAGGGTATTGGTGAACCCTTTCGTGGATGTGATTCAAAAATGGGGCACTGAACCTTAAGAGTAGGGTACTGCATAAGACGGGACGGAAAAGGGTTTAGGGTTGGATTAGGCGAACCCGCTGCGCGGCTCCGCCTAATCCAACCCTAAACCATTTTCCTTATCCAAGGTCACTAAACCCGCAAGAAACTGAACCCTAAGAGGGTATGGGTAAACCCTTTCGTGGATGTGATTCAAAGATGGGGCACTGAACCTTAAGAGTAGGGTACTGCATAAGACGGGACGGAAAAGTGTTTAGGGTTGGATTAGGCGGACCCGCTTCGCGGCTCCGCCTAATCCAACCCTAAACCCTTTTCCTTATTCAAGGTCACTAAACCCCCAAGAAACTGAACCCTAAGAGGGTATTGGTGAACCCTGTCGTGGATGTGATTCAAAGATGGGGCACTGAACCTTAAGAGTAGGGTACTGCATAAGACGGGACGGAAAAGGGTTTAGAGTTGGATTAGGCGAACCCGCTTCGCGGCTCCGCCTAATCCAACCCTAAACCCTTTTTCTTATTCAAGGTCACTAAACGCGCAAGAAACTGAACCCTAAGAGGGTATTGGTGAACCCTGTCGTGGATGTGATTCAAAGATGGGGCACGGGACGGAAAAGGGTTTAGGGTTAGATTAGGCGAACCCGCTTCGCGGCTCCGCCTAATCCAACCCTAAACCCTTTTCCTTATTCAAGGTCACTAAACCCGCAAGAAACTGAACCCTAAGAGGGTATTGGTGAACCCTGTCGTGGATGTGATTCAAAGATGGGGCACTGAACCTTAAGAGTAGGGTACTGCATAAGACGGGACGGAAAAGTGTTTAGGGTTGGATTAGGCGGACCCGCTTCGCGGCTCCGCCTAATCCAACCCTAAACCCTTTTCCTTATTCAAGGTCACTAAACCCGCAAGAAACTGAACCTTAAGAGGGTATTGGTGAACCCTATCGTGGATGTGATTCAAAGATGGGGCACTGAACCTTAAGAGTAGGGTACTGCATAAGACGGGACTGAAAAGGGTTTAGGGTTGGATTAGGCGAACCCGCTTCGCGGCTCCGCCTAATCCAACCCTAAACCCTTTTCCTTATTCAAGGTTACTAAACCCGCAAGAAACTGAACCCTAAGAGGGTATTGGTGAACCCTGTCGTGGATGTGATTCAAAGATGGGGCACTGAACCTTAAGAGTAGGGTACTGCATAAGACGGGACGGAAAAGGGTTTAGAGTTGGATTAGGCGAACCCGCTTCGCGGCTCCGCCTAATCCAACCCTAAACCCTTTTCCTTATTCAAGGTCACTAAACCCGCAAGAAACTGAACCCTAAGAGGGTATTGGTGAACCCTGTCGTGGATGTGATTCATAGATGGGGCACTGAACCTTAAGAGTAGGGTACTGCATAAGACGGGACGGAAAAGTGTTTAGGGTTGGATTAGGCGGACCCGCTTCGCGGCTCCGCCTAATCCAACCCTAAACCCTTTTCCTTATTCAAGGTCACTAAACCCGCAAGAAACTGAACCCTAAGAGGGTATTGGTGAACCCTGTCGTGGATGTGATTCAAAGATGGGGCACTGAACCTTAAGTGTAGGGTACTGCATAAGACAGGACGGAAAAGGGTTTGGGGTTGGATTAGGCGAACCCGCTTCGCGGCTCTGCCTAATCCAACCCTAAACCATTTTCCTTATCCAAGGTCACTAAACCCGCAAGAAACTGAACCCTAAGAGGGTATTGGTAAACCCTTTCGTGGATGTGATTCAAAAATGGGGCACTGAACCTTAAGAGTAGGGTACTGCATAAGACGGGACGGAAAAGGGTTTAGGGTTGGATTAGGCGAACCCGCTTCGCGGCTCCGCCTAATCCAACCCTAAACCCTTTATCTTATTCAAGGTCACTAAACCCGCAATAAACTGAACCCTAAGAGGGTATTGGTGAACCCTGTCGTGGATGTGATTCAAAGATGGGGCACGGGACGGAAAAGTGTTTACGGTTGGATTAGGCGGACCCGCTTCGCGGCTCCGCCTAATCCAACCCTAAACCCTTTTCCTTATTGAAGGTCACTAAACCCGCATGAAACTGAACCCTAAGAGGGTATTGGTGAACCCTGTCGTGGATGTGATTCAAAGATGGGGCACTGAACCTTAAGAGTAGGGTACTGCATAAGACGGGACGGAAAAGTGTTTAGGGTTGGATTAGGCGGACCCGCTTCGCGGCTCCGCCTAATCCAACCCTAAACCCTTTTCCTTATTGAAGGTCACTAAACCCGCATGAAACTGAACCCTAAGAGGGTATTGGTGAACCCTGTCGTGGATGTGATTCAAAGATGGGGCACTGAACCTTAAGAGTAGGGTACTGCATAAGACGGGACGGAGAAGTGTTTAGGGATGGATTAGGCGGACCCGCTTCGCGGCTCCGCCTAATCCAACCCTAAACCCTTTTCCTTATTCAAGGTCACTAAACCCGCAAGAAACTGAACCCTAAGAGGGTATTGGTGAACCCTGTCGTGGATGTGATTCAAAGATGGGGCACTGAACCTTAAGAGTAGGGTACTGCATAAGACGGGACGGAAAAGGGTTTAGAGTTGGATTAGGCGAACCCGCTTCGCGGCTCCGCCTAATCCAACCCTAAACCCTTTTCCTTATTCAAGGTCACTAAACCCGCAAGAAACTGAACCCTAAGAGGGTATTGGTGAACCCTGTCGTGGATGTGATTCATAGATGGGGCACTGAACCTTAAGAGTAGGGTACTGCATAAGACGGGACGGAAAAGTGTTTAGGGTTGGATTAGGCGGACCCGCTTTGCGGCTCCGCCTAATCCAACCCTAAACCCTTTTCCTTATTGAAGGTCACTAAACCCGCAAGAAACTGAACCCTAAGAGGGTATTGGTGAACCCTGTCGTGGATGTGATTCAAAGATGGGGCACTGAACCTTAAGAGTAGGGTACTGCATAAGACAGGACGGAAAAGGGTTTGGGGTTGGATTAGGCGAACCCGCTTCGCGGCTCTGCCTAATCCAACCCTAAACCATTTTCCTTATACAAGGTCACTAAACCCGCAAGAAACTGAACCCTAAGAGGGTATTGGTAAACCCTTTCGTGGATGTGATTCAAAAATGGGGCACTGAACCTTAAGAGTAGGGTACTGCATAAGACGGGACGGAAAAGGGTTTAGGGTTGGATTAGGCGAACCCGCTTCGCGGCTCCGCCTAATCCAACCCTAAACCCTTTATCTTATTCAAGGTCACTAAACCCGCAATAAACTGAACCCTAAGAGGGTATTGGTGAACCCTGTCGTGGATGTGATTCAAAGATGGGGCACGGGACGGAAAAGTGTTTACGGTTGGATTAGGCGGACCCGCTTCACGGCTCCGCCTAATCCAACCCTAAACCCTTTTCCTTATTGAAGGTCACTAAACCCGCATGAAACTGAACCCTAAGAGGGTATTGGTGAACCCTGTCGTGGATGTGATTCAAAGATGGGGCACTGAACCTTAAGAGTAGGGTACTGCATAAGACGGGACGGAAAAGTGTTTAGGGTTGGATTAGGCGGACCCGCTTCGCGGCTCCGCCTAATCCAACCCTAAACCCTTTTCCTTATTGAAGGTCACTAAACCCGCATGAAACTGAACCCTAAGAGGGTATTGGTGAACCCTGTCGTGGATGTGATTCAAAGATGGGGCACTGAACCTTAAGAGTAGGGTACTGCATAAGACGGGACGGAGAAGTGTTTAGGGATGGATTAGGCGGACCCGCTTCGCGGCTCCGCCTAATCCAACCCTAAACCCTTTTCCTTATTCAAGGTCACTAAACCCGCAAGAAACTGAACCCTAAGAGGGTATTGGTGAACCCTGTCGTGGATGTGATTCAAAGATGGGGCACTGAACCTTAAGAGTAGGGTACTGCATAAGACGGGACGGAAAAGGGTTTAGAGTTGGATTAGGCGAACCCGCTTCGCGGCTCCGCCTAATCCAACCCTAAACCCTTTTCCTTATTCAAGGTCACTAAACCCGCAAGAAACTGAACCCTAAGAGGGTATTGGTGAACCCTGTCGTGGATGTGATTCATAGATGGGGCACTGAACCTTAAGAGTAGGGTACTGCATAAGACGGGACGGAAAAGTGTTTAGGGTTGGATTAGGCGGACCCGCTTTGCGGCTCCGCCTAATCCAACCCTAAACCCTTTTCCTTATTGAAGGTCACTAAACCCGCAAGAAACTGAACCCTAAGAGGGTATTGGTGAACCCTGTCGTGGATGTGATTCAAAGATGGGGCACTGAACCTTAAGAGTAGGGTACTGCATAAGACAGGACGGAAAAGGGTTTGGGGTTGGATTAGGCGAACCCGCTTCGCGGCTCTGCCTAATCCAACCCTAAACCATTTTCCTTATCCAAGGTCACTAAACCCGCAAGAAACTGAACCCTAAGAGGGTATTGGTAAACCCTTTCGTGGATGTGATTCAAAAATGGGGCACTGAACCTTAAGAGTAGGGTACTGCATAAGACGGGACGGAAAAGGGTTTAGGGTTGGATTAGGCGAACCCGCTTCGCGGCTCCGCCTAATCCAACCCTAAACCCTTTATCTTATTCAAGGTCACTAAACCCGCAATAAACTGAACCCTAAGAGGGTATTGGTGAACCCTGTCGTGGATGTGATTCAAAGATGGGGCACGGGACGGAAAAGTGTTTACGGTTGGATTAGGCGGACCCGCTTCACGGCTCCGCCTAATCCAACCCTAAACCCTTTTCCTTATTGAAGGTCACTAAACCCGCATGAAACTGAACCCTAAGAGGGTATTGGTGAACCCTGTCGTGGATGTGATTCAAAGATGGGGCACTGAACCTTAAGAGTAGGGTACTGCATAAGACGGGACGGAAAAGGGTTTAGAGTTGGATTAGGCGAACCCGCTTCGCGGCTCCACCTAATCCAACCCTAAACCCTTTTCCTTATTCAAGGTCACTAAACCCGCAAGAAACTGAACCCTAAGAGGGTATTGGTGAACCCTGTCGTGGATGTGATTCATAGATGGGGCACTGAACCTTAAGAGTAGGGTACTGCATAAGACGGGACGGAAAAGTGTTTAGGGTTGGATTAGGCGGACCCGCTTTGCGGCTCCGCCTAATCCAACCCTAAACCCTTTTCCTTATTGAAGGTCACTAAACCCGCAAGAAACTGAACCCTAAGAGGGTATTGGTGAACCCTGTCGTGGATGTGATTCAAAGATGGGGCACTGAACCTTAAGAGTAGGGTACTGCATAAGACAGGACGGAAAAGGGTTTGGGGTTGGATTAGGCGAACCCGCTTCGCGGCTCTACCTAATCCAACCCTAAACCATTTTCCTTATCCAAGGTCACTAAACCCGCAAGAAACTGAACCCTAAGAGGGTATTGGTAAACCCTTTCGTGGATGTGATTCAAAAATGGGGCACTGAACCTTAAGAGTAGGGTACTGCATAAGACGGGACGGAAAAGGGTTTAGGGTTGGATTAGGCGAACCCGCTTCGCGGCTCCGCCTAATCCAACCCTAAACCCTTTATCTTATTCAAGGTCACTAAACCCGCAATAAACTGAACCCTAAGAGGGTATTGGTGAACCCTGTCGTGGATGTGATTCAAAGATGGGGCACTGAACCTTAAGAGTAGGGTACTGCATAAGACGGGACGGAAAAGGGTTTAGAGTTGGATTAGGCGAACCCGCTTCGCGGCTCCGCCTAATCCAACCCTAAACCCTTTTCCTTATTCAAGGTCACTAAACCCGCAAGAAACTGAACCCTAAGAGGGTATTGGTGAACCCTGTCGTGGATGTGATTCATAGATGGGGCACTGAACCTTAAGAGTAGGGTACTGCATAAGACGGGACGGAAAAGTGTTTAGGGTTGGATTAGGCGGACCCGCTTTGCGGCTCCGCCTAATCCAACCCTAAACCCTTTATCTTATTCAAGGTCACTAAACCCGCAATAAACTGAACCCTAAGAGGGTATTGGTGAACCCTGTCGTGGATGTGATTCAAAGATGGGGCACGGGACGGAAAAGTGTTTACGGTTGGATTAGGCGGACCCGCTTCACGGCTCCGCCTAATCCAACCCTAAACCCTTTTCCTTATTGAAGGTCACTAAACCCGCATGAAACTGAACCCTAAGAGGGTATTGGTGAACCCTGTCGTGGATGTGATTCAAAGATGGGGCACTGAACCTTAAGAGTAGGGTACTGCATAAGACGGGACGGAAAAGTGTTTAGGGTTGGATTAGGCGGACCCGCTTCGCGGCTCCGCCTAATCCAACCCTAAACCCTTTTCCTTATTGAAGGTCACTAAACCCGCATGAAACTGAACCCTAAGAGGGTATTGGTGAACCCTGTCGTGGATGTGATTCAAAGATGGGGCACTGAACCTTAAGAGTAGGGTACTGCATAAGACGGGACGGAGAATTGTTTAGGGTTGGATTAGGCGGACCCGCTTCGCGGCTCCGCCTAATCCAACCCTAAACCCTTTTCCTTATTCAAGGTCACTAAACCCGCAAGAAACTGAACCCTAAGAGGGTATTGGTGAACCCTGTCGTGGATGTGATTCAAAGATGGGGCACTGAACCTTAAGAGTAGGGTACTGCATAAGACGGGACGGAAAAGGGTTTAGGGTTGGATTAGGCGAACCCGCTTCGCGGCTCCGCCTAATCCAACCCTAAACCCTTTATCTTATTCAAGGTCACTAAACGCGCAAGAAACTGAACCCTAAGAGGGTATTGGTGAACCCTGTCGTGGATGTGTTTCAAAGATGGGGCACGGGACTGAAAAGTGTTTAGGGTTGGATTAGGCGGACCCGCTTCGCGGCTCCGCCTAATCCAACCCTAAACCCTTTTCCTTATTGAAGGTCACTAAACCCGCAAGAAACTGAACCCTAAGAGGGTATTGGTGAACCCTGTCGTGGATGTGATTCAAAGATGGGGCACTGAACCTTAAGAGTAGGGTACTGCATAAGACGGGACGTAAAAGTGTTTAGGGTTGGATTAGGCGGACCCGCTTCGCGGCTCCGCCTAATCCAACCCTAAACCCTTTTCCTTATTCAAGGTCACTAAACCCGCAAGAAACTGAACCCTAAGAGGGTATTGGTGAACCCTGTCGTGGATATGATTCAAAGATGGGGCACTGAACCTTAAGAGTAGGGTACTGCATAAGACGGGACTGAAAAGGGTTTAGGGTTGGATTAGGCGAACCCGCTTCGCGGCTCCGCCTAATCCAACCCTAAACCCTTTTCCTTATTCAAGGTCACTAAACCCGCAAGAAACTGAACCCTAAGAGGGTATTGGTGAACCCTGTCGTGGATGTGATTCAAAGATGGGGCACTGAACCTTAAGAGTAGGGTACTGCATAAGACGGGACGGAAAAGGGTTTAGGGTTGGATTAGGCGAACCCGCTTCGCGGCTCCGCCTAATCCAACCCTAAACCCTTTATCTTATTCAAGGTCACTAAACGCGCAAGAAACTGAACCCTAAGAGGGTATTGGTGAACCCTGTCGTGGATGTGATTCAAAGATGGGGCACGGGACGGAAAAGTGTTTAGGGTTGGATTAGGCGGACCCGCTTCGCGGCTCCGCCTAATCCAACCCTAAACCCTTTTCCTTATTGAAGGTCACTAAACCCACAAGAAACTGAACCCTAAGAGGGTATTGGTGAACCCTGTCGTGGATCTAATTCAATGATGGGGCACTGAACCTTAAGAGTAGGGTACTGCATAAGACGGGACGGAAAAGGGTTTAGGGTTGGATTAGGCGAACCCGCTTCGCGGCTCTGCCTAATCCAACCCTAAACCCTTTTCCTTATTCAAGGTCACTAAACCCGCAAGAAACTGAACCCTAAGAGGGTATTGGTGAACCCTGTCGTGGATGTGATTCAAAGATGGGGCACTGAACCTTATGAGTAGGGTACTGCATAAGACGGGACGTAAAAGTGTTTAGGGTTGGATTAGGCGGACCCGCTTCGCGGCTCCGCCTAATCCAACCCTAAACCCTTTTCTTTATTCAAGGTCACTAAACCCGCAAGAAACTGAACCCTAAGAGGGTATTGGTGAACCCTGTCGTGGATGTGATTCAAAGATGGGGCACTGAACCTCAAGAGTAGGGTACTGCATAAGACGGGACTGAAAAGGGTTTAGGGTTGGATTAGGCGAACCCGCTTCGCGGCTCCGCCTAATCCAACCCTAAACCCTTTTCCTTATTCAAGGTCACTAAACCCGCAAGAAACTGAACCCTAAGAGGGTATTGGTGAACCCTGTCGTGGATGTGATTCAAAGATGGGGCACTGAACCTTAAGAGTAGGGTACTGCATAAGACGGGACGGAAAAGGGTTTAGGGTTGGATTAGGCGAACCCGCTTCGCGGCTCCGCCTAATCCAACCCTAAACCCTTTTCCTTATTCAAGGTCACTAAACCCGCAAGAAACTGAACCCTAAGAGGGTATTGGTGAACCCTGTCGTGGATGTGATTCAAAGATGGGGCACTGAACCTTAAGAGTAGGGTACTGCATAAGACGGGACGGAAAAGGGTTTAGGGTTGGATTAGGCGAACCCGCTTCGCGGCTCCGCCTAATCCAACCCTAAACCCTTTATCTTATTCAAGGTCACTAAACGCGCAAGAAACTGAACCCTAAGAGGGTATTGGTGAACCCTGTCGTGGATGTGATTCAAAGATGGGGCACGGGACGGAAAAGTGTTTAGGGTTGGATTAGGCGGACCCGCTTCGCGGCTCCGCCTAATCCAACCCTAAACCCTTTTCCTTATTGAAGGTCACTAAACCCGCAAGAAACTGAACCCTAAGAGGGTATTGGTGAACCCTGTCGTGGATCTGATTCAATGATGGGGCACTGAACCTTAAGAGTAGGGTACTGCATAAGACGGGACGGAAAAGGGTTTAGGGTTGGATTAGGCGGACCCGCTTCGCGGCTCCGCCTAATCCAACCCTAAACCCTTTTCCTTATTCAAGGTCACTAAACCCGCAAGAAACTGAACCCTAAGAGGGTATTGGTGAACCCTGTCGTGGATGTGATTCAATGATGGGGCACTGAACCTTAAGAGTAGGGTACTGCATAAGACGCGACGGAAAAGGGTTTAGGGTTGGATTAGGCGAACCCGCTTCGCGGCTCCGCCTAATCCAACCCTAAACCCTTTTCCTTATTCAAGGTCACTAAACCCGCAAGAAACTGAACCCTAAGAGGGTATTGGTGAACCCTGTCGTGGATGTGATTCAAAGATGGGGCACTGAACCTTAAGAGTAGGGTACTGCATAAGACGGGACGTAAAAGTGTTTAGGGTTGGATTAGGCGGACCCGCTTCGCGGCTCCGCCTAATCCAACCCTAAACCCTTTTCCTTATTCAAGGTCACTAAACCCGCAAGAAACTGAACCCTAAGAGGGTATTGGTGAACCCTGTCGTGGATGTGATTCAAAGATGGGGCACTGAACCTTAAGAGTAGGGTACTGCATAAGACGGGACTGAAAAGGGTTTAGGGTTGGATTAGGCGAACCCGCTTCGCGGCTCCGCCTAATCCAACCCTAAACCCTTTTCCTTATTCAAGGTCACTAAACCCGCAAGAAACTGAACCCTAAGAGGGTATTGGTGAACCCTGTCGTGGATGTGATTCAAAGATGGGGCACTGAACCTTAAGAGTAGGGTACTGCATAAGACGGGACGGAAAAGGGTTTAGGGTTGGATTAGGCGGACCCGCTTCGCGGCTCCGCCTAATCCAACCCTAAACCCTTTTCCTTATTCAAGGTCACTAAACCCGCAAGAAACTGAACCCTAAGAGGGTATTGGTGAACCCTGTCGTGGTTGTGATTCAAAGATGGGGCACTGAACCTTAAGAGTAGGGTACTGCATAAGACGGGACGTAAAAGTGTTTAGGGTTGGATTAGGCGGACCCGCTTCGCGGCTCCGCCTAATCCAACCCTAAACCCTTTTCCTTATTCAAGGTCACTAAACCCGCAAGAAACTGAACCCTAAGAGGGTATTGGTGAACCCTGTCGTGGATGTGATTCAAAGATGGGGCACTGAACCTTAAGAGTAGGGTACTGCATAAGACGGGACTGAAAAGGGTTTAGGGTTGGATTAGGCGAACCCGCTTCGCGGCTCCGCCTAATCCAACCCTAAACCCTTTTCCTTATTCAAGGTCACTAAACCCGCAAGAAACTGAACCCTAAGAGGGTATTGGTGAACCCTGTCGTGGATGTGATTCAATGATGGGGCACTGAACCTTAAGAGTAGGGTACTGCATAAGACGCGACGGAAAAGGGTTTAGGGTTGGATTAGGCGAACCCGCTTCGCGGCTCCGCCTAATCCAACCCTAAACCATTTTCCTTATCCAAGGTCACTAAACCCGCAAGAAACTGAACCCTAAGAGGGTATTGGTAAACCCTTTCGTGGATGTGATTCAAAAATGGGGCACTGAACCTTAAGAGTAGGGTACTGCATAAGACGGGACGGAAAAGGGTTTAGGGTTGGATTAGGCGGACCCTCACGGCTCCGCCTAATCCAACCCTAAACCCTTTTCCTTATTCAAGGTCACTAAACCCGCAAGAAACTGAACCCTAAGAGGGTATTGGTGAACCCTGTCGTGGATGTGATTCAAAGATGGGGCACTGAACCTTAAGAGTAGGGTACTGCATAAGGCGGGACTGAAAAGGGTTTAGGGTTGGATTAGGCGAACCCGCTTCGCGGCTCCGCCTAATCCAACCCTAAACCCTTTTCCTTATTCAAGGTCACTAAACCCGCAAGAAACTGAACCCTAAGAGGGTATTGGTGAACCCTGTCGTGGATGTGATTCAAAGATGGGGCACTGAACCTTAAGAGTAGGGTACTGCATAAGACGGGACTGAAAAGGGTTTAGGGTTGGATTAGGCGAACCCGCTTCGCGTCTCCGCCTAATCCAACCCTAAACCCTTTTCCTTATTCAAGGTCACTAAACCCGCAAGAAACTGAACCCTAAGAGGGTATTGGTGAACCCTGTCGTGGATGTGATTCAAAGATGGGGCACTGAACCTTAAGAGTAGGGTACTGCATAAGACGGGACGGAAAAGGGTTTAGGGTTGGATTAGGCGGACCCGCTTCGCGGCTCCGCCTAATCCAACCCTAAACCCTTTTCCTTATTCAAGGTCACTAAACCCGCAAGAAACTGAACCCTAAGAGGGTATTGGTGAACCCTGTCGTGGTTGTGATTCAAAGATGGGGCACTGAACCTTAAGAGTAGGGTACTGCATAAGACGGGACGTAAAAGTGTTTAGGGTTGGATTAGGCGGACCCGCTTCGCGGCTCCGCCTAATCCAACCCTAAACCCTTTTCCTTATTCAAGGTCACTAAACCCGCAAGAAACTGAACCCTAAGAGGGTATTGGTGAACCCTGTCGTGGATGTGATTCAAAGATGGGGCACTGAACCTTAAGAGTAGGGTACTGCATAAGACGGGACTGAAAAGGGTTTAGGGTTGGATTAGGCGAACCCGCTTCGCGGCTCCGCCTAATCCAACCCTAAACCCTTTTCCTTATTCAAGGTCACTAAACCCGCAAGAAACTGAACCCTAAGAGGGTATTGGTGAACCCTGTCGTGGATGTGATTCAATGATGGGGCACTGAACCTTAAGAGTAGGGTACTGCATAAGACGCGACGGAAAAGGGTTTAGGGTTGGATTAGGCGAACCCGCTTCGCGGCTCCGCCTAATCCAACCCTAAACCATTTTCCTTATCCAAGGTCACTAAACCCGCAAGAAACTGAACCCTAAGAGGGTATTGGTAAACCCTTTCGTGGATGTGATTCAAAAATGGGGCACTGAACCTTAAGAGTAGGGTACTGCATAAGACGGGACGGAAAAGGGTTTAGGGTTGGATTAGGCGGACCCTCACGGCTCCGCCTAATCCAACCCTAAACCCTTTTCCTTATTCAAGGTCACTAAACCCGCAAGAAACTGAACCCTAAGAGGGTATTGGTGAACCCTGTCGTGGATGTGATTCAAAGATGGGGCACTGAACCTTAAGAGTAGGGTACTGCATAAGGCGGGACTGAAAAGGGTTTAGGGTTGGATTAGGCGAACCCGCTTCGCGGCTCCGCCTAATCCAACCCTAAACCTTTTCCTTATTCAAGGTTACTAAACCCGCAAGAAACTGAACCCTAAGTGGGTATTGGTGAACCCTGTCGTGGATGTTATTCAAAGATGGGGCACTGAACCTTAAGAGTAGGGTACTGCATAAGACGGGACGGAAAAGGGTTTAGGGTTGGATTAGGCGAACCCACTTCGCGGCTCCGCCTAATCCAACCCTAAACCATTTTCCTTATCCAAGGTCACTAAACCCGCAAGGAAATGAACCCTAAGAGGGTATTGGTGAACCCTTTCGTGGATGTGATTCAAAAATGGGGCACTGAACCTTAAGAGTAGGGTACTACATAAGACGGGACGGAAAAGGGTTTAGGGTTGGATTAGGCGAACCCGCTTCGCAGCTCCGCCTAATCCAACCCTAAACCATTTTTCTTATCCAAGGTCACTAAACCCGCAAGAAACTGAACCCTAAGAGGGTATGGGTAAACCCTTTCGTGGATGTGATTCAAAAATGGGGTACTGAACCTTAAGAGTAGGGTACTGCATATGACGGGACGGAAAAGGGTT
The DNA here is from genome assembly GCA_958450325.1 of Agrostemma githago. Lineage (NCBI taxonomy): Eukaryota > Viridiplantae > Streptophyta > Magnoliopsida > Caryophyllales > Caryophyllaceae > Agrostemma > Agrostemma githago. Next base: position 42,227,831 of record OY288245.1, read on the forward strand.
TAGGGTTGGATTAGGCGAACCCGCTTCGCGGCTCCGCCTAATCCAACCCTAAACCCTTTTCCTTATTCACGGTCACTAAACCCGCAAGAAACTGAACCCTAAGAGGGTATTGGTGAACCCTGTCGTGGATGTGATTCAAAGATGGGGCACTGAACCTTAAGTGTAGGGTACTGCATAAGACGGGACGGAAAAGTGTTTAGGGTTGGATTAGGCGGACCCGCTTCGCGGCTCCGCCTAATCCATCCCTAAACCCTTTTCCTTATTGAAGGTCACTAAACCCGCATGAAACTGAACCCTAAAAGGGTATTGGTGAACCCTGTCGTGGATGTGATTCAAAGATGGGGCACTGAACCTTAAGAGTAGGGTACTGCATAAGACGGGACGGAAAAGTGTTTAGGGTTGGATTAGGCGGACCCGCTTCGCGGCTCCGCCTAATCCAACCCTAAACCCTTTTCCTTATTCAAGGTCACTAAACCCGCAAGAAACTGAACCCTAAGAGGGTATTGCTGAACCCTGTCGTGGATGTGATTCAAAGATGGGGCACTGAACCTTAAGAGTAGGGTACTGCATAAGACGGGACTGAAAAGGGTTTAGGGTTGGATTAGGCGAACCCGCTTCGCGGCTCCGCCTAATCCAACCCTAAACCCTTTTCCTTATTCAAGGTCACTAAACCCGCAAGAAACTGAACCCTAAGAGGGTATTGGTGAACCCTGTCGTGGATGTGATTCAAAGATGGGGCACTGAACCTTAAGAGTAGGGTACTGCATAAGACGGGAAGGAAAAGGGTTTAGGGTTGGATTAGGCGAACCAGCTTCGCGGCTCCGCCTAATCCAACCCTAAACCCTTTATCTTATTCAAGGTCACTAAACGCGCAAGAAACTGAACCCTAAGAGGGTATTGGTGAACCCTGTCGTGGATGTGTTTCAAAGATGGGGCACGGGACTGAAAAGTGTTTAGGGTTGGATTAGGCGGACCCGCTTCGCGGCTCCACCTAATCCAATCCTAAACCCTTTTCCTTATTGAAGGTCACTAAACCCGCAAGAAACTGAACCCTAAGAGGGTATTGGTGAACCCTGTCGTGGATGTGATTCAAAGATGGGGCACTGAATCTTAAGAGTAGGGTACTGCATAAGACGCGACGGAAAAGTGTTTAGGGTTGGATTAGGCGGACCCGCTTCGCGGCTCCGCCTAATCCAACCCTAAACCCTTTTCCTTATTCAAGGTCACTAAACCCGCAAGAAACTGAACCCTAAGAGGGTATTGGTGAACCCTGTCGTGGATGTGATTCAAAGATGGGGCACTGAACCTTAAGAGTAGGGTACTGCATAAGACGGGACTGAAAAGGGTTTAGGGTTGGATTAGGCGAACCCGCTTCGCGGCTCCGCCTAATCCAACCCTAAACCCTTTTCCTTATTCAAGGTCACTAAACCCGCAAGAAACTGAACCCTAAGAGGGTATTGGTGAACCCTGTCGTGGATGTGATTCAAATATGGGGCACTGAACCTTAAGAGTAGGGTACTGCATAAGACGGGATGGAAAAGGGTTTAGGGTTGGATTAGGCGAACCCGCTTCGCGGCTCCGCCTAATCCAACCCTAAACCCTTTATCTTATTCAAGGTCACTAAACGCGCAAGAAACTGAACCCTAAGAGGGTATTGGTGAACCCTGTCGTGGATGTGATTCAAAGATGGGGCACGGGACGGAAAAGTGTTTAGGGTTGGATTAGGCGAACCCGCTTCGCGGCTCCGCCTAATCCAACCCTAAACCTTTTCCTTATTCAAGGTTACTAAACCCGCAAGAAACTGAACCCTAAGTGGGTATTGGTGAACCCTGTCGTGGATGTGATTCAAAGATGGGGCACTGAACCTTAAGAGTAGGGTACTGCATAAGACGGGACGGAAAAGGGTTTAGGGTTGGATTAGGCAAACCCACTTCGCGGCTCCGCCTAATCCAACCCTAAACCATTTTCCTTATCCAAGGTCACTAAACCCGCAAGGAAATGAACCCTAAGAGGGTATTGGTGAACCCTTTCGTGGATGTGATTTAAAAATGGGGCACTGAACCTTAAGAGTAGGGTACTACATAAGACGGGACGGAAAAGGGTTTAGGGTTGGATTAGGCGAACCCGCTTCGCGGCTCCGCCTAATCCAACCCTAAACTATTTTTCTTATCCAAGGTCACTAAACCCGCAAGAAACTGAACCCTAAGAGGGTATGGGTAAATCCTTTCGTGGATGTGATTCAAAAATGGGGTACTGAACCTTAAGAGTAGGGTACTGCATATGACGGGACGGAAAAGGGTTTAGGGTTGGATTAGGCGAACCCGCTTCGCGGCTCCGCCTAATCCAACCCTAAACCCTTTTCCTTATTCACGGTCACTAAACCCGCAAGAAACTGAACCCTAAGAGGGTATTGGTGAACCCTGTCGTGGATGTGATTCAAAAATGGGGTACTGAACCTTAAGAGTAGGGTACTGCATATGACGGGACGGAAAAGGGTTTAGGGTTGGATTAGGCGAACCCGCTTCGCGGCTCCGCCTAATCCAACCCTAAACCCTTTTCCTTATTCACGGTCACTAAACCCGCAAGAAACTGAACCCTAAGAGGGTATTGGTGAACCCTGTCGTGGATGTGATTCAAAAATGGGGTACTGAACCTTAAGAGTAGGGTACTGCATATGACGGGACGGAAAAGGGTTTAGGGTTGGATTAGGCGAACCCGCTTCGCGGCTCCGCCTAATCCAACCCTAAACCCTTTTCCTTATTCAAGGTCACTAAACCCGCAAGAAACTGAACCCTAAGAGGGTATTGGTGAACCCTGTCGTGGATGTGATTCAAAGATGGGGCACTGAACCTTAAGAGTAGGGTACTGCATAAGACGGGACTGAAAAGGGTTTAGGGTTGGATTAGGCGAACCCGCTTCGCGGCTCCGCCTAATCCAACCCTAAACCCTTTTCCTTATTCAAGGTCACTAAACCCGCAAGAAACTGAACCCTAAGAGGGTATTGGTGAACCCTGTCGTGGATGTGATTCAAATATGGGGCACTGAACCTTAAGAGTAGGGTACTGCATAAGACGGGATGGAAAAGGGTTTAGGGTTGGATTAGGCGAACCCGCTTCGCGGCTCCGCCTAATCCAACCCTAAACCCTTTATCTTATTCAAGGTCACTAAACGCGCAAGAAACTGAACCCTAAGAGGGTATTGGTGAACCCTGTCGTGGATGTGATTCAAAGATGGGGCACGGGACGGAAAAGTGTTTAGGGTTGGATTAGGCGAACCCGCTTCGCGGCTCCGCCTAATCCAACCCTAAACCTTTTCCTTATTCAAGGTTACTAAACCCGCAAGAAACTGAACCCTAAGTGGGTATTGGTGAACCCTGTCGTGGATGTGATTCAAAGATGGGGCACTGAACCTTAAGAGTAGGGTACTGCATAAGACGGGACGGAAAAGGGTTTAGGGTTGGATTAGGCAAACCCACTTCGCGGCTCCGCCTAATCCAACCCTAAACCATTTTCCTTATCCAAGGTCACTAAACCCGCAAGGAAATGAACCCTAAGAGGGTATTGGTGAACCCTTTCGTGGATGTGATTTAAAAATGGGGCACTGAACCTTAAGAGTAGGGTACTACATAAGACGGGACGGAAAAGGGTTTAGGGTTGGATTAGGCGAACCCGCTTCGCGGCTCCGCCTAATCCAACCCTAAACTATTTTTCTTATCCAAGGTCACTAAACCCGCAAGAAACTGAACCCTAAGAGGGTATGGGTAAATCCTTTCGTGGATGTGATTCAAAAATGGGGTACTGAACCTTAAGAGTAGGGTACTGCATATGACGGGACGGAAAAGGGTTTAGGGTTGGATTAGGCGAACCCGCTTCGCGGCTCCGCCTAATCCAACCCTAAACCCTTTTCCTTATTCACGGTCACTAAACCCGCAAGAAACTGAACCCTAAGAGGGTATTGGTGAACCCTGTCGTGGATGTGATTCAAAAATGGGGTACTGAACCTTAAGAGTAGGGTACTGCATATGACGGGACGGAAAAGGGTTTAGGGTTGGATTAGGCGAACCCGCTTCGCGGCTCCGCCTAATCCAACCCTAAACCCTTTTCCTTATTCAAGGTCACTAAACCCGCAAGAAACTGAACCCTAAGAGGGTATTGGTGAACCCTGTCGTGGATGTGATTCAAAGATGGGGCACTGAACCTTAAGAGTAGGGTACTGCATAAGACGGGAAGGAAAAGGGTTTAGGGTTGGATTAGGCGAACCAGCTTCGCGGCTCCGCCTAATCCAACCCTAAACCCTTTATCTTATTCAAGGTCACTAAACGCGCAAGAAACTGAACCCTAAGAGGGTATTGGTGAACCCTGTCGTGGATGTGTTTCAAAGATGGGGCACGGGACTGAAAAGTGTTTAGGGTTGGATTAGGCGGACCCGCTTCGCGGCTCCGCCTAATCCAATCCTAAACCCTTTTCCTTATTGAAGGTCACTAAACCCGCAAGAAACTGAACCCTAAGAGGGTATTGGTGAACCCTGTCGTGGATGTGATTCAAAGATGGGGCACTGAATCTTAAGAGTAGGGTACTGCATAAGACGCGACGGAAAAGTGTTTAGGGTTGGATTAGGCGGACCCGCTTCGCGGCTCCGCCTAATCCAACCCTAAACCCTTTTCCTTATTCAAGGTCACTAAACCCGCAAGAAACTGAACCCTAAGAGGGTATTGGTGAACCCTGTCGTGGATGTGATTCAAAGATGGGGCACTGAACCTTAAGAGTAGGGTACTGCATAAGACGGGACTGAAAAGGGTTTAGGGTTGGATTAGGCGAACCCGCTTCGCGGCTCCGCCTAATCCAACCCTAAACCCTTTTCCTTATTCAAGGTCACTAAACCCGCAAGAAACTGAACCCTAAGAGGGTATTGGTGAACCCTGTCGTGGATGTGATTCAAATATGGGGCACTGAACCTTAAGAGTAGGGTACTGCATAAGACGGGATGGAAAAGGGTTTAGGGTTGGATTAGGCGAACCCGCTTCGCGGCTCCGCCTAATCCAACCCTAAACCCTTTATCTTATTCAAGGTCACTAAACGCGCAAGAAACTGAACCCTAAGAGGGTATTGGTGAACCCTGTCGTGGATGTGATTCAAAGATGGGGCACGGGACGGAAAAGTGTTTAGGGTTGGATTAGGCGAACCCGCTTCGCGGCTCCGCCTAATCCAACCCTAAACCTTTTCCTTATTCAAGGTTACTAAACCCGCAAGAAACTGAACCCTAAGTGGGTATTGGTGAACCCTGTCGTGGATGTGATTCAAAGATGGGGCACTGAACCTTAAGAGTAGGGTACTGCATAAGACGGGACGGAAAAGGGTTTAGGGTTGGATTAGGCGAACCCACTTCGCGGCTCCGCCTAATCCAACCCTAAACCATTTTCCTTATCCAAGGTCACTAAACCCGCAAGGAAATGAACCCTAAGAGGGTATTGGTGAACCCTTTCGTGGATGTGATTTAAAAATGGGGCACTGAACCTTAAGAGTAGGGTACTACATAAGACGGGACGGAAAAGGGTTTAGGGTTGGATTAGGCGAACCCGCTTCGCGGCTCCGCCTAATCCAACCCTAAACTATTTTTCTTATCCAAGGTCACTAAACCCGCAAGAAACTGAACCCTAAGAGGGTATGGGTAAACCCTTTCGTGGATGTGATTCAAAAATGGGGTACTGAACCTTAAGAGTAGGGTACTGCATATGACGGGACGGAAAAGGGTTTAGGGTTGGATTAGGCGAACCCGCTTCGCGGCTCCGCCTAATCCAACCCTAAACCCTTTTCCTTATTCACGGTCACTAAACCCGCAAGAAACTGAACCCTAAGAGGGTATTGGTGAACCCTGTCGTGGATGTGATTCAAAGATGGGGCACTGAACCTTAAGAGTAGGGTACTGCATAAGACGGGACGGAAAAGTGTTTAGGGTTGGATTAGGCGGACCCGCTTCGCGGCTCCGCCTAATCCAACCCTAAACCCTTTTCCTTATTGAAGGTCACTAAACCCGCATGAAACTGAACCCTAAAAGGGTATTGGTGAACCCTGTCGTGGATGTGATTCAAAGATGGGGCACTGAACCTTAAGAGTAGGGTACTGCATAAGACGGGACGGAAAAGTGTTTAGGGTTGGATTAGGCGGACCCGCTTCGCGGCTCCGCCTAATCCAACCCTAAACCCTTTTCCTTATTCAAGGTCACTAAACCCGCAAGAAACTGAACCCTAAGAGGGTATTGCTGAACCCTGTCGTGGATGTGATTCAAAGATGGGGCACTGAACCTTAAGAGTAGGGTACTGCATAAGACGGGACTGAAAAGGGTTTAGGGTTGGATTAGGCGAACCCGCTTCGCGGCTCCGCCTAATCCAACCCTAAACCCTTTTCCTTATTCAAGGTCACTAAACCCGCAAGAAACTGAAACCTAAGAGGGTATTGGTGAACCCTGTCGTGGATGTGATTCAAAGATGGGGCACTGAACCTTAAGAGTAGGGTACTGCATAAGACGGGAAGGAAAAGGGTTTAGGGTTGGATTAGGCGAACCAGCTTCGCGGCTCCGCCTAATCCAACCCTAAACCCTTTATCTTATTCAAGGTCACTAAACGCGCAAGAAACTGAACCCTAAGAGGGTATTGGTGAACCCTGTCGTGGATGTGTTTCAAAGATGGGGCACGGGACTGAAAAGTGTTTAGGGTTGGATTAGGCGGACCCGCTTCGCGGCTCCGCCTAATCCAATCCTAAACCCTTTTCCTTATTGAAGGTCACTAAACCCGCAAGAAACTGAACCCTAAGAGGGTATTGGTGAACCCTGTCGTGGATGTGATTCAAAGATGGGGCACTGAACCTTAAGAGTAGGGTACTGCATAAGACGCGACGGAAAAGTGTTTAGGGTTGGATTAGGCGGACCCGCTTCGCGGCTCCGCCTAATCCAACCCTAAACCCTTTTCCTTATTCAAGGTCACTAAACCCGCAAGAAACTGAACCCTAAGAGGGTATTGGTGAACCCTGTCGTGGATGTGATTCAAAGATGGGGCACTGAACCTTAAGAGTAGGGTACTGCATAAGACGGGACTGAAAAGGGTTTAGGGTTGGATTAGGCGAACCCGCTTCGCGGCTCCGCCTAATCCAACCCTAAACCCTTTTCCTTATTCAAGGTCACTAAACCCGCAAGAAACTGAACCCTAAGAGGGTATTGGTGAACCCTGTCGTGGATGTGATTCAAAGATGGGGCACTGAACCTTAAGAGTAGGGTACTGCATAAGACGGGATGGAAAAGGGTTTAGGGTTGGATTAGGCGAACCCGCTTCGCGGCTCCGCCTAATCCAACCCTAAACCCTTTATCTTATTCAAGGTCACTAAACGCGCAAGAAACTGAACCCTAAGAGGGTATTGGTGAACCCTGTCGTGGATGTGATTCAAAGATGGGGCACGGGACGGAAAAGTGTTTAGGGTTGGATTAGGCGGACCCGCTTCGCGGCTCCGCCTAATCCAACCCTAAACCCTTTTCCTTATTGAAGGTCACTAAACCCGCAAGAAACTGAACCCTAAGAGGGTATTGGTGAACCCTGTCGAGGATGTGATTCAATGATGGGGCACTGAACCTTAAGAGTAGGGTACTGCATAAGACGGGACGGAAAAGGGTTTAGGGTTGGATTAGGCGAACCCGCTTCGCGGCTCCGCCTAATCCAACCCTAAACCATTTTCCTTATTCAAGGTCACTAAACCCGCAAGAAACTGAACCCTAAGAGGGTATTGGTGAACCCTGTCGTGGATGTGATTCAATGATGGGGCACTGAACCTTAAGAGTAGGGTACTGCATAAGACGGGACGGAAAAGGGTTTAGGGTTGGATTAGGCGAACCCGCTTCGCGGCTCCGCCTAATCCAACCCTAAACCATTTTCCTTATCCAAGGTCACTAAACCCGCAAGAAACTGAACCCTAAGAGGGTATTGGTAAACCCTTTCGTGGATGTGATTCAAAAATGGGGCACTGAACCTTAAGACTAGGGTACTGCATAAGACGGGACAGAAAAGGGTTTAGGGTTGGATTAGGCGGACCCGCTTCGCGGCTCCGCCTAATCCAACCCTAAACCCTTTTCCTTATTCAAGGTCACTAAACCCGCAAGAAACTGAACCCTAAGAGGGTATTGGTGAACCCTGTCGTGGATGTGATTCAAAGATGGGGCACTGAACCTTAAGAGTAGGGTACTGCATAAGACGGGACTGAAAAGGGTTTAGGGTTGGATTAGGCGAACCCGCTTCGCGGCTCCGCCTAATCCAACCCTAAACCCTTTTCCTTATTCAAGGTCACTAAACCCGCAAGAAACTGAACCCTAAGAGGGTATTGGTGAACCCTGTCGTGGATGTGATTCAAAGATGGGGCACTGAACCTTAAGAGTAGGGTACTGCATAAGACGGGACTGAAAAGGGTTTAGGGTTGGATTAGGCGAACCCGCTTCGCGGCTCCGCCTAATCCAACCCTAAACCCTTTTCCTTATTCAAGGTCACTAAACCCGCAAGAAACTGAACCCTAAGAGGGTATTGGTGAACCCTGTCGTGGATGTGATTCAAAGATGGGGCACTGAACCTTAAGAGTAGGGTACTGCATAAGACGGGATGGAAAAGGGTTTAGGGTTGGATTAGGCGAACCCGCTTCGCGGCTCCGCCTAATCCAACCCTAAACCCTTTATCTTATTCAAGGTCACTAAACGCGCAAGAAACTGAACCCTAAGAGGGTATTGGTGAACCCTGTCGTGGATGTGATTCAAAGATGGGGCACGGGACGGAAAAGTGTTTAGGGTTGGATTAGGCGGACCCGCTTCGCGGCTCCGCCTAATCCAACCCTAAACCCTTTTCCTTATTGAAGGTCACTAAACCCGCAAGAAACTGAACCCTAAGAGGGTATTGGTGAACCCTGTCGAGGATGTGATTCAATGATGGGGCACTGAACCTTAAGAGTAGGGTACTGCATAAGACGGGACGGAAAAGGGTTTAGGGTTGGATTAGGCGAACCCGCTTCGCGGCTCCGCCTAATCCAACCCTAAACCATTTTCCTTATTCAAGGTCACTAAACCCGCAAGAAACTGAACCCTAAGAGGGTATTGGTGAACCCTGTCGTGGATGTGATTCAATGATGGGGCACTGAACCTTAAGAGTAGGGTACTGCATAAGACGGGACGGAAAAGGGTTTAGGGTTGGATTAGGCGAACCCGCTTCGCGGCTCCGCCTAATCCAACCCTAAACCATTTTCCTTATCCAAGGTCACTAAACCCGCAAGAAACTGAACCCTAAGAGGGTATTGGTAAACCCTTTCGTGGATGTGATTCAAAAATGGGGCACTGAACCTTAAGACTAGGGTACTGCATAAGACGGGACAGAAAAGGGTTTAGGGTTGGATTAGGCGGACCCGCTTCGCGGCTCCGCCTAATCCAACCCTAAACCCTTTTCCTTATTCAAGGTCACTAAACCCGCAAGAAACTGAACCCTAAGAGGGTATTGGTGAACCCTGTCGTGGATGTGATTCAAAGATGGGGCACTGAACCTTAAGAGAAGGGTACTGCATAAGACGGGACTGAAAAGGGTTTAGGGTTGGATTAGGCGAACCCGCTTCGCGGCTCCGCCTAATCCAACCCTAAACCTTTTCCTTATTCAAGGTTACTAAACCCGCAAGAAACTGAACCCTAAGAGGGTATTGGTGAACCCTGTCGTGGATGTGATTCAAAGATGGGGCACTGAACCTTAAGAGTAGGGTACTGCATAAGACGGGACGGAAAAGGGTTTAGGGTTGGATTAGGCGAACCCACTTCGCGGCTCCGCCTAATCCAACCCTAAACCATTTTCCTTATCCAAGGTCAGTAAACCCGCAAGAAACTGAACCCTAAGAGGGTATGGGTAAACCCTGTCGTGGATGTGATTCAAAAATGGGGCACTGAACCTTAAGAGTAGGGTACTACATAAGACGGGACGGAAAAGGGTTTAGGGTTGGATAAGGCGAACCCGCTTCGCGGCTCCGCCTTATCCAACCCTAAACCATTTTCCTTATCCAAGGTCACTAAACCCACAAGAAACTGAACCCTAAGAGGGTATGGGTAAACCCTTTCGTGGATGTGATTCAAAAATGGGGCACTGAACCTTAAGAGTAGGGTACTGCATATGACGGGACGGAAAAGGGTTTAGGGTTGGATTAGGCGAACCCGCTTCGCGGCTCCGCCTAATCCAACCCTAAACCCTTTTCCTTATTCACGGTCACTAAACCCGCAAGAAACTGAACCCTAAGAGGGTATTGGTGAACCCTGTCGAGGATGTGATTCAATGATGGGGCACTGAACCTTAAGAGTAGGGTACTGCATAAGACGGGACGGAAAAGGGTTTAGGGTTGGATTAGGCGAACCCGCTTCGCGGCTCCGCCTAATCCAACCCTAAACCATTTTCCTTATTCAAGGTCACTAAACCCGCAAGAAACTGAACCCTAAGAGGGTATTGGTGAACCCTGTCGTGGATGTGATTCAATGATGGGGCACTGAACCTTAAGAGTAGGGTACTGCATAAGACGGGACGGAAAAGGGTTTAGGGTTGGATTAGGCGAACCCGCTTCGCGGCTCCGCCTAATCCAACCCTAAACCATTTTCCTTATCCAAGGTCACTAAACCCGCAAGAAACTGAACCCTAAGAGGGTATTGGTAAACCCTTTCGTGGATGTGATTCAAAAATGGGGCACTGAACCTTAAGACTAGGGTACTGCATAAGACGGGACAGAAAAGGGTTTAGGGTTGGATTAGGCGGACCCGCTTCGCGGCTCCGCCTAATCCAACCCTAAACCCTTTTCCTTATTCAAGGTCACTAAACCCGCAAGAAACTGAACCCTAAGAGGGTATTGGTGAACCCTGTCGTGGATGTGATTCAAAGATGGGGCACTGAACCTTAAGAGAAGGGTACTGCATAAGACGGGACTAAAAAGGGTTTAGGGTTGGATTAGGCGAACCCGCTTCGCGGCTCCGCCTAATCCAACCCTAAACCTTTTCCTTATTCAAGGTTACTAAACCCGCAAGAAACTGAACCCTAAGAGGGTATTGGTGAACCCTGTCGTGGATGTGATTCAAAGATGGGGCACTGAACCTTAAGAGTAGGGTACTGCATAAGACGGGACGGAAAAGGGTTTAGGGTTGGATTAGGCGAACCCACTTCGCGGCTCCGCCTAATCCAACCCTAAACCATTTTCCTTATCCAAGGTCAGTAAACCCGCAAGAAACTGAACCCTAAGAGGGTATGGGTAAACCCTGTCGTGGATGTGATTCAAAAATGGGGCACTGAACCTTAAGAGTAGGGTACTACATAAGACGGGACGGAAAAGGGTTTAGGGTTGGATAAGGCGAACCCGCTTCGCGGCTCCGCCTTATCCAACCCTAAACCATTTTCCTTATCCAAGGTCACTAAACCCACAAGAAACTGAACCCTAAGAGGGTATGGGTAAACCCTTTCGTGGATGTGATTCAAAAATGGGGCACTGAACCTTAAGAGTAGGGTACTGCATATGACGGGACGGAAAAGGGTTTAGGGTTGGATTAGGCGAACCCGCTTCGCGGCTCCGCCTAATCCAACCCTAAACCCTTTTCCTTATTCACGGTCACTAAACCCGCAAGAAACTAAACCCTAAGAGGGTATTGGTGAACCCTGTCGTGGATGTGATTCAAAGATGGGGCACTGAACCTTAAGAGTAGGGTACTGCATAAGACGGGACGGAAAAGGGTTTAGGGTTGGATTAGGCGAACCTGCTTCGCGGCTCCGCCTAATCCAACCCTAAACCCTTGTCCTTATTCAAGGTCACTAAACCCGCAAGAAACTGAACCCTAAGAGGGTATTGGTGAACCCTGTCGTGGATGTGATTCAAAGATGGGGCACTGAACCTTAAGAGTAGGGTACTGCATAAGACGGGACGGAAAAGTGTTTAGGGTTGGATTAGGCGGACCCGCTTCGCGGCTCCGCCTAATCCAACCCTAAACCCTTTTCCTTATTCAAGGTCACTAAACCCGCAAGAACTGAACCTTAAGAGGGTATTGGTGAACCCTGTCGTGGATGTGATTCAAAGATGGGGCACTGAACCTTAAGAGTAGGGTACTGCATAAGACGGGACTGAAAAGGGTTTAGGGTTGGATTAGGCGAACCCGCTTCGCGGCTACGCCTAATCCAACCCGAAACCCTTTTCCTTATTCAAGGTCACTAAACCCGCAAGAAACTGAACCCTAAGAAGGTATTGGTGAACCCTGTCGTGGATGTGATTCAATGATGGGGCACTGAACCTTAAGAGTAGGGTACTGCATATGACGGGACGGAAAAGGGTTTAGGGTTGGATTAGGCGAACCCGCTTCGCGGCTCCGCCTTATCCAACCCTAAACCCTTGTCCTTATTCAAGGTCACTAAACCCGCAAGAAACTGAACCCTAAGAGGGTATTGGTGAACCCTGTCGTGGATGTGATTCAAAGATGGGGCACTGAACCTTAAGAGTAGGGTACTGCATAAGACGGGACGGAAAAGTGTTTAGGGTTGGATTAGGCGGACCCGCTTCGCGGCTCCGCCTAATCCAACCCTAAACCCTTTTCCTTATTCAAGGTCACTAAACCCGCAAGAACTGAACCTTAAGAGGGTATTGGTGAACCCTGTCGTGGATGTGATTCAAAGATGGGGCACTGAACCTTAAGAGTAGGGTACTGCATAAGACGGGACTGAAAAGGGTTTAGGGTTGGATTAGGCGAACCCGCTTCGCGGCTACGCCTAATCCAACCCGAAACCCTTTTCCTTATTCAAGGTCACTAAACCCGCAAGAAACTGAACCCTAAGAAGGTATTGGTGAACCCTGTCGTGGATGTGATTCAATGATGGGGCACTGAACCTTAAGAGTAGGGTACTGCATATGACGGGACGGAAAAGGGTTTAGGGTTGGATTAGGCGAACCCGCTTCGCGGCTCCGCCTTATCCAACCCTAAACCATTTTCCTTATCCAAGGTCACTAAACCCACAAGAAACTGAACCCTAAGAGGGTATGGGTAAACCCTTTCGTGGATGTGATTCAAAAATGGGGCACTGAACCTTAAGAGTAGGGTACTGCATATGACGGGACGGAAAAGGGTTTAGGGTTGGATTAGGCGAACCCGCTTCGCGGCTCCGCCTAATCCAACCCTAAACCCTTTTCCTTATTCACGGTCACTAAACCCGCAAGAAACTGAACCCTAAGAGGGTATTGGTGAACCCTGTCGTGGATGTGATTCAAAGATGGGGCACTGAACCTTAAGAGTAGGGTACTGCATAAGACGGGACGGAAAAGGGTTTAGGGTTGGATTAGGCGAACCTGCTTCGCGGCTCCGCCTAATCCAACCCTAAACCCTTGTTCTTATTCAAGGTCACTAAACACGCAAGAAACTGAACCCTAAGAGGGTATTGGTGAACCCTGTCGTGGATGTGATTCAAAGATGGGGCACTGAACCTTAAGAGTAGGGTACTGCATAAGACGGGACGGAAAAGTGTTTAGGGTTGGATTAGGCGGACCCGCTTCGCGGCTCCGCCTAATCCAACCCTAAACCCTTTTCCTTATTCAAGGTCACTAAACCCGCAAGAACTGAACCTTAAGAGGGTATTGGTGAACCCTGTCGTGGATGTGATTCAAAGATGGGGCACTGAACCTTAAGAGTAGGGTACTGCATAAGACGGGACTGAAAAGGGTTTAGGGTTGGATTAGGCGAACCCGCTTCGCGGCTACGCCTAATCCAACCCGAAACCCTTTTCCTTATTCAAGGTCACTAAACCCGCAAGAAACTGAACCCTAAGAAGGTATTGGTGAACCCTGTCGTGGATGTGATTCAATGATGGGGCACTGAACCTTAAGAGTAGGGTACTGCATATGACGGGACGGAAAAGGGTTTAGGGTTGGATTAGGCGAACCCGCTTCGCGGCTCCGCCTAATCCAACCCTAAACCATTTTCCTTATCCAAGGTCAGTAAACCCGCAAGAAACTGAACCCTAAGAGAGTATGGGTAAACCCTGTCGTGGATGTGATTCAAAAATGGGGCACTGAACCTTAAGAGTAGGGTACTACATAAGACGGGACGGAAAAGGGTTTAGGGTTGGATAAGGCGAACCCGCTTCGCGGCTCCGCCTTATCCAACCCTAAACCATTTTCCTTATCCAAGGTCACTAAACCCACAAGAAACTGAACCCTAAGAGGGTATGGGTAAACCCTTTCGTGGATGTGATTCAAAAATGGGGCACTGAACCTTAAGAGTACGGTACTGCATATGACGGGACGGAAAAGGGTTTAGGGTTGGATTAGGCGAACCCGCTTCGCGGCTCCGCCTAATCCAACCCTAAACCCTTTTCCTTATTCACGGTCACTAAACCCGCAAGAAACTGAACCCTAAGAGGGTATTGGTGAACCCTGTCGTGGATGTGATTCAAAGATGGGGCACTGAACCTTAAGAGTAGGGTACTGCATAAGACGGGACGGAAAAGGGTTTAGGGTTGGATTAGGCGAACCTGCTTCGCGGCTCCGCCTAATCCAACCCTAAACCCTTGTCCTTATTCAAGGTCACTAAACACGCAAGAAACTGAACCCTAAGAGGGTATTGGTGAACCCTGTCGTGGATGTGATTCAAAGATGGGGCACTGAACCTTAAGAGTAGGGTACTGCATAAGACGGGACGGAAAAGTGTTTAGGGTTGGATTAGGCGGACCCGCTTCGCGGCTCCGCCTAATCCAACCCTAAACCCTTTTCCTTATTCAAGGTCACTAAACCCGCAAGAACTGAACCTTAAGAGGGTATTGGTGAACCCTGTCGTGGATGTGATTCAAAGATGGGGCACTGAACCTTAAGAGTAGGGTACTGCATAAGACGGGACTGAAAAGGGTTTAGGGTTGGATTAGGCGAACCCGCTTCGCGGCTACGCCTAATCCAACCCGAAACCCTTTTCCTTATTCAAGGTCACTAAACCCGCAAGAAACTGAACCCTAAGAAGGTATTGGTGAACCCTGTCGTGGATGTGATTCAATGATGGGGCACTGAACCTTAAGAGTAGGGTACTGCATATGACGGGACGGAAAAGGGTTTAGGGTTGGATTAGGCGAACCCGCTTCGCGGCTCCGCCTTATCCAACCCTAAACCATTTTCCTTATCCAAGGTCACTAAACCCACAAGAAACTGAACCCTAAGAGGGTATGGGTAAACCCTTTCGTGGATGTGATTCAAAAATGGGGCACTGAACCTTAAGAGTAGGGTACTGCATATGACGGGACGGAAAAGGGTTTAGGGTTGGATTAGGCGAACCCGCTTCGCGGCTCCGCCTAATCCAACCCTAAACCCTTTTCCTTATTCACGGTCACTAAACCCGCAAGAAACTGAACCCTAAGAGGGTATTGGTGAACCCTGTCGTGGATGTGATTCAAAGATGGGGCACTGAACCTTAAGAGTAGGGTACTGCATAAGACGGGACGGAAAAGGGTTTAGGGTTGGATTAGGCGAACCTGCTTCGCGGCTCCGCCTAATCCAACCCTAAACCCTTGTTCTTATTCAAGGTCACTAAACACGCAAGAAACTGAACCCTAAGAGGGTATTGGTGAACCCTGTCGTGGATGTGATTCAAAGATGGGGCACTGAACCTTAAGAGTAGGGTACTGCATAAGACGGGACGGAAAAGTGTTTAGGGTTGGATTAGGCGGACCCGCTTCGCGGCTCCGCCTAATCCAACCCTAAACCCTTTTCCTTATTCAAGGTCACTAAACCCGCAAGAACTGAACCTTAAGAGGGTATTGGTGAACCCTGTCGTGGATGTGATTCAAAGATGGGGCACTGAACCTTAAGAGTAGGGTACTGCATAAGACGGGACTGAAAAGGGTTTAGGGTTGGATTAGGCGAACCCGCTTCGCGGCTACGCCTAATCCAACCCGAAACCCTTTTCCTTATTCAAGGTCACTAAACCCGCAAGAAACTGAACCCTAAGAAGGTATTGGTGAACCCTGTCGTGGATGTGATTCAATGATGGGGCACTGAACCTTAAGAGTAGGGTACTGCATATGACGGGACGGAAAAGGGTTTAGGGTTGGATTAGGCGAACCCGCTTCGCGGCTCCGCCTAATCCAACCCTAAACCATTTTCCTTATCCAAGGTCAGTAAACCCGCAAGAAACTGAACCCTAAGAGGGTATGGGTAAACCCTGTCGTGGATGTGATTCAAAAATGGGGCACTGAACCTTAAGAGTAGGGTACTACATAAGACGGGACGGAAAAGGGTTTAGGGTTGGATAAGGCGAACCCGCTTCGCGGCTCCGCCTTATCCAACCCTAAACCATTTTCCTTATCCAAGGTCACTAAACCCACAAGAAACTGAACCCTAAGAGGGTATGGGTAAACCCTTTCGTGGATGTGATTCAAAAATGGGGCACTGAACCTTAAGAGTACGGTACTGCATATGACGGGACGGAAAAGGGTTTAGGGTTGGATTAGGCGAACCCGCTTCGCGGCTCCGCCTAATCCAACCCTAAACCCTTTTCCTTATTCACGGTCACTAAACCCGCAAGAAACTGAACCCTAAGAGGGTATTGGTGAACCCTGTCGTGGATGTGATTCAAAGATGGGGCACTGAACCTTAAGAGTAGGGTACTGCATAAGACGGGACGGAAAAGGGTTTAGGGTTGGATTAGGCGAACCTGCTTCGCGGCTCCGCCTAATCCAACCCTAAACCCTTGTCCTTATTCAAGGTCACTAAACACGCAAGAAACTGAACCCTAAGAGGGTATTGGTGAACCCTGTCGTGGATGTGATTCAAAGATGGGGCACTGAACCTTAAGAGTAGGGTACTGCATAAGACGGGACGGAAAAGTGTTTAGGGTTGGATTAGGCGGACCCGCTTCGCGGCTCCGCCTAATCCAACCCTAAACCCTTTTCCTTATTCAAGGTCACTAAACCCGCAAGAACTGAACCTTAAGAGGGTATTGGTGAACCCTGTCGTGGATGTGATTCAAAGATGGGGCACTGAACCTTAAGAGTAGGGTACTGCATAAGACGGGACTGAAAAGGGTTTAGGGTTGGATTAGGCGAACCCGCTTCGCGGCTACGCCTAATCCAACCCGAAACCCTTTTCCTTATTCAAGGTCACTAAACCCGCAAGAAACTGAACCCTAAGAAGGTATTGGTGAACCCTGTCGTGGATGTGATTCAATGATGGGGCACTGAACCTTAAGAGTAGGGTACTGCATATGACGGGACGGAAAAGGGTTTAGGGTTGGATTAGGCGAACCCGCTTCGCGGCTCCGCCTAATCCAACCCTAAACCATTTTCCTTATCCAAGGTCACTAAACCCGCAAGAAACTGAACCCTAAGAGGGTATTGGTAAACCCTTTCGTGGATGTGATTCAAAAATGGGGCACTGAACCTTAAGAGTAGGGTACTGCATAAGACGGGACGGAAAAGTGTTTAGGGTTGGATTAGGCGGACCCGCTTCGCGGCTCCGCCTAATCCAACCCTAAACCCTTTTCCTTATTGAAGGTCACTAAACCCGCAAGAAACTGAACCCTAAGAGGGTATTGGTGAACCCTGTCGTGGATGTGATTCAATGATGGGGCACTGAACCTTAAGAGTAGGGTACTGCATAAGACGGGACGGAAAAGGGTATAGGGTTGGATTAGGCGGACCCGCTTCGCGGCTCCGCCTAATCCAACCCTAAACCCTTTTCCTTATTCAAGGTCACTAAACCCGCAAGAAACTGAACCCTAAGAGGGTATTGGTGAAACCTGTCGTGGATGTGATTCAAAGATGGGGCACTGAACCTTAAGAGTAGGGTACTGCATAAGACAGGACGGAAAAGTGTTTAGGGTTGGATTAGGCGGACCCGCTTCGCGGCTCCGCCTAATCCAACCCTAAACCCTTTTCCTTATTCAAGGTCACTAAACCCGCAGGAAACTGAACCTTAAGAGGGTATTGGTGAGCCCTGTCGTGGATGTGATTCAAAGATGGGGCACTGAACCTTAAGAGTAGGGTACTGCATAAGACGGGACGGAAAAGGGTTTAGGGTTGGATTAGGCGAACTGCTTCGCGGCTCCGCCTAATCCAACCCTAAACCCTTGTCCTTATTCAAGGTCACTAAACACGCAAGAAACTGAACCCTAAGAGGGTATTGGTGAACCCTGTCGTGGATGTGAGTCAAAGATGGGGCACTGAACCTTAAGAGTAGGGTACTGCATAAGACGGGACGGAAAAGTGTTTAGGGTTGGATTAGGCGGACCCGCTTCGCGGCTCCGCCTAATCCAACCCTAAACCCTTTTCCTTATTCAAGGTCACTAAACCCGCAAGAACTGAACCTTAAGAGGGTATTGGTGAACCCTGTCGTGGATGTGATTCAAAGATGGGGCACTGAACCTTAAGAGTAGGGTACTGCATAAGACGGGACTGAAAAGGGTTTAGGGTTGGATTAGGCGAACCCGCTTCGCGGCTACGCCTAATCCAACCCGAAACCCTTTTCCTTATTCAAGGTCACTAAACCCGCAAGAAACTGAACCCTAAGAAGGTATTGGTGAACCCTGTCGTGGATGTGATTCAATGATGGGGCACTGAACCTTAAGAGTAGGGTACTGCATATGACGGGACGGAAAAGGGTTTAGGGTTGGATTAGGCGAACCCGCTTCGCGGCTCCGCCTAATCCAACCCTAAACCATTTTCCTTATCCAAGGTCACTAAACCCGCAAGAAACTGAACCCTAAGAGGGTATTGGTAAACCCTTTCGTGGATGTGATTCAAAAATGGGGCACTGAACCTTAAGAGTAGGGTACTGCATAAGACGGGACGGAAAAGTGTTTAGGGTTGGATTAGGCGGACCCGCTTCGCGGCTCCGCCTAATCCAACCCTAAACCCTTTTCCTTATTGAAGGTCACTAAACCCGCAAGAAACTGAACCCTAAGAGGGTATTGGTGAACCCTGTCGTGGATGTGATTCAATGATGGGGCACTGAACCTTAAGAGTAGGGTACTGCATAAGACGGGACGGAAAATGGTTTAGGGTTGGATTAGGCGGACCCGCTTCGCGGCTCCGCCTACCTAAACCCTTTTCCTTATTCAAGGTCACTAAACCCGCAAGAAACTGAACCCTAAGAGGGTATTGGTGAACCCTGTCGTGGATGTGATTCAAAGATGGGGCACTGAACCTTAAGAGTAGGGTACTGCATAAGACGGGACGGAAAAGTGTTTAGGGTTGGATTAGGCGGACCCGCTTCGCGGCTCCGCCTAATCCAACCCTAAACCCTTTTCCTTATTCAAGGTCACTAAACCCGCAAGAAACTGAACCTTAAGAGGGTATTGGTGAACCCTGTCGTGGATGTGATTCAAAGATGGGCACTGAACCTTAAGAGTAGGGTACTGCATAAGACGGGACTGAAAAGGGTTTAGGGTTGGATTAGGCGAACCCGCTTCGCGGCTCCGCCTAATCCAACCCTAAACCCTTTTCCTTATTCAAGGTCACTAAACCCGCAAGAAACTGAACCTTAAGAAGGTATTGGTGAACCCTGTCGTGGATGTGATTCAATGATGGGGCACTGAACCTTAAGAGTAGGGTACTGCATATGACGGGACGGAAAAGGGTTTAGGGTTTGATTAGGCGAACCCGCTTCGCGGCTCCGCCTAATCCAACCCTAAACCATTTTCCTTATCCAAGGACACTAAACCCGCAAGAAACTGAACCCTAAGAGGGTATTGGTAAACCCTTTTGTGGATGTGATTCAAAAATGGGGCACTGAACCTTAAGAGTAGGGTACTGCATAAGACGGGACGGAAAAGGGTTTAGGGTTGGATTAGGCGGACCCGCTTCGCGGCTCCGCCTAATCCAACCCTAAACCCTTTTCCTTATTGAAGGTCACTAAACCCGCAAGAAACTGAACCCTAAGAGGGTATTGGTGAACCCTGTCGTGGATGTGATTCAATGATGGGGCACTGAACCTTAAGAGTAGGGTACTGCATAAGACGGGACGGAAAAGGGTTTAGGGTTGGATTAGGCGGACCCGCTTCGCGGCTCCGCCTAATCCAACCCTAAACCCTTTTCCTTATTCAAGGTCACTAAACCCGCAAGAAACTGAACCCTAAGAGGGTATTGGTGAACCCTGTCGTGGATGTGATTCAAAGATGGGGCACTGAACCTTAAGAGTAGGGTACTGCATAAGATGGGACGGAAAAGTGTTTAGGGTTGGATTCAGCGGACCCGCTTCGCGGCTCCGCCTAATCCAACCCTAAACCCTTTTCCTTATTCAAGGTCACTAAACCCGCAAGAAACTGAACCTTAAGAGGGTATTGGTGAACCCTGTCGTGGATGTGATTCAAAGATGGGGCACTGAACCTTAAGAGTAGGGTACTGCATAAGACGGGACTGAAAAGGGTTTAGGGTTGGATTAGGCGAACCCGCTTCGCGGCTCCGCCTAATCCAACCCTAAACCCTTTTCCTTATTCAAGGTCACTAAACCCGCAAGAAACTGAACCTTAAGAAGGTATTGGTGAACCCTGTCGTGGATGTGATTCAATGATGGGGCACTGAACCTTAAGAGTAGGGTACTGCATATGACGGGACGGAAAAGGGTTTAGGGTTGGATTAGGCGAACCCGCTTCGCGGCTCCGCCTAATCCAACCCTAAACCATTTTCCTTATCCAAGGTCACTAAACCAGCAAGAAACTGAACCCTAAGAGGGTATTGGTAAACCCTTTTGTGGATGTGATTCAAAAATGGGGCACTGAACCTTAAGAGTAGGGTACTGCATAAGACGGGACGGAAAAGGGTTTAGGGTTGGATTAGGCGGACCCGCTTCGCGGCTCTGCCTAATCCAACCCTAAACCCTTTTCCTTATTGAAGGTCACTAAACCCGCAAGAAACTGAACCCTAAGAGGGTATTGGTGAACCCTGTCGTGGATGTGATTCAAAGATGGGGCACTGAACCTTAAGAGTAGGGTACTGCATAAGACGGGACTGAAAAGGGTTTAGGGTTGGATTAGGCGAACCCGCTTCGCGGCTCCGCCTAATCCAACCCTAAACCCTTTTCCTTATTCAAGGTCACTAAACCCGCAAGAAACTGAACCCTAAGAGGGTATTGGTGAACCCTGTCGTGGATGTGATTCAAAGATGGGGCCCTGAACCTTAAGAGTAGGGTACTGCATAAGACGGGACGGAAAAGTGTTTAGGGTTGGATTAGGCGGACCCGCTTCGCGGCTCCGCCTAATCCAACCCTAAACCCTTTTCCTTATTCAAGGTCACTAAACCCGCAAGAAACTGAACCTTAAGAGGGTATTGGTGAACCCTGTCGTGGATGTGATTCAAAGATGGGGCACTGAACCTTAAGAGTAGGGTACTGCATAAGACGGGACTGAAAAGGGTTTAGGGTTGGATTAGGCGAACCCGCTTCGCGGCTCCGCCTAATCCAACCCTAAACCCTTTTCCTTATTCAAGGTCACTAAACCCGCAAGAAACTGAACCTTAAGAAGGTATTGGTGAACCCTGTCGTGGATGTGATTCAATGATGGGGCACTGAACCTTAAGAGTAGGGTACTGCATATGACGGGACGGAAAAGGGTTTAGGGTTGGATTAGGCGAACCCGCTTCGCGGCTCCGCCTAATCCAACCCTAAACCATTTTCCTTATCCAAGGTCACTAAACCCGCAAGAAACTGAACCCTAAGAGGGTATTGGTAAACCCTTTTGTGGATGTGATTCAAAAATGGGGCACTGAACCTTAAGAGTAGGGTACTGCATAAGACGGGACGGAAAAGGGTTTAGGGTTGGGTTAGGCGGACCCGCTTCGCGGCTCCGCCTAATCCAACCCTAAACCCTTTTCCTTATTGAAGGTCACTAAACCCGCAAGAAACTGAACCCTAAGAGGGTATTGGTGAACCCTGTCGTGGATGTGATTCAATGATGGGGCACTGAACCTTAAGAGTAGGGTACTGCATAAGACGGGACGGAAAAGGGTTTAGGGTTGGATTAGGCGGACCCGCTTCGCGGCTCCGCCTAATCCAACCCTAAACCCTTTTCCTTATTCAAGGTCACTAAACCCGCAAGAAACTGAACCCTAAGAGGGTATTGGTGAACCCTGTCGTGGATGTGATTCAATGATGGGGCACTGAACCTTAAGAGTAGGGTACTGCATAATACGGGACGGAAAAGGGTTTAGGGTTGGATTTGGCGAACCCGCTTCGCGGCTCCGCCTAATCCAACCCTAAACCATTTTCCTTATCCAAGGTCACTAAACCCGCAAGAAACTGAACCCTAAGAGGGTATTGGTAAACCCTTTCGTGGATGTGATTCAAAAATGGGGCACTGAACCTTAAGAGTAGGGTACTGCATAAGACGGGACGGAAAAGGGTTTAGGGTTGGATTAGGCGGACCCGCTTCGCGGCTCCGCCTAATCCAACCCTAAACCCTTTTCCTTATTCAAGGTCACTAAACCCGCAAGAAACTGAACCCTAAGAGGGTATTGGTGAACCCTGTCGTGGATGTGATTCAAAGATGGGGCACTGAACCTTAAGAGTAGGGTACTGCATAAGACGGGACTGAAAAGGGTTTAGGGTTGGATTAGGCGAACCCGCTTCGCGGCTCCGCCTAATCCAACCCTAAACCTTTTCCTTATTCAAGGTCACTAAACCCGCAAGAAAATGAACCCTAAGAGGGTATTGGTGAACCCTTTCGTGGATGTGATTCAAAAATGTGGCACTGAACCTTAAGAGTAGGGTACTACATAAGACGAGACGGAAAAGGGTTTAGGGTTGGATTAGGCGAACCCGCTTCGCGGCTCCGCCTAATCCAACCCTAAACCATTTTCCTTATCCAAGGTCACTAAACCCGCAAGAAACTGAACCCTAAGAGGGTATGGGTAAACCCTTTCGTGGATGTGATTCAAAAATGGGGCACTGAACCTTAAGAGTAGGGTACTGCATATGACGGGACGGAAAAGGGTTTAGGGTTGGATTAGGCGAACCCGCTTCGCGGCTCCGCCTAATCCAACCCTAAACCCTTTTCCTTATTCACGGTCACTAAACTCGCAAGAAACTGAACCCTAAGAGGGTATTGGTGAACCCTGTCGTGGATGTGATTCAAAGATGGGGCACTGAACCTTAAGAGTAGGGTACTGCATAAGACGGGACGGAAAAGGGTTTAGGGTTGGATTAGGCGAACCTGCTTCGCGGCTCCGCCTAATCCAACCCTAAACCCTTGTCCTTATTCAAGGTCACTAAACCCGCAAGAAACTGAACCCTAAGAGGGTATTGGTGAACCCTGTCGTGGATGTGATTCAAAGATGGGGCACTGAACCTTAAGAGTAGGGTACTGCATAAGACGGGACGGAAAAGGGTTTAGGGTTGGATTAGGCGAACCCGCTTCGCGGCTCCGCCTAATCCAACCCTAAACCCTTTTCCTTATTCACGGTCACTAAACCCGCAAGAAACTGAACCCTAAGAGGGTATTGGTGAACCCTTTCGTGGATGTGATTCAAAGATGGGGCACTGAACCTTAAGAGTAGGGTACTGCATAAGACGGGACTGAAAAGGGTTTAGGGTTGGATTAGGCGAACCCGCTTCGCGGCTCCGCCTAATCCAACCCTAAACCCTTTTCCTTATTCAAGGTCACTAAACCCGCAAGAAACTGAACCTTAAGAGGGTATTGGTGAACCCTGTCGTGGATGTGATTCAAAGATGGGGCACTGAACCTTAAGAGTAGGGTACTGCATAAGACGGGACGGAAAAGGGTTTGGGGTTGGATTAGGCGAACCCGCTTCGCGGCTCTGCCTAATCCAACCCTAAACCATTTTCCTTATCCAAGGTCACTAAACCCGCAAGAAACTGAATCCTAAGAGGGTATTGGTAAACTCTTTCGTGGATGTGATTCAAAAATGGGGCACTGAACCTTAAGAGTAGGGTACTGCATAAGACGGGACGGAAAAGGGTTTAGGGTTGGATTAGGCGAACCCGCTTCGCGGCTCCGCCTAATCCAACCCTAAACCCTTTATCTTATTCAAGGTCACTAAACCCGCAAGAAACTGAACCCTAAGAGGGTATTGGTGAACCCTGTCGTGGATGTGATTCAAAGATGGGGCACGGGACGGAAAAGTGTTTACGGTTGGATTAGGCGGACCCGCTTCGCGGCTCCGCCTAATCCAACCCTAAACCCTTTTTCTTATTGAAGGTCACTAAACCCGCATGAAACTGAACCCTAAGAGGGTATTGGTGAACCCTGTCGTGGATGTGATTCAAAGATGGGGCACTGAACCTTAAGAGTAGGGTACTGCATAAGACGGGACTGAAAAGGGTTTAGGGTTGGATTAGGCGAACCCGCTTCGCGGCTCCGCCTAATCCAACCCTAAACCTTTTCCTTATTCAAGGTCACTAAACCCGCAAGAAAATGAACCCTAAGAGGGTATTGGTGAACCCTTTCGTGGATGTGATTCAAAAATGTGGCACTGAACCTTAAGAGTAGGGTACTACATAAGACGAGACGGAAAAGGGTTTAGGGTTGGATTAGGCGAACCCGCTTCGCGGCTCCGCCTAATCCAACCCTAAACCATTTTCCTTATCCAAGGTCACTAAACCCGCAAGAAACTGAACCCTAAGAGGGTATGGGTAAACCCTTTCGTGGATGTGATTCAAAAATGGGGCACTGAACCTTAAGAGTAGGGTACTTCATATGACGGGACGGAAAAGGGTTTAGGGTTGGATTAGGCGAACCCGCTTCGCGGCTCCGCCTAATCCAACCCTAAACCCTTTTCCTTATTCACGGTCACTAAACTCGCAAGAAACTGAACCCTAAGAGGGTATTGGTGAACCCTGTCGTGGATGTGATTCAAAGATGGGGCACTGAACCTTAAGAGTAGGGTACTGCATAAGACGGGACGGAAAAGGGTTTAGGGTTGGATTAGGCGAACCTGCTTCGCGGCTCCGCCTAATCCAACCCTAAACCCTTGTCCTTATTCAAGGTCACTAAACCCGCAAGAAACTGAACCCTAAGAGGGTATTGGTGAACCCTGTCGTGGATGTGATTCAAAGATGGGGCACTGAACCTTAAGAGTAGGGTACTGCATAAGACGGGACGGAAAAGGGTTTAGGGTTGGATTAGGCGAACCCGCTTCGCGGCTCCGCCTAATCCAACCCTAAACCCTTTTCCTTATTCACGGTCACTAAACCCGCAAGAAACTGAACCCTAAGAGGGTATTGGTGAACCCTTTCGTGGATGTGAT
The DNA here is from genome assembly GCA_958450325.1 of Agrostemma githago. Taxonomy (NCBI): domain Eukaryota; kingdom Viridiplantae; phylum Streptophyta; class Magnoliopsida; order Caryophyllales; family Caryophyllaceae; genus Agrostemma; species Agrostemma githago. The sequence continues at coordinate 42,253,077 of OY288245.1, forward strand.
TCAAAGATGGGGCACTGAACCTTAAGAGTAGGGTACTGCATAAGACGGGACTGAAAAGGGTTTAGGGTTGGATTAGGCGAACCCGCTTCGCGGCTCCGCCTAATCCAACCCTAAACCCTTTTCCTTATTCAAGGTCACTAAACCCGCAAGAAACTGAACCTTAAGAGGGTATTGGTGAACCCTGTCGTGGATGTGATTCAAAGATGGGGCACTGAACCTTAAGAGTAGGGTACTGCATAAGACGGGACGGAAAAGGGTTTGGGGTTGGATTAGGCGAACCCGCTTCGCGGCTCTGCCTAATCCAACCCTAAACCATTTTCCTTATCCAAGGTCACTAAACCCGCAAGAAACTGAATCCTAAGAGGGTATTGGTAAACTCTTTCGTGGATGTGATTCAAAAATGGGGCACTGAACCTTAAGAGTAGGGTACTGCATAAGACGGGACGGAAAAGGGTTTAGGGTTGGATTAGGCGAACCCGCTTCGCGGCTCCGCCTAATCCAACCCTAAACCCTTTATCTTATTCAAGGTCACTAAACCCGCAAGAAACTGAACCCTAAGAGGGTATTGGTGAACCCTGTCGTGGATGTGATTCAAAGATGGGGCACGGGACGGAAAAGTGTTTACGGTTGGATTAGGCGGACCCGCTTCGCGGCTCCGCCTAATCCAACCCTAAACCCTTTTTCTTATTGAAGGTCACTAAACCCGCATGAAACTGAACCCTAAGAGGGTATTGGTGAACCCTGTCGTGGATGTGATTCAAAGATGGGGCACTGAACCTTAAGAGTAGGGTACTGCATAAGACGGGACTGAAAAGGGTTTAGGGTTGGATTAGGCGAACCCGCTTCGCGGCTCCGCCTAATCCAACCCTAAACCTTTTCCTTATTCAAGGTCACTAAACCCGCAAGAAAATGAACCCTAAGAGGGTATTGGTGAACCCTTTCGTGGATGTGATTCAAAAATGTGGCACTGAACCTTAAGAGTAGGGTACTACATAAGACGAGACGGAAAAGGGTTTAGGGTTGGATTAGGCGAACCCGCTTCGCGGCTCCGCCTAATCCAACCCTAAACCATTTTCCTTATCCAAGGTCACTAAACCCGCAAGAAACTGAACCCTAAGAGGGTATGGGTAAACCCTTTCGTGGATGTGATTCAAAAATGGGGCACTGAACCTTAAGAGTAGGGTACTTCATATGACGGGACGGAAAAGGGTTTAGGGTTGGATTAGGCGAACCCGCTTCGCGGCTCCGCCTAATCCAACCCTAAACCCTTTTCCTTATTCACGGTCACTAAACTCGCAAGAAACTGAACCCTAAGAGGGTATTGGTGAACCCTGTCGTGGATGTGATTCAAAGATGGGGCACTGAACCTTAAGAGTAGGGTACTGCATAAGACGGGACGGAAAAGGGTTTAGGGTTGGATTAGGCGAACCTGCTTCGCGGCTCCGCCTAATCCAACCCTAAACCCTTGTCCTTATTCAAGGTCACTAAACCCGCAAGAAACTGAACCCTAAGAGGGTATTGGTGAACCCTGTCGTGGATGTGATTCAAAGATGGGGCACTGAACCTTAAGAGTAGGGTACTGCATAAGACGGGACGGAAAAGGGTTTAGGGTTGGATTAGGCGAACCCGCTTCGCGGCTCCGCCTAATCCAACCCTAAACCCTTTTCCTTATTCACGGTCACTAAACCCGCAAGAAACTGAACCCTAAGAGGGTATTGGTGAACCCTTTCGTGGATGTGATTCAAAGATGGGGCACTGAACCTTAAGAGTAGGGTACTGCATAAGACAGGACTGAAAAGGGTTTAGGGTTGGATTAGGCGAACCCGCTTCGCGGCTCCGCCTAATCCAACCCTAAACCCTTTTCCTTATTCAAGGTCACTAAACCCGCAAGAAACTGAACCTTAAGAGGGTATTGGTGAACCCTGTCGTGGATGTGATTCAAAGATGGGGCACTGAACCTTAAGAGTAGGGTACTGCATAAGACGGGACGGAAAAGGGTTTGGGGTTGGATTAGGCGAACCCGCTTCGCGGCTCTGCCTAATCCAACCCTAAACCATTTTCCTTATCCAAGGTCACTAAACCCGCAAGAAACTGAATCCTAAGAGGGTATTGGTAAACTCTTTCGTGGATGTGATTCAAAAATGGGGCACTGAACCTTAAGAGTAGGGTACTGCATAAGACGGGACGGAAAAGGGTTTAGGGTTGGATTAGGCGAACCCGCTTCGCGGCTCCGCCTAATCCAACCCTAAACCCTTTATCTTATTCAAGGTCACTAAACCCGCAAGAAACTGAACCCTAAGAGGGTATTGGTGAACCCTGTCGTGGATGTGATTCAAAGATGGGGCACGGGACGGAAAAGTGTTTACGGTTGGATTAGGCGGACCCGCTTCGCGGCTCCGCCTAATCCAACCCTAAACCCTTTTTCTTATTGAAGGTCACTAAACCCGCATGAAACTGAACCCTAAGAGGGTATTGGTGAACCCTGTCGTGGATGTGATTCAAAGATGGGGCACTGAACCTTAAGAGTAGGGTACTGCATAAGACGGGACGGAAAAGGGTTTAGGGTTGGATTAGGCGAACCCGCTTCGCGGCTCCGCCTAATCCAACCCTAAACCCTTTTCCTTATTCAAGGTCACTAAACCCGCAAGAAACTGAACCCTAAGAAGGTATTGGTGAACCCTGTCGTGGATGTGATTCAAAGATGGGGCACTGAACCTTAAGAGTAGGGTACTGCATAAGACGGGACGGAAAAGGGTTTAGGGTTGGATTAGGCGAACCCGCTTCGCGGCTCCGCCTAATCCAACCCTAAACCATTTTCCTTATCCAAGGTCACTAAACCCGCAAGAAACTGAACCCTAAGAGGGTATTGGTAAACCCTTTCGTGGATGTGATTCAAAAATGGGGCACTGAACCTTAAGAGTAGGGTACTGCATAAGACGGGACGGAAAAGGGTTTAGGGTTGGATTAGGCGGACCCGCTTCGCGGCTCCGCCTAATCCAACCCTAAACCCTTTTCCTTATTCAAGGTCACTAAACCCGCAAGAAAATGAACCCTAAGAGGGTATTGGTGAACCCTGTCGTGGATGTGATTCAAAGATGGGGCACTGAACCTTAAGAGTAGGGTACTGCATAAGACGGGACTGAAAAGGGTTTAGGGTTGGATTAGGCGAACCTGCTTCGCGGCTCCGCCTAATCCAACCCTAAACCTTTTCCTTATTCAAGGTTACTAAACCCGCAAGAAACTGAACCCTAAGAGGGTATTGGTGAACCCTGTCGTGGATGTGATTCAAAGATGGGGCACTGAACCTTAAGAGTAGGGTACTGCATAAGACGGGACGGAAAAGGGTTTAGGGTTGGATTAGGCGAACCCACTTCGCGGCTCCGCCTAATCCAACCCTAAACCATTTTCCTTATCCAAGGTCACTAAACCCGCAAGAAAATGAACCCTAAGAGGGTATTGGTGAACCCTTTCGTGGATGTGATTCAAAAATGGGGCACTGAACCTTAAGAGTAGGGTACTACATAAGACGGGACGGAAAAGGGTTTAGGGTTGGATTAGGCGAACCCGCTTCGCGGCTCCGCCTAATCCAACCCTAAACCATTTTCCTTATCCAAGGTCACTAAACCCGCAAGAAACTGAACCCTAAGAGGGTATGGGTAAACCCTTTCGTGGATGTGATTCAAAAATGGGGCACTGAACCTTAAGAGTAGGGTACTGCATATGACGTGACGGAAAAGGGTTTAGGGTTGGATTAGGCGAACCCGCTTCGCGGCTCCGCCTAATCCAACCCTAAACCCTTTTCCTTATTCACGGTCACTAAACCCGCAAGAAACTGAACCCTAAGAGGGTATTGGTGAACCCTGTCGTGGATGTGATTCAAAGATGGGGCACTGAACCTTAAGAGTAGGGTACTGCATAAGACGGGACGGAAAAGGGTTTAGGGTTGGATTAGGCGAACCTGCTTCGCGGCTCCGCCTAATCCAACCCTAAACCCTTGTCCTTATTCAAGGTCACTAAACCCGCAAGAAACTGAACCCTAAGAGGGTATTGGTGAACCCTGTCGTGGATGTGATTCAAAGATGGGGCACTGAACCTTAAGAGTAGGGTACTGCATAAGACGGGACGGAAAAGGGTTTAGGGTTGGATTAGGCGAACCCGCTTCGCGGCTCCGCCTAATCCAACCCTAAACCCTTTTCCTTATTCACGGTCACTAAACCCGCAAGAAACTGAACCCTAAGAGGGTATTGGTGAACCCTTTCGTGGATGTGATTCAAAGATGGGGCACTGAACCTTAAGAGTAGGGTACTGCATAAGACAGGACTGAAAAGGGTTTAGGGTTGGATTAGGCGAACCCGCTTCGCGGCTCCGCCTAATCCAACCCTAAACCCTTTTCCTTATTCAAGGTCACTAAACCCGCAATAAACTGAACCTTAAGAGGGTATTGGTGAACCCTGTCGTGGATGTGATTCAAAGATGGGGCACTGAACCTTAAGAGTAGGGTACTGCATAAGACGGGACGGAAAAGGGTTTGGGGTTGGATTAGGCGAACCCGCTTCGCGGCTCTGCCTAATCCAACCCTAAACCATTTTCCTTATCCAAGGTCACTAAACCCGCAAGAAACTGAATCCTAAGAGGGTATTGGTAAACTCTTTCGTGGATGTGATTCAAAAATGGGGCACTGAACCTTAAGAGTAGGGTACTGCATAAGACGGGACGGAAAAGGGTTTAGGGTTGGATTAGGCGAACCCGCTTCGCGGCTCCGCCTAATCCAACCCTAAACCCTTTATCTTATTCAAGGTCACTAAACCCGCAAGAAACTGAACCCTAAGAGGGTATTGGTGAACCCTGTCGTGGATGTGATTCAAAGATGGGGCACGGGACGGAAAAGTGTTTACGGTTGGATTAGGCGGACCCGCTTCGCGGCTCCGCCTAATCCAACCCTAAACCCTTTTTCTTATTGAAGGTCACTAAACCCGCATGAAACTGAACCCTAAGAGGGTATTGGTGAACCCTGTCGTGGATGTGATTCAAAGATGGGGCACTGAACCTTAAGAGTAGGGTACTGCATAAGACGGGACGGAAAAGGGTTTAGGGTTGGATTAGGCGAACCCGCTTCGCGGATCCGCCTAATCCAACCCTAAACCCTTTTCCTTATTCAAGGTCACTAAACCCGCAAGAAACTGAACCCTAAGAAGGTATTGGTGAACCCTGTCGTGGATGTGATTCAAAGATGGGGCACTGAACCTTAAGAGTAGGGTACTGCATAAGACGGGACGGAAAAGGGTTTAGGGTTGGATTAGGCGAACCCGCTTCGCGGCTCCGCCTAATCCAACCCTAAACCATTTTCCTTATCCAAGGTCACTAAACCCGCAAGAAACTGAACCCTAAGAGGGTATTGGTAAACCCTTTCGTGGATGTGATTCAAAAATGGGGCACTGAACCTTAAGAGTAGGGTACTGCATAAGACGGGACGGAAAAGGGTTTAGGGTTGGATTAGGCGGACCCGCTTCGCGGCTCCGCCTAATCCAACCCTAAACCCTTTTCCTTATTCAAGGTCACTAAACCCGCAAGAAACTAAACCCTAAGAGGGTATTGGTGAACCCTGTCGTGGATGTGATTCAAAGATGGGGCACTGAACCTTAAGAGTAGGGTACTGCATAAGACGGGACTGAAAAGGGTTTAGGGTTGGATTAGGCGAACCTGCTTCGCGGCTCCGCCTAATCCAACCCTAAACCTTTTCCTTATTCAAGGTTACTAAACCCGCAAGAAACTGAACCCTAAGAGGGTATTGGTGAACCCTGTCGTGGATGTGATTCAAAGATGGGGCACTGAACCTTAAGAGTAGGGTACTGCATAAGACGGGACGGAAAAGGGTTTAGGGTTGGATTAGGCGAACCCACTTCGCGGCTCCGCCTAATCCAACCCTAAACCATTTTCCTTATCCAAGGTCACTAAACCCGCAAGAAAATGAACCCTAAGAGGGTATTGGTGAACCCTTTCGTGGATGTGATTCAAAAATGGGGCACTGAACCTTAAGAGTAGGGTACTACATAAGACGGGACGGAAAAGGGTTTAGGGTTGGATTAGGCGAACCCGCTTCGCGGCTCCGCCTAATCCAACCCTAAACCATTTTCCTTATCCAAGGTCACTAAACCCGCAAGAAACTGAACCCTAAGAGGGTATGGGTAAACCCTTTCGTGGATGTGATTCAAAAATGGGGCACTGAACCTTAAGAGTAGGGTACTGCATATGACGTGACGGAAAAGGGTTTAGGGTTGGATTAGGCGAACCCGCTTCGCGGCTCCGCCTAATCCAACCCTAAACCCTTTTCCTTATTCACGGTCACTAAACCCGCAAGAAACTGAACCCTAAGAGGGTATTGGTGAACCCTGTCGTGGATGTGATTCAAAGATGGGGCACTGAACCTTAAGAGTAGGGTACTGCATAAGACGGGACGGAAAAGGGTTTAGGGTTGGATTAGGCGAACCTGCTTCGCGGCTCCGCCTAATCCAACCCTAAACCCTTGTCCTTATTCAAGGTCACTAAACCCGCAAGAAACTGAACCCTAAGAGGGTATTGGTGAACCCTGTCGTGGATGTGATTCAAAGATGGGGCAATGAACCTTCAGAGTAGGGTACTGCATAAGACGGGACGGAAAAGAGTTTAGGGTTGGATTAGGCGGACCCGCTTCGCGGCTCCGCCTAATCCAACCCTAAACCCTTTTCCTTATTCAAGGTCACTAAACCCGCAAGAAACTGAACCTTAAGAGGGTATTGGTGAACCCTGTCGTGGATGTGATTCAAAGATGGGGCACTGAACCTTAAGAGTAGGGTACTGCATAAGACGGGACTGAAAAGGGTTTAGGGTTGGATTAGGCGAACCCGCTTCGCGGCTCCGCCTAATCCAACCCTAAACCCTTTTCCTTATTCAAGGTCACTAAACCCGCAAGAAACTGAACCTTAAGAGGGTATTGGTGAACCCTGTCGTGGATGTGATTCAAAGATGGGGCACTGAACCTTAAGAGTAGGGTACTGCATAAGACGGGACTGAAAAGGGTTTAGGGTTGGATTAGGCGAACCCGCTTCGCGGCTCCGCCTAATCCAACCCTAAACCCTTTTCCATATTCAAGGTCACTAAACCCGCAAGAAACTGAACCTTAAGAGGGTATTGGTGAACCCTGTCGTGGATGTGATTCAAAGATGGGGCACTGAACCTTAAGAGTAGGGTACTGCATAAGATGGGACGGAAAAGTGTTTAGGGTTGGATTAGGCGGACCCGCTTCGCGGCTCCGCCTAATCCAACCCTAAACCCTTTTCCTTATTCAAGGTCACTAAACCCGCAAGAAACTGAACCCTAAGAGGGTATTGGTGAACCCTGTCGTGGATGTGATTCAAAGATGGGGCACTGAACCTTAAGAGTAGGGTACTGCATAAGACGGGACGGAAAAGTGTTTAGGGTTGGATTAGGCGGACCCGCTTCGCGGCTCCGCCTAATCCAACCCTAAACCCTTTTCCTTATTCAAGGTCACTAAACTCACAAGAAACTGAACCCTAAGAGGGTATTGGTGAACCCTGTCGTGGATGTGATTCAAAGATGGGGCACTGAACCTTAAGAGTAGGGTACTGCATAAGACGGGACTGAAAAGGGTTTAGGGTTGGATTAGGCGAACCCGCTTCGCGGCTCCGCCTAATCCAACCCTAAACCCTTTTCCTTATTCAAGGTCACTAAACCCGCAAGAAACTGAACCCTAAGAAGGTATTGGTGAACCCTGTCGTGGATGTGATTCAAAGATGGGGCACTGAACCTTAAGAGTAGGGTACTGCATAAGACGGGACGGAAAAGGGTTTAGGATTGGATTAGGCGAACCCGCTTCGCGGCTCCGCCTAATCCAACCCTAAACCCTTTTCCTTATTCAAGGTCACTAAACCCGCAAGAAACTGAACCTTAAGAGGGTATTGGTGAACCCTGTCGTGGATGTGATTCAAAGATGGGGCACTGAACCTTAAGAGTAGGGTACTGCATAAGACTGGACGGAAAAGTGTTTAGGGTTGGATTAGGCGGACCCGCTTCGCGGCTCCGCCTAATCCAACCCTAAACCCTTTTCCTTATTCAAGGTCACTAAACCCGCAAGAAACTGAACCCTAAGAGGGTATTGGTGAACCCTGTCGTGGATGTGATTCAAAGATGGGGCACTGAACCTTAAGAGTAGGGTACTGCATAAGACGGGACGGAAAAGGGTTTGGGGTTGGATTAGGCGAACCCGCTTCGCGGCTCTGCCTAATCCAACCCTAAACCATTTTCCTTATCCAAGGTCACTAAACCCGCAAGAAACTGAATCCTAAGAGGGTATTGGTAAACCCTTTCGTGGATGTGATTCAAAAATGGGGCACTGAACCTTAAGAGTAGGGTACTGCATAAGACGGGACGGAAAAGGGTTTAGGGTTGGATTAGGCGATCCCGCTTCGCGGCTCCGCCTAATCCAACCCTAAACCCTTTATCTTATTCAAGGTCACTAAACCCGCAAGAAACTGAACCCTAAGAGGGTATTGGTGAACCCTGTCGTGGATGTGATTCAATGATGGGGCACGGGACGGAAAAGTGTTTACGGTTGGATTAGGCGGACCCGCTTCGCGGCTCCGCCTAATCCAACCCTAAACCCTTTTCCTTATTGAAGGTCACTAAACCCGCATGAAACTGAACCCTAAGAGGGTATTGGTGAACCCTGTCGTGGATGTGATTCAAAGATGGGGCACTGAACCTTAAGAGTAGGGTACTGCATAAGACGGGACGGAAAAGGGTTTAGGGTTGGATTAGGCGAACCCGCTTCGCGGCTCCGCCTAATCCAACCCTAAACCCTTTTCCATATTCAAGGTCACTAAACCCGCAAGAAACTGAACCTTAAGAGGGTATTGGTGAACCCTGTCGTGGATGTGATTCAAAGATGGGGCACTGAACCTTAAGAGTAGGGTACTGCATAAGATGGGACGGAAAAGTGTTTAGGGTTGGATTAGGCGGACCCGCTTCGCGGCTCCGCCTAATCCAACCCTAAACCCTTTTCCTTATTCAAGGTCACTAAACCCGCAAGAAACTGAACCCTAAGAGGGTATTGGTGAACCCTGTCGTGGATGTGATTCAAAGATGGGGCACTGAACCTTAAGAGTAGGGTACTGCATAAGACGGGACGGAAAAGTGTTTAGGGTTGGATTAGGCGGACCCGCTTCGCGGCTCCGCCTAATCCAACCCTAAACCCTTTTCCTTATTCAAGGTCACTAAACTCGCAAGAAACTGAACCCTAAGAGGGTATTGGTGAACCCTGTCGTGGATGTGATTCAAAGATGGGGCACTGAACCTTAAGAGTAGGGTACTGCATAAGACGGGACTGAAAAGGGTTTAGGGTTGGATTAGGCGAACCCGCTTCGCGGCTCCGCCTAATCCAACCCTAAACCCTTTTCCTTATTCAAGGTCACTAAACCCGCAAGAAACTGAACCCTAAGAAGGTATTGGTGAACCCTGTCGTGGATGTGATTCAAAGATGGGGCACTGAACCTTAAGAGTAGGGTACTGCATAAGACGGGACGGAAAAGGGTTTAGGATTGGATTAGGCGAACCCGCTTCGCGGCTCCGCCTAATCCAACCCTAAACCCTTTTCCTTATTCAAGGTCACTAAACCCGCAAGAAACTGAACCTTAAGAGGGTATTGGTGAACCCTGTCGTGGATGTGATTCAAAGATGGGGCACTGAACCTTAAGAGTAGGGTACTGCATAAGACTGGACGGAAAAGTGTTTAGGGTTGGATTAGGCGGACCCGCTTCGCGGCTCCGCCTAATCCAACCCTAAACCCTTTTCCTTATTCAAGGTCACTAAACCCGCAAGAAACTGAACCCTAAGAGGGTATTGGTGAACCCTGTCGTGGATGTGATTCAAAGATGGGGCACTGAACCTTAAGAGTAGGGTACTGCATAAGACGGGACGGAAAAGGGTTTGGGGTTGGATTAGGCGAACCCGCTTCGCGGCTCTGCCTAATCCAACCCTAAACCATTTTCCTTATCCAAGGTCACTAAACCCGCAAGAAACTGAATCCTAAGAGGGTATTGGTAAACCCTTTCGTGGATGTGATTCAAAAATGGGGCACTGAACCTTAAGAGTAGGGTACTGCATAAGACGGGACGGAAAAGGGTTTAGGGTTGGATTAGGCGATCCCGCTTCGCGGCTCCGCCTAATCCAACCCTAAACCCTTTATCTTATTCAAGGTCACTAAACCCGCAAGAAACTGAACCCTAAGAGGGTATTGGTGAACCCTGTCGTGGATGTGATTCAATGATGGGGCACGGGACGGAAAAGTGTTTACGGTTGGATTAGGCGGACCCGCTTCGCGGCTCCGCCTAATCCAACCCTAAACCCTTTTCCTTATTGAAGGTCACTAAACCCGCATGAAACTGAACCCTAAGAGGGTATTGGTGAACCCTGTCGTGGATGTGATTCAAAGATGGGGCACTGAACCTTAAGAGTAGGGTACTGCATAAGACGGGACGGAAAAGGGTTTAGGGTTGGATTAGGCGAACCCGCTTCGCGGCTCCGCCTAATCCAACCCTAAACCCTTTTCCTTATTCAAGGTCACTAAACCCGCAAGAAACTGAACCTTAAGAGGGTATTGGTGAACCCTGTCGTGGATGTGATTCAAAGATGGGGCACTGAACCTTAAGAGTAGGGTACTGCATAAGACTGGACGGAAAAGTGTTTAGGGTTGGATTAGGCGGACCCGCTTCGCGGCTCCGCCTAATCCAACCCTAAACCCTTTTCCTTATTCAAGGTCACTAAACCCGCAAGAAACTGAACCCTAAGAGGGTATTGGTGAACCCTGTCGTGGATGTGATTCAAAGATGGGGCACTGAACCTTAAGAGTAGGGTACTGCATAAGACGGGACGGAAAAGGGTTTGGGGTTGGATTAGGCGAACCCGCTTCGCGGCTCTGCCTAATCCAACCCTAAACCATTTTCCTTATCCAAGGTAACTAAACCCGCAAGAAACTGAATCCTAAGAGGGTATTGGTAAACCCTTTCGTGGATGTGATTCAAAAATGGGGCACTGAACCTTAAGAGTAGGGTACTGCATAAGACGGGACGGAAAAGGGTTTAGGGTTGGATTAGGCGATCCCGCTTCGCGGCTCCGCCTAATCCAACCCTAAACCCTTTATCTTATTCAAGGTCACTAAACCCGCAAGAAACTGAACCCTAAGAGGGTATTGGTGAACCCTGTCGTGGATGTGATTCAAAGATGGGGCACGGGACGGAAAAGTGTTTATGGTTGGATTAGGCGGACCCGCTTCGCGGCTCCGCCTAATCCAACCCTAAACCCTTTTCCTTATTGAAGGTCACTAAACCCGCATGAAACTGAACCCTAAGAGGGTATTGGTGAACCCTGTCGTGGATGTGATTCAAAGATGGGGCACTGAACCTTAAGAGTAGGGTACTGCATAAGACGGGACGGAAAAGGGTTTAGGGTTGGATTAGGCGAACCCGCTTCGCGGCTCCGCCTAATCCAACCCTAAACCCTTTTCCTTATTCAAGGTCACTAAACCCGCAAGAAACTGAGCCCTAAGAAGGTATTGGTGAACCCTGTCGTGGATGTGATTCAAAGATGGGGCACTGAACCTTAAGAGTAGGGTACTGCATAAGACGGGACGGAAAAGGGTTTAGGGTTGGATTAGGCGAACCCGCTTCGCGGCTCCGCCTAATCCAACCCTAAACCCTTTTCCTTATTCAAGGTCACTAAACCCGCAAGAAACTGAACCTTAAGAGGGTATTGGTGAACCCTGTCGTGGATGTGATTCAAAGATGGGGCACTGAACCTTAAGAGTAGGGTACTGCATAAGACGGGACGGAAAAGTGTTTAGGGTTGGATTAGGCGGACCCGCTTCGCGGCTCCGCCTAATCCAACCCTAAACCCTTTTCCTTATTGAAGGTCACTAAACCCGCAGGAAACTGAACCCTAAGAGGGTATTGGTGAACCCTGTCGTGGATGTGATTCAAAGATGGGGCACTGAACCTTAAGAGTAGGGTACTGCATAAGACGGGACGGAAAAGGGTTTGGGGTAGGATTAGGCGAACCCGCTTCGCGGCTCTGCCTAATCCAACCCTAAACCATTTTCCTTATCCAAGGTCACTAAACCCGCAAGAAACTGAATCCTAAGAGGGTATTGGTAAACCCTTTCGTGGATGTGATTCAAAAATGGGGCACTGAACCTTAAGAGTAGGGTACTGCATAAGACGGGACGGAAAAGGGTTTAGGGTTGGATTAGGCGAACCCGCTTCGCGGCTCCGCCTAATCCAACCCTAAACCCTTTATCTTATTCAAGGTCACTAAACCCGCAAGAAACTGAACCCTAAGAGGGTATTGGTGAACCCTGTCGTGGATGTGATTCAAAGATGGGGCACGGGACGGAAAAGTGTTTATGGTTGGATTAGGCGGACCCGCTTCGCGGCTCCGCCTAATCCAACCCTAAACCCTTTTCCTTATTGAAGGTCACTAAACCCGCATGAAACTGAACCCTAAGAGGGTATTGGTGAACCCTGTCGTGGATGTGATTCAAAGATGGGGCACTGAACCTTAAGAGTAGGGTACTGCATAAGACGGGACGGAAAAGGGTTTAGGGTTGGATTAGGCGAACCCGCTTCGCGGCTCCGCCTAATCCAACCCTAAACCCTTTTCCTTATTCAAGGTCACTAAACCCGCAAGAAACTGAGCCCTAAGAAGGTATTGGTGAACCCTGTCGTGGATGTGATTCAAAGATGGGGCACTGAACCTTAAGAGTAGGGTACTGCATAAGACGGGACGGAAAAGGGTTTAGGGTTGGATTAGGCGAACCCGCTTCGCGGCTCCGCCTAATCCAACCCTAAACCCTTTTCCTTATTCAAGGTCACTAAACCCGCAAGAAACTGAACCTTAAGAGGGTATTGGTGAACCCTGTCGTGGATGTGATTCAAAGATGGGGCACTGAACCTTAAGAGTAGGGTACTGCATAAGACGGGACGGAAAAGTGTTTAGGGTTGGATTAGGCGGACCCGCTTCGCGGCTCCGCCTAATCCAACCCTAAACCCTTTTCCTTATTGAAGGTCACTAAACCCGCAGGAAACTGAACCCTAAGAGGGTATTGGTGAACCCTGTCGTGGATGTGATTCAAAGATGGGGCACTGAACCTTAAGAGTAGGGTACTGCATAAGACGGGACGGAAAAGGGTTTGGGGTAGGATTAGGCGAACCCGCTTCGCGGCTCTGCCTAATCCAACCCTAAACCATTTTCCTTATCCAAGGTCACTAAACCCGCAAGAAACTGAATCCTAAGAGGGTATTGGTAAACCCTTTCGTGGATGTGATTCAAAAATGGGGCACTGAACCTTAAGAGTAGGGTACTGCATAAGACGGGACGGAAAAGGGTTTAGGGTTGGATTAGGCGAACCCGCTTCGCGGCTCCGCCTAATCCAACCCTAAACCCTTTATCTTATTCAAGGTCACTAAACCCGCAAGAAACTGAACCCTAAGAGGGTATTGGTGAACCCTGTCGTGGATGTGATTCAAAGATGGGGCACGGGACGGAAAAGTGTTTATGGTTGGATTAGGCGGACCCGCTTCGCGGCTCCGCCTAATCCAACACTAAACCCTTTTCCTTATTGAAGGTCACTAAACCCGCATGAAACTGAACCCTAAGAGGGTATTGGTGAACCCTGTCGTGGATGTGATTCAAAGATGGGGCACTGAACCTTAAGAGTAGGGTACTGCATAAGACGGGACGGAAAAGTGTTTAGGGTTGGACTAGGCGGACCCGCTTCGCGGCTCCGCCTAATCCAACCCTAAACCCTTTTCCTTATTCAAGGTCACTAAACCCGCAAGAAACTGAACCCTAAGAGGGTATTGGTGAACCCTGTCGTGGATGTGATTCAAAGATGGGGCACTGAACCTTAAGAGTAGGGTACTGCATAAGACGGGACGGAAAAGGGTTTAGGGTTGGATTAGGCGAACCCGCTTCGCGGCTCCGCCTAATCCAACCCTAAACCCTTTTCCTTATTCAAGGTCACTAAACCCGCAAGAAACTGAACCTTAAAAGGGTATTGGTGAACCCTGTCGTGGATGTGATTCAAAGATGGGGCACTGAACCTTAAGAGTAGGGTACTGCATAAGACGGGACGGAAAAGTGTTTAGGGTTGGATTAGGCGGACCCGCTTCGCGGCTCCGCCTAATCCAACCCTAAACCCTTTTCCTTATTGAAGGTCACTAAACCCGCAGGAAACTGAACCCTAAGAGGGTATTGGTGAACCCTGTCGTGGATGTGATTCAAAGATGGGGCACTGAACCTTAAGAGTAGGGTACTGCATAAGACGGGACTGAAAAGGGTTTGGGGTAGGATTAGGCGAACCCGCTTCGCGGCTCTGCCTAATCCAACCCTAAACCATTTTCCTTATCCAAGGTCACTAAACCCGCAAGAAACTGAATCCTAAGAGAGTATTGGTAAACCCTTTCGTGGATTCAAAAATGGGGCACTGAACCTTAAGAGTAGGGTACTGCATAAGACGGGACGGAAAAGGGTTTAGGGTTGGATTAGGCGAACCCGCTTCGCGGCTCCGCCTAATCCAACCCTAAACCCTTTATCTTATTCAAGGTCACTAAACCCGCAAGAAACTGAACCCTAAGAGGGTATTGGTGAACCCTGTCGTGGATGTGATTCAAAGATGGGGCACGGGACGGAAAAGTGTTTATGGTTGGATTAGGCGGACCCGCTTCGCGGCTCCGCCTAATCCAACCCTAAACCCTTTTCCTTATTGAAGGTCACTAAACCCGCATGAAACTGAACCCTAAGAGGGTATTGGTGAACCCTGTCGTGGATGTGATTCAAAGATGGAGCACTGAACCTTAAGAGTAGGGTACTGCATAAGACGGGACGGAAAAGTGTTTAGGGTTGGACTAGGCGGACCCGCTTCGCGGCTCCGCCTAATCCAACCCTAAACCCTTTTCCTTATTCAAGGTCACTAAACCCGCAAGAAACTGAACCTTAAGAGGGTATTGGTGAACCCTGTCGTGGATGTGATTCAAAGATGGGGCACTGAACCTTAAGAGTAGGGTACTTCATAAGACGGGACGGAAAAGTGTTTAGGGTTGGATTAGGCGGACCCGCTTCGCGGCTCCGCCTAATCCAACCCTAAACCCTTTTCCTTATTCAAGGTCACTAAACCCGCAAGAAACTGAACCCTAAGAGGGTATTGGTGAACCCTGTCGTGGATGTGATTCAAAGATGGGGCACTGAACCTTAAGAGTAGGGTACTGCATAAGACGGGACGGAAAAGTGTTTAGGGTTGGATTAGGCGGACCCGCTTCGCGGCTCCGCCTAATCCAACCCTAAACCCTTTTCCTTATTCAAGGTCACTAAACCCGCAAGAAACTGAACCCTAAGAGGGTATTGGTGAACCCTGTCGTGGATGTGATTCAAAGATGGGGCACTGAACCTTAAGAGTAGGGTACTGCATAAGACGGGACTGAAAAGGGTTTAGGGTTGGATTAGGCGAACCCGCTTCGCGGCTCCGCCTAATCCAACCCTAAACCCTTTACCTTATTCAAGGTCACTAAACCCGCAAGAAACTGAACCCTAAGAAGGTATTGGTGAACCCTGTCGTGGATGTGATTCAAAGATGGGGCACTGAACCTTAAGAGTAGGGTACTGCATAAGACGGGACGGAAAAGGGTTTAGGGTTGGATTAGGCGAACCCGCTTCGCGGCTCCGCCTAATCCAACCCTAAACCCTTTTCCTTATTCAAGGTCACAAAACCCGCAAGAAACTGAACCTTAAGAGGGTATTGGTGAACCCTGTCGTGGATGTGATTCAAAGATGGGGCACTGAACCTTAAGAGTAGGGTACTGCATAAGACTGGACGGAAAAGTGTTTAGGGTTGGATTAGGCGGACCCGCTTCGCGGCTCCGCCTAATCCAACCCTAAACCCTTTTCCTTATTCAAGGTCACTAAACCCGCAAGAAACTGAACCCTAAGAGGGTATTGGTGAACCCTGTCGTGGATGTGATTCAAAGATGGGGCACTGAACCTTAAGAGTAGGGTACTGCATAAGACGGGACGGAAAAGGGTTTGGGGTTGGATTAGGCGAACCCGCTTCGCGGCTCTGCCTAATCCAACCCTAAACCATTTTCCTTATCCAAGGTCACTAAACCCGCAAGAAACTGAATCCTAAGAGGGTATTGGTAAACCCTTTCGTGGATGTGATTCAAAAATGGGGCACTGAACCTTAAGAGTAGGGTACTGCATAAGACGGGACGGAAAAGGGTTTAGGGTTGGATTAGGCGATCCCGCTTCGCGGCTCCGCCTAATCCAACCCTAAACCCTTTATCTTATTCAAGGTCACTAAACCCGCAAGAAACTGAACCCTAAGAGGGTATTGGTGAACCCTGTCGTGGATGTGACTCAAAGATGGGGCACGGGACGGAAAAGTGTTTATGGTTGGATTAGGCGGACCCGCTTCGCGGCTCCGCCTAATCCAACCCTAAACCCTTTTCCTTATTGAAGGTCACTAAACCCGCATGAAACTGAACCCTAAGAGGGTATTGGTGAACCCTGTCGTGGATGTGATTCAAAGATGGGGCACTGAACCTTAAGAGTAGGGTACTGCATAAGACGGGACGGAAAAGGGTTTAGGGTTGGATTAGGCGAACCCGCTTCGCGGCTCCGCCTAATCCAACCCTAAACCCTTTTCCTTATTCAAGGTCACTAAACCCGCAAGAAACTGAACCTTAAGAGGGTATTGGTGAACCCTGTCGTGGATGTGATTCAAAGATGGGGCACTGAACCTTAAGAGTAGGGTACTGCATAAGACGGGACGGAAAAGTGTTTAGGGTTGGATTAGGCGGACCCGCTTCGTGGCTCCGCCTAATCCAACCCTAAACCCTTTTCCTTATTGAAGGTCACTAAACCCGCAGGAAACTGAACCCTAAGAGGGTATTGGTGAACCCTGTCGTGGATGTGATTCAAAGATGGGGCACTGAACCTTAAGAGTAGGGTACTGCATAAGACGGGACGGAAAAGGGTTTGGGGTAGGATTAGGCGAACCCGCTTCGCGGCTCTGCCTAATCCAACCCTAAACCATTTTCCTTATCCAAGGTCACTAAACCCGCAAGAAACTGAATCCTAAGAGGGTATTGGTAAACCCTTTCGTGGATGTGATTCAAAAATGGGGCACTGAACCTTAAGAGTAGGGTACTGCATAAGACGGGACGGAAAAGGGTTTAGAGTTGGATTAGGCGAACCCGCTTCGCGGCTCCGCCTAATCCAACCCTAAACCCTTTATCTTATTCAAGGTCACTAAACCCGCAAGAAACTGAACCCTAAGAGGGTATTGGTGAACCCTGTCGTGGATGTGATTCAAAGATGGGGCACGGGACGGAAAAGTGTTTACGGTTGGATTAGGCGGACCCGCTTCGCGGCTCCGCCTAATCCAACCCTAAACCCTTTTCCTTATTGAAGGTCACTAAACCCGCATGAAACTGAACCCTAAGAGGGTATTGGTGAACCCTGTCGTGGATGTGATTCAAAGATGGGGCACTGAACCTTAAGAGTAGGGTACTGCATAAGACGGGACGGAAAAGGGTTTAGGGTTGGATTAGGCGAACCCGCTTCGCGGCTCCGCCTAATCCAACCCTAAACCCTTTTCCTTATTCAAGGTCACTAAACCCGCAAGAAACTGAACCTTAAGAGGGTATTGGTGAACCCTGTCGTGGATGTGATTCAAAGATGGGGCACTGAACCTTAAGAGTAGGGTACTGCATAAGACGGGACGGAAAAGTGTTTAGGGTTGGATTAGGCGGACCCGCTTCGCGGCTCCGCCTAATCCAACCCTAAACCCTTTTCCTTATTGAAGGTCACTAAACCCGCAGGAAACTGAACCCTAAGAGGGTATTGGTGAACCCTGTCGTGGATGTGATTCAAAGATGGGGCACTGAACCTTAAGAGTAGGGTACTGCATAAGACGGGACGGAAAAGTGTTTAGGGTTGGACTAGGCGGACCCGCTTCGCGGCTCCGCCTAATCCAACCCTAAACCCTTTTCCTTATTCAAGGTCACTAAACCCGCAAGAAACTGAACCCTAAGAAGGTATTGGTGAACCCTGTCGTGGATGTGATTCAAAGATGGGGCACTGAACCTTAAGAGTAGGGTACTGCATAAGACGGGACGGAAAAGGGTTTAGGGTTGGATTAGGCGAACCCGCTTCGCGGCTTCGCCTAATCCAACCCTAAACCCTTTTCCTTATTCAAGGTCACTAAACCCGCAAGAAACTGAACCTTAAAAGGGTATTGGTGAACCCTGTCGTGGATGTGATTCAAAGATGGGGCACTGAACCTTAAGAGTAGGGTACTGCATAAGAGGGGACGGAAAAGTGTTTAGGGTTGGATTAGGCGGACCCGCTTCGCGGCTCCGCCTAATCCAACCCTAAACCCTTTTCCTTATTGAAGGTCACTAAACCCGCAGGAAACTGAACCCTAAGAGGGTATTGGTGAACCCTGTCGTGGATGTGATTCAAAGATGGGGCACTGAACCTTAAGAGTAGGGTACTGCATAAGACGGGACAGAAAAGGGTTTGGGGTAGGATTAGGCGAACCCGCTTCGCGGCTCTGCCTAATCCAACCCTAAACCATTTTCCTTATCCAAGGTCACTAAACCCGCATGAAACTGAATCCTAAGAGGGTATTGGTAAACCCTTTCGTGGATGTGATTCAAAAATGGGGCACTGAACCTTAAGAGTAGGGTACTGCATAAGACGGGACGGAAAAGGGTTTAGGGTTGGATTAGGCGAACCCGCTTCGCGGCTCCGCCTAATCCAACCCTAAACCCTTTATCTTATTCAAGGTCACTAAACCCGCAAGAAACTGAACCCTAAGAAGGTATTGGTGAACCCTGTCGTGGATGTGATTCAAAGATGGGGCACTGAACCTTAAGAGTAGGGTACTGCATAAGACGGGACGGAAAAGGGTTTAGGGTTGGATTAGGCGAACCCGCTTCGCGGCTCCGCCTAATCCAACCCTAAACCCTTTTCCTTATTCAAGGTCACTAAACCCGCAAGAAACTGAACCTTAAAAGGGTATTGGTGAACCCTGTCGTGGATGTGATTCAAAGATGGGGCACTGAACCTTAAGAGTAGGGTACTGCATAAGACGGGACGGAAAAGTGTTTAGGGTTGGATTAGGCGGACCCGCTTCGCGGCTCCGCCTAATCCAACCCTAAACCCTTTTCCTTATTGAAGGTCACTAAACCCGCAGGAAACTGAACCCTAAGAGGGTATTGGTGAACCCTGTCGTGGATGTGATTCAAAGATGGGGCACTGAACCTTAAGAGTAGGGTACTGCATAAGACGGGACAGAAAAGGGTTTGGGGTAGGATTAGGCGAACCCGCTTCGCGGCTCTGCCTAATCCAACCCTAAACCATTTTCCTTATCCAAGGTCACTAAACCCGCATGAAACTGAATCCTAAGAGGGTATTGGTAAACCCTTTCGTGGATGTGATTCAAAAATGGGGCACTGAACCTTAAGAGTAGGGTACTGCATAAGACGGGACGGAAAAGGGTTTAGGGTTGGATTAGGCGAACCCGCTTCGCGGCTCCGCCTAATCCAACCCTAAACCCTTTATCTTATTCAAGGTCACTAAACCCGCAAGAAACTGAACCCTAAGAGGGTATTGGTGAACCCTGTCGTGGATGTGATTCAAAGATGGGGCACGGGACGGAAAAGTGTTTATGGTTGGATTAGGCGGACCCGCTTCGCGGCTCCGCCTAATCCAACCGTAAACCCTTTTCCTTATTGAAGGTCACTAAAACCGCATGAAACTGAACCCTAAGAGGGTATTGGTGAACCCTGTCGTGGATGTGATTCAAAGATGGGGCACTGAACCTTAAGAGTAGGGTACTGCATAAGACGGGACGGAAAAGTGTTTAGGGTTGGACTAGGCGGACCCGCTTCGCGGCTCCGCCTAATCCAACCCTAAACCCTTTTCCTTATTCAAGGTCACTAAACCCGCAAGAAACTGAACCTTAAGAGGGTATTGGTGAACCCTGTCGTGGATGTGATTCAAATATGGGGCACTGAACCTTAAGAGTAGGGTACTTCATAAGACGGGACGGAAAAGTGTTTAGGGTTGGATTAGGCGGACCCGCTTCGCGGCTCCGCCTAATCCAACCCTAAACCCTTTTCCTTATTGAAGGTCACTAAACCCGCAAGAAACTGAACCCTAAGAGGGTATTGGTGAACCCTGTCGTGGATGTGATTCAAAGATGGGGCACTGAACCTTAAGAGTAGGGTACTGCATAAGACGGGACGGAAAAGGGTTTGGGGTTGGATTAGGCGAACCCGCTTCGCGGCTCTGCCTAATCCAACCCTAAACCATTTTCCTTATCTAAGGTCACTAAACCCGCAAGAAACTGAATCCTAAGAGGGTATTGGTAAACCCTTTCGTGGATGTGATTCAAAAATGGCGCACTGAACCTTAAGAGTAAGGTACTGCATAAGACGGGACGGAAAAGGGTTTAGGGTTGGATTAGGCGAACCCGCTTCGCGGCTCCGCCTAATCCAACCCTAAACCCTTTATCTTATTCAAGGTCACTAAACCCGCAAGAAACTGAACCCTAAGAGGGTATTGGTGAACCCTGTCGTGGATGTGATTCAAAGATGGGGCACGGGACGGAAAAGTGTTTATGGTTGGATTAGGCGGAGCCGCGAACCCTTTTCCTTATTGAAGGTCACTAAACCCGCATGAAACTGAACCCTAAGAGGGTATTGGTGAACCCTGTCGTGGATGTGATTCAAAGATGGGGCACTGAACCTTAAGAGTAGGGTACTGCATAAGACGGGACGGAAAAGTGTTTAGGGTTGGATTAGGCGGACCCGCTTCGCGGCTCCGCCTAATCCAGCCCTAAACCCTTTTCCTTATTGAAGGTCACTAAACCCGCAAGAAACTGAACCCTAAGAGGGTATTGGTGAACCCTGTCGTGGATGTGATTCAAAGATGGGGCACTGAACCTTAAGAGTAGGGTACTGCATAAGACGGGACGGAAAAGGGTTTGGGGTTGGATTAGGCGAACCCGCTTCGCGGCTCTGCCTAATCCAACCCTAAACCATTTTCCTTATCCAAGGTCACTAAACCCGCAAGAAACTGAATCCTAAGAGGGTATTGGTAAACCCTTTCGTGGATGTGATTCAAAAATGGGGCACTGAACCTTAAGAGTAGGGTACTGCATAAGACGGGACGGAAAAGGGTTTAGGGTTGGATTAGGCGAACCCGCTTCGCGGCTCCGCCTAATCCAACCCTAAACCCTTTATCTTATTCAAGGTCACTAAACCCGCAAGAAACTGAACCCTAAGAGGGTATTAGTGAACCCTGTCGTGGATGTGATTCAAAGATGGGGCACGGGACGGAAAAGTGTTTATGGTTGGATTAGGCGGACCCGCTTCGCGGCTCCGCCTAATCCAACCCTAAACCCTTTTCCTTATTGAAGGTCACTAAACCCGCATGAAACTGAACCCTAAGAGGGTATTGGTGAACCCTGTCGTGGATGTGATTCAAAGATGGGGCACTGAACCATAAGAGTAGGGTACTGCATAAGACGGGACGGAAAAGTGTTTAGGGTTGGATTAGGCGGACCCGCTTCGCAGCTCCGCCTAATCCAACCCTAAACCCTTTTCCTTATTCAAGGTCATTAAACCCGCAAGAAACTGAACCCTAAGAGGGTATTGGTGAACCCTGTCGTGGATGTGATTCAAAGATGGGGCACTGAACCTTAAGAGTAGGGTACTGCATAAGACAGGACGGAAAAGGGTTTGGGGTTGGATTAGGCGGACCCGCTTCGCGGCTCTGCCTAATCCAACCCTAAACCATTTTCCTTATCCAAGGTCACTAAACCCGCAAGAAACTGAACCCTGAGAGGGTATTGGTAAACCCTTTCGTGGATGTGATTCAAAAATGGGGCACTGAACCTTAAGAGTAGGGTACTGCATAAGACGGGATGAAAAAGGGTTTAGGGTTGGATTAGGCGAACACGGCTCCGTCTAATCCAACCCTAAACCCTTTATCTTATTCAAGGTCACTAAACCCGCAAGAAACTGAACCCTAAGAGGGTATTGGTGAACCCTGTCGTGGATGTTATTCAAAGATGGGGCACGGGACAGAAAAGTGTTTAGGGTTGGATTAGGCGGACCCGCTTCGCGGCTCCGCCTAATCCAACCCTAAACCCTTTTCCTTATTGAAGGTCACTAAACCCGCATGAAACTGAACCCTAAGAGGGTATTGGTGAACCCTGTCGTGGATGTGATTCAAAGATGGGGCACTGAACCTTAAGAGTAGGGTACTGCATAAGACGGGACGGAAAAGTGTTTAGGGTTGGATTAGGCGGACCCGCTTCGCGGCTCCGCCTAATCCAACCCTAAACCCTTTTCCTTATTCAAGGTAACTAAACCCGCAAGAAACTGAACCCTATGAGGGTATTGGTGATCCCTGTCGTGGATGTGATTCAAAGATGGGGCACTGAACCTTAAGAGTAGGGTACTGCATAAGACGGGACGGAAAAGTGTTTAGGGTTGGATTAGGCGGACCCGCTTCGCGGCTCCGCCTAATCCAACCCTAAACCCTTTTCCTTATCCAAGGTCACTAAACCCGCAATAAACTGAATCCTAAGAGGGTATTGGTAAACCCTTTCGTGGATGTGATTCAAAAATGGGGCACTGAACCTTAAGAGTAGGGTACTGCATAAGACGGGACGGAAAAGGGTTTAGGGTTGGATTAGGCGAACCCGCTTCGCGGCTCCGCCTAATCCAACCCTAAACCCTTTATCTTATTCAAGGTCACTAAACCCGCAAGAAACTGAACCCTAAGAGGGTATTGGTGAACCCTGTCGTGGATGTGATTCAAAGATGGGGCACGGGACGGAAAAGTGTTTATGGTTGGATTAGGCGGACCCGCTTCGCGGCTCCGCCTAATCCAACCCTAAACCCTTTTCCTTATTGAAGGTCACTAAACCCGCATGAAACTGAACCCTAAGAGGGTATTGGTGAACCCTGTCGTGGATGTGATTCAAAGATGGGGCACTGAACCTTAAGAGTAGGGTACTGCATAAGACGGGACGGAAAAGGGTTTAGGGTTGGATTAGGCGAACCCGCTTCGCGGCTCCGCCTAATCCAACCCTAAACCCTTTTCCTTATTCAAGGTCACTAAACCCGCAAGAAACTGAACCCTAAGAAGGTATTGGTGAACCCTGTCGTGGATGTGATTCAAAGATGGGGCACTGAACCTTAAGAGTAGGGTACTGCATAAGACGGGACGGAAAAGGGTTTAGGGTTGGATTAGGCGAACCCGCTTCGCGGCTCCGCCTAATCCAACCCTAAACCCTTTTCCTTATTCAAGGTCACTAAACCTGCAAGAAACTGAACCTTATGAGGGTATTGGTGAACCCTGTCGTGGATGTGATTCAAAGATGGGGCACTGAACCTTAAGAGTAGGGTACTGCATAAGACGGGACGGAAAAGAGTTTAGGGTTGGATTAGGCGGACCCGCTTCGCGGCTCCGCCTAATCCAACCCTAAACCCTTTTCCTTATTGAAGGTCACTAAACCCGCAAGAAACTGAACCCTAAGAGGGTATTGGTGAACCCAGTCGTGGATGTGATTCAAAGATGGGGCACTGAACCTTAAGAGTAGGGTACTGCATAAGACGGGACGGAAAAGGGTTTGGGGTTGGATTAGGCGAACCCGCTTCGCGGCTCTGCCTAATCCAACCCTAAACCATTTTCCTTATCCAAGGTCACTAAACCCGCAAGAAACTGAATCCTAAGAGGGTATTGGTAAACCCTTTCGTGGATGTGATTCAAAAATGGGGCACTGAACCTTAAGAGTAAGGTACTGCATAAGACGGGACGGAAAAGGGTTTAGGGTTGGATTAGGCGAACCCGCTTCGCGGCTCCGCCTAATCCAACCCTAAACCCTTTATCTTATTCAAGGTCACTAAACCCGCAAGAAACTAAACCCTAAGAGGGTATTAGTGAACCCTGTCGTGGATGTGATTCAAAGATGGGGCACGGGACGGAAAAGTGTTTAAGGTTGGATTAGGCGGACCAGCTTCGCGGCTCCGCCTAATCCAACCCTAAACCCTTTTCCTTATTGAAGGTCACTAAACCCGCATGAAACTGAACCCTAAGAGGGTATAGGTGAACCCTGTCGTGGATGTGATTCAAAGATGGGGCACTGAACCTTAAGAGTAGGGTACTGCATAAGACGGGACGGAAAAGGGTTTGGGGTTGGATTAGGCGAACCCGCTTCGCGGCTCTGCCTAATCCAACCCTAAACCATTTTCCTTATCCAAGGTCACTAAACCCGCAAGAAACTGAATCCTAAGAGGGTATTGGTGAACCCTGTCGTGGATGTGATTCAAAGATGGGGCACTGAACCTTAAGAGTAGGGTACTGCATAAGACGGGACGGAAAAGTGTTTAGGGTTGGACTAGGCGGACCCGCTTCGCGGCTCCGCCTAATCCAACCCTGAACCCTTTTCCTTATTCAAGGTCACTAAACCCTCAAGAAACTGAACCTTAAGAGGGTATTGGTGAACCCTGTCGTGGATGTGATTCAAAGATAGGGCACTGAACCTTAAGAGTAGGGTACTGCATAAGACGGGACGGAAAAGTGTTTAGGGTTGGATTAGGCGGACCCGCTTCGCGGCTCCGCCTAATCCAACCCTAAACCCTTTTCCTTATTCAAGGTCACTAAACCCGCAAAAAACTGAACCCTAAGAGGGTATTGGTGAACCCTGTCGTGGATGTGATTCAAAGATGGGGCACTGAACCTTAAGAGTAGGGTACTGCATAAGACGGGACGGAAAAGGGTTTAGGGTTGGATTAGGCGAACCCGCTTCGCGGCTCCGCCTAATCCAACCCTAAACCCTTTTCCTTATTCAAGGTCACTAAACCTGCAAGAAACTGAACCTTATGAGGGTATTGGTGAACCCTGTCGTGGATGTGATTCAAAGATGGGGCTCTGAACCTTAAGAGTAGGGTACTGCATAAGACGGGACGGAAAAGAGTTTAGGGTTGGATTAGGCGGACCCGCTTCGCGGCTCCGCCTAATCCAACCCTAAACCCTTTTCCTTATTGAAGGTCACTAAACCCGCAAGAAACTGAACCCTAAGAGGGTATTGGTGAACCCAGTCGTGGATGTGATTCAAAGATGGGGCACTGAACCTTAAGAGTAGGGTACTGCATAAGACGGGACGGAAAAGGGTTTGGGGTTGGATTAGGCGAACCCGCTTCGCGGCTCTGCCTAATCCAACCCTAAACCATTTTCCTTATCCAAGGTCACTAAACCCGCAAGAAACTGAATCCTAAGAGGGTATTGGTAAACCCTTTCGTGGATGTGATTCAAAAATGGGGCACTGAACCTTAAGAGTAGGGTACTGCATAAGACGGGACGGAAAAGGGTTTAGGGTTGGATTAGGCGAACCCGCTTCGCGGCTCCGCCTAATCCAATACCTAAACCCTTTATCTTATTCAAGGTCACTAAACCCGCAAGAAACTAAACCCTAAGAGGGTATTAGTGAACCCTGTCGTGGATGTGATTCAAAGATGGGGCACGGGACGGAAAAGTGTTTAAGGTTGGATTAGGCGGACCAGCTTCGCG
The DNA here is from genome assembly GCA_958450325.1 of Agrostemma githago. Lineage (NCBI taxonomy): Eukaryota > Viridiplantae > Streptophyta > Magnoliopsida > Caryophyllales > Caryophyllaceae > Agrostemma > Agrostemma githago. The sequence goes on from OY288245.1 coordinate 42,278,772, forward strand.
GCTCCGCCTAATCCAACCCTAAACCCTTTTCCTTATTGAAGGTCACTAAACCCGCATGAAACTGAACCCTAAGAGGGTATAGGTGAACCCTGTCGTGGATGTGATTCAAAGATGGGGCACTGAACCTTAAGAGTAGGGTACTGCATAAGACGGGACGGAAAAGGGTTTGGGGTTGGATTAGGCGAACCCGCTTCGCGGCTCTGCCTAATCCAACCCTAAACCATTTTCCTTATCCAAGGTCACTAAACCCGCAAGAAACTGAATCCTAAGAGGGTATTGGTGAACCCTGTCGTGGATGTGATTCAAAGATGGGGCACTGAACCTTAAGAGTAGGGTACTGCATAAGACGGGACGGAAAAGTGTTTAGGGTTGGACTAGGCGGACCCGCTTCGCGGCTCCGCCTAATCCAACCCTAAACCCTTTTCCTTATTCAAGGTCACTAAACCCTCAAGAAACTGAACCTTAAGAGGGTATTGGTGAACCCTGTCGTGGATGTGATTCAAAGATGGGGCACTGAACCTTAAGAGTAGGGTACTGCATAAGACGGGACGGAAAAGTGTTTAGGGTTGGATTAGGCGGACCCGCTTCGCGGCTCCGCCTAATCCAACCCTAAACCCTTTTCCTTATTGAAGGTCACTAAACCCGCAAGAAACTGAACCCTAAGAGGGTATAGGTGAACCCTGTCGTGGATGTGATTCAAAGATGGGGCACTGAACCTTAAGAGTAGGGTACTGCATAAGACGGGACGGAAAAGGGTTTGGGGTTGGATTAGGCGAACCCGCTTCGCGGCTCTGCCTAATCCAACCCTAAACCATTTTCCTTATCCAAGGTCACTAAACCCGCAAGAAACTGAATCCTAAGAGGGTATTGGTAAACCCTTTCGTGGATGTGATTCAAAAATGGGGCACTGAACCTTAAGAGTAGGGTACTGCATAAGACGGGACGGAAAAGGGTTTAGGGTTGGATTAGGCGAACCCGCTTCGCGGCTCCGCCTAATCCAACCCTAAACCCTTTATCTTATTCAAGGTCACTAAACCCGCAAGAAACTGAACCCTAAGAGGGTATTGGTGAACCCTGTCGTGGATGTGATTCAAAGATGGGGCACGGGACGGAAAAGTGTTTAAGGTTGGATTAGGCGGACCAGCTTCGCGGCTCCGCCTAATCCAACCCTAAACCCTTTTCCTTATTGAAGGTCACTAAACCCGCATGAAACTGAACCCTAAGAGGGTATAGGTGAACCCTGTCGTGGATGTGATTCAAAGATGGGGCACTGAACCTTAAGAGTAGGGTACTGCATAAGACGGGACGGAAAAGGGTTTGGGGTTGGATTAGGCGAACCCGCTTCGCGGCTCTGCCTAATCCAACCCTAAACCATTTTCCTTATCCAAGGTCACTAAACCCGCAAGAAACTGAATCCTAAGAGGGTATTGGTGAACCCTGTCGTGGATGTGATTCAAAGATGGGGCACTGAACCTTAAGAGTAGGGTACTGCATAAGACGGGACGGAAAAGTGTTTAGGGTTGGACTAGGCGGACCCGCTTCGCGGCTCCGCCTAATCCAACCCTAAACCCTTTTCCTTATTCAAGGTCACTAAACCCTCAAGAAACTGAACCTTAAGAGGGTATTGGTGAACCCTGTCGTGGATGTGATTCAAAGATGGGGCACTGAACCTTAAGAGTAGGGTACTGCATAAGACGGGACGGAAAAGTGTTTAGGGTTGGATTAGGCGGACCCGCTTCGCGGCTCCGCCTAATCCAACCCTAAACCCTTTTCCTTATTGAAGGTCACTAAACCCGCAAGAAACTGAACCCTAAGAGGGTATAGGTGAACCCTGTCGTGGATGTGATTCAAAGATGGGGCACTGAACCTTAAGAGTAGGGTACTGCATAAGACGGGACGGAAAAGGGTTTGGGGTTGGATTAGGCGAACCCGCTTCGCGGCTCTGCCTAATCCAACCCTAAACCATTTTCCTTATCCAAGGTCACTAAACCCGCAAGAAACTGAATCCTAAGAGGGTATTGGTAAACCCTTTCGTGGATGTGATTCAAAAATGGGGCACTGAACCTTAAGAGTAGGGTACTGCATAAGACGGGACGGAAAAGGGTTTAGGGTTGGATTAGGCGAACCCGCTTCGCGGCTCCGCCTAATCCAACCCTAAACCCTTTATCTTATTCAAGGTCACTAAACCCGCAAGAAACTGAACCCTAAGAGGGTATTGGTGAACCCTGTCGTGGATGTGATTCAAAGATGGGGCACGGGACGGAAAAGTGTTTATGGTTGGATTAGGCGGACCCGCTTCGCGGCTCCGCCTAATCCAACCCTAAACCCTTTTCCTTATTGAAGATCACTAAACCCGCATGAAACTGAACCCTAAGAGGGTATTGGTGAACCCTGTCGTGGATGTGATTCAAAGATGGGGCACTGAACCTTAAGAGTAGGGTACTGCATAAGACGGGACGGAAAAGTGTTTAGGGTTGGATTAGGCGGACCCGCTTCGCGGCTCCGCCTAATCCAACCCTAAACCCTTTTCCTTATTCAAGGTCACTAAACCCGCAAGAAACTGAACCCTAATAGGGTATTGGTGAACCCTGTCGTGGATGTGATTCAAAGATGGGGCACTGAACCTTAAGAGTAGGGTACTGCATAAGACGGGACGGAAAAGTGTTTAGGGTTGGACTAGGCGGACCCGCTTCGCGGCTCCGCCTAATCCAACCCTAAACCCTTTTCCTTATTCAAGGTCACTAAACCCTCAAGAAACTGAACCTTAAGAGGGTATTGGTGAACCCTGTCGTGGATGTGATTCAAAGATGGGGCACTGAACCTTAAGAGTAGGGTACTGCATAAGACGGGACGGAAAAGTGTTTAGGGTTGGATTAGGCGGACTCGCTTCGCGGCTCCGCCTAATCCAACCCTAAACCCTTTTCCTTATTGAAGGTCACTAAACCCGCAAGAAACTGAACCCTAAGAGGGTATAGGTGAACCCTGTCGTGGATGTGATTCAAAGATGGGGCACTGAACCTTAAGAGTAGGGTACTGCATAAGACGGGACGGAAAAGGGTTTGGGGTTGGATTAGGCGAACCCGCTTCGCGGCTCTGCCTAATCCAACCCTAAACCATTTTCCTTATCCAAGGTCACTAAACCCGCAAGAAACTGAATCCTAAGAGGGTATTGGTAAACCCTTTCGTGGATGTGATTCAAAAATGGGGCACTGAACCTTAAGAGTAGGGTACTGCATAAGACGGGACGGAAAAGGGTTTAGGGTTGGATTAGGCGAACCCGCTTCGCGGCTCCGCCTAATCCAACCCTAAACCCTTTATCTTATTCAAGGTCACTAAACCCGCAAGAAACTGAACCCTAAGAGGGTATTGGTGAACCCTGTCGTGGATGTGATTCAAAGATGGGGCACGGGACGGAAAAGTGTTTATGGTTGGATTAGGCGGACCCGCTTCGCGGCTCCGCCTAATCCAACCCTAAACCCTTTTCCTTATTCAAGGTCACTAAACCCTCAAGAAACTGAACCTTAAGAGGGTATTGGTGAACCCTGTCGTGGATGTGATTCAAAGATGGGGCACTGAACCTTAAGAGTAGGGTACTGCATAAGACGGGACGGAAAAGTGTTTAGGGTTGGACTAGGCGGACCCGCTTCGCGGCTCCGCCTAATCCAACCCTAAACCCTTTTCCTTATTCAAGGTCACTAAACCCTCAAGAAACTGAACCTTAAGAGGGTATTGGTGAACCCTGTCGTGGATGTGATTCAAAGATGGGGCACTGAACCTTAAGAGTAGGGTACTGCATAAGACGGGACGGAAAAGTGTTTAGGGTTGGATTAGGCGGACCCGCTTCGCGGCTCCGCCTAATCCAACCCTAAACCCTTTTCCTTATTGAAGGTCACTAAACCCGCAAGAAAATGAACCCTAAGAGGGTATAGGTGAACCCTGTCGTGGATGTGATTCAAAGATGGGGCACTGAACCTTAAGAGTAGGGTACTGCATAAGACGGGACGGAAAAGGGTTTGGGGTTGGATTAGGCGAACCCGCTTCGCGGCTCTGCCTAAAACAACCCTAAACCATTTTCCTTAACCAAGGTCACTAAACCCGCAAGAAACTGAACCCTAAGAGGGTATTGGTAAACCCTTTCGTGGATGTGATTCAAAAATGGGGCACTGAACTTTAAGAGTAGGGTACTGCATAAGACGGGACGGAAAAGGGTTTAGGGTTGGATTAGGCGAACCCGCTTCGCGGCTCCGCCTAATCCAACCCTAAACCCTTTATCTTATTCAAGGTCACTAAACCCGCAAGAAACTGAACCCTAAGAGGGTATTGGTGAACCCTGTCGTGGATGTGATTCAAAGATGGGGCACGGGACGGAAAAGTGTTTATGGTTGGATTAGGCGGACCCGCTTCGCGGCTCCGCCTAATCCAACCCTAAACCCTTTTCCTTATTGAAGGTCACTAAACCCGCATGAAACTGAACCCTAAGAGGGTATTGGTGAACCCTGTCGTGGATGTGATTCAAAGATGGGGCACTGAACCTTAAGAGTAGGGTACTGCATAAGACAGGACGGAAAAGGGTTTGGGGTTGGATTACGCGGACCCGCTTCGCGGCTCTGCCTAATCCAACCCTAAACCATTTTCCTTATTGAAGGTCACTAAACCCGCATGAAACTGAACCCTAAGAGGGTATTGGTGAACCCTGTCGTGGATGTGATTCAAAGATGGGGCACTGAACCTTAAGAGTAGGGTACTGTATAAGACGGGACGGAAAAGTGTTTAGGGTTGGATTAGGCGGACCCGCTTCGCGGCTCCGCCTAATCCAACCCTAAACCCTTTTCCTTATTCAAGGTAACTAAACCCGCAAGAAACTGAACCCTAAGAGGGTATTGGTGATCCCTGTCGTGGATGTGATTCAAAGATGGGGCACTGAACCTTAAGAGTAGGGTACTGCATAAGACGGGACTGAAAAGGGTTTAGGGTTTGATTAGGCGAACCCGCTTCGCGGCTCCGCCTAATCCAACCCTAAACCCTTTTCCTTATTCAAGGTCACTAAACCCGCAAGAAACTGAACCCTAAGAGGGTATTGGTGAACCCTGTCGTGGATGTGATTCAAAGATGGGGCACTGAACCTTAAGAGTAGGGTACTGCATAAGACGGGACGGAAAAGGGTTTAGGGTTGGATTAGGTGAACCCGCTTCGCGGCTCCGCCTAATCCAACCCTAAACCCTTTATCTTATTCAAGGTCACTAAACGCGCAAGAAACTGAACCCTAAGAGGGTATTGGTGAACCCTGTCGTGGATGTGATTCAAAGATGGGGCACGGGACGGAAAAGTGTTTAGGGTTGGATTAGGCGGACCCGCTTCGCGGCTCCGCCTAATCCAACTCTAAACCCTTTTCCTTATTGAAGGTCACTAAACCCGCATGAAACTGAACCCTAAGAGGGTATTGGTGAACCCTGTCGTGGATGTGATTCAAAGATGGGGCACTGAACCTTAAGAGTAGGGTACTGCATAAGACGGGACGGAAAAGTGTTTAGGGTTGTATTAGGCGGACCCGCTTCGCGGCTCCGCCTAATCCAACCCTAAACCCTTTTCCTTATTCAAGGTAACTAAACCCGCAAGAAACTGCACCCTAAGAGGGTATTGGTGAACCCTGTCGTGGATGTGATTCAAAGATGGGGCACTGAACCTTAAGAGTAGGGTACTGCATAAGACGGGACTGAAAAGGGTTTAGGGTTGGATTAGGCGAACCCGCTTCGCGGCTCCGCCTAATCCAACCCTAAACCCTTTTCCTTATTCAAGGTCACTAAACCCGCAAGAAACTGAATCCTAAGAGGGTATTGGTAAACCCTTTCGTGGATGTGATTCAAAAATGGGGCACTGAACCTTAAGAGTAGGGTACTGCAAAAGACGGGACGGAAAAGGGTTTAGGGTTGGATTAGGCGAACCCGCTTCGCGGCTCCGCCTAATCCAACCCTAAACCCTTTATCTTATTCAAGGTCACTAAACGCGCAAGAAACTGAACCCTAAGAGGGTATTGGTGAACCCTGTCGTGGATGTGATTCAAAGATGGGGCACGGGACGGAAAAGTGTTTAGGGTTGGATTAGGCGGACCCGCTTCGCGGCTCCGCCTAATCCAACTCTAAACCCTTTTCCTTATTGAAGGTCACTAAACCCGCATGAAACTGAACCCTAAGAGGGTATTGGTGAACCCTGTCGTGGATGTGATTCAAAGATGGGGCACTGAACCTTAAGAGTAGGGTACTGCATAAGACGGGACGGAAAAGTGTTTAGGGTTGTATTAGGCGGACCCGCTTCGCGGCTCCGCCTAATCCAACCCTAAACCCTTTTCCTTATTCAAGGTAACTAAACCCGCAAGAAACTGAACCCTAAGAGGGTATTGGTGAACCCTGTCGTGGATGTGATTCAAAGATGGGGCACTGAACCTTAAGAGTAGGGTACTGCATAAGACGGGACTGAAAAGGGTTTAGGGTTGGATTAGGCGAACCCGCTTCGCGGCTCCGCCTAATCCAACCCTAAACCCTTTTCCTTATTCAAGGTCACTAAACCCGCAAGAAACTGAATCCTAAGAGGGTATTGGTAAACCCTTTCGTGGATGTGATTAAAAAATGGGGCACTGAACCTTAAGAGTAGGGTACTGTAAAAGACGGGACGGAAAAGGGTTTAGGGTTGGATTAGGCGAACCCGCTTCGCGGCTCCGCCTAATCCAACCCTAAACCCTTTATCTTATTCAAGGTCACTAAACCCGCAAGAAACTGAACCCTAAGAGGGTATTGGTGAACCCTGTCGTGGATGTGATTCAAAGATGGGGCACGGAACGGAAAAGTGTTTACGGTTGGATTAGGCGGACCCGCTTCGCGGCTCCGCCTAATCCAACCCTAAACCCTTTTCCTTATTGAAGGTCACTAAACCCGCATGAAACTGAACCCTAAGAGGGTATTGGTGAACCCTGTCGTGGATGTGATTCAAAGATGGGGCACTGAACCATAAGAGTAGGGTACTGCATAAGACGGGACGGAAAAGTGTTTAGGGTTGGATTAGGCGGACCCGCTTCGCAGCTCCGCCTAATCCAACCCTAAACCCTTTTCCTTATTCAAGGTCACTAAACCCGCAAGAAACTGAACCCTAAGAGGGTATTGGTGAACCCTGTCGTGGATGTGATTCAAAGATGGGGCACTGAACCTTAAGAGTAGGGTACTGCATAAGACAGGACGGAAAAGGGTTTGGGGTTGGATTAGGCGGACCCGCTTCGCGGCTCTGCCTAATCCAACCCTAAACCATTTTCCTTATCCAAGGTCACTAAACCCGCAAGAAACTGAACCCTGAGAGGGTATTGGTAAACCCTTTCGTGGATGTGATTCAAAAATGGGGCACTGAACCTTAAGAGTAGGGTACTGCATAAGACGGGACGAAAAAGGGTTTAGGGTTGGATTAGGCGAACCCGCTTCGCGGCTCCGCCTAATCCAACCCTAAACCCTTTATCTTATTCAAGGTCACTAAACCCGCAAGAAACTGAACCCTAAGAGGGTATTGGTGAACCCTGTCGTGGATGTGATTCAAAGATGGGGCACGGGACGGAAAAGTGTTTAGGGTTGGATTAGGCGGACCCGCTTCGCGGCTCCGCCTAATCCAACCCTAAACCCTTTTCCTTATTGAAGGTCACTAAACCCGCATGAAACTGAACCCTAAGAGGGTATTGGTGAACCCTGTCGTGGATGTGATTCAAAGATGGGGCACTGAACCTTAAGAGTAGGGTACTGCATAAGACGGGACGGAAAAGGGTTTAGGGTTGGATTAGGCGAACCCGCTTCGCGGCTCCGCCTAATCCAACCCTAAACCCTTTTCCTTATTCAAGGTCACTAAACCCGCAAGAAACTGAACCCTAATAGGGTATTGGTGAACCCTGTCGTGGATGTGATTCAAAGATGGGGCACTGAACCTTAAGAGTAGGGTACTGCATAAGACGGGACGGAAAAGTGTTTAGGGTTGGACTAGGCGGACCCGCTTCGCGGCTCCGCCTAATCCAACCCTAAACCCTTTTCCTTATTCAAGGTCACTAAACCCTCAAGAAACTGAACCTTAAGAGGGTATTGGTGAACCCTGTCGTGGATGTGATTCAAAGATGGGGCACTGAACCTTAAGAGTAGGGTACTGCATAAGACGGGACGGAAAAGTGTTTAGGGTTGGATTAGGCGGACTCGCTTCGCGGCTCCGCCTAATCCAACCCTAAACCCTTTTCCTTATTGAAGGTCACTAAACCCGCAAGAAACTGAACCCTAAGAGGGTATAGGTGAACCCTGTCGTGGATGTGATTCAAAGATGGGGCACTGAACCTTAAGAGTAGGGTACTGCATAAGACGGGACGGAAAAGGGTTTGGGGTTGGATTAGGCGAACCCGCTTCGCGGCTCTGCCTAATCCAACCCTAAACCATTTTCCTTATCCAAGGTCACTAAACCCGCAAGAAACTGAATCCTAAGAGGGTATTGGTAAACCCTTTCGTGGATGTGATTCAAAAATGGGGCACTGAACCTTAAGAGTAGGGTACTGCATAAGACGGGACGGAAAAGGGTTTAGGGTTGGATTAGGCGAACCCGCTTCGCGGCTCCGCCTAATCCAACCCTAAACCCTTTATCTTATTCAAGGTCACTAAACCCGCAAGAAACTGAACCCTAAGAGGGTATTGGTGAACCCTGTCGTGGATGTGATTCAAAGATGGGGCACGGAACGGAAAAGTGTTTACGGTTGGATTAGGCGGACCCGCTTCGCGGCTCCGCCTAATCCAACCCTAAACCCTTTTCCTTATTGAAGGTCACTAAACCCGCATGAAACTGAACCCTAAGAGGGTATTGGTGAACCCTGTCGTGGATGTGATTCAAAGATGGGGCACTGAACCATAAGAGTAGGGTACTGCATAAGACGGGACGGAAAAGTGTTTAGGGTTGGATTAGGCGGACCCGCTTCGCAGCTCCGCCTAATCCAACCCTAAACCCTTTTCCTTATTCAAGGTCACTAAACCCGCAAGAAACTGAACCCTAAGAGGGTATTGGTGAACCCTGTCGTGGATGTGATTCAAAGATGGGGCACTGAACCTTAAGAGTAGGGTACTGCATAAGACAGGACGGAAAAGGGTTTGGGGTTGGATTAGGCGGACCCGCTTCGCGGCTCTGCCTAATCCAACCCTAAACCATTTTCCTTATCCAAGGTCACTAAACCCGCAAGAAACTGAACCCTGAGAGGGTATTGGTAAACCCTTTCGTGGATGTGATTCAAAAATGGGGCACTGAACCTTAAGAGTAGGGTACTGCATAAGACGGGACGAAAAAGGGTTTAGGGTTGGATTAGGCGAACCCGCTTCGCGGCTCCGCCTAATCCAACCCTAAACCCTTTATCTTATTCAAGGTCACTAAACCCGCAAGAAACTGAACCCTAAGAGGGTATTGGTGAACCCTGTCGTGGATGTGATTCAAAGATGGGGCACGGGACGGAAAAGTGTTTAGGGTTGGATTAGGCGGACCCGCTTCGCGGCTCCGCCTAATCCAACCCTAAACCCTTTTCCTTATTGAAGGTCACTAAACCCGCATGAAACTGAACCCTAAGAGGGTATTGGTGAACCCTGTCGTGGATGTGATTCAAAGATGGGGCACTGAACCTTAAGAGTAGGGTACTGCATAAGACGGGACGGAAAAGGGTTTAGGGTTGGATTAGGCGAACCCGCTTCGCGGCTCCGCCTAATCCAACCCTAAACCCTTTTCCTTATTCAAGGTCACTAAACCCGCAAGAAACTGAACCCTAATAGGGTATTGGTGAACCCTGTCGTGGATGTGATTCAAAGATGGGGCACTGAACCTTAAGAGTAGGGTACTGCATAAGACGGGACGGAAAAGTGTTTAGGGTTGGACTAGGCGGACCCGCTTCGCGGCTCCGCCTAATCCAACCCTAAACCCTTTTCCTTATTCAAGGTCACTAAACCCTCAAGAAACTGAACCTTAAGAGGGTATTGGTGAACCCTGTCGTGGATGTGATTCAAATATGGGGCACTGAACCTTAAGAGTAGGGTACTGCATAAGACGGGACGGAAAAGTGTTTAGGGTTGGATTAGGCGGACTCGCTTCGCGGCTCCGCCTAATCCAACCCTAAACCCTTTTCCTTATTGAAGGTCACTAAACCCGCAAGAAACTGAACCCTAAGAGGGTATAGGTGAACCCTGTCGTGGATGTGATTCAAAGATGGGGCACTGAACCTTAAGAGTAGGGTACTGCATAAGACGGGACGGAAAAGGGTTTGGGGTTGGATTAGGCGAACCCGCTTCGCGGCTCTGCCTAATCCAACCCTAAACCATTTTCCTTATCCAAGGTCACTAAACCCGCAAGAAACTGAATCCTAAGAGGGTATTGGTAAACCCTTTCGTGGATGTGATTCAAAAATGGGGCACTGAACCTTAAGAGTAGGGTACTGCATAAGACGGGACGGAAAAGGGTTTAGGGTTGGATTAGGCGAACCCGCTTCGCGGCTCCGCCTAATCCAACCCTAAACCCTTTATCTTATTCAAGGTCACTAAACCCGCAAGAAACTGAACCCTAAGAGGGTATTGGTGAACCCTGTCGTGGATGTGATTCAAAGATGGGGCACGGGACGGAAAAGTGTTTATGGTTGGATTAGGCGGACCCGCTTCGCGGCTCCGCCTAATCCAACCCTAAACCCTTTTCCTTATTCAAGGTCACTAAACCCTCAAGAAACTGAACCTTAAGAGGGTATTGGTGAACCCTGTCGTGGATGTGATTCAAAGATGGGGCACTGAACCTTAAGAGTAGGGTACTGCATAAGACGGGACGGAAAAGTGTTTAGGGTTGGACTAGGCGGACCCGCTTCGCGGCTCCGCCTAATCCAACCCTAAACCCTTTTCCTTATTCAAGGTCACTAAACCCTCAAGAAACTGAACCTTAAGAGGGTATTGGTGAACCCTGTCGTGGATGTGATTCAAAGATGGGGCACTGAACCTTAAGAGTAGGGTACTGCATAAGACGGGACGGAAAAGTGTTTAGGGTTGGATTAGGCGGACCCGCTTCGCGGCTCCGCCTAATCCAACCCTAAACCCTTTTCCTTATTGAAGGTCACTAAACCCGCAAGAAAATGAACCCTAAGAGGGTATAGGTGAACCCTGTCGTGGATGTGATTCAAAGATGGGGCACTGAACCTTAAGAGTAGGGTACTGCATAAGACGGGACGGAAAAGGGTTTGGGGTTGGATTAGGCGAACCCGCTTCGCGGCTCTGCCTAAAACAACCCTAAACCATTTTCCTTAACCAAGGTCACTAAACCCGCAAGAAACTGAACCCTAAGAGGGTATTGGTAAACCCTTTCGTGGATGTGATTCAAAAATGGGGCACTGAACTTTAAGAGTAGGGTACTGCATAAGACGGGACGGAAAAGGGTTTAGGGTTGGATTAGGCGAACCCGCTTCGCGGCTCCGCCTAATCCAACCCTAAACCCTTTATCTTATTCAAGGTCACTAAACCCGCAAGAAACTGAACCCTAAGAGGGTATTGGTGAACCCTGTCGTGGATGTGATTCAAAGATGGGGCACGGGACGGAAAAGTGTTTATGGTTGGATTAGGCGGACCCGCTTCGCGGCTCCGCCTAATCCAACCCTAAACCCTTTTCCTTATTGAAGGTCACTAAACCCGCATGAAACTGAACCCTAAGAGGGTATTGGTGAACCCTGTCGTGGATGTGATTCAAAGATGGGGCACTGAACCTTAAGAGTAGGGTACTGCATAAGACAGGACGGAAAAGGGTTTGGGGTTGGATTACGCGGACCCGCTTCGCGGCTCTGCCTAATCCAACCCTAAACCATTTTCCTTATTGAAGGTCACTAAACCCGCATGAAACTGAACCCTAAGAGGGTATTGGTGAACCCTGTCGTGGATGTGATTCAAAGATGGGGCACTGAACCTTAAGAGTAGGGTACTGTATAAGACGGGACGGAAAAGTGTTTAGGGTTGGATTAGGCGGACCCGCTTCGCGGCTCCGCCTAATCCAACCCTAAACCCTTTTCCTTATTCAAGGTAACTAAACCCGCAAGAAACTGAACCCTAAGAGGGTATTGGTGATCCCTGTCGTGGATGTGATTCAAAGATGGGGCACTGAACCTTAAGAGTAGGGTACTGCATAAGACGGGACTGAAAAGGGTTTAGGGTTTGATTAGGCGAACCCGCTTCGCGGCTCCGCCTAATCCAACCCTAAACCCTTTTCCTTATCCAAGGTCACTAAACCCGCAAGAAACTGAACCCTAAGAGGGTATTGGTGAACCCTGTCGTGGATGTGATTCAAAGATGGGGCACTGAACCTTAAGAGTAGGGTACTGCATAAGACGGGACGGAAAAGGGTTTAGGGTTGGATTAGGTGAACCCGCTTCGCGGCTCCGCCTAATCCAACCCTAAACCCTTTATCTTATTCAAGGTCACTAAACGCGCAAGAAACTGAACCCTAGGAGGGTATTGGTGAACCCTGTCGTGGATGTGATTCAAAGATGGGGCACGGGACGGAAAAGTGTTTAGGGTTGGATTAGGCGGACCCGCTTCGCGGCTCCGCCTAATCCAACTCTAAACCCTTTTCCTTATTGAAGGTCACTAAACCCGCATGAAACTGAACCCTAAGAGGGTATTGGTGAACCCTGTCGTGGATGTGATTCAAAGATGGGGCACTGAACCTTAAGAGTAGGGTACTGCATAAGACGGGACGGAAAAGTGTTTAGGGTTGTATTAGGCGGACCCGCTTCGCGGCTCCGCCTAATCCAACCCTAAACCCTTTTCCTTATTCAAGGTAACTAAACCCGCAAGAAACTGCACCCTAAGAGGGTATTGGTGAACCCTGTCGTGGATGTGATTCAAAGATGGGGCACTGAACCTTAAGAGTAGGGTACTGCATAAGACGGGACTGAAAAGGGTTTAGGGTTGGATTAGGCGAACCCGCTTCGCGGCTCCGCCTAATCCAACCCTAAACCCTTTTCCTTATTCAAGGTCACTAAACCCGCAAGAAACTGAATCCTAAGAGGGTATTGGTAAACCCTTTCGTGGATGTGATTCAAAAATGGGGCACTGAACCTTAAGAGTAGGGTACTGCAAAAGACGGGACGGAAAAGGGTTTAGGGTTGGATTAGGCGAACCCGCTTCGCGGCTCCGCCTAATCCAACCCTAAACCCTTTATCTTATTCAAGGTCACTAAACGCGCAAGAAACTGAACCCTAAGAGGGTATTGGTGAACCCTGTCGTGGATGTGATTCAAAGATGGGGCACGGGACGGAAAAGTGTTTAGGGTTGGATTAGGCGGACCCGCTTCGCGGCTCCGCCTAATCCAACTCTAAACCCATTTCCTTATTGAAGGTCACTAAACCCGCATGAAACTGAACCCTAAGAGGGTATTGGTGAACCCTGTCGTGGATGTGATTCAAAGATGGGGCACTGAACCTTAAGAGTAGGGTACTGCATAAGACGGGACGGAAAAGTGTTTAGGGTTGTATTAGGCGGACCCGCTTCGCGGCTCCGCCTAATCCAACCCTAAACCCTTTTCCTTATTCAAGGTAACTAAACCCGCAAGAAACTGAACCCTAAGAGGGTATTGGTGAACCCTGTCGTGGATGTGATTCAAAGATGGGGCACTGAACCTTAAGAGTAGGGTACTGCATAAGACGGGACTGAAAAGGGTTTAGGGTTGGATTAGGCGAACCCGCTTCGCGGCTCCGCCTAATCCAACCCTAAACCCTTTTCCTTATTCAAGGTCACTAAACCCGCAAGAAACTGAATCCTAAGAGGGTATTGGTAAACCCTTTCGTGGATGTGATTAAAAAATGGGGCACTGAACCTTAAGAGTAGGGTACTGTAAAAGACGGGACGGAAAAGGGTTTAGGGTTGGATTAGGCGAACCCGCTTCGCGGCTCCGCCTAATCCAACCCTAAACCCTTTATCTTATTCAAGGTCACTAAACCCGCAAGAAACTGAACCCTAAGAGGGTATTGGTGAACCCTGTCGTGGATGTGATTCAAAGATGGGGCACGGAACGGAAAAGTGTTTACGGTTGGATTAGGCGGACCCGCTTCGCGGCTCCGCCTAATCCAACCCTAAACCCTTTTCCTTATTGAAGGTCACTAAACCCGCATGAAACTGAACCCTAAGAGGGTATTGGTGAACCCTGTCGTGGATGTGATTCAAAGATGGGGCACTGAACCATAAGAGTAGGGTACTGCATAAGACGGGACGGAAAAGTGTTTAGGGTTGGATTAGGCGGACCCGCTTCGCAGCTCCGCCTAATCCAACCCTAAACCCTTTTCCTTATTCAAGGTCACTAAACCCGCAAGAAACTGAACCCTAAGAGGGTATTGGTGAACCCTGTCGTGGATGTGATTCAAAGATGGGGCACTGAACCTTAAGAGTAGGGTACTGCATAAGACAGGACGGAAAAGGGTTTGGGGTTGGATTAGGCGGACCCGCTTCGCGGCTCTGCCTAATCCAACCCTAAACCATTTTCCTTATCCAAGGTCACTAAACCCGCAAGAAACTGAACCCTGAGAGGGTATTGGTAAACCCTTTCGTGGATGTGATTCAAAAATGGGGCACTGAACCTTAAGAGTAGGGTACTGCATAAGACGGGACGAAAAAGGGTTTAGGGTTGGATTAGGCGAACCCGCTTCGCGGCTCCGCCTAATCCTACCCTAAACCCTTTATCTTATTCAAGGTCACTAAACCCGCAAGAAACTGAACCCTAAGAGGGTATTGGTGAACCCTGTCGTGGATGTGATTCAAAGATGGGGCACGGGACGGAAAAGTGTTTATGGTTGGATTAGGCGGACCCGCTTCGCAGCTCCGCCTAATCCAACCCTAAACCCTTTTCCTTATTGAAGGTCACTAAACCCGCATGAAACTGAACCCTAAGAGGGTATTGGTGAACCCTGTCGTGGATGTGATTCAAAGATGGGGCACTGAACCTTAAGAGTAGGGTACTGCATAAGACGGGACGGAAAAGGGTTTAGGGTTGGATTAGGCGAACCCGCTTCGCGGCTCCGCCTAATCCAACCCTAAACCCTTTTCCTTATTCAAGGTCACTAAACCCGCAAGAAACTGAACCCTAAGAAGGTATTGGTGAACCCTGTCGTGGATGTGATTCAAAGATGGGGCACTGAACCTTAAGAGTAGGGTACTGCATAAGACGGGACGGAAAAGGGTTTAGGGTTGGATTAGGCGAACCCGCTTCGCGGCTCCGCCTAATCCAACCCTAAACCCTTTTCCTTATTCAAGGTCACTAAACCCGCAAGAAACTGAACCTTAAGAGGGTATTGGTGAACCCTGTCGTGGATGTGATTCAAAGATGGGGCACTGAACCTTAAGAGTAGGGTACTGCATAAGACGTGACGGAAAAGTGTTTAGGGTTGGATTAGGCGGACCCGCTTCGCGGCTCCGCCTAATCCAACCCTAAACCCTTTTCCTTATTGAAGGTCACTAAACCCGCAAGAAACTGAACCCTAAGAGGGTATTGGTGAACCCTGTCGTGGATGTGATTCAAAGATGGGGCACTGAACCTTAAGAGTAGGGTACTGCATAAGACGGGACGGAAAAGGGTTTGGGGTTGGATTAGGCGAACCCGCTTCGCGGCTCTGCCTAATCCAACCCTAAACCATTTTCCTTATCCAAGGTCACTAAACCCGCAAGAAACTGAATCCTAAGAGGGTATTGGTAAACCCTTTCGTGGATGTGATTCAAAAATGGGGCACTGAACCTTAAGAGTAGGGTACTGCATAAGACGGGACGGAAAAGGGTTTAGGGTTGGATTAGGCGAACCCGCTTCGCGGCTCTGCCTAATCCAACCCTAAACCCTTTATCTTATTCAAGGTCACTAAACCCGCAAGAAACTGAACCCTAAGAGGGTATTAGTGAACCCTGTCGTGGATGTGATTCAAAGATGGGGCACGGGACGGAAAAGTGTTTATGGTTGGATTAGGCGGAACCGCTTCGCGGCTCCGCCTAATCCAACCCTAAACCCTTTTCCTTATTGAAGGTCACTAAACCCGCATGAAACTGAACCCTAAGAGGGTATTGGTGAACCCTGTCGTGGATGTGATTCAAAGATGGGGCACTGAACCATAAGAGTAGGGTACTGCATAAGACGGGACGGAAAAGTGTTTAGGGTTGGACTAGGCGGACCCGCTTCGCGGCTCCGCCTAATCCAACCCTAAACCCTTTTCCTTATTCAAGGTCACTAAACCCTCAAGAAACTGAACCTTAAGAGGGTATTGGTGAACCCTGTCGTGGATGTGATTCAAAGATGGGGCACTGAACCTTAAGAGTAGGGTACTGCATAAGACGGGACGGAAAAGGGTTTGGGGTTGGATTAGGCGAACCCGCTTCGCGGCTCTGCCTAATCCAACCCTAAACCATTTTCCTTATCCAAGGTCACTAAACCCGCAAGAAACTGAATCCTAAGAGGGTATTGGTAAACCCTTTCGTGGATGTGATTCAAAAATGGGGCACTGAACCTTAAGAGTAGGGTACTGCATAAGACGGGACGGAAAAGGGTTTAGGGTTGGATTAGGCGAACCCGCTTCGCGGCTCCGCCTAATCCAACCCTAAACCCTTTATCTTATTCAAGGTCACTAAACCCGCAAGAAACTGAACCCTAAGAGGGTATTGGTGAACCCTGTCGTGGATGTGATTCAAAGATGGGGCACGGGACGGAAAAGTGTTTATGGTTGGATTAGGCGGACCCGCTTCGCGGCTCCGCCTAATCCAACCCTAAACCCTTTTCCTTATTGAAGGTCACTAAACCCGCATGAAACTGAACCCTAAGAGGGTATTGGTGAACCTTGTCGTGGATGTGATTCAAAGATGGGGCACTGAACCTTAAGAGTAGGGTACTGCATAAGACGGGACGGAAAAGGGTTTGGGGTTGGATTAGGCGAACCCGCTTCGCGGCTCTGCCTAATCCAACCCTAAACCATTTTCCTTATCCAAGGTCACTAAACCCGCAAGAAACTGAATCCTAAGAGGGTATTGGTAAACCCTTTCGTGGATGTGATTCAAAAATGGGGCACTGAACCTTAAGAGTAGGGTACTGCATAAGACGGGACGGAAAAGGGTTTAGGGTTGGATTAGGCGAACCCGCTTCGCGGCTCCGCCTAATCCAACCCTAAACCCTTTATCTTATTCAAGGTCACTAAACCCGCAAGAAACTGAACCCTAAGAGGGTATTGGTGAACCCTGTCGTGGATGTGATTCAAAGATGGGGCACGGGACGGAAAAGTGTTTATGGTTGGATTAGGCGGACCCGCTTCGCGGCTCCGCCTAATCCAACCCTAAACCCTTTTCCTTATTGAAGGTCACTAAACCCGCATGAAACTGAACCGTAAGAGGGTATTGGTGAACCTTGTCGTGGATGTGATTCAAAGATGGGGCACTGAACCATAAGAGTAGGGTACTGCATAAGACGGGACGGAAAAGTGTTTAGGGTTGGATTAGGCGGACCCGCTTCGCGGCTCCGCCTAATCCAACCCTAAACCCTTTTCCTTATTGAAGGTCACTAAACCCGCAAGAAACTGAACCCTAAGAGGGTATTGGTGAACCCTGTCGTGGATGTGATTCAAAGATGGGGCACTGAACCTTAAGAGTAGGGTACTGCATAAGACGGGACGGAAAAGGGTTTGGGGTTGGATTAGGCGAACCCGCTTCGCGGCTCTGCCTAATCCAACCCTAAACCATTTTCCTTATCCAAGGTCACTAAACCCGCAAGAAACTGAATCCTAAGAGGGTATTGGTAAACCCTTTCGTGGATGTGATTCAAAAATGGGGCACTGAACCTTAAGAGTAGGGTACTGCATAAGACGGGACGGAAAAGGGTTTAGGGTTGGATTAGGCGAACCCGCTTCGCGGCTCCGCCTAATCCAACCCTAAACCCTTTATCTTATTCAAGGTCACTAAACCCGCAAGAAACTGAACCCTAAGAGGGTATTGGTGAACCCTGTCGTGGATGTGATTCAAAGATGGGGCACGGGACGGAAAAGTGTTTATGGTTGGATTAGGCGGACCCGCTTCGCGGCTCCGCCTAATCCAACCCTAAACCCTTTTCCTTTTTGAAGGTCACTAAACCCGCATGAAACTGAACCCTAAGAGGGTATTGGTGAACCCTGTCGTGGATGTGATTCAAAGATGGGGCACTGAACCATAAGAGTAGGGTACTGCATTAGACGGGACGGAAAAGTGTTTAGGGTTGGATTAGGCGGACCCGCTTCGCAGCTCCGCCTAATCCAACCCTAAACCCTTTTCCTTATTCAAGGTCACTAAACCCGCAAGAAACTGAACCCTAAGAGGGTATTGGTGAACCCTGTCGTGGATGTGATTCAAAGATGGGGCACTGAACCTTAAGAGTAGGGTACTGCATAAGACGGGACGGAAAAGGGTTTGGGGTTGGATTAGGCGGACCCGCTTCGCGGCTCTGCCTAATCCAACCCTAAACCATTTTCCTTATCCAAGGTCACTAAACCCGCAAGAAACTGAATCCTAAGAGGGTATTGGTAAACCCTTTCGTGGATGTGATTCAAAAATGGGGCACTGAACCTTAAGAGTAGGGTACTGCATAAGACGGGACGGAAAAGGGTTTAGGGTTGGATTAGGCGAACCCGCTTCGCGGCTCCGCCTAATCCAACCCTAAACCCTTTATCTTATTCAAGGTCACTAAACCCGCAAGAAACTGAACCCTAAGAGGGTATTAGTGAACCCTGTCGTGGATGTGATTCAAAGATGGGGCACGGGACGGAAAAGTGTTTATGGTTGGATTAGGCGGACCCGCTTCGCGGCTCCGCCTAATCCAACCCTAAACCCTTTTCCTTATTGAAGGTCACTAAACCCGCATGAAACTGAACCCTAAGAGGGTATTGGTGAACCCTGTCGTGGATGTGATTCAAAGATGGGGCACTGAACCTTAAGAGTAGGGGTACTGCATAAGACGGGACGGAAAAGAGTTTAGGGTTGGATTAGGCGAACCCGCTTCGCGGCTCCGCCTAATCCAACCCTAAACCCTTTATCTTATTCAAGGTCACTAAACCCTCAAGAAACTGAACCCTAAGAGGGTATTGGTGAACCCTGTCGTGGATGTGATTCAAAGATGGGGCACGGGACGGAAAAGTGTTTATGGTTGGATTAGGCGGACCCGCTTCGCGGCTCCGCCTAATCCAACCCTAAACCCTTTTCCTTTTTGAAGGTCACTAAACCCGCATGAAACTGAACCCTAAGAGGGTATTGGTGAACCCTGTCGTGGATGTGATTCAAAGATGGGGCACTGAACCATAAGAGTAGGGTACTGCATAAGACGGGACGGAAAAGTGTTTAAGGTTGGATTAGGCGGACCCGCTTCGCAGCTCCGCCTAATCCAACCCTAAACCCTTTTCCTTATTCAAGGTCACTAAACCCGCAAGAAACTGAACCCTAAGAGGGTATTGGTGAACCCTGTCGTGGATGTGATTCAAAGATGGGGCACTGAACCTTAAGAGTAGGGTACTGCATAAGACGGGACGGAAAAGGGTTTGGGGTTGGATTAGGCGGACCCGCTTCGCGGCTCTGCCTAATCCAACCCTAAACCATTTTCCTTATCCAAGGTCACTAAACCCGCAAGAAACTGAACCCTAAGAGGGTATTGGTAAACCCTTTCGTAGATGTGATTCAAAAATGGGGCACTGAACCTTAAGAGTAGGGTACTGCATAAGACGGGACGAAAAAGGGTTTAGGGTTGGATTAGGCGAACCCGCTTCGCGGCTCCGCCTAATCCAACCCTAAACCCTTTATCTTATTCAAGGTCACTAAACCCGCAAGAAACTGAACCCTAAGAGGGTATTGGTGAACCCTGTCGTGGATGTGATTCAAAGATGGGGCACGGGACGGAAAAGTGTTTAGGGTTGGATTAGGCGGACCCGCTTTGCGGCTCCGCCTAATCCAACCCTAAACCCTTTTCCTTATTGAAGGTCACTAAACCCGCATGAAACTGAACCCTAAGAGGGTATTGGTGAACCCTGTCGTGGATGTGATTCAAAGATGGGGCACTGAACCTTAAGAGTAGGGTACTGCATAAGACGGGACGGAAAAGTGTTTAGGGTTGGATTAGGCGGACCCGCTTCGCGGCTCCGCCTAATCCAACCCTAAACCCTTTTCCTTATTGAAGGTCACTAAACCCGCATGAAACTGAACCCTAAGAGGGTATTGGTGAACCCTGTCGTGGATGTGATTCAAAGATGGGGCACTGAACCTTAAGAGTAGGGTACTGCATAAGACGGGACGGAAAAGGGTTTAGGGTTGGATTAGGCGAACCCGCTTCGCGGCTCCGCCTAATCCAACCCTAAACTCTTTTCCTTATTCAAGGTCACTAAACCCGCAAGAAACTGAACCCTAAGAGGGTATTGGTGAACCCTGTCGTGGATGTGATTCAAAGATGGGGCACTGAACCTTAAGAGTAGGGTACTGCATAAGACGGGACGGAAAAGTGTTTAGGGTTGGATTAGGCGGACCCGCTTCGCGGCTCCGCCTAATCCAACCGTAAACCCTTTTCCTTATTCAAGGTCACTAAACCCGCAAGAAACTGAACCTTAAGAGGGTATTGGTGAACCCTGTCGTGGATGTGATTCAAAGATGGGGCATTGAACCTTAAGAGTAGGGTACTGCATAAGATAGGACTGAAAAGGGTTTAGGGTTGGATTAGGCGAACCCGCTTCGCGGCTCCGTCTAATCCAACCCTAAACCCTTTTCCTTATTCAAGGTCACTAAACCCGCAAGAAACTTAACCCTAAGAGGGTATTGGTGAACCCTGTCGTGGATGTGATTCAAAAATGGGGCACTGAACCTTAAGAGTAGGGTACTGCATAAGACGGGACGGAAAAGGGTTTAGGGTTGGATTAGGCGAACCCACTTCGCGGCTCCGCCTAATCCAACCCTAAACCATTTTCCTTATCCAAGGTCACTAAACCCGCAAGAAACTGAACCCTAAGAGGGTATTGGTGAACCCTGTCGTGGATGTGATTCAAAGATGGGGCACTGAACCTTAAGAGTAGGGTACTGCATAAGACCGGACGGAAAAGGGTTTAGGGTTGGATTAGGCGAACCCGCTTCGCGGCTCCGCCTAATCCAACCCTAAACCCTTTTCCTTATTCAAGGTCACTAAACCCGCAAGAAACTGAACCCTAAGAAGGTATTGGTGAACCCTGTCGTGGATGTGATTCAAAGATGGGGCACTGAACCTTAAGAGTAGGGTACTGCATAAGACGGGACGGAAAAGGGTTTAGGGTTGGATTAGGCGAACCCGCTTCGCGGCTCCGCCTAATCCAACCCTAAACCCATTTCCTTATTCAAGGTCACTAAACCCGCAAGAAACTGAACCTTAAGAGGGTATTGGTGAACCCTGTCGTGGATGTGATTCAAAGATGGGGCACTGAACCTTAAGAGTAGGGTACTGCATAAGACGGGACGGAAAAGTGTTTAGGGTTGGATTAGGCGGACCCGCTTCGCGGCTCCGCCTAATCCAACCCTAAACCCTTTTCCTTATTGAAGGTCACTAAACCCGCAAGAAACTGAACCCTAAGAGGGTATTGGTGAACCCTGTCGTGGATGTGATTCAAAGATGGGGCACTGAACCTTAAGAGTAGGGTACTGCATAAGACGGGACGGAAAAGGGTTTGGGGTTGGATTAGGCGAACCCGCTTCGCGGCTCTGCCTAATCCAACCCTAAACCATTTTCCTTATCCAAGGTCACTAAACCCGCAAGAAACTGAATCCTAAGAGGGTATTGGTAAACCCTTTCGTGGATGTGATTCAAAAATGGGGCACTGAACCTTAAGAGTAGGGTACTGCATAAGACGGGACGGAAAAGGGTTTAGGGTTGGATTAGGCGAACCCGCTTCGCGGCTCTGCCTAATCCAACCCTAAACCCTTTATCTTATTCAAGGTCACTAAACCCGCAAGAAACTGAACCCTAAGAGGGTATTAGTGAACCCTGTCGTGGATGTGATTCAAAGATGGGGCACGGGACGGAAAAGTGTTTATGGTTGGATTAGGCGGACCCGCTTCGCGGCTCCGCCTAATCCAACCCTAAACCCTTTTCCTTATTGAAGGTCACTAAACCCGCATGAAACTGAACCCTAAGAGGGTATTGGTGAACCCTGTCGTGGATGTGATTCAAAGATGGGGCACTGAACCTTAAGAGTAGGGTACTGCATAAGACGGGACGGAAAAGTGTTTAGGGTTGGACTAGGCGGACCCGCTTCGCGGCTCCGCCTAATCCAACCCTAAACCCTTTTCCTTATTCAAGGTCACTAAACCCTCAAGAAACTGAACCTTAAGAGGGTATTGGTGAACCCTGTCGTGGATGTGATTCAAAGATGGGGCACTGAACCTTAAGAGTAGGGTACTGCATAAGACGGGACGGAAAAGGGTTTGGGGTTGGATTAGGCGAACCCGCTTCGCGGCTCTGCCTAATCCAACCCTAAACCATTTTCCTTATCCAAGGTCACTAAACCCGCAAGAAACTGAATCCTAAGAGGGTATTGGTAAACCCTTTCGTGGATGTGATTCAAAAATGGGGCACTGAACCTTAAGAGTAGGGTACTGCATAAGACGGGACGGAAAAGGGTTTAGGGTTGGATTAGGCGAACCCGCTTCGCGGCTCCGCCTAATCCAACCCTAAACCCTTTATCTTATTCAAGGTCACTAAACCCGCAAGAAACTGAACCCTAAGAGGGTATTGGTGAACCCTGTCGTGGATGTGATTCAAAGATGGGGCACGGGACGGAAAAGTGTTTATGGTTGGATTAGGCGGACCCGCTTCGCGGCTCCGCCTAATCCAACCCTAAACCCTTTTCCTTATTGAAGGTCACTAAACCCGCATGAAACTGAACCCTAAGAGGGTATTGGTGAACCTTGTCGTGGATGTGATTCAAAGATGGGGCACTGAACCTTAAGAGTAGGGTACTGCATAAGACGGGACGGAAAAGGGTTTGGGGTTGGATTAGGCGAACCCGCTTCGCGGCTCTGCCTAATCCAACCCTAAACCATTTTCCTTATCCAAGGTCACTAAACCCGCAAGAAACTGAATCCTAAGAGGGTATTGGTAAACCCTTTCGTGGATGTGATTCAAAAATGGGGCACTGAACCTTAAGAGTAGGGTACTGCATAAGACGGGACGGAAAAGGGTTTAGGGTTGGATTAGGCGAACCCGCTTCGCGGCTCCGCCTAATCCAACCCTAAACCCTTTATCTTATTCAAGGTCACTAAACCCGCAAGAAACTGAACCCTAAGAGGGTATTGGTGAACCCTGTCGTGGATGTGATTCAAAGATGGGGCACGGGACGGAAAAGTGTTTATGGTTGGATTAGGCGGACCCGCTTCGCGGCTCCGCCTAATCCAACCCTAAACCCTTTTCCTTATTGAAGGTCACTAAACCCGCATGAAACTGAACCCTAAGAGGGTATTGGTGAACCCTGTCGTGGATGTGATTCAAAGATGGGGCACTGAACCTTAAGAGTAGGGTACTGCATAAGACGGGACGGAAAAGTGTTTAGGGTTGGACTAGGCGGACCCGCTTCGCGGCTCCGCCTAATCCAACCCTAAACCCTTTTCCTTATTCAAGGTCACTAAACCCTCAAGAAACTGAACCTTAAGAGGGTATTGGTGAACCCTGTCGTGGATGTGATTCAAAGATGGGGCACTGAACCTTAAGAGTAGGGTACTGCATAAGACGGGACGGAAAAGGGTTTGGGGTTGGATTAGGCGAACCCGCTTCGCGGCTCTGCCTAATCCAACCCTAAACCATTTTCCTTATCCAAGGTCACTAAACCCGCAAGAAACTGAATCCTAAGAGGGTATTGGTAAACCCTTTCGTGGATGTGATTCAAAAATGGGGCACTGAACCTTAAGAGTAGGGTACTGCATAAGACGGGACGGAAAAGGGTTTAGGGTTGGATTAGGCGAACCCGCTTCGCGGCTCCGCCTAATCCAACCCTAAACCCTTTATCTTATTCAAGGTCACTAAACCCGCAAGAAACTGAACCCTAAGAGGGTATTGGTGAACCCTGTCGTGGATGTGATTCAAAGATGGGGCACGGGACGGAAAAGTGTTTATGGTTGGATTAGGCGGACCCGCTTCGCGGCTCCGCCTAATCCAACCCTAAACCCTTTTCCTTATTGAAGGTCACTAAACCCGCATGAAACTGAACCCTAAGAGGGTATTGGTGAACCTTGTCGTGGATGTGATTCAAAGATGGGGCACTGAACCTTAAGAGTAGGGTACTGCATAAGACGGGACGGAAAAGGGTTTGGGGTTGGATTAGGCGAACCCGCTTCGCGGCTCTGCCTAATCCAACCCTAAACCATTTTCCTTATCCAAGGTCACTAAACCCGCAAGAAACTGAATCCTAAGAGGGTATTGGTAAACCCTTTCGTGGATGTGATTCAAAAATGGGGCACTGAACCTTAAGAGTAGGGTACTGCATAAGACGGGACGGAAAAGGGTTTAGGGTTGGATTAGGCGAACCCGCTTCGCGGCTCCGCCTAATCCAACCCTAAACCCTTTATCTTATTCAAGGTCACTAAACCCGCAAGAAACTGAACCCTAAGAGGGTATTGGTGAACCCTGTCGTGGATGTGATTCAAAGATGGGGCACGGGACGGAAAAGTGTTTATGGTTGGATTAGGCGGACCCGCTTCGCGGCTCCGCCTAATCCAACCCTAAACCCTTTTCCTTATTGAAGGTCACTAAACCCGCATGAAACTGAACCCTAAGAGGGTATTGGTGAACCTTGTCGTGGATGTGATTCAAAGATGGGGCACTGAACCATAAGAGTAGGGTACTGCATAAGACGGGACGGAAAAGTGTTTAGGGTTGGATTAGGCGGACCCGCTTCGCGGCTCCGCCTAATCCAACCCTAAACCCTTTTCCTTATTGAAGGTCACTAAACCCGCAAGAAACTGAACCCTAAGAGGGTATTGGTGAACCCTGTCGTGGATGTGATTCAAAGATTGGGCACTGAACCTTAAGAGTAGGGTACTGCATAAGACGGGACGGAAAAGGGTTTGGGGTTGGATTAGGCGAACCCGCTTCGCGGCTCTGCATAATCCAACCCTAAACCATTTTCCTTATCCAAGGTCACTAAACCCGCAAGAAACTGAATCCTAAGAGGGTATTGGTAAACCCTTTCGTGGATGTGATTCAAAAATGGGGCACTGAACCTTAAGAGTAGGGTACTGCATAAGACGGGACGGAAAAGGGTTTAGGGTTGGATTAGGCGAACCCGCTTCGCGGCTCCGCCTAATCCAACCCTAAACCCTTTATCTTATTCAAGGTCACTAAACCCGCAAGAAACTGAACCCTAAGAGGGTATTGGTGAACCCTGTCGTGGATGTGATTCAAAGATGGGGCACGGGACGGAAAAGTGTTTATGGTTGGATTAGGCGGACCCGCTTCGCGGCTCCGCCTAATCCAACCCTAAACCCTTTTCCTTTTTGAAGGTCACTAAACCCGCATGAAACTGAACCCTAAGAGGGTATTGGTGAACCCTGTCGTGGATGTGATTCAAAGATGGGGCACTGAACCATAAGAGTAGGGTACTGCATTAGACGGGACGGAAAAGTGTTTAGGGTTGGATTAGGCGGACCCGCTTCGCAGCTCCGCCTAATCCAACCCTAAACCCTTTTCCTTATTCAAGGTCACTAAACCCGCAAGAAACTGAACCCTAAGAGGG
Source organism: Agrostemma githago (assembly GCA_958450325.1). Classification (NCBI taxonomy): domain Eukaryota; kingdom Viridiplantae; phylum Streptophyta; class Magnoliopsida; order Caryophyllales; family Caryophyllaceae; genus Agrostemma; species Agrostemma githago. The sequence goes on from OY288245.1 coordinate 42,304,546, forward strand.
TATTGGTGAACCCTGTCGTGGATGTGATTCAAAGATGGGGCACTGAACCTTAAGAGTAGGGTACTGCATAAGACGGGACGGAAAAGGGTTTGGGGTTGGATTAGGCGGACCCGCTTCGCGGCTCTGCCTAATCCAACCCTAAACCATTTTCCTTATCCAAGGTCACTAAACCCGCAAGAAACTGAATCCTAAGAGGGTATTGGTAAACCCTTTCGTGGATGTGATTCAAAAATGGGGCACTGAACCTTAAGAGTAGGGTACTGCATAAGACGGGACGGAAAAGGGTTTAGGGTTGGATTAGGCGAACCCGCTTCGCGGCTCCGCCTAATCCAACCCTAAACCCTTTATCTTATTCAAGGTCACTAAACCCGCAAGAAACTGAACCCTAAGAGGGTATTAGTGAACCCTGTCGTGGATGTGATTCAAAGATGGGGCACGGGACGGAAAAGTGTTTATGGTTGGATTAGGCGGACCCGCTTCGCGGCTCCGCCTAATCCAACCCTAAACCCTTTTCCTTATTGAAGGTCACTAAACCCGCATGAAACTGAACCCTAAGAGGGTATTGGTGAACCCTGTCGTGGATGTGATTCAAAGATGGGGCACTGAACCTTAAGAGTAGGGGTACTGCATAAGACGGGACGGAAAAGAGTTTAGGGTTGGATTAGGCGAACCCGCTTCGCGGCTCCGCCTAATCCAACCCTAAACCCTTTATCTTATTCAAGGTCACTAAACCCGCAAGAAACTGAACCCTAAGAGGGTATTGGTGAACCCTGTCGTGGATGTGATTCAAAGATGGGGCACGGGACGGAAAAGTGTTTATGGTTGGATTAGGCGGACCCGCTTCGCGGCTCCGCCTAATCCAACCCTAAACCCTTTTCCTTTTTGAAGGTCACTAAACCCGCATGAAACTGAACCCTAAGAGGGTATTGGTGAACCCTGTCGTGGATGTGATTCAAAGATGGGGCACTGAACCATAAGAGTAGGGTACTGCATAAGACGGGACGGAAAAGTGTTTAAGGTTGGATTAGGCGGACCCGCTTCGCAGCTCCGCCTAATCCAACCCTAAACCCTTTTCCTTATTCAAGGTCACTAAACCCGCAAGAAACTGAACCCTAAGAGGGTATTGGTGAACCCTGTCGTGGATGTGATTCAAAGATGGGGCACTGAACCTTAAGAGTAGGGTACTGCATAAGACGGGACGGAAAAGGGTTTGGGGTTGGATTAGGCGGACCCGCTTCGCGGCTCTGCCTAATCCAACCCTAAACCATTTTCCTTATCCAAGGTCACTAAACCCGCAAGAAACTGAACCCTAAGAGGGTATTGGTAAACCCTTTCGTAGATGTGATTCAAAAATGGGGCACTGAACCTTAAGAGTAGGGTACTGCATAAGACGGGACGAAAAAGGGTTTAGGGTTGGATTAGGCGAACCCGCTTCGCGGCTCCGCCTAATCCAACCCTAAACCCTTTATCTTATTCAAGGTCACTAAACCCGCAAGAAACTGAACCCTAAGAGGGTATTGGTGAACCCTGTCGTGGATGTGATTCAAAGATGGGGCACGGGACGGAAAAGTGTTTAGGGTTGGATTAGGCGGACCCGCTTTGCGGCTCCGCCTAATCCAACCCTAAACCCTTTTCCTTATTGAAGGTCACTAAACCCGCATGAAACTGAACCCTAAGAGGGTATTGGTGAACCCTGTCGTGGATGTGATTCAAAGATGGGGCACTGAACCTTAAGAGTAGGGTACTGCATAAGACGGGACGGAAAAGTGTTTAGGGTTGGATTAGGCGGACCCACTTCGCGGCTCCGCCTAATCCAACCCTAAACCCTTTTCCTTATTGAAGGTCACTAAACCCGCATGAAACTGAACCCTAAGAGGGTATTGGTGAACCCTGTCGTGGATGTGATTCAAAGATGGGGCACTGAACCTTAAGAGTAGGGTACTGCATAAGACGGGACGGAAAAGGGTTTGGGGTTGGATTAGGCGGACCCGCTTCGCGGCTCTGCCTAATCCAACCCTAAACCATTTTCCTTATCCAAGGTCACTAAACCCGCAAGAAACTGAACCCTAAGAGGGTATTGGTAAACCCTTTCGTAGATGTGATTCAAAAATGGGGCACTGAACCTTAAGAGTAGGGTACTGCATAAGACGGGACGAAAAAGGGTTTAGGGTTGGATTAGGCGAACCCGCTTCGCGGCTCCGCCTAATCCAACCCTAAACCCTTTATCTTATTCAAGGTCACTAAACCCGCAAGAAACTGAACCCTAAGAGGGTATTGGTGAACCCTGTCGTGGATGTGATTCAAAGATGGGGCACGGGACGGAAAAGTGTTTAGGGTTGGATTAGGCGGACCCGCTTTGCGGCTCCGCCTAATCCAACCCTAAACCCTTTTCCTTATTGAAGGTCACTAAACCCGCATGAAACTGAACCCTAAGAGGGTATTGGTGAACCCTGTCGTGGATGTGATTCAAAGATGGGGCACTGAACCTTAAGAGTAGGGTACTGCATAAGACGGGACGGAAAAGTGTTTAGGGTTGGATTAGGCGGACCCGCTTCGCGGCTCCGCCTAATCCAACCCTAAACCCTTTTCCTTATTGAAGGTCACTAAACCCGCATGAAACTGAACCCTAAGAGGGTATTGGTGAACCCTGTCGTGGATGTGATTCAAAGATGGGGCACTGAACCTTAAGAGTAGGGTACTGCATAAGACGGGACGGAAAAGGGTTTAGGGTTGGATTAGGCGAACCCGCTTCGCGGCTCCGCCTAATCCAACCCTAAACTCTTTTCCTTATTCAAGGTCACTAAACCCGCAAGAAACTGAACCCTAAGAGGGTATTGGTGAACCCTGTCGTGGATGTGATTCAAAGATGGGGCACTGAACCTTAAGAGTAGGGTACTGCATAAGACGGGACGGAAAAGTGTTTAGGGTTGGATTAGGCGGACCCGCTTCGCGGCTCCGCCTAATCCAACCGTAAACCCTTTTCCTTATTCAAGGTCACTAAACCCGCAAGAAACTGAACCTTAAGAGGGTATTGGTGAACCCTGTCGTGGATGTGATTCAAAGAAGGGGCATTGAACCTTAAGAGTAGGGTACTGCATAAGATAGGACTGAAAAGGGTTTAGGGTTGGATTAGGCGAACCCGCTTCGCGGCTCCGTCTAATCCAACCCTAAACCCTTTTCCTTATTCAAGGTCACTAAACCCGCAAGAAACTTAACCCTAAGAGGGTATTGGTGAACCCTGTCGTGGATGTGATTCAAAAATGGGGCACTGAACCTTAAGAGTAGGGTACTGCATAAGACGGGACGGAAAAGGGTTTAGGGTTGGATTAGGCGAACCCACTTCGCGGCTCCGCCTAATCCAACCCTAAACCATTTTCCTTATCCAAGGTCACTAAACCCGCAAGAAACTGAACCCTAAGAGGGTATTGGTGAACCCTTTCGTGGATGTGATTCAAAAATGGGGCACTGAACCTTAAGAGTAGGGTACTGCATAAGACGGGACGGAAAAGGGTTTAGGGTTGGATTAGGCGAACCCACTTCGCGGCTCCGCCTAATCCAACCCTAAACCCTTTTCCTTATTCTAGGTCACTAAACCCGCAAGAAACTGAACTCTAAGAGGGTATTGGTGAACCCTGTCGTGGATGTGATTCAAAGATGGGGCACTGAACCTTAAGAGTAGGGTACTGCATAAGACGGGACGGAAAAGGGTTTAGGGTTGGATTAGGCGAACCCGCTTCGCGGCTCCGCCTAATCCAACCCTAAACCCTTTTCCTTATTCAAGGTCACTAAACCCGCAAGAAACTGAACCCTAAGAGGGTATTGGTGAACCCTGTCGTGGATGTGATTCAAATATGGGGCACTGAACCTTAAGAGTAGGGTACTGCATAAGACGGGACGGAAAAGAGTTTAGGGTTGGATTAGGCGGACCCGCTTCGCGGCCCCGCCTAATCCAACCCTAAACCCTTTTCCTTATTGAAGGTCACTAAACCCGCAAGAAACTGAACCCTAAGAGGGTATTGGTGAACCCTGTCGTGGATGTGATTCAAAGATGGGGCACTGAACCTTAAGAGTAGGGTACTGCATAAGACAGGACGGAAAAGGGTTTGGGGTTGGATTAGGCGAACCCGCTTCGCGGCTCTGCCTAATCCAACCCTAAACCATTTTCCTTATCCAAGGTCACTAAACCCGTAAGAAACTGAACCCTAAGAGGGTATTGGTAAACCCTTTCGTGGATGTGATTCAAAAATGGGGAACTGAACCTTAAGAGTAGGGTACTGCATAAGACGGGACGGAAAAGGGTTTAGGGTTGGATTAGGCGGACCCGCTTCGCGGCTCCGCCTAATCCAACCCTAAACCCTTTTCCTTATTCAAGGTCACTAAACCCGCAAGAAACTGAACCCTAAGAGGGTATTGGTGAACCCTGTCGTGGATGTGATTCAAAGATGGGGCACTGAACCTTAAGAGTAGGGTACTGCATAAGACGGGACAGAAAAGGGTTTAGGGTTGGATTAGGCGAACCCACTTCGCGGCTCCGCCTAATCCAACCCTAAACCATTTTCCTTATCCAAGGTCACTAAACCCGCAAGAAACTGAACCCTAAGAGGGTATTGGTGAACCCTTTCGTATATGTGATTCAAAAATGGGGCACTGAACCTTAAGAGTAGGGTACTGCATAAGACGGGACGGAAAAGGGTTTAGGGTTGGATTAGGCGAACCCGCTTCGCGGCTCCGCCTAATCCAACCCTAAACCCTTTTCCTTATTCAAGGTCACTAAACCCGCAAGAAACTGAACCCTAAGAGGGTATTGGTTAACCCTGTCGTGGATGTGATTCAAAGATGGGGCACTGAACCTTAAGAGTAGGGTACTGCATAAGACGGGACGGAAAAGGGTTTAGGGTTGGATTAGGCGAACCCGCTTCGCGGCTCCGCCTAATCCAACCCTAAACCATTTTCCTTATCCAAGGTCACTAAACCCGCAAGAAACTGAACCCTAAGAGGGTATTGGTGAACCCTTTCGTGGATGTGATTCAAAAATGGGGCACTGAACCTTAAGAGTAGGGTACTGCATAAGACGGGACGGAAAAGTGTTTAGGGTTGGATTAGGCGAACCCGCTTCGCGGCCCCGCCTAATCCAACCCTAAACCCTTTTCCTTATTGAAGGTCACTAAACCCGCAAGAAACTGAACCCTAAGAGGGTATTGGTGAACCCTGTCGTGGATGTGATTCAAAGATGGGGAACTGAACCTTAAGAGTAGAGAACTGCATAAGACGGGACGGAAAAGGGTTTGGGGTTGGATTAGGCGAACCCGCTTCGCGGCTCTGCCTAATCCAACCCTAAACCATTTTCCTTATCCAATGTCACTAAACCCGCAAGAAACTGAACCCTAAGATGGTATTGGTAAACCCTTTCGTGGATGTGATTCAAAAATGGGGAACTGAACATTAAGAGTAGGGTACTGCATAAGACGGGACGGAAAAGGGTTTAGGGTTGGATTAGGCGGACCCGCTTCGCGGCTCCGCCTAATCCAACCCTAAACCCTTTTCCTTATTCAAGGTCACTAAACCCGCAAGAAACTGAACCCTAAGAGGGTATTGGTTAACCCTGTCGTGGATGTGATTCAAAGATGGGGCACTGAACCTTAAGAGTAGGGTACTGCATAAGACGGGACGGAAAAGGGTTTAGGGTTGGATTAGGCGGACCCGCTTCGCGGCTCTGCCTAATCCAACCCTAAACCCTTTTCCTTATTCAAGGTCACTAAACCCGCAAGAAACTGAACCCTAAGAGGGTATTGGTGAACCCTGTCGTGGATGTGATTCAAAGATGGGGCACTGAACCTTAAGAGTAGGGTACTGCATAAGACGGGACGGAAAAGGGTTTAGGGTTGGATTAGGCGAACCCGCTTCGCGGCTCCGCCTAATCCAACCCTAAACCCTTTTCCTTATTCAAGGTCACTAAACCCGCAAGAAACTGAACCCTAAGAGGGTATTGGTGAACCCTGTCGTGGATGTGATTCAAAGATGGGGCACTGAACCTTAAGAGTAGGGTACTGCATAAGACGGGACGGAAAAGTGTTTAGGGTTGGATTAGGCGGACCCGCTTCGCGGCCCCGCCTAATCCAACCCTAAACCCTTTTCCTTATTGAAGGTCACTAAACCCGCAAGAAACTGAACCCTAAGAGGGTATTGGTGAACCCTGTCGTGGATGTGATTCAAAGATGGGGCACTGAACCTTAAGAGTAGGGTACTGCATAAGACGGGACGGAAAAGGGTTTGGGGTTGGATTAGGCGAACCAGCTTCGCGGCTCTACCTAATCCAACCCTAAACCATTTTCCTTATCCAAGGTCACTAAACCCGCAAGAAACTGAACCCTAAGAGGGTATTGGTAAACCCTTTCGTGGATGTGATTCAAAAATGGGGAGCTGAACCATAAGAGTAGGGTACTGCATAAGACGGGACAGAAAAGGGTTTAGGGTTGGATTAGGCGAACCCGCTTCGCGGCTCCGCCTAATCCAACCCTAAACCCTTTTCCTTATTCAAGGTCACTAAACCCGCAAGAAACTGAACCCTAAGAGGGTATTGGTGAACCCTGTCGTGGATGTGATTCAAAGATGGGGCACTGAACCTTAAGAGTAGGGTACTGCATAAGACGGGACGGAAAAGTGTTTAGGGTTGGATTAGGCGGACCCGCTTCGCGGCCCCGCCTAATCCAACCCTAAACCCTTTTCCTTATTGAAGGTCACTAAACCCGCAAGAAACTGAACCCTAAGAGGGTATTGGTGAACCCTGTCGTGGATGTGATTCAAAGATGGGGCACTGAACCTTAAGAGTAGGGTACTGCATAAGACGGGACGGAAAAGGGTTTGGGGTTGGATTAGGCGAACCCGCTTCGCGGCTCTGCCTAATCCAACCCTAAACCATTTTCCTTATCCAAGGTCACTAAACCCGCAAGAAACTGAACCCTAAGAGGGTATTGGTAAACCCTTTCGTGGATGTGATTCAAAAATGGGGAACTGAACCTTAAGAGTAGGGTACTGCATAAGACGGGACGGAAAAGGGTTTAGGGTTGGATTAGGCGGACCCGCTTCGCGGCTCCGCCTAATCCAACCCTAAACCCTTTTCCTTATTCAAGGTCACTAAACCCGCAAGAAACTGAACCCTAAGAGGGTATTGGTGAACCCTGTCGTGGATGTGATTCAAAGATGGGGCACTGAACCTTAAGAGTAGGGTACTGCATAAGACGGGACGGAAAAGGGTTTAGGGTTGGATTAGGCGAACCCGCTTCGCGGCTCCGCCTAATCCAACCCTAAACCCTTTTCCTTATTCAAGGTCACTAAACCCGCAAGAAACTGAACCCTAAGAGGGTATTGGTGAACCCTGTCGTGGATGTGATTCAAAGATGGGGCACTGAACCTTAAGAGTAGGGTACTGCATAAGACGGGACGGAAAAGTGTTTAGGGTTGGATTAGGCGGACCCGCTTCGCGGCCCCGCCTAATCCAACCCTAAACCCTTTTCCTTATTGAAGGTCACTAAACCCGCAAGAAACTGAACCCTAAGAGGGTATTGGTGAACCCTGTCGTGGATGTGATTCAAAGATGGGGCACTGAACCTTAAGAGTAGGGTACTGCATAAGACGGGACGGAAAAGGGTTTGGGGTTGGATTAGGCGAACCAGCTTCGCGGCTCTACCTAATCCAACCCTAAACCATTTTCCTTATCCAAGGTCACTAAACCCGCAAGAAACTGAACCCTAAGAGGGTATTGGTAAACCCTTTCGTGGATGTGATTCAAAAATGGGGAGCTGAACCATAAGAGTAGGGTACTGCATAAGACGGGACAGAAAACGGTTTAGGGTTGGATTAGGCGGACCCGCTTCGCGGCTCCGCCTAATCCAACCCTAAACCCTTTTCCTTATTCAAGGTCACTAAACCCGCAAGAAACTGAACCCTAAGAGGGTATTGGTGAACCCTGTCGTGGATGTGATTCAAAGATGGGGCACTGAACCTTAAGAGTAGGGTACTGCATAAGACGGGACGGAAAAGGGTTTAGGGTTGGATTAGGCGAACCCGCTTCGCGGCTCCGCCTAATCCAACCCTAAACCCTTTTCCTTATTCAAGGTCACTAAACCCGCAAGAAACTGAACCCTAAGAGGGTATTGGTGAACCCTGTCGTGGATGTGATTCAAAGATGGGGCACTGAACCTTAAGAGTAGGGGTACTGCATAAGACGGGACGGAAAAGGGTTTAGGGTTGGATTAGGCGAACCCGCTTCGCGGCTCCGCCTAATCCAACCCTAAACCCTTTTTCTTATTCAAGGTCACTAAACCCGCAAGAAACTGAACCCTAAGAGGGTATTGGTGAACCCTGTCGTGGATGTGATTCAAAGATGGGGCACTGAACCTTAAGAGTAGGGTACTGCATAAGACGGGACGGAAAAGGGTTTGGGGTTGGATTAGGCGAACCCGCTTCGCGGCTCTGCCTAATCCAACCCTAAACCATTTTCCTTATCCAAGGTCACTAAACCCGCAAGAAACTGAACCCTAAGAGGGTATTGGTAAACCCTTTCGTGGATGTGATTCAAAAATGGGGAACTGAACCTTAAGAGTAGGGTACTGCATAAGACGGGACGGAAAAGGGTTTAGGGTTGGATTAGGCGGACCCGCTTCGCGGCTCCGCCTAATCCAACCCTAAACCCTTTTCCTTATTCAAGGTCACTAAACCCGCAAGAAACTGAACCCTAAGAGGGTATTGGTGAACCCTGTCGTGGATGTGATTCAAAGATGGGGCACTGAACCTTAAGAGTAGGGTACTGCATAAGACGGGACGGAAAAGGGTTTAGGGTTGGATTAGGCGAACCCGCTTCGCGGCTCCGCCTAATCCAACCCTAAACCCTTTTCCTTATTCAAGGTCACTAAACCCGCAAGAAACTGAACCCTAAGAGGGTATTGGTGAACCCTGTCGTGGATGTGATTCAAAGATGGGGCACTGAACCTTAAGAGTAGGGTACTGCATAAGACGGGACGGAAAAGTGTTTAGGGTTGGATTAGGCGGACCCGCTTCGCGGCCCCGCCTAATCCAACCCTAAACCCTTTTCCTTATTGAAGGTCACTAAACCCGCAAGAAACTGAACCCTAAGAGGGTATTGGTGAACCCTGTCGTGGATGTGATTCAAAGATGGGGCACTGAACCTTAAGAGTAGGGTACTGCATAAGACGGGACGGAAAAGGGTTTGGGGTTGGATTAGGCGAACCAGCTTCGCGGCTCTACCTAATCCAACCCTAAACCATTTTCCTTATCCAAGGTCACTAAACCCGCAAGAAACTGAACCCTAAGAGGGTATTGGTAAACCCTTTCGTGGATGTGATTCAAAAATGGGGAGCTGAACCATAAGAGTAGGGTACTGCATAAGACGGGACAGAAAACGGTTTAGGGTTGGATTAGGCGGACCCGCTTCGCGGCTCCGCCTAATCCAACCCTAAACCCTTTTCCTTATTCAAGGTCACTAAACCCGCAAGAAACTGAACCCTAAGAGGGTATTGGTGAACCCTGTCGTGGATGTGATTCAAAGATGGGGCACTGAACCTTAAGAGTAGGGTACTGCATAAGACGGGACGGAAAAGGGTTTAGGGTTGGATTAGGCGAACCCGCTTCGCGGCTCCGCCTAATCCAACCCTAAACCCTTTTCCTTATTCAAGGTCACTAAACCCGCAAGAAACTGAACCCTAAGAGGGTATTGGTGAACCCTGTCGTGGATGTGATTCAAAGATGGGGCACTGAACCTTAAGAGTAGGGGTACTGCATAAGACGGGACGGAAAAGGGTTTAGGGTTGGATTAGGCGAACCCGCTTCGCGGCTCCGCCTAATCCAACCCTAAACCCTTTTTCTTATTCAAGGTCACTAAACCCGCAAGAAACTGAACCCTAAGAGGGTATTGGTGAACCCTGTCGTGGATGTGATTCAAAGATGGGGCACTGAACCTTAAGAGTAGGGTACTGCATAAGACGGGACGGAAAAGGGTTTGGGGTTGGATTAGGCGAACCCGCTTCGCGGCTCTGCCTAATCCAACCCTAAACCATTTTCCTTATCCAAGGTCACTAAACCCGCAAGAAACTGAACCCTAAGAGGGTATTGGTAAACCCTTTCGTGGATGTGATTCAAAAATGGGGAACTGAACCTTAAGAGTAGGGTACTGCATAAGACGGGACGGAAAAGGGTTTAGGGTTGGATTAGGCGGACCCGCTTCGCGGCTCCGCCTAATCCAACCCTAAACCCTTTTCCTTATTCAAGGTCACTAAACCCGCAAGAAACTGAACCCTAAGAGGGTATTGGTGAACCCTGTCGTGGATGTGATTCAAAGATGGGGCACTGAACCTTAAGAGTAGGGTACTGCATAAGACGGGACGGAAAAGGGTTTAGGGTTGGATTAGGCGAACCCGCTTCGCGGCTCCGCCTAATCCAACCCTAAACCCTTTTCCTTATTCAAGGTCACTAAACCCGCAAGAAATTGAACCCTAAGAGGGTATTGGTGAACCCTGTCGTGGATGTGATTCAAAGATGGGGCACTGAACCTTAAGAGTAGGGGTACTGCATAAGACGGGACGGAAAAGGGTTTAGGGTTGGATTAGGCGGACCCGCTTCGCGGCTCCGCCTAATCCAACCCTAAACCCTTTTCCTTATTGAAGGTCACTAAACCCGCAAGAAACTGAACCCTAAGAGGGTATTGGTGAACCCTGTCGTGGATGTGATTCAAAGATGGGGCACTGAACCTTAAGAGTAGGGTACTGCATAAGACGGGACGGAAAAGGGTTTAGGGTTGGATTAGGCGAACCCACTTCGCGGCTCCGCCTAATCCAACCCTAAACCATTTTCCTTATCCAAGGTCACTAAACCCGCAAGAAACTGAACCCTAAGAGGGTATTGGTGATCCCTTTCGTGGATGTGATTCAAAAATGGGGCACTGAACCTTAAGAGTAGGGTACTGCATAAGACGGGACGGAAAAGGGTTTAGGGTTGGATTAGGCGAACCCGCTTCGCGGCTCCGCCTAATCCAACCCTAAACCCTTTTCCTTATTCTAGGTCACTAAACCCGCAAGAAACTGAACCCTAAGAGGGTATTGGTGAACCCTGTCGTGGATGTTATTCAAAGATGGGGCACTGAACCTTAAGAGTAGGGTACTGCATAAGACGGGACGGAAAAGGGTTTAGGGTTGGATTAGGCGAACCCGCTTCGCGGCTCCGCCTAATCCAACCCTAAACCCTTTTCCTTATTCAAGGTCACTAAACCCGCAAGAAACTGAACCCTAAGAGGGTATTGGTGAACCCTGTCGTGGATGTGATTCAAAGATGGGGCACTGAACCTTAAGAGTAGGGTACTGCATAAGACGGGACGGAAAAGTGTTTAGGGTTGGATTAGGCGGACCCGCTTCGCGGCCCCGCCTAATCCAACCCTAAACCCTTTTCCTTATTGAAGGTCACTAAACCCGCAAGAAACTGAACCCTAAGAGGGTATTGGTGAACCCTGTCGTGGATGTGATTCAAAGATGGGGCACTGAACCTTAAGAGTAGGGTACTGCATAAGACGGGACGGAAAAGGGTTTGGGGTTGGATTAGGCGAACCAGCTTCGCGGCTCTACCTAATCCAACCCTAAACCATTTTCCTTATCCAAGGTCACTAAACCCGCAAGAAACTGAACCCTAAGAGGGTATTGGTAAACCCTTTCGTGGATGTGATTCAAAAATGGGGAGCTGAACCATAAGAGTAGGGTACTGCATAAGACGGGACAGAAAAGGGTTTAGGGTTGGATTAGGCGGACCCGCTTCGCGGCTCCGCCTAATCCAACCCTAAACCCTTTTCCTTATTCAAGGTCACTAAACCCGCAAGAAACTGAACCCTAAGAGGGTATTGGTGAACCCTGTCGTGGATGTGATTCAAAGATGGGGCACTGAACCTTAAGAGTAGGGTACTGCATAAGACGGGACGGAAAAGGGTTTAGGGTTGGATTAGGCGAACCCGCTTCGCGGCTCCGCCTAATCCAACCCTAAACCCTTTTCCTTATTCAAGGTCACTAAACCCGCAAGAAACTGAACCCTAAGAGGGTATTGGTGAACCCTGTCGTGGATGTGATTCAAAGATGGGGCACTGAACCTTAAGAGTAGGGGTACTGCATAAGACGGGACGGAAAAGGGTTTAGGGTTGGATTAGGCGAACCCGCTTCGCGGCTCCGCCTAATCCAACCCTAAACCCTTTTTCTTATTCAAGGTCACTAAACCCGCAAGAAACTGAACCCTAAGAGGGTATTGGTGAACCCTGTCGTGGATGTGATTCAAAGATGGGGCACTGAACCTTAAGAGTAGGGTACTGCATAAGACGGGACGGAAAAGGGTTTGGGGTTGGATTAGGCGAACCCGCTTCGCGGCTCTGCCTAATCCAACCCTAAACCATTTTCCTTATCCAAGGTCACTAAACCCGCAAGAAACTGAACCCTAAGAGGGTATTGGTAAACCCTTTCGTGGATGTGATTCAAAAATGGGGAACTGAACCTTAAGAGTAGGGTACTGCATAAGACGGGACGGAAAAGGGTTTAGGGTTGGATTAGGCGGACCCGCTTCGCGGCTCCGCCTAATCCAACCCTAAACCCTTTTCCTTATTCAAGGTCACTAAACCCGCAAGAAACTGAACCCTAAGAGGGTATTGGTGAACCCTGTCGTGGATGTGATTCAAAGATGGGGCACTGAACCTTAAGAGTAGGGTACTGCATAAGACGGGACGGAAAAGGGTTTAGGGTTGGATTAGGCGAACCCGCTTCGCGGCTCCGCCTAATCCAACCCTAAACCCTTTTCCTTATTCAAGGTCACTAAACCCGCAAGAAACTGAACCCTAAGAGGGTATTGGTGAACCCTGTCGTGGATGTGATTCAAAGATGGGGCACTGAACCTTAAGAGTAGGGGTACTGCATAAGACGGGACGGAAAAGGGTTTAGGGTTGGATTAGGCGGACCCGCTTCGCGGCTCCGCCTAATCCAACCCTAAACCCTTTTCCTTATTGAAGGTCACTAAACCCGCAAGAAACTGAACCCTAAGAGGGTATTGGTGAACCCTGTCGTGGATGTGATTCAAAGATGGGGCACTGAACCTTAAGAGTAGGGTACTGCATAAGACGGGACGGAAAAGGGTTTAGGGTTGGATTAGGCGAACCCACTTCGCGGCTCCGCCTAATCCAACCCTAAACCATTTTCCTTATCCAAGGTCACTAAACCCGCAAGAAACTGAACCCTAAGAGGGTATTGGTGATCCCTTTTGTGGATGTGATTCAAAAATGGGGCACTGAACCTTAAGAGTAGGGTACTGCATAAGACGGGACGGAAAAGGGTTTAGGGTTGGATTAGGCGAACCCGCTTCGCGGCTCCGCCTAATCCAACCCTAAACCCTTTTCCTTATTCTAGGTCACTAAACCCGCAAGAAACTGAACCCTAAGAGGGTATTGGTGAACCCTGTCGTGGATGTGATTCAAAGATGGGGCACTGAACCTTAAGAGTAGGGTACTGCATAAGACGGGACGGAAAAGGGTTTAGGGTTGGATTAGGCGAACCCGCTTCGCGGCTCCGCCTAATCCAACCCTAAACCCTTTTCCTTATTCAAGGTCACTAAACCCGCAAGAAACTGAACCCTAAGAGGGTATTGGTGAACCCTGTCGTGGATGTGATTCAAAGATGGGGCACTGAACCTTAAGAGTAGGGGTACTGCATAAGACGGGACGGAAAAGGGTTTAGGGTTGGATTAGGCGGACCCGCTTCGCGGCTCCGCCTAATCCAACCCTAAACCCTTTTCCTTATTGAAGGTCACTAAACCCGCAAGAAACTGAACCCTAAGAGGGTATTGGTGAACCCTGTCGTGGATGTGATTCAAAGATGGGGCACTGAACCTTAAGAGTAGGGTACTGCATAAGACGGGACGGAAAAGGGTTTAGGGTTGGATTAGGCGAACCCACTTCGCGGCTCCGCCTAATCCAACCCTAAACCATTTTCCTTATCCAAGGTCACTAAACCCGCAAGAAACTGAACCCTAAGAGGGTATTGGTGATCCCTTTTGTGGATGTGATTCAAAAATGGGGCACTGAACCTTAAGAGTAGGGTACTGCATAAGACGGGACGGAAAAGGGTTTAGGGTTGGATTAGGCGAACCCGCTTCGCGGCTCCGCCTAATCCAACCCTAAACCCTTTTCCTTATTCTAGGTCACTAAACCCGCAAGAAACTGAACCCTAAGAGGGTATTGGTGAACGCTGTCGTGGATGTGATTCAAAGATGGGGCACTGAACCTTAAGAGTAGGGTACTGCATAAGACGGGACGGAAAAGGGTTTAGGGTTGGATTAGGCGAACCCGCTTCGCGGCTCCGCCTAATCCAACCCTAAACCCTTTTCCTTATTCAAGGTCACTAAACCCGCAAGAAACTGAACCCTAAGAGGGTATTGGTGAACCCTGTCGTGGATGTGATTCAAAGATGGGGCACTGAACCTTAAGAGTAGGGTACTGCATAAGACGGGACGGAAAAGAGTTTAGGGTTTGATTAGGCGGACCCGCTTCGCGGCCCCGCCTAATCCAACCCTAAACCCTTTTCCTTATTGAAGGTCACTAAACCCGCAAGAAACTGAACCCTAAGAGGGTATTGGTGAACCCTGTCGTGGATGTGATTCAAAGATGGGGCACTGAACCTTAAGAGTAAGGTACTGCATAAGACGGGACGGAAAAGGGTTAGGGTTGGATTAGGCGGATCCGCTTCGCGGCTCCGCCTAATCCAACCCTGAACCCTTTTCCTTATTCAAGGTCACAAAACCCGCAAGAAACTGAACCCTAAGAGGGTATTGGTGAACCCTGTCGTGGATGTGATTCAAAGATGGGGCACTGAACCTTAAGAGTAGGGTACTGCATAAGACGGGACGGAAAAGGGTTTAGGGTTGGATTAGGCGAACCCGCTTCGCGGCTCCGCCTAATCCAACCCTAAACCATTTTCCTTATCCAAGGTCACTAAACCCGCAAGAAACTAAACCCTAAGAGGGTATTGGTGAACCCTTTCGTGGATGTGATTCAAAAATGGGGCACTGAACCTTAAGAGTAGGGTACTGCATAAGACGGGACGGAAAAGGGTTTAGGGTTGGATTAGGCGAACCCGCTTCGCGGCTCCGCCTAATCCAACCCTAAACCCTTTTCCTTATTCAAGGTCACTAAACCCGCAAGAAACTGAACCCTAAGAGGGTATTGGTGAACCCTGTCGTGGATGTGATTCAAAGATGGGGCACTGAACCTTAAGAGTAGGGGTACTCCATAAGACGGGACGGAAAAGGGTTTAGGGTTGGATTAGGCGGACCCGCTTCGCGGCTCTGCCTAATCCAACCCTAAACCCTTTTCCTTATTCAAGGTCACTAAACCCGCAAGAAACTGAACCCTAAGAGGGTATTGGTGAACCCTGTCGTGGATGTGATTCAAAGATGGGGCACTGAACCTTAAGAGTAGGGTACAGCATAAGACGGGATGGAAAAGGGTTTAGGGTTGGATTAGGCGAACCCGCTTCGCGGCTCCGCCTAATCCAACCCTAAACCCTTTTCCTTATTCAAGGTCACTAAACCCGCAAGAAACTGAACCCTAAGAGGGTATTGGTGAACCCTGTCGTGGATGTGATTCAAAGATGGGGCACTGAACCTTAAGAGTAGGGTACTGCATAAGACGGGACGGAAAAGTGTTTAGGGTTGGATTAGGCGGACCCGCTTCGCGGCCCCGCCTAATCCAACCCTAAACCCTTTTCCTTATTGAAGGTCACTAAACCCGCAAGAAACTGAACCCTAAGAGGGTATTGGTGAACCCTGTCGTGGATGTGATTCAAAGATGGGGCACTGAACCTTAAGAGTAGGGAACTGCATAAGACGGGACGGAAAAGGGTTTGGGGTTGGATTAGGCGAACCCGCTTCGCGGCTCTGCCTAATCCAACCCTAAACCATTTTCCTTATCCACTGTCACTAAACCCGCAAGAAACTGAACCCTAAGAGGGTATTGGTAAACCCTTTCGTGGATGTGATTCAAAAATGGGGAACTGAACATTAAGAGTAGGGTACTGCATAAGACGGGACGGAAAAGGGTTTAGGGTTGGATTAGGCGGACCCGCTTCGCGGCTCCGCCTAATCCAACCCTAAACCCTTTTCCTTATTCAAGGTCACTAAACCCGCAAGAAACTGAACCCTAAGAGGGTATTGGTTAACCCTGTCGTGGATGTGATTCAAAGATGGGGCACTGAACCTTAAGAGTAGGGTACTGCATAAGACGGGACGGAAAAGGGTTTAGGGTTGGATTAGGCGGACCCGCTTCGCGGCTCTGCCTAATCCAACCCTAAACCCTTTTCCTTATTCAAGGTCACTAAACCCGCAAGAAACTGAACCCTAAGAGGGTATTGGTGAACCCTGTCGTGGATGTGATTCAAAGATGGGGCACTGAACCTTAAGAGTAGGGTACTGCATAAGACGGGACGGAAAAGGGTTTAGGGTTGGATTAGGCGAACCCACTTCGCGGCTCCGCCTAATCCAACCCTAAACCATTTTCCTTATCCAAGGTCACTAAACCCGCAAGAAACTGAACCCTAAGAGGGTATTGGTGAACCCTTTCGTGGATGTGATTCAAAAATGGGGCACTGAACCTTAAGAGTAGGGTACTGCATAAGACGGGACGGAAAAGGGTTTAGGGTTGGATTAGGCGAACCCGCTTCGCGGCTCCGCCTAATCCAACCCTAAACCCTTTTCCTTATTCAAGGTCACTAAACCCGCAAGAAACTGAACCCTAAGAGGGTATTGGTGAACCCTGTCGTGGATGTGATTCAAAGATGGGGCACTGAACCTTAAGAGTAGGGTACTGCATAAGACGGGACGGAAAAGGGTTTAGGGTTGGATTAGGCGAACCCGCTTCGCGGCTCCGCCTAATCCAACCCTAAACCCTTTTCCTTATTCAAGGTCCCAAAACCCGCAAGAAACTGAACCCTAAGAGGGTATTGGTGAACCCTGTCGTGGATGTGATTCAAAGATGGGGCACTGAACCTTAAGAGTAGGGTACTGCATAAGACGGGACGGAAAAGGGTTTAGGGTTGGATTAGGCGAACCCACTTCGCGGCTCCGCCTAATCCAACCCTAAACCATTTTCCTTATCCAAGGTCACTAAACCCGCAAGAAACTGAACCCTAAGAGGGTATTGGTGAACCCTTTCGTGGATGTGATTCAAAAATGGGGCACTGAACCTTAAGAGTAGGGTACTGCATAAGACGGGACGGAAAAGAGTTTAGGGTTGGATTAGGCGAACCCGCTTCGCGGCTCCGCCTAATCCAACCCTAAACCCTTTTCCTTATTGAAGGTCACTAAACCCGCATGAAACTGAACCCTAAGAGGGTATTGGTGAACCCTGTCGTGGATGTGATTCAAAGATGGGGCACTGAACCTTAAGAGTAGGGAACTGCATAAGACGGGACGGAAAAGGGTTTGGGGTTGGATTAGGCGAACCCGCTTCGCGGCTCTGCCTAATCCAACCCTAAACCATTTTCCTTATCCACTGTCACTAAACCCGCAAGAAACTGAACCCTAAGAGGGTATTGGTAAACCCTTTCGTGGATGTGATTCAAAAATGGGGAACTGAACATTAAGAGTAGGGTACTGCATAAGACGGGACGGAAAAGGGTTTAGGGTTGGATTAGGCGGACCCGCTTCGCGGCTCCGCCTAATCCAACCCTAAACCCTTTTCCTTATTCAAGGTCACTAAACCCGCAAGAAACTGAACCCTAAGAGGGTATTGGTTAACCCTGTCGTGGATGTGATTCAAAGATGGGGCACTGAACCTTAAGAGTAGGGTACTGCATAAGACGGGACGGAAAAGGGTTTAGGGTTGGATTAGGCGGACCCGCTTCGCGGCTCTGCCTAATCCAACCCTAAACCCTTTTCCTTATTCAAGGTCACTAAACCCGCAAGAAACTGAACCCTAAGAGGGTATTGGTGAACCCTGTCGTGGATGTGATTCAAAGATGGGGCACTGAACCTTAAGAGTAGGGTACTGCATAAGACGGGACGGAAAAGGGTTTAGGGTTGGATTAGGCGAACCCACTTCGCGGCTCCGCCTAATCCAACCCTAAACCATTTTCCTTATCCAAGGTCACTAAACCCGCAAGAAACTGAACCCTAAGAGGGTATTGGTGAACCCTTTCGTGGATGTGATTCAAAAATGGGGCACTGAACCTTAAGAGTAGGGTACTGCATAAGACGGGACGGAAAAGGGTTTAGGGTTGGATTAGGCGAACCCGCTTCGCGGCTCCGCCTAATCCAACCCTAAACCCTTTTCCTTATTCAAGGTCACTAAACCCGCAAGAAACTGAACCCTAAGAGGGTATTGGTGAACCCTGTCGTGGATGTGATTCAAAGATGGGGCACTGAACCTTAAGAGTAGGGTACTGCATAAGACGGGACGGAAAAGGGTTTAGGGTTGGATTAGGCGAACCCGCTTCGCGGCTCCGCCTAATCCAACCCTAAACCCTTTTCCTTATTCAAGGTCCCAAAACCCGCAAGAAACTGAACCCTAAGAGGGTATTGGTGAACCCTGTCGTGGATGTGATTCAAAGATGGGGCACTGAACCTTAAGAGTAGGGTACTGCATAAGACGGGACGGAAAAGGGTTTAGATTTGGATTAGGCGGACCCGCTTCGCGGCTCTGCCTAATCCAACCCTAAACCCTTTTCCTTATTCAAGGTCACTAAACCCGCAAGAAACTGAACCCTAAGAGGGTATTGGTGAACCCTGTCGTGGATGTGATTCAAAGATGGGGCACTGAACCTTAAGAGTAGGGTACTGCATAAGACGGGACGGAAAAGGGTTTAGGGTTGGATTAGGCGAACCCGCTTCGCGGCTCCGCCTAATCCAACCCTAAACCCTTTTCCTTATTCAAGGTCACTAAACCCGCAAGAAACTGAACCCTAAGAGGGTATTGGTGAACCCTGTCGTGGATGTGATTCAAAGATGGGGCACTGAACCTTAAGAGTAGGGTACTGCATAAGACGGGACGGAAAAGTGTTTAGGGTTGGATTAGGCGGACCCGCTTCGCGGCCCCGCCTAATCCAACCCTAAACCCTTTTCCTTATTCAAGGTCACTAAACCCGCAAGAAACTGAACCCTAAGAGGGTATTGGTGAACCCTGTCGTGGATGTGATTCAAAGATGCGGCACTGAACCTTAAGAGTAGGGTACTGCATAAGACGGGACGGAAAAGGGTTTAGGGTTGGATTAGGCGAACCCGCTTCGCGGCTCCGCCTAATCCAACCCTAAACCCTTTTCCTTATTCAAGGTCACTAAACCCGCAAGAAACTGAACCCTAAGAGGGTATTGGTTAACCCTGTCGTGGATGTGATTCAAAGATGGGGCACTGAACCTTAAGAGTAGGGTACTGCATAAGACGGGACGGAAAAGAGTTTAGGGTTGGATTAGGCGAACCCGCTTCGCGGCTCCGCCTAATCCAACCCTAAACCATTTTCCTTATCCAAGGTCACTAAACCCGCAAGAAACTGAACCCTAAGAGGGTATTGGTGAACCCTTTCGTGGATGTGATTCAAAAATGGGGCACTGACCCTTAAGAGTAGGGTACTGCATAAGACGGGACGGAAAAGGGTTTAGGGTTGGATTAGGCGAACCCGCTTCGCGGCTCCGCCTAATCCAACCCTAAACCCTTTTCCTTATTCAAGGTCACTAAACCCGCAAGAAACTGAACCCTAAGAGGGTATTGGTGAACCCTGTCGTGGATGTGATTCAAAGATGGGGCACTGAACCTTAAGAGTAGGGGTACTGCATAAGACGGGACGGAAAAGGGTTTAGGGTTGGATTAGGCGGACCCGCTTCGCGGCTCCGCCTAATCCAACCCTAAACCCTTTTCCTTATTGAAGGTCACTAAACCCGCAAGAAACTGAACCCTAAGAGGGTATTGGTGAACCCTGTCGTGGATGTGATTCAAAGATGGGGCACTGAACCTTAAGAGTAGGGTACTGCATAAGACGGGACGGAAAAGGGTTTAGGGTTGGATTAGGCGAACCCACTTCGTGGCTCCGCCTAATCCAACCCTAAACCATTTTCCTTATCCAAGGTCACTAAACCCGCAAGAAACTGAACCCTAAGAGGGTATTGGTGATCCCTTTCGTGGATGTGATTCAAAAATGGGGCACTGAACCTTAAGAGTAGGGTACTGCATAAGACGGGACGGAAAAGGGTTTAGGGTTGGATTAGGCGAACCCGCTTCGCGGCTCCGCCTAATCCAACCCTAAACCCTTTTCCTTATTCTAGGTCACTAAACCCGCAAGAAACTGAACCCTAAGAGGGTATTGGTGAACCCTGTCGTGGATGTGATTCAAAGATGGGGCACTGAACCTTAAGAGTAGGGTACTGCATAAGACGGGACGGAAAAGGGTTTAGGGTTGGATTAGGCGAACCCGCTTCGCGGCTCCGCCTAATCCAACCCTAAACCCTTTTCCTTATTCAAGGTCACTAAACCCGGAAGAAACTGAACCCTAAGAGGGTATTGGTGAACCCTGTCGTGGATGTGATTCAAAGATGGGGCACTGAACCTTAAGAGTAGGGTACTGCATAAGACGGGACGGAAAAGAGTTTAGGGTTGGATTAGGCGGACCCGCTTCGCGGCCCCGCCTAATCCAACCCTAAACCCTTTTCCTTATTGAAGGTCACTAAACCCGCAAGAAACTGAACCCTAAGAGGGTATTGGTGAACCCTGTCGTGGATGTGATTCAAAGATGGGGCACTGAACCTTAAGAGTAGGGTACTGCATAAGACGGGACGGAAAAGGGTTTAGGGTTGGATTAGGCGAACCCACTTCGCGGCTCCGCCTAATCCAACCCTAAACCATTTTCCTTATCCAAGGTCACTAAACCCGCAAGAAACTGAACCCTAAGAGGGTATTGGTGAACCCTTTCGTGGATGTGATTCAAAAATGGGGCACTGAACCTTAAGAGTAGGGTACTGCATAAGACGGGACGGAAAAGGGTTTAGGGTTGGATTAGGCGAACCCGCTTCGCGGCTCCGCCTAATCCAACCCTAAACCCTTTTCCTTATTCAAGGTCACTAAACCCGCAAGAAACTGAACCCTAAGAGGGTATTGGTTAACCCTGTCGTGGATGTGATTCAAAGATGGGGCACTGAACCTTAAGAGTAGGGTACTGCATAAGACGGGACGGAAAAGGGTTTAGGGTTGGATTAGGCGAACCCGCTTCGCGGCTCCGCCTAATCCAACCCTAAACCCTTTTCCTTATTCTAGGTCACTAAACCCGCAAGAAACTGAACCCTAAGAGGGTATTGGTGAACCCTGTCGTGGATGTGATTCAAAGATGGGGCACTGAACCTTAAGAGTAGGGTACTGCATAAGACGGGACGGAAAAGGGTTTAGGGTTGGATTAGGCGAACCCGCTTCGCGGCTCCGCCTAATCCAACCCTAAACCCTTTTCCTTATTCAAGGTCACTAAACCCGGAAGAAACTGAACCCTAAGAGGGTATTGGTGAACCCTGTCGTGGATGTGATTCAAAGATGGGGCACTGAACCTTAAGAGTAGGGTACTGCATAAGACGGGACGGAAAAGAGTTTAGGGTTGGATTAGGCGGACCCGCTTCGCGGCCCCGCCTAATCCAACCCTAAACCCTTTTCCTTATTGAAGGTCACTAAACCCGCAAGAAACTGAACCCTAAGAGGGTATTGGTGAACCCTGTCGTGGATGTGATTCAAAGATGGGGCACTGAACCTTAAGAGTAGGGTACTGCATAAGACGGGACGGAAAAGGGTTTAGGGTTGGATTAGGCGAACCCACTTCGCGGCTCCGCCTAATCCAACCCTAAACCATTTTCCTTATCCAAGGTCACTAAACCCGCAAGAAACTGAACCCTAAGAGGGTATTGGTGAACCCTTTCGTGGATGTGATTCAAAAATGGGGCACTGAACCTTAAGAGTAGGGTACTGCATAAGACGGGACGGAAAAGGGTTTAGGGTTGGATTAGGCGAACCCGCTTCGCGGCTCCGCCTAATCCAACCCTAAACCCTTTTCCTTATTCAAGGTCACTAAACCCGCAAGAAACTGAACCCTAAGAGGGTATTGGTTAACCCTGTCGTGGATGTGATTCAAAGATGGGGCACTGAACCTTAAGAGTAGGGTACTGCATAAGACGGGACGGAAAAGGGTTTAGGGTTGGATTAGGCGAACCCGCTTCGCGGCTCCGCCTAATCCAACCCTAAACCATTTTCCTTATCCAAGGTCACTAAACCCGCAAGAAACTGAACCCTAAGAGGGTATTGGTGAACCCTTTCGTGGATGTGATTCAAAAATGGGGCACTGACCCTTAAGAGTAGGGTACTGCATAAGACGGGACGGAAAAGGGTTTAGGGTTGGATTAGGCGAACCCGCATCGCGGCTCCGCCTAATCCAACCCTAAACCCTTTTCCTTATTCAAGGTCACTAAACCCGGAAGAAACTGAACCCTAAGAGGGTATTGGTGAACCCTGTCGTGGATGTGATTCAAAGATGGGGCACTGAACCTTAAGAGTAGGGTACTGCATAAGACGGGACGGAAAAGAGTTTAGGGTTGGATTAGGCGGACCCGCTTCGCGGCCCCGCCTAATCCAACCCTAAACCCTTTTCCTTATTGAAGGTCACTAAACCCGCAAGAAACTGAACCCTAAGAGGGTATTGGTGAACCCTGTCGTGGATGTGATTCAAAGATGGGGCACTGAACCTTAAGAGTAGGGTACTGCATAAGACGGGACGGAAAAGGGTTTAGGGTTGGATTAGGCGAACCCACTTCGCGGCTCCGCCTAATCCAACCCTAAACCATTTTCCTTATCCAAGGTCACTAAACCCGCAAGAAACTGAACCCTAAGAGGGTATTGGTGAACCCTTTCGTGGATGTGATTCAAAAATGGGGCACTGAACCTTAAGAGTAGGGTACTGCATAAGACGGGACGGAAAAGGGTTTAGGGTTGGATTAGGCGAACCCGCTTCGCGGCTCCGCCTAATCCAACCCTAAACCCTTTTCCTTATTCAAGGTCACTAAACCCGCAAGAAACTGAACCCTAAGAGGGTATTGGTTAACCCTGTCGTGGATGTGATTCAAAGATGGGGCACTGAACCTTAAGAGTAGGGTACTGCATAAGACGGGACGGAAAAGGGTTTAGGGTTGGATTAGGCGAACCCGCTTCGCGGCTCCGCCTAATCCAACCCTAAACCATTTTCCTTATCCAAGGTCACTAAACCCGCAAGAAACTGAACCCTAAGAGGGTATTGGTGAACCCTTTCGTGGATGTGATTCAAAAATGGGGCACTGAACCTTAAGAGTAGGGTACTGCATAAGACGGGACGGAAAAGGGTTTAGGGTTGGATTAGGCGAACCCGCTTCGCGGCTCCGCCTAATCCAACCCTAAACCCTTTTCCTTATTCAAGGTCACTAAACCCGCAAGAAACTGAACCCTAAGAGGGTATTGGTGAACCCTGTCGTGGATGTGATTCAAAGATGGGGCACTGAACCTTAAGAGTAGGGGTACTCCATAAGACGGGACGGAAAAGGGTTTAGGGTTGGATTAGGCGGACCCGCTTCGCGGCTCTGCCTAATCCAACCCTAAACCCTTTTCCTTATTCAAGGTCACTAAACCCGCAAGAAACTGAACCCTAAGAGGGTATTGGTGAACCCTGTCGTGGATGTGATTCAAAGATGGGGCACTGAACCTTAAGAGTAGGGTACTGCATAAGACGGGACGGAAAAGGGTTTAGGGTTGGATTAGGCGAACCCGCTTCGCGGCTCCGCCTAATCCAACCCTAAACCCTTTTCCTTATTCAAGGTCACTAAACCCGCAAGAAACTGAACCCTAAGAGGGTATTGGTGAACCCTGTCGTGGATGTGATTCAAAGATGGGGCACTGAACCTTAAGAGTAGGGTACTGCATAAGACGGGACGGAAAAGTGTTTAGGGTTGGATTAGGCGGACCCGCTTCGCGTCCCCGCCTAATCCAACCCTAAACCCTTTTCCTTATTGAAGGTCACTAAACCCGCAAGAAACTGAACCCTAAGAGGGTATTGGTGAACCCTGTCGTGGATGTGATTCAAAGATGGGGCACTGAACCTTAAGAGTAGGGAACTGCATAAGACGGGACGGAAAAGGGTTTGGGGTTGGATTAGGCGAACCCGCTTCGCGGCTCTGCCTAATCCAACCCTAAACCATTTTCCTTATCCAATGTCACTAAACCCGCAAGAAACTGAACCCTAAGAGGGTATTGGTAAACCCTTTCGTGGATGTGATTCAAAAATGGGGAACTGAACATTAAGAGTAGGGTACTGCATAAGACGGGACGGAAAAGGGTTTAGGGTTGGATTAGGCGGACCCGCTTCGCGGCTCCGCCTAATCCAACCCTAAACCCTTTTCCTTATTCAAGGTCACTAAACCCGCAAGAAACTGAACCCTAAGAGGGTATTGGTTAACCCTGTCGTGGATGTGATTCAAAGATGGGGCACTGAACCTTAAGAGTAGGGTACTGCATAAGACGGGACGGAAAAGGGTTTAGGGTTGGATTAGGCGGACCCGCTTCGCGGCTCTGCCTAATCCAACCCTAAACCCTTTTCCTTATTCAAGGTCACTAAACCCGCAAGAAACTGAACCCTAAGAGGGTATTGGGGAACCCTGTCGTGGATGTGATTCAAAGATGGGGCACTGAACCTTAAGAGTAGGGTACTGCATAAGACGGGACGGAAAAGGGTTTAGGGTTGGATTAGGCGAACCCGCTTCGCGGCTCCGCCTAATCCAACCCTAAACCCTTTTCCTTATTCAAGGTCACTAAACCCGCAAGAAACTGAACCCTAAGAGGGTATTGGTGAACCCTGTCGTGGATGTGATTCAAAGATGGGGCACTGAACCTTAAGAGTAGGGTACTGCATAAGACGGGACGGAAAAGTGTTTAGGGTTGGATTAGGCGGACCCGCTTCGCGTCCCCGCCTAATCCAACCCTAAACCCTTTTCCTTATTGAAGGTCACTAAACCCGCAAGAAACTGAACCCTAAGAGGGTATTGGTGAACCCTGTCGTGGATGTGATTCAAAGATGGGGCACTGAACCTTAAGAGTAGGGAACTGCATAAGACGGGACGGAAAAGGGTTTGGGGTTGGATTAGGCGAACCCGCTTCGCGGCTCTGCCTAATCCAACCCTAAACCATTTTCCTTATCCAATGTCACTAAACCCGCAAGAAACTGAACCCTAAGAGGGTATTGGTAAACCCTTTCGTGGATGTGATTCAAAAATGGGGAACTGAACATTAAGAGTAGGGTACTGCATAAGACGGGACGGAAAAGGGTTTAGGGTTGGATTAGGCGGACCCGCTTCGCGGCTCCGCCTAATCCAACCCTAAACCCTTTTCCTTATTCAAGGTCACTAAACCCGCAAGAAACTGAACCCTAAGAGGGTATTGGTTAACCCTGTCGTGGATGTGATTCAAAGATGGGGCACTGAACCTTAAGAGTAGGGTACTGCATAAGACGGGACGGAAAAGGGTTTAGGGTTGGATTAGGCGGACCCGCTTCGCGGCTCTGCCTAATCCAACCCTAAACCCTTTTCCTTATTCAAGGTCACTAAACCCGCAAGAAACTGAACCCTAAGAGGGTATTGGTGAACCCTGTCGTGGATGTGATTCAAAGATGGGGCACTGAACCTTAAGAGTAGGGTACTGCATAAGACGGGACGGAAAAGGGTTTAGGGTTGGATTAGGCGAACCCGCTTCGCGGCTCCGCCTAATCCAACCCTAAACCCTTTTCCTTATTCAAGGTCACTAAACCCGCAAGAAACTGAACCCTAAGAGGGTATTGGTGAACCCTGTCGTGGATGTGATTCAAAGATGGGGCACTGAACCTTAAGAGTAGGGTACTGCATAAGACGGGACGGAAAAGTGTTTAGGGTTGGATTAGGCGAACCCGCTTCGCGGCTCTGCCTAATCCAACCCTAAACCATTTTCCTTATCCAATGTCACTAAACCCGCAAGAAACTGAACCCTAAGAGGGTATTGGTAAACCCTTTCGTGGATGTGATTCAAAAATGGGGAACTGAACATTAAGAGTAGGGTACTGCATAAGACGGGACGGAAAAGGGTTTAGGGTTGGATTAGGCGGACCCGCTTCGCGGCTCCGCCTAATCCAACCCTAAACCCTTTTCCTTATTCAAGGTCACTAAACCCGCAAGAAACTGAACCCTAAGAGGGTATTGGTTAACCCTGTCGTGGATGTGATTCAAAGATGGGGCACTGAACCTTAAGAGTAGGGTACTGCATAAGACGGGACGGAAAAGGGTTTAGGGTTGGATTAGGCGAACCCGCTTCGCGGCTCCGCCTAATCCAACCCTAAACCATTTTCCTTATCCAAGGTCACTAAACCCGCAAGAAACTGAACCCTAAGAGGGTATTGGTGAACCCTTTCGTGGATGTGATTCAAAAATGGGGCACTGAACCTTAAGAGTAGGGTACTGCATAAGACGGGACGGAAAAGGGTTTAGGGTTGGATTAGGCGAACCCGCTTCGCGGCTCCGCCTAATCCAACCCTAAACCCTTTTCCTTATTCAAGGTCACTAAACCCGCAAGAAACTGAACCCTAAGAGGGTATTGGTGAACCCTGTCGTGGATGTGATTCAAAGATGGGGCACTGAACCTTAAGAGTAGGGGTACTCCATAAGACGGGACGGAAAAGGGTTTAGGGTTGGATTAGGCGGACCCGCTTCGCGGCTCTGCCTAATCCAACCCTAAACCCTTTTCCTTATTCAAGGTCACTAAACCCGCAAGAAACTGAACCCTAAGAGGGTATTGGTGAACCCTGTCGTGGATGTGATTCAAAGATGGGGCACTGAACCTTAAGAGTAGGGTACTGCATAAGACGGGACGGAAAAGGGTTTAGGGTTGGATTAGGCGAACCCGCTTCGCGGCTCCGCCTAATCCAACCCTAAACCCTTTTCCTTATTCAAGGTCACTAAACCCGCAAGAAACTGAACCCTAAGAGGGTATTGGTGAACCCTGTCGTGGATGTGATTCAAAGATGGGGCACTGAACCTTAAGAGTAGGGTACTGCATAAGACGGGACGGAAAAGTGTTTAGGGTTGGATTAGGCGGACCCGCTTCGCGTCCCCGCCTAATCCAACCCTAAACCCTTTTCCTTATTGAAGGTCACTAAACCCGCAAGAAACTGAACCCTAAGAGGGTATTGGTGAACCCTGTCGTGGATGTGATTCAAAGATGGGGCACTGAA
The DNA here is from genome assembly GCA_958450325.1 of Agrostemma githago. NCBI lineage: Eukaryota > Viridiplantae > Streptophyta > Magnoliopsida > Caryophyllales > Caryophyllaceae > Agrostemma > Agrostemma githago. The sequence goes on from OY288245.1 coordinate 42,331,862, forward strand.
CCTTAAGAGTAGGGAACTGCATAAGACGGGACGGAAAAGGGTTTGGGGTTGGATTAGGCGAACCCGCTTCGCGGCTCTGCCTAATCCAACCCTAAACCATTTTCCTTATCCAATATCACTAAACCCGCAAGAAACTGAACCCTAAGAGGGTATTGGTAAACCCTTTCGTGGATGTGATTCAAAAATGGGGAACTGAACATTAAGAGTAGGGTACTGCATAAGACGGGACGGAAAAGGGTTTAGGGTTGGATTAGGCGGACCCGCTTCGCGGCTCCGCCTAATCCAACCCTAAACCCTTTTCCTTATTCAAGGTCACTAAACCCGCAAGAAACTGAACCCTAAGAGGGTATTGGTTAACCCTGTCGTGGATGTGATTCAAAGATGGGGCACTGAACCTTAAGAGTAGGGTACTGCATAAGACGGGACGGAAAAGGGTTTAGGGTTGGATTAGGCGGACCCGCTTCGCGGCTCTGCCTAATCCAACCCTAAACCCTTTTCCTTATTCAAGGTCACTAAACCCGCAAGAAACTGAACCCTAAGAGGGTATTGGTGAACCCTGTCGTGGATGTGATTCAAAGATGGGGCACTGAACCTTAAGAGTAGGGTACTGCATAAGACGGGACGGAAAAGGGTTTAGGGTTGGATTAGGCGAACCCGCTTCGCGGCTCCGCCTAATCCAACCCTAAACCCTTTTCCTTATTCAAGGTCACTAAACCCGCAAGAAACTGAACCCTAAGAGGGTATTGGTGAACCCTGTCGTGGATGTGATTCAAAGATGGGGCACTGAACCTTAAGAGTAGGGTACTGCATAAGACGGGACGGAAAAGTGTTTAGGGTTGGATTAGGCGAACCCGCTTCGCGGCTCTGCCTAATCCAACCCTAAACCATTTTCCTTATCCAATGTCACTAAACCCGCAAGAAACTGAACCCTAAGAGGGTATTGGTAAACCCTTTCGTGGATGTGATTCAAAAATGGGGAACTGAACATTAAGAGTAGGGTACTGCATAAGACGGGACGGAAAAGGGTTTAGGGTTGGATTAGGCGGACCCGCTTCGCGGCTCCGCCTAATCCAACCCTAAACCCTTTTCCTTATTCAAGGTCACCAAACCCGCAAGAAACTGAACCCTAAGAGGGTATTGGTTAACCCTGTCGTGGATGTGATTCAAAGATGGGGCACTGAACCTTAAGAGTAGGGTACTGCATAAGACGGGACGGAAAAGGGTTTAGGGTTGGATTAGGCGGACCCGCTTCGCGGCTCTGCCTAATCCAACCCTAAACCCTTTTCCTTATTCAAGGTCACTAAACCCGCAAGAAACTGAACCCTAAGAGGGTATTGGTGAACCCTGTCGTGGATGTGATTCAAAGATGGGGCACTGAACCTTAAGAGTAGGGTACTGCATAAGACGGGACGGAAAAGGGTTTAGGGTTGGATTAGGCGAACCCGCTTCGCGGCTCCGCCTAATCCAACCCTAAACCCTTTTCCTTATTCAAGGTCACTAAACCCGCAAGAAACTGAACCCTAAGAGGGTATTGGTGAACCCTGTCGTGGATGTGATTCAAAGATGGGGCACTGAACCTTAAGAGTAGGGTACTGCATAAGACGGGACGGAAAAGGGTTTAGGGTTGGATTAGGCGAACCCGCTTCGCGGCTCCGCCTAATCCAACCCTAAACCCTTTTCCTTATTCAAGGTCACTAAACCCGCAAGAAACTGAACCCTAAGAGGGTATTGGTGAACCCTGTCGTGGATGTGATTCAAAGATGGGGCACTGAACCTTAAGAGTAGGGTACTGCATAAGACGGGACGGAAAAGTGTTTAGGGTTGGATTAGGCGGACCCGCTTCGCGGCCCCGCCTAATCCAACCCTAAACCCTTTTCCTTATTGAAGGTCACTAAACCCGAAAGAAACTGAACCCTAAGAGGGTATTGGTGAACCCTGTCGTGGATGTGATTCAAAGATGGGGCACTGAACCTTAAGAGTAGGGTACTGCATAAGACGGGACGGAAAAGGGTTTAGGGTTGGATTAGGCGAACCCGCTTCGCGGCTCCGCCTAATCCAACCCTAAACCCTTTTCCTTATTCAAGGTCACTAAACCCGCAAGAAACTGAACCCTAAGAGGGTATTGGTGAACCCTGTCGTGGATGTGATTCAAAGATGGGGCACTGAACCTTAAGAGTAGGGTACTGCATAAGACGGGACGGAAAAGGGTTTAGGGTTGGATTAGGCGAACCCGCTTCGCGGCTCCGCCTAATCCAACCCTAAACCCTTTTCCTTATTCAAGGTCACTAAACCCGCAAGAAACTGAACCCTAAGAGGGTATTGGTGAACCCTGTCGTGGATGTGATTCAAAGATGGGGCACTGAACCTTAAGAGTAGGGTACTGCATAAGACGGGACGGAAAAGTGTTTAGGGTTGGATTAGGCGGACCCGCTTCGCGGCCCCGCCTAATCCAACCCTAAACCCTTTTCCTTATTGAAGGTCACTAAACCCGAAAGAAACTGAACCCTAAGAGGGTATTGGTGAACCCTGTCGTGGATGTGATTCAAAGATGGGGCACTGAACCTTAAGAGTAGGGTACTGCATAAGACGGGACGGAAAAGGGTTTGGGGTTGGATTAGGCGAACCCGCTTCGCGGCTCTACCTAATCCAACCCTAAACCATTTTCCTTATCCAAGGTCACTAAACCCGCAAGAAACTGAACCCTAAGAGGGTATTGGTAAACCCTTTCGTGGATGTGATTCAAAAATGGGGAGCTGAACCTTAAGAGTAGGGTACTGCATAAGACGGGACGGAAAAGGGTTTAGGGTTGGATTAGGCGGACCCGCTTCGCGGCTCCGCCTAATCCAACCCTAAACCCTTTTCCTTATTCAAGGTCACTAAACCCGCAAGAAACTGAACCCTAAGAGGGTATTGGTGAACCCTGTCGTGGATGTGATTCAAAGATGGGGCACTGAACCTTAAGAGTAGGGTACTGCATAAGAAGGGACGGAAAAGGGTTTAGGGTTGGATTAGGCGAACCCGCTTCGCGGCTCCGCCTAATCCAACCCTAAACCCTTTTCCTTATTCAAGGTCACTAAACCCGCAAGAAACTGAACCCTAAGAGGGTATTGGTGAACCCTGTCGTGGATGTGATTCAAAGATGGGGCACTGAACCTTAAGAGTAGGGGTACTGCATAAGACGGGACGGAAAAGGGTTTAGGGTTGGATTAGGCGAACCCGCTTCGCGGCTCCGCCTAATCCAACCCTAAACCCTTTTTCTTATTCAAGGTCACTAAACCCGCAAGAAACTGAACCCTAAGAGGGTATTGGTGAACCCTGTCGTGGATGTGATTCAAAGATGGGGCACTGAACCTTAAGAGTAGGGTACTGCATAAGACGGGACGGAAAAGGGTTTGTGGTTGGATTAGGCGAACCCGCTTCGCGGCTCTGCCTAATCCAACCCTAAACCATTTTCCTTATCCAAGGTCACTAAACCCGCAAGAAACTGAACCCTAAGAGGGTATTTGTAAACCCTTTCGTGGATGTGATTCAAAAATGGGGAACTGAACCTTAAGAGTAGGGTACTGCATAAGACGGGACGGAAAAGGGTTTAGGGTTGGATTAGGCGGACCCGCTTCGCGGCTCCGCCTAATCCAACCCTAAACCCTTTTCCTTATTCAAGGTCACTAAACCCGCAAGAAACTGAACCCTAAGAGGGTATTGGTGAACCCTGTCGTGGATGTGATTCAAAGATGGGGCACTGAACCTTAAGAGTAGGGTACTGCATAAGACGGGACGGAAAAGGGTTTAGGGTTGGATTAGGCGAACCCACTTCGCGGCTCCGCCTAATCCAACCCTAAACCATTTTCCTTATCCAAGGTCACTAAACCCGCAAGAAACTGAACCTTAAGAGGGTATTGGTGAACCCTTTCGTGGATGTGATTCAAAAATGGGGCACTGAACCTTAAGAGTAGGGTACTGCATAAGACGGGACGGAAAAGGGTTTAGGGTTGGATTAGGCGAACCCGCTTCGCGGCTCCGCCTAATCCAACCCTAAACCCTTTTCCTTATTCAAGGTCACTAAACCCGCAAGAAACTGAACCCTAAGAGGGTATTGGTTAACCCTGTCGTGGATGTGATTCAAAGATGGGGCACTGAACCTTAAGAGTAGGGTACTGCATAAGACGGGACGGAAAAGAGTTTAGGGTTGGATTAGGCGAACCCGCTTCGCGGCTCCGCCTAATCCAACCCTAAACCATTTTCCTTATCCAAGGTCACTAAACCCGCAAGAAACTGAACCCTAAGAGGGTATTGGTGAACCCTTTCGTGGATGTGATTCAAAAATGGGGCACTGAACCTTAAGAGTAGGGTACTGCATAAGACGGGACGGAAAAGGGTTTAGGGTTGGATTAGGCGAACCCGCTTCGCGGCTCCGCCTAATCCAACCCTAAACCCTTTTCCTTATTCAAGGTCACTAAACCCGCAAGAAACTGAACCCTAAGAGGGTATTGGTGAACCCTGTCGTGGATGTGATTCAAAGATGGGGCACTGATCCTTAAGAGTAGGGTACTGCATAAGACGGGACGGAAAAGGGTTTGGGGTTGGATTAGGCGAACCCGCTTCGCGGCTCTGCCTAATCCAACCCTAAACCATTTTCCTTATCCAAGGTCACTAAACCCGCAAGAAACTGAACCCTAAGAGGGTATTGGTAAACCCTTTCGTGGATGTGATTCAAAAATGGGGCACTGAACCTTAAGAGTAGGGTACTGCATAAGACGGGACGGAAAAGGGTTTAGGGTTGGATTAGGCGAACCCGCTTCGCGGCTCCGCCTAATCCAACCCTAAACCCTTTTCCTTATTCAAGGTCACTAAACCCGCAAGAAACTGAACCCTAAGAGGGTATTGGTGAACCCTGTCGTGGATGTGATTCAAAGATGGGGCACTGAACCTTAAGAGTAGGGTACTGCATAAGACGGGACGGAAAAGGGTTTAGGGTTGGATTAGGCGAACCCGCTTCGCGGCTCCGCCTAATCCAACCCTAAACCCTTTTCCTTATTCAAGGTCACTAAACCCGCAAGAAACTGAACCCTAAGAGGGTATTGGTGAACCCTGTCGTGGATGTGATTCAAAGATGGGGCACTGAACCTTAAGAGTAGGGTACTGCATAAGACGGGACGGAAAAGGGTTTAGGGTTGGATTAGGCGGACCCGCTTCGCGGCCCCGCCTAATCCAACCCTAAACCCTTTTCCTTATTCAAGGTCACTAAACCCGCAAGAAACTGAACCCTAAGAGGGTATTGGTGAACCCTGTCGTGGATGTGATTCAAAGATGGGGCACTGAACCTTAAGAGTAGGGTACTGCATAAGACGGGACGGAAAAGGGTTTAGGGTTGGATTAGGCGGACCCGCTTCGCGGCCCCGCCTAATCCAACCCTAAACCCTTTTCCTTATTCAAGGTCACTAAACCCGCAAGAAACTGAACCCTAAGAGGGTATTGGTGAACCCTGTCGTGGATGTGATTCAAAGATGGGGCACTGAACCTTAAGAGTAGGGTACTGCATAAGACGGGACGGAAAAGGGTTTAGGGTTGGATTAGGCGAACCCGCTTCGCGGCTCCGCCTAATCCAACCCTAAACCCTTTTCCTTATTCAAGGTCACTAAACCCGCAAGAAACTGAACCCTAAGAGGGTATTGGTGAACCCTGTCGTGGATGTGATTCAAAGATGGGGCACTGAACCTTAAGATTAGGGTACTGCATAAGACGGGACGGAAAAGAGTTTAGGGTTGGATTAGGCGGACCCGCTTCGCGGCCCCGCCTAATCCAACCCTAAACCCTTTTCCTTATTGAAGGTCACTAAACCCGCAAGAAACTGAACCCTAAGAGGGTATTGGTAAACCCTTTCGTGGATGTGATTCAAAAATGGGGCACTGAACCTTAAGAGTAGGGTACTGCATAAGACGGGACGGAAAAGGGTTTAGGGTTGGATTAGGCGAACCCGCTTCGCGGCTCCGCCTAATCCAACCCTAAACCCTTTTCCTTATTCAAGGTCACTAAACCCGCAAGAAACTGAACCCTAAGAGGGTATTGGTGAACCCTGTCGTGGATGTGATTCAAAGATGGGGCACTGAACCTTAAGAGTAGGGTACTGCATAAGACGGGACGGAAAAGGGTTTAGGGTTGGATTAGGCGAACCCGCTTCGCGGCTCCGCCTAATCCAACCCTAAACCCTTTTCCTTATTCAAGGTCACTAAACCCGCAAGAAACTGAACCCTAAGAGGGTATTGGTGAACCCTGTCGTGGATGTGATTCAAAGATGGGGCACTGAACCTTAAGAGTAGGGTACTGCATAAGACGGGACGGAAAAGAGTTTAGGGTTGGATTAGGCGGACCCGCTTCGCGGCCCCGCCTAATCCAACCCTAAACCCTTTTCCTTATTCAAGGTCACTAAACCCGCAAGAAACTGAACCCTAAGAGGGTATTGGTGAACCCTGTCGTGGATGTGATTCAAAGATGGGGCACTGAACCTTAAGAGTAGGGTACTGCATAAGACGGGACGGAAAAGGGTTTAGGGTTGGATTAGGCGAACCCGCTTCGCGGCTCCGCCTAATCCAACCCTAAACCCTTTTCCTTATTCAAGGTCACTAAACCCGCAAGAAACTGAACCCTAAGAGGGTATTGGTGAACCCTGTCGTGGATGTGATTCAAAGATGGGGTACTGAACCTTAAGAGTAGGGTACTGCATAAGACGGGACGGAAAAGTGTTTAGGGTTGGATTAGGCGGACCCGCTTCGCGGCCCCGCCTAATCCAACCCTAAACCCTTTTCCTTATTGAAGGTCACTAAACCCGCAAGAAACTGAACCCTAAGAGGGTATTGGTAAACCCTTTCGTGGATGTGATTCAAAAATGGGGCACTGAACCTTAAGAGTAGGGTACTGCATAAGACGGGACGGAAAAGGGTTTAGGGTTGGATTAGGCGAACCCGCTTCGCGGCTCCGCCTAATCCAACCCTAAACCCTTTTCCTTATTCAAGGTCACTAAACCCGCAAGAAACTGAACCCTAAGAGGGTATTGGTGAACCCTGTCGTGGATGTGATTCAAAGATGGGGCACTGAACCTTAAGAGTAGGGTACTGCATAAGACGGGACGGAAAAGGGTTTAGGGTTGGATTAGGCGAACCCGCTTCGCGGCTCCGCCTAATCCAACCCTAAACCCTTTTCCTTATTCAAGGTCACTAAACCCGCAAGAAACTGAACCCTAAGAGGGTATTGGTGAACCCTGTCGTGGATGTGATTCAAAGATGGGGCACTGAACCTTAAGAGTAGGGTACTGCATAAGACGGGACGGAAAAGGGTTTAGGGTTGGATTAGGCGAACCCGCTTCGCGGCTCCGCCTAATCAAACCCTAAACCCTTTTCCTTATTCAAGGTCACTAAACCCGCAAGAAACTGAACCCTAAGAGGGTATTGGTGAACCCTGTCGTGGATGTGATTCAAAGATGGGGCACTGAACCTTAAGAGTAGGGTACTGCATAAGACGGGACGGAAAAGTGTTAAGGGTTGGATTAGGCGGACCCGCTTCGCGGCCCCGCCTAATCCAACCCTAAACCCTTTTCCTTATTGAAGGTCACTAAACCCGCAAGAAACTGAACCCTAAGAGGGTATTGGTGAACCCTGTCGTGGATGTGATTCAAAGATGGGGCACTGAACCTTAAGAGTAGGGTACTGCATAAGACGGGACGGAAAAGGGTTTGGGGTTGGATTAGGCGAACCCGCTTCGCGGCTCTGCCTAATCCAACCCTAAACCATTTTCCTTATCCAAGGTCACTAAACCCGCAAGAAACTGAACCCTAAGAGGGTATTGGTAAACCCTTTCGTGGATGTGATTCAAAAATGGGGCACTGAACCTTAAGAGTAGGGTACTGCATAAGACGGGACGGAAAAGGGTTTAGGGTTGGATTAGGCGAACCCGCTTCGCGGCTCCGCCTAATCCAACCCTAAACCCTTTTCCTTATTCAAGGTCACTAAACCCGCAAGAAACTGAACCCTAAGAGGGTATTGGTGAACCCTGTCGTGGATGTGATTCAAAGATGGGGCACTGAACCTTAAGAGTAGGGTACTGCATAAGACGGGACGGAAAAGTGTTTAGGGTTGGATTAGGCGGACCCGCTTCGCGGCCCCGCCTAATCCAACCCTAAACCCTTTTCCTTATTCAAGGTCACTAAACCCGCAAGAAACTGAACCCTAAGAGGGTATTGGTGAACCCTGTCGTGGATGTGATTCAAAGATGGGGCACTGAACCTTAAGAGTAGGGTACTGCATAAGACGGGACGGAAAAGGGTTTAGGGTTGGATTAGGCGAACCCGCTTCGCGGCTCCGCCTAATCCAACCCTAAACCCTTTTCCTTATTCAAGGTCACTAAACCCGCAAGAAACTGAACCCTAAGAGGGTATTGGTGAACCCTGTCGTGGATGTGATTCAAAGATGGGGTACTGAACCTTAAGAGTAGGGTACTGCATAAGACGGGACGGAAAAGTGTTTAGGGTTGGATTAGGCGGACCCGCTTCGCGGCCCCGCCTAATCCAACCCTAAACCCTTTTCCTTATTGAAGGTCACTAAACCCGCAAGAAACTGAACCCTAAGAGGGTATTGGTAAACCCTTTCGTGGATGTGATTCAAAAATGGGGCACTGAACCTTAAGAGTAGGGTACTGCATAAGACGGGACGGAAAAGGGTTTAGGGTTGGATTAGGCGAACCCGCTTCGCGGCTCCGCCTAATCCAACCCTAAACCCTTTTCCTTATTCAAGGTCACTAAACCCGCAAGAAACTGAACCCTAAGAGGGTATTGGTGAACCCTGTCGTGGATGTGATTCAAAGATGGGGCACTGAACCTTAAGAGTAGGGTACTGCATAAGACGGGACGGAAAAGGGTTTAGGGTTGGATTAGGCGAACCCGCTTCGCGGCTCCGCCTAATCCAACCCTAAACCCTTTTCCTTATTCAAGGTCACTAAACCCGCAAGAAACTGAACCCTAAGAGGGTATTGGTGAACCCTGTCGTGGATGTGATTCAAAGATGGGGCACTGAACCTTAAGAGTAGGGTACTGCATAAGACGGGACGGAAAAGGGTTTAGGGTTGGATTAGGCGAACCCGCTTCGCGGCTCCGCCTAATCAAACCCTAAACCCTTTTCCTTATTCAAGGTCACTAAACCCGCAAGAAACTGAACCCTAAGAGGGTATTGGTGAACCCTGTCGTGGATGTGATTCAAAGATGGGGCACTGAACCTTAAGAGTAGGGTACTGCATAAGACGGGACGGAAAAGTGTTAAGGGTTGGATTAGGCGGACCCGCTTCGCGGCCCCGCCTAATCCAACCCTAAACCCTTTTCCTTATTGAAGGTCACTAAACCCGCAAGAAACTGAACCCTAAGAGGGTATTGGTGAACCCTGTCGTGGATGTGATTCAAAGATGGGGCACTGAACCTTAAGAGTAGGGTACTGCATAAGACGGGACGGAAAAGGGTTTGGGGTTGGATTAGGCGAACCCGCTTCGCGGCTCTGCCTAATCCAACCCTAAACCATTTTCCTTATCCAAGGTCACTAAACCCGCAAGAAACTGAACCCTAAGAGGGTATTGGTAAACCCTTTCGTGGATGTGATTCAAAAATGGGGCACTGAACCTTAAGAGTAGGGTACTGCATAAGACGGGACGGAAAAGGGTTTAGGGTTGGATTAGGCGAACCCGCTTCGCGGCTCCGCCTAATCCAACCCTAAACCCTTTTCCTTATTCAAGGTCACTAAACCCGCAAGAAACTGAACCCTAAGAGGGTATTGGTGAACCCTGTCGTGGATGTGATTCAAAGATGGGGCACTGAACCTTAAGAGTAGGGTACTGCATAAGACGGGACGGAAAAGTGTTTAGGGTTGGATTAGGCGGACCCGCTTCGCGGCCCCGCCTAATCCAACCCTAAACCCTTTTCCTTATTCAAGGTCACTAAACCCGCAAGAAACTGAACCCTAAGAGGGTATTGGTGAACCCTGTCGTGGATGTGATTCAAAGATGGGGCACTGAACCTTAAGAGTAGGGTACTGCATAAGACGGGACGGAAAAGGGTTTAGGGTTGGATTAGGCGAACCCGCTTCGCGGCTCCGCCTAATCCAACCCTAAACCCTTTTCCTTATTCAAGGTCACTAAACCCGCAAGAAACTGAACCCTAAGAGGGTATTGGTGAACCCTGTCGTGGATGTGATTCAAAGATGGGGCACTGAACCTTAAGAGTAGGGTACTGCATAAGACGGGACAGAAAAGTGTTTAGGGTTGGATTAGGCGGACCCGCTTCGCGGCCCCGCCTAATCCAACCCTAAACCCTTTTCCTTATTGAAGGTCACTAAACCCGCAAGAAACTGAACCCTAAGAGGGTATTGGTGAACCCTGTCGTGGATGTGATTCAAAGATGGGGCATTGAACCTTAAGAGTAGGGAACTGCATAAGACGGGACGGAAAAGGGTTTGGGGTTGGATTAGGCGAACCCGCTTCGCGGCTCTGCCTAATCTAACCCTAAACCATTTTCCTTATCCAATGTCACTAAACCCGCAAGAAACTGAACCCTAAGAGGGTATTGGTAAACCCTTTCGTGGATGTGATTCAAAAATGGGGAACTGAACATTAAGAGTAGGGTACTGCATAAGACGGGACGGAAAAGGGTTTAGGGTTGGATTAGGCGGACCCGCTTCGCGGCTCCGCCTAATCCAACCCTAAACCCTTTTCTTTATTCAAGGTCACTAAACCCGCAAGAAACTGAACCCTAAGAAGGTATTGGTTAACCCTGTCGTGGATGTGATTCAAAGATGGGGCACTGAACCTTAAGAGTAGGGTACTGCATAAGACGGGACGGAAAAGAGTTTAGGGTTGGATTAGGCGAACCCGCTTCGCGGCTCCGCCTAATCCAACCCTAAACCATTTTCCTTATCCAAGGTCACTAAACCCGCAAGAAACTGAACCCTAAGAGGGTATTGGTGAACCCTTTCGTGGATGTGATTCAAAGATGGGGCACTGAACCTTAAGAGTAGGGTACTGCATAAGACGGGACGGAAAAGTGTTTAGGGTTGGATTAGGCGGACCCGCTTCGCGGCCCCGCCTAATCCAACCCTAAACCCTTTTCCTTATTCAAGGTCACTAAACCCGCAAGAAACTGAACCCTAAGAGGGTATTGGTGAACCCTGTCGTGGATGTGATTCAAAGATGGGGCACTGAACCTTAAGAGTAGGGTACTGCATAAGACGGGACGGAAAAGGGTTTAGGGTTGGATTAGGCGAACCCGCTTCGCGGCTCCGCCTAATCCAACCCTAAACCCTTTTCCTTATTCAAGGTCACTAAACCCGCAAGAAACTGAACCCTAAGAGGGTATTGGTGAACCCTGTCGTGGATGTGATTCAAAGATGGGGCACTGAACCTTAAGAGTAGGGTACTGCATAAGACGGGACAGAAAAGTGTTTAGGGTTGGATTAGGCGGACCCGCTTCGCGGCCCCGCCTAATCCAACCCTAAACCCTTTTCCTTATTGAAGGTCACTAAACCCGCAAGAAACTGAACCCTAAGAGGGTATTGGTGAACCCTGTCGTGGATGTGATTCAAAGATGGGGCATTGAACCTTAAGAGTAGGGAACTGCATAAGACGGGACGGAAAAGGGTTTGGGGTTGGATTAGGCGAACCCGCTTCGCGGCTCTGCCTAATCTAACCCTAAACCATTTTCCTTATCCAATGTCACTAAACCCGCAAGAAACTGAACCCTAAGAGGGTATTGGTAAACCCTTTCGTGGATGTGATTCAAAAATGGGGAACTGAACATTAAGAGTAGGGTACTGCATAAGACGGGACGGAAAAGGGTTTAGGGTTGGATTAGGCGGACCCGCTTCGCGGCTCCGCCTAATCCAACCCTAAACCCTTTTCTTTATTCAAGGTCACTAAACCCGCAAGAAACTGAACCCTAAGAAGGTATTGGTTAACCCTGTCGTGGATGTGATTCAAAGATGGGGCACTGAACCTTAAGAGTAGGGTACTGCATAAGACGGGACGGAAAAGGGTTTAGGGTTGGATTAGGCGGACCCGCTTCGCGGCTCTGCCTAATCCAACCCTAAACCCTTTTCCTTATTCAAGGTCACTAAACCCGCAAGAAACTGAACCCTAAGAGGGTATTAGTGAACCCTGTCGTGGATGTGATTCAAAGATGGGGCACTGAACCTTAAGAGTAGGGTACTGCATAAGACGGGACGGAAAAGGGTTTAGGGTTGGATTACGCGAACCCGCTTCGCGGCTCCGCCTAATCCAACCCTAAAGCCTTTTCCTTATTCAAGGTCACTAAACCCGCAAGAAACTGAACCCTAAGAGGGTATTGGTGAACCCTGTCGTGGATGTGATTCAAAGATGGGGCACTGAACCTTAAGAGTAGGGTACTGCATAAGACGGGACGGAAAAGTGTTTAGGGTTGGATTAGGCGGACCCGCTTCGCGGCCCCGCCTAATCCAACCCTAAACCCTTTTCCTTATTCAAGGTCACTAAACCCGCAAGAAACTGAACCCTAAGAGGGTATTGGTGAACCCTGTCGTGGATGTGATTCAAAGATGGGGCACTGAACCTTAAGAGTAGGGTACTGCATAAGACGGGACGGAAAAGGGTTTAGGGTTGGATTAGGCGAACCCGCTTCGCGGCTCCGCCTAATCCAACCCTAAACCCTTTTCCTTATTCAAGGTCACTAAACCCGCAAGAAACTGAACCCTAAGAGGGTATTGGTGAACCCTGTCGTGGATGTGATTCAAAGATGGGGCACTGAACCTTAAGAGTAGGGTACTGCATAAGACGGGACGGAAAAGAGTTTAGGGTTGGATTAGGCGGACCCGCTTCGCGGCCCCGCCTAATCCAACCCTAAACCCTTTTCCTTATTGAAGGTCACTAAACCCGCAAGAAACTGAACCCTAAGAGGGTATTGGTGAACCCTGTCGTGGATGTGATTCAAAGATGGGGCATTGAACCTTAAGAGTAGGGAACTGCATAAGACGGGACGGAAAAGGGTTTGGGGTTGGATTAGGCGAACCCGCTTCGCGGCTCTGCCTAATCCAACCCTAAACCATTTTCCTTATCCAATGTCACTAAACCCGCAAGAAACTGAACCCTAAGAGGGTATTGGTAAACCCTTTCGTGGATGTGATTCAAAAATGGGGAACTGAACATTAAGAGTAGGGTACTGCATAAGACGGGACGGAAAAGGGTTTAGGGTTGGATTAGGCAGACCCGCTTCGCGGCTCCGCCTAATCCAACCCTAAACCCTTTTCTTTATTCAAGGTCACTAAACCCGCAAGAAACTGAACCCTAAGAGGGTATTGGTTAACCCTGTCGTGGATGTGATTCAAAGATGGGGCACTGAACCTTAAGAGTAGGGTACTGCATAAGACGGGACGGAAAAGGGTTTAGGGTTGGATTAGGCGGACCCGCTTCGCGGCTCTGCCTAATCCAACCCTAAACCCTTTTCCTTATTCAAGGTCACTAAACCCGCAAGAAACTGAACCCTAAGAGGGTATTAGTGAACCCTGTCGTGGATGTGATTCAAAGATGGGGCACTGAACCTTAAGAGTAGGGTACTGCATAAGACGGGACGGAAAAGGGTTTAGGGTTGGATTAGGCGAACCCGCTTCGCGGCTCCGCCTAATCCAACCCTAAACCCTTTTCCTTATTCAAGGTCACTAAACCCGCAAGAAACTGAACCCTAAGAGGGTATTGGTGAACCCTGTCGTGGATGTGATTCAAAGATGGGGCACTGAACCTTAAGAGTAGGGTACTGCATAAGACGGGACGGAAAAGTGTTTAGGGTTGGATTAGGCGGACCCGCTTCGCGGCCCCGCCTAATCCAACCCTAAACCCTTTTCCTTATTGAAGGTCACTAAACCCGCAAGAAACTGAACCCTAAGAGGGTATTGGTGAACCCTGTCGTGGATGTGATTCAAAGATGGGGCACTGAACCTTAAGAGTAGGGTACTGCATAAGACGGGACGGAAAAGGGTTTGGGGTTGGATTAGGCGAACCCGCTTCGCGGCTCTACCTAATCCAACCCTAAACCCTTTTCCTTATTGAAGGTCACTAAACCCGCAAGAAACTGAACCCTATGAGGGTATTGGTAAACCCTTTCGTGGATGTGATTCAAAAATGGGGAGCTGAACCTTAAGAGTAGGGTACTGCATAAGACGGGACGGAAAAGGGTTTAGGGTTGGATTAAGCGGACCCGCTTCGCGGCTCCGCCTAATCCAACCCTAAACCCTTTTCCTTATTCAAGGTCACTAAACCCGCAAGAAACTGAACCCTAAGAGGGTATTGGTGAACCCTGTCGTGGATGTGATTCAAAGATGGGGCACTGAACCTTAAGAGTAGGGTACTGCATAAGAAGGGACGGAAAAGGGTTTAGGGTTGGATTAGGCGAACCCGCTTCGCGGCTCCGCCTAATCCAACCCTAAACCCTTTTCCTTATTCAAGGTCACTAAACCCGCAAGAAACTGAACCCTAAGAGGGTATTGGTGAACCCTGTCGTGGATGTGATTCAAAGATGGGGCACTGAACCTTAAGAGTAGGGGTACTGCATAAGACGGGACGGAAAAGGGTTTAGGGTTGGATTAGGCGAACCCGCTTCGCGGCTCCGCCTAATCCAACCCTAAACCCTTTTTCTTATTCAAGGTCACTAAACCCGCAAGAAACTGAACCCTAAGAGGGTATTGGTGAACCCTGTCGTGGATGTGATTCAAAGATGGGGCACTGAACCTTAAGAGTAGGGTACTGCATAAGACGGGACGGAAAAGGGTTTGGGGTTGGATTAGGCGAACCCGCTTCGCGGCTCTGCCTAATCCAACCCTAAACGCTTTTCCTTATTGAAGGTCACTAAACCCGCAAGAAACTGAACCCTATGAGGGTATTGGTAAACCCTTTCGTGGATGTGATTCAAAAATGGGGAGCTGAACCTTAAGAGTAGGGTACTGCATAAGACGGGACGGAAAAGGGTTTAGGGTTGGATTAGGCGGACCCGCTTCGCGGCTCCGCCTAATCCAACCCTAAACCCTTTTCCTTATTCAAGGTCACTAAACCCGCAAGAAACTGAACCCTAAGAGGGTATTGGTGAACCCTGTCGTGGATGTGATTCAAAGATGGGGCACTGAACCTTAAGAGTAGGGTACTGCATAAGAAGGGACGGAAAAGGGTTTAGGGTTGGATTAGGCGAACCCGCTTCGCGGCTCCGCCTAATCCAACCCTAAACCCTTTTCCTTATTCAAGGTCACTAAACCCGCAAGAAACTGAACCCTAAGAGGGTATTGGTGAATCCTGTCGTGGATGTGATTCAAAGATGGGGCACTGAACCTTAAGAGTAGGGGTACTGCATAAGACGGGACGGAAAAGGGTTTGGGGTTGGATTAGGCGAACCCGCTTCGCGGCTCTGCCTAATCCAACCCTAAACCATTTTCCTTATCCAAGGTCACTAAACCCGCAAGAAACTGAACCCTAAGAGGGTATTGGTGAACCCTGTCGTGGATGTGATTCAAAAATGGGGCACTGAACCTTAAGAGTAGGGTACTGCATAAGAAGGGACGGAAAAGGGTTTAGGGTTGGATTAGGCGAACCCGCTTCGCGGCTCCGCCTAATCCAACCCTAAACCCTTTTCCTTATTCAAGGTCACTAAACCCGCAAGAAACTGAACCCTAAGAGGGTATTGGTGAACCCTGTCGTGGATGTGATTCAAAGATGGGGCACTGAACCTTAAGAGTAGGGTACTGCATAAGACGGGACGGAAAAGGGTTTGGGGTTGGATTAGGCGAACCCGCTTCGCGGCTCTGCCTAATCCAACCCTAAACCATTTTCCTTATCCAAGGTCACTAAACCCGCAAGAAACTAAACCCTAAGAGGGTATTGGTAAACCCTTTCGTGGATGTGATTCAAAAATGGGGAACTGAACCTTAAGAGTAGGGTACTGCATAAGACGGGACGGAAAAGGGTTTAGGGTTGGATTAGGCGGACCCGCTTCGCGGCTCCGCCTAATCCAACCCTAAACCCTTTTCCTTATTCAAGGTCACTAAACCCGCAAGAAACTGAACCCTAAGAGGGTATTGGTGAACCCTGTCGTGGATGTGATTCAAAAATGGGGCACTGAACCTTAAGAGTAGGGTACTGCATAAGAAGGGACGGAAAAGGGTTTAGGGTTGGATTAGGCGAACCCGCTTCGCGGCTCCGCCTAATCCAACCCTAAACCCTTTTCCTTATTCAAGGTCACTAAACCCGCAAGAAACTGAACCCTAAGAGGGTATTGGTGAACCCTGTCGTGGATGTGATTCAAAGATGGGGCACTGAACCTTAAGAGTAGGGTACTGCATAAGACGGGACGGAAAAGGGTTTGGGGTTGGATTAGGCGAACCCGCTTCGCGGCTCTGCCTAATCCAACCCTAAACCATTTTCCTTATCCAAGGTCACTAAACCCGCAAGAAACTAAACCCTAAGAGGGTATTGGTAAACCCTTTCGTGGATGTGATTCAAAAATGGGGAACTGAACCTTAAGAGTAGGGTACTGCATAAGACGGGACGGAAAAGGGTTTAGGGTTGGATTAGGCGGACCCGCTTCGCGGCTCCGCCTAATCCAACCCTAAACCCTTTTCCTTATTCAAGGTCACTAAACCCGCAAGAAACTGAACCCTAAGAGGGTATTGGTGAACCCTGTCGTGGATGTGATTCAAAGATGGGGCACTGAACCTTAAGAGTAGGGTACTGCATAAGACGGGACGGAAAAGGGTTTAGGGTTGGATTAGGCGAACCCACTTCGCGGCTCCGCCTAATCCAACCCTAAACCATTTTCCTTATCCAAGGTCACTAAACCCGCAAGAAACTGAACCTTAAGAGGGTATTGGTGAACCCTTTCGTGGATGTGATTCAAAAATGGGGCACTGAACCTTAAGAGTAGGGTACTGCATAAGACGGGACGGAAAAGGGTTTAGGGTTGGATTAGGCGAACCCGCTTCGCGGCTCCGCCTAATCCAACCCTAAACCCTTTTCCTTATTCAAGGTCACTAAACCCGCAAGAAACTGAACCCTAAGAGGGTATTGGTGAACCCTGTCGTGGATGTGATTCAAAGATGGGGCACTGAACCTTAAGAGTAGGGTACTGCATAAGAAGGGACGGAAAAGGGTTTAGGGTTGGATTAGGCGAACCCGCTTCGCGGCTCCGCCTAATCCAACCCTAAACCCTTTTCCTTATTCAAGGTCACTAAACCCGCAAGAAACTGAACCCTAAGAGGGTATTGGTGAACCCTGTCGTGGATGTGATTCAAAGATGGGGCACTGAACCTTAAGAGTAGGGGTACTGCATAAGACGGGACGGAAAAGGGTTTAGGGTTGGATTAGGCGAACCCGCTTCGCGGCTCCGCCTAATCCAACCCTAAACCCTTTTTCTTATTCAAGGTCACTAAACCCGCAAGAAACTGAACCCTAAGAGGGTATTGGTGAACCCTGTCGTGGATGTGATTCAAAGATGGGGCACTGAACCTTAAGAGTAGGGTACTGCATAAGACGGGACGGAAAAGGGTTTGGGGTTGGATTAGGCGAACCCGCTTCGCGGCTCTGCCTAATCCAACCCTAAACCCTTTTCCTTATTGAAGGTCACTAAACCCGCAAGAAACTGAACCCTATGAGGGTATTGGTAAACCCTTTCGTGGATGTGATTCAAAAATGGGGAGCTGAACCTTAAGAGTAGGGTACTGCATAAGACGGGACGGAAAAGGGTTTAGGGTTGGATTAGGCGGACCCGCTTCGCGGCTCCGCCTAATCCAACCCTAAACCCTTTTCCTTATTCAAGGTCACTAAACCCGCAAGAAACTGAACCCTAAGAGGGTATTGGTGAACCCTGTCGTGGATGTGATTCAAAGATGGGGCACTGAACCTTAAGAGTAGGGTACTGCATAAGAAGGGACGGAAAAGGGTTTAGGGTTGGATTAGGCGAACCCGCTTCGCGGCTCCGCCTAATCCAACCCTAAACCCTTTTCCTTATTCAAGGTCACTAAACCCGCAAGAAACTGAACCCTAAGAGGGTATTGGTGAATCCTGTCGTGGATGTGATTCAAAGATGGGGCACTGAACCTTAAGAGTAGGGGTACTGCATAAGACGGGACGGAAAAGGGTTTAGGGTTGGATTAGGCGAACCCGCTTCGCGGCTCCGCCTAATCCAACCCTAAACCCTTTTTCTTATTCAAGGTCACTAAACCCGCAAGACACTGAACCCTAAGAGGGTATTGGTGAACCCTGTCGTGGATGTGATTCAAAGATGGGGCACTGAACCTTAAGAGTAGGGTACTGCATAAGACGGGACGGAAAAGGGTTTGGGGTTGGATTAGGCGAACCCGCTTCGCGGCTCTGCCTAATCCAACCCTAAACCATTTTCCTTATCCAAGGTCACTAAACCCGCAAGAAACTAAACCCTAAGAGGGTATTGGTAAACCCTTTCGTGGATGTGATTCAAAAATGGGGAACTGAACCTTAAGAGTAGGGTACTGCATAAGACGGGACGGAAAAGGGTTTAGGGTTGGATTAGGCGGACCCGCTTCGCGGCTCCGCCTAATCCAACCCTAAACCCTTTTCCTTATTCAAGGTCACTAAACCCGCAAGAAACTGAACCCTAAGAGGGTATTGGTGAACCCTGTCGTGGATGTGATTCAAAAATGGGGCACTGAACCTTAAGAGTAGGGTACTGCATAAGAAGGGACGGAAAAGGGTTTAGGGTTGGATTAGGCGAACCCGCTTCGCGGCTCCGCCTAATCCAACCCTAAACCCTTTTCCTTATTCAAGGTCACTAAACCCGCAAGAAACTGAACCCTAAGAGGGTATTGGTGAACCCTGTCGTGGATGTGATTCAAAGATGGGGCACTGAACCTTAAGAGTAGGGTACTGCATAAGACGGGACGGAAAAGGGTTTGGGGTTGGATTAGGCGAACCCGCTTCGCGGCTCTGCCTAATCCAACCCTAAACCATTTTCCTTATCCAAGGTCACTAAACCCGCAAGAAACTAAACCCTAAGAGGGTATTGGTAAACCCTTTCGTGGATGTGATTCAAAAATGGGGAACTGAACCTTAAGAGTAGGGTACTGCATAAGACGGGACGGAAAAGGGTTTAGGGTTGGATTAGGCGGACCCGCTTCGCGGCTCCGCCTAATCCAACCCTAAACCCTTTTCCTTATTCAAGGTCACTAAACCCGCAAGAAACTGAACCCTAAGAGGGTATTGGTGAACCCTGTCGTGGATGTGATTCAAAGATGGGGCACTGAACCTTAAGAGTAGGGTACTGCATAAGACGGGACGGAAAAGGGTTTAGGGTTGGATTAGGCGAACCCACTTCGCGGCTCCGCCTAATCCAACCCTAAACCATTTTCCTTATCCAAGGTCACTAAACCCGCAAGAAACTGAACCTTAAGAGGGTATTGGTGAACCCTTTCGTGGATGTGATTCAAAAATGGGGCACTGAACCTTAAGAGTAGGGTACTGCATAAGACGGGACGGAAAAGGGTTTAGGGTTGGATTAGGCGAACCCGCTTCGCGGCTCCGCCTAATCCAACCCTAAACCCTTTTCCTT
This sequence comes from Agrostemma githago, assembly GCA_958450325.1. NCBI lineage: Eukaryota > Viridiplantae > Streptophyta > Magnoliopsida > Caryophyllales > Caryophyllaceae > Agrostemma > Agrostemma githago. Next base: position 42,351,477 of record OY288245.1, read on the forward strand.
ATTCAAGGTCACTAAACCCGCAAGAAACTGAACCCTAAGAGGGTATTGGTGAACCCTGTCGTGGATGTGATTCAAAGATGGGGCACTGAACCTTAAGAGTAGGGTACTGCATAAGAAGGGACGGAAAAGGGTTTAGGGTTGGATTAGGCGAACCCGCTTCGCGGCTCCGCCTAATCCAACCCTAAACCCTTTTCCTTATTCAAGGTCACTAAACCCGCAAGAAACTGAACCCTAAGAGGGTATTGGTGAACCCTGTCGTGGATGTGATTCAAAGATGGGGCACTGAACCTTAAGAGTAGGGGTACTGCATAAGACGGGACGGAAAAGGGTTTAGGGTTGGATTAGGCGAACCCGCTTCGCGGCTCCGCCTAATCCAACCCTAAACCCTTTTTCTTATTCAAGGTCACTAAACCCGCAAGAAACTGAACCCTAAGAGGGTATTGGTGAACCCTGTCGTGGATGTGATTCAAAGATGGGGCACTGAACCTTAAGAGTAGGGTACTGCATAAGACGGGACGGAAAAGGGTTTGGGGTTGGATTAGGCGAACCCGCTTCGCGGCTCTGCCTAATCCAACCCTAAACCCTTTTCCTTATTGAAGGTCATTAAACCCGCAAGAAACTGAACCCTATGAGGGTATTGGTAAACCCTTTCGTGGATGTGATTCAAAAATGGGGAGCTGAACCTTAAGAGTAGGGTACTGCATAAGACGGGACGGAAAAGGGTTTAGGGTTGGATTAGGCGGACCCGCTTCGCGGCTCCGCCTAATCCAACCCTAAACCCTTTTCCTTATTCAAGGTCACTAAACCCGCAAGAAACTGAACCTTAAGAGGGTATTGGTGAACCCTGTCGTGGATGTGATTCAAAGATGGGGCACTGAACCTTAAGAGTAGGGTACTGCATAAGAAGGGACGGAAAAGGGTTTAGGGTTGGATTAGGCGAACCCGCTTCGCGGCTCCGCCTAATCCAACCCTAAACCCTTTTCCTTATTCAAGGTCACTAAACCCGCAAGAAACTGAACCCTAAGAGGGTATTGGTGAATCCTGTCGTGGATGTGATTCAAAGATGGGGCACTGAACCTTAAGAGTAGGGGTACTGCATAAGACGGGACGGAAAAGGGTTTAGGGTTGGATTAGGCGAACCCGCTTCGCGGCTCCGCCTAATCCAACCCTAAACCCTTTTTCTTATTCAAGGTCACTAAACCCGCAAGAAACTGAACCCTAAGAGGGTATTGGTGAACCCTGTCGTGGATGTGATTCAAAGATGGGGCACTGAACCTTAAGAGTAGGGGTACTGCATAAGACGGGACGGAAAAGGGTTTAGGGTTGGATTAGGCGAACCCGCTTCGCGGCTCCGCCTAATCCAACCCTAAACCCTTTTTCTTATTCAAGGTCACTAAACCCGCAAGAAACTGAACCCTAAGAGGGTATTGGTGAACCCTGTCGTGGATGTGATTCAAAGATGGGGCACTGAACCTTAAGAGTAGGGTACTGCATAAGACGGGACGGAAAAGGGTTTGGGGTTGGATTAGGCGAACCCGCTTCGCGGCTCTGCCTAATCCAACCCTAAACCCTTTTCCTTATTGAAGGTCATTAAACCCGCAAGAAACTGAACCCTATGAGGGTATTGGTAAACCCTTTCGTGGATGTGATTCAAAAATGGGGAGCTGAACCTTAAGAGTAGGGTACTGCATAAGACGGGACGGAAAAGGGTTTAGGGTTGGATTAGGCGGACCCGCTTCGCGGCTCCGCCTAATCCAACCCTAAACCCTTTTCCTTATTCAAGGTCACTAAACCCGCAAGAAACTGAACCTTAAGAGGGTATTGGTGAACCCTTTCGTGGATGTGATTCAAACATGGGGAACTGAACCTTAAGAGTAGGGTACTGCATAAGACGGGACGGAAAAGGGTTTAGGGTTGGATTAGGCGGACCCGCTTCGCGGCTCCGCCTAATCCAACCCTAAACCCTTTTCCTTATTCAAGGTCACTAAACCCGCAAGAAACTGAACCCTAAGAGGGTATTGGTGAACCCTGTCGTGGATGTGATTCAAAGATGGGGCACTGAACCTTAAGAGTAGGGTACTGCATAAGACGGGACGGAAAAGGGTTTAGGGTTGGATTAGGCGAACCCACTTCGCGGCTCCGCCTAATCCAACCCTAAACCATTTTCCTTATCCAAGGTCACTAAACCCGCAAGAAACTGAACCTTAAGAGGGTATTGGTGAACCCTTTCGTGGATGTGATTCAAAAATGGGGCACTGAACCTTAAGAGTAGGGTACTGCATAAGACGGGACGGAAAAGGGTTTAGGGTTGGATTAGGCGAACCCGCTTCGCGGCTCCGCCTAATCCAACCCTAAACCCTTTTCCTTATTCAAGGTCACTAAACCCGCAAGAAACTGAACCCTAAGAGGGTATTGGTTAACCCTGTCGTGGATGTGATTCAAAGATGGGGCACTGAACCTTAAGAGTAGGGTACTGCATAAGACGGGACGGAAAAGAGTTTAGGGTTGGATTAGGCGAACCCGCTTCGCGGCTCCGCCTAATCCAACCCTAAACCATTTTCCTTATCCAAGGTCACTAAACCCGCAAGAAACTGAACCCTAAGAGGGTATTGGTGAACCCTTTCGTAGATGTGATTCAAAAATGGGGCACTGAACCTTAAGAGTAGGGTACTGCATAAGACGGGACGGAAAAGGGTTTAGGGTTGGATAAGGCGAACCCGCTTCGCGGCTCCGCCTAATCCAACCCTAAACCCTTTTCCTTATTCAAGGTCACTAAACCCGCAAGAAACTGAACCCTAAGAGGGTATTGGTGAACCCTGTCGTGGATGTGATTCAAAGATGGGGCACTGAACCTTAAGAGTAGGGGTACTGCATAAGACGGGACGGAAAAGGGTTTAGGGTTGGATTAGGCGGACCCGCTTCGCGGCTCCGCCTAATCCAACCCTAAACCCTTTTCCTTATTGAAGGTCACTAAACCCGCAAGAAACTGAACCCTAAGAGGGTATTGGTGAACCTTGTCGTGGATGTGATTCAAAGATGGGGCACTGAACCTTAAGAGTAGGGTACTGCATAAGACGGGACGGAAAAGGGTTTGGGGTTGGATTAGGCGAACCCGCTTCGCGGCTCTGCCTAATCCAACCCTAAACCATTTTCCTTATCCAAGGTCACTAAACCCGCAAGAAACTGAACCCTAAGAGGGTATTGGTAAACCCTTTCGTGGATGTGATTCAAAAATGGGGCACTGAACCTTAAGAGTAGGGTACTGCATAAGACGGGACGGGAAAGGGTTTAGGATTGGATTAGGCGAACCCGCTTCGCGGCTCCGCCTAATCCAACCCTAAACCCTTTTCCTTATTCAAGGTCACTAAACCCGCAAGAAACTGAACCCTAAGAGGGTATTGGTGAACCCTGTCGTGGATGTGATTCAAAGATGTGGCACTGAACCTTAAGAGTAGGGGTACTGCATAAGACGGGACGGAAAAGGGTTTAGGGTTGGATTAGGCGGACCCGCTTCGCGGCTCCGCCTAATCCAACCCTAAACCATTTTCCTTATTGAAGGTCACTAAACCCGCAAGAAACTGAACCCTAAGAGGGTATTGGTGAACCCTGTCGTGGATGTGATTCAAAGATGGGGCACTGAACCTTAAGAGTAGGGTACTGCGTAAGACGGGACGGAAAAGGGTTTGGGATTGGATTAGGCGAACCCACTTCGCGGCTCCGCATAATCCAACCCTAAACCATTTTCCTTATCCAAGGTCACTAAACCCGCAAGAAACTGAACCCTAAGAGGGTATTGGTAAACCCTTTCGTGGATGTGATTCAAAAATGGGGCACTGAACCTTAAGAGTAGGGTACTGCATAAGACGGGATGGAAAAGGGTTTAGGGTTAGATTAGGCGGACCCGCTTCGCGGCTCCGCCTAATCCAACCCTAAACCCTTTTCCTTATTCAAGGTCACTAAACCCACAAGAAACTGAACCCTAAGAGGGTATTGGTGAACCCTGTCGTGGATGTGATTCAAAGATGGGGCACTGAACCTTAAGAGTAGGGTACTGCATAAGACGGGACGGAAAACTGTTTAGGGTTGGATTAGGCGGACCCGCTTCGCGGCCCCGCCTAATCCAACCCTAAACCCTTTTCCTTATTGAAGGTCACTAAACCCGCAAGAAACTGAACCCTAAGAGGGTATTGGTGAACCCTGTCGTGGATGTGATTCAAAGATGGGGCACTGAACCTTAAGAGTAGGGTACTGCATAAGACGGGACGGAAAAGGGTTTGGGGTTGGATTAGGCGAACCCGCTTCGCGGCTCTGCCTAATCCAACCCTAAACCATTTTCCTTATCCAAGGTCACTAAACCCGCAAGAAACTGAACCCTAAGAGGGTATTGGTAAACCCTTTCGTGGATGTGATTCAAAAATGGGGAACTGAACCTTAAGAGTAGGGTACTGCATAAGACGGGACGGAAAAGGGTTTAGGGTTGGATTAGGCGGACCCGCTTCGCGGCTCCGCCTAATCCAACCCTAAACCCTTTTCCTTATTCAAGGTCACTAAACCCGCAAGAAACTGAACCCTAAGAGGGTATTGGTGAACCTTGTCGTGGATGTGATTCAAAGATGGGGCACTGAACCTTAAGAGTAGGGTACTGCATAAGACGGGACGGAAAAGTGTTTAGGGTTGGATTAGGCGGCCCCGCTTCGCGGCCCCGCCTAATCCAACCCTAAACCCTTTTCCTTATTGAAGGTCACTAAACCCGCAAGAAACTGAACCCTAAGAGGGTATTGGTGAACCCTGTCGTGGATGTGATTCAAAGATGGGGCACTGAACCTTAAGAGTAGGGTACTGCATAAGACGGGACGGAAAAGGGTTTGGGGTTGGATTAGGCGAACCCGCTTCGCGGCTCTGCCTAATCCAACCCTAAACCATTTTCCTTATCCAAGGTCACTAAACCCGCAAGAAACTGAACCCTAAGAGGGTATTGGTAAACCCTTTCGTGGATGTGATTCAAAAATGGGGAACTGAACCTTAAGAGTAGGGTACTGCATAAGACGGGACGGAAAAGGGTTTAGGGTTGGATTAGGCGGACCCGCTTCGCGGCTCCGCCTAATCCAACCCTAAACCCTTTTCCTTATTCAAGGTCACTAAACCCGCAAGAAACTGAACCCTAAGAGGGTATTGGTGAACCTTGTCGTGGATGTGATTCAAAGATGGGGCACTGAACCTTAAGAGTAGGGTACTGCATAAGACGGGACGGAAAAGTGTTTAGGGTTGGATTAGGCGGACCCGCTTCGCGGCCCCGCCTAATCCAACCCTAAACCCTTTTCCTTATTGAAGGTCACTAAACCCGCAAGAAACTGAACCCTAAGAGGGTATTGGTGAACCCTGTCGTGGATGTGATTCAAAGATGGGGCACTGAACCTTAAGAGTAGGGTACTGCATAAGACGGGACGGAAAAGGGTTTAGGGTTGGATTAGGCGGACCCGCTTCGCGGCCCCGCCTAATCCAACCCTAAACCCTTTTCCTTATTGAAGGTCACTAAACCCGCAAGAAACTGAACCCTAAGAGGGTATTGGTGAACCCTGTCGTGGATGTGATTCAAAGATGGGGCACTGAACCTTAAGAGTAGGGTACTGCATAAGACGGGACGGAAAAGGGTTTGGGGTTGGATTAGGCGAACCCGCTTCGCGGCTCTGCCTAATCCAACCCTAAACCCTTTTCCTTATTCAAGGTCACTAAACCCGCAAGAAACTGAACCCTAAGAGGGTATTGGTGAACCCTGTCGTGGATGTGATTCAAAGATGGGGCACTGAACCTTAAGAGTAGGGTACTGCATAAGACGGGACGAAAAAGTGTTTAGGGTTGGATTAGGCGGACCCGCTTCGCGGCCCCGCCTAATCCAACCCTAAACCCTTTTCCTTATTGAAGGTCACTAAACCCGCAAGAAACTGAACCCTAAGAGGGTATTGGTGAACCCTGTCGAGGATGTGATTCAAAGATGGGGCACTGAACCTTAAGAGTAGGGTACTGCATAAGACGGGACGGAAAAGTGTTTAGGGTTGGATTAGGCGGACCCGCTTCGCGGCCCCGCCTAATCCAACCCTAAACCCTTTTCCTTATTGAAGGTCACTAAACCCGCAAGAAACTGAACCCTAAGAGGGTATTGGTGAACCCTGTCGTGGATGTGATTCAAAGATGGGGCACTGAACCTTAAGAGTAGGGTACTGCATAAGACGGGACGGAAAAGGGTTTGGGGTTGGATTAGGCGAACCCGCTTCGCGGCTCTGCCTAATCCAACCCTAAACCATTTTCCTTATCCAAGGTCACTAAACCCGCAAGAAACTGAACCCTAAGAGGGTATTGGTAAACCCTTTCGTGGATGTGATTCAAAAATGGGGAACTGAACCTTAAGAGTAGGGTACTGCATAAGACGGGACGGAAAAGGGTTTAGGGTTGGATTAGGCGGACCCGCTTCGCGGCTCTGCCTAATCCAACCCTAAACCCTTTTCCTTATTCAAGGTCACTAAACCCGCAAGAAACTGAACCCTAAGAGGGTATTGGTGAACCTTGTCGTGGATGTGATTCAAAGATGGGGCACTGAACCTTAAGAGTAGGGTACTGCATAAGACGGGACGGAAAAGTGTTTAGGGTTGGATTAGGCGGACCCGCTTCGCGGCCCCGCCTAATCCAACCCTAAACCCTTTTCCTTATTGAAGGTCACTAAACCCGCAAGAAACTGAACCCTAAGAGGGTATTGGTGAACCCTGTCGTGGATGTGATTCAAAGATGGGGCACTGAACCTTAAGAGTAGGGTACTGCATAAGACGGGACGGAAAAGGGTTTAGGGTTGGATTAGGCGGACCCGCTTCGCGGCCCCGCCTAATCCAACCCTAAACCCTTTTCCTTATTGAAGGTCACTAAACCCGCAAGAAACTGAACCCTAAGAGGGTATTGGTGAACCCTGTCGTGGATGTGATTCGAAGATGGGGCACTGAACCTTAAGAGTAGGGTACTGCATAAGACGGGACGGAAAAGGGTTTGGGGTTGGATTAGGCGAACCCGCTTCGCGGCTCTGCCTAATCCAACCCTAAACCATTTTCCTTATCCAAGGTCACTAAACCCGCAAGAAACTGAACCCTAAGAGGGTATTGGTAAACCCTTTCGTGGATGTGATTCAAAAATGGGGAACTGAACCTTAAGAGTAGGGTACTGCATAAGACGGGACGGAAAAGGGTTTAGGGTTGGATTAGGCGGACCCGCTTCGCGGCTCCGCCTAATCCAACCCTAAACCCTTTTCCTTATTCAAGGTCACTAAACCCGCAAGAAACTGAACCCTAAGAGGGTATTGGTGAACCTTGTCGTGGATGTGATTCAAAGATGGGGTACTGAACCTTAAGAGTAGGGTACTGCATAAGACGGGACGGAAAAGGGTTTAGGGTTGGATTAGGCGAACCCGCTTCGCGGCTCCGCCTAATCCAACCCTAAACCCTTTTCCTTATTCAAGGTCACTAAACCCGCAAGAAACTGAACCCTAAGAGGGTATTAGTGAACCCTGTCGTGGATGTGATTCAAAATGGGGCACTGAACCTTAAGAGTAGGGGTACTGCATAAGATGGGACGGAAAAGGGTTTAGGGTTGGATTAGGCGAACCCGCTTCGCGGCTCCGCCTAATCCAACCCTAAACCCTTTTTCTTATTCAAGGTCACTAAACCCGCAAGAAACTGAACCCTAAGAGGGTATTGGTGAACCCTGTCGTGGATGTGATTCAAAGATGGGGCACTGAACCTTAAGAGTAGGGTACTGCATAAGACGGGACGGAAAAGGGTTTGGGGTTGGATTAGGCAAACCCGCTTCGCGGCTCTGCCTAATCCAACCCTAAACCATTTTCCTTATCCAAGGTCACTAAACCCGCAAGAAACTGAACCCTAAGAGGGTATTGGTAAACCCTTTCGTGGATGTGATTAAAAAATGGGGCACTGAACCTTAAGAGTAGGGTACTGCATAAGACGGGACGGAAAAGGGTTTAGGGTTAGATTAGGCGGACCCGCTTCGCGGCTCCGCCTAATCCAACCCTAAACCCTTTTCCTTATTCAAGGTCACTAAACCCGCAAGAAACTGAACCCTAAGAGGGTATTGGTGAACCCTGTCGTGGATGTGATTCAAAGATGGGGCACTGAACCTTAAGAGTAGGGTACTGCATAAGACGGGACGGAAAAGGGTTTAGGGTTGGATTAGGCGAACCCGCTTCGCGGCTCCGCCTAATCCAACCCTAAACCCTTTTCCTTATTCAAGGTCACTAAACCCGCAAGAAACTGAACCCTAAGAGGGTATTGGTGAACCCTGTCGTGGATGTGATTCAAAGATGGGGCACTGAACCTTAAGAGTAGGGTACTGCATAAGACGGGACGGAAAAGGGTTTAGGGTTGGATTAGGCGGACCCGCTTCGCGGCTCCGCCTAATCCAACCCTAAAACCTTTTCCTTATTGAAGGTCACTAAACCCGCAAGAAACTGAACCCTAAGAGGGTATTGGTGAACCCTGTCGTGGATGTGATTCAAAGATGGGGCACTGAACCTTAAGAGTAGGGTACTGCATAAGACGGGACGGAAAAGGGTTTGGGGATGGATTAGGCGAACCCGCTTCGCGGCTCTGCCTAATCCAACCCTAAACCATTTTCCTTATCCAAGGTCACTAAACCCGCAAGAAACTGAACCCTAAGAGGGTATTGGTAAACCCTTTCGTGGATGTGATTCAAAAATGGGGCACTGAACCTTAAGAGTAGGGTACTGCATAAGACGGGACGGAAAAGGGTTTAGGGTTGGATTAGGCGAACCCGCTTCGCGGCTCCGCCTATTCCAACCCTAAACCCTTTTCCTTATTCAAGGTCACGAAACCCGCAAGAAACTGAACCCTAAGAGGGTATTGGTGAACCCTGTCGTGGATGTGATTCAAAGATGGGGAACTGAACCTTAAGAGTAGGGTACTGCATAAGACGGGACGGAAAAGGGTTTAGGGTTGGATTAGGCGGACCCGCTTCGCGGCTCCGCCTAATCCAACCCTAAACCCTTTTCCTTATTCAAGGTCACTAAACCCGCAAGAAACTGAACCCTAAGAGGGTATTGGTTAACCCTGTCGTGGATGTGATTCAAAGATGGGGCACTGAACCTTAAGAGTAGGGTACTGCATAAGACGGGACGGAAAAGGGTTTAGGGTTGGATTAGGCGGACCCGCTTCGCGGCTCCGCCTAATCCAACCCTAAACCATTTTCCTTATCCAAGGTCACTAAACCCGCAAGAAACTGAACCCTAAGAGGGTATTGGTGAACCCTTTCGTGGATGTGATTCAAAAATGGGGCACTGAACCTTAAGAGTAGGGTACTGCATAAGACGGGACGGAAAAGGGTTTAGGGTTGGATTAGGCAAACCCGCTTCGCGGCTCCGCCTAATCCAACCCTAAACCCTTTTCCTTATTCAAGGTCACTAAACCCGCAAGAAACTGAACCCTAAGAGGGTATTGGTGAACCCTGTCGTGGATGTGATTCAAAGATGGGGCACTGAACCTTAAGAGTAGGGTACTGCATAAGACGGGACGGAAAAGGGTTTGGGGTTGGATTAGGCGAACCCGCTTCGCGGCTCTGCCTAATCCAACCCTAAACCATTTTCCTTATCCAAGGTCACTAAACCCGCAAGAAACTGAACCCTAAGAGGGTATTGGTAAACCCTTTCGTGGATGTGATTCAAAAATGGGGCACTGAACCTTAAGAGTAGGGTACTGCATATGACGGGACGGAAAAGGGTTTAGGGTTGGATTAGGCGAACCCGCTTCGCGGCTCCGCCTATTCCAACCCTAAACCCTTTTCCTTATTCAAGGTCACGAAACCCGCAAGAAACTGAACCCTAAGAGGGTATTGGTGAACCCTGTCGTGGATGTGATTCAAAGATGGGGAACTGAACCTTAAGAGTAGGGTACTGCATAAGACGGGACGGAAAAGGGTTTAGGGTTGGATTAGGCGGACCCGCTTCGCGGCTCCGCCTAATCCAACCTAAACCCTTTTCCTTATTCAAGGTCACTAAACCCGCAAGAAACTGAACCCTAAGAGGGTATTGGTTAACCCTGTCGTGGATGTGATTCAAAGATGGGGCACTGAACCTTAAGAGTAGGGTACTGCATAAGACGGGACGGAAAAGGGTTTAGGGTTGGATTAGGCGGACCCGCTTCGTGGCTCCGCCTAATCCAACCCTAAACCATTTTCCTTATCCAAGGTCACTAAACCCGCAAGAAACTGAACCCTAAGAGGGTATTGGTGAACCCTTTCGTGGATGTGATTCAAAAATGGGGCACTGAACCTTAAGAGTAGGGTACTGCATAAGACGGGACGGAAAAGGGTTTAGGGTTGGATTAGGCAAACCCGCTTCGCGGCTCCGCCTAATCCAACCCTAAACCCTTTTCCTTATTCAAGGTCACTAAACCCGCAAGAAACTGAACCCTAAGAGGGTATTGGTGAACCCTGTCGTGGATGTGATTCAAAGATGGGGCACTGAACCTTAAGAGTAGGGTACTGCATAAGACGGGACGGAAAAGGGTTTGGGGTTGGATTAGGCGAACCCGCTTCGCGGCTCTGCCTAATCCAACCCTAAACCATTTTCCTTATCCAAGGTCACTAAACCCGCAAGAAACTGAACCCTAAGAGGGTATTGGTAAACCCTTTCGTGGATGTGATTCAAAAATGGGGCACTGAACCTTAAGAGTAGGGTACTGCATAAGACGGGACGGAAAAGGGTTTAGGGTTGGATTAGGCGAACCCGCTTCGCGGCTCCGCCTATTCCAACCCTAAACCCTTTTCCTTATTCAAGGTCACGAAACCCGCAAGAAACTGAACCCTAAGAGGGTATTGGTGAACCCTGTCGTGGATGTGATTCAAAGATGGGGAACTGAACCTTAAGAGTAGGGTACTGCATAAGACGGGACGGAAAAGGGTTTAGGGTTGGATTAGGCGGACCCGCTTCGCGGCTCCGCCTAATCCAACCTAAACCCTTTTCCTTATTCAAGGTCACTAAACCCGCAAGAAACTGAACCCTAAGAGGGTATTGGTTAACCCTGTCGTGGATGTGATTCAAAGATGGGGCACTGAACCTTAAGAGTAGGGTACTGCATAAGACGGGACGGAAAAGGGTTTAGGGTTGGATTAGGCGGACCCGCTTCGCGGCTCCGCCTAATCCAACCCTAAACCATTTTCCTTATCCAAGGTCACTAAACCCGCAAGAAACTGAACCCTAAGAGGGTATTGGTGAACCCTTTCGTGGATGTGATTCAAAAATGGGGCACTGAACCTTAAGAGTAGGGTACTGCATAAGACGGGACGGAAAAGGGTTTAGGGTTGGATTAGGCAAACCCGCTTCGCGGCTCCGCCTAATCCAACCCTAAACCCTTTTCCTTATTCAAGGTCACTAAACCCGCAAGAAACTGAACCCTAAGAGGGTATTGGTGAACCCTGTCGTGGATGTGATTCAAAGATGGGGCACTGAACCTTAAGAGTAGGGTACTGCATAAGACGGGACGGAAAAGGGTTTGGGGTTGGATTAGGCGAACCCGCTTCGCGGCTCTGCCTAATCCAACCCTAAACCATTTTCCTTATCCAAGGTCACTAAACCCGCAAGAAACTGAACCCTAAGAGGGTATTGGTAAACCCTTTCGTGGATGTGATTCAAAAATGGGGCACTGAACCTTAAGAGTAGGGTACTGCATAAGACGGGACGGAAAAGGGTTTAGGGTTGGATTAGGCGAACCCGCTTCGCGGCTCCGCCTATTCCAACCCTAAACCCTTTTCCTTATTCAAGGTCACGAAACCCGCAAGAAACTGAACCCTAAGAGGGTATTGGTGAACCCTGTCGTGGATGTGATTCAAAGATGGGGAACTGAACCTTAAGAGTAGGGTACTGCATAAGACGGGACGGAAAAGGGTTTAGGGTTGGATTAGGCGGACCCGCTTCGCGGCTCCGCCTAATCCAACCTAAACCCTTTTCCTTATTCAAGGTCACTAAACCCGCAAGAAACTGAACCCTAAGAGGGTATTGGTTAACCCTGTCGTGGATGTGATTCAAAGATGGGGCACTGAACCTTAAGAGTAGGGTACTGCATAAGACGGGACGGAAAAGGGTTTAGGGTTGGATTAGGCGGACCCGCTTCGCGGCTCCGCCTAATCCAACCCTAAACCATTTTCCTTATCCAAGGTCACTAAACCCGCAAGAAACTGAACCCTAAGAGGGTATTGGTGAACCCTTTCGTGGATGTGATTCAAAAATGGGGCACTGAACCTTAAGAGTAGGGTACTGCATAAGACGGGACGGAAAAGGGTTTAGGGTTGGATTAGGCAAACCCGCTTCGCGGCTCCGCCTAATCCAACCCTAAACCCTTTTCCTTATTCAAGGTCACTAAACCCGCAAGAAACTGAACCCTAAGAGGGTATTGGTGAACCCTGTCGTGGATGTGATTCAAAGATGGGGCACTGAACCTTAAGAGTAGGGTACTGCATAAGACGGGACGGAAAAGGGTTTGGGGTTGGATTAGGCGAACCCGCTTCGCGGCTCTGCCTAATCCAACCCTAAACCATTTTCCTTATCCAAGGTCACTAAACCCGCAAGAAACTGAACCCTAAGAGGGTATTGGTAAACCCTTTCGTGGATGTGATTCAAAAATGGGGCACTGAACCTTAAGAGTAGGGTACTGCATAAGACGGGACGGAAAAGGGTTTAGGGTTGGATTAGGCGAACCCGCTTCGCGGCTCCGCCTATTCCAACCCTAAACCCTTTTCCTTATTCAAGGTCACGAAACCCGCAAGAAACTGAACCCTAAGAGGGTATTGGTGAACCCTGTCGTGGATGTGATTCAAAGATGGGGAACTGAACCTTAAGAGTAGGGTACTGCATAAGACGGGACGGAAAAGGGTTTAGGGTTGGATTAGGCGGACCCGCTTCGCGGCTCCGCCTAATCCAACCTAAACCCTTTTCCTTATTCAAGGTCACTAAACCCGCAAGAAACTGAACCCTAAGAGGGTATTGGTTAACCCTGTCGTGGATGTGATTCAAAGATGGGGCACTGAACCTTAAGAGTAGGGTACTGCATAAGACGGGACGGAAAAGGGTTTAGGGTTGGATTAGGCGGACCCGCTTCGCGGCTCCGCCTAATCCAACCCTAAACCATTTTCCTTATCCAAGGTCACTAAACCCGCAAGAAACTGAACCCTAAGAGGGTATTGGTGAACCCTTTCGTGGATGTGATTCAAAAATGGGGCACTGAACCTTAAGAGTAGGGTACTGCATAAGACGGGACGGAAAAGGGTTTAGGGTTGGATTAGGCAAACCCGCTTCGCGGCTCCGCCTAATCCAACCCTAAACCCTTTTCCTTATTCAAGGTCACTAAACCCGCAAGAAACTGAACCCTAAGAGGGTATTGGTGAACCCTGTCGTGGATGTGATTCAAAGATGGGGCACTGAACCTTAAGAGTAGGGTACTGCATAAGACGGGACGGAAAAGGGTTTGGGGTTGGATTAGGCGAACCCGCTTCGCGGCTCTGCCTAATCCAACCCTAAACCATTTTCCTTATCCAAGGTCACTAAACCCGCAAGAAACTGAACCCTAAGAGGGTATTGGTAAACCCTTTCGTGGATGTGATTCAAAAATGGGGAACTGAACCTTAAGAGTAGGGTACTGCATAAGACGGGACGGAAAAGGATTTAGGGTTAGATTAGGCGGACCCACTTCGCGGCTCCGCCTAATCCAACCCTAAACCTTTTTCCTTATTCAAGGTCACTAAACCCGCAAGAAACTGATCCCTAAGAGGGTATTGGTGAACCCTGTCGTGGATGTGATTCAAAGATGGGGCACTGAACCTTAAGAGTAGGGTACTGCATAAGACGGGACGGAAAAGGGTTTAGGGTTGGATTAGGCGAACCCACTTCGCGGCTCCGCCTAATCCAACCCTAAACCATTTTCCTTATCCAAGGTCACTAAACCCGCAAGAAACTGAACCCTAAGAGGGTATTGGTGAACCCTTTCGTGGATGTGATTCAAAAATGGGGCACTGAACCTTAAGAGTAGGGTACTGCATAAGACGGGACGGAAAAGGGTTTAGGGTTGGATTAGGCGAACCCGCTTCGCTGCTCCGCCTAATCCAACCCTAAACCCTTTTCCTTATTCAAGGTCACTAAACCCGCAAGAAACTGAACCCTAAGAGGGTATTGGTGAACCCTGTCGTGGATGTGATTCAAAGATGGGGAACTGAACCTTAAGAGTAGGGTACTGCATAAGACGGGACGGAAAAGGGTTTAGGGTTGGATTAGGCGGACCCGCTTCGCGGCTCCGCCTAATCCAACCCTAAACCCTTTTCCTTATTCAAGGTCACTAAACCCGCAAGAAACTGAACCCTAAGAGGGTATTGGTTAACCCTGTCGTGGATGTGATTCAAAGATGGGGCACTGAACCTTAAGAGTAGGGTACTGCATAAGACGGGACGGAAAAGGGTTTAGGGTTGGATTAGGCGGACCCGCTTCGCGGCTCCGCCTAATCCAACCCTAAACCATTTTCCTTATCCAAGGTCACTAAACCCGCAAGAAACTGAACCCTAAGAGGGTATTGGTGAACCCTTTCGTGGATGTGATTCAAAAATGGGGCACTGAACCTTAAGAGTAGGGTACTGCATAAGACGGGACGGAAAAGGGTTTAGGGTTGGATTAGGCAAACCCGCTTCGCGGCTCCGCCTAATCCAACCCTAAACCCTTTTCCTTATTCAAGGTCACTAAACCCGCAAGAAACTGAACCCTAAGAGGGTATTGGTGAACCCTGTCGTGGATGTGATTCAAAGATGGGGCACTGAACCTTAAGAGTAGGGTACTGCATAAGACGGGACGGAAAAGGGTTTGGGGTTGGATTAGGCGAACCCGCTTCGCGGCTCTGCCTAATCCAACCCTAAACCATTTTCCTTATCCAAGGTCACTAAACCCGCAAGAAACTGAACCCTAAGAGGGTATTGGTAAACCCTTTCGTGGATGTGATTCAAAAATGGGGAACTGAACCTTAAGAGTAGGGTACTGCATAAGACGGGACGGAAAAGGATTTAGGGTTAGATTAGGCGGACCCACTTCGCGGCTCCGCCTAATCCAACCCTAAACCTTTTTCCTTATTCAAGGTCACTAAACCCGCAAGAAACTGATCCCTAAGAGGGTATTGGTGAACCCTGTCGTGGATGTGATTCAAAGATGGGGCACTGAACCTTAAGAGTAGGGTACTGCATAAGACGGGACGGAAAAGGGTTTAGGGTTGGATTAGGCGAACCCACTTCGCGGCTCCGCCTAATCCAACCCTAAACCATTTTCCTTATCCAAGGTCACTAAACCCGCAAGAAACTGAACCCAAAGAGGGTATTGGTGAACCCTTTCGTGGATGTGATTCAAAAATGGGGCACTGAACCTTAAGAGTAGGGTACTGCATAAGACGGGACGGAAAAGGGTTTAGGGTTGGATTAGGCGAACCCGCTTCGCTGCTCCGCCTAATCCAACCCTAAACCCTTTTCCTTATTCAAGGTCACTAAACCCGCAAGAAACTGAACCCTAAGAGGGTATTGGTTAACCCTGTCGTGGATGTGATTCAAAGATGGGGCACTGAACCTTAAGAGTAGGGTACTGCATAAGACGGGACGGAAAAGAGTTTAGGGTTGGATTAGGCGAACCCGCTTCGCGGCTCCGCCTAATCCAACCCTAAACCATTTTCCTTATCCAAGGTCACTAAACCCGCAAGAAACTGAACCCTAAGAGGGTATTGGTGAACCCTTTCGTGGATGTGATTCAAAAATGGGGCACTGAACCTTAAGAGTAGGGTACTGCATAAGACGGGACGGAAAAGGGTTTAGGGTTGGATTAGGCGAACCCGCTTCGCGGCTCCGCCTAATCCAACCCTAAACCCTTTTCCTTATTCAAGGTCACTAAACCCGCAAGAAACTGAACCCTAAGAGGGTATTGGTGAACCCTGTCGTGGATGTGATTCAAAGATGGGGCACTGAACCTTAAGAGTAGGGGTACTGCATAAGACGGGACGGAAAAGGGTTTAGGGTTGGATTAGGCGGACCCGCTTCGCGGCTCCGCCTAATCCAACCCTAAACCCTTTTCCTTATTGAAGGTCACTAAACCCGCAAGAAACTGAACCCTAAGAGGGTATTGGTGAACCCTGTCGTGGATGTGATTCAAAGATGGGGCACTGAACCTTAAGAGTAGGGTACTGCATAAGACGGGACGGAAAAGGGTTTGGGGTTGGATTAGGCGAACCCGCTTCGCGGCTCTGCCTAATCCAACCCTAAACCATTTTCCTTATCCAAGGTCACTAAACCCGCAAGAAACTGAACCCTAAGAGGGTATTGGTAAACCCTTTCGTGGATGTGATTCAAAAATGGGGCACTGAACCTTAAGAGTAGGGTACTGCATATGACGGGACGGAAAAGGGTTTAGGGTTGGATTAGGCGAACCCGCTTCGCGGCTCCGCCTATTCCAACCCTAAACCCTTTTCCTTATTCAAGGTCACGAAACCCGCAAGAAACTGAACCCTAAGAGGGTATTGGTGAACCCTGTCGTGGATGTGATTCAAAGATGGGGAACTGAACCTTAAGAGTAGGGTACTGCATAAGACGGGACGGAAAAGGGTTTAGGGTTGGATTAGGCGGACCCGCTTCGCGGCTCCGCCTAATCCAACCTAAACCCTTTTCCTTATTCAAGGTCACTAAACCCGCAAGAAACTGAACCCTAAGAGGGTATTGGTTAACCCTGTCGTGGATGTGATTCAAAGATGGGGCACTGAACCTTAAGAGTAGGGTACTGCATAAGACGGGACGGAAAAGGGTTTAGGGTTGGATTAGGCGGACCCGCTTCGCGGCTCCGCCTAATCCAACCCTAAACCATTTTCCTTATCCAAGGTCACTAAACCCGCAAGAAACTGAACCCTAAGAGGGTATTGGTGAACCCTTTCGTGGATGTGATTCAAAAATGGGGCACTGAACCTTAAGAGTAGGGTACTGCATAAGACGGGACGGAAAAGGGTTTAGGGTTGGATTAGGCAAACCCGCTTCGCGGCTCCGCCTAATCCAACCCTAAACCCTTTTCCTTATTCAAGGTCACTAAACCCGCAAGAAACTGAACCCTAAGAGGGTATTGGTGAACCCTGTCGTGGATGTGATTCAAAGATGGGGCACTGAACCTTAAGAGTAGGGTACTGCATAAGACGGGACGGAAAAGGGTTTGGGGTTGGATTAGGCGAACCCGCTTCGCGGCTCTGCCTAATCCAACCCTAAACCATTTTCCTTATCCAAGGTCACTAAACCCGCAAGAAACTGAACCCTAAGAGGGTATTGGTAAACCCTTTCGTGGATGTGATTCAAAAATGGGGCACTGAACCTTAAGAGTAGGGTACTGCATAAGACGGGACGGAAAAGGGTTTAGGGTTGGATTAGGCAAACCCGCTTCGCGGCTCCGCCTAATCCAACCTAAACCCTTTTCCTTATTCAAGGTCACTAAACCCGCAAGAAACTGAACCCTAAGAGGGTATTGGTTAACCCTGTCGTGGATGTGATTCAAAGATGGGGCACTGAACCTTAAGAGTAGGGTACTGCATAAGACGGGACGGAAAAGGGTTTAGGGTTGGATTAGGCGGACCCGCTTCGCGGCTCCGCCTAATCCAACCCTAAACCATTTTCCTTATCCAAGGTCACTAAACCCGCAAGAAACTGAACCCTAAGAGGGTATTGGTGAACCCTTTCGTGGATGTGATTCAAAAATGGGGCACTGAACCTTAAGAGTAGGGTACTGCATAAGACGGGACGGAAAAGGGTTTAGGGTTGGATTAGGCAAACCCGCTTCGCGGCTCCGCCTAATCCAACCCTAAACCCTTTTCCTTATTCAAGGTCACTAAACCCGCAAGAAACTGAACCCTAAGAGGGTATTGGTGAACCCTTTCGTGGATGTGATTCAAAAATGGGGCACTGAACCTTAAGAGTAGGGTACTGCATAAGACGGGACGGAAAAGGGTTTAGGGTTGGATTAGGCAAACCCGCTTCGCGGCTCCGCCTAATCCAACCCTAAACCCTTTTCCTTATTCAAGGTCACTAAACCCGCAAGAAACTGAACCCTAAGAGGGTATTGGTGAACCCTGTCGTGGATGTGATTCAAAGATGGGGCACTGAACCTTAAGAGTAGGGTACTGCATAAGACGGGACGGAAAAGGGTTTGGGGTTGGATTAGGCGAACCCGCTTCGCGGCTCTGCCTAATCCAACCCTAAACCATTTTCCTTATCCAAGGTCACTAAACCCGCAAGAAACTGAACCCTAAGAGGGTATTGGTAAACCCTTTCGTGGATGTGATTCAAAAATGGGGCACTGAACCTTAAGAGTAGGGTACTGCATAAGACGGGACGGAAAAGGGTTTAGGGTTGGATTAGGCGAACCCGCTTCGCGGCTCCGCCTATTCCAACCCTAAACCCTTTTCCTTATTCAAGGTCACGAAACCCGCAAGAAACTGAACCCTAAGAGGGTATTGGTGAACCCTGTCGTGGATGTGATTCAAAGATGGGGAACTGAACCTTAAGAGTAGGGTACTGCATAAGACGGGACGGAAAAGGGTTTAGGGTTGGATAAGGCGGACCCGCTTCGCGGCTCCGCCTAATCCAACCTAAACCCTTTTCCTTATTCAAGGTCACTAAACCCGCAAGAAACTGAACCCTAAGAGGGTATTGGTTAACCCTGTCGTGGATGTGATTCAAAGATGGGGCACTGAACCTTAAGAGTAGGGTACTGCATAAGACGGGACGGAAAAGGGTTTAGGGTTGGATTAGGCGGACCCGCTTCGCGGCTCCGCCTAATCCAACCCTAAACCATTTTCCTTATCCAAGGTCACTAAACCCGCAAGAAACTGAACCCTAAGAGGGTATTGGTGAACCCTTTCGTGGATGTGATTCAAAAATGGGGCACTGAACCTTAAGAGTAGGGTACTGCATAAGACGGGACGGAAAAGGGTTTAGGGTTGGATTAGGCAAACCCGCTTCGCGGCTCCGCCTAATCCAACCCTAAACCCTTTTCCTTATTCAAGGTCACTAAACCCGCAAGAAACTGAACCCTAAGAGGGTATTGGTGAACCCTGTCGTGGATGTGATTCAAAGATGGCGCACTGAACCTTAAGAGTAGGGTACTGCATAAGACGGGACGGAAAAGGGTTTGGGGTTGGATTAGGCGAACCCGCTTCGCGGCTCTGCCTAATCCAACCCTAAACCATTTTCCTTATCCAAGGTCACTAAACCCGCAAGAAACTGAACCCTAAGAGGGTATTGGTAAACCCTTTCGTGGATGTGATTCAAAAATGGGGCACTGAACCTTAAGAGTAGGGTACTGCATAAGACGGGACGGAAAAGGGTTTAGGGTTGGATTAGGCGAACCCGCTTCGCGGCTCCGCCTATTACAACCCTAAACCCTTTTCCTTATTCAAGGTCACGAAACCCGCAAGAAACTGAACCCTAAGAGGGTATTGGTGAACCCTGTCGTGGATGTGATTCAAAGATGGGGAACTGAACCTTAAGAGTAGGGTACTGCATAAGACGGGACGGAAAAGGGTTTAGGGTTGGATTAGGCGGACCCGCTTCGCGGCTCCGCCTAATCCAACCCTAAACCCTTTTCCTTATTCAAGGTCACTAAACCCGCAAGAAACTGAACCCTAAGAGGGTATTGGTTAACCCTGTCGTGGATGTGATTCAAAGATGGGGCACTGAACCTTAAGAGTAGGGTACTGCATAAGACGGGACGGAAAAGAGTTTAGGGTTGGATTAGGCGGACCCGCTTCGCGGCTCCGCCTAATCCAACCCTAAACCATTTTCCTTATCCAAGGTCACTAAACCCGCAAGAAACTGAACCCTAAGAGGGTATTGGTGAACCCTTTCGTGGATGTGATTCAAAAATGGGGCACTGAACCTTAAGAGTAGGGTACTGCATAAGACGGGACGGAAAAGGGTTTAGGGTTGGATTAGGCAAACCCGCTTCGCGGCTCCGCCTAATCCAACCCTAAACCCTTTTCCTTATTCAAGGTCACTAAACCCGCAAGAAACTGAACCCTAAGAGGGTATTGGTGAACCCTGTCGTGGATGTGATTCAAAGATGGGGCACTGAACCTTAAGAGTAGGGTACTGCATAAGACGGGACGGAAAAGGGTTTGGGGTTGGATTAGGCGAACCCGCTTCGCGGCTCTGCCTAATCCAACCCTAAACCATTTTCCTTATCCAAGGTCACTAAACCCGCAAGAAACTGAACCCTAAGAGGGTATTGGTAAACCCTTTCGTGGATGTGATTCAAAAATGGGGAACTGAACCTTAAGAGTAGGGTACTGCATAAGACGGGACGGAAAAGGATTTAGGGTTAGATTAGGCGGACCCACTTCGCGGCTCCGCCTAATCCAACCCTAAACCTTTTTCCTTATTCAAGGTCACTAAACCCGCAAGAAACTGATCCCTAAGAGGGTATTGGTGAACCCTGTCGTGGATGTGATTCAAAGATGGGGCACTGAACCTTAAGAGTAGGGTACTGCATAAGACGGGACGGAAAAGGGTTTAGGGTTGGATTAGGCGAACCCACTTCGCGGCTCCGCCTAATCCAACCCTAAACCATTTTCCTTATCCAAGGTCACTAAACCCGCAAGAAACTGAACCCTAAGAGGGTATTGGTGAACCCTTTCGTGGATGTGATTCAAAAATGGGGCACTGAACCTTAAGAGTAGGGTACTGCATAAGACGGGACGGAAAAGGGTTTAGGGTTGGATTAGGCGAACCCGCTTCGCTGCTCCGCCTAATCCAACCCAAAACCCTTTTCCTTATTCAAGGTCACTAAACCCGCAAGAAACTGAACCCTAAGAGGGTATTGGTGAACCCTGTCGTGGATATGATTCAAAGATGGGGAACTGAACCTTAAGAGTAGGGTACTGCATAAGACGGGACGGAAAAGGGTTTAGGGTTGGATTAGGCGGATCCGCTTCGCGGCTCCGCCTAATCCAACCCTAAACCCTTTTCCTTATTCAAGGTCACTAAACCCGCAAGAAACTGAACCCTAAGAGGGTATTGGTTAACCCTGTCGTGGATGTGATTCAAAGATGGGGCACTGAACCTTAAGAGTAGGGTACTGCATAAGACGGGACGGAAAAGGGTTTAGGGTTGGATTAGGCGGACCCGCTTCGCGGCTCCGCCTAATCCAACCCTAAACCATTTTCCTTATCCAAGGTCACTAAACCCGCAAGAAACTGAACCCTAAGAGGGTATTGGTGAACCCTTTCGTGGATGTGATTCAAAAATGGGGCACTGAACCTTAAGAGTAGGGTACTGCATAAGACGGGACGGAAAAGGGTTTAGGGTTGGATTAGGCAAACCCGCTTCGCGGCTCCGCCTAATCCAACCCTAAACCCTTTTCCTTATTCAAGGTCACTAAACCCGCAAGAAACTGAACCCTAAGAGGGTATTGGTGAACCCTGTCGTGGATGTGATTCAAAGATGGGGCACTGAACCTTAAGAGTAGGGTACTGCATAAGACGGGACGGAAAAGGGTTTGGGGTTGGATTAGGCGAACCCGCTTCGCGGCTCTGCCTAATCCAACCCTAAACCATTTTCCTTATCCAAGGTCACTAAACCCGCAAGAAACTGAACCCTAAGAGGGTATTGGTAAACCCTTTCGTGGATGTGATTCAAAAATGGGGAACTGAACCTTAAGAGTAGGGTACTGCATAAGACGGGACGGAAAAGGATTTAGGGTTAGATTAGGCGGACCCACTTCGCGGCTCCGCCTAATCCAACCCTAAACCTTTTTCCTTATTCAAGGTCACTAAACCCGCAAGAAACTGATCCCTAAGAGGGTATTGGTGAACCCTGTCGTGGATGTGATTCAAAGATGGGGCACTGAACCTTAAGAGTAGGGTACTGCATAAGACGGGACGGAAAAGGGTTTAGGGTTGGATTAGGCGAACCCACTTCGCGGCTCCGCCTAATCCAACCCTAAACCATTTTCCTTATCCAAGGTCACTAAACCCGCAAGAAACTGAACCCAAAGAGGGTATTGGTGAACCCTTTCGTGGATGTGATTCAAAAATGGGGCACTGAACCTTAAGAGTAGGGTACTGCATAAGACGGGACGGAAAAGGGTTTAGGGTTGGATTAGGCGAACCCGCTTCGCTGCTCCGCCTAATCCAACCCTAAACCCTTTTCCTTATTCAAGGTCACTAAACCCGCAAGAAACTGAACCCTAAGAGGGTATTGGTTAACCCTGTCGTGGATGTGATTCAAAGATGGGGCACTGAACCTTAAGAGTAGGGTACTGCATAAGACGGGACGGAAAAGAGTTTAGGGTTGGATTAGGCGAACCCGCTTCGCGGCTCCGCCTAATCCAACCCTAAACCATTTTCCTTATCCAAGGTCACTAAACCCGCAAGAAACTGAACCCTAAGAGGGTATTGGTGAACCCTTTCGTGGATGTGATTCAAAAATGGGGCACTGAACCTTAAGAGTAGGGTACTGCATAAGACGGGACGGAAAAGGGTTTAGGGTTGGATTAGGCGAACCCGCTTCGCGGCTCCGCCTAATCCAACCCTAAACCCTTTTCCTTATTCAAGGTCACTAAACCCGCAAGAAACTGAACCCTAAGAGGGTATTGGTGAACCCTGTCGTGGATGTGATTCAAAGATGGGGCACTGAACCTTAAGAGTAGGGGTACTGCATAAGACGGGACGGAAAAGGGTTTAGGGTTGGATTAGGCGGACCCGCTTCGCGGCTCCGCCTAATCCAACCCTAAACCCTTTTCCTTATTGAAGGTCACTAAACCCGCAAGAAACTGAACCCTAAGAGGGTATTGGTGAACCCTGTCGTGGATGTGATTCAAAGATGGGGCACTGAACCTTAAGAGTAGGGTACTGCATAAGACGGGACGGAAAAGGGTTTGGGGTTGGATTAGGCGAACCCGCTTCGCGGCTCTGCCTAATCCAACCCTAAACCATTTTCCTTATCCAAGGTCACTAAACCCGCAAGAAACTGAACCCTAAGAGGGTATTGGTAAACCCTTTCGTGGATGTGATTAAAAAATGGGGCACTGAACCTTAAGAGTAGGGTACTGCATAAGACGGGACGGAAAAGGGTTTAGGGTTAGATTAGGCGGACCCGCTTCGCGGCTCCGCCTAATCCAACCCTAAACCCTTTTCCTTATTCAAGGTCACTAAACCCGCAAGAAACTGAACCCTAAGAGGGTATTGGTGAACCCTGTCGTGGATGTGATTCAAAGATGGGGCACTGAACCTTAAGAGTAGGGTACTGCATAAGACGGGACGGAAAAGGGTTTAGGGTTGGATTAGGCGAACCCGCTTCGCGGCTCCGCCTAATTCAACCCTAAACCCTTTTCCTTATTCAAGGTCACTAAACCCGCAAGAAACTGAACCCTAAGAGGGTATTGGTTAACCCTGTCGTGGATGTGATTCAAAGATGGGGCACTGAACCTTAAGAGTAGGGTACTGCATAAGACGGGACGGAAAAGGGTTTAGGGTTGGATTAGGCGAACCCGCTTCGCGGCTCCGCCTAATCCAACCCTAAACCATTTTCCTTATCCAAGGTCACTAAACCCGCAAGAAACTGAACCCTAAGAGGGTATTGGTGAACCCTTTCGTGGATGTGATTCAAAAATGGGGCACTGAACCTTAAGAGTAGGGTACTGCATAAGACGGGACGGAAAAGGGTTTAGGGTTGGATTAGGCGAACCCGCTTCGCGGCTCCGCCTAATCCAACCCTAAACCCGTTTCCTTATTCAAGGTCACTAAACCCACAAGAAATTGAACCCTAAGAGGGTATTGGTTAACCCTGTCGTGGATGTGATTCAAAGATGGGGCACTGAACCTTAAGAGTAGGGTACTGCATAAGACGGGACGGAAAAGAGTTTAGAATTGGATTAGGCGAACCCGCTTCGCGGCTCCGCCTAATCCAACCCTAAACCATTTTCCTTATCCAAGGTCACTAAACCCGCAAGAAACTGAACCCTAAGAGGGTATTGGTGAACCCTTTCGTGGATGTGATTCAAAAATGGGGCACTGAACCTTAAGAGTAGGGTACTGCATAAGACGGGACGGAAAAGGGTTTGGGGTTGGATTAGGCGAACCCGCTTCGCGGCTCTGCCTAATCCAACCCTAAACCATTTTCCTTATCCAAGGTCACTAAACCCGCAAGAAACTGAACCCTAAGAGGGTATTGGTAAACCCTTTCGTGGATGTGATTCAAAAATAGGGCACTGAACCTTAAGAGTAGGGTACTGCATAAGACGGGACGGAAAAGGGTTTAGGGTTAGATTAGGCGGACCCGCTTTGCGGCTCCGCCTAATCCAACCCTAAACCCTTTTCCTTATTCAAGGTCACTAAACCCGCAAGAAACTGAACCCTAAGAGGGTATTGGTGAACCCTGTCGTGGATGTGATTCAAAGATGGGGCACTGAACCTTAAGAGTAGGGTACTGCATAAGACGGGACGGAAAAGGGTTTAGGGTTGGATTAGGCGAACCCGCTTCGCGGCTCCGCCTAATCCAACCCTAAACCCTTTTCCTTATTCAAGGTCACTAAACCCGCAAGAAACTGAACCCTAAGAGGGTATTGGTTAACCCTGTCGTGGATGTGATTCAAAGATGGGGCACTGAACCTTAAGAGTAGGGTACTGCATAAGACGGGACGGAAAAGGGTTTAGGGTTGGATTAGGCGAACCCGCTTCGCGGCTCCGCCTAATCCAACCCTAAACCATTTTCCTTATCCAAGGTCACTAAACCCGCAAGAAACTGAACCCTAAGAGGGTATTGGTGAACCCTTTCGTGGATGTGATTAAAAAATGGGGCACTGAACCTTAAGAGTAGGGTACTGCATAAGACGGGACGGAAAAGGGTTTAGGGTTGGATTAGGCGAACCCGCTTCGCGGCTCCGCCTAATCCAACCCTAAACCCTTTTCCTTTTTGAAGGTCACTAAACCCGCAAGAAACTGAACCCTAAGAGGGTATTGGTGAACCCTGTCGTGGATGTGATTCAAAGATGGGGCACTGAACCTTAAGAGTAGGGTACTGCATAAGACGGGACGGAAAAGGGTTTAGGGTTGGATTAGGCGAACCCGCTTCGCGGCTCCGCCTAATCCAACCCTAAACCCTTTTCCTTATTCAAGGTCACTAAACCCGCAAGAAACTGAACCCTAAGAGGGTATTGGTGAACCCTGTCGTGGATGTGATTCAAAGATGGGGCACTGAACCTTAAGAGTAGGGGTACTGCATAAGACGGGACGGAAAAGGGTTTAGGGTTGGATTAGGCGGACCCGCTTCGCGGCTCCGCCTAATCCAACCCTAAACCCTTTTCCTTATTCAAGGTCACTAAACCTGCAAGAAACTGAACCCTAAGAGGGTATTGGTAAACCCTTTCGTGGATGTGATTCAAAGATGGGGCACTGAACCTTAAGAGTAGGGGTACTGCATAAGACGGGACAGAAAAGGGTTTAGGGTTGGATTAGGCGGACCCGCTTCGCGGCTCCGCCTAATCCAACCCTAAACCCTTTTCCTTATTGAAGGTCACTAAACCCGCAAGAAACTGAACCCTAAGAGGGTATTGGTGAACCCTGTCGTGGATGTGATTCAAAGATGGGGCACTGAACCTTAAGAGTAGGGTACTGCATAAGACGGGACGGAAAAGGGTTTGGGGTTGGATTAGGCGAACCCGCTTCGCGGCTCTGCCTAATCCAACCCTAAACCATTTTCCTTATCCAAGGTCACTAAACCCGCAAGAAACTGAACCCTAAGAGGGTATTGGTAAACCCTTTCGTGGATGTGATTCAAAAATGGGGCACTGAACCTTAAGAGTAGGGTACTGCATAAGACGGGACGGAAAAGGGTTTAGGGTTAGATTAGGCGGACCCGCTTCGCGGCTCCGCCTAATCCAACCCTAAACCCTTTTCCTTATTCAAGGTCACTAAACCCGCAAGAAACTGAACCCTAAGAGGGTATTGGTGAACCCTGTCGTGGATGTGATTCAAAGATGGGGCACTGAACCTTAAGAGTAGGGTACTGCATAAGACGGGACGGAAAAGGGTTTAGGGTTGGATTAGGCGAACCCACTTCGCGGCTCCGCCTAATCCAACCCTAAACCCTTTTCCTTATTCAAGGTCACTAAACCCGCAAGAAACTGAACCCTAAGAGGGTATTGGTTAACCCTGTCGTGGATGTGATTCAAAGATGGGGCACTGAACCTTAAGAGTAGGGTACTGCATAAGACGGGACGGAAAAGGGTTTAGGGTTGGATTAGGCGAACCCGCTTCGCGGCTCCGCCTAATCCAACCCTAAACCATTTTCCTTATCCAAGGTCACTAAACCCGCAAGAAACTGAACCCTAAGAGGGTATTGGTGAACCCTTTCGTGGATGTGATTCAAAAATGGGGCACTGAACCTTAAGAGTAGGGTACTGCATAAGACGGGACGGAAAAGGGTTTAGGGTTGGATTAGGCGAACCCGCTTCGCGGCTCCGCCTAATCCAACCCTAAACCCTTTTCCTTATTCAAGGTCACTAAACCCGCAAGAAACTGAACCCTAAGAGGGTATTGGTGAACCCTGTCGTGGATGTGATTCAAAGATGGGGCACTGAACCTTAAGAGTAGGGGTACTGCATAAGACGGGACGGAAAAGGGTTTAGGGTTGGATTAGGCGAACCCGCTTCGCGGCTCCGCCTAATCCAACCCTAAACCATTTTCCTTATCCAAGGTCACTAAACCCGCAAGAAACTGAACCCTAAGAGGGTATTGGTGAACCCTTTCGTGGATGTGATTAAAAAATGGGGCACTGAACCTTAAGAGTAGGGTACTGCATAAGACGGGACGGAAAAGGGTTTAGGGTTGGATTAGGCGAACCCGCTTCGCGGCTCCGCCTAATCCAACCCTAAACCCTTTTCCTTATTCAAGGTCACTAAACCCGCAAGAAACTGAACCCTAAGAGGGTATTGGTGAACCCTGTCGTGGATGTGATTCAAAGATGGGGCACTGAACCTTAAGAGTAGGGGTACTGCATAAGACGGGACGGAAAAGGGTTTAGGGTTGGATTAGGCGGACCCGCTTCGCGGCTCCGCCTAATCCAACCCTAAACCCTTTTCCTTTTTGAAGGTCACTAAACCCGCAAGAAACTGAACCCTAAGAGGGTATTGGTGAACCCTGTCGTGGATGTGATTCAAAGATGGGGCACTGAACCTTAAGAGTAGGGTACTGCATAAGACGGGACGGAAAAGGGTTTAGGGTTGGATTAGGCGAACCCGCTTCGCGGCTCCGCCTAATCCAACCCTAAACCCTTTTCCTTATTCAAGGTCACTAAACCCGCAAGAAACTGAACCCTAAGAGGGTATTGGTGAACCCTGTCGTGGATGTGATTCAAAGATGGGGCACTGAACCTTAAGAGTAGGGGTACTGCATAAGACGGGACGGAAAAGGGTTTAGGGTTGGATTAGGCGGACCCGCTTCGCGGCTCCGCCTAATCCAACCCTAAACCCTTTTCCTTATTCAAGGTCACTAAACCCGCAAGAAACTGAACCCTAAGAGGGTATTGGTAAACCCTTTCGTGGATGTGATTCAAAGATGGGGCACTGAACCTTAAGAGTAGGGGTACTGCATAAGACGGGACAGAAAAGGGTTTAGGGTTGGATTAGGCGGACCCGCTTCGCGGCTCCGCCTAATCCAACCCTAAACCCTTTTCCTTATTCAAGGTCACTAAACCCGCAAGAAACTGAACCCTAAGAGGGTATTGGTGAACCCTGTCGTGGATGTGATTCAAAGATGGGGCACTGAACCTTAAGAGTAGGGTACTGCATAAGACGGGACGGAAAAGGGTTTGGGGTTGGATTAGGCGAACCCGCTTCGCGGCTCTGCCTAATCCAACCCTAAACCATTTTCCTTATCCAAGGTCACTAAACCCCCAAGAAACTGAACCCTAAGAGGGTATTGGTAAACCCTTTCGTGGATGTGATTCAAAAATGGGGCACTGAACCTTAAGAGTAGGGTACTGCATAAGACGGGACGGAAAAGGGTTTAGGGTTAGATTAGGCGGACCCGCTTCGCGGCTCCGCCTAATCCAACCCTAAACCCTTTTCCTTATTCAAGGTCACTAAACCCGCAAGAAACTGAACCCTAAGAGGGTATTGGTGAACCCTGTCGTGGATGTGATTCAAAGATGGGGCACTGAACCTTAAGAGTAGGGTACTGCATAAGACGGGACGGAAAAGGGTTTAGGGTTGGATTAGGCGAACCCACTTCGCGGCTCCGCCTAATCCAACCCTAAACCCTTTTCCTTATTCAAGGTCACTAAACCCGCAAGAAACTGAACCCTAAGAGGGTATTGGTTAACCCTGTCGTGGATGTGATTCAAAGATGGGGCACTGAACCTTAAGAGTAGGGTACTGCATAAGACGGGACGGAAAAGGGTTTAGGGTTGGATTAGGCGAACCCACTTCGCGGCTCCGCCTAATCCAACCCTAAACCCTTTTCCTTATTCAAGGTCACTAAACCCGCAAGAAACTGAACCCTAAGAGGGTATTGGTTAACCCTGTCGTGGATGTGATTCAAAGATGGGGCACTGAACCTTAAGAGTAGGGTACTGCATAAGACGGGATGGAAAAGGGTTTAGGGTTGGATTAGGCGAACCCGCTTCGCGGCTCCGTCTAATCCAACCCTAAACCATTTTCCTTATCCAAGGTCACTAAACCCGCAAGAAACTGAACCCTAAGAGGGTATTGGTTAACCCTGTCGTGGATGTGATTCAAAGATGGGGCACTGAACCTTAAGAGTAGGGTACTGCATAAGACGGGACGGAAAAGGGTTTAGGGTTGGATTAGGCGAACCCGCTTCGCGGCTCCGCCTAATCCAACCCTAAACCATTATCCTTATCCAAGGTCACTAAACCCGCAAGAAACTGAACCCTAAGAGGGTATTGGTGAACCCTTTCGTGGATGTGATTCAAAAATGGGGCACTGAACCTTAAGAGTAGGGTACTGCATAAGACGGGACGGAAAAGGGTTTAGGGTTGGATTAGGCGAACCCGCTTCGCGGCTCCGCCTAATCCAACCCTAAACCCTTTTCCTTATTCAAGGTCACTAAACCCGCAAGAAACTGAACCCTAAGAGGGTATTGGTGAACCCTGTCGTGGATGTGATTCAAAGATGGGGCACTGAACCTTAAGAGTAGGGGTACTGCATAAGACGGGACGGAAAAGGGTTTAGGGTTGGATTAGGCGAACCCGCTTCGCGGCTCCGCCTAATCCAACCCTAAACCATTTTCCTTATCCAAGGTCACTAAACCCGCAAGAAACTGAACCCTAAGAGGGTATTGGTGAACCCTTTCGTGGATGTGATTAAAAAATGGGGCACTGAACCTTAAGAGTAGGGTACTGCATAAGACGGGACGGAAAAGGGTTTAGGGTTGGATTAGGCGAACCCGCTTCGCGGCTCCGCCTAATCCAACCCTAAACCCTTTTCCTTATTCAAGGTCACTAAACCCGCAAGAAACTGAACCCTAAGAGGGTATTGGTGAACCCTGTCGTGGATGTGATTCAAAGATGGGGCACTGAACCTTAAGAGTAGGGGTACTGCATAAGACGGGACGGAAAAGGGTTTAGGGTTGGATTAGGCGGACCCGCTTCGCGGCTCCGCCTAATCCAACCCTAAACCCTTTTCCTTTTTGAAGGTCACTAAACCCGCAAGAAACTGAACCCTAAGAGGGTATTGGTGAACCCTGTCGTGGATGTGATTCAAAGATGGGGCACTGAACCTTAAGAGTAGGGTACTGCATAAGACGGGACGGAAAAGGGTTTAGGGTTGGATTAGGCGAACCCGCTTCGCGGCTCCGCCTAATCCAACCCTAAACCCTTTTCCTTATTCAAGGTCACTAAACCCGCAAGAAACTGAACCCTAAGAGGGTATTGGTGAACCCTGTCGTGGATGTGATTCAAAGATGGGGCACTGAACCTTAAGAGTAGGGGTACTGCATAAGACGGGACGGAAAAGGGTTTAGGGTTGGATTAGGCGGACCCGCTTCGCGGCTCCGCCTAATCCAACCCTAAACCCTTTTCCTTATTCAAGGTCACTAAACCCGCAAGAAACTGAACCCTAAGAGGGTATTGGTAAACCCTTTCGTGGATGTGATTCAAAGATGGGGCACTGAACCTTAAGAGTAGGGGTACTGCATAAGACGGGACAGAAAAGGGTTTAGGGTTGGATTAGGCGGACCCGCTTCGCGGCTCCGCCTAATCCAACCCTAAACCCTTTTCCTTATTGAAGGTCACTATACCCGCAAGAAACTGAACCCTAAGAGGGTATTGGTGAACCCTGTCGTGGATGTGATTCAAAGATGGGGCACTGAACCTTAAGAGTAGGGTACTGCATAAGACGGGACGGAAAAGGGTTTGGGGTTGGATTAGGCGAACCCGCTTCGCGGCTCTGCCTAATCCAACCCTAAACCATTTTCCTTATCCAAGGTCACTAAACCCGCAAGAAACTGAACCCTAAGAGGGTATTGGTAAACCCTTTCGTGGATGTGATTCAAAAATGGGGCACTGAACCTTAAGAGTAGGGTACTGCATAAGACGGGACGGAAAAGGGTTTAGGGTTGGATTAGGCGGACCCGCTTCGCGGCTCCGCCTAATCCAACCCTAAACCCTTTTCCTTATTCAAGGTCACTAAACCCGCAAGAAACTGAACCCTAAGAGGGTATTGGTGAACCCTGTCGTGGATGTGATTCAAAGATGGGGCACTGAACCTTAAGAGTAGGGTACTGCATAAGACGGGACGGAAAAGGGTTTAGGGTTGGATTAGGCGAACCCACTTCACGGCTCCGCCTAATCCAACCCTAAACCCTTTTCCTTATTCAAGGTCACTAAACCCGCAAGAAACTGAACCCTAAGAGGGTATTGGTGAACCCTGTCGTGGATGTGATTCAAAGATGGGGCACTGAACCTTAAGAGTAGGGTACTGCATAAGACGGGACGGAAAAGGGTTTAGGGTTGGATTAGGCGAACCCGGTTCGCGGCTCCGCCTAATCCAACCCTAAACCATTTTCCTTATCCAAGGTCACTAAACCCGCAAGAAACTGAACCCTAAGAGGGTATTGGTGAACCCTTTCGTGCATGTGATTCAAAAATGGGGCACTGAACCTTAAGAGTAGGGTACTGCATAAGACGGGACGGAAAAGGGTTTAGGGTTGGATTAGGCGAACCCGCTTCGCGGCTCCGCCTAATCCAACCCTAAACCCTTTTCCTTATTCAAGGTCACTAAACCCGCAAGAAACTGAACCCTAAGAGGGTATTGGTGAACCCTGTCGTGGATGTGATTCAAAGATGGGGCACTGAACCTTAAGAGTAGGGGTACTGCATAAGACGGGACGGAAAAGGGTTTAGGGTTGGATTAGGCGGACCCGCTTCGCGGCTCCGCCTAATCCAACCCTAAACCCTTTTCCTGATTCAAGGTCACTAAACCCGCAAGAAACTGAACCCTAAGAGGGTATTGGTGAACCCTGTCGTGGATGTGATTCAAAGATGGGGCACTGAACCTTAAGAGTAGGGTACTGCATAAGACGGGACAGAAAAAGGTTTGGGATTGGATTAGGCGAACCCGCTTCGCGGCTCTGCCTAATCCAACCCTAAACCATTTTCCTTATCCAAGGTCCCTAAACCCGCAAGAAACTGAACCCTAAGAGGGTATTGGTAAACCCTTTCGTGGATGTGATTCAAAAATGGGGCACTGAACCTTAAGAGTAGGGTACTGCATAAGACGGGACGGAAAAGGGTTTAGGGTTGGATTAGGCGAACCCGCTTCGCGGCTCCGCCTAATCCAACCCTAAACCCTTTTCCTTATTCAAGGTCACTAAACCCGCAAGAAACTGAACCCTAAGAGGGTATTGGTGAACCCTGTCGTGGATGTGATTCAAAGATGGGGCACTGAACCTTAAGAGTAGGGGTACTGCATAAGACGGGACGGAAAAGGGTTTAGGGTTGGATTAGGCGGACCTGCTTCGCGGCTCCGCCTAATCCAACCCTAAACCCTTTTCCTTATCCAAGGTCACTAAACCCGCAAGAAACTGAACCCTAAGAGGGTATTGGTAAACCCTTTCGTGGACGTGATTCAAAAATGGGGCACTGAACCTTAAGAGTAGGGTACTGCATAAGACGGGACGGAAAAGGGTTTAGGGTTAGATTAGGCGGACCCGCTTCGCGGCTCCGCCTAATCCAACCCTAAACCCTTTTCCTTATTCAAGGTTACTAAACCCGCAAGAAACTGAACCCTAAGAGGGTATTGGTGAACCCTGTCGTGGATGTGATTCAAAGATGGGGCACTGAACCTTAAGAGTAGGGTACTGCATAAGACGGGACAGAAAAGGGTTTAGTGTTGGATAAGGCCGACACGCTTCGCGGCTCCGCCTAATCCAACCCTAAACCCTTTTCCTTATTCAAGGTCACTAAACCATCAAGAAACTGAACCCTAAGAGGGTATTGGTGAACCCTGTCGTGGATATGATTCAAAGAAGGGGCACTGAACCTTAAGAGTAGGGTACTGCATAAGACGGGACGGAAAAGGGTTTAGGGTTGGATTAGGCGAACCCGCTTCGCGGCTCCGCCTAATCCAACCCTAAACCCTTTTCCTTATTATAGGTCACTAAACCCGCAAGAAACTGAACCCTAAGAGGGTATTGGTTAACCCTGTCGTGGATGTGATTCAAAGATGGGGCACTGAACCTTAAGAGTAGGGTACTGCATAAGACGGGACGGAAAAGGGTTTAGGGTTGGATTAGGCGAACCCGCTTCGCGGCTCCGCCTAATCCAACCCTAAACCATTTTCCTTATCCAAGGTCACTAAACCCGCAAGAAACTGAACCCTAAGAGGGTATTGGTGAACCCTTTCGTGGATGTGATTCAAAAATAGGGCACTGAACCTTAAGAGTAGGGTACTGCATAAGACGGGACGGAAAAGGGTTTAGGGTTGGATTAGGCGAACCCGCTTCGCGGCTCCGCCTAATCCAACCCTAAACCCTTTTCCTTATTCAAGGTCACTAAACCCGCAAGAAACTGAACCCTAAGAGGGTATTGGTGAACCCTGTCGTGGATGTGATTCAAAGATGGGGCACTGAACCTTAAGAGTAGGGGTACTGCATAAGACGGGACGAAAAAGGGTTTAGGGTTGGATTAGGCGGACCCGCTTCGCGGCTCCGCCTAATCCAACCCTAAACCCTTTTCCTTATTCAAGGTCACTAAACCCGCAAGAAACTGAACCCTAAGAGGGTATTGGTGAACCCTGTCGTGGATGTGATTCAAAGATGGGGCACTGAACCTTAAGAGTAGGGTACTGCATAAGACGGGACAGAAAAGGGTTTGGGATTGGATTAGGCGAACCCGCTTCGAGGCTCTGCCTAATCCAACCCTAAACCATTTTCCTTATCCAAGGTCACTAAACCCGCAAGAAACTGAACCCTAAGAGGGTATTGGTAAACCCTTTCGTGGATGTGATTCAAAAATGGGGCACTGAACCTTAAGAGTAGGGTACTGCATAAGACGGGACGGAAAAGGGTTTAGGGTTAGATTAGGCGGACCCGCTTCGCGGCTCCGCCTAATCCAACCCTAAACCCTTTTCCTTATTCAAGGTTACTAAACCCGCAAGAAACTGAACCCTAAGAGGGTATTGGTGAACCCTGTCGTGGATGTGATTCAAAGATGGGGCACTGAACCTTAAGAGTAGGGGTACTGCATAAGACGGGACGGAAAAGGGTTTAGGGTTGGATTAGGCGGACCCGCTTCGCGGCTCCGCCTAATCCAACCCTAAACCCTTTTCCTTATTCAAGGTCACTAAACCCGCAAGAAACTGAACCCTAAAAGGGTATTGGTGAACCCTGTCGTGGATGTGATTCAAAGATGGGGCACTGAACCTTAAGAGTAGGGTACTGCATAAGACGGGACGGAAAAGGGTTTAGGGTTGGATTAGGCGAACCCGCTTCGCGGCTCCGCCTAATCCAACCCTAATCCCTTTTCCTTATTCAAGGTCACTAAACCCGCAAGAAACTGAACCCTAAGAGGGTATTGGTGAACCCTGTCGTGGATGTGATTCAAAGATGGGGCACTGAACCTTAAGAGTAGGGTACTGCATAAGACGGGACGGAAAAGGGTTTAGGGTTGGATAAGGCCGACACGCTTCGCGGCTCCGCCTAATCCAACCCTAAACCCTTTTCCTTATTCAAGGTCACTAAACCATCAAGAAACTGAACCCTAAGAGGGTATTGGTGAACCCTGTCGTGGATATGATTCAAAGAAGGGGCACTGAACCTTAAAAGTAGGGTACTGCATAAGACGGGACTGAAAAGGGTTTGGGGTTGGATTAGGCGAACCCGCTTCGCGGCTCTGCCTAATCCAACCCTAAACCATTTTCCTGATTCAAGGTCACTAAACCCGCAAGAAACTGAACCCTAAGAGGGTATTGGTGAACCCTGTCGTGGATGTGATTCAAAGATGGGGCACTGAACCTTAAGAGTAGGGTACTGCATAAGACGGGACAGAAAAAGGTTTGGGATTGGATTAGGCGAACCCGCTTCGCGGCTCTGCCTAATCCAACCCTAAACCATTTTCCTTATCCAAGGTTACTAAACCCGCAAGAAACTGAACCCTAAGAGGGTATTGGTAAACCCTTTCGTGGATGTGATTCAAAAATGGGGCACTGAACCTTAAGAGTAGGGTACTGCATAAGACGGGACGGAAAAGGGTTTAGGGTTAGATTAGGCGGACCCGCTTCGCGGCTCCGCCTAATCCAACCCTAAACCCTTTTCCTTATTCAAGGTTACTAAACCCGCAAGAAACTGAACCCTAAGAGGGTATTGGTGAACCCTGTCGTGGATGTGATTCAAAGATGGGGCACTGAACCTTAAGAGTAGGGGTACTGCATAAGACGGGACGGAAAAGGGTTTAGGGTTGGATTAGGCGGACCCGCTTCGCGGCTCCGCCTAATCCAACCCTAAACCCTTTTCCTTATTCAAGGTCACTAAACCCGCAAGAAACTGAACCCTAAGAGGGTATTGGTGAACCCTGTCGTGGATGTGATTCAAAGATGGGGCACTGAACCTTAAGAGTAGGGTACTGCATAAGACGGGACGGAAAAGGGTTTAGGGTTGGATTAGGCGAACCCGCTTCGCGGCTCCGCCTAATCCAACCCTAATCCCTTTTCCTTATTCAAGGTCACTAAACCCGCAAGAAACTGAACCCTAAGAGGGTATTGGTGAACCCTGTCGTGGATGTGATTCAAAGATGGGGCACTGAACCTTAAGAGTAGGGTACTGCATAAGACGGGACAGAAAAGGGTTTAGTGTTGGATAAGGCCGACACGCTTCGCGGCTCCGCCTAATCCAACCCTAAACCCTTTTCCTTATTCAAGGTCACTAAACCATCAAGAAACTGAACCCTAAGAGGGTATTGGTGAACCCTGTCGTGGATATGATTCAAAGAAGGGGCACTGAACCTTAAGAGTAGGGTACTGCATAAGACGGGACGGAAAAGGGTTTAGGGTTGGATTAGGCGAACCCGCTTCGCGGCTCCGCCTAATCCAACCCTAAACCCTTTTCCTTATTATAGGTCACTAAACCCGCAAGAAACTGAACCCTAAGAGGGTATTGGTTAACCCTGTCGTGGATGTGATTCAAAGATGGGGCACTGAACCTTAAGAGTAGGGTACTGCATAAGACGGGACGGAAAAGGGTTTAGGGTTGGATTAGGCGAACCCGCTTCGCGGCTCCGCCTAATCCAACCCTAAACCATTTTCCTTATCCAAGGTCACTAAACCCGCAAGAAACTGAACCCTAAGAGGGTATTGGTGAACCCTTTCGTGGATGTGATTCAAAAATGGGGCACTGAACCTTAAGAGTAGGGTACTGCATAAGACGGGACGGAAAAGGGTTTAGGGTTGGATTAGGCGAACCCGCTTCGCGGCTCCGCCTAATCCAACCCTAAACCCTTTTCCTTATTCAAGGTCACTAAACCCGCAAGAAACTGAACCCTAAGAGGGTATTGGTGAACCCTGTCGTGGATGTGATTCAAAGATGGGGCACTGAACCTTAAGAGTAGGGGTACTGCATAAGACGGGACGGAAAAGGGTTTAGGGTTGGATTAGGCGGACCCGCTTCGCGGCTCCGCCTAATCCAACCCTAAACCCTTTTCCTTATTCAAGGTCACTAAACCCGCAAGAAACTGAAACCTAAGAGGGTATTGGTGAACCTTGTCGTGGATGTGATTCAAAGATGGGGCACTGAACCTTAAGAGTAGGGTACTGCATAAGACGGGACAGAAAAGGGTTTGGGATTGGATTAGGCGAACCCGCTTCGAGGCTCTGCCTAATCCAACCCTAAACCATTTTCCTTATCCAAGGTCACTAAACCCGCAAGAAACTGAACCCTAAGAGGGTATTGGTAAACCCTTTCGTGGATGTGATTCAAAAATGGGGCACTGAACCTTAAGAGTAGGGTACTGCATAAGACGGGACGGAAAAGGGTTTAGGGTTAGATTAGGCGGACCCGCTTCGCGGCTCCGCCTAATCCAACCCTAAACCATTTTCCTTATCCAAGGTCACTAAACCCGCAAGAAACTGAACCCTAAGAGGGTATTGGTGAACCCTGTCGTGGATGTGATTCAAAGATGGGGCACTGAACCTTAAGAGTAGGGTACTGCATAAGACGGGACAGAAAAAGGTTTGGGATTGGATTAGGCGAACCCGCTTCGCGGCTCTGCCTAATCCAACCCTAAACCATTTTCCTTATCCAAGGTCACTAAACCCGCAAGAAACTGAACCCTAAGAGGGTATTGGTAAACCCTTTCGTGGATGTGATTCAAAAATGGGGCACTGAACCTTAAGAGTAGGGTACTGCATAAGACGGGACGGAAAAGGGTTTAGGGTTAGATTAGGCGGACCCGCTTCGCGGCTCCGCCTAATCCAACCCTAAACCCTTTTCCTTATTCAAGGTTACTAAACCCGCAAGAAACTGAACCCTAAGAGGGTATTGGTGAACCCTGTCGTGGATGTGATTCAAAGATGGGGCACTGAACCTTAAGAGTAGGGGTACTGCATAAGACGGGACGGAAAAGGGTTTAGGGTTGGATTAGGCGGACCCGCTTCGCGGCTCCGCCTAATCCAACCCTAAACCCTTTTCCTTATTCAAGGTCACTAAACCCGCAAGAAACTGAACCCTAAGAGGGTATTGGTGAACCCTGTCGTGGATGTGATTCAAAGATGGGGCACTGAACCTTAAGAGTAGGGTACTGCATAAGACGGGACGGAAAAGGGTTTAGGGTTGGATTAGGCGAACCCGCTTCGCGGCTCCGCCTAATCCAACCCTAATCCCTTTTCCTTATTCAAGGTCACTAAACCCGCAAGAAACTGAACCCTAAGAGGGTATTGGTGAACCCTGTCGTGGATGTGATTCAAAGATGGGGCACTGAACCTTAAGAGTAGGGTACTGCATAAGACGGGACAGAAAAGGGTTTAGTGTTGGATAAGGCCGACACGCTTCGCGGCTCCGCCTAATCCAACCCTAAACCCTTTTCCTTATTCAAGGTCACTAAACCATCAAGAAACTGAACCCTAAGAGGGTATTGGTGAACCCTGTCGTGGATATGATTCAAAGAAGGGGCACTGAACCTTAAGAGTAGGGTACTGCATAAGACGGGACGGAAAAGGGTTTAGGGTTGGATTAGGCGAACCCGCTTCGCGGCTCCGCCTAATCCAACCCTAAACCCTTTTCCTTATTATAGGTCACTAAACCCGCAAGAAACTGAACCCTAAGAGGGTATTGGTTAACCCTGTCGTGGATGTGATTCAAAGATGGGGCACTGAACCTTAAGAGTAGGGTACTGCATAAGACGGGACGGAAAAGGGTTTAGGGTTGGATTAGGCGAACCCGCTTCGCGGCTCCGCCTAATCCAACCCTAAACCATTTTCCTTATCCAAGGTCACTAAACCCGCAAGAAACTGAACCCTAAGAGGGTATTGGTAAACCCTTTCGTGGATGTGATTCAAAAATGGGGCACTGAACCTTAAGAGTAGGGTACTGCATAAGACGGGACGGAAAAGGGTTTAGGGTTAGATTAGGCGGACCCGCTTCGCGGCTCCGCCTAATCCAACCCTAAACCCTTTTCCTTATTCAAGGTCACTAAACCCGCAAGAAACTGAACCCTAAGAGGGTATTGGTGAACCCTGTCGTGGATGTGATTCAAAGATGGGGCACTGAACCTTAAGAGTAGGGTACTGCATAAGACGGGACAGAAAAGGGTTTGGGATTGGATTAGGCGAACCCGCTTCGAGGCTCTGCCTAATCCAACCCTAAACCATTTTCCTTATCCAAGGTCACTAAACCCGCAAGAAACTGAACCCTAAGAGGGTATTGGTAAACCCTTTCGTGGATGTGATTCAAAAATGGGGCACTGAACCTTAAGAGTAGGGTACTGCATAAGACGGGACGGAAAAGGGTTTAGGGTTAGATTAGGCGGACCCGCTTCGCGGCTCCGCCTAATCCAACCCTAAACCCTTTTCCTTATTCAAGGTTACTAAACCCGCAAGAAACTGAACCCTAAGAGGGTATTGGTGAACCCTGTCGTGGATGTGATTCAAAGATGGGGCACTGAACCTTAAGAGTAGGGGTACTGCATAAGACGGGACGGAAAAGGGTTTAGGGTTGGATTAGGCGGACCCGCTTCGCGGCTCCGCCTAATCCAACCCTAAACCCTTTTCCCTATTCAAGGTCACTAAACCCGCAAGAAACTGAACCCTAAAAGGGTATTGGTGAACCCTGTCGTGGATGTGATTCAAAGATGGGGCACTGAACCTTAAGAGTAGGGTACTGCATAAGACGGGACGGAAAAGGGTTTAGGGTTGGATTAGGCGAACCCGCTTCGCGGCTCCGCCTAATCCAACCCTAATCCCTTTTCCTTATTCAAGGTCACTAAACCCGCAAGAAACTGAACCCTAAGAGGGTATTGGTGAACCCTGTCGTGGATGTGATTCAAAGATGGGGCACTGAACCTTAAGAGTAGGGTACTGCATAAGACGGGACGGAAAAGGGTTTAGGGTTGGATAAGGCCGACACGCTTCGCGGCTCCGCCTAATCCAACCCTAAACCCTTTTCCTTATTCAAGGTCACTAAACCATCAAGAAACTGAACCCTAAGAGGGTATTGGTGAACCCTGTCGTGGATATGATTCAAAGAAGGGGCACTGAACCTTAAAAGTAGGGTACTGCATAAGACGGGACTGAAAAGGGTTTGGGGTTGGATTAGGCGAACCCGCTTCGCGGCTCTGCCTAATCCAACCCTAAACCATTTTCCTTATCCAAGGTCACTAAACCCGCAAGAAACTTAACCCTAAGAGGGTATTGGTTAACCCTGTCGTGGATGTGATTCAAAGATGGGGCACTGAACCTTAAGAGTAGGGTACTGCATAAGACGGGACGGAAAAGAGTTTAGGGTTGGATTAGGCGAACCCGCTTCGCGGCTCCGCCTAATCCAACCCTAAACCATTTTCCTTATCCATGGTCACTAAACCCGCAAGAAACTGAACCCTAAGAGGGTATTGGTGAACCCTTTCGTGGATGTGATTAAAAAATGGGGCACTGAACCTTAAGAGTAGGGTACTGCATAAGACGGGACGGAAAAGGGTTTAGGGTTGTATTAGGCGAACCCACTTCGCGGCTCCGCCTAATCCAACCCTAAACCATTTTCCTTATCCAAGGTCACTAAACCCGCAAGAACTTGAACCCTAAGAGGGTATGGGTAAACCCTTTCGTGGATGTGATTCAAAAATGGGGCACTGAACCTTTAGAGTAGGGTACTGCATAAGACGGGACGGAAAAGGGTTTAGGGTTGGATTAGGCAGAAACGCTTCGCGGTTCCGCCTAATCCAACCCTAAACCCTTTTCCTTATTCACGGTCACTAAACCCGCAAGAAACTGAACCCTAAGAGGGTATTGGTGAACCCTTTCGTGGATGTGATTCAAAAATGGGGCACTGAACCTTAAGAGTAGGGTACTGCATAAGACGGGACGGAAAAGGGTTTAGGGTTAGATTAGGCGGACCCGCTTCGCGGCTCCGCCTAATCCAACCCTAAACCCTTTTCCTTATTCAAGGTTACTAAACCCGCAAGAAACTGAACCCTAAGAGGGTATTGGTGAACCCTGTCGTGGATGTGATTCAAAGATGGGGCACTGAACCTTAAGAGTAGGGGTACTGCATAAGACGGGACGGAAAAGGGTTTAGGGTTGGATTAGGCGGACCCGCTTCGCGGCTCCGCCTAATCCAACCCTAAACCCTTTTCCTTATTCAAGGTCACTAAACCCGCAAGAAACTGAACCCTAAGAGGGTATTGGTGAACCCTGTCGTGGATGTGATTCAAAGATGGGGCACTGAACCTTAAGAGTAGGGTACTGCATAAGACGGGACAGAAAAGGGTTTAGGGTTGGATAAGGCCGACACGCTTCGCGGCTCCGCCTAATCCAACCCTAAACCCTTTTCCTTATTCAAGGTCACTAAACCATCAAGAAACTGAACCCTAAGAGGGTATTGGTGAACCCTGTCGTGGATATGATTCAAAGAAGGGGCACTGAACCTTAAGAGTAGGGTACTGCATAAGACGGGACGGAAAAGGGTTTAGGGTTGGATTAGGCGAACCCGCTTCGCGGCTCCGCCTAATCCAACCCTAAACCCTTTTCCTTATTAAAGGTCACTAAACCCGCAAGAAACTGAACCCTAAGAGGGTATTGGTTAACCCTGTCGTGGATGTGATTCAAAGATGGGGCACTGAACCTTAAGAGTAGGGTACTGCATAAGACGGGACGGAAAAGGGTTTAGGGTTGGATTAGGCGAACCCGCTTCGCGGCTCCGCCTAATCCAACCCTAAACCATTTTCCTTATCCAAGGTCACTAAACCCGCAAGAAACTGAACCCTAAGAGGGTATTGGTGAACCCTTTCGTGGATGTGATTCAAAAATGGGGCACTGAACCTTAAGAGTAGGGTACTGCATAAGACGGGACGGAAAAGGGTTTAGGGTTGGATTAGGCGAACCCGCTTCGCGGCTCCGCCTAATCCAACCCTAAACCCTTTTCCTTATTCAAGGTCACTAAACCCGCAAGAAACTGAACCCTAAGAGGGTATTGGTGAAACCTGTCGTGGATGTGATTAAAAAATGGGGCACTGAACCTTAAGAGTAGGGTACTGCATAAGACGGGACGGAAAAGGGTTTAGGGTTGTATTAGGCGAACCCACTTCGCGGCTCCGCCTAATCCAACCCTAAACCATTTTCCTTATCCAAGGTCACTAAACCCGCAAGAACTTGAACCCTAAGAGGGTATGGGTAAACCCTTTCGTGGATGTGATTCAAAAATGGGGCACTGAACCTTTAGAGTAGGGTACTGCATAAGACGGGACGGAAAAGGGTTTAGGGTTGGATTAGGCAGAACCGCTTCGCGGTTCCGCCTAATCCAACCCTAAACCCTTTTCCTTATTCACGGTCACTAAACCCGCAAGAAACTGAACCCTAAGAGGGTATTGGTGAAACCTTTCGTGGATGTGATTCAAAAATGGGGCACTGAACCTTAAGAGTAGGGTACTGCATAAGACGGGACGGAAAAGGGTTTAGGGTTAGATTAGGCGGACCCGCTTCGCGGCTCCGCCTAATCCAACCCTAAACCCTTTTCCTTATTCAAGGTTACTAAACCCGCAAGAAACTGAACCCTAAGAGGGTATTGGTGAACCCTGTCGTGGATGTGATTCAAAGATGGGGCACTGAACCTTAAGAGTAGGGGTACTGCATAAGACGGGACGGAAAAGGGTTTAGGGTTGGATTAGGCGGACCCGCTTCGCGGCTCCGCCTAATCCAACCCTAAACCCTTTTCCTTATTCAAGGTCACTAAACCCGCAAGAAACTGAACCCTAAGAGGGTATTGGTGAACCCTGTCGTGGATGTGATTCAAAGATGGGGCACTGAACCTTAAGAGTAGGGTACTGCATAAGACGGGACAGAAAAGGGTTTAGGGTTGGATAAGGCTGACACGCTTCGCGGCTCCGCCTAATCCAACCCTAAACCCTTTTCCTTATTCAAGGTCACTAAACCATCAAGAAACTGAACCCTAAGAGGGTATTGGTGAACCCTGTCGTGGATATGATTCAAAGAAGGGGCACTGAACCTTAAGAGTAGGGTACTGCATAAGACGGGACGGAAAAGGGTTTAGGGTTGGATTAGGCGAACCCGCTTCGCGGCTCCGCCTAATCCAACCCTAAACCCTTTTCCTTATTAAAGGTCACTAAACCCGCAAGAAACTGAACCCTAAGAGGGTATTGGTTAACCCTGTCGTGGATGTGATTCAAAGATGGGGCACTGAACCTTAAGAGTAGGGTACTGCATAAGACGGGACGGAAAAGGGTTTAGGGTTGGATTAGGCGAACCCGCTTCGCGGCTCCGCCTAATCCAACCCTAAACCATTTTCCTTATCCAAGGTCACTAAACCCGCAAGAAACTGAACCCTAAGAGGGTATTGGTGAACCCTTTCGTGGATGTGATTCAAAAATGGGGCACTGAACCTTAAGAGTAGGGTACTGCATAAGACGGGACGGAAAAGGG
Organism: Agrostemma githago; assembly: GCA_958450325.1. Classification (NCBI taxonomy): domain Eukaryota; kingdom Viridiplantae; phylum Streptophyta; class Magnoliopsida; order Caryophyllales; family Caryophyllaceae; genus Agrostemma; species Agrostemma githago. The sequence goes on from OY288245.1 coordinate 42,394,180, forward strand.
TTTAGGGTTGGATTAGGCGAACCCGCTTCGCGGCTCCGCCTAATCCAACCCTAAACCCTTTTCCTTATTCAAGGTCACTAAACCCGCAAGAAACTGAACCCTAAGAGGGTATTGGTGAACCCTGTCGTGGATGTGATTCAAAGATGGGGCACTGAACCTTAAGAGTAGGGGTACTGCATAAGACGGGACGGAAAAGGGTTTAGGGTTGGATTAGGCGGACCCGCTTCGCGGCTCCGCCTAATCCAACCCTAAACCCTTTTCCTTATTCAAGGTCACTAAACCCGCAAGAAACTGAACCCTAAGAGGGTATTGGTGAACCTTGTCGTGGATGTGATTCAAAGATGGGGCACTGAACCTTAAGAGTAGGGTACTGCATAAGACGGGACAGAAAAGGGTTTGGGATTGGATTAGGCGAACCCGCTTCGCGGCTCTGCCTAATCCAACCCTAAACCATTTTCCTTATCCAAGGTCACTAAACCCGCAAGAAACTGAACCCTAAGAGGGTATTGGTAAACCCTTTCGTGGATGTGATTCAAAAATGGGGCACTGAACCTTAAGAGTAGGGTACTGCATAAGACGGGACGGAAAAGGGTTTAGGGTTAGATTAGGCGGACCCGCTTCGCGGCTCCGCCTAATCCAACCCTAAACCCTTTTCCTTATTCAAGGTTACTAAACCCGCAAGAAACTGAACCCTAAGAGGGTATTGGTGAACCCTGTCGTGGATGTGATTCAAAGATGGGGCACTGAACCTTAAGAGTAGGGGTACTGCATAAGACGGGACGGAAAAGGGTTTAGGGTTGGATTAGGCGGACCCGCTTCGCGGCTCCGCCTAATCCAACCCTAAACCCTTTTCCTTATTCAAGGTCACTAAACCCGCAAGAAACTGAACCCTAAGAGGGTATTGGTGAACCCTGTCGTGGATGTGATTCAAAGATGGGGCACTGAACCTTAAGAGTAGGGTACTGCATAAGACGGGACTGAAAAGGGTTTGGGGTTGGATTAGGCGAACCCGCTTCGCGGCTCTGCCTAATCCAACCCTAAACCATTTTCCTTATCCAAGGTCACTAAACCCGCAAGAAACTGAACCCTAAGAGGGTATTGGTTAACCCTGTCGTGGATGTGATTCAAAGATGGGGCACTGAACCTTAAGAGTAGGGTACTGCATAAGACGGGACGGAAAAGAGTTTAGGGTTGGATTAGGCGAACCCGCTTCGCGGCTCCGCCTAATCCAACCCTAAACCATTTTCCTTATCCATGGTCACTAAACCCGCAAGAAACTGAACCCTAAGAGGGTATTGGTGAACCCTTTCGTGGATGTGATTAAAAAATGGGGCACTGAACCTTAAGAGTAGGGTACTGCATAAGACGGGACGGAAAAGGGTTTAGGGTTGTATTAGGCGAACCCGCTTCGCGGCTCCGCCTAATCCAACCCTAAACCATTTTCCTTATCCAAGGTCACTAAACCCGCAAGAACTTGAACCCTAAGAGGGTATGGGTAAACCCTTTCGTGGATGTGATTCAAAAATGGGGCACTGAACCTTTAGAGTAGGGTACTGCATAAGACGGGACGGAAAAGGGTTTAGGGTTGGATTAGGCAGAACCGCTTCGCGGTTCCGCCTAATCCAACCCTAAACCCTTTTCCTTATTCACGGTCACTAAACCCGCAAGAAACTGAACCCTAAGAGGGTATTGGTGAACCCTTTCGTGGATGTGATTCAAAAATGGGGCACTGAACCTTAAGAGTAGGGTACTGCATAAGACGGGACGGAAAAGGGTTTAGGGTTAGATTAGGCGGACCCGCTTCGCGGCTCCGCCTAATCCAACCCTAAACCCTTTTCCTTATTCAAGGTTACTAAACCCGCAAGAAACTGAACCCTAAGAGGGTATTGGTGAACCCTGTCGTGGATGTGATTCAAAGATGGGGCACTGAACCTTAAGAGTAGGGGTACTGCATAAGACGGGACGGAAAAGGGTTTAGGGTTGGATTAGGCGGACCCGCTTCGCGGCTCCGCCTAATCCAACCCTAAACCCTTTTCCTTATTCAAGGTCACTAAACCCGCAAGAAACTGAACCCTAAGAGGGTATTGGTGAACCCTGTCGTGGATGTGATTCAAAGATGGGGCACTGAACCTTAAGAGTAGGGTACTGCATAAGACGGGACAGAAAAGGGTTTAGGGTTGGATAAGGCCGACACGCTTCGCGGCTCCGCCTAATCCAACCCTAAACCCTTTTCCTTATTCAAGGTCACTAAACCATCAAGAAACTGAACCCTAAGAGGGTATTGGTGAACCCTGTCGTGGATATGATTCAAAGAAGGGGCACTGAACCTTAAGAGTAGGGTACTACATAAGACGGGACGGAAAAGGGTTTAGGGTTGGATTAGGTGAACCCGCTTCGCGGCTCCGCCTAATCCAACCCTAAACCCTTTTCCTTATTAAAGGTCACTAAACCCGCAAGAAACTGAACCCTAAGAGGGTATTGGTTAACCCTGTCGTGGATGTGATTCAAAGATGGGGCACTGAACCTTAAGAGTAGGGTACTGCATAAGACGGGACGGAAAAGGGTTTAGGGTTGGATTAGGCGAACCCGCTTCGCGGCTCCGCCTAATCCAACCCTAAACCATTTTCCTTATCCAAGGTCACTAAACCCGCAAGAAACTGAACCCTAAGAGGGTATTGGTGAACCCTTTCGTGGATGTGATTCAAAAATGGGGCACTGAACCTTAAGAGTAGGGTACTGCATAAGACGGGACGGAAAAGGGTTTAGGGTTGGATTAGGCGAACCCGCTTCGCGGCTCCGCCTAATCCAACCCTAAACCCTTTTCCTTATTCAAGGTCACTAAACCCGCAAGAAACTGAACCCTAAGAGGGTATTGGTGAACCCTGTCGTGGATGTGATTCAAAGATGGGGCACTGAACCTTAAGAGTAGGGGTACTGCATAAGACGGGACGGAAAAGGGTTTAGGGTTGGATTAGGCGGACCCGCTTCGCGGCTCCGCCTAATCCAACCCTAAACCCTTTTCCTTATTCAAGGTCACTAAACCCGCAAGAAACTGAACCCTAAGAGGGTATTGGTGAACCTTGTCGTGGATGTGATTCAAAGATGGGGCACTGAACCTTAAGAGTAGGGTACTGCATAAGACGGGACAGAAAAGGGTTTGGGATTGGATTAGGCGAACCCGCTTCGCGGCTCTGCCTAATCCAACCCTAAACCATTTTCCTTATCCAAGGTCACTAAACCCGCAAGAAACTGAACCCTAAGAGGGTATTGGTAAACCCTTTCGTGGATGTGATTCAAAAATGGGGCACTGAACCTTAAGAGTAGGGTACTGCATAAGACGGGACGGAAAAGGGTTTAGGGTTAGATTAGGCGGACCCGCTTCGCGGCTCCGCCTAATCCAACCCTAAACCCTTTTCCTTATTCAAGGTTACTAAACCCGCAAGAAACTGAACCCTAAGAGGGTATTGGTGAACCCTGTCGTGGATGTGATTCAAAGATGGGGCACTGAACCTTAAGAGTAGGGGTACTGCATAAGACGGGACGGAAAAGGGTTTAGGGTTGGATTAGGCGGACCCGCTTCGCGGCTCCGCCTAATCCAACCCTAAACCCTTTTCCTTATTCAGGGTCACTAAACCCGCAAGAAACTGAACCCTAAGAGGGTATTGGTGAACCCTGTCGTGGATGTGATTCAAAGATGGGGCACTGAACCTTAAGAGTAGGGTACTGCATAAGACGGGACGGAAAAGGGTTTAGGGTTGGATTAGGCGAACCCGCTTCGCGGCTCCGCCTAATCCAACCCTAATCCCTTTTCCTTATTCAAGGTCACTAAACCCGCAACAAACTGAACCCTAAGAGGGTATTGGTGAACCCTGTCGTGGATGTGATTCAAAGATGGGGCACTGAACCTTAAGAGTAGGGTACTGCATAAGACGGGACGGAAAAGGGTTTAGGGTTGGATAAGGCCGACACGCTTCGCGGCTCCGCCTAATCCAACCCTAAACCCTTTTCCTTATTCAAGGTCACTAAACCATCAAGAAACTGAACCCTAAGAGGGTATTGGTGAACCCTGTCGTGGATATGATTCAAAGAAGGGGCACTGAACCTTAAAAGTAGGGTACTGCATAAGACGGGACTGAAAAGGGTTTGGGGTTGGATTAGGCGAACCCGCTTCGCGGCTCTGCCTAATCCAACCCTAAACCATTTTCCTTATCCAAGGTCACTAAACCCGCAAGAAACTGAACCCTAAGAGGGTATTGGTTAACCCTGTCGTGGATGTGATTCAAAGATGGGGCACTGAACCTTAAGAGTAGGGTACTGCATAAGACGGGACGGAAAAGAGTTTAGGGTTGGATTAGGCGAACCCGCTTCGCGGCTCCGCCTAATCCAACCCTAAACCATTTTCCTTATCCATGGTCACTAAACCCGCAAGAAACTGAACCCTAAGAGGGTATTGGTGAACCCTTTCGTGGATGTGATTAAAAAATGGGGCACTGAACCTTAAGAGTAGGGTACTGCATAAGACGGGACGGAAAAGGGTTTAGGGTTGTATTAGGCGAACCCGCTTCGCGGCTCCGCCTAATCCAACCCTAAACCATTTTCCTTATCCAAGGTCACTAAACCCGCAAGAACTTGAACCCTAAGAGGGTATGGGTAAACCCTTTCGTGGATGTGATTCAAAAATGGGGCACTGAACCTTTAGAGTAGGGTACTGCATAAGACGGGACGGAAAAGGGTTTAGGGTTGGATTAGGCAGAACCGCTTCGCGGTTCCGCCTAATCCAACCCTAAACCCTTTTCCTTATTCACGGTCACTAAACCCGCAAGAAACTGAACCCTAAGAGGGTATTGGTGAACCCTTTCGTGGATGTGATTCAAAGATGGGGCACTGAACCTTAAGAGTAGGGTACTGCATAAGACGAGACGGAAAAGGGTTTAGGGTTGGATTAGGCGAACCCGCTTCGCGGCTCCGCCTAATCCAACCCTAAACCATTTTCCTTATCCAAGGTCACTAAACCCGCAAGAAACTGAACCCTAAGAGGGTATTGGTGAACCCTTTCGTGGATGTGATTCAAAAATGGGGCACTGAACCTTAAGAGTAGGGTACTGCATAAGACGGGACGGAAAAGGGTTTAGGGTTGGATTAGGCGAACCCGCTTCGCGGCTCCGCCTAATCCAACCCTAAACCCTTTTCCTTATTCAAGGTCACTAAAGCCGCAAGAAACTGAACCCTAAGAGGGTATTGGTGAACCCTGTCGTGGATGTGATTCAAAGATGGGGCACTGAACCTTAAGAGTAGGGGTACTGCATAAGACGGGACGGAAAAGGGTTTAGGGTTGGATTAGGTGGACCCGCTTCGCGGCTCCGCCTAATCCAACCCTAAACCCTTTTCCTTATTGAAGGTCACTAAACCCGCAAGAAACTGAACCCTAAGAGGGTATTGGTGAACCCTGTCGTGGATGTGATTCAAAGATGGGGCACTGAACCTTAAGAGTTGGGTACTGCATAAGACGGGACGGAAAAGGGTTTGGGGTTGGATTAGGCGAACCCGCTTCGCGGCTCTGCCTAATCGAACCCTAAACCATTTTCCTTATCCAAGGTCACTAAACCCGCAAGAAACTGAACCCTAAGAGGGTATTGGTAAACCCTTTCGTGGATGTGATTCAAAAATGGGGCACTGAACCTTAAGAGTAGGGTACTGCATAAGACGGGACGGAAAAGGGTTTAGGTTTAGATTAGGCGGACCCGCTTCGCGGCTCCGCCTAATCCAACCCTAAACCCTTTTCCTTATTCAAGGTCACTAAACCCGCAAGAAACTGAACCCTAAGAGGGTATTGGTGAACCCTGTCGGGGATGTGATTCAAAGATGGGGCACTGAACCTTAAGAGTAGGGTACTGCATAAGACGGGACGGAAAAGGGTTTAGGGTTGGATTAGGCGAACCCGCTTCGCGGCTCCGCCTAATCCAACCCTAAACCCTTTTCCTTATTCAAGGTCACTAAACCCGCAAGAAACTGAACCCTAAGAGGGTATTGGTTAACCCTGTCGTGGATGTGATTCAAAGATGGGGAACTGAACCTTAACAGTAGGGTACTGCATAAGACGGGACGGAAAAGGGTTTAGGGTTGGATTAGGCGAACCCGCTTCGCGGCTCCGCCTAATCCAACCCTAAACCATTTTCCTTATCCAAGGTCACTAAACCCGCAAGAAACTGAACCCTAAGAGGGTATTGGTGAACCCTTTCGTGGATGTGATTCAAAAATGGGGCACTGAACCTTAAGAGTAGGGTACTGCATAAGACGGGACGGAAAAGGGTTTAGGGTTGGATTAGGCGAACCCGCTTCGCGGCTCCGCCTAATCCAACCCTAAACCCTTTTCCTTATTCAAGGTCACTAAACCCGCAAGAAACTGAACCCTAAGAGGGTATTGGTGAACCCTGTCGTGGATGTGATTCAAAGATGGGGCACTGAACCTTAAGAGTAGGGGTACTGCATAAGACGGGACGGAAAAGGGTTTAGGGTTGGATTAGGCGGACCCGCTTCGCGGCTCCGCCTAATCCAACCCTAAACCCTTTTCCTTATTGAAGGTCACTAAACCCGCAAGAAACTGAACCCTAAGAGGGTATGGGTGAACCCTGTCGTGGATGTGATTCAAAGATGGGGCACTGAACCTTAAGAGTAGGGTACTGCATAAGACGGGACGGAAAAGGGTTTGGGATTGGATTAGGCGAACCCGCTTCGCGGCTCTGCCTAATCCAACCCTAAACCATTTTCCTTATCCAAGGTCACTAAACCCGCAAGAAACTGAACCCTAAGAGGGTATTGGTAAACCCTTTCGTGGATGTGATTCAAAAATGGGGCACTGAACCTTAAGAGTAGGGTACTGCATAAGACGGGACGGAAAAGGGTTTAGGGTTAGATTAGGCGGACCCGCTTCGCGGCTCCGCCTAATCCAACCCTAAACCCTTTTCCTTATTCAAGGTCACTAAACCCGCAAGAAACTGAACCCTAAGAGGGTATTGGTGAACCCTGTCGGGGATGTGATTCAAAGATGGGGCACTGAACCTTAAGAGTAGGGTACTGCATAAGACGGGACGGAAAAGGGTTTAGGGTTGGATTAGGCGAACCCGCTTCGCGGCTCCGCCTAATCCAACCCTAATCCCTTTTCCTTATTCAAGGTCACTAAACCCGCAAGAAACTGAACCCTAAGAGGGTATTGGTTAACCCTGTAGTGGATGTGATTCAAAGATGGGGCACTGAACCTTAAGAGTAGGGTACTGCATAAGACGGGACGGAAAAGGGTTTAGGGTTGGATTAGGCGAACCCGCTTCGCGGCTCCGCCTAATCCAACCCTAAACCATTTTCCTTATCCAAGGTCACTAAACCCGCAAGAAACTGAACCCTAAGAGGGTATTGGTGAACCCTTTCGTGGATGTGATTCAAAAATGGGGCACTGAACCTTAAGAGTAGGGTACTGCATAAGACGGGACGGAAAAGGGTTTAGGGTTGGATTAGGCGAACCCGCTTCGCGGCTCCGCCTAATCCAACCCTAAACCCTTTTCCTTATTCAAGGTCACTAAACCCGCAAGAAACTGAACCCTAAGAGGGTATTGGTGAACCCTGTCGTGGATGTGATACAAAGATGGGGCACTGAACCTTAAGAGTAGGGGTACTGCATAAGACGGGACGGAAAAGGGTTTAGGGTTGGATTAGGCGGACCCGCTTCGCGGCTCCGCCTAATCCAACCCTAAACCCTTTTCCTTATTGAAGGTCACTAAACCCGCAAGAAACTGAACCCTAAGAGGGTATTGGTGAACCCTGTCGTGGATGTGATTCAAAGATGGGGCACTGAACCTTAAGAGTAGGGTACTGCATAAGACGGGACGGAAAAGGGTTTGGGATTGGATTAGGCGAACCCGCTTCGCGGCTCTGCCTAATCCAACCCTAAACCATTTTCCTTATCCAAGGTCACTAAACCCGCAAGAAACTGAACCCTAAGAGGGTATTGGTAAACCCTTTCGTGGATGTGATTCAAAAAAGGGGCACTGAACCTTAAGAGTAGGGTACTGCATAAGACGGGACGGAAAAGGGTTTAGGGTTAGATTAGGCGGACCCGCTTCGCGGCTCCGCCTAATCCAACCCTAAACCCTTTTCCTTATTCAAGGTCACTAAACCCGCAAGAAACTGAACCCTAAGAGGGTATTGGTGAACCCTGTCGTGGATGTGATTCAAAGATGGGGCACTGAACCTTAAGTGTAGGGTACGGCATAAGACGGGACGGAAAAGGGTTTAGGGTTGGATTAGGCGAACCCGCTTCGCGGCTCCGCCTAATCCAACCCTAAACCCTTTTCCTTATTCAAGGTCACTAAACCCGCAAGAAACTGAACCCTAAGAGGGTATTGGTGAACCCTGTCGTGGATGTGATTCAAAGATGGGGCACTGAACCTTAAGAGTAGGGTACTGCATAAGACGGGACGGAAAAGGGTTTAGGGTTGGATAAGGCCGACACGCTTCGCGGCTCCGCCTAATCCAACCCTAAACCCTTTTCCTTATTCAAGGTCACTAAACCATCAAGAAACTGAACCCTAAGAGGGTATTGGTGAACCCTGTCGTGGATATGATTCAAAGAAGGGGCACTGAACCTTAAGAGTAGGGTACTGCATAAGACGGGACGGAAAAGGGTTTAGGGTTGGATTAGGCGAACCCGCTTCGCGGCTCCGCCTAATCCAACCCTAAACCCTTTTCCTTATTAAAGGTCACTAAACCCGCAAGAAACTGAACCCTAAGAGGGTATTGGTGAACCCTGTCGTGGATGTGATTCAAAGATGGGGCACTGAACCTTAAGAGTAGGGGTACTGCATAAGACGGGACGGAAAAGGGTTTAGGGTTGGATTAGGCGGACCCGCTTCGCGGCTCCGCCTAATCCAACCCTAAACCCTTTTCCTTATTGAAGGTCACTAAACCCGCAAGAAACTGAACCCTAAGAGGGTATTGGTGAACCCTGTCGTGGATGTGATTCAAAGATGGGGCACTGAACCTTAAGAGTAGGGTACTGCATAAGACGGGACGGAAAAGGGTTTGGGGTTGGATTAGGCGAACCCGCTTCGCGGCTCTGCCTAATCCAACCCTAAACCATTTTCCTTATCCAAGGTCACTAAACCCACAACAAACTGAACCCTAAGAGGGTATTGGTAAACCCTTTCGTGGATGTGATTCAAAAATGGGGCACTGAACCTTAAGAGTAGGGTACTGCATAAGACGGGACGGAAAAGGGTTTAGGGTTAGATTAGGCGGACCCGCTTCGTGGCTCCGCCTAATCCAACCCTAAACCCTTTTCCTTATTCAAGGTCACTAAACCCGCAAGAAACTGAACCCTAAGAGGGTATTGGTGAACCCTGTCGTGGATGTGATTCAAAGATGGGGCACTGAACCTTAAGAGTAGGGTACTGCATAAGACGGGACGGAAAAGGGTTTAGGGTTGGATTAGGCGAACCCGCTTCGCGGCTCCGCCTAATCCAACCCTAAACCCTTTTCCTTATTCAAGGTCACTAAACCCGCAAGAAACTGAACCCTAAGAGGGTATTGGTGAACCCTGTCGTGGATGTGATTCAAAGATGGGGCACTGAACCTTAAGAGTAGGGTACTGCATAAGACGGGACGGAAAAGGGGTTAGGGTTGGATAAGGCCGACACGCTTCGCGGCTCCGCCTAATCCAACCCTAAACCCTTTTCCTTATTCAAGGTCACTAAACCATCAAGAAACTGAACCCTAAGAGGGTATTGGTGAACCCTGTCGTGGATATGATTCAAAGAAGGGGCACTGAACCTTAAGAGTAGGGTACTGCATAAGACGGGACGGAAAAGGGTTTAGGGTTGGATTAGGCGAACCCGCTTCGCGGCTCCGCCTAATCCAACCCTAAACCCTTTTCCTTATTAAAGGTCACTAAACCCGCAAGAAACTGAACCCTAAGAGGGTATTGGTGAACCCTGTCGTGGATGTGATTCAAAGATGGGGCACTGAACCTTAAGAGTAGGGGTACTGCATAAGACGGGACGGAAAAGGGTTTAGGGTTGGATTAGGCGGACCCGCTTCGCGGCTCCGCCTAATCCAACCCTAAACCCTTTTCCTTATTGAAGGTCACTAAACCCGCAAGAAACTGAACCCTAAGAGGGTATTGGTGAACCCTGTCGTGGATGTGATTCAAAGATGGGGCACTGAACCTTAAGAGTAGGGTACTGCATAAGACGGGACGGAAAAGGGTTTGGGGTTGGATTAGGCGAACCCGCTTCGCGGCTCTGCCTAATCCAACCCTAAACCATTTTCCTTATCCAAGGTCACTAAACCCGCAAGAAACTGAACCCTAAGAGGGTATTGGTGAACCCTGTCGTGGATGTGATTCAAAGATGGGGCACTGAACCTTAAGAGTAGGGTACTGCATAAGACGGGACGGAAAAGGGTTTGGGGTTGGATTAGGCGAACCCGCTTCGCGGCTCTGCCTAATCCAACCCTAAACCATTTTCCTTATCCAAGGTCACTAAACCCACAAGAAACTGAACCCTAAGAGGGTATTGGTAAACCCTTTCGTGGATGTGATTCAAAAATGGGGCACTGAACCTTAAGAGTAGGGTACTGCATAAGACGGGACGGAAAAGGGTTTAGGGTTAGATTAGGCGGACCCGCTTCGCGGCTCCGCCTAATCCAACCCTAAACCCTTTTCCTTATTCAAGGTCACTAAACCCGCAAGAAACTGAACCCTAAGAGGGTATTGGTGAACCCTGTCGTGGATGTGATTCAAAGATGGGGCACTGAACCTTAAGAGTAGGGTACTACATAAGACGGGACGGAAAAGGGTTTAGGGTTGGATTAGGCGAACCCGCTTCGCGGCTCCGCCTAATCCAACCCTAAACCCTTTTCCTTATTCAAGGTCACTAAACCCGCAAGAAACTGAACCCTAAGAGGGTATTGGTGAACCCTGTCGTGGATGTGATTCAAAGATGGGGCACTGAACCTTAAGAGTAGGGTACTGCATAAGACGGGACGGAAAAGGGTTTAGGGTTGGATAAGGCCGACACGCTTCGCGGCTCCGCCTAATCCAACCCTAAACCCTTTTCCTTATTCAAGGTCACTAAACCATCAAGAAACTGAACCCTAAGAGGGTATTGGTGAACCCTGTCGTGGATATGATTCAAAGAAGGGGCACTGAACCTTAAGAGTAGGGTACTGCATAAGACGGGACGGAAAAGGGTTTAGGGTTGGATTAGGCGAACCTGCTTCGCGGCTCCGCCTAATCCAACCCTAAACCCTTTTCCTTATTAAAGGTCACTAAACCCGCAAGAAACTGAACCCTAAGAGGGTATTGGTGAACCCTGTCTTGGATGTGATTCAAAGATGGGGCACTGAACCTTAAGAGTAGGGGTACTGCATAAGACGGGACGGAAAAGGGTTTAGGGTTGGATTAGGCGGACCCGCTTCGCGGCTCCGCCTAATCCAACCCTAAACCCTTTTCCTTATTGAAGGTCACTAAACCCGCAAGAAACTGAACCCTAAGAGGGTATTGGTGAACCCTGTCGTGGATGTGATTCAAAGATGGGGCACTGAACCTTAAGAGTAGGGTACTGCATAAGACGGGACGGAAAAGGGTTTGGGGTTGGATTAGGCGAACCCGCTTCGCGGCTCTGCCTAATCCAACCCTAAACCATTTTCCTTATCCAAGGTCACTAAACCCGCAAGAAACTGAACCCTAAGAGGGTATTGGTAAACCCTTTCGTGGATGTGATTCAAAAATGGGGCACTGAACCTTAAGAGTAGGGTACTGCATAAGACGGGACGGAAAAGGGTTTAGGGTTAGATTAGGCGGACCCGCTTCGCGGCTCCGCCTAATCCAACCCTAAACCCTTTTCCTTATTCAAGGTCACTAAACCCGCAAGAAACTGAACCCTAAGAGGGTATTGGTGAACCCTGTCGTGGATGTGATTCAAAGATGGGGCACTGAACCTTAAGAGTAGGGTACTGCATAAGAAGGGACGGAAAAGGGTTTAGGGTTGGATTAGGCGAACCCGCTTCGCGGCTCCGCCTAATCCAACCCTAAACCCTTTTCCTTATTCAAGGTCACTAAACCCGCAAGAAACTGAACCCTAAGAGGGTATTGGTTAACCCTGTCGTGGATGTGATTCAAAGATGGGGCACTGAACCTTAAGAGTAGGGTACTGCATAAGACGGGACGGAAAAGGGTTTAGGGTTGGATTAGGCGAACCCGCTTCGCGGCTCCGCCTAATCCAACCCTAAACCATTTTCCTTATCCAAGGTCACTAAACCCGCAAGAAACTGAACCCTAAGAGGGTATTGGTGAACCCTTTCGTGGATGTGATTCAAAAATGGGGCACTGAACCTTAAGAGTAGGGTACTGCATAAGACGGGACGGAAAAGGATTTAGGGTTGGATTAGGCGGACCCGCTTCGCGGTTCCGCCTAATCCAACCCTAAACCCTTTTCCTTATTGAAGGTCACTAAACCCGCAAGAAACTGAACCCTAAGAGGGTATTGGTGAACCCTGTCGTGGATGTGATTCAAAGATGGGGCACTGAACCTTAAGAGTAGGGTACTGCATAAGACGGGACGGAAAAGGGTTTAGGGTTGGATTAGGCGAACCCGCTTCGCGGCTCCGCCTAATCCAACCCTAAACCATTTTCCTTATCCAAGGTCACTAAACCCGCAAGAAACTGAACCCTAAGAGGGTATTGGTGAACCCTTTCGTGGATGTGATTCAAAAATGGGGCACTGAACCTTAAGAGTAGGGTACTGCATAAGACGGGACGGAAAAGGGTTTAGGGTTGGATTAGGCGGACCCGCTTCGCGGCTCCGCCTAATCCAACCCTAAAACCTTTTCCTTATTGAAGGTCACTAAACCCGCAAGAAACTGAACCCTAAGAGGGTATTGGTAAACCCTTTCGTGGATGTGATTCAAAAATGTGACACTGAACCTTAAGAGTAGGGTACTGCATAAGACGGGACGGAAAAGGGTTTAGGGTTAGATTAGGCGGACCCGCTTCGCGGCTCCGCCTAATCCAACCCTAAACCCTTTTCCTTATTCAAGGTCACTAAACCCGCAAGAAACTGAACCCTAAGAGGGTATTGGTGAACCCTGTCGTGGATGTGATTCAAAGATGGGGCACTGAACCTTAAGAGTAGGGTACTGCATAAGACGGGACGGAAAAGGGTTTAGGGTTGGATTAGGCGAACCCGCTTCGCGGCTCCGCCTAATCCAACCCTAAACCCTTTTCCTTATTCAAGGTCACTAAACCCGCAAGAAACCGAACCCTAAGAGGGTATTGGTGAACCCTGTCGTGGATGTGATTCAAAGATGGGGCACTGAACCTTAAGAGTAGGGTACTGCATAAGACGGGACGGAAAAGGGTTTAGGGTTGGATAAGGCCGACTCGCTTCGCGGCTCCGCCTAATCCAACCCTAAACCCTTTTCCTTATTCAAGGTCACTAAACCATCAAGAAACTGAACCCTAAGAGGGTATTGGTGAACCCTGTCGTGGATATGATTCAAAGAAGGGGCACTGAACCTTAAGAGTAGGGTACTGCATAAGACGGGACGGAAAAGGTCACTAAACCCGCAAGAAACTGAACCCTAAGAGGGTATTGGTGAACCTTGTCGTGGATGTGATACAAAGATGGGGCACTGAACCTTAAGAGTAGGGTACTGCATAAGACGGGACGGAAAAGGGTTTAGGGTTGGATTAGGCGGACCCGCTTCGCGGCTCTGCCTATTCCAACCCTAAACCTTTTTCCTTATTCAAGGTCACTAAACCCGCAAGAAACTGAACCCTAAGAGGGTATTGGTGAACCCTGTCGTGGATGTGATTCAAAGATGGGACACTGAACCTTAAGAGTAGGGTACTGCATAAGACGGGACGGAAAAGGGTTTTAGGTTGGATTAGGCGAACCCGCTTCGCGGCTCTGCCTAATCCAACCCTAAACCATTTTCCTTATCCAAGGACACTAAACCCGCAAGAAACTGAACCCTAAGAGGGTATTGGTAAACCCTTTCGTGGATGTGATTCAAAAATGGGCCACTGAACCTTAAGAGTAGGGTACTGCATAAGACGGGACGGAAAAGGGTTTAGGGTTAGATTAGGCGGACCCGCTTCGCGGCTCCGCCTAATCCAACCCTAAACCATTTTCCTTATCCAAGGTCACTAAACCCGCAAGAAACTGAACCCTAAGAGGGTATTGGTGAACCCTTTCGTGGATGTGATTCAAAAATGGGGCACTGAACCTTAAGAGTAGGGTACTGCATAAGACGGGAAGGAAAAGGGTTTAGGGTTGGATTAGGCGGACCCGCTTCGCGGCTCCGCCTAATCCAACCCTAAACCCTTTTCCTTATTGAAGGTCACTAAACCCGCAAGAAACTGAACCCTAAGAGGGTATTGGTGAACCCTGTCGTGGATGTGATTCAAAGATGGGGCACTGAACCTTAAGAGTAGGGTACTGCATAAGACGGGACGGAAAAGGGTTTGGGATTGGATTAGGAGAACCCGCTTCGCGGCTCCGCCTAATCCAACCCTAAACCATTTTCCTTATCCAAGGTCACTAAACCCGCAAGAAACTGAACCCTAAGAGGGTATTGGTGAACCCTTTCGTGGATGTGATTCAAAAATGGGGCACTGAACCTTAAGAGTAGGGTACTGCATAAGACGGGACGGAAAAGGGTTTAGGGTTGGATTAGGCGAACCCGCTTCGCGGCTCCGCCTAATCCAACCCTAAACCCTTTTCCTTATTCAAGGTCACTAAACCCGCAAGAAACTGAACCCTAAGAGGGTATTGGTGAACCCTGTCGTGGATGTGATTCAAAGATGGGGCACTGAACCTTAAGAGTAGGGGTACTGCATAAGACGGGACGGAAAAGGGTTTAGGGTTGGATTAGGCGGACCCGCTTCGCGGCTCCGCCTAATCCAACCCTAAACCCTTTTCCTTATTGAAGGTCACTAAACCCGCAAGAAACTGAACCCTAAGAGGGTATTGGTAAACCCTTTCGTGGATGTGATTCAAAAATGGGGCACTGAACCTTAAGAGTAGGGTACTGCATAAGACGGGACGGAAAAGGGTTTAGGGTTAGATTAGGCGGACCCGCTTCGCGGCTCCGCCTAATCCAACCCTAAACCCTTTTCCTTATTCAAGGTCACTAAACCCGCAAGAAACTGAACCCTAAGAGGATATTGGTTAACCCTGTCGTGGATGTGATTCAAAGATGGGGCACTGAACCTTAAGAGTAGGGTACTGCATAAGACGGGACGAAAAAGGGTTTAGGGTTGGATTAGGCGAACCCGCTTCGCGGCTCCGCCTAATCCAACCCTAAACCATTTTCCTTATCCAAGGTCACTAAACCCGCAAGAAACTGAACCCTAAGAGGGTATTGGTGAACCCTTTCGTGGATGTGATTCAAAAATGGGGCACTGAACCTTAAGAGTAGGGTACTGCATAAGACGGGACGGAAAAGGGTTTAGGGTTGGATTAGGCGGACCCGCTTCGCGGCTCCGCCTAATCCAACCCTATACCCTTTTCCTTATTGAAGGTCACTAAACCCGCAAGAAACTGAACCCTAAGAGGGTATTGGTGAACCCTGTCGTGGATGTGATTCAAAGATGGGGCACTGAACCTTAAGAGTAGGGTACTGCATAAGACGGGACGGAAAAGGGTTTGGGATTGGATTAGGAGAACCCGCTTCGCGGCTCCGCCTAATCCAACCCTAAACCATTTTCCTTATCCAAGGTCACTAAACCCGCAAGAAACTGAACCCTAAGAGGGTATTGGTGAACCCTTTCGTGGATGTGATTCAAAAATGGGGCACTGAACCTTAAGAGTAGGGTACTGCATAAGACGGGACGGAAAAGGGTTTGGGATTGGATTAGGAGAACCCGCTTCGCGGCTCCGCCTAATCCAACCCTAAACCCTTTTCCTTATTGAAGGTCACTAAACCCGCAAGAAACTGAACCCTAAGAGGGTATTGGTAAACCCTTTCGTGGATGTGATTCAAAAATGGGGCACTGAACCTTAAGAGTAGGGTACTGCATAAGACGGGACGGAAAAGGGTTTAGGGTTAGATTAGGCGGACCCGCTTCGCGGCTCCGCCTAATCCAACCCTAAACCCTTTTCCTTATTCAAGGTCACTAAACCCGCAAGAAACTGAACCCTAAGAGGATATTGGTTAACCCTGTCGTGGATGTGATTCAAAGATGGGGCACTGAACCTTAAGAGTAGGGTACTGCATAAGACGGGACGAAAAAGGGTTTAGGGTTGGATTAGGCGAACCCGCTTCGCGGCTCCGCCTAATCCAACCCTAAACCATTTTCCTTATCCAAGGTCACTAAACCCGCAAGAAACTGAACCCTAAGAGGGTATTGGTGAACCCTTTCGTGGATGTGATTCAAAAATGGGGCACTGAACCTTAAGAGTAGGGTACTGCATAAGACGGGACGGAAAAGGGTTTAGGGTTGGATTAGGCGGACCCGCTTCGCGGCTCCGCCTAATCCAACCCTATACCCTTTTCCTTATTGAAGGTCACTAAACCCGCAAGAAACTGAACCCTAAGAGGGTATTGGTGAACCCTGTCGTGGATGTGATTCAAAGATGGGGCACTGAACCTTAAGAGTAGGGTACTGCATAAGACGGGACGGAAAAGGGTTTGGGATTGGATTAGGAGAACCCGCTTCGCGGCTCCGCCTAATCCAACCCTAAACCATTTTCCTTATCCAAGGTCACTAAACCCGCAAGAAACTGAACCCTAAGAGGGTATTGGTGAACCCTTTCGTGGATGTGATTCAAAAATGGGGCACTGAACCTTAAGAGTAGGGTACTGCATAAGACGGGACGGAAAAGGGTTTGGGATTGGATTAGGAGAACCCGCTTCGCGGCTCCGCCTAATCCAACCCTAAACCCTTTTCCTTATTGAAGGTCACTAAACCCGCAAGAAACTGAACCCTAAGAGGGTATTGGTAAACCCTTTCGTGGATGTGATTCAAAAATGGGGCACTGAACCTTAAGAGTAGGGTACTGCATAAGACGGGACGGAAAAGGGTTTAGGGTTAGATTAGGCGGACCCGCTTCGCGGCTCCGCCTAATCCAACCCTAAACCCTTTTCCTTATTCAAGGTCACTAAACCCGCAAGAAACTGAACCCTAAGAGGATATTGGTTAACCCTGTCGTGGATGTGATTCAAAGATGGGGCACTGAACCTTAAGAGTAGGGTACTGCATAAGACGGGACGAAAAAGGGTTTAGGGTTGGATTAGGCGAACCCGCTTCGCGGCTCCGCCTAATCCAACCCTAAACCATTTTCCTTATCCAAGGTCACTAAACCCGCAAGAAACTGAACCCTAAGAGGGTATTGGTGAACCCTTTCGTGGATGTGATTCAAAAATGGGGCACTGAACCTTAAGAGTAGGGTACTGCATAAGACGGGACGGAAAAGGGTTTAGGGTTGGATTAGGCGGACCCGCTTCGCGGCTCCGCCTAATCCAACCCTATACCCTTTTCCTTATTGAAGGTCACTAAACCCGCAAGAAACTGAACCCTAAGAGGGTATTGGTGAACCCTGTCGTGGATGTGATTCAAAGATGGGGCACTGAACCTTAAGAGTAGGGTACTGCATAAGACGGGACGGAAAAGGGTTTGGGATTGGATTAGGAGAACCCGCTTCGCGGCTCCGCCTAATCCAACCCTAAACCATTTTCCTTATCCAAGGTCACTAAACCCGCAAGAAACTGAACCCTAAGAGGGTATTGGTGAACCCTTTCGTGGATGTGATTCAAAAATGGGGCACTGAACCTTAAGAGTAGGGTACTGCATAAGACGGGACGGAAAAGGGTTTGGGATTGGATTAGGAGAACCCGCTTCGCGGCTCCGCCTAATCCAACCCTAAACCCTTTTCCTTATTGAAGGTCACTAAACCCGCAAGAAACTGAACCCTAAGAGGGTATTGGTAAACCCTTTCGTGGATGTGATTCAAAAATGGGGCACTGAACCTTAAGAGTAGGGTACTGCATAAGACGGGACGGAAAAGGGTTTAGGGTTAGATTAGGCGGACCCGCTTCGCGGCTCCGCCTAATCCAACCCTAAACCCTTTTCCTTATTCAAGGTCACTAAACCCGCAAGAAACTGAACCCTAAGAGGATATTGGTTAACCCTGTCGTGGATGTGATTCAAAGATGGGGCACTGAACCTTAAGAGTAGGGTACTGCATAAGACGGGACGAAAAAGGGTTTAGGGTTGGATTAGGCGAACCCGCTTCGCGGCTCCGCCTAATCCAACCCTAAACCATTTTCCTTATCCAAGGTCACTAAACCCGCAAGAAACTGAACCCTAAGAGGGTATTGGTGAACCCTTTCGTGGATGTGATTCAAAAATGGGGCACTGAACCTTAAGAGTAGGGTACTGCATAAGACGGGACGGAAAAGGGTTTAGGGTTGGATTAGGCGGACCCGCTTCGCGGCTCCGCCTAATCCAACCCTATACCCTTTTCCTTATTGAAGGTCACTAAACCCGCAAGAAACTGAACCCTAAGAGGGTATTGGTGAACCCTGTCGTGGATGTGATTCAAAGATGGGGCACTGAACCTTAAGAGTAGGGTACTGCATAAGACGGGACGGAAAAGGGTTTGGGATTGGATTAGGAGAACCCGCTTCGCGGCTCCGCCTAATCCAACCCTAAACCATTTTCCTTATCCAAGGTCACTAAACCCGCAAGAAACTGAACCCTAAGAGGGTATTGGTGAACCCTTTCGTGGATGTGATTCAAAAATGGGGCACTGAACCTTAAGAGTAGGGGTACTGCATAAGACGGGACGGAAAAGGGTTTAGGGTTGGATTAGGCGGACCCGCTTCGCGGCTCCGCCTAATCCAACCCTAAACCCTTTTCCTTATTGAAGGTCACTAAACCCGCAAGAAACTGAACCCTAAGAGGGTATTGGTAAACCCTTTCGTGGATGTGATTCAAAAATGGGGCACTGAACCTTAAGAGTAGGGTACTGCATAAGACGGGACGGAAAAGGGTTTAGGGTTAGATTAGGCGGACCCGCTTCGCGGCTCCGCTTAATCCAACCCTAAACCCTTTTCCTTATTCAAGGTCACTAAACCCGCAAGAAACTGAACACTAAGAGGGTATTGGTGAACCCTGTCGTGGATGTGATTCAAAGATGGGGCACTGAACCTTAAGAGTAAGGTACTGCATAAGACGGGACGGAAAAGGGTTTGGGATTGGATTAGGAGAACCCGCTTCGCGGCTCCGCCTAATCCAACCCTAAACCATTTTCCTTATCCAAGGTCACTAAACCCGCAAGAAACTGAACCCTAAGAGGGTATTGGTGAACCCTTTCGTGGATGTGATTCAAAAATGGGGCACTGAACCTTAAGAGTAGGGTACTGCATAAGACGGGACGGAAAAGGGTTTAGGGTTAGATTAGGCGGACCCGCTTCGCGGCTCCGCTTAATCCAACCCTAAACCCTTTTCCTTATTCAAGGTCACTAAACCCGCAAGAAACTGAACCCTAAGAGGGTATTGGTGAACCCTGTCGTGGATGTGATTCAAAGATGGGGCACTGAACCTTAAGAGTAGGGTACTGCATAAGACGGGACGGAAAAGGGTTTAGGGTTGGATTAGGCGAACCCGCTTCGCGGCTCCGCCTAATCCAATCCTAAACCCTTTTCCTTATTCAAGGTCACTAAACCCGCAAGAAACTGAACCCTAAGAGGGTATTGGTGAACCCTGCCGTGGATATGATTCAAAGAAGGGGCACTGAACCTTAAGAGTAGGGTACTGCATAAGACGGGACGGAAAAGGTCACTAAACCCGCAAGAAACTGAACCCTAAGAGGGTATTGGTGAACCTTGTCGTGGATGTGATACAAAGATGGGGCACTGAACCTTAAGAGTAGGGTACTGCATAAGACGGGACGGAAAAGGGTTTAGGGTTGGATTAGGCGGACCCGCTTCGCGGCTCCGCCTAATCCAACCCTAAACCATTTTCCTTATCCAAGGTCACTAAACCCGCAAGAAACTGAACCCTAAGAGGGTATTGGTGAACCCTTTCGTGGATGTGATTCAAAAATGGGGCACTGAACCTTAAGAGTAGGGTACTGCATAAGACGGGACGGAAAAGGGTTTAGGGTTGGATTAGGCGAACCCGCTTCGCGGCTCCGCCTAATCCAACCCTAAACCCTTTTCCTTATTCAAGGTCACTAAACCCGCAAGAAACTGAACCCTAAGAGGGTATTGGTGAACCCTGTCGTGGATGTGATTCAAAGATGGGGCACTGAACCTTAAGAGTAGGGGTACTGCATAAGACGGGACGGAAAAGGGTTTAGGGTTGGATTAGGCGGACCCGCTTCGTGGCTCCGCCTAATCCAACCCTAAACCCTTTTCCTTATTGAAGGTCACTAAACCCGCAAGAAACTGAACCCTAAGAGGGTATTGGTAAACCCTTTCGTGGATGTGATTCAAAAATGGGGCACTGAACCTTAAGAGTAGGGTACTGCATAAGACGGGACGGAAAAGGGTTTAGGGTTAGATTAGGCGGACCCGCTTCGCGGCTCCGCCTAATCCAACCCTAAACCCTTTTCCTTATTCAAGGTCACTAAACCCGCAAGAAACTGAACCCTAAGAGGGTATTGGTTAACCCTGTCGTGGATGTGATTCAAAGATGGGGCACTGAACCTTAAGAGTAGGGTACTGCATAAGACGGGACGGAAAAGGGTTTAGGGTTGGATTAGGCGAACTCGCTTCGCGGCTCCGCCTAATCCAACCCTAAACCCTTTTCCTTATTCAAGGTCACTAAACCCGCAAGAAACTGAACCTTAAGAGGGTATTGGTGAACCCTGTCGTGGATGTGATTCAAAGATGGGGCACTGAACCTTAAGAGTAGGGTACTGCATAAGACGGGACGGAAAAGTGTTTAGGGTTGGATTAGGCGGACCCGCTTCGCGGCTCCGCCTAATCCAACCCTAAACCCTTTTCCTTATTGAAGGTCACTAAACCCGCAAGAAACTGAACCCTAAGAGGGTATTGGTGAACCCTGTCGTGGATGTGATTCAAAGATGGGGCACTGAACCTTAAGAGTAGGGTACTGCATAAGACGGGACGGAAAAGGGTTTGGGGTTGGATTAGGCGAACCCGCTTCGCGGCTCTGCCTAATCCAATCCTAAACCATTTTCCTTATCCAAGGTCACTAAACCCGCAAGAAACTGAATCCTAAGAGGGTATTGGTAAACCCTTTCGTGGATGTGATTCAAAAATGGGGCACTGAACCTTAAGAGTAGGGTACTGCATAAGACGGGACGGAAAAGGGTTTAGGGTTGGATTAGGCGAACCCGCTTCGCGGCTCCGTCTAATCCAACCCTAAACCCTTTATCTTATTCAAGGTCACTAAACCCGCAAGAAACTGAACCCTAAGAGGGTATTAGTGAACCCTGTCGTGGATGTGATTCAAAGATGGGGCACGGGACGGAAAAGTGTTTATGGTTGGATTAGGCGGACCCGCTTCGCGGCTCCGCCTAATCCAACCCTAAACCCTTTTCCTTATTGAAGGTCACTAAACCCGCATGAAACTGAACCCTAAGAGGGTATTGGTGAACCCTGTCGTGGATGTGATTCAAAGATGGGGCACTGAACCTTAAGAGTAGGGTACTGCATAAGACGGGACGGAAAAGTGTTTAGGGTTGGACTAGGCGGACCCGCTTCGCGGCTCCGCCTAATCCAACCCTAAACCCTTTTCCTTATTCAAGGTCACTAAACCCTCAAGAAACTGAACCTTAAGAGGGTATTGGTGAACCCTGTCGTGGATGTGATTCAAAGATGGGGCACTGAACCTTAAGAGTAGGGTACTGCATAAGACGGGACGGAAAAGGGTTTGGGGTTGGATTAGGCGAACCCGCTTCGCGGCTCTGCCTAATCCAACCCTAAACCATTTTCCTTATCCAAGGTCACTAAACCCGCAAGAAACTGAATCCTAAGAGGGTATTGGTAAACCCTTTCGTGGATGTGATTCAAAAATGGGGCACTGAACCTTAAGAGTAGGGTACTGCATAAGACGGGACGGAAAAGGGTTTAGGGTTGGATTAGGCGAACCCGCTTCGCGGCTCCGCCTAATCCAACCCTAAACCCTTTATCTTATTCAAGGTCACTAAACCCGCAAGAAACTGAACCCTAAGAGGGTATTAGTGAACCCTGTCGTGGATGTGATTCAAAGATGGGGCACGGGACGGAAAAGTGTTTATGGTTGGATTAGGCGGACCCGCTTCGCGGCTCCGCCTAATCCAACCCTAAACCCTTTTCCTTATTGAAGGTCACTAAACCCGCATGAAACTGAACCCTAAGAGGGTATTGGTGAACCCTGTCGTGGATGTGATTCAAAGATGGGGCACTGAACCTTAAGAGTAGGGTACTGCATAAGACGGGACGGAAAAGTGTTTAGGGTTGGACTAGGCGGACCCGCTTCGCGGCTCCGCCTAATCCAACCCTAAACCCTTTTCCTTATTCAAGGTCACTAAACCCTCAAGAAACTGAACCTTAAGAGGGTATTGGTGAACCCTGTCGTGGATGTGATTCAAAGATGGGGCACTGAACCTTAAGAGTAGGGTACTGCATAAGACGGGACGGAAAAGGGTTTGGGGTTGGATTAGGCGAACCCGCTTCGCGGCTCTGCCTAATCCAACCCTAAACCATTTTCCTTATCCAAGGTCACTAAACCCGCAAGAAACTGAATCCTAAGAGGGTATTGGTAAACCCTTTCGTGGATGTGATTCAAAAATGGGGCACTGAACCTTAAGAGTAGGGTACTGCATAAGACGGGACGGAAAAGGGTTTAGGGTTGGATTAGGCGAACCCGCTTCGCGGCTCCGCCTAATCCAACCCTAAACCCTTTATCTTATTCAAGGTCACTAAACCCGCAAGAAACTGAACCCTAAGAGGGTATTGGTGAACCCTGTCGTGGATGTGATTCAAAGATGGGGCACGGGACGGAAAAGTGTTTATGGTTGGATTAGGCGGACCCGCTTCGCGGCTCCGCCTAATCCAACCCTAAACCCTTTTCCTTATTGAAGGTCACTAAACCCGCATGAAACTGAACCCTAAGAGGGTATTGGTGAACCTTGTCGTGGATGTGATTCAAAGATGGGGCACTGAACCTTAAGAGTAGGGTACTGCATAAGACGGGACGGAAAAGGGTTTGGAGTTGGATTAGGCGAACACGCTTCGCGGCTCTGCCTAATCCAACCCTAAACCATTTTCCTTATCCAAGGTCACTAAACCCGCAAGAAACTGAATCCTAAGAGGGTATTGGTAAACCCTTTCGTGGATGTGATTCAAAAATGGGGCACTGAACCTTAAGAGTAGGGTACTGCATAAGACGGGACGGAAAAGGGTTTAGGGTTGGATTAGGCGAACCCGCTTCGCGGCTCCGCCTAATCCAACCCTAAACCCTTTATCTTATTCAAGGTCACTAAACCCGCAAGAAACTGAACCCTAAGAGGGTATTGGTGAACCCTGTCGTGGATGTGATTCAAAGATGGGGCACGGGACGGAAAAGTGTTTATGGTTGGATTAGGCGGACCCGCTTCGCGGCTCCGCCTAATCCAACCCTAAACCCTTTTCCTTATTGAAGGTCACTAAACCCGCATGAAACTGAACCCTAAGAGGGTATTGGTGAACCTTGTCGTGGATGTGATTCAAAGATGGGGCACTGAACCTTAAGAGTAGGGTACTGCATAAGACGGGACGGAAAAGTGTTTAGGGTTGGATTAGGCGGACCCGCTTCGCGGCTCCGCCTAATCCAACCCTAAACCCTTTTCCTTATTGAAGGTCACTAAACCCGCAAGAAACTGAACCCTAAGAGGGTATTGGTGAACCCTGTCGTGGATGTGATTCAAAGATGGGGCACTGAACCTTAAGAGTAGGGTACTGCATAAGACGGGACGGAAAAGGGTTTGGGGTTGGATTAGGCGAACCCGCTTCGCGGCTCTGCCTAATCCAACCCTAAACCATTTTCCTTATCCAAGGTCACTAAACCCGCAAGAAACTGAATCCTAAGAGGGTATTGGTAAACCCTTTCGTGGATGTGATTCAAAAATGGGGCACTGAACCTTAAGAGTAGGGTACTGCATAAGACGGGACGGAAAAGGGTTTATGGTTGGATTAGGCGAACCCGCTTCGCGGCTCCGCCTAATCCAACCCTAAACCCTTTATCTTATTTAAGGTCACTAAACCCGCAAGAAACTGAACCCTAAGAGGGTATTGGTGAACCCTGTCGTGGATGTGATTCAAAGATGGGGCACGGGACGGAAAAGTGTTTATGGTTGGATTAGGCGGACCCGCTTCGCGGCTCCGCCTAATCCAACCCTAAACCCTTTTCCTTTTTGAAGGTCACTAAACCCGCATGAAACTGAACCCTAAGAGGGTATTGGTGAACCCTGTCGTGGATGTGATTCAAAGATGGGGCACTGAACCATAAGAGTAGGGTACTGCATAAGACGGGACGGAAAAGTGTTTAGGGTTGGATTAGGCGGACCCGCTTCGCAGCTCCGCCTAATCCAACCCTAAACCCTTTTCCTTATTCAAGGTCACTAAACCCGCAAGAAACTGAACCCTAAGAGGGTATTGGTGAACCCTGTCGTGGATGTGATTCAAAGATGGGGCACTGAACCTTAAGAGTAGGGTACTGCATAAGACGGGACGGAAAAGGGTTTGGGGTTGGATTAGGCGGACCCGCTTCGCGGCTCTGCCTAATCCAACCCTAAACCATTTTCCTTATCCAAGGTCACTAAACCCGCAAGAAACTGAACCCTAAGAGGGTATTGGTAAACCCTTTCGTAGATGTGATTCAAAAATGGGGCACTGAACCTTAAGAGTAGGGTACTGCATAAGACGGGACGAAAAAGGGTTTAGGGTTGGATTAGGCGAACCCGCTTCGCGGCTCCGCCTAATCCAACCCTAAACCCTTTATCTTATTCAAGGTCACTAAACCCGCAAGAAACTGAACCCTAAGAGGGTATTGGTGAACCCTGTCGTGGATGTGATTCAAAGATGGGGCACGGGACGGAAAAGTGTTTATGGTTGGATTAGGCGGACCCGCTTCGCGGCTCCGCCTAATCCAACCCTAAACCCTTTTCCTTATTGAAGGTCACTAAACCCGCATGAAACTGAACCCTAAGAGGGTATTGGTGAACCTTGTCGTGGATGTGATTCAAAGATGGGGCACTGAACCTTAAGAGTAGGGTACTGCATAAGACGGGACGGAAAAGTGTTTAGGGTTGGATTAGGCGGACCCGCTTCGCGGCTCCGCCTAATCCAACCCTAAACCCTTTTCCTTATTGAAGGTCACTAAACCCGCAAGAAACTGAACCCTAAGAGGGTATTGGTGAACCCTGTCGTGGATGTGATTCAAAGATGGGGCACTGAACCTTAAGAGTAGGGTACTGCATAAGACGGGACGGAAAAGGGTTTGGGGTTGGATTAGGCGAACCCGCTTCGCGGCTCTGCCTAATCCAACCCTAAACCATTTTCCTTATCCAAGGTCACTAAACCCGCAAGAAACTGAATCCTAAGAGGGTATTGGTAAACCCTTTCGTGGATGTGATTCAAAAATGGGGCACTGAACCTTAAGAGTAGGGTACTGCATAAGACGGGACGGAAAAGGGTTTAGGGTTGGATTAGGCGAACCCGCTTCGCGGCTCCGCCTAATCCAACCCTAAACCCTTTATCTTATTCAAGGTCACTAAACCCGCAAGAAACTGAACCCTAAGAGGGTATTGGTGAACCCTGTCGTGGATGTGATTCAAATATGGGGCACGGGACGGAAAAGTGTTTATGGTTGGATTAGGCGGACCCGCTTCGCGGCTCCGCCTAATCCAACCCTAAACCCTTTTCCTTTTTGAAGGTCACTAAACCCGCATGAAACTGAACCCTAAGAGGGTATTGGTGAACCCTGTCGTGGATTTGATTCAAAGATGGGGCACTGAACCATAAGAGTAGGGTACTGCATAAGACGGGACGGAAAAGTGTTTAGGGTTGGATTAGGCGGACCCGCTTCGCAGCTCCGCCTAATCCAACCCTAAACCCTTTTCCTTATTCAAGGTCACTAAACCCGCAAGAAACTGAACCCTAAGAGGGTATTGGTGAACCCTGTCGTGGATGTGATTCAAAGATGGGGCACTGAACCTTAAGAGTAGGGTACTGCATAAGACGGGACGGAAAAGGGTTTGGGGTTGGATTAGGCGGACCCGCTTCGCGGCTCTGCCTAATCCAACCCTAAACCATTTTCCTTATCCAAGGTCACTAAACCCGCAAGAAACTGAACCCTAAGAGGGTATTGGTAAACCCTTTCGTAGATGTGATTCAAAAATGGGGCACTGAACCTTAAGAGTAGGGTACTGCATAAGACGGGACGAAAAAGGGTTTAGGGTTGGATTAGGCGAACCCGCTTCGCGGCTCCGCCTAATCCAACCCTAAACCCTTTATCTTATTCAAGGTCACTAAACCCGCAAGAAACTGAACCCTAAGAGGGTATTGGTGAACCCTGTCGTGGATGTGATTCAAAGATGGGGCACGGGACGGAAAAGTGTTTAGGGTTGGATTAGGCGGACCCGCTTTGCGGCTCCGCCTAATCCAACCCTAAACCCTTTTCCTTATTGAAGGTCACTAAACCCGCATGATACTGAACCCTAAGAGGGTATTGGTGAACCCTGTCGTGGATGTGATTCAAAGATGGGGCACTGAACCTTAAGAGTAGGGTACTGCATAAGACGGGACGAAAAAGTGTTTAGGGTTGGATTAGGCGGACCCGCTTCGCGGCTCCGCCTAATCCAACCCTAAACCCTTTTCCTTATTGAAGGTCACTAAACCCGCATGAAACTGAACCCTAAGAGGGTATTGGTGAACCCTGTCGTGGATGTGATTCAAAGATGGGGCACTGAACCTTAAGAGTAGGGTACTGCATAAGACGGGACGGAAAAGGATTTAGGGTTGGATTAGGCGAACCCGCTTCGCGGCTCCGCCTAATCCAACCCTAAACTCTTTTCCTTATTCAAGGTCACTAAACCCGCAAGAAACTGAACCCTAAGAGGGTATTGGTGAACCCTGTCGTGGATGTGATTCAAAGATGGGGCACTGAACCTTAAGAGTAGGGTACTGCATAAGACGGGACGGAAAAGTGTTTAGGGTTGGATTAGGCGGACCCGCTTCACGGCTCCGCCTAATCCAACCGTAAACCCTTTTCCTTATTCAAGGTCACTAAACCCGCAAGAAACTGAACCTTAAGAGGGTATTGGTGAACCCTGTCGTGGATGTGATTCAAAGATGGGGCATTGAACCTTAAGAGTAGGGTACTGCATAAGATAGGACTGAAAAGGGTTTAGGGTTGGATTAGGCGAACCCGCTTCGCGGCTCCGTCTAATCCAACCCTAAACCCTTTTCCTTATTCAAGGTCACTAAACCCGCAAGAAACTTAACCCTAAGAGGGTATTGGTGAACCCTGTCGTGGATGTGATTCAAAAATGGGGCACTGAACCTTAAGAGTAGGGTACTGCATAAGACGGGACGGAAAAGGGTTTAGGGTTGGATTAGGCGAACCCACTTCGCGGCTCCGCCTAATCCAACCCTAAACCATTTTCCTTATCCAAGGTCACTAAACCCGCAAGAAACTGAACCCTAAGAGGGTATTGGTGAACCCTTTCGTGGATGTGATTCAAAAATGGGGCACTGAACCTTAAGAGTAGGGTACTGCATAAGACGGGACGGAAAAGGGTTTAGGGTTGGATTAGGCGAACCCACTTCGCGGCTCCGCCTAATCCAACCCTAAACCCTTTTCCTTATTCTAGGTCACTAAACCCGCAAGAAACTGAACCCTAAGAGGGTATTGGTGAACCCTGTCGTGGATGTGATTCAAAGATGGGGCACTGAACCTTAAGAGTAGGGTACTGCATAAGACGGGACGGAAAAGGGTTTAGGGTTGGATTAGGCGAACCCGCTTCGCGGCTCCGCCTAATCCAACCCTAAACCCTTTTCCTTATTCAAGGTCACTAAACCCGCAAGAAACTGAACCCTAAGAGGGTATTGGTGAACCCTGTCGTGGATGTGATTCAAATATGGGGCACTGAACCTTAAGAGTAGGGTACTGCATAAGACGGGACGGAAAAGAGTTTAGGGTTGGATTAGGCGGACCCGCTTCGCGGCCCCGCCTCGCGGCCCCGCCTCGCGGCCCCGCCTAATCCAACCCTAAACCCTTTTCCTTATTGAAGGTCACTAAACCCGCAAGAAACTGAACCCTAAGAGGGTATTGGTGAACCCTGTCGTGGATGTGATTCAAAGATGGGGCACTGAACCTTAAGAGTAGGGTACTGCATAAGACAGGACGGAAAAGGGTTTGGGGTTGGATTAGGCGAACCCGCTTCGCGGCTCTGCCTAATCCAACCCTAAACCATTTTCCTTATCCAAGGTCACTAAACCCGTAAGAAACTGAACCCTAAGAGGGTATTGGTAAACCCTTTCGTGGATGTGATTCAAAAAAGGGGAACTGAACCTTAAGAGTAGGGTACTGCATAAGACGGGACGGAAAAGGGTTTAGGGTTGGATTAGGCGGACCCGCTTCGCGGCTCCGCCTAATCCAACCCTAAACCCTTTTCCTTATTCAAGGTCACTAAACCCGCAAGAAACTGAACCCTAAGAGGGTATTGGTGAACCCTGTCGTGGATGTGATTCAAAGATGGGG
Source organism: Agrostemma githago (assembly GCA_958450325.1). Lineage (NCBI taxonomy): Eukaryota > Viridiplantae > Streptophyta > Magnoliopsida > Caryophyllales > Caryophyllaceae > Agrostemma > Agrostemma githago. Next base: position 42,422,930 of record OY288245.1, read on the forward strand.
CACTGAACCTTAAGAGTAGGGTACTGCATAAGACGGGACGGAAAAGGGTTTAGGGTTGGATTAGGCGAACCCACTTCGCGGCTCCGCCTAATCCAACCCTAAACCATTTTCCTTATCCAAGGTCACTAAACCCGCAAGAAACTGAACCCTAAGAGGGTATTGGTGAACCCTTTCGTATATGTGATTCAAAAATGGGGCACTGAACCTTAAGAGTAGGGTACTGCATAAGACGGGACGGAAAAGAGTTTAGGGTTGGATTAGGCGGACCCGCTTCGCGGCCCCGCCTCGCGGCCCCGCCTCGCGGCCCCGCCTAATCCAACCCTAAACCCTTTTCCTTATTGAAGGTCACTAAACCCGCAAGAAACTGAACCCTAAGAGGGTATTGGTGAACCCTGTCGTGGATGTGATTCAAAGATGGGGCACTGAACCTTAAGAGTAGGGTACTGCATAAGACAGGACGGAAAAGGGTTTGGGGTTGGATTAGGCGAACCCGCTTCGCGGCTCTGCCTAATCCAACCCTAAACCATTTTCCTTATCCAAGGTCACTAAACCCGTAAGAAACTGAACCCTAAGAGGGTATTGGTAAACCCTTTCGTGGATGTGATTCAAAAATGGGGAACTGAACCTTAAGAGTAGGGTACTGCATAAGACGGGACGGAAAAGGGTTTAGGGTTGGATTAGGCGGACCCGCTTCGCGGCTCCGCCTAATCCAACCCTAAACCCTTTTCCTTATTCAAGGTCACTAAACCCGCAAGAAACTGAACCCTAAGAGGGTATTGGTGAACCCTGTCGTGGATGTGATTCAAAGATGGGGCACTGAACCTTAAGAGTAGGGTACTGCATAAGACGGGACGGAAAAGGGTTTAGGGTTGGATTAGGCGAACCCACTTCGCGGCTCCGCCTAATCCAACCCTAAACCATTTTCCTTATCCAAGGTCACTAAACCCGCAAGAAACTGAACCCTAAGAGGGTATTGGTGAACCCTTTCGTATATGTGATTCAAAAATGGGGCACTGAACCTTAAGAGTAGGGTACTGCATAAGACGGGACGGAAAAGGGTTTAGGGTTGGATTAGGCGAACCCGCTTCGCGGCTCCGCCTAATCCAACCCTAAACCCTTTTCATTATTCAAGGTCACTAAACCCGCAAGAAACTGAACCCTAAGAGGGTATTGGTTAACCCTGTCGTGGATGTGATTCAAAGATGGGGCACTGAACCTTAAGAGTAGGGTACTGCATAAGACGGGACGGAAAAGGGTTTAGGGTTGGATTAGGCGAACCCGCTTCGCGGCTCCGCCTAATCCAACCCTAAACCATTTTCCTTATCCAAGGTCACTAAACCCGCAAGAAACTGAACCCTAAGAGGGTATTGGTGAACCCTTTCGTGGATGTGATTCAAAAATGGGGCACTGAACCTTAAGAGTAGGGTACTGCATAAGACGGGACGGAAAAGTGTTTAGGGTTGGATTAGGCGGACCCGCTTCGCGGCCCCGCCTAATCCAACCCTAAACCCTTTTCCTTATTGAAGGTCACTAAACCCGCAAGAAACTGAACCCTAAGAGGGTATTGGTGAACCCTGTCGTGGATGTGATTCAAAGATGGGGAACTGAACCTTAAGAGTAGGGAACTGCATAAGACGGGACGGAAAAGGGTTTGGGGTTGGATTAGGCGAACCCGCTTCGCGGCTCTGCCTAATCCAACCCTAAACCATTTTCCTTATCCAATGTCACTAAACCCGCAAGAAACTGAACCCTAAGAGGGTATTGGTGAACCCTGTCGTGGATGTGATTCAAATATGGGGCACTGAACCTTAAGAGTAGGGTACTGCATAAGACGGGACGGAAAAGAGTTTAGGGTTGGATTAGGCGGACCCGCTTCGCGGCCCCGCCTCGCGGCCCCGCCTCGCGGCCCCGCCTAATCCAACCCTAAACCCTTTTCCTTATTGAAGGTCACTAAACCCGCAAGAAACTGAACCCTAAGAGGGTATTGGTGAACCCTTTCGTGGATGTGATTCAAAAATGGGGCACTGAACCTTAAGAGAAGGGTACTGCATAAGACGGGACGGAAAAGTGTTTAGGGTTGGATTAGGCGGACCCGCTTCGCGGCTCCGCCTAATCCAACCCTAAACCCTTTTCCTTATTCAAGGTCACTAAACCCGCAAGAAACTGAACCCTAAGAGGGTATTGGTGAACCCTGTCGTGGATGTGATTCAAATATGGGGCACTGAACCTTAAGAGTAGGGTACTGCATAAGACGGGACGGAAAAGAGTTTAGGGTTGGATTAGGCGGACCCGCTTCGCGGCCCCGCCTCGCGGCCCCGACTAATCCAACCCTAAACCCTTTTCCTTATTGAAGGTCACTAAACCCGCAAGAAACTGAACCCTAAGAGGGTATTGGTGAACCCTGTCGTGGATGTGATTCAAAGATGGGGCACTGAACCTTAAGAGTAGGGTACTGCATAAGACAGGACGGAAAAGGGTTTGGGGTTGGATTAGGCGAACCCGCTTCGCGGCTCTGCCTAATCCAACCCTAAACCATTTTCCTTATCCAAGGTCACTAAACCCGTAAGAAACTGAACCCTAAGAGGGTATTGGTAAACCCTTTCGTGGATGTGATTCAAAAATGGGGAACTGAACCTTAAGAGTAGGGTACTGCATAAGACGGGACGGAAAAGGGTTTAGGGTTGGATTAGGCGGACCCGCTTCGCGGCTCCGCCTAATCCAACCCTAAACCCTTTTCCTTATTCAAGGTCACTAAACCCGCAAGAAACTGAACCCTAAGAGGGTATTGGTGAACCCTGTCGTGGATGTGATTCAAAGATGGGGCACTGAACCTTAAGAGTAGGGTACTGCATAAGACGGGACGGAAAAGGGTTTAGGGTTGGATTAGGCGAACCCACTTCGCGGCTCCGCCTAATCCAACCCTAAACCATTTTCCTTATCCAAGGTCACTAAACCCGCAAGAAACTGAACCCTAAGAGGGTATTGGTGAACCCTTTCGTATATGTGATTCAAAAATGGGGCACTGAACCTTAAGAGTAGGGTACTGCATAAGACGGGACGGAAAAGGGTTTAGGGTTGGATTAGGCGAACCCGCTTCGCGGCTCCGCCTAATCCAACCCTAAACCCTTTTCCTTATTCAAGGTCACTAAACCCGCAAGAAACTGAACCCTAAGAGGGTATTGGTTAACCCTGTCGTGGATGTGATTCAAAGATGGGGCACTGAACCTTAAGAGTAGGGTACTGCATAAGACGGGACGGAAAAGGGTTTAGGGTTGGATTAGGCGAACCCGCTTCGCGGCTCCGCCTAATCCAACCCTAAACCATTTTCCTTATCCAAGGTCACTAAACCCGCAAGAAACTGAACCCTAAGAGGGTATTGGTGAACCCTTTCGTGGATGTGATTCAAAAATGGGGCACTGAACCTTAAGAGTAGGGTACTGCATAAGACGGGACGGAAAAGTGTTTAGGGTTGGATTAGGCGGACCCGCTTCGCGGCCCCGCCTAATCCAACCCTAAACCCTTTTCCTTATTGAAGGTCACTAAACCCGCAAGAAACTGAACCCTAAGAGGGTATTGGTGAACCCTGTCGTGGATGTGATTCAAAGATGGGGAACTGAACCTTAAGAGTAGGGAACTGCATAAGACGGGACGGAAAAGGGTTTGGGGTTGGATTAGGCGAACCCGCTTCGCGGCTCTGCCTAATCCAACCCTAAACCATTTTCCTTATCCAATGTCACTAAACCCGCAAGAAACTGAACCCTAAGAGGGTATTGGTAAACCCTTTCGTGGATGTGATTCAAAAATGGGGAACTGAACATTAAGAGTAGGGTACTGCATAAGACGGGACGGAAAAGGGTTTAGGGTTGGATTAGGCGGACCCGCTTCGCGGCTCCTCCTAATCCAACCCTAAACCCTTTTCCTTATTCAAGGTCACTAAACCCGCAAGAAACTGAACTCTAAGAGGGTATTGGTTAACCCTGTCGTGGATGTGATTCAAAGATGGGGCACTGAACCTTAAGAGTAGGGTACTGCATAAGACGGGACGGAAAAGGGTTTAGGGTTGGATTAGGCGGACCCGCTTCGCGGCTCTGCCTAATCCAACCCTAAACCCTTTTCCTTATTCAAGGTCCCTAAACCCGCAAGAAACTGAACCCTAAGAGGGTATTGGTGAACCCTGTCGTGGATGTGATTCAAAGATGGGGCACTGAACCTTAAGAGTAGGGTACTGCATAAGACGGGACGGAAAAGGGTTTAGGGTTGGATTAGGCGAACCCGCTTCGCGGCTCCGCCTAATCCAACCCTAAACCCTTTTCCTTATTCAAGGTCACTAAACCCGCAAGAAACTGAACCCTAAGAGGGTATTGGTGAACCCTGTCGTGGATGTGATTCAAAGATGGGGCACTGAACCTTAAGAGTAGGGTACTGCATAAGACGGGACGGAAAAGTGTTTAGGGTTGGATTAGGCGGACCCGCTTCGCGGCCCCGCCTAATCCAACCCTAAACCCTTTTCCTTATTGAAGGTCACTAAACCCGCAAGAAACTGAACCCTAAGAGGGTATTGGTGAACCCTGTCGTGGATGTGATTCAAAGATGGGGCACTGAACCTTAAGAGTAGGGTACTGCATAAGACGGGACGGAAAAGGGTTTGGGGTTGGATTAGGCGGACCCGCTTCGCGGCTCCGCCTAATCCAACCCTAAACCCTTTTCCTTATTCAAGGTCACTAAACCCGCAAGAAACTGAACCCTAAGAGGGTATTGGTGAACCCTGTCGTGGATGTGATTCAAAGATGGGGCACTGAACCTTAAGAGTAGGGTACTGCATAAGACGGGACGGAAAAGGGTTTAGGGTTGGATTAGGCGAACCCGCTTCGCGGCTCCGCCTAATCCAACCCTAAACCCTTTTCCTTATTCAAGGTCACTAAACCCGCAAGAAACTGAACCCTAAGAGGGTATTGGTGAACCCTGTCGTGGATGTGATTCAAAGATGGGGCACTGAACCTTAAGAGTAGGGGTACTGCATAAGACGGGACGGAAAAGGGTTTAGGGTTGGATTAGGCGAACCCGCTTCGCGGCTCCGCCTAATCCAACCCTAAACCCTTTTTCTTATTCAAGGTCACTAAACCCGCAAGAAACTGAACCCTAAGAGGGTATTGGTGAACCCTGTCGTGGATGTGATTCAAAGATGGGGCACTGAACCTTAAGAGTAGGGTACTGCATAAGACGGGACGGAAAAGGGTTTGGGGTTGGATTAGGCGAACCCGCTTCGCGGCTCTGCCTAATCCAACCCTAAACCATTTTCCTTATCCAAGGTCACTAAACCCGCAAGAAACTGAACCCTAAGAGGGTATTGGTAAACCCTTTCGTGGATGTGATTCAAAAATGGGGAACTGAACCTTAAGAGTAGGGTACTGCATAAGACGGGACGGAAAAGGGTTTAGGGTTGGATTAGGCGGACCCGCTTCGCGGCTCCGCCTAATCCAACCCTAAACCCTTTTCCTTATTCAAGGTCACTAAACCCGCAAGAAACTGAACCCTAAGAGGGTATTGGTGAACCCTGTCGTGGATGTGATTCAAAGATGGGGCACTGAACCTTAAGAGTAGGGTACTGCATAAGACGGGACGGAAAAGGGTTTAGGGTTGGATTAGGCGAACCCGCTTCGCGGCTCCGCCTAATCCAACCCTAAACCCTTTTCCTTATTCAAGGTCACTAAACCCGCAAGAAACTGAACCCTAAGAGGGTATTGGTGAACCCTGTCGTGGATGTGATTCAAAGATGGGGCACTGAACCTTAAGAGTAGGGGTACTGCATAAGACGGGACGGAAAAGGGTTTAGGGTTGGATTAGGAGGACCCGCTTCGCGGCTCCGCCTAATCCAACCCTAAACCCTTTTCCTTATTCAAGGTCACTAAACCCGCAAGAAACTGAACCCTAAGAGGGTATTGGTGAACCCTGTCGTGGATGTGATTCAAAGATGGGGCACTGAACCTTAAGAGTAGGGTACTGCATAAGACGGGACGGAAAAGGGTTTAGGGTTGGATTAGGCGAACCCACTTCGCGGCTCCGCCTAATCCAACCCTAAACCATTTTCCTTATCCAAGGTCACTAAACCCGCAAGAAACTGAACCCTAAGAGGGTATTGGTGATCCCTTTCGTGGATGTGATTCAAAAATGGGGCACTGAACCTTAAGAGTAGGGTACTGCATAAGACGGGACGGAAAAGGGTTTAGGGTTGGATTAGGCGAACCCGCTTCGCGGCTCCGCCTAATCCAACCCTAAACCCTTTTCCTTTTTCTAGGTCACTAAACCCGCAAGAAACTGAACCCTAAGAGGGTATTGGTGAACCCTGTCGTGGATGTGATTCAAAGTGGGGCACTGAACCTTAAGAGTAGGGTACTGCATAAGATGGGACGGAAAAGGGTTTAGGGTTGGATTAGGCGAACCCGCTTCGCGGCTCCGCCTAATCCAACCCTAAACCCTTTTCCTTATTCAAGGTCACTAAACCCGCAAGAAACTGAACCCTAAGAGGGTATTGGTGAACCCTGTCGTGGATGTGATTCAAAGATGGGGCACTGAACCTTAAGAGTAGGGTACTGCATAAGACGGGACGGAAAAGAGTTTAGGGTTTGATTAGGCGGACCCGCTTCGCGGCCCCGCCTAATCCAACCCTAAACCCTTTTCCTTATTGAAGGTCACTAAACCCGCAAGAAACTGAACCCTAAGAGGGTATTGGTGAACCCTGTCGTGGATGTGATTCAAAGATGGGGCACTGAACCTTAAGAGTAGGGTACTGCATAAGACGGGACGGAAAAGGGTTTAGGGTTGGATTAGGCGAACCCGCTTCGCGGCTCCGCCTAATCCAACCCTAAACCCTTTTCCTTATTCAAGGTCACTAAACCCGCAAGAAACTGAACCCTAAGAGGGTATTGGTGAACCCTGTCGTGGATGTGATTCAAAGATGGGGCACTGAACCTTAAGAGTAGGGGTACTGCATAAGACGGGACGGAAAAGGGTTTAGGGTTGGATTAGGCGAACCCGCTTCGCGGCTCCGCCTAATCCAACCCTAAACCCTTTTTCTTATTCAAGGTCACTAAACCCGCAAGAAACTGAACCCTAAGAGGGTATTGGTGAACCCTGTCGTGGATGTGATTCAAAGATGGGGCACTGAACCTTAAGAGTAGGGTACTGCATAAGACGGGACGGAAAAGGGTTTGGGGTTGGATTAGGCGAACCCGCTTCGCGGCTCTGCCTAATCCAACCCTAAACCATTTTCCTTATCCAAGGTCACTAAACCCGCAAGAAACTGAACCCTAAGAGGGTATTGGTAAACCCTTTCGTGGATGTGATTCAAAAATGGGGAACTGAACCTTAAGAGTAGGGTACTGCATAAGACGGGACGGAAAAGGGTTTAGGGTTGGATTAGGCGGACCCGCTTCGCGGCTCCGCCTAATCCAACCCTAAACCCTTTTCCTTATTCAAGGTCACTAAACCCGCAAGAAACTGAACCCTAAGAGGGTATTGGTGAACCCTGTCGTGGATGTGATTCAAAGATGGGGCACTGAACCTTAAGAGTAGGGTACTGCATAAGACGGGACGGAAAAGGGTTTAGGGTTGGATTAGGCGAACCCGCTTCGCGGCTCCGCCTAATCCAACCCTAAACCCTTTTCCTTATTCAAGGTCACTAAACCCGCAAGAAACTGAACCCTAAGAGGGTATTGGTGAACCCTGTCGTGGATGTGATTCAAAGATGGGGCACTGAACCTTAAGAGTAGGGGTACTGCATAAGACGGGACGGAAAAGGGTTTAGGGTTGGATTAGGCGGACCCGCTTCGCGGCTCCGCCTAATCCAACCCTAAACCCTTTTCCTTATTGAAGGTCACTAAACCCGCAAGAAACTGAACCCTAAGAGGGTATTGGTGAACCCTGTCGTGGATGTGATTCAAAGATGGGGCACTGAACCTTAAGAGTAGGGTACTGCATAAGACGGGACGGAAAAGGGTTTAGGGTTGGATTAGGCGAACCCACTTCGCGGCTCCGCCTAATCCAACCCTAAACCATTTTCCTTATCCAAGGTCACTAAACCCGCAAGAAACTGAACCCTAAGAGGGTATTGGTGATCCCTTTCGTGGATGTGATTCAAAAATGGGGCACTGAACCTTAAGAGTAGGGTACTGCATAAGACGGGACGGAAAAGGGTTTAGGGTTGGATTAGGCGAACCCGCTTCGCGGCTCCGCCTAATCCAACCCTAAACCCTTTTCCTTTTTCTAGGTCACTAAACCCGCAAGAAACTGAACCCTAAGAGGGTATTGGTGAACCCTGTCGTGGATGTGATTCAAAGTGGGGCACTGAACCTTAAGAGTAGGGTACTGCATAAGACGGGACGGAAAAGGGTTTAGGGTTGGATTAGGCGAACCCGCTTCGCGGCTCCGCCTAATCCAACCCTAAACCCTTTTCCTTATTCAAGGTCACTAAACCCGCAAGAAACTGAACCCTAAGAGGGTATTGGTGAACCCTGTCGTGGATGTGATTCAAAGATGGGGCACTGAACCTTAAGAGTAGGGTACTGCATAAGACGGGACGGAAAAGAGTTTAGGGTTTGATTAGGCGGACCCGCTTCGCGGCCCCGCCTAATCCAACCCTAAACCCTTTTCCTTATTGAAGGTCACTAAACCCGCAAGAAACTGAACCCTAAGAGGGTATTGGTGAACCCTGTCGTGGATGTGATTCAAAGATGGGGCACTGAACCTTAAGAGTAGGGTACTGCATAAGACGGGACGGAAAAGGGTTTAGTGTTGGATTAGGCGAACCCACTTCGCGGCTCCGCCTAATCCAACCCTAAACCATTTTCCTTATCCAAGGTCACTAAACCCGCAAGAAACTGAACCCTAAGAGGGTATTGGTGAACCCTTTCGTGGATGTGATTCAAAAATGGGGCACTGAACCTTAAGAGTAGGGTACTGCATAAGACGGGACGGAAAAGGGTTTAGGGTTGGATTAGGCGAACCCGCTTCGCGGCTCCGCCTAATCCAACCCTAAACCCTTTTCCTTATTCAAGGTCACTAAACCCGCAAGAAACTGAACCCTAAGAGGGTATTGGTTAACCCTGTCGTGGATGTGATTCAAAGATGGGGCACTGAACCTTAAGAGTAGGGTACTGCATAAGACGGGACGGAAAAGGGTTTAGGGTTGGATTAGGCGAACCCGCTTCGCGGCTCCGCCTAATCCAACCCTAAACCATTTTCCTTATCCAAGGTCACTAAACCCGCAAGAAACTGAACCCTAAGAGGGTATTGGTGAACCCTTTCGTGGATGTGATTAAAAAATGGGGCACTGAACCTTAAGAGTAGGGTACTGCATAAGACGGGACGGAAAAGGGTTTAGGGTTGGATTAGGCGAACCCGCTTCGCGGCTCCGCCTAATCCAACCCTAAACCCTTTTCCTTATTCAAGGTCACTAAACCCGCAAGAAACTGAACCCTAAGAGGGTATTGGTGAACCCTGTCGTGGATGTGATTCAAAGATGGGGCACTGAACCTTAAGAGTAGGGGTACTCCATAAGACGGGACGGAAAAGGGTTTAGGGTTGGATTAGGCGGACCCGCTTCGCGGCTCTGCCTAATCCAACCCTAAACCCTTTTCCTTATTCAAGGTCACTAAACCCGCAAGAAACTGAACCCTAAGAGGGTATTGGTGAACCCTGTCGTGGATGTGATTCAAAGATGGGGCACTGAACCTTAAGAGTAGGGTACTGCATAAGACGGGACGGAAAAGGGTTTAGGGTTGGATTAGGCGAACCCGCTTCGCGGCTCCGCCTAATCCAACCCTAAACCCTTTTCCTTATTTAAGGTCACTAAACCCGCAAGAAACTGAACCCTAAGAGGGTATTGGTGAACCCTGTCGTGGATGTGATTCAAAGATGGGGCACTGAACCTTAAGAGTAGGGTACTGCATAAGACGGGACGGAAAAGTGTTTAGGGTTGGATTAGGCGGACCCGCTTCGCGGCCCCGCCTAATCCAACCCTAAACCCTTTTCCTTATTGAAGGTCACTAAACCCGCAAGAAACTGAACCCTAAGAGGGTATTGGTGAACCCTGTCGTGGATGTGATTCAAAGATGGGGCACTGAACCTTAAGAGTAGGGAACTGCATAAGACGGGACGGAAAAGGGTTTGGGGTTGGATTAGGCGAACCCGCTTCGCGGCTTTGCCTAATCCAACCCTAAACCATTTTCCTTATCCACTGTCACTAAACCCGCAAGAAACTGAACCCTAAGAGGGTATTGGTAAACCCTTTCGTGGATGTGATTCAAAAATGGGGAACTGAACATTAAGAGTAGGGTACTGCATAAGACGGGACGGAAAAGGGTTTAGGGTTGGATTAGGCGGACCCGCTTCGCGGCTCCGCCTAATCCAACCCTAAACCCTTTTCCTTATTCAAGGTCACTAAACCCGCAAGAAACTGAACCCTAAGAGGGTATTGGTTAACCCTGTCGTGGATGTGATTCAAAGATGGGGCACTGAACCTTAAGAGTAGGGTACTGCATAAGACGGGACGGAAAAGGGTTTAGGGTTGGATTAGGCGAACCCGCTTCGCGGCTCCGCCTAATCCAACCCTAAACCCTTTTCCTTATTCAAGGTCACTAAACCCGCAAGAAACTGAACCCTAAGAGGGTATTGGTGAACCCTGTCGTGGATGTGATTCAAAGATGGGGCACTGAACCTTAAGAGTAGGGTACTGCATAAGACGGGACGGAAAATGGTTTAGGGTTGGATTAGGCGAACCCGCTTCGCGGCTCCGCCTAATCCAACCCTAAACCCTTTTCCTTATTCAAGGTCACTAAACCCGCAAGAAACTGAACCCTAAGAGGGTATTGGTGAACCCTGTCGTGGATGTGATTCAAAGATGGGGCACTGAACCTTAAGAGTAGGGTACTGCATAAGACGGGACGGAAAAGGGTTTAGATTTGGATTAGGCGGACCCGCTTCGCGGCTCTGCCTAATCCAACCCTAAACCCTTTTCCTTATTCAAGGTCACTAAACCCGCAAGAAACTGAACCCTAAGAGGGTATTGGTGAACCCTGTCGTGGATGTGATTCAAAGATGGGGCACTGAACCTTAAGAGTAGGGTACTGCATAAGACGGGACGGAAAAGGGTTTAGGGTTGGATTAGGCGAACCCGCTTCGCGGCTCGCCTAATCCAACCCTAAATCCTTTTCCTTATTCAAGGTCACTAAACCCGCAAGAAACTGAACCCTAAGAGGGTATTGGTGAACCCTGTCGTGGATGTGATTCAAAGATGGGGCACTGAACCTTAAGAGTAGGGTACTGCATAAGACGGGACGGAAAAGTGTTTAGGGTTGGATTAGGCGGACCCGCTTCGCGGCCCCGCCTAATCCAACCCTAAACCCTTTTCCTTATTCAAGGTCACTAAACCCGCAAGAAACTGAACCCTAAGAGGGTATTGGTGAACCCTGTCGTGGATGTGATTCAAAGATGCGGCACTGAACCTTAAGAGTAGGGTACTGCATAAGACGGGACGGAAAAGGGTTTAGGGTTGGATTAGGCGAACCCGCTTCGCGGCTCCGCCTAATCCAACCCTAAACCCTTTTCCTTATTCAAGGTCACTAAACCCGCAAGAAACTGAACCCTAAGAGGGTATTGGTTAACCCTGTCGTGGATGTGATTCAAAGATGGGGCACTGAACCTTAAGAGTAGGGTACTGCATAAGACGGGACGGAAAAGAGTTTAGGGTTGGATTAGGCGAACCCGCTTCGCGGCTCCGCCTAATCCAACCCTAAACCATTTTCCTTATCCAAGGTCACTAAACCCGCAAGAAACTGAACCCTAAGAGGGTATTGGTGAACCCTTTCGTGGATGTGATTCAAAAATGGGGCACTGACCCTTAAGAGTAGGGTACTGCATAAGACGGGACGGAAAAGGGTTTAGGGTTGGATTAGGCGAACCCGCTTCGCGGCTCCGCCTAATCCAACCCTAAACCCTTTTCCTTATTCAAGGTCACTAAACCCGCAAGAAACTGAACCCTAAGAGGGTATTGGTTAACCCTGTCGTGGATGTGATTCAAAGATGGGGCACTGAACCTTAAGAGTAGGGTACTGCATAAGACGGGACGGAAAAGGGTTTAGGGTTGGATTAGGCGGACCCGCTTCGCGGCTCTGCCTAATCCAACCCTAAACCCTTTTCCTTATTCAAGGTCACTAAACCCGCAAGAAACTGAACCCTAAGAGGGTATTGGTGAACCCTGTCGTGGATGTGATTCAAAGATGGGGCACTGAACCTTAAGAGTAGGGTACTGCATAAGACGGGACGGAAAAGGGTTTAGGGTTGGATTAGGCGAACCCACTTCGCGGCTCCGCCTAATCCAACCCTAAACCATTTTCCTTATCCAAGGTCACTAAACCCGCAAGAAACTGAACCCTAAGAGGGTATTGGTGAACCCTTTCGTGGATGTGATTCAAAAATGGGGCACTGAACCTTAAGAGTAGGGTACTGCATAAGACGGGACGGAAAAGGGTTTAGGGTTGGATTAGGCGAACCCGCTTCGCGGCTCCGCCTAATCCAACCCTAAACCCTTTTCCTTATTCAAGGTCACTAAACCCGCAAGAAACTGAACCCTAAGAGGGTATTGGTGAACCCTGTCGTGGATGTGATTCAAAGATGGGGCACTGAACCTTAAGAGTAGGGTACTGCATAAGACGGGACGGAAAATGGTTTAGGGTTGGATTAGGCGAACCCGCTTCGCGGCTCCGCCTAATCCAACCCTAAACCCTTTTCCTTATTCAAGGTCACTAAACCCGCAAGAAACTGAACCCTAAGAGGGTATTGGTGAACCCTGTCGTGGATGTGATTCAAAGATGGGGCACTGAACCTTAAGAGTAGGGTACTGCATAAGACGGGACGGAAAAGGGTTTAGATTTGGATTAGGCGGACCCGCTTCGCGGCTCTGCCTAATCCAACCCTAAACCCTTTTCCTTATTCAAGGTCACTAAACCCGCAAGAAACTGAACCCTAAGAGGGTATTGGTGAACCCTGTCGTGGATGTGATTCAAAGATGGGGCACTGAACCTTAAGAGTAGGGTACTGCATAAGACGGGACGGAAAAGGGTTTAGGGTTGGATTAGGCGAACCCGCTTCGCGGCTCCGCCTAATCCAACCCTAAACCCTTTTCCTTATTCAAGGTCACTAAACCCGCAAGAAACTGAACCCTAAGAGGGTATTGGTGAACCCTGTCGTGGATGTGATTCAAAGATGGGGCACTGAACCTTAAGAGTAGGGTACTGCATAAGACGGGACGGAAAAGGGTTTAGATTTGGATTAGGCGGACACGCTTCGCGGCTCTGCCTAATCCAACCCTAAACCCTTTTCCTTATTCAAGGTCACTAAACCCGCAAGAAACTGAACCCTAAGAGGGTATTGGTGAACCCTGTCGTGGATGTGATTCAAAGATGGGGCACTGAACCTTAAGAGTAGGGTACTGCATAAGACGGGACGGAAAAGGGTTTAGGGTTGGATTAGGCGAACCCGCTTCGCGGCTCCGCCTAATCCAACCCTAAACCCTTTTCCTTATTCAAGGTCACTAAACCCGCAAGAAACTGAACCCTAAGAGGGTATTGGTGAACCCTGTCGTGGATGTGATTCAAAGATGGGGCACTGAACCTTAAGAGTAGGGTACTGCATAAGACGGGACGGAAAAGTGTTTAGGGTTGGATTAGGCGGACCCGCTTCGCGGCCCCGCCTAATCCAACCCTAAACCCTTTTCCTTATTCAAGGTCACTAAACCCGCAAGAAACTGAACCCTAAGAGGGTATTGGTGAACCCTGTCGTGGATGTGATTCAAAGATGCGGCACTGAACCTTAAGAGTAGGGTACTGCATAAGACGGGACGGAAAAGGGTTTAGGGTTGGATTAGGCGAATCCGCTTCGCGGCTCCGCCTAATCCAACCCTAAACCCTTTTCCTTATTCAAGGTCACTAAACCCGCAAGAAACTGAACCCTAAGAGGGTATTGGTTAACCCTGTCGTGGATGTGATTCAAAGATGGGGCACTGAACCTTAAGAGTAGGGTACTGCATAAGACGGGACGGAAAAGAGTTTAGGGTTGGATTAGGCGAACCCGCTTCGCGGCTCCGCCTAATCCAACCCTAAACCATTTTCCTTATCCAAGGTCACTAAACCCGCAAGAAACTGAACCCTAAGAGGGTATTGGTGAACCCTTTCGTGGATGTGATTCAAAAATGGGGCACTGACCCTTAAGAGTAGGGTACTGCATAAGACGGGACGGAAAAGGGTTTAGGGTTGGATTAGGCGAACCCGCTTCGCGGCTCCGCCTAATCCAACCCTAAACCCTTTTCCTTATTCAAGGTCACTAAACCCGCAAGAAACTGAACCCTAAGAGGGTATTGGTGAACCCTGTCGTGGATGTGATTCAAAGATGGGGCACTGAACCTTAAGAGTAGGGGTACTGCATAAGACGGGACGGAAAAGGGTTTAGGGTTGGATTAGGCGGACCCGCTTCGCGGCTCCGCCTAATCCAACCCTAAACCCTTTTCCTTATTGAAGGTCACTAAACCCGCAAGAAACTGAACCCTAAGAGGGTATTGGTGAACCCTGTCGTGGATGTGATTCAAAGATGGGGCACTGAACCTTAAGAGTAGGGTACTGCATAAGACGGGACGGAAAAGGGTTTAGGGTTGGATTAGGCGAACCCACTTCGCGGCTCCGCCTAATCCAACCCTAAACCATTTTCCTTATCCAAGGTCACTAAACCCGCAAGAAACTGAACCCTAAGAGGGTATTGGTGATCCCTTTCGTGGATGTGATTCAAAAATGGGGCACTGAACCTTAAGAGTAGGGTACTGCATAAGACGGGACGGAAAAGGGTTTAGGGTTGGATTAGGCGAACCCACTTCGCGGCTCCGCCTAATCCAACCCTAAACCCTTTTCCTTATTCTAGGTCACTAAACCCGCAAGAAACTGAACCCTAAGAGGGTATTGGTGAACCCTGTCGTGGATGTGATTCAAAGATGGGGCACTGAACCTTAAGAGTAGGGTACTGCATAAGACGGGACGGAAAAGGGTTTAGATTTGGATTAGGCGGACCCGCTTCGCGGCTCTGCCTAATCCAACCCTAAACCCTTTTCCTTATTCAAGGTCACTAAACCCGCAAGAAACTGAACCCTAAGAGGGTATTGGTGAACCCTGTCGTGGATGTGATTCAAAGATGGGGCACTGAACCTTAAGAGTAGGGTACTGCATAAGACGGGACGGAAAAGGGTTTAGGGTTGGATTAGGCGAACCCGCTTCGCGGCTCCGCCTAATCCAACCCTAAACCCTTTTCCTTATTCAAGGTCACTAAACCCGCAAGAAACTGAACCCTAAGAGGGTATTGGTGAACCCTTTCGTGGATGTGATTCAAAAATGGGGCACTGAACCTTAAGAGTAGGGTACTGCATAAGACGGGACGGAAAAGGGTTTAGGGTTGGATTAGGCGAACCCACTTCGCGGCTCCGCCTAATCCAACCCTAAACCCTTTTCCTTATTCAAGGTCACTAAACCCGCAAGAAACTGAACCCTAAGAGGGTATTGGTGAACCCTGTCGTGGATGTGATTCAAAGATGGGGCACTGAACCTTAAGAGTAGGGTACTGCATAAGACGGGACGGAAAAGGGTTTAGATTTGGATTAGGCGGACCCGCTTCGCGGCTCTGCCTAATCCAACCCTAAACCCTTTTCCTTATTCAAGGTCACTAAACCCGCAAGAAACTGAACCCTAAGAGGGTATTGGTGAACCCTGTCGTGGATGTGATTCAAAGATGGGGCACTGAACCTTAAGAGTAGGGTACTGCATAAGACGGGACGGAAAAGTGTTTAGGGTTGGATTAGGCGGACCCGCTTCGCGGCCCCGCCTAATCCAACCCTAAACCCTTTTCCTTATTCAAGGTCACTAAACCCGCAAGAAACTGAACCCTAAGAGGGTATTGGTGAACCCTGTCGTGGATGTGATTCAAAGATGCGGCACTGAACCTTAAGAGTAGGGTACTGCATAAGACGGGACGGAAAAGGGTTTAGGGTTGGATTAGGCGAACCCGCTTCGCGGCTCCGCCTAATCCAACCCTAAACCCTTTTCCTTATTCAAGGTCACTAAACCCGCAAGAAACTGAACCCTAAGAGGGTATTGGTGAACCCTGTCGTGGATGTGATTCAAAGATGGGGCACTGAACCTTAAGAGTAGGGTACTGCATAAGACGGGACGGAAAAGGGTTTAGGGTTGGATTAGGCGAACCCGCTTCGCGGCTCCGCCTAATCCAACCCTAAACCCTTTTCCTTATTCTAGGTCACTAAACCCGCAAGAAACTGAACCCTAAGAGGGTATTGGTGAACCCTGTCGTGGATGTGATTCAAAGATGGGGCACTGAACCTTAAGAGTAGGGTACTGCATAAGACGGGACGGAAAAGGGTTTAGGGTTGGATTAGGCGAACCCGCTTCGCGGCTCCGCCTAATCCAACCCTAAACCCTTTTCCTTATTCAAGGTCACTAAACCCGGAAGAAACTGAACCCTAAGAGGGTATTGGTGAACCCTGTCGTGGATGTGATTCAAAGATGGGGCACTGAACCTTAAGAGTAGGGTACTGCATAAGACGGGACGGAAAAGAGTTTAGGGTTGGATTAGGCGGACCCGCTTCGCGGCCCCGCCTAATCCACCCCTAAACCCTTTTCCTTATTGAAGGTCACTAAACCCGCAAGAAACTGAACCCTAAGAGGGTATTGGTGAACCCTGTCGTGGATGTGATTCAAAGATGGGGCACTGAACCTTAAGAGTAGGGTACTGCATAAGACGGGACGGAAAAGGGTTTAGGGTTGGATTAGGCGAACCCACTTCGCGGCTCCGCCTAATCCAACCCTAAACCATTTTCCTTATCCAAGGTCACTAAACCCGCAAGAAACTGAACCCTAAGAGGGTATTGGTGAACCCTTTCGTGGATGTGATTCAAAAATGGGGCACTGAACCTTAAGAGTAGGGTACTGCATAAGACGGGACGGAAAAGGGTTTAGGGTTGGATTAGGCGAACCCGCTTCGCGGCTCCGCCTAATCCAACCCTAAACCCTTTTCCTTATTCAAGGTCACTAAACCCGCAAGAAACTGAACCCTAAGAGTGTATTGGTTAACCCTGTCGTGGATGTGATTCAAAGATGGGGCACTGAACCTTAAGAGTAGGGTACTGCATAAGACGGGACGGAAAAGGGTTTAGGGTTGGATTAGGCGAACCCGCTTCGCGGCTCCGCCTAATCCAACCCTAAACCATTTTCCTTATCCAAGGTCACTAAACCCGCAAGAAACTGAACCCTAAGAGGGTATTGGTGAACCCTTTCGTGGATGTGATTCAAAAATGGGGCACTGAACCTTAAGAGTAGGGTACTGCATAAGACGGGACGGAAAAGGTTTAGGGTTGGATTAGGCGAACCCGCTTCGCGGCTTCGCCTAATCCAACCCTAAACCCTTTTCCTTATTCAAGGTCACTAAACCCGCAAGAAACTGAACCCTAAGAGGGTATTGGTGAACCCTGTCGTGGATGTGATTCAAAGATGGGGCACTGAACCTTAAGAGTAGGGGTACTCCATAAGACGGGACGGAAAAGGGTTTAGGGTTGGATTAGGCGGACCCGCTTCGCGGCTCTGCCTAATCCAACCCTAAACCCTTTTCCTTATTCAAGGTCACTAAACCCGCAAGAAACTGAACCCTAAGAGGGTATTGGTGAACCCTGTCGTGGATGTGATTCAAAGATGGGGCACTGAACCTTAAGAGTAGGGTACTGCATAAGACGGGACGGAAAAGGGTTTAGGGTTGGATTAGGCGAACCCGCTTCGCGGCTCCGCCTAATCCAACCCTAAACCCTTTTCCTTATTCAAGGTCACTAAACCCGCAAGAAACTGAACCCTAAGAGGGTATTGGTGAACCCTGTCGTGGATGTGATTCAAAGATGGGGCACTGAACCTTAAGAGTAGGGTACTGCATAAGACGGGACGGAAAAGTGTTTAGGGTTGGATTAGGCGGACCCGCTTCGCGTCCCCGCCTAATCCAACCCTAAACCCTTTTCCTTATTGAAGGTCACTAAACCCGCAAGAAACTGAACCCTAAGAGGGTATTGGTGAACCCTGTCGTGGATGTGATTCAAAGATGGGGCACTGAACCTTAAGAGTAGGGAACTGCATAAGACGGGACGGAAAAGGGTTTGGGGTTGGATTAGGCGAACCCGCTTCGCGGCTCTGCCTAATCCAACCCTAAACCATTTTCCTTATCCAATGTCACTAAACCCGCAAGAAACTGAACCCTAAGAGGGTATTGGTAAACCCTTTCGTGGATGTGATTCAAAAATGGGGAACTGAACATTAAGAGTAGGGTACTGCATAAGACGGGACGGAAAAGGGTTTAGGGTTGGATTAGGCGGACCCGCTTCGCGGCTCCGCCTAATCCAACCCTAAACCCTTTTCCTTATTCAAGGTCACTAAACCCGCAAGAAACTGAACCCTAAGAGGGTATTGGTTAACCCTGTCGTGGATGTGATTCAAAGATGGGGCACTGAACCTTAAGAGTAGGGTACTGCATAAGACGGGACGGAAAAGGGTTTAGGGTTGGATTAGGCGGACCCGCTTCGCGGCTCTGCCTAATCCAACCCTAAACCCTTTTCCTTATTCAAGGTCACTAAACCCGCAAGAAACTGAACCCTAAGAGGGTATTGGTGAACCCTGTCGTGGATGTGATTTAAAGATGGGGCACTGAACCTTAAGAGTAGGGTACTGCATAAGACGGGACGGAAAAGGGTTTAGGGTTGGATTAGGCGAACCCGCTTCGCGGCTCCGCCTAATCCAACCCTAAACCCTTTTCCTTATTCAAGGTCACTAAACCCGCAAGAAACTGAACCCTAAGAGGGTATTGGTGAACCCTGTCGTGGATGTGATTCAAAGATGGGGCACTGAACCTTAAGAGTAGGGAACTGCATAAGACGGGACGGAAAAGGGTTTGGGGTTGGATTAGGCGAACCCGCTTCGCGGCTCTGCCTAATCCAACCCTAAACCATTTTCCTTATCCAATGTCACTAAACCCGCAAGAAACTGAACCCTAAGAGGGTATTGGTAAACCCTTTCGTGGATGTGATTCAAAAATGGGGAACTGAACATTAAGAGTAGGGTACTGCATAAGACGGGACGGAAAAGGGTTTAGGGTTGGATTAGGCGGACCCGCTTCGCGGCTCCGCCTAATCCAACCCTAAACCCTTTTCCTTATTCAAGGTCACTAAACCCGCAAGAAACTGAACCCTAAGAGGGTATTGGTTAACCCTGTCGTGGATGTGATTCAAAGATGGGGCACTGAACCTTAAGAGTAGGGTACTGCATAAGACGGGACGGAAAAGGGTTTAGGGTTGGATTAGGCGGACCCGCTTCGCGGCTCTGCCTAATCCAACCCTAAACCCTTTTCCTTATTCAAGGTCACTAAACCCGCAAGAAACTGAACCCTAAGAGGGTATTGGTGAACCCTGTCGTGGATGTGATTTAAAGATGGGGCACTGAACCTTAAGAGTAGGGTACTGCATAAGACGGGACGGAAAAGGGTTTAGGGTTGGATTAGGCGAACCCGCTTCGCGGCTCCGCCTAATCCAACCCTAAACCCTTTTCCTTATTCAAGGTCACTAAACCCGCAAGAAACTGAACCCTAAGAGGGTATTGGTGAACCCTGTCGTGGATGTGATTCAAAGATGGGGCACTGAACCTTAAGAGTAGGGTACTGCATAAGACGGGACGGAAAAGTGTTTAGGGTTGGATTAGGCGAACCCGCTTCGCGGCTCTGCCTAATCCAACCCTAAACCATTTTCCTTATCCAATGTCACTAAACCCGCAAGAAACTGAACCCTAAGAGGGTATTGGTAAACCCTTTCGTGGATGTGATTCAAAAATGGGGAACTGAACATTAAGAGTAGGGTACTGCATAAGACGGGACGGAAAAGGGTTTAGGGTTGGATTAGGCGGACCCGCTTCGCGGCTCCGCCTAATCCAACCCTAAACCCTTTTCCTTATTCAAGGTCACTAAACCCGCAAGAAACTGAACCCTAAGAGGGTATTGGTTAACCCTGTCGTGGATGTGATTCAAAGATGGGGCACTGAACCTTAAGAGTAGGGTACTGCATAAGACGGGACGGAAAAGGGTTTAGGGTTGGATTAGGCGGACCCGCTTCGCGGCTCTGCCTAATCCAACCCTAAACCCTTTTCCTTATTCAAGGTCACTAAACCCGCAAGAAACTGAACCCTAAGAGGGTATTGGTGAACCCTGTCGTGGATGTGATTCAAAGATGGGGCACTGAACCTTAAGAGTAGGGTACTGCATAAGACGGGACGGAAAAGGGTTTAGGGTTGGATTAGGCGAACCCGCTTCGCGGCTCCGCCTAATCCAACCCTAAACCCTTTTCCTTATTCAAGGTCACTAAACCCGCAAGAAACTGAACCCTAAGAGGGTATTGGTGAACCCTGTCGTGGATGTGATTCAAAGATGGGGCACTGAACCTTAAGAGTAGGGTACTGCATAAGACGGGACGGAAAAGGGTTTAGGGTTGGATTAGGCGAACCCGCTTCGCGGCTCCGCCTAATCCAACCCTAAACCCTTTTCCTTATTCAAGGTCACTAAACCCGCAAGAAACTGAACCCTAAGAGGGTATTGGTGAACCCTGTCGTGGATGTGATTCAAAGATGGGGCACTGAACCTTAAGAGTAGGGTACTGCATAAGACGGGACGGAAAAGTGTTTAGGGTTGGATTAGGCGGACCCGCTTCGCGGCCCCGCCTAATCCAACCCTAAACCCTTTTCCTTATTGAAGGTCACTAAACCCGAAAGAAACTGAACCCTAAGAGGGTATTGGTGAACCCTGTCGTGGATGTGATTCAAAGATGGGGCACTGAACCTTAAGAGTAGGGTACTGCATAAGACGGGACGGAAAAGGGTTTGGGGTTGGATTAGGCGAACCCGCTTCGCGGCTCTACCTAATCCAACCCTAAACCATTTTCCTTATCCAAGGTCACTAAACCCGCAAGAAACTGAACCCTAAGAGGGTATTGGTAAACCCTTTCGTGGATGTGATTCAAAAATGGGGAGCTGAACCTTAAGAGTAGGGTACTGCATAAGACGGGACGGAAAAGGGTTTAGGGTTGGATTAGGCGGACCCGCTTCGCGGCTCCGCCTAATCCAACCCTAAACCCTTTTCCTTATTCAAGGTCACTAAACCCGCAAGAAACTGAACCCTAAGAGGGTATTGGTGAACCCTGTCGTGGATGTGATTCAAAGATGGGGCACTGAACCTTAAGAGTAGGGTACTGCATAAGAAGGGACGGAAAAGGGTTTAGGGTTGGATTAGGCGAACCCGCTTCGCGGCTCCGCCTAATCCAACCCTAAACCCTTTTCCTTATTCAAGGTCACTAAACCCGCAAGAAACTGAACCCTAAGAGGGTATTGGTGAACCCTGTCGTGGATGTGATTCAAAGATGGGGCACTGAACCTTAAGAGTAGGGGTACTGCATAAGACGGGACGGAAAAGGGTTTAGGGTTGGATTAGGCGAACCCGCTTCGCGGCTCCGCCTAATCCAACCCTAAACCCTTTTTCTTATTCAAGGTCACTAAACCCGCAAGAAACTGAACCCTAAGAGGGTATTGGTGAACCCTGTCGTGGATGTGATTCAAAGATGGGGCACTGAACCTTAAGAGTAGGGTACTGCATAAGACGGGACGGAAAAGGGTTTGTGGTTGGATTAGGCGACCCCGCTTCGCGGCTCTGCCTAATCCAACCCTAAACCATTTTCCTTATCCAAGGTCACTAAACCCGCAAGAAACTAAACCCTAAGAGGGTATTGGTAAACCCTTTCGTGGATGTGATTCAAAAATGGGGAACTGAACCTTAAGAGTAGGGTACTGCATAAGACGGGACGGAAAAGGGTTTAGGGTTGGATTAGGCGGACCCGCTTCGCGGCTCCGCCTAATCCAACCCTAAACCCTTTTCCTTATTCAAGGTCACTAAACCCGCAAGAAACTGAACCCTAAGAGGGTATTGGTGAACCCTGTCGTGGATGTGATTCAAAGATGGGGCACTGAACCTTAAGAGTAGGGTACTGCATAAGACGGGACGGAAAAGGGTTTAGGGTTGGATTAGGCGAACTCACTTCGCGGCTCCGCCTAATCCAACCCTAAACCATTTTCCTTATCCAAGGTCACTAAACCCGCAAGAAACTGAACCTTAAGAGGGTATTGGTGAACCCTTTCGTGGATGTGATTCATAAATGGGGCACTGAACCTTAAGAGTAGGGTACTGCATAAGACGGGACGGAAAAGGGTTTAGGGTTGGATTAGGCGAACCCGCTTCGCGGCTCCGCCTAATCCAACCCTAAACCCTTTTCCTTATTCAAGGTCACTAAACCCGCAAGAAACTGAACCCTAAGAGGGTATTGGTTAACCCTGTCGTGGATGTGATTCAAAGATGGGGCACTGAACCTTAAGAGTAGGGTACTGCATAAGACGGGACGGAAAAGAGTTTAGGGTTGGATTAGGCGAACCCGCTTCGCGGCTCCGCCTAATCCAACCCTAAACCATTTTCCTTATCCAAGGTCACTAAACCCGCAAGAAACTGAACCCTAAGAGGGTATTGATGAACCCTTTCGTGGATGTGATTCAAAAATGGGGCACTGAACCTTAAGAGTAGGGTACTGCATAAGACGGGACGGAAAAGGGTTTAGGGTTGGATTAGGCGAACCCGCTTCGCGGCTCCGCCTAATCCAACCCTAAACCCTTTTCCTTATTCAAGGTCACTAAACCCGCAAGAAACTGAACCCTAAGAGGGTATTGGTGAACCCTGTCGTGGATGTGATTCAAAGATGGGGCACTGAACCTTAAGAGTAGGGTACTGCATAAGACGGGACGGAAAAGGGTTTGGGGTTGGATTAGGCGAACCCGCTTCGCGGCTCTGCCTAATCCAACCCTAAACCATTTTCCTTATCCAAGGTCACTAAACCCGCAAGAAACTGAACCCTAAGAGGGTATTGGTAAACCCTTTCGTGGATGTGATTCAAAAATGGGGCACTGAACCTTAAGAGTAGGGTACTGCATAAGACGGGACGGAAAAGGGTTTAGGGTTGGATTAGGCGAACCCGCTTCGCGGCTCCGCCTAATCCAACCCTAAACCCTTTTCCTTATTCAAGGTCACTAAACCCGCAAGAAACTGAACCCTAAGAGGGTATTGGTGAACCCTGTCGTGGATGTGATTCAAAGATGGGGCACTGAACCTTAAGAGTAGGGTACTGCATAAGACGGGACGGAAAAGGATTTAGGGTTGGATTAGGCGAACCCGCTTCGCGGCTCTGCCTAATCCAACCCTAAACCATTTTCCTTATCCAAGGTCACTAAACCCGCAAGAAACTGAACCCTAAGAGGGTATTGGTAAACCCTTTCGTGGATGTGATTCAAAAATGGGGCACTGAACCTTAAGAGTAGGGTACTGCATAAGACGGGACGGAAAAGGGTTTAGGGTTGGATTAGGCGAACCCGCTTCGCGGCTCCGCCTAATCCAACCCTAAACCCTTTTCCTTATTCAAGGTCACTAAACCCGCAAGAAACTGAACCCTAAGAGGGTATTGGTGAACCCTGTCGTGGATGTGATCCAAAGATGGGGCACTGAACCTTAAGAGTAGGGTACTGCATAAGACGGGACGGAAAAGGGTTTAGGGTTGGATTAGGCGAACCCGCTTCGCGGCTCCGCCTAATCCAACCCTAAACCCTTTTCCTTATTCAAGGTCACTAAACCCGCAAGAAACTGAACCCTAAGAGGGTATTGGTGAACCCTGTCGTGGATGTGATTCAAAGATGGGGCACTGAACCTTAAGAGTAGGGTACTGCATAAGACGGGACGGAAAAGTGTTTAGGGTTGGATTAGGCGGACCCGCTTCGCGGCCCCGCCTAATCCAACCCTAAACCCTTTTCCTTATTCAAGGTCACTAAACCCGCAAGAAACTGAACCCTAAGAGGGTATTGGTGAACCCTGTCGTGGATGTGATTCAAAGATGGGGCACTGAACCTTAAGAGTAGGGTACTGCATAAGACGGGACGGAAAAGGGTTTAGGGTTGGATTAGGCGAACCCGCTTCGCGGCTCCGCCTAATCCAACCCTAAACCCTTTTCCTTATTCAAGGTCACTAAACCCGCAAGAAACTGAACCCTAAGAGGGTATTGGTGAACCCTGTCGTGGATGTGATTCAAAGATGGGGCACTGAACCTTAAGAGTAGGGTACTGCATAAGACGGGACGGAAAAGAGTTTAGGGTTGGATTAGGCGGACCCGCTTCGCAGCCCCGCCTAATCCAACCCTAAACCCTTTTCCTTATTGAAGGTCACTAAACCCGCAAGAAACTGAACCCTAAGAGGGTATTGGTAAACCCTTTCGTGGATGTGATTCAAAAATGGGGCACTGAACCTTAAGAGTAGGGTACTGCATAAGACGGGACGGAAAAGGGTTTAGGGTTGGATTAGGCGAACCCGCTTCGCGGCTCCGCCTAATCCAACCCTAAACCCTTTTCCTTATTCAAGGTCACTAAACCCGCAAGAAACTGAACCCTAAAAGGGTATTGGTGAACCCTGTCGTGGATGTGATTCAAAGATGGGGCACTGAACCTTAAGAGTAGGGTACTGCATAAGACGGGACGGAAAAGGGTTTAGGGTTGGATTAGGCGAACCCGCTTCGCGGCTCCGCCTAATCCAACCCTAAACCCTTTTCCTTATTCAAGGTCACTAAACCCGCAAGAAACTGAACCCTAAAAGGGTATTGGTGAACCCTGTCGTGGATGTGATTCAAAGATGGGGCACTGAACCTTAAGAGTAGGGTACTGCATAAGACGGGACGGAAAAGGGTTTAGGGTTGGATTAGGCGAACCCGCTTCGCGGCTCCGCCTAATCCAACCCTAAACCCTTTTCCTTATTCAAGGTCACTAAACCCGCAAGAAACTGAACCCTAAGAGGGTATTGGTGAACCCTGTCGTGGATGTGATTCAAAGATGGGGCACTGAACCTTAAGAGTAGGGTACTGCATAAGACGGGACGGAAAAGGGTTTAGGGTTGGATTAGGCGGACCCGCTTCGCGGCCCCGCCTAATCCAACCCTAAACCCTTTTCCTTATTCAAGGTCACTAAACCCGCAAGAAACTGAACCCTAAGAGGGTATTGGTGAACCCTGTCGTGGATGTGATTCAAAGATGGGGCACTGAACCTTAAGAGTAGGGTACTGCATAAGACGGGACGGAAAAGGGTTTAGGGTTGGATTAGGCGAACCCGCTTCGCGGCTCCGCCTAATCCAACCCTAAACCCTTTTCCTTATTCAAGGTCACTAAACCCGCAAGAAACTGAACCCTAAGAGGGTATTGGTGAACCCTGTCGTGGATGTGATTCAAAGATGGGGCACTGAACCTTAAGAGTAGGGTACTGCATAAGACGGGACGGAAAAGGGTTTAGGGTTGGATTAGGCGAACCCGCTTCGCGGCTCCGCCTAATCCAACCCTAAACCCTTTTCCTTATTCAAGGTCACTAAACCCGCAAGAAACTGAACCCTAAGAGGGTATTGGTGAACCCTGTCGTGGATGTGATTCAAAGATGGGGCACTGAACCTTAAGAGTAGGGTACTGCAT
The DNA here is from genome assembly GCA_958450325.1 of Agrostemma githago. Classification (NCBI taxonomy): domain Eukaryota; kingdom Viridiplantae; phylum Streptophyta; class Magnoliopsida; order Caryophyllales; family Caryophyllaceae; genus Agrostemma; species Agrostemma githago. Next base: position 42,448,638 of record OY288245.1, read on the forward strand.
AAGACGGGACGGAAAAGTGTTTAGGGTTGGATTAGGCGGACCCGCTTCGCGGCCCCGCCTAATCCAACCCTAAACCCTTTTCCTTATTGAAGGTCACTAAACCCGCAAGAAACTGAACCCTAAGAGGGTATTGGTGAACCCTGTCGTGGATGTGATTCAAAGATGGGGCACTGAACCTTAAGAGTAGGGTACTGCATAAGACGGGACGGAAAAGGGTTTGGGGTTGGATTAGGCGAACCCGCTTCGCGGCTCTGCCTAATCCAACCCTAAACCATTTTCCTTATCCAAGGTCACTAAACCCGCAAGAAACTGAACCCTAAGAGGGTATTGGTAAACCCTTTCGTGGATGTGATTCAAAAATGGGGCACTGAACCTTAAGAGTAGGGTACTGCATAAGACGGGACGGAAAAGGGTTTAGGGTTGGATTAGGCGAACCCGCTTCGCGGCTCCGCCTAATCCAACCCTAAACCCTTTTCCTTATTCAAGGTCACTAAACCCGCAAGAAACTGAACCCTAAGAGGGTATTGGTGAACCCTGTCGTGGATGTGATTCAAAGATGGGGCACTGAACCTTAAGAGTAGGGTACTGCATAAGACGGGACGGAAAAGTGTTTAGGGTTGGATTAGGCGGACCCGCTTCGCGGCCCCGCCAAATCCAACCCTAAACCCTTTTCCTTATTCAAGGTCACTAAACCCGCAAGAAACTGAACCCTAAGAGGGTATTGGTGAACCCTGTCGTGGATGTGATTCAAAGATGGGGCACTGAACCTTAAGAGTAGGGTACTGCATAAGACGGGACGGAAAAGGGTTTAGGGTTGGATTAGGCGAACCCGCTTCGCGGCTCCGCCTAATCCAACCCTAAACCCTTTTCCTTATTCAAGGTCACTAAACCCGCAAGAAACTGAACCCTAAGAGGGTATTGGTGAACCCTGTCGTGGATGTGATTCAAAGATGGGGCACTGAACCTTAAGAGTAGGGTACTGCATAAGACGTGACGGAAAAGTGTTTAGGGTTGGATTAGGCGGACCCGCTTCGCGGCCCCGCCTAATCCAACCCTAAACCCTTTTCCTTATTGAAGGTCACTAAACCCGCAAGAAACTGAACCCTAAGAGGGTATTGGTGAACCCTGTCGTGGATGTGATTCAAAGATGGGGCATTGAACCTTAAGAGTAGGGAACTGCATAAGACGGGACGGAAAAGGGTTTGGGGTTGGATTAGGCGAACCCGCTTCGCGGCTCTGCCTAATCTAACCCTAAACCATTTTCCTTATCCAATGTCACTAAACCCGCAAGAAACTGAACCCTAAGAGGGTATTGGTAAACCCTTTCGTGGATGTGATTCAAAAATGGGGAACTGAACATTAAGAGTAGGGTACTGCATAAGACGGGACGGAAAAGGGTTTAGGGTTTGATTAGGCGGACCCGCTTCGCGGCTCCGCCTAATCCAACCCTAAACCCTTTTCTTTATTCAAGGTCACTAAACCCGCAAGAAACTGAACCCTAAGAGGGTATTGGTTAACCCTGTCGTGGATGTGATTCAAAGATGGGGCACTGAACCTTAAGAGTAGGGTACTGCATAAGACGGGACGGAAAAGGGTTTAGGGTTGGATTAGGCGGACCCGCTTCGCGGCTCTGCCTAATCCAACCCTAAACCCTTTTCCTTATTCAAGGTCACTAAACCCGCAAGAAACTGAACCCTAAGAGGGTATTAGTGAACCCTGTCGTGGATGTGATTCAAAGATGGGGCACTGAACCTTAAGAGTAGGGTACTGCATAAGACGGGACGGAAAAGGGTTTAGGGTTGGATTACGCGAACCCGCTTCGCGGCTCCGCCTAATCCAACCCTAAACCCTTTTCCTTATTCAAGGTCACTAAACCCGCAAGAAACTGAACCCTAAGAGGGTATTGGTGAACCCTGTCGTGGATGTGATTCAAAGATGGGGCACTGAACCTTAAGAGTAGGGTACTGCATAAGACGGGACGGAAAAGTGTTTAGGGTTGGATTAGGCGGACCCGCTTCGCGGCCCCGCCTAATCCAACCCTAAACCCTTTTCCTTATTCAAGGTCACTAAACCCGCAAGAAACTGAACCCTAAGAGGGTATTAGTGAACCCTGTCGTGGATGTGATTCAAAAATGGGGAACTGAACATTAAGAGTAGGGTACTGCATAAGACGGGACGGAAAAGGGTTTAGGGTTGGATTAGGCGGACCCGCTTCGCGGCTCCGCCTAATCCAACCCTAAACCCTTTTCTTTATTCAAGGTCACTAAACCCGCAAGAAACTGAACCCTAAGAGGGTATTGGTGAACCCTGTCGTGGATGTGATTCAAAGATGGGGCATTGAACCTTAAGAGTAGGGAACTGCATAAGACGGGACGGAAAAGGGTTTGGGGTTGGATTAGGCGAACCCGCTTCGCGGCTCTGCCTAATCTAACCCTAAACCATTTTCCTTATCCAATGTCACTAAACCCGCAAGAAACTGAACCCTAAGAGGGTATTGGTAAACCCTTTCGTGGATGTGATTCAAAAATGGGGAACTGAACATTAAGAGTAGGGTACTGCATAAGACGGGACGGAAAAGGGTTTAGGGTTGGATTAGGCGGACCCGCTTCGCGGCTCCGCCTAATCCAACCCTAAACCCTTTTCTTTATTCAAGGTCACTAAACCCGCAAGAAACTGAACCCTAAGAGGGTATTGGTTAACCCTGTCGTGGATGTGATTCAAAGATGGGGCACTGAACCTTAAGAGTAGGGTACTGCATAAGACGGGACGGAAAAGGGTTTAGGGTTGGATTAGGCGGACCCGCTTCGCGGCTCTGCCTAATCCAACCCTAAACCCTTTTCCTTATTCAAGGTCACTAAACCCGCAAGAAACTGAACCCTAAGAGGGTATTAGTGAACCCTGTCGTGGATGTGATTCAAAGATGGGGCACTGAACCTTAAGAGTAGGGTACTGCATAAGACGGGACGGAAAAGGGTTTAGGGTTGGATTACGCGAACCCGCTTCGCGGCTCCGCCTAATCCAACCCTAAACCCTTTTCCTTATTCAAGGTCACTAAACCCGCAAGAAACTGAACCCTAAGAGGGTATTGGTGAACCCTGTCGTGGATGTGATTCAAAGATGGGGCACTGAACCTTAAGAGTAGGGTACTGCATAAGACGGGACGGAAAAGTGTTTAGGGTTGGATTAGGCGGACCCGCTTCGCGGCCCCGCCTAATCCAACCCTAAACCCTTTTCCTTATTCAAGGTCACTAAACCCGCAAGAAACTGAACCCTAAGAGGGTATTGGTGAACCCTGTCGTGGATGTGATTCAAAGATGGGGCACTGAACCTTAAGAGTAGGGTACTGCATAAGACGGGACGGAAAAGGGTTTAGGGTTGGATTAGGCGAACCCGCTTCGCGGCTCCGCCTAATCCAACCCTAAACCCTTTTCCTTATTCAAGGTCACTAAACCCGCAAGAAACTGAACCCTAAGAGGGTATTGGTGAACCCTGTCGTGGATGTGATTCAAAGATGGGGCACTGAACCTTAAGAGTAGGGTACTGCATAAGACGGGACGGAAAAGAGTTTAGGGTTGGATTAGGCGGACCCGCTTCGCAGCCCCGCCTAATCCAACCCTAAACCCTTTTCCTTATTGAAGGTCACTAAACCCGCAAGAAACTGAACCCTAAGAGGGTATTGGTGAACCCTGTCGTGGATGTGATTCAAAGATGGGGCATTGAACCTTAAGAGTAGGGAACTGCATAAGACGGGACGGAAAAGGGTTTGGGGTTGGATTAGGCGAACCCGCTTCGCGGCTCCGCCTAATCCAACCCTAAACCCTTTTCCTTATTCAAGGTCACTAAACCCGCAAGAAACTGAACCCTAAGAGGGTATTGGTGAACCCTGTCGTGGATGTGATTCAAAGATGGGGCACTGAACCTTAAGAGTAGGGTACTGCATAAGACGGGACGGAAAAGTGTTTAGGGTTGGATTAGGCGGACCCGCTTCGCGGCCCCGCCTAATCCAACCCTAAACCCTTTTCCTTATTGAAGGTCACTAAACCCGCAAGAAACTGAACCCTAAGAGGGTATTGGTGAACCCTGTCGTGGATGTGATTCAAAGATGGGGCACTGAACCTTAAGAGTAGGGTACTGCATAAGACGGGACGGAAAAGGGTTTGGGGTTGGATTAGGCGAACCCGCTTCGCGGCTCTGCCTAATCCAACCCTAAACCATTTTCCTTATCCAAGGTCACTAAACCCGCAAGAAACTGAACCCTAAGAGGGTATTGGTAAACCCTTTCGTGGATGTGATTCAAAAATGGGGCACTGAACCTTAAGAGTAGGGTACTGCATAAGACGGGACGGAAAAGGGTTTAGGGTTGGATTAGGCGAACCCGCTTCGCGGCTCCGCCTAATCCAACCCTAGACCCTTTTCCTTATTCAAGGTCACTAAACCCGCAAGAAACTGAACCCTAAGAGGGTATTGGTGAACCCTGTCGTGGATGTGATTCAAAGATGGGGCACTGAACCTTAAGAGTAGGGTACTGCATAAGACGGGACGGAAAAGTGTTTAGGGTTGGATTAGGCGGACCCGCTTCGCGGCCCCGCCTAATCCAACCCTAAACCCTTTTCCTTATTCAAGGTCACTAAACCCGCAAGAAACTGAACCCTAAGAGGGTATTGGTGAACCCTGTCGTGGATGTGATTCAAAGATGGGGCACTGAACCTTAAGAGTAGGGTACTGCATAAGACGGGACGGAAAAGGGTTTAGGGTTGGATTAGGCGAACCCGCTTCGCGGCTCTGCCTAATCTAACCCTAAACCATTTTCCTTATCCAATGTCACTAAACCCGCAAGAAACTGAACCCTAAGAGGGTATTGGTAAACCCTTTCGTGGATGTGATTCAAAAATGGGGAACTGAACATTAAGAGTAGGGTACTGCATAAGACAGGACGGAAAAGGGTTTAGGGTTGGATTAGGCGGACCCGCTTCGCGGCTCCGCCTAATCCAACCCTAAACCCTTTTCTTTATTCAAGGTCACTAAACCCGCAAGAAACTGAACCCTAAGAGGGTATTGGTTAACTCTGTCGTGGATGTGATTCAAAGATGGGGCACTGAACCTTAAGAGTAGGGTACTGCATAAGACGGGACGGAAAAGGGTTTAGGGTTGGATTAGGCGGACCCGCTTCGCGGCTCTGCCTAATCCAACCCTAAACCGTTTTCCTTATTCAAGGTCACTAAACCCGCAAGAAACTGAACCCTAAGAGGGTATTAGTGAACCCTGTCGTGGATGTGATTCAAAGATGGGGCACTGAACCTTAAGAGTAGGGTACTGCATAAGACGGGACGGAAAAGGGTTTAGGGTTGGATTATGCGAACCCGCTTCGCGGCTCTGCCTAATCCAACCCTAAACCCTTTTCCTTATTCAAGGTCACTAAACCCGCAAGAAACTGAACCCTAAGAGGGTATTGGTGAACCCTGTCGTGGATGTGATTCAAAGATGGGGCACTGAACCTTAAGAGTAGGGTACTGCATAAGACGGGACGGAAAAGTGTTTAGGGTTGGATTAGGCGGACCCGCTTCGCGGCCCCGCCTAATCCAACCCTAAACCCTTTTCCTTATTGAAGGTCACTAAACCCGCAAGAAACTGAACCCTAAGAGGGTATTGGTGAACCCTGTCGTGGATGTGATTCAAAGATGGGGCATTGAACCTTAAGAGTAGGGAACTGCATAAGACGGGACGGAAAAGGGTTTGGGGTTGGATTAGGCGAACCCGCTTCGCGGCTCTGCCTAATCTAACCCTAAACCATTTTCCTTATCCAATGTCACTAAACCCGCAAGAAACTGAACCCTAAGAGGGTATTGGTAAACCCTTTCGTGTATGTGATTCAAAAATGGGGAACTGAACATTAAGAGTAGGGTACTGCATAAGACGGGACGGAAAAGGGTTTAGGGTTGGATTAGGCGGACCCGCTTCGCGGCTCCGCCTAATCCAACCCTAAACCCTTTTCTTTATTCAAGGTCACTAAACCCGCAAGAAACTGAACCCTAAGAGGGTATTGGTTAACTCTGTCGTGGATGTGATTCAAAGATGGGGCACTGAACCTTAAGAGTAGGGTACTGCATAAGACGGGACGGAAAAGGGTTTAGGGTTGGATTAGGCGGACCCGCTTCGCGGCTCTGCCTAATCCAACCCTAAACCCTTTTCCTTATTCAAGGTCACTAAACCCGCAAGAAACTGAACCCTAAGAGGGTATTAGTGAACCCTGTCGTGGATGTGATTCAAAGATGGGGCACTGAACCTTAAGAGTAGGGTACTGCATAAGACGGGACGGAAAAGGGTTTAGGGTTGGATTAGGCGAACCCGCTTCGCGGCTCCGCCTAATCCAACCCTAAACCCTTTTCCTTATTCAAGGTCACTAAACCCGCAAGAAACTGAACCCTAAGAGGGTATTGGTGAACCCTGTCGTGGATGTGATTCAAAGATGGGGCACTGAACCTTAAGAGTAGGGTACTGCATAAGACGGGACGGAAAAGAGTTTAGGGTTGGATTAGGCGGACCCGCTTCGCGGCCCCGCCTAATCCAACCCTAAACCCTTTTCCTTATTGAAGGTCACTAAACCCGCAAGAAACTGAACCCTAAGAGGGTATTGGTGAACCCTGTCGTGGATGTGATTCAAAGATGGGGCATTGAACCTTAAGAGTAGGGAACTGCATAAGACGGGACGGAAAAGGGTTTGGGGTTGGATTAGGCGAACCCGCTTCGCGGCTCTGCCTAATCCAACCCTAAACCATTTTCCTTATCCAATGTCACTAAACCCGCAAGAAACTGAACCCTAAGAGGGTATTGGTAAACCCTTTCGTGGATGTGATTCAAAAATGGGGAACTGAACATTAAGAGTAGGGTACTGCATAAGACGGGACGGAAAAGGGTTTAGGGTTGGATTAGGCGGACCCGCTTCGCGGCTCCGCCTAATCCAACCCTAAACCCTTTTCTTTATTCAAGGTCACTAAACCCGCAAGAAACTGAACCCTAAGAGGGTATTGGTTAACCCTGTCGTGGATGTGATTCAAAGATGGGGCACTGAACCTTAAGAGTAGGGTACTGCATAAGACGGGACGGAAAAGGGTTTAGGGTTGGATTAGGCGGACCCGCTTCGCGGCTCTGCCTAATCCAACCCTAAACCCTTTTCCTTATTCAAGGTCACTAAACCCGCAAGAAACTGAACCCTAAGAGGGTATTAGTGAACCCTGTCGTGGATGTGATTCAAAGATGGGGCACTGAACCTTAAGAGTAGGGTACTGCATAAGACGGGACGGAAAAGGGTTTAGGGTTGGATTAGGCGAACCCGCTTCGCGGCTCCGCCTAATCCAACCCTAAACCCTTTTCCTTATTCAAGGTCACTAAACCCGCAAGAAACTGAACCCTAAGAGGGTATTGGTGAACCCTGTCGTGGATGTGATTCAAAGATGGGGCACTGAACCTTAAGAGTAGGGAACTGCATAAGACGGGACGGAAAAGTGTTTAGGGTTGGATTAGGCGGACCCGCTTCGCGGCCCTGCCTAATCCAACCCTAAACCCTTTTCCTTATTGAAGGTCACTAAACCCGCAAGAAACTGAACCCTAAGAGGGTATTGGTGAAACCTGTCGTGGATGTGATTCAAAGATGGGGCACTGAACCTTAAGAGTAGGGTACTGCATAAGACGGGACGGAAAAGGGTTTGGGGTTGGATTAGGCGAACCCGCTTCGCGGCTCTACCTAATCCAACCCTAAACCCTTTTCCTTATTGAAGGTCACTAAACCCGCAAGAAACTGAACCCTATGAGGGTATTGGTAAACCCTTTCGTGGATGTGATTCAAAAATGGGGAGCTGAACCTTAAGAGTAGGGTACTGCATAAGACGGGACGGAAAAGGGTTTAGGGTTGGATTAAGCGGACCCGCTTCGCGGCTCCGCCTAATCCAACCCTAAACCCTTTTCCTTATTCAAGGTCACTAAACCCGCAAGAAACTGAACCCTAAGAGGGTATTGGTGAACCCTGTCGTGGATGTGATTCAAAGATGGGGCACTGAACCTTAAGAGTAGGGTACTGCATAAGAAGGGACGGAAAAGGGTTTAGGGTTGGATTAGGCGAACCCGCTTCGCGGCTCCGCCTAATCCAACCCTAAACCCTTTTCCTTATTCAAGGTCACTAAACCCGCAAGAAACTGAACCCTAAGAGGGTATTGGTGAACCCTGTCGTGGATGTGATTCAAAGATGGGGCACTGAACCTTAAGAGTAGGGGTACTGCATAAGACGGGACGGAAAAGGGTTTAGGGTTGGATTAGGCGAACCCGCTTCGCGGCTCCGCCTAATCCAACCCTAAACCCTTTTTCTTATTCAAGGTCACTAAACCCGCAAGAAACTGAACCCTAAGAGGGTATTGGTGAACCCTGTCGTGGATGTGATTCAAAGATGGGGCACTGAACCTTAAGAGTAGGGTACTGCATAAGACGGGACGGAAAAGGGTTTGGGGTTGGATTAGGCGAACCCGCTTCGCGGCTCTGCCTAATCCAACCCTAAACCCTTTTCCTTATTGAAGGTCACTAAACCCGCAAGAAACTGAACCCTATGAGGGTATTGGTAAACCCTTTCGTGGATGTGATTCAAAAATGGGGAGCTGAACCTTAAGAGTAGGGTACTGCATAAGACGGGACGGAAAAGGGTTTAGGGTTGGATTAGGCGGACCCGCTTCGCGGCTCCGCCTAATCCAACCCTAAACCCTTTTCCTTATTCAAGGTCACTAAACCCGCAAGAAACTGAACCCTAAGAGGGTATTGGTGAACCCTGTCGTGGATGTGATTCAAAGATGGGGCACTGAACCTTAAGAGTAGGGTACTGCATAAGAAGGGACGGAAAAGGGTTTAGGGTTGGATTAGGCGAACCCGCTTCGCGGCTCCCCCTAATCCAACCCTAAACCCTTTTCCTTATTCAAGGTCACTAAACCCGCAAGAAACTGAACCCTAAGAGGGTATTGGTGAACCCTGTCGTGGATGTGATTCAAAGATGGGGCACTGAACCTTAAGAGTAGGGGTACTGCATAAGACGGGACGGAAAAGGGTTTAGGGTTGGATTAGGCGAACCCGCTTCGCGGCTCTGCCTAATCCAACCCTAAACCCTTTTTCTTATTCAAGGTCACTAAACCCGCAAGAAACTGAACCCTAAGAGGGTATTGGTGAACCCTGTCGTGGATGTGATTCAAAGATGGGGCACTGAACCTTAAGAGTAGGGTACTGCATAAGACGGGACGGAAAAGGGTTTGGGGTTGGATTAGGCGAACCCGCTTCGCGGCTCTGCCTAATCCAACCCTAAACCATTTTCCTTATCCAAGGTCACTAAACCCGCAAGAAACTAAACCCTAAGAGGGTATTGGTAAACCCTTTCGTGGATGTGATTCAAAAATGGGGAACTGAACCTTAAGAGTAGGGTACTGCATAAGACGGGACGGAAAAGGGTTTAGGGTTGGATTAGGCGGACCCGCTTCGCGGCTCCGCCTAATCCAACCCTAAACCCTTTTCCTTATTCAAGGTCACTAAACCCGCAAGAAACTGAACCCTAAGAGGGTATTGGTGAACCCTGTCGTGGATGTGATTCAAAGATGGGGCACTGAACCTTAAGAGTAGGGTACTGCATAAGACGGGACGGAAAAGGGTTTAGGGTTGGATTAGGCGAACCCACTTCGCGGCTCCGCCTAATCCAACCCTAAACCATTTTCCTTATCCAAGGTCACTAAACCCGCAAGAAACTGAACCTTAATAGGGTATTGGTGAACCCTTTCGTGGATGTGATTCAAAAATGGGGCACTGAACCTTAAGAGTAGGGTACTGCATAAGACGGGACGGAAAAGGGTTTAGGGTTGGATTAGGCGAACCCGCTTCGCGGCTCCGCCTAATCCAACCCTAAACCCTTTTCCTTATTCAAGGTCACTAAACCCGCAAGAAACTGAACCCTAAGAGGGTATTGGTGAACCCTGTCGTGGATGTGATTCAAAGATGGGGCACTGAACCTTAAGAGTAGGGGTACTGCATAAGACGGGACGGAAAAGGGTTTAGGGTTGGATTAGGCGAACCCGCTTCGCGGCTCCGCCTAATCCAACCCTAAACCCTTTTTCTTATTCAAGGTCACTAAACCCGCAAGAAACTGAACCCTAAGAGGGTATTGGTGAACCCTGTCGTGGATGTGATTCAAAGATGGGGCACTGAACCTTAAGAGTAGGGTACTGCATAAGACGGGACGGAAAAGGGTTTGGGGTTGGATTAGGCGAACCCGCTTCGCGGCTCTGCCTAATCCAACCCTAAACCCTTTTCCTTATTGAAGGTCACTAAACCCGCAAGAAACTGAACCCTATGAGGGTATTGGTAAACCCTTTCGTGGATGTGATTCAAAAATGGGGAGCTGAACCTTAAGAGTAGGGTACTGCATAAGACGGGACGGAAAAGGGTTTAGGGTTGGATTAGGCGGACCCGCTTCGCGGCTCCGCCTAATCCAACCCTAAACCCTTTTCCTTATTCAAGGTCACTAAACCCGCAAGAAACTGAACCCTAAGAGGGTATTGGTGAACCCTGTCGTGGATGTGATTCAAAGATGGGGCACTGAACCTTAAGAGTAGGGTACTGCATAAGAAGGGACGGAAAAGGGTTTAGGGTTGGATTAGGCGAACCCGCTTCGCGGCTCCGCCTAATCCAACCCTAAACCCTTTTCCTTATTCAAGGTCACTAAACCCGCAAGAAACTGAACCCTAAGAGGGTATTGGTGAACCCTGTCGTGGATGTGATTCAAAGATGGGGCACTGAACCTTAAGAGTAGGGGTACTGCATAAGACGGGACGGAAAAGGGTTTAGGGTTGGATTAGGCGAACCCGCTTCGTGGCTCCGCCTAATCCAACCCTAAACCCTTTTTCTTATTCAAGGTCACTAAACCCGCAAGAAACTGAACCCTAAGAGGGTATTGGTGAACCCTGTCGTGGATGTGATTCAAAGATGGGGCACTGAACCTTAAGAGTAGGGTACTGCATAAGACGGGACGGAAAAGGGTTTGGGGTTGGATTAGGCGAACCCGCTTCGCGGCTCTGCCTAATCCAACCCTAAACCATTTTCCTTATCCAAGGTCACTAAACCCGCAAGAAACTAAACCCTAAGAGGGTATTGGTAAACCCTTTCGTGGATGTGATTCAAAAATGGGGAACTGAACCTTAAGAGTAGGGTACTGCATAAGACGGGACGGAAAAGGGTTTAGGGTTGGATTAGGCGGACCCGCTTCGCGGCTCCGCCTAATCCAACCCTAAACCCTTTTCCTTATTCAAGGTCACTAAACCCGCAAGAAACTGAACCCTAAGAGGGTATTGGTGAACCCTGTCGTGGATGTGATTCAAAGATGGGGCACTGAACCTTAAGAGTAGGGTACTGCATAAGACGGGACGGAAAAGGGTTTAGGGTTGGATTAGGCGAACCCACTTCGCGGCTCCGCCTAATCCAACCCTAAACCATTTTCCTTATCCAAGGTCACTAAACCCGCAAGAAACTGAACCTTAAGAGGGTATTGGTGAACCCTTTCGTGGATGTGATTCAAAAATGGGGCACTGAACCTTAAGAGTAGGGTACTGCATAAGACGGGACGGAAAAGGGTTTAGGGTTGGATTAGGCGAACCCGCTTCGCGGCTCCGCCTAATCCAACCCTAAACCCTTTTCCTTATTCAAGGTCACTAAACCCGCAAGAAACTGAACCCTAAGAGGGTATTGGTTAACCCTGTCGTGGATGTGATTCAAAGATGGGGCACTGAACCTTAAGAGTAGGGTACTGCATAAGACGGGACGGAAAAGAGTTTAGGGTTGGATTAGGCGAACCCGCTTCGCGGCTCCGCCTAATCCAACCCTAAACCATTTTCCTTATCCAAGGTCACTAAACCCGCAAGAAACTGAACCCTAAGAGGGTATTGGTGAACCCTTTCGTAGATGTGATTCAAAAATGGGGCACTGAACCTTAAGAGTAGGGTACTGCATAAGACGGGACGGAAAAGGGTTTAGGGTTGGATTAGGCGAACCCGCTTCGCGGCTCCGCCTAATCCAACCCTAAACCCTTTTCCTTATTCAAGGTCACTAAACCCGCAAGAAACTGAACCCTAAGAGGGTATTGGTGAACCCTGTCGTGGATGTGATTCAAAGATGGGGCACTGAACCTTAAGAGTAGGGGTACTGCATAAGACGGGACGGAAAAGGGTTTAGGGTTGGATTAGGCGGACCCGCTTCGCGGCTCCGCCTAATCCAACCCTAAACCCTTTTCCTTATTGAAGGTCACTAAACCCGCAAGAAACTGAACCCTAAGAGGGTATTGGTGAACCCTGTCGTGGATGTGATTCAAAGATGGGGCACTGAACCTTAAGAGTAGGGTACTGCATAAGACGGGACGGAAAAGGGTTTGGGGTTGGATTAGGCGAACCCGCTTCGCGGCTCTGCCTAATCCAACCCTAAACCATTTTCCTTATCCAAGGTCACTAAACCCGCAAGAAACTGAACCCTAAGAGGGTATTGGTAAACCCTTTCGTGGATGTGATTCAAAAATGGGGCACTGAACCTTAAGAGTAGGGTACTGCATAAGACGGGATGGAAAAGGGTTTAGGGTTAGATTAGGCGGACCCGCTTCGCGGCTCCGCCTAATCCAACCCTAAACCCTTTTCCTTATTCAAGGTCACTAAACCCACAAGAAACTAAACCCTAAGAGGGTATTGGTGAACCCTGTCGTGGATGTGATTCAAAGATGGGGCACTGAACCTTAAGAGTAGGGTACTGCATAAGACGGGACGGAAAAGTGTTTAGGGTTGGATTAGGCGGACCCGCTTCGCGGCCCCGCCTAATCCAACCCTAAACCCTTTTCCTTATTGAAGGTCACTAAACCCGCAAGAAACTGAACCCTAAGAGGGTATTGGTGAACCCTGTCGTGGATGTGATTCAAAGATGGGGCACTGAACCTTAAGAGTAGGGTACTGCATAAGACAGGACGGAAAAGGGTTTGGGGTTGGATTAGGCGAACCCGCTTCGCGGCTCTGCCTAATCCAACCCTAAACCATTTTCCTTATCCAAGGTCACTAAACCCGCAAGAAACTGAACCCTAAGAGGGTATTGGTAAACCCTTTCGTGGATGTGATTCAAAAATGGGGAACTGAACCTTAAGAGTAGGGTACTGCATAAGACGGGACGGAAAAGGGTTTAGGGTTGGATTAGGCGGACCCGCTTCGCGTCTCCGCCTAATCCAACCCTAAACCCTTTTCCTTATTCAAGGTCACTAAACCCGCAAGAAACTGAACCCTAAGAGGGTATTGGTGAACCCTGTCGTGGATGTGATTCAAAGATGGGGCACTGAACCTTAAGAGTAGGGTACTGCATAAGACGGGACGGAAAAGGGTTTAGGGTTGGATTAGGCGGACCCGCTTCGCGGCCCCGCCTAATCCAACCCTAAACCCTTTTCCTTATTGAAGGTCACTAAACCCGCAAGAAACTGAACCCTAAGAGGGTATTGGTGAACCCTGTCGTGGATGTGATTCAAAGATGGGGCACTGAACCTTAAGAGTAGGGTACTGCATAAGACGGGACGGAAAAGGGTTTGGGGTTGGATTAGGCGAACCCGCTTCGCGGCTCTGCCTAATCCAACCCTAAACCCTTTTCCTTATTCAAGGTCACTAAACCCGCAAGAAACTGAACCCTAAGAGGGTATTGGTGAACCCTGTCGTGGATGTGATTCAAAGATGGGGCACTGAACCTTAAGAGTAGGGTACTGCATAAGACGGGACGAAAAAGTGTTTAGGGTTGGATTAGGCGGACCCGCTTCGCGGCCCTGCCTAATCCAAATCTAAACCCTTTTCCTTATTGAAGGTCACTAAACCCGCAAGAAACTGAACCCTAAGAGGGTATTGGTGAACCCTGTCGAGGATGTGATTCAAAGATGGGGCACTGAACCTTAAGAGTAGGGTACTGCATAAGACGGGACGGAAAAGTGTTTAGGGTTGGATTAGGCGGACCCGCTTCGCGGCCCCGCCTAATCCAACCCTAAACCCTTTTCCTTATTGAAGGTCACTAAACCCGCAAGAAACTGAACCCTAAGAGGGTATTGGTGAACCCTGTCGTGGATGTGATTCAAAGATGGGGCACTGAACCTTAAGAGTAGGGTACTGCATAAGACGGGACGGAAAAGGGTTTGGGGTTGGATTAGGCGAACCCGCTTCGCGGCTCTGCCTAATCCAACCCTAAACCATTTTCCTTATCCAAGGTCACTAAACCCGCAAGAAACTGAACCCTAAGAGGGTATTGGTAAACCCTTTCGTGGATGTGATTCAAAAATGGGGAACTGAACCTTAAGAGTAGGGTACTGCATAAGACGGGACGGAAAAGGGTTTAGGGTTGGATTAGGCGGACCCGCTTCGCGGCTCCGCCTAATCCAACCCTAAACCCTTTTCCTTATTCAAGGTCACTAAACCCACAAGAAACTGAACCCTAAGAGGGTATTGGTGAACCCTGTCGTGGATGAGATTCAAAGATGGGGCACTGAACCTTAAGAGTAGGGTACTGCATAAGACGGGACGGAAAAGTGTTTAGGGTTGGATTAGGCGGACCCGCTTCGCGGCCCCGCCTAATCCAACCCTAAACCCTTTTCCTTATTGAAGGTCACTAAACCCGCAAGAAACTGAACCCTAAGAGGGTATTGGTGAACCCTGTCGTGGATGTGATTCAAAGATGGGGCACTGAACCTTAAGAGTAGGGTACTGCATAAGACGGGACGGAAAAGGGTTTGGGGTTGGATTAGGCGAACCCGCTTCGCGGCTCTGCCTAATCCAACCCTAAACCATTTTCCTTATCCAAGGTCACTAAACCCGCAAGAAACTGAACCCTAAGAGGGTATTGGTAAACCCTTTCGTGGATGTGATTCAAAAATGGGGAACTGAACCTTAAGAGTAGGGTACTGCATAAGACGGGACGGAAAAGGGTTTAGGGTTGGATTAGGCGGACCCGCTTCGCGTCTCCGCCTAATCCAACCCTAAACCCTTTTCCTTATTCAAGGTCACTAAACCCGCAAGAAACTGAACCCTAAGAGGGTATTGGTGAACCCTGTCGTGGATGTGATTCAAAGATGGGGCACTGAACCTTAAGAGTAGGGTACTGCATAAGACGGGACGGAAAAGGGTTTAGGGTTGGATTAGGCGGACCCGCTTCGCGGCCCCGCCTAATCCAACCCTAAACCCTTTTCCTTATTGAAGGTCACTAAACCCGCAAGAAACTGAACCCTAAGAGGGTATTGGTGAACCCTGTCGTGGATGTGATTCAAAGATGGGGCACTGAACCTTAAGAGTAGGGTACTGCATAAGACGGGACGGAAAAGGGTTTGGGGTTGGATTAGGCGAACCCGCTTCGCGGCTCTGCCTAATCCAACCCTAAACCCTTTTCCTTATTCAAGGTCACTAAACCCGCAAGAAACTGAACCCTAAGAGGGTATTGGTGAACCCTGTCGTGGATGTGATTCAAAGATGGGGCACTGAACCTTAAGAGTAGGGTACTGCATAAGACGGGACGAAAAAGTGTTTAGGGTTGGATTAGGCGGACCCGCTTCGCGGCCCCGCCTAATCCAACCCTAAACCCTTTTCCTTATTGAAGGTCACTAAACCCGCAAGAAACTGAACCCTAAGAGGGTATTGGTGAACCCTGTCGAGGATGTGATTCAAAGATGGGGCACTGAACCTTAAGAGTAGGGTACTGCATAAGACGGGACGGAAAAGTGTTTAGGGTTGGATTAGGCGGACCCGCTTCGCGGCCCCGCCTAATCCAACCCTAAACCCTTTTCCTTATTGAAGGTCACTAAACCCGCAAGAAACTGAACCCTAAGAGGGTATTGGTGAACCCTGTCGAGGATGTGATTCAAAGATGGGGCACTGAACCTTAAGAGTAGGGTACTGCATAAGACGGGACGGAAAAGTGTTTAGGGTTGGATTAGGCGGACCCGCTTCGCGGCCCCGCCTAATCCAACCCTAAACCCTTTTCCTTATTGAAGGTCACTAAACCCGCAAGAAACTGAACCCTAAGAGGGTATTGGTGAACCCTGTCGTGGATGTGATTCAAAGATGGGGCACTGAACCTTAAGAGTAGGGTACTGCATAAGACGGGACGGAAAAGGGTTTGGGGTTGGATTAGGCGAACCCGCTTCGCGGCTCTGCCTAATCCAACCCTAAACCATTTTCCTTATCCAAGGTCACTAAACCCGCAAGAAACTGAACCCTAAGAGGGTATTGGTAAACCCTTTCGTGGATGTGATTCAAAAATGGGGAACTGAACCTTAAGAGTAGGGTACTGCATAAGACGGGACGGAAAAGGGTTTAGGGTTGGATTAGGCGGACCCGCTTCGCGGCTCCGCCTAATCCAACCCTAAACCCTTTTCCTTATTCAAGGTCACTAAACCCACAAGAAACTGAACCCTAAGAGGGTATTGGTGAACCCTGTCGTGGATGTGATTCAAAGATGGGGCACTGAACCTTAAGAGTAGGGTACTGCATAAGACGGGAAGGAAAAGTGTTTAGGGTTGGATTAGGCGGACCCGCTTCGCGGCCCCGCCTAATCCAACCCTAAACCCTTTTCCTTATTGAAGGTCACTAAACCCGCAAGAAACTGAACCCTAAGAGGGTATTGTTGAACCCTGTCGTGGATGTGATTCAAAGATGGGGCACTGAACCTTAAGAGTAGGGTACTGCATAAGACGGGACGGAAAAGGGTTTGGGGTTGGATTAGGCGAACCCGCTTCGCGGCTCTGCCTAATCCAACCCTAAACCATTTTCCTTATCCAAGGTCACTAAACCCGCAAGAAACTGAACCCTAAGAGGGTATTGGTAAACCCTTTCGTGGATGTGATTCAAAAATGGGGAACTGAACCTTAAGAGTAGGGTACTGCATAAGACGGGACGGAAAAGGGTTTAGGGTTGGATTAGGCGGACCCGCTTCGCGTCTCCGCCTAATCCAACCCTAAACCCTTTTCCTTATTCAAGGTCACTAAACCCGCAAGAAACTGAACCCTAAGAGGGTATTGGTGAACCCTGTCGTGGATGTGATTCAAAGATGGGGCACTGAACCTTAAGAGTAGGGTACTGCATAAGACGGGACGGAAAAGGGTTTAGGGTTGGATTAGGCGGACCCGCTTCGCGGCCCCGCCTAATCCAACCCTAAACCCTTTTCCTTATTGAAGGTCACTAAACCCGCAAGAAACTGAACCCTAAGAGGGTATTGGTGAACCCTGTCGTGGATGTGATTCAAAGATGGGGCACTGAACCTTAAGAGTAGGGTACTGCATAAGACGGGACGGAAAAGGGTTTGGGGTTGGATTAGGCGAACCCGCTTCGCGGCTCTGCCTAATCCAACCCTAAACCCTTTTCCTTATTCAAGGTCACTAAACCCGCAAGAAACTGAACCCTAAGAGGGTATTGGTGAACCCTGTCGTGGATGTGATTCAAAGATGGGGCACTGAACCTTAAGAGTAGGGTACTGCATAAGACGGGACGAAAAAGTGTTTAGGGTTGGATTAGGCGGACCCGCTTCGCGGCCCCGCCTAATCCAACCCTAAACCCTTTTCCTTATTGAAGGTCACTAAACCCGCAAGAAACTGAACCCTAAGAGGGTATTGGTGAACCCTGTCGAGGATGTGATTCAAAGATGGGGCACTGAACCTTAAGAGTAGGGTACTGCATAAGACGGGACGGAAAAGTGTTTAGGGTTGGATTAGGCGGACCCGCTTCGCGGCCCCGCCTAATCCAACCCTAAACCCTTTTCCTTATTGAAGGTCACTAAACCCGCAAGAAACTGAACCCTAAGAGGGTATTGGTGAACCCTGTCGTGGATGTGATTCAAAGATGGGGCACTGAACCTTAAGAGTAGGGTACTGCATAAGACGGGACGGAAAAGGGTTTGGGGTTGGATTAGGCGAACCCGCTTCGCGGCTCTGCCTAATCCAACCCTAAACCATTTTCCTTATCCAAGGTCACTAAACCCGCAAGAAACTGAACCCTAAGAGGGTATTGGTAAACCCTGTCGTGGATGTGATTCAAAGATGGGGCACTGAACCTTAAGAGTAGGGTACTGCATAAGACGGGACGAAAAAGTGTTTAGGGTTGGATTAGGCGGACCCGCTTCGCGGCCCCGCCTAATCCAACCCTAAACCCTTTTCCTTATTGAAGGTCACTAAACCCGCAAGAAACTGAACCCTAAGAGGGTATTGGTGAACCCTGTCGAGGATGTGATTCAAAGATGGGGCACTGAACCTTAAGAGTAGGGTACTGCATAAGACGGGACGGAAAAGTGTTTAGGGTTGGATTAGGCGGACCCGCTTCGCGGCCCCGCCTAATCCAACCCTAAACCCTTTTCCTTATTGAAGGTCACTAAACCCGCAAGAAACTGAACCCTAAGAGGGTATTGGTGAACCCTGTCGAGGATGTGATTCAAAGATGGGGCACTGAACCTTAAGAGTAGGGTACTGCATAAGACGGGACGGAAAAGTGTTTAGGGTTGGATTAGGCGGACCCGCTTCGCGGCCCCGCCTAATCCAACCCTAAACCCTTTTCCTTATTGAAGGTCACTAAACCCGCAAGAAACTGAACCCTAAGAGGGTATTGGTGAACCCTGTCGTGGATGTGATTCAAAGATGGGGCACTGAACCTTAAGAGTAGGGTACTGCATAAGACGGGACGGAAAAGGGTTTGGGGTTGGATTAGGCGAACCCGCTTCGCGGCTCTGCCTAATCCAACCCTAAACCATTTTCCTTATCCAAGGTCACTAAACCCGCAAGAAACTGAACCCTAAGAGGGTATTGGTGAACCCTGTCGTGGATGTGATTCAAAGATGGGGCACTGAACCTTAAGAGTAGGGTACTGCATAAGACGGGACGGAAAAGGGTTTGGGGTTGGATTAGGCGAACCCGCTTCGCGGCTCTGCCTAATCCAACCCTAAACCATTTTCCTTATCCAAGGTCACTAAACCCGCAAGAAACTGAACCCTAAGAGGGTATTGGTAAACCCTTTCGTGGATGTGATTCAAAAATGGGGAACTGAACCTTAAGAGTAGGGTACTGCATAAGACGGGACGGAAAAGGGTTTAGGGTTGGATTAGGCGGACCCGCTTCGCGGCTCCGCCTAATCCAACCCTAAACCCTTTTCCTTATTCAAGGTCACTAAACCCACAAGAAACTGAACCCTAAGAGGGTATTGGTGAACCCTGTCGTGGATGTGATTCAAAGATGGGGCACTGAACCTTAAGAGTAGGGTACTGCATAAGACGGGACGGAAAAGTGTTTAGGGTTGGATTAGGCGGACCCGCTTCGCGGCCCCGCCTAATCCAACCCTAAACCCTTTTCCTTATTGAAGGTCACTAAACCCGCAAGAAACTGAACCCTAAGAGGGTATTGGTGAACCCTGTCGTGGATGTGATTCAAAGATGGGGCACTGAACCTTAAGAGTAGGGTACTGCATAAGACGGGACGGAAAAGGGTTTGGGGTTGGATTAGGCGAACCCGCTTCGCGGCTTTGCCTAATCCAACCCTAAACCATTTTCCTTATCCAAGGTCACTAAACCCGCAAGAAACTGAACCCTAAGAGGGTATTGGTAAACCCTTTCGTGGATGTGATTCAAAAATGGGGAACTGAACCTTAAGAGTAGGGTACTGCATAAGACGGGACGGAAAAGGGTTTAGGGTTGGATTAGGCGGACCCGCTTCGCGTCTCCGCCTAATCCAACCCTAAACCCTTTTCCTTATTCAAGGTCACTAAACCCGCAAGAAACTGAACCCTAAGAGGGTATTGGTGAACCCTGTCGTGGATGTGATTCAAAGATGGGGCACTGAACCTTAAGAGTAGGGTACTGCATAAGACGGGACGGAAAAGGGTTTAGGGTTGGATTAGGCGGACCCGCTTCGCGGCCCCGCCTAATCCAACCCTAAACCCTTTTCCTTATTGAAGGTCACTAAACCCGCAAGAAACTGAACCCTAAGAGGGTATTGGTGAACCCTGTCGTGGATGTGATTCAAAGATGGGGCACTGAACCTTAAGAGTAGGGTACTGCATAAGACGGGACGGAAAAGGGTTTGGGGTTGGATTAGGCGAACCCGCTTCGCGGCTCTGCCTAATCCAACCCTAAACCCTTTTCCTTATTCAAGGTCACTAAACCCGCAAGAAACTGAACCCTAAGAGGGTATTGGTGAACCCTGTCGTGGATGTGATTCAAAGATGGGGCACTGAACCTTAAGAGTAGGGTACTGCATAAGACGGGACGAAAAAGTGTTTAGGGTTGGATTAGGCGGACCCGCTTCGCGGCCCCGCCTAATCCAACCCTAAACCCTTTTCCTTATTGAAGGTCACTAAACCCGCAAGAAACTGAACCCTAAGAGGGTATTGGTGAACCCTGTCGAGGATGTGATTCAAAGATGGGGCACTGAACCTTAAGAGTAGGGTACTGCATAAGACGGGACGGAAAAGTGTTTAGGGTTGGATTAGGCGGACCCGCTTCGCGGCCCCGCCTAATCCAACCCTAAACCCTTTTCCTTATTGAAGGTCACTAAACCCGCAAGAAACTGAACCCTAAGAGGGTATTGGTGAACCCTGTCGTGGATGTGATTCAAAGATGGGGCACTGAACCTTAAGAGTAGGGTACTGCATAAGACGGGACGGAAAAGGGTTTGGGGTTGGATTAGGCGAACCCGCTTCGCGGCTCTGCCTAATCCAACCCTAAACCATTTTCCTTATCCAAGGTCACTAAACCCGCAAGAAACTGAACCCTAAGAGGGTATTGGTAAACCCTTTCGTGGATGTGATTCAAAAATGGGGAACTGAACCTTAAGAGTAGGGTACTGCATAAGACGGGACGGAAAAGGGTTTAGGGTTGGATTAGGCGGACCCGCTTCGCGGCTCCGCCTAATCCAACCCTAAACCCTTTTCCTTATTCAAGGTCACTAAACCCGCAAGAAACTGAACCCTAAGAGGGTATTGGTGAACCTTGTCGTGGATGTGATTCAAAGATGGGGCACTGAACCTTAAGAGTAGGGTACTGCATAAGACGGGACGGAAAAGTGTTTAGGGTTGGATTAGGCGGACCCGCTTCGCGGCCCCGCCTAATCCAACCCTAAACCCTTTTCCTTATTGAAGGTCACTAAACCCGCAAGAAACTGAACCCTAAGAGGGTATTGGTGAACCCTGTCGTGGATGTGATTCAAAGATGGGGCACTGAACCTTAAGAGTAGGGTACTGCATAAGACGGGACGGAAAAGGGTTTGGGGTTGGATTAGGCGAACCCGCTTCGCGGCTCTGCCTAATCTAACCCTAAACCATTTTCCTTATCCAAGGTCACTAAACCCGCAAGAAACTGAACCCTAAGAGGGTATTGGTAAACCCTTTCGTGGATGTGATTCAAAAATGGGGAACTGAACCTTAAGAGTAGGGTACTGCATAAGACGGGACGGAAAAGGGTTTAGGGTTGGATTAGGCGGACCCGCTTTGCGGCTCCGCCTAATCCAACCCTAAACCCTTTTCCTTATTCAAGGTCACTAAACCCGCAAGAAACTGAACCCTAAGAGGGTATTGGTGAACCTTGTCGTGGATGTGATTCAAAGATGGGGCACTGAACCTTAAGAGTAGGGTACTGCATAAGACGGGACGGAAAAGGGTTTAGGGTTGGATTAGGCGAACCCGCTTCGCGGCTCCGCCTAATCCAACCCTAAACCCTTTTCCTTATTCAAGGTCACTAAACCCGCAAGAAACTGAACCCTAAGAGGGTATTAGTGAACCCTGTCGTGGATGTGATTCAAAATGGGGCACTGAACCTTAAGAGTAGGGGTACTGCATAAGATGGGACGGAAAAGGGTTTAGGGTTGGATTAGGCGAACCCGCTTCGCGGCTCCGCCTAATCCAACCCTAAACCCTTTTTCTTATTCAAGGTCACTAAACCCGCAAGAAACTGAACCCTAAGAGGGTATTGGTGAACCCTGTCGTGGATGTGATTCAAAGATGGGGCACTGAACCTTAAGAGTAGGGTACTGCATAAGACGGGACGGAAAAGGGTTTGGGGTTGGATTAGGCGAACCCGCTTCGCGGCTCTGCCTAATCCAACCCTAAACCATTTTCCTTATCCAAGGTCACTAAACCCGCAAGAAACTGAACCCTAAGAGGGTATTGGTAAACCCTTTCGTGGATGTGATTAAAAAATGGGGCACTGAACCTTAAGAGTAGGGTACTGCATAAGACGGGACGGAAAAGGGTTTAGGGTTAGATTAGGCGGACCCGCTTCGCGGCTCCGCCTAATCCAACCCTAAACCCTTTTCCTTATTCAAGGTCACTAAACCCGCAAGAAACTGAACCCTAAGAGGGTATTGGTGAACCCTGTCGTGGATGTGATTCAAAGATGGGGCACTGAACCTTAAGAGTAGGGTACTGCATAAGACGGGACGGAAAAGGGTTTAGGGTTGGATTAGGCGAACCCGCTTCGCGGCTCCGCCTAATCCAACCCTAAACCCTTTCCCTTATTGAAGGTCACTAAACCCGCAAGAAACTGAACCCTAAGAGGGTATTGGTGAACCCTGTCGTGGATGTGATTCAAAGATGGGGCACTGAACCTTAAGAGTAGGGTACTGCATAAGACGGGACGGAAAAGGGTTTGGGGTTGGATTAGGCGAACCCGCTTCGCGGCTCTGCCTAATCTAACCCTAAACCATTTTCCTTATCCAAGGTCACTAAACCCGCAAGAAACTGAACCCTAAGAGGGTATTGGTAAACCCTTTCGTGGATGTGATTCAAAAATGGGGAACTGAACCTTAAGAGTAGGGTACTGCATAAGACGGGACGGAAAAGGGTTTAGGGTTGGATTAGGCGGACCCGCTTTGCGGCTCCGCCTAATCCAACCCTAAACCCTTTTCCTTATTCAAGGTCACTAAACCCGCAAGAAACTGAACCCTAAGAGGGTATTGGTGAACCTTGTCGTGGATGTGATTCAAAGATGGGGCACTGAACCTTAAGAGTAGGGTACAGCATAAGACGGGACGGAAAAGGGTTTAGGGTTGGATTAGGCGAACCCGCTTCGCGGCTCCGCCTAATCCAACCCTAAACCCTTTTCCTTATTCAAGGTCACTAAACCCGCAAGAAACTGAACCCTAAGAGGGTATTAGTGAACCCTGTCGTGGATGTGATTCAAAATGGGGCACTGAACCTTAAGAGTAGGGGTACTGCATAAGATGGGATGGAAAAGGGTTTAGGGTTGGATTAGGCGAACCCGCTTCGCGGCTCCGCCTAATCCAACCCTAAACCCTTTTTCTTATTCAAGGTCACTAAACCCGCAAGAAACTGAACCCTAAGAGGGTATTGGTGAACCCTGTCGTGGATGTGATTCAAAGATGGGGCACTGAACCTTAAGAGTAGGGTACTGCATAAGACGGGACGGAAAAGGGTTTGGGGTTGGATTAGGCGAACCCGCTTCGCGGCTCTGCCTAATCCAACCCTAAACCATTTTCCTTATCCAAGGTCACTAAACCCGCAAGAAACTGAACCCTAAGAGGGTATTGGTAAACCCTTTCGTGGATGTGATTAAAAAATGGGGCACTGAACCTTAAGAGTAGGGTACTGCATAAGACGGGACGGAAAAGGGTTTAGGGTTAGATTAGGCGGACCCGCTTCGCGGCTCCGCCTAATCCAACCCTAAACCCTTTTCCTTATTCAAGGTCACTAAACCCGCAAGAAACTGAACCCTAAGAGGGTATTGGTGAACCCTGTCGTGGATGTGATTCAAAGATGGGGCACTGAACCTTAAGAGTAGGGTACTGCATAAGACGGGACGGAAAAGGGTTTAGGGTTGGATTAGGCGAACCCGCTTCGCGGCTCCGCCTAATCCAACCCTAAACCCTCTTCCTTATTCAAGGTCACTAAACCCGCAAGAAACTGAACCCTAAGAGGGTATTGGTGAACCCTGTCGTGGATGTGATTCAAAGATGGGGCACTGAACCTTAAGAGTAGGGTACTGCATAAGACGGGACGGAAAAGGGTTTAGGGTTGGATTAGGCGGACCCGCTTCGCGGCTCCTCCTAATCCAACCCTAAAACCTTTTCCTTATTGAAGGTCACTAAACCCGCAAGAAACTGAACCCTAAGAGGGTATTGGTGAACCCTGTCGTGGATGTGATTCAAAGATGGGGCACTGAACCTTAAGAGTAGGGTACTGCATAAGACGGGACGGAAAAGGGTTTGGGGATGGATTAGGCGAACCCGCTTTGCGGCTCTGCCTAATCCAACCCTAAACCATTTTCCTTATCCAAGGTCACTAAACCCGCAAGAAACTGAACCCTAAGAGGGTATTGGTAAACCCTTTCGTGGATGTGATTCAAAAATGGGGCACTGAACCTTAAGAGTAGGGTACTGCATAAGACGGGACGGAAAAGGGTTTAGGGTTGGATTAGGCGAACCCGCTTCGCGGCTCCGCCTATTCCAACCCTAAACCCTTTTCCTTATTCAAGGTCACGAAACCCGCAAGAAACTGAACCCTAAGAGGGTATTGGTGAACCCTGTCGTGGATGTGATTCAAAGATGGGGAACTGAACCTTAAGAGTAGGGTACTGCATAAGACGGGACGGAAAAGGGTTTAGGGTTGGATTAGGCGGACCCGCTTCGCGGCTCCGCCTAATCCAACCCTAAACCCTTTTCCTTATTCAAGGTCACTAAACCCGCAAGAAACTGAACCCTAAGAGGGTATTGGTTAACCCTGTCGTGGATGTGATTCAAAGATGGGGCACTGAACCTTAAGAGTAGGGTACTGCATAAGACGGGACGGAAAAGGGTTTAGGGTTGGATTAGGCGGACCCGCTTCGCGGCTCCGCCTAATCCAACCCTAAACCATTTTCCTTATCCAAGGTCACTAAACCCGCAAGAAACTGAACCCTAAGAGGGTATTGGTGAACCCTTTCGTGGATGTGATTCAAAAATGGGGCACTGAACCTTAAGAGTAGGGTACTGCATAAGACGGGACGGAAAAGGGTTTAGGGTTGGATTAGGCAAACCCGCTTCGCGGCTCCGCCTAATCCAACCCTAAACCCTTTTCCTTATTCAAGGTCACTAAACCCGCAAGAAACTGAACCCTAAGAGGGTATTGGTGAACCCTGTCGTGGATGTGATTCAAAGATGGGGCACTGAACCTTAAGAGTAGGGTACTGCATAAGACGGGACGGAAAAGGGTTTGGGGTTGGATTAGGCGAACCCGCTTCGCGGCTCTGCCTAATCCAACCCTAAACCATTTTCCTTATCCAAGGTCACTAAACCCGCAAGAAACTGAACCCTAAGAGGGTATTGGTAAACCCTTTCGTGGATGTGATTCAAAAATGGGGCACTGAACCTTAAGAGTAGGGTACTGCATAAGACGGGACGGAAAAGGGTTTAGGGTTGGATTAGGCGAACCCGCTTCGCGGCTCCGCCTATTCCAACCCTAAACCCTTTTCCTTACTCAAGGTCACGAAACCCGCAAGAAACTGAACCCTAAGAGGGTATTGGTGAACCCTGTCGTGGATGTGATTCAAAGATGGGGAACTGAACCTTAAGAGTAGGGTACTGCATAAGACGGGACAGAAAAGGGTTTAGGGTTGGATTAGGCGGACCCGCTTCGCGGCTCCGCCTAATCCAACCCTAAACCCTTTTCCTTATTCAAGGTCACTAAACCCGCAAGAAACTGAACCCTAAGAGGGTATTGGTTAACCCTGTCGTGGATGTGATTCAAAGATGGGGCACTGAACCTTAAGAGTAGGGTACTGCATAAGACGGGACGGAAAAGGGTTTAGGGTTGGATTAGGCGGACCCGCTTCGCGGCTCCGCCTAATCCAACCCTAAACCATTTTCCTTATCCAAGGTCACTAAACCCGCAAGAAACTGAACCCTAAGAGGGTATTGGTGAACCCTTTCGTGGATGTGATTCAAAAATGGGGCACTGAACCTTAAGAGTAGGGTACTGCATAAGACGGGACGGAAAAGGGTTTAGGGTTGGATTAGGCAAACCCGCTTCGCGGCTCCGCCTAATCCAACCCTAAACCCTTTTCCTTATTCAAGGTCACTAAACCCGCAAGAAACTGAACCCTAAGAGGGTATTGGTGAACCCTGTCGTGGATGTGATTCAAAGATGGGGCACTGAACCTTAAGAGTAGGGTACTGCATAAGACGGGACGGAAAAGGGTTTGGGGTTGGATTAGGCGAACCCGCTTCGCGGCTCTGCCTAATCCAACCCTAAACCATTTTCCTTATCCAAGGTCACTAAACCCGCAAGAAACTGAACCCTAAGAGGGTATTGGTAAACCCTTTCGTGGATGTGATTCAAAAATGGGGAACTGAACCTTAAGAGTAGGGTACTGCATAAGACGGGACGGAAAAGGATTTAGGGTTGGATTAGGCGGACCCACTTCGCGGCTCCGCCTAATCCAACCCTAAACCCTTTTCCTTATTCAAGGTCACTAAACCCGCAAGAAACTGATCCCTAAGAGGGTATTGGTGAACCCTGTCGTGGATGTGATTCAAAGATGGGGCACTGAACCTTAAGAGTAGGGTACTGCGTAAGACGGGACGGAAAAGGGTTTAGGGTTGGATTAGGCGAACCCACTTCGCGGCTCCGCCTAATCCAACCCTAAACCATTTTCCTTATCCAAGGTCACTAAACCCGCAAGAAACTGAACCCTAAGAGGGTATTGGTGAACCCTTTCGTGGATGTGATTCAAAAATGGGGCACTGAACCTTAAGAGTAGGGTACTGCATAAGACGGGACGGAAAAGTGTTTAGGGTTGGATTAGGCGAACCCGCTTCGCTGCTCCGCCTAATCCAACCCTAAACCCTTTTCCTTATTCAAGGTCACTAAACCCGCAAGAAACTGAACCCTAAGAGGGTATTGGTTAACCCTGTCGTGGATGTGATTCAAAGATGGGGCACTGAACCTTAAGAGTAGGGTACTGCATAAGACGGGACGGAAAAGAGTTTAGGGTTGGATTAGGCGAACCCGCTTCGCGGCTCCGCCTAATCCAACCCTAAACCATTTTCCTTATCCAAGGTCACTAAACCCGCAAGAAACTGAACCCTAAGAGGGTATTGGTGAACCCTTTCGTGGATGTGATTCAAAAATGGGGCACTGAACCTTAAGAGTAGGGTACTGCATAAGACGGGACGGAAAAGGGTTTAGGGTTGGATTAGGCGAACCCGCTTCGCGGCTCCGCCTAATCCAACCCTAAACCCGTTTCCTTATTCAAGGTCACTAAACCCACAAGAAATTGAACCCTAAGAGGGTATTGGTTAACCCTGTCGTGGATGTGATTCAAAGATGGGGCACTGAACCTTAAGAGTAGGGTACTGCATAAGACGGGACGGAAAAGAGTTTAGAATTGGATTAGGCGAACCCGCTTCGCGGCTCCGCCTAATCCAACCCTAAACCATTTTCCTTATCCAAGGTCACTAAACCCGCAAGAAACTGAACCCTAAGAGGGTATTGGTGAACCCTTTCGTGGATGTGATTCAAAAATGGGGCACTGAACCTTAAGAGTAGGGTACTGCATAAGACGGGACGGAAAAGGGTTTAGGGTTGGATTAGGCGAACCCGCTTCGCGGCTCCGCCTAATCCAACCCTAAACCCTTTTCCTTATTCAAGGTCACTAAACCCGCAAGAAACTGAACCCTAAGAGGGTATTGGTGAACCCTGTCGTGGATGTGATTCAAAGATGGGGCACTGAACCTTAAGAGTAGGGGTACTGCATAAGACGGGACAGAAAAGGGTTTAGGGTTGGATTAGGCGGACCCGCTTCGCGGCTCTGCCTAATCCAACCCTAAACCCTTTTCCTTATTGAAGGTCACTAAACCCGCAAGAAACTGAACCCTAAGAGGGTATTGGTGAACCCTGTCTTGGATGTGATTCAAAGATGGGGCACTGAACCTTAAGAGTAGGGTACTGCATAAGACGGGACGGAAAAGGGTTTGGGGTTGGATTAGGCGAACCCGCTTCGCGGCTCTGCCTAATCCAACCCTAAACCATTTTCCTTATCCAAGGTCACTAAACCCGCAAGAAACTGAACCCTAAGAGGGTATTGGTAAACCCTTTCGTGGATGTGATTCAAAAATGGGGCACTGAACCTTAAGAGTAGGGTACTGCATAAGACGGGACGGAAAAGGGTTTAGGGTTAGATTAGGCGGACCCGCTTCGCGGCTCCGCCTAATCCAACCCTAAACCCTTTTCCTTATTCAAGGTCACTAAACCCGCAAGAAACTGAACCCTAAGAGGGTATTGGTGAACCCTGTCGTGGATGTGATTCAAAGATGGGGCACTGAACCTTAAGAGTAGGGTACTGCATAAGACGGGACGGAAAAGGGTTTAGGGTTGGATTAGGCGAACCCGCTTCGCGGCTCCGCCTAATCCAACCCTAAACCCTTTTCCTTATTCAAGGTCACTAAACCCGCAAGAAACTGAACCCTAAGAGGGTATTGGTTAACCCTGTCGTGGATGTGATTCAAAGATGGGGCACTGAACCTTAAGAGTAGGGTACTGCATAAGACGGGACGGAAAAGGGTTTAGGGTTGGATTAGGCGAACCCGCTTCGCGGCTCCGCCTAATCCAACCCTAAACCATTTTCCTTATCCAAGGTCACTAAACCCGCAAGAAACTGAACCCTAAGAGGGTATTGGTGAACCCTTTCGTGGATGTGATTAAAAAATGGGGCACTGAACCTTAAGAGTAGGGTACTGCATAAGACGGGACGGAAAAGGGTTTAGGGTTGGATTAGGCGAACCCGCTTCGCGGCTCCGCCTAATCCAACCCTAAACCCTTTTCCTTATTCAAGGTCACTAAACCCGCAAGAAACTGAACCCTAAGAGGGTATTGGTGAACCCTGTCGTGGATGTGATTCAAAGATGGGGCACTGAACCTTAAGAGTAGGGGTACTGCATAAGACGGGACGGAAAAGGGTTTAGGGTTGGATTAGGCGGACCCGCTTCGCGGCTCCGCCTAATCCAACCCTAAACCCTTTTCCTTTTTGAAGGTCACTAAACCCGCAAGAAACTGAACCCTAAGAGGGTATTGGTGAACCCTGTCGTGGATGTGATTCAAAGATGGGGCACTGAACCTTAAGAGTAGGGTACTGCATAAGACGGGACGGAAAAGGGTTTAGGGTTGGATTAGGCGAACCCGCTTCGCGGCTCCGCCTAATCCAACCCTAAACCCTTTTCCTTATTCAAGGTTACTAAACCCGCAAGAAACTGAACCCTAAGAGGGTATTGGTGAACCCTGTCGTGGATGTGATTCAAAGATGGGGCACTGAACCTTAAGAGTAGGGGTACTGCATAAGACGGGACGGAAAAGGGTTTAGGGTTGGATTAAGCGGACCCGCTTCGCGGCTCCGCCTAATCCAACCCTAAACCCTTTTCCTTATTCAAGGTCACTAAACCCGCAAGAAACTGAACCCTAAGAGGGTATTGGTGAACCCTGTCGTGGATGTGATTCAAAGATGGGGCACTGAACCTTAAGAGTAGGGTACTGCATAAGACGGGACAGAAAAGGGTTTGGGATTGGATTAGGCGAACCCGCTTCGCGGCTCCGCCTAATCCAACCCTAATCCCTTTTCCTTATTCAAGGTCACTAAACCCGCAAGAAACTGAACCCTAAGAGGGTATTGGTGAACCCTGTCGTGGATGTGATTCAAAGATGGGGCACTGAACCTTAAGAGTAGGGTACTGCATAAGACGGGACGGAAAAGGGTTTAGGGTTGGATAAGGCCGACACGCTTCGCGGCTCCGCCTAATCCAACCCTAAACCCTTTTCCTTATTCAAGGTCACTAAACCATCAAGAAACTGAACCCTAAGAGGGTATTGGTGAACCCTGTCGTGGATATGATTCAAAGAAGGGGCACTGAACCTTAAAAGTAGGGTACTGCATAAGACGGGACTGCAAAGGGTTTGGGGTTGGATTAGGCGAACCCGCTTCGCGGCTCTGCCTAATCCAACCCTAAACCATTTTCCTTATCCAAGGTCACTAAACCCGCAAGAAACTGAACCCTAAGAGGGTATTGGTTAACCCTGTCGTGGATGTGATTCAAAGATGGGGCACTGAACCTTAAGAGTAGGGTACTGCATAAGACGGGACGGAAAAGAGTTTAGGGTTGGATTAGGCGAACCCGCTTCGCGGCTCCGCCTAATCCAACCCTAAACCATTTTCCTTATCCATGGTCACTAAACCCGCAAGAAACTGAACCCTAAGAGGGTATTGGTGAACCCTTTCGTGGATGTGATTAAAAAATGGGGCACTGAACCTTAAGAGTAGGGTACTGCATAAGACGGGACGGAAAAGGGTTTAGGGTTGTATTAGGCGAACCCGCTTCGCGGCTCCGCCTAATCCAACCCTAAACCATTTTCCTTATCCAAGGTCACTAAACCCGCAAGAACTTGAACCCTAAGAGGGTATGGGTAAACCCTTTCGTGGATGTGATTCAAAAATGGGGCACTGAACCTTTAGAGTAGGGTACTGCATAAGACGGGACGGAAAAGGGTTTAGGGTTGGATTAGGCAGAACCGCTTCGCGGTTCCGCCTAATCCAACCCTAAACCCTTTTCCTTATTCACGGTCACTAAACCCGCAAGAAACTGAACCCTAAGAGGGTATTGGTGAACCCTTTCGTGGATGTGATTCAAAGATGGGGCACTGAACCTTAAGAGTAGGGTACTGCATAAGACGAGACGGAAAAGGGTTTAGGGTTGGATTAGGCGAACCCGCTTCGCGGCTCCGCCTAATCCAACCCTAAACCATTTTCCTTATCCAAGGTCACTAAACCCGCAAGAAACTGAACCCTAAGAGGGTATTGGTGAACCCTTTCGTGGATGTGATTCAAAAATGGGGCACTGAACCTTAAGAGTAGGGTACTGCATAAGACGGGACGGAAAAGGGTTTAGGGTTGGATTAGGCGAACCCGCTTCGCGGCTCCGCCTAATCCAACCCTAAACCCTTTTCCTTAATCAAGGTCACTAAACCCGCAAGAAACTGAACCCTAAGAGGGTATTGGTGAACCCTGTCGGGGATTTGATTCAAAGATGGGGCACTGAACCTTAAGAGTAGGGTACTGCATAAGACGGGACGGAAAAGGGTTTAGGGTTGGATTAGGCGAACCCGCTTCGCGGCTCCGCCTAATCCAACCCTAAACCCTTTTCCTTATTCAAGGTCACTAAACCCGCAAGAAACTGAACCCTAAGAGGGTATTGGTTAACCCTGTCGTGGATGTGATTCAAAGATGGGGAACTGAACCTTAAGAGTAGGGTACTGCATAAGACGGGACGGAAAAGGGTTTAGGGTTGGATTAGGCGAACCCGCTTCGCGGCTCCGCCTAATCCAACCCTAAACCATTTTCCTTATCCAAGGTCACTAAACCCGCAAGAAACTGAACCCTAAGAGGGTATTGGTGAACCCTTTCGTGGATGTGATTCAAAAATGGGGCACTGAACCTAAAGAGTAGGGTACTACATAAGACGGGACGGAAAAGGGTTTAGGGTTGGATTAGGCGAACCCGCTTCGCGGCTCCGCCTAATCCAACCCTAAACCCTTTTCCTTATTCAAGGTCACTAAACCCGCAAGAAACTGAACCCTAAGAGGGTATTGGTGAACCCTGTCGTGGATGTGATTCAAAGATGGGGCACTGAACCTTAAGAGTAGGGGTACTGCATAAGACGGGACGGAAAAGGGTTTAGGGTTGGATTAGGCGGACCCGCTTCGCGGCTCCGCCTAATCCAACCCTAAACCCTTTTCCTTATTGAAGGTCACTAAACCCGCAAGAAACTGAACCCTAAGAGGGTATTGGTGAACCCTGACGTGGATGTGATTCAAAGATGGGGCACTGAACCTTAAGAGTAGGGGTACTGCATAAGACGGGACGGAAAAGGGTTTAGGGTTAGATTAGGCGGACCCGCTTCGCGGCTCTGCCTAATCCAACCCTAAACCATTTTCCTTATCCAAGGTCACTAAACCCGCAAGAAACTGAACCCTAAGAGGGTATTGGTTAACCCTGTCGTGGATGTGATTCAAAGATGGGGCACTGAACCTTAAGAGTAGGGTACTGCATAAGACGGGACGGAAAAGAGTTTAGGGTTGGATTAGGCGAACCCGCTTCGCGGCTCCGCCTAATCCAACCCTAAACCATTTTCCTTATCCATGGTCACTAAACCCGCAAGAAACTGAACCCTAAGAGGGTATTGGTGAACCCTTTCGTGGATGTGATTAAAAAATGGGGCACTGAACCTTAAGAGTAGGGTACTGCATAAGACGGGACGGAAAAGGGTTTAGGGTTGTATTAGGCGAACCCGCTTCGCGGCTCCGCCTAATCCAACCCTAAACCATTTTCCTTATCCAAGGTCACTAAACCCGCAAGAACTTGAACCCTAAGAGGGTATGGGTAAACCCTTTCGTGGATGTGATTCAAAAATGGGGCACTGAACCTTTAGAGTAGGGTACTGCATAAGACGGGACGGAAAAGGGTTTAGGGTTGGATTAGGCAGAACCGCTTCGCGGTTCCGCCTAATCCAACCCTAAACCCTTTTCCTTATTCACGGTCACTAAACCCGCAAGAAACTGAACCCTAAGAGGGTATTGGTGAACCCTTTCGTGGATGTGATTCAAAGATGGGGCACTGAACCTTAAGAGTAGGGTACTGCATAAGACGAGACGGAAAAGGGTTTAGGGTTGGATTAGGCGAACCCGCTTCGCGGCTCCGCCTAATCCAACCCTAAACCATTTTCCTTATCCAAGGTCACTAAACCCGCAAGAAACTGAACCCTAAGAGGGTATTGGTGAACCCTTTCGTGGATGTGATTCAAAAATGGGGCACTGAACCTTAAGAGTAGGGTACTGCATAAGACGGGACGGAAAAGGGTTTAGGGTTGGATTAGGCGAACCCGCTTCGCGGCTCCGCCTAATCCAACCCTAAACCCTTTTCCTTATTCAAGGTCACTAAACCCGCAAGAAACTGAACCCTAAGAGGGTATTGGTGAACCCTGTCGTGGATGTGATTCAAAGATGGGGCACTGAACCTTAAGAGTAGGGGTACTGCATAAGACGGGACGGAAAAGGGTTTAGGGTTGGATTAGGCGGAGCCGCGAAGCGGCTCTGCCTAATCGAATCCTAAACCATTTTCCTTATCCAAGGTCACTAAACCCGCAAGAAACTGAACCCTAAGAGGGTATTGGTAAACCCTTTCGTGGATGTGATTCAAAAATGGGGCACTGAACCTTAAGAGTAGGGTACTGCATAAGACGGGACGGAAAAGGGTTTAGGGTTAGATTAGGCGGACCCGCTTCGCGGCTCCGCCTAATCCAACCCTAAACCCTTTTCCTTAATCAAGGTCACTAAACCCGCAAGAAACTGAACCCTAAGAGGGTATTGGTGAACCCTGTCGGGGATTTGATTCAAAGATGGGGCACTGAACCTTAAGAGTAGGGTACTGCATAAGACGGGACGGAAAAGGGTTTAGGGTTGGATTAGGCGAACCCGCTTCGCGGCTCCGCCTAATCCAACCCTAAACCCTTTTCCTTATTCAAGGTCACTAAACCCGCAAGAAACTGAACCCTAAGAGGGTATTGGTTAACCCTGTCGTGGATGTGATTCAAAGATGGGGAACTGAACCTTAAGAGTAGGGTACTGCATAAGACGGGACGGAAAAGGGTTTAGGGTTGGATTAGGCGAACCCGCTTCGCGGCTCCGCCTAATCCAACCCTAAACCATTTTCCTTATCCAAGGTCACTAAACCCGCAAGAAACTGAACCCTAAGAGGGTATTGGTGAACCCTTTCGTGGATGTGATTCAAAAATGGGGCACTGAACCTAAAGAGTAGGGTACTACATAAGACGGGACGGAAAAGGGTTTAGGGTTGGATTAGGCGAACCCGCTTCGCGGCTCCGCCTAATCCAACCCTAAACCCTTTTCCTTATTCAAGGTCACTAAACCCGCAAGAAACTGAACCCTAAGAGGGTATTGGTGAACCCTGTCGTGGATGTGATTCAAAGATGGGGCACTGAACCTTAAGAGTAGGGGTACTGCATAAGACGGGACGGAAAAGGGTTTAGGGTTGGATTAGGCGGACCCGCTTCGCGGCTCCGCCTAATCCAACCCTAAACCCTTTTCCTTATTGAAGGTCACTAAACCCGCAAGAAACTGAACCCTAAGAGGGTATTGGTGAACCCTGACGTGGATGTGATTCAAAGATGGGGCACTGAACCTTAAGAGTAGGGGTACTGCATAAGACGGGACGGAAAAGGGTTTAGGGTTGGATTAGGCGGACCTGCTTCGCGGCTCCGCCTAATCCAACCCTAAACCCTTTTCCTTATTGAAGGTCACTAAACCCGCAAGAAACTGAACCCTAAGAGGGTATTGGTGAACCCTGTCGTGGATGTGATTCAAAGATGGGGCACTGAACCTTAAGAGTAGGGTACTGCATAAGACGGGACGGAAAAGGGTTTGGGATTGGATTAGGCGAACCCGCTTCGCGGCTCTGCCTAATCCAACCCTAAACCATTTTCCTTATCCAAGGTCACTAAACCCGCAAGAAACTGAACCCTAAGAGGGTATTGGTAAACCCTTTCGTGGATGTGATTCAAAAATGGGGCACTGAACCTTAAGAGTAGGGTACTGCATAAGACGGGACGGAAAAGGGTTTAGGGTTAGATTAGGCGGACCCGCTTCGCGGCTCCGCCTAATCCAACCCTAAACCCTTTTCCTTATTCAAGGTCACTAAACCCGCAAGAAACTGAACCCTAAGAGGGTATTGGTGAACCCTGTCGTGGATGTGATTCAAAGATGGGGCACTGAACCTTAAGTGTAGGGTACGGCATAAGACGGGACGGAAAAGGGTTTAGGGTTGGATTAGGCGAACCCGCTTCGCGGCTCCGCCTAATCCAACCCTAAACCCTTTTCCTTATTCAAGGTCACTAAACCCGCAAGAAACTGAACCCTAAGAGGGTATTGGTGAACCCTGTCGTAGATGTTATTCAAAGATGGGGCACTGAACCTTAAGAGTAGGGTACTGCATAAGACGGGACGGAAAAGGGTTTAGGGTTGGATAAGGCCGACACGCTTCGCGGCTCCGCCTAATCCAACCCTAAACCCTTTTCCTTATTCAAGGTCACTAAACCCGCAAGAAACTGAACCCTAAGAGGGTATTGGTGAACCCTGTCGTGGATGTGATTCAAAGATGGGGCACTGAACCTTAAGAGTAGGGTACTGCATAAGACGGGACGGAAAAGGGTTTAGGGTTAGATTAGGCGGACCCGCTTCGCAGCTCCGCCTAATCCAACCCTAAACCCTTTTCCTTATTCAAGGTCACTAAACCCGCAAGAAACTGAACCCTAAGAGGGTATTGGTGAACCCTGTCGTGGATGTGATTCAAAGATGGGGCACTGAACCTTAAGAGTAGGGGTACTGCATAAGACGGGACGGAAAAGGGTTTAGGGTTGGATTAGGCGGACCCGCTTCGCGGCTCCGCCTAATCCAACCCTAAACCCTTTTCCTTATTGAAGGTCACTAAACCCGCAAGAAACTGAACCCTAAGAGGGTATTGGTGAACCCTGTCGTGGATGTGATTCAAAGATGGGGCACTGAACCTTAAGAGTAGGGTACTGCATAAGACGGGACGGAAAAGGGTTTGGGGTTGGATTAGGCGAACCCGCTTCGCGGCTCTGCCTAATCCAACCCTAAACCATTTTCCTTATCCAAGGTCACTAAACCCGCAAGAAACTGAACCCTAAGAGGGTATTGGTGAACCCTGTCGTGGATGTGATTCAAAGATGGGGCACTGAACCTTAAGAGTAGGGTACTGCATAAGACGGGACGGAAAAGGGTTTGGGGTTGGATTAGGCGAACCCGCTTCGTGGATCTGCCTAATCCAACCCTAAACCATTTTCCTTATCCAAGGTCACTAAACCCACAAGAAACTGAACCCTAAGAGGGTATTGGTAAACCCTTTCGTGGATGTGATTCTAAAATGGGGCACTGAACCTTAAGAGTAGGGTACTGCATAAGACGGGACGGAAAAGGGTTTAGGGTTAGATTAGGCGGACCCGCTTCGCGGCTCCACCTAATCCAACCCTAAACCCTTTTCCTTATTCAAGGTCACTAAACCCGCAAGAAACTGAACCCTAAGAGGGTATTGGTGAACCCTGTCGTGGATGTGATTCAAAGATGGGGCACTGAACCTTAAGAGTAGGGTACTGCATAAGACGGGACGGAAAAGGGTTTAGGGTTGTATTAGGCGAACCCGCTTCGCGGCTCCGCCTAATCCAACCCTAAACCCTTTTCCTTATTCAAGGTCACTAAACCCGCAAGAAACTGAACCCTAAGAGGGTATTGGTGAACCCTGTCGTGGATGTGATTCAAAGATGGGGCACTGAACCTTAAGAGTAGGGTACTGCATAAGACGGGACGGAAAAGGGTTTAGGGTTGGATAAGGCCGACACGCTTCGCGGCTCCGCCTAATCCAACCCTAAACCCTTTTCCTTATTCAAGGTCACTAAACCATCAAGAAACTGAACCCTAAGAGGGTATTGGTGAACCCTGTCGTGGATATGATTCAAAGAAGGGGCACTGAACCTTAAGAGTAGGGTACTGCATAAGACGGGACGGAAAAGGGTTTAGGGTTGGATTAGGCGAACCCGCTTCGCGGCTCCGCCTAATCCAACCCTAAACCCTTTTCCTTATTAAAGGTCACTAAACCCGCAAGAAACTGAACCCTAAGAGGGTATTGGTGAACCCTGTCGTGGATGTGATTCAAAGATGGGGCACTGAACCTTAAGAGTAGGGGTACTGCATAAGACGGGACGGAAAAGGGTTTAGGGTTGGATTAGGCGGACCCGCTTCGCGGCTCCGCCTAATCCAACCCTAAACCCTTTTCCTTATTGAAGGTCACTAAACCCGCAAGAAACTGAACCCTAAGAGGGTATTGGTGAACCCTGTCGTGGATGTGATTCAAAGATGGGGCACTGAACCTTAAGAGTAGGGTACTGCATAAGACGGGACGGAAAAGGGTTTGGGGTTGGATTAGGCGAACCCGCTTCGCGGCTCTGCCTAATCCAACCCTAAACCATTTTCCTTATCCAAGGTCACTAAACCCGCAAGAAACTGAACCCTAAGAGGGTATTGGTAAACCCTTTCGTGGATGTGATTCAAAAATGGGGCACTGAACCTTAAGAGTAGGGTACTGCATAAGACGGGACGGAAAAGGGTTTAGGGTTAGATTAGGCGGACCCGCTTCGCGGCTCCGCCTAATCCAACCCTAAACCCTTTTCCTTATTCAAGGTCACTAAACCCGCAAGAAACTGAACCCTAAGAGGGTATTGGTGAACCCTGTCGTGGATGTGATTCAAAGATGGGGCACTGAACCTTAAGAGTAGGGTACTGCATAAGACGGGACGGAAAAGGGTTTAGGGTTGGATTAGGCGAACCCGCTTCGCGGCTCCGCCTAATCCAACCCTAAACCCTTTTCCTTATTCAAGGTCACTAAACCCGCAAGAAACTGAACCCTAAGAGGGTATTGGTTAACCCTGTCGTGGATGTGATTCAAAGATGGGGCACTGAACCTTAAGAGTAGGGTACTGCATAAGACGGGACGGAAAAGGGTTTAGGGTTGGATTAGGCGAACCCGCTTCGCGGCTCCGCCTAATCCAACCCTAAACCATTTTCCTTATCCAAGGTCACTAAACCCGCAAGAAACTGAACCCTAAGAGGGTATTGGTGAACCCTTTCGTGGATGTGATTCAAAAATGGGGCACTGAACCTTAAGAGTAGGGTACTGCATAAGACGGGACGGAAAAGGATTTAGGGTTGGATTAGGCGGACCCGCTTCGCGGTTCCGCCTAATCCAACCCTAAACCCTTTTCCTTATTGAAGGTCACTAAACCCGCAAGAAACTGAACCCTAAGAGGGTATTGGTGAACCCTGTCGTGGATGTGATTCAAAGATGGGGCACTGAACCTTAAGAGTAGGGTACTGCATAAGACGGGACGGAAAAGGGTTTAGGGTTGGATTAGGCGAACCCGCTTCGCGGCTCCACCTAATCCAACCCTAAACCATTTTCCTTATCCAAGGTCACTAAACCCGCAAGAAACTGAACCCTAAGAGGGTATTGGTGAACCCTTTCGTGGATGTGATTCAAAAATGGGGCACTGAACCTTAAGAGTAGGGTACTGCATAAGACGGGACGGAAAAGGGTTTAGGGTTGGATTAGGCGGACCCGCTTCGCGGCTCCGCCTAATCCAACCCTAAACCCTTTTCCTTATTGAAGGTCACTAAACCCGCAAGAAACTGAACCCTAAGAGGGTATTGGTAAACCCTTTCGTGGATGTGATTCAAAAATGGGACACTGAACCTTAAGAGTAGGGTACTGCATAAGACGGGACGGAAAAGGGTTTAGGGTTAGATTAGGCGGACCCGCTTCGCGGCTCCGCCTAATCCAACCCTAAACCCTTTTCCTTATTCAAGGTCACTAAACCCGCAAGAAACTGAACCCTAAGAGGGTATTGGTGAACCCTGTCGTGGATGTGATTCAAAGATGGGGCACTGAACCTTAAGAGTAGGGTACTGCATAAGACGGGACGGAAAAGGGTTTAGGGTTGGATTAGGCGAACCCGCTTCGCGGCTCCGCCTAATCCAACCCTAAACCCTTTTCCTTATTCAAGGTCACTAAACCCGCAAGAAACCGAACCCTAAGAGGGTATTGGTGAACCCTGTCGTGGATGTGATTCAAAGATGGGGCACTGAACCTTAAGAGTAGGGTACTGCATAAGACGGGACGGAAAAGGGTTTAGGGTTGGATAAGGCCGACTCGCTTCGCGGCTCCGCCTAATCCAACCCTAAACCCTTTTCCTTATTCAAGGTCACTAAACCATCAAGAAACTGAACCCTAAGAGGGTATTGGTGAACCCTGTCGTGGATATGATTCAAAGAAGGGGCACTGAACCTTAAGAGTAGGGTACTGCATAAGACGGGACGGAAAAGGTCACTAAACCCGCAAGAAACTGAACCCTAAGAGGGTATTGGTGAACCTTGTCGTGGATGTGATACAAAGATGGGGCACTGAACCTTAAGAGTAGGGTACTGCATAAGACGGGACGGAAAAGGGTTTAGGGTTGGATTAGGCGGACCCGCCTCGCGGCTCCGCCTATTCCAACCCTAAACCTTTTTCCTTATTCAAGGTCACTAAACCCGCAAGAAACTGAACCCTAAGAGGGTATTGGTGAACCCTGTCGTGGATGTGATTCAAAGATGGGACACTGAACCTTACGAGTAGGGTACTGCATAAGACGGGACGGAAAAGGGTTTTAGGTTGGATTAGGCGAACCCGCTTCGCGGCTCTGCCTAATCCAACCCTAAACCATTTTCCTTATCCAAGGTCACTAAACCCGCAAGAAACTGAACCCTAAGAGGGTATTGGTAAACCCTTTCGTGGATGTGATTCAAAAATGGGCCACTGAACCTTAAGAGTAGGGTACTGCATAAGACGGGACGGAAAAGGGTTTAGGGTTAGATTAGGCGGACCCGCTTCGCGGCTCCGCCTAATCCAACCCTAAACCATTTTCCTTATCCAAGGTCACTAAACCCGCAAGAAACTGAACCCTAAGAGGGTATTGGTGAACCCTTTCGTGGATGTGATTCAAAAATGGGGCACTGAACCTTAAGAGTAGGGTACTGCATAAGACGGGACGGAAAAGGGTTTAGGGTTGGATAAGGCCGACACGCTTCGCGGCTCCGCCTAATCCAACCCTAAACCCTTTTCCTTATTCAAGGTCACTAAACCATCAAGAAACTGAACCCTAAGAGGGTATTGGTGAACCCTGTCGTGGATATGATTCAAAGAAGGGGCACTGAACCTTAAGAGTAGGGTACTGCATAAGACGGGACGGAAAAGGGTTTAGGGTTGGATTAGGCGAACCCGCTTCGCGGCTCCGCCTAATCCAACCCTAAACCCTTTTCCTTATTAAAGGTCACTAAACCCGCAAGAAACTGAACCCTAAGAGGGTATTGGTGAACCCTGTCGTGGATGTGATTCAAAGATGGGGCACTGAACCTTA
Source organism: Agrostemma githago (assembly GCA_958450325.1). Lineage (NCBI taxonomy): Eukaryota > Viridiplantae > Streptophyta > Magnoliopsida > Caryophyllales > Caryophyllaceae > Agrostemma > Agrostemma githago. Next base: position 42,488,749 of record OY288245.1, read on the forward strand.
AGAGTAGGGGTACTGCATAAGACGGGACGGAAAAGGGTTTAGGGTTGGATTAGGCGGACCCGCTTCGCGGCTCCGCCTAATCCAACCCTAAACCCTTTTCCTTATTGAAGGTCACTAAACCCGCAAGAAACTGAACCCTAAGAGGGTATTGGTGAACCCTGTCGTGGATGTGATTCAAAGATGGGGCACTGAACCTTAAGAGTAGGGTACTGCATAAGACGGGACGGAAAAGGGTTTGGGGTTGGATTAGGCGAACCCGCTTCGCGGCTCTGCCTAATCCAACCCTAAACCATTTTCCTTATCCAAGGTCACTAAACCCGCAAGAAACTGAACCCTAAGAGGGTATTGGTAAACCCTTTCGTGGATGTGATTCAAAAATGGGGCACTGAACCTTAAGAGTAGGGTACTGCATAAGACGGGACGGAAAAGGGTTTAGGGTTAGATTAGGCGGACCCGCTTCGCGGCTCCGCCTAATCCAACCCTAAACCCTTTTCCTTATTCAAGGTCACTAAACCCGCAAGAAACTGAACCCTAAGAGGGTATTGGTGAACCCTGTCGTGGATGTGATTCAAAGATGGGGCACTGAACCTTAAGAGTAGGGTACTGCATAAGACGGGACGGAAAAGGGTTTAGGGTTGGATTAGGCGAACCCGCTTCGCGGCTCCGCCTAATCCAACCCTAAACCCTTTTCCTTATTCAAGGTCACTAAACCCGCAAGAAACTGAACCCTAAGAGGGTATTGGTTAACCCTTTCGTGGATGTGATTCAAAGATGGGGCACTGAACCTTAAGAGTAGGGTACTGCATAAGACGGGACGGAAAAGGGTTTAGGGTTGGATTAGGCGAACCCGCTTCGCGGCTCCGCCTAATCCAACCCTAAACCATTTTCCTTATCCAAGGTCACTAAACCCGCAAGAAACTGAACCCTAAGAGGGTATTGGTGAACCCTTTCGTGGATGTGATTCAAAAATGGGGCACTGAACCTTAAGAGTAGGGTACTGCATAAGACGGGACGGAAAAGGATTTAGGGTTGGATTAGGCGGACCCGCTTCGCGGTTCCGCCTAATCCAACCCTAAACCCTTTTCCTTATTGAAGGTCACTAAACCCGCAAGAAACTGAACCCTAAGAGGGTATTGGTGAACCCTGTCGTGGATGTGATTCAAAGATGGGTCACTGAACCTTAAGAGTAGGGTACTGCATAAGACGGGACGGAAAAGGGTTTAGGGTTGGATTAGGCGAACCCGCTTCGCGGCTCCGCCTAATCCAACCCTAAACCATTTTCCTTATCCAAGGTCACTAAACCCGCAAGAAACTGAACCCTAAGAGGGTATTGGTAAACCCTTTCGTGGATGTGATTCAAAAATGGGCCACTGAACCTTAAGAGTAGGGTACTGCATAAGACGGGACGGAAAAGGGTTTAGGGTTAGATTAGGCGGACCCGCTTCGCGGCTCCGCCTAATCCAACCCTAAACCATTTTCCTTATCCAAGGTCACTAAACCCGCAAGAAACTGAACCCTAAGAGGGTATTGGTGAACCCTTTCGTGGATGTGATTCAAAAATGGGGCACTGAACCTTAAGAGTAGGGTACTGCATAAGACGGGACGGAAAAGGGTTTAGGGTTGGATAAGGCCGACACGCTTCGCGGCTCCGCCTAATCCAACCCTAAACCCTTTTCCTTATTCAAGGTCACTAAACCATCAAGAAACTGAACCCTAAGAGGGTATTGGTGAACCCTGTCGTGGATATGATTCAAAGAAGGGGCACTGAACCTTAAGAGTAGGGTACTGCATAAGACGGGACGGAAAAGGGTTTAGGGTTGGATTAGGCGAACCCGCTTCGCGGCTCCGCCTAATCCAACCCTAAACCCTTTTCCTTATTAAAGGTCACTAAACCCGCAAGAAACTGAACCCTAAGAGGGTATTGGTGCACCCTGTCGTGGATGTGATTCAAAGATGGGGCACTGAACCTTAAGAGTAGGGGTACTGCATAAGACGGGACGGAAAAGGGTTTAGGGTTGGATTAGGCGGACCCGCTTCGCGGCTCCGCCTAATCCAACCCTAAACCCTTTTCCTTATTGAAGGTCACTAAACCCGCAAGAAACTGAACCCTAAGAGGGTATTGGTGAACCCTGTCGTGGATGTGATTCAAAGATGGGGCACTGAACCTTAAGAGTAGGGTACTGCATAAGACGGGACGGAAAAGGGTTTGGGGTTGGATTAGGCGAACCCGCTTCGCGGCTCTGCCTAATCCAACCCTAAACCATTTTCCTTATCCAAGGTCACTAAACCCGCAAGAAACTGAACCCTAAGAGGGTATTGGTAAACCCTTTCGTGGATGTGATTCAAAAATGGGGCACTGAACCTTAAGAGTAGGGTACTGCATAAGACGGGACGGAAAAGGGTTTAGGGTTAGATTAGGCGGACCCGCTTCGCGGCTCCGCCTAATCCAACCCTAAACCCTTTTCCTTATTCAAGGTCACTAAACCCGCAAGAAACTGAACCCTAAGAGGGTATTGGTGAACCCTGTCGTGGATGTGATTCAAAGATGGGGCACTGAACCTTAAGAGTAGGGTACTGCATAAGACGGGACGGAAAAGGGTTTAGGGTTGGATTAGGCGAACCCGCTTCGCGGCTCCGCCTAATCCAACCCTAAACCCTTTTCCTTATTCAAGGTCACTAAACCCGCAAGAAACTGAACCCTAAGAGGGTATTGGTTAACCCTGTCGTGGATGTGATTCAAAGATGGGGCACTGAACCTTAAGAGTAGGGTACTGCATAAGACGGGACGGAAAAGGGTTTAGGGTTGGATTAGGCGAACCCGCTTCGCGGCTCCGCCTAATCCAACCCTAAACCATTTTCCTTATCCAAGGTCACTAAACCCGCAAGAAACTGAACCCTAAGAGGGTATTGGTGAACCCTTTCGTGGATGTGATTCAAAAATGGGGCACTGAACCTTAAGAGTAGGGTACTGCATAAGACGGGACGGAAAAGGATTTAGGGTTGGATTAGGCGGACCCGCTTCGCGGTTCCGCCTAATCCAACCCTAAACCCTTTTCCTTATTGAAGGTCACTAAACCCGCAAGAAACTGAACCCTAAGAGGGTATTGGTGAACCCTGTCGTGGATGTGATTCAAAGATGGGTCACTGAACCTTAAGAGTAGGGTACTGCATAAGACGGGACGGAAAAGGGTTTAGGGTTGGATTAGGCGAACCCGCTTCGCGGCTCCGCCTAATCCAACCCTAAACCATTTTCCTTATCCAAGGTCACTAAACCCGCAAGAAACTGAACCCTAAGAGGGTATTGGTGAACCCTTTCGTGGATGTGATTCAAAAATGGGGCACTGAACCTTAAGAGTAGGGTACTGCATAAGACGGGACGGAAAAGGGTTTAGGGTTGGATTAGGCGGACCCGCTTCGCGGCTCCGCCTAATCCAACCCTAAACCCTTTTCCTTATTGAAGGTCACTAAACCCGCAAGAAACTGAACCCTAAGAGGGTATTGGTAAACCCTTTCGTGGATGTGATTCAAAAATGGGACACTGAACCTTAAGAGTAGGGTACTGCATAAGACGGGACGGAAAAGGGTTTAGGGTTAGATTAGGCGGACCCGCTTCGCGGCTCCGCCTAATCCAACCCTAAACCCTTTTCCTTATTCAAGGTCACTAAACCCGCAAGAAACTGAACCCTAAGAGGGTATTGGTGAACCCTGTCGTGGATGTGATTCAAAGATGGGGCACTGAACCTTAAGAGTAGGGTACTGCATAAGACGGGACGGAAAAGGGTTTAGGGTTGGATTAGGCGAACCCGCTTCGCGGCTCCGCCTAATCCAACCCTAAACCCTTTTCCTTATTCAAGGTCACTAAACCCGCAAGAAACCGAACCCTAAGAGGGTATTGGTGAACCCTGTCGTGGATGTGATTCAAAGATGGGGCACTGAACCTTAAGAGTAGGGTACTGCATAAGACGGGACGGAAAAGGGTTTAGGGTTGGATAAGGCCGACTCGCTTCGCGGCTCCGCCTAATCCAACCCTAAACCCTTTTCCTTATTCAAGGTCACTAAACCATCAAGAAACTGAACCCTAAGAGGGTATTGGTGAACCCTGTCGTGGATATGATTCAAAGAAGGGGCACTGAACCTTAAGAGTAGGGTACTGCATAAGACGGGACGGAAAAGGTCACTAAACCCGCAAGAAACTGAACCCTAAGAGGGTATTGGTGAACCTTGTCGTGGATGTGATACAAAGATGGGGCACTGAACCTTAAGAGTAGGGTACTGCATAAGACGGGACGGAAAAGGGTTTAGGGTTGGATTAGGCGGACCCGCTTCGCGGCTCCGCCTATTCCAACCCTAAACCTTTTTCCTTATTCAAGGTCACTAAACCCGCAAGAAACTGAACCCTAAGAGGGTATTGGTGAACCCTGTCGTGGATGTGATTCAAAGATGGGACACTGAACCTTAAGAGTAGGGTACTGCATAAGACGGGACGGAAAAGGGTTTTAGGTTGGATTAGGCGAACCCGCTTCGCGGCTCTGCCTAATCCAACCCTAAACCATTTTCCTTATCCAAGGTCACTAAACCCGCAAGAAACTGAACCCTAAGAGGGTATTGGTAAACCCTTTCGTGGATGTGATTCAAAAATGGGCCACTGAACCTTAAGAGTAGGGTACTGCATAAGACGGGACGGAAAAGGGTTTAGGGTTAGATTAGGCGGACCCGCTTCGCGGCTCCGCCTAATCCAACCCTAAACCATTTTCCTTATCCAAGGTCACTAAACCCGCAAGAAACTGAACCCTAAGAGGGTATTGGTGAACCCTTTCGTGGATGTGATTCAAAAATGGGGCACTGAACCTTAAGAGTAGGGTACTGCATAAGACGGGACGGAAAAGGGTTTAGGGTTGGATTAGGCGAACCCGCTTCGCGGCTCCGCCTAATCCAACCCTAAACCCTTTTCCTTATTCAAGGTCACTAAACCCGCAAGAAACCGAACCCTAAGAGGGTATTGGTGAACCCTGTCGTGGATGTGATTCAAAGATGGGGCACTGAACCTTAAGAGTAGGGTACTGCATAAGACGGGACGGAAAAGGGTTTAGGGTTGGATAAGGCCGACTCGCTTCGCGGCTCCGCCTAATCCAACCCTAAACCCTTTTCCTTATTCAAGGTCACTAAACCATCAAGAAACTGAACCCTAAGAGGGTATTGGTGAACCCTGTCGTGGATATGATTCAAAGAAGGGGCACTGAACCTTAAGAGTAGGGTACTGCATAAGACGGGACGGAAAAGGTCACTAAACCCGCAAGAAACTGAACCCTAAGAGGGTATTGGTGAACCTTGTCGTGGATGTGATACAAAGATGGGGCACTGAACCTTAAGAGTAGGGTACTGCATAAGACGGGACGGAAAAGGGTTTAGGGTTGGATTAGGCGGACCCGCTTCGCGGCTCCGCCTATTCCAACCCTAAACCTTTTTCCTTATTCAAGGTCACTAAACCCGCAAGAAACTGAACCCTAAGAGGGTATTGGTGAACCCTGTCGTGGATGTGATTCAAAGATGGGACACTGAACCTTAAGAGTAGGGTACTGCATAAGACGGGACGGAAAAGGGTTTTAGGTTGGATTAGGCGAACCCGCTTCGCGGCTCTGCCTAATCCAACCCTAAACCATTTTCCTTATCCAAGGTCACTAAACCCGCAAGAAACTGAACCCTAAGAGGGTATTGGTAAACCCTTTCGTGGATGTGATTCAAAAATGGGCCACTGAACCTTAAGAGTAGGGTACTGCATAAGACGGGACGGAAAAGGGTTTAGGGTTAGATTAGGCGGACCCGCTTCGCGGCTCCGCCTAATCCAACCCTAAACCATTTTCCTTATCCAAGGTCACTAAACCCGCAAGAAACTGAACCCTAAGAGGGTATTGGTGAACCCTTTCGTGGATGTGATTCAAAAATGGGGCACTGAACCTTAAGAGTAGGGTACTGCATAAGACGGGACGGAAAAGGGTTTAGGGTTGGATTAGGCGGACCCGCTTCGCGGCTCCGCCTAATCCAACCCTAAACCCTTTTCCTTATTGAAGGTCACTAAACCCGCAAGAAACTGAACCCTAAGAGGGTATTGGTGAACCCTGTCGTGGATGTGATTCAAAGATGGGGCACTGAACCTTAAGAGTAGGGTACTGCATAAGACGGGACGGAAAAGGGTTTGGGATTGGATTAGGAGAACCCGCTTCGCGGCTCCGCCTAATCCAACCCTAAACCATTTTCCTTATCCAAGGTCACTAAACCCGCAAGAAACTGAACCCTAAGAGGGTATTGGTGAACCCTTTCGTGGATGTGATTCAAAAATGGGGCACTGAACCTTAAGAGTAGGGTACTGCATAAGACGGGACGGAAAAGGGTTTAGGGTTGGATTAGGCGAACCCGCTTCGCGGCTCCGCCTAATCCAACCCTAAACCCTTTTCCTTATTCAAGGTCACTAAACCCGCAAGAAACTGAACCCTAAGAGGGTATTGGTGAACCCTGTCGTGGATGTGATTCAAAGATGGGGCACTGAACCTTAAGAGTAGGGGTACTGCATAAGACGGGACGGAAAAGGGTTTAGGGTTGGATTAGGCGGACCCGCTTCGCGGCTCCGCCTAATCCAACCCTAAACCCTTTTCCTTATTGAAGGTCACTAAACCCGCAAGAAATTGAACCCTAAGAGGGTATTGGTAAACCCTTTCGTGGATGTGATTCAAAAATGGGGCACTGAACCTTAAGAGTAGGGTACTGCATAAGACGGGACGGAAAAGGGTTTAGGGTTAGATTAGGCGGACCCGCTTCGCGGCTCCGCCTAATCCAACCCTAAACCCTTTTCCTTATTCAAGGTCACTAAACCCGCAAGAAACTGAACCCTAAGAGGATATTGGTTAACCCTGTCGTGGATGTGATTCAAAGATGGGGCACTGAACCTTAAGAGTAGGGTACTGCATAAGACGGGACGAAAAAGGGTTTAGGGTTGGATTAGGCGAACCCGCTTCGCGGCTCCGCCTAATCCAACCCTAAACCATTTTCCTTATCCAAGGTCACTAAACCCGCAAGAAACTGAACCCTAAGAGGGTATTGGTGAACCCTTTCGTGGATGTGATTCAAAAATGGGGCACTGAACCTTAAGAGTAGGGTACTGCATAAGACGGGACGGAAAAGGGTTTAGGGTTGGATTAGGCGGACCCGCTTCGCGGCTCCGCCTAATCCAACCCTATACCCTTTTCCTTATTGAAGGTCACTAAACCCGCAAGAAACTGAACCCTAAGAGGGTATTGGTGAACCCTGTCGTAGATGTGATTCAAAGATGGGGCACTGAACCTTAAGAGTAGGGTACTGCATAAGACGGGACGGAAAAGGGTTTGGGATTGGATTAGGAGAACCCGCTTCGCGGCTCCGCCTAATCCAACCCTAAACCATTTTCCTTATCCAAGGTCACTAAACCCGCAAGAAACTGAACCCTAAGAGGGTATTGGTTAACCCTGTCGTGGATGTGATTCAAAGATGGGGCACTGAACCTTAAGAGTAGGGTACTGCATAAGACGGGACGAAAAAGGGTTTAGGGTTGGATTAGGCGAACCCGCTTCGCGGCTCCGCCTAATCCAACCCTAAACCATTTTCCTTATCCAAGGTCACTAAACCCGCAAGAAACTGAACCCTAAGAGGGTATTGGTGAACCCTTTCGTGGATGTGATTCAAAAATGGGGCACTGAACCTTAAGAGTAGGGTACTGCATAAGACGGGACGGAAAAGGGTTTAGGGTTGGATTAGGCGGACCCGCTTCGCGGCTCCGCCTAATCCAACCCTATACCCTTTTCCTTATTGAAGGTCACTAAACCCGCAAGAAACTGAACCCTAAGAGGGTATTGGTGAACCCTGTCGTAGATGTGATTCAAAGATGGGGCACTGAACCTTAAGAGTAGGGTACTGCATAAGACGGGACGGAAAAGGGTTTGGGATTGGATTAGGAGAACCCGCTTCGCGGCTCCGCCTAATCCAACCCTAAACCATTTTCCTTATCCAAGGTCACTAAACCCGCAAGAAACTGAACCCTAAGAGGGTATTGGTGAACCCTTTCGTGGATGTGATTCAAAAATGGGGCACTGAACCTTAAGAGTAGGGTACTGCATAAGACGGGACGGAAAAGGGTTTAGGGTTGGATTAGGCGAACCCGCTTCGCGGCTCCGCCTAATCCAACCCTAAACCCTTTTCCTTATTCAAGGTCACTAAACCCGCAAGAAACTGAACCCTAAGAGGGTATTGGTGAACCCTTTCGTGGATGTGATTCAAAAATGGGGCACTGAACCTTAAGAGTAGGGTACTGCATAAGACGGGACGGAAAAGGGTTTAGGGTTAGATTAGGCGGACCCGCTTCGCGGCTCCGCTTAATCCAACCCTAAACCCTTTTCCTTATTCAAGGTCACTAAACCCGCAAGAAACTGAACCCTAAGAGGGTATTGGTGAACCCTGTCGTGGATGTGATTCAAAGATGGGGAACTGAACCTTAAGAGTAGGGTACTGCATAAGACGGGACGGAAAAGGGTTTGGGATTGGATTAGGAGAACCCGCTTCGCGGCTCCGCCTAATCCAACCCTAAACCATTTTCCTTATCCAAGGTCACTAAACCCGCAAGAAACTGAACCCTAAGAGGGTATTGGTGAACCCTTTCGTGGATGTGATTCAAAAATGGGGCACTGAACCTTAAGAGTAGGGTACTGCATAAGACGGGACGGAAAAGGGTTTAGGGTTAGATTAGGCGGACCCGCTTCGCGGCTCCGCTTAATCCAACCCTAAACCCTTTTCCTTATTCAAGGTCACTAAACCCGCAAGAAACTGAACCCTAAGAGGGTATTGGTGAACCCTGTCGTGGATGTGATTCAAAGATGGGGCACTGAACCTTAAGAGTAGGGTACTGCATAAGACGGGACGGAAAAGGGTTTAGGGTTGGATTAGGCGAACCCGCTTCGCGGCTCCGCCTAATCCAACCCTAAACCCTTTTCCTTATTCAAGGTCACTAAACCCGCAAGAAACTGAACCCTAAGAGGGTATTGGTGAACCCTGCCGTGGATATGATTCAAAGAAGGGGCACTGAACCTTAAGAGTAGGGTACTGCATAAGACGGGACGGAAAAGGTCACTAAACCCGCAAGAAACTGAACCCTAAGAGGGTATTGGTGAACCTTGTCGTGGATGTGATACAAAGATGGGGCACTGAACCTTAAGAGTAGGGTACTGCATAAGACGGGACGGAAAAGGGTTTAGGGTTGGATTAGGCGGACCCGCTTCGCGGCTCCGCCTAATCCAACCCTAAACCCTTTTCCTTATTGATGGTCACTAAACCCGCAAGAAACTGAACCCTAAGAGGGTATTGGTGAACCCTTTCGTGGATGTGATTCAAAAATGGGGCACTGAACCTTAAGAGTAGGGTACTGCATAAGACGGGACGGAAAAGGGTTTAGGGTTGGATTAGGCGGACCCGCTTCGCGGCTCCGTCTAATCCAACCCTAAACCCTTTTCCTTATTGAAGGTCATTAAACCCGCAAGAAACTGAACCCTAAGAGGGTATTGGTGAACCCTGTCGTGGATGTGATTCAAAGATGGGGCACTGAACCTTAAGAGTAGGGTACTGCATAGGACGGGACGGAAAAGGGTTTGGGATTGGATTAGGAGAACCCGCTTCGCGGCTCCGCCTAATCCAACCCTAAACCATTTTCCTTATCCAAGGTCACTAAACCCGCAAGAAACTGAACCCTAAGAGGGTATTGGTGAACCCTTTCGTGGATGTGATTCAAAAATGGGGCACTGAACCTTAAGAGTAGGGTACTGCATAAGACGGGACGGAAAAGGGTTTAGGGTTGGATTAGGCGAACCCGCTTCGCGGCTCCGCCTAATCCAACCCTAAACCCTTTTCCTTATTCAAGGTCACTAAACCCGCAAGAAACTGAACCCTAAGAGGGTATTGGTGAACCCTGTCGTGGATGTGATTCAAAGATGGGGCACTGAACCTTAAGAGTAGGGGTACTGCATAAGACGGGACGGAAAAGGGTTTAGGGTTGGATTAGCCGGACCCGCTTCGCGGCTCCGCCTAATCCAACCCTAAACCCTTTTCCTTATTGAAGGTCACTAAACCCGCAAGAAACTGAACCCTAAGAGGGTATTGGTAAACCCTTTCGTGGATGTGATTCAAAAATGGGGCACTGAGCCTTAAGAGTAGGGTACTGCATAAGACGGGACGGAAAAGGGTTTAGGGTTAGATTAGGCGGACCCGCTTCGCGGCTCCGCCTAATCCAACCCTAAACCCTTTTCCTTATTCAAGGTCACTAAACCCGCAAGAAACTGAACCCTAAGAGGGTATTGGTTAACCCTGTCGTGGATGTGATTCAAAGATGGGGCACTGAACCTTAAGAGTAGGGTACTGCATAAGACGGGACGGAAAAGGGTTTAGGGTTGGATTAGGCGAACCCGCTTCGCGGCTCCGCCTAATCCAACCCTAAACCATTTTCCTTATCCAAGGTCACTAAACCCGCAAGAAACTGAACCCTAAGAGGGTATTGGTGAACCCTTTCGTGGATGTGATTCAAAAATGGGGCACTGAACCTTAAGAGTAGGGTACTGCATAAGACGGGACGGAAAAGGGTTTAGGGTTGGATTAGGCGGACCCGCTTCGCGGCTCCGCCTAATCCAACCCTATACCCTTTTCCTTATTGAAGGTCACTAAACCCGCAAGAAACTGAACCCTAAGAGGGTATTGGTGAACCCTGTCGTGGATGTGATTCAAAAATGGGGCACTGAACCTTAAGAGTAGGGTACTGCATAAGACGGGACGGAAAAGGGTTTAGGGTTAGATTAGGCGGACCCGCTTCGCGGCTCCGCCTAATCCAACCCTAAACCCTTTTCCTTATTCAAGGTCACTAAACCCGCAAGAAACTGAACCCTAAGAGGGTATTGGTTAACCCTGTCGTGGATGTGATTCAAAGATGGGGCACTGAACCTTAAGAGTAGGGTACTGCATAAGACGGGACGGAAAAGGGTTTAGGGTTGGATTAGGCGAACCCGCTTCGCGGCTCCGCCTAATCCAACCCTAAACCATTTTCCTTATCCAAGGTCACTAAACCCGCAAGAAACTGAACCCTAAGAGGGTATTGGTGAACCCTTTCGTGGATGTGATTCAAAAATGGGGCACTGAACCTTAAGAGTAGGGTACTGCATAAGACGGGACGGAAAAGGGTTTAGGGTTGGATTAGGCGGACCCGCTTCGCGGCTCCGCCTAATCCAACCCTATACCCTTTTCCTTATTGAAGGTCACTAAACCCGCAAGAAACTGAACCCTAAGAGGGTATTGGTGAACCCTGTCGTGGATGTGATTCAAAGATGGGGCACTGAACCTTAAGAGTAGGGTACTGCATAAGACGGGACGGAAAAGGGTTTGGGATTGGATTAGGAGAACCCGCTTCGCGGCTCCGCCTAATCCAACCCTAAACCATTTTCCTTATCCAAGGTCACTAAACCCGCAAGAAACTGAACCCTAAGAGGGTATTGGTGAACCCTTTCGTGGATGTGATTCAAAAATGGGGCACTGAACCGTAAGAGTAGGGTACTGCATAAGACGGGACGGAAAAGGGTTTAGGGTTGGATTAGGCGAACCCGCTTCGCGGCTCCGCCTAATCCAACCCTAAACCCTTTTCCTTATTCAAGGTCACTAAACCCGCAAGAAACTGAACCCTAAGAGGGTATTGGTGAACCCTGTCGTGGATGTGATTCAAAGATGGGGCACTGAACCTTAAGAGTAGGGGTACTGCATAAGACGGGACGGAAAAGGGTTTAGGGTTGGATTAGGCGGACCCGCTTCGCGGCTCCGCCTAATCCAACCCTAAACCCTTTTCCTTATTGAAGGTCACTAAACCCGCAAGAAACTGAACCCTAAGAGGGTATTGGTAAACCCTTTCGTGGATGTGATTCAAAAATGGGGCACTGAACCTTAAGAGTAGGGTACTGCATAAGACGGGACGGAAAAGGGTTTAGGGTTAGATTAGGCGGACCCGCTTCGCGGCTCCGCCTAATCCAACCCTAAACCCTTTTCCTTATTCAAGGTCACTAAACCCGCAAGAAACTGAACCCTAAGAGGGTATTGGTGAACCCTGTCGTGGATGTGATTCAAAGATGGGGCACTGAACCTTAAGAGTAGGGTACTGCATAAGACGGGACGGAAAAGGGTTTAGGGTTGGATTAGGCGAACCCGCTTCGCGGCTCCGCCTAATCCAACCCTAAAACCTTTTCCTTATTCAAGGTCACTAAACCCGCAAGAAACTGAACCCTAAGAGGGTATTGGTGAACCCTGCCGTGGATATGATTCAAAGAAGGGGCACTGAACCTTAAGAGTAGGGTACTGCATAAGACGGGACGGAAAAGGTCACTAAACCCGCAAGAAACTGAACCCTAAGAGGGTATTGGTGAACCCTGTCGTGGATGTGATTCAAAAATGGGGCACTGAACCTTAAGAGTAGGGTACTGCATAAGACGGGACGGAAAAGGGTTTAGGGTTAGATTAGGCGGACCCGCTTCGCGGCTCCGCCTAATCCAACCCTAAACCCTTTTCCTTATTCAAGGTCACTAAACCCGCAAGAAACTGAACCCTAAGAGGGTATTGGTTAACCCTGTCGTGGATGTGATTCAAAGATGGGGCACTGAACCTTAAGAGTAGGGTACTGCATAAGACGGGACGGAAAAGGGTTTAGGGTTGGATTAGGCGAACCCGCTTCGCGGCTCCGCCTAATCCAACCCTAAACCATTTTCCTTATCCAAGGTCACTAAACCCGCAAGAAACTGAACCCTAAGAGGGTATTGGTGAACCCTTTCGTGGATGTGATTCAAAAATGGGGCACTGAACCTTAAGAGTAGGGTACTGCATAAGACGGGACGGAAAAGGGTTTAGGGTTGGATTAGGCGGACCCGCTTCGCGGCTCCGCCTAATCCAACCCTATACCCTTTTCCTTATTGAAGGTCACTAAACCCGCAAGAAACTGAACCCTAAGAGGGTATTGGTGAACCCTGTCGTGGATGTGATTCAAAGATGGGGCACTGAACCTTAAGAGTAGGGTACTGCATAAGACGGGACGGAAAAGGGTTTGGGATTGGATTAGGAGAACCCGCTTCGCGGCTCCGCCTAATCCAACCCTAAACCATTTTCCTTATCCAAGGTCACTAAACCCGCAAGAAACTGAACCCTAAGAGGGTATTGGTGAACCCTTTCGTGGATGTGATTCAAAAATGGGGCACTGAACCGTAAGAGTAGGGTACTGCATAAGACGGGACGGAAAAGGGTTTAGGGTTGGATTAGGCGAACCCGCTTCGCGGCTCCGCCTAATCCAACCCTAAACCCTTTTCCTTATTCAAGGTCACTAAACCCGCAAGAAACTGAACCCTAAGAGGGTATTGGTGAACCCTGTCGTGGATGTGATTCAAAGATGGGGCACTGAACCTTAAGAGTAGGGGTACTGCATAAGACGGGACGGAAAAGGGTTTAGGGTTGGATTAGGCGGACCCGCTTCGCGGCTCCGCCTAATCCAACCCTAAACCCTTTTCCTTATTGAAGGTCACTAAACCCGCAAGAAACTGAACCCTAAGAGGGTATTGGTAAACCCTTTCGTGGATGTGATTCAAAAATGGGGCACTGAACCTTAAGAGTAGGGTACTGCATAAGACGGGACGGAAAAGGGTTTAGGGTTAGATTAGGCGGACCCGCTTCGCGGCTCCGCCTAATCCAACCCTAAACCCTTTTCCTTATTCAAGGTCACTAAACCCGCAAGAAACTGAACCCTAAGAGGGTATTGGTGAACCCTGTCGTGGATGTGATTCAAAGATGGGGCACTGAACCTTAAGAGTAGGGTACTGCATAAGACGGGACGGAAAAGGGTTTAGGGTTGGATTAGGCGAACCCGCTTCGCGGCTCCGCCTAATCCAACCCTAAAACCTTTTCCTTATTCAAGGTCACTAAACCCGCAAGAAACTGAACCCTAAGAGGGTATTGGTGAACCCTGCCGTGGATATGATTCAAAGAAGGGGCACTGAACCTTAAGAGTAGGGTACTGCATAAGACGGGACGGAAAAGGTCACTAAACCCGCAAGAAACTGAACCCTAAGAGGGTATTGGTGAACCTTGTCGTGGATGTGATACAAAGATGGGGCACTGAACCTTAAGAGTAGGGTACTGCATAAGACGGGACGGAAAAGGGTTTAGGGTTGGATTAGGCGGACCCGCTTCGCGGCTCCGCCTATTCCAACCCTAAACCTTTTTCCTTATTCAAGGTCACTAAACCCGCAAGAAACTGAACCCTAAGAGGGTATTGGTGAACCCTGTCGTGGATGTGATTCAAAGATGGGACACTGAACCTTAAGAGTAGGGTACTGCATAAGACGGGACGGAAAAGGGTTTAGGGTTGGATTAGGCGAACCCGCTTCCCGGCTATGCCTAATCCAACCCTAAACCCTTTTCCTTATTCAAGGTCACTAAACCCGCAAGAAACTGAACCCTAAGAGGGTATTGGTGAACCCTGTCGTGGATGTGATTCAAAGATGGGGCACTGAACCTTAAGAGTAGGGTACTGCATAAGACGAAACGGAAAAGGGTTTAGGGTTGGATTAGGCGGACTCGCTTCGCGGCTCCGCCTAATCCAACCCTAAACCCTTTTCCTTATTCAAGGTCACTAAACCCGCAAGAAACTGAACCCTAAGAGGGTATTGGTGAACCCTGTCGTGGATGTGATTCAGAGATGGGGCACTGAACCTTAAGAGTAGGGTACTGCATAAGACGGGACGGAAAAGGGTTTTAGGTTGGATTAGGCGAACCCGCTTCGCGGCTCTGCCTAATCCAACACTAAACCCTTTTCCTTATTCAAGGTCACTAAACCCGCAAGAAACTAAACCCTAAGAGGGTATTGGTGAACCCTGTCGTGGATGTGATTCAAAGATGGAGCACTGAACCTTAAGAGTAGGGTACTGCATAAGACGGGACGGAAAAGGGTTTAGGGTTAGATTAGGCGGACCCGCTTCGCGGCTCCGCCTAATCCAACCCTATACCCTTTTCCTTATTGAAGGTCACTAAACCCGCAAGAAACTGAACCCTAAGAGGGTATTGGTGAACCCTGTCGTGGATGTGATTCAAAGATGGGGCACTGAACCTTAAGAGTAGGGTACTGCATAAGACGGGACGGAAAAGGGTTTAGGGTTGGATTAGGCGAACCCGCTTCGCGGCTCCGCCTAATCCAACCCTAAACCATTTTCCTTATCCAAGGTCACTAAACCAGCAAGAAACTGAACCCTAAGAGGGTATTGGTGAACCCTTTCGTGGATGTGATTCAAAAATGGGGCACTGAACCTTAAGAGTATGGTACTGCATAAGACGGGACGGAAAAGGGTTTAGGGTTGGATTAGGCGAACCCGCTTCGCGGCTCCGCCTAATCCAACCCTAAACCCTTTTCCTTATTCAAGGTCACTAAACCCGCAAGAAACTGAACCCTAAGAGGGTATTGGTGAACCCTGTCGTGGATGTGATTCAAAGATGGGGCACTGAACCTTAAGAGTAGGGGTACTGCATAAGACGGGACGGAAAAGGGTTTAGGGTTGGATTAGGCGGACCCGCTTCGCGGCTCCGCCTAATCCAACCCTAAACCCTTTTCCTTATTGAAGGTCACTAAACCCGCAAGAAACTGAACCCTAAGAGGGTATTGGTGAACCCTGCCGTGGATATGATTCAAAGAAGGGGCACTGAACCTTAAGAGTAGGGTACTGCATAAGACGGGACGGAAAAGGTCACTAAACCCGCAAGAAACTGAACCCTAAGAGGGTATTGGTGAACCTTGTCGTGGATGTGATACAAAGATGGGGCACTGAACCTTAAGAGTAGGGTACTGCATAAGACGGGACGGAAAAGGGTTTAGGGTTGGATTAGGCGGACCCGCTTCGCGGCTCCGCCTATTCCAACCCTAAACCTTTTTCCTTATTCAAGGTCACTAAACCCGCAAGAAACTGAACCCTAAGAGGGTATTGGTGAACCCTGTCGTGGATGTGATTCAAAGATGGGACACTGAACCTTAAGAGTAGGGTACTGCATAAGACGGGACGGAAAAGGGTTTAGGGTTGGATTAGGCGAACCCGCTTCCCGGCTATGCCTAATCCAACCCTAAACCCTTTTCCTTATTCAAGGTCACTAAACCCGCAAGAAACTGAACCCTAAGAGGGTATTGGTGAACCCTGTCGTGGATGTGATTCAAAGATGGGGCACTGAACCTTAAGAGTAGGGTACTGCATAAGACGAAACGGAAAAGGGTTTAGGGTTGGATTAGGCGGACTCGCTTCGCGGCTCCGCCTAATCCAACCCTAAACCCTTTTCCTTATTCAAGGTCACTAAACCCGCAAGAAACTGAACCCTAAGAGGGTATTGGTGAACCCTGTCGTGGATGTGATTCAGAGATGGGGCACTGAACCTTAAGAGTAGGGTACTGCATAAGACGGGACGGAAAAGGGTTTTAGGTTGGATTAGGCGAACCCGCTTCGCGGCTCTGCCTAATCCAACACTAAACCCTTTTCCTTATTCAAGGTCACTAAACCCGCAAGAAACTAAACCCTAAGAGGGTATTGGTGAACCCTGTCGTGGATGTGATTCAAAGATGGAGCACTGAACCTTAAGAGTAGGGTACTGCATAAGACGGGACGGAAAAGGGTTTAGGGTTAGATTAGGCGGACCCGCTTCGCGGCTCCGCCTAATCCAACCCTAAACCCTTTTCCTTATTCAAGGTCACTAAACCCGCAAGAAACTGAACCCTAAGAGGGTATTGGTTAACCCTGTCGTGGATGTGATTCAAAGATGGGGCACTGAACCTTAAGAGTAGGGTACTGCATAAGACGGGACGGAAAAGGGTTTAGGGTTGGATTAGGCGAACCCGCTTCGCGGCTCCGCCTAATCCAACCCTAAACCATTTTCCTTATCCAAGGTCACTAAACCCGCAAGAAACTGAACCCTAAGAGGGTATTGGTGAACCCTGTCGTGGATGTGATTCAAAGATGGGGCACTGAACCTTAAGAGTAGGGTACTGCATAAGACGGGACGGAAAAGGGTTTAGGGTTGGATTAGGCGAACCCGCTTCGCGGCTCCGCCTAATCCAACCCTAAACCATTTTCCTTATCCAAGGTCACTAAACCAGCAAGAAACTGAACCCTAAGAGGGTATTGGTGAACCCTTTCGTGGATGTGATTCAAAAATGGGGCACTGAACCTTAAGAGTATGGTACTGCATAAGACGGGACGGAAAAGGGTTTAGGGTTGGATTAGGCGAACCCGCTTCGCGGCTCCGCCTAATCCAACCCTAAACCCTTTTCCTTATTCAAGGTCACTAAACCCGCAAGAAACTGAACCCTAAGAGGGTATTGGTGAACCCTGTCGTGGATGTGATTCAAAGATGGGGCACTGAACCTTAAGAGTAGGGGTACTGCATAAGACGGGACGGAAAAGGGTTTAGGGTTGGATTAGGCGGACCCGCTTCGCGGCTCCGCCTAATCCAACCCTAAACCCTTTTCCTTATTGAAGGTCACTAAACCCGCAAGAAACTGAACCCTAAGAGGGTATTGGTGAACCCTGCCGTGGATATGATTCAAAGAAGGGGCACTGAACCTTAAGAGTAGGGTACTGCATAAGACGGGACGGAAAAGGTCACTAAACCCGCAAGAAACTGAACCCTAAGAGGGTATTGGTGAACCTTGTCGTGGATGTGATACAAAGATGGGGCACTGAACCTTAAGAGTAGGGTACTGCATAAGACGGGACGGAAAAGGGTTTAGGGTTGGATTAGGCGGACCCGCTTCGCGGCTCCGCCTATTCCAACCCTAAACCTTTTTCCTTATTCAAGGTCACTAAACCCGCAAGAAACTGAACCCTAAGAGGGTATTGGTGAACCCTGTCGTGGATGTGATTCAAAGATGGGACACTGAACCTTAAGAGTAGGGTACTGCATAAGACGGGACGGAAAAGGGTTTAGGGTTGGATTAGGCGAACCCGCTTCCCGGCTATGCCTAATCCAACCCTAAACCCTTTTCCTTATTCAAGGTCACTAAACCCGCAAGAAACTGAACCCTAAGAGGGTATTGGTGAACCCTGTCGTGGATGTGATTCAAAGATGGGGCACTGAACCTTAAGAGTAGGGTACTGCATAAGACGAAACGGAAAAGGGTTTAGGGTTGGATTAGGCGGACTCGCTTCGCGGCTCCGCCTAATCCAACCCTAAACCCTTTTCCTTATTCAAGGTCACTAAACCCGCAAGAAACTGAACCCTAAGAGGGTATTGGTGAACCCTGTCGTGGATGTGATTCAGAGATGGGGCACTGAACCTTAAGAGTAGGGTACTGCATAAGACGGGACGGAAAAGGGTTTTAGGTTGGATTAGGCGAACCCGCTTCGCGGCTCTGCCTAATCCAACACTAAACCCTTTTCCTTATTCAAGGTCACTAAACCCGCAAGAAACTAAACCCTAAGAGGGTATTGGTGAACCCTGTCGTGGATGTGATTCAAAGATGGAGCACTGAACCTTAAGAGTAGGGTACTGCATAAGACGGGACGGAAAAGGGTTTAGGGTTAGATTAGGCGGACCCGCTTCGCGGCTCCGCCTAATCCAACCCTAAACCCTTTTCCTTATTCAAGGTCACTAAACCCGCAAGAAACTGAACCCTAAGAGGGTATTGGTTAACCCTGTCGTGGATGTGATTCAAAGATGGGGCACTGAACCTTAAGAGTAGGGTACTGCATAAGACGGGACGGAAAAGGGTTTAGGGTTGGATTAGGCGAACCCGCTTCGCGGCTCCGCCTAATCCAACCCTAAACCATTTTCCTTATCCAAGGTCACTAAACCCGCAAGAAACTGAACCCTAAGAGGGTATTGGTGAACCCTTTCGTGGATGTGATTCAAAAATGGGGCACTGAACCTTAAGAGTAGGTACTGCATAAGACGGGACGGAAAAGGGTTTAGGGTTGGATTAGGCGGACCCGCTTCGCGGCTCCGCCTAATCCAACCCTATACCCTTTTCCTTATTGAAGGTCACTAAACCCGCAAGAAACTGAACCCTAAGAGGGTATTGGTGAACCCTGTCGTGGATGTGATTCAAAGATGGGGCACTGAACCTTAAGAGTAGGGTACTGCATAAGACGGGACGGAAAAGGGTTTGGGATTGGATAAGGAGAACCCGCTTCGTGGCTCCGCCTAATCCAACCCTAAACCATTTTCCTTATCCAAGGTCACTAAACCAGCAAGAAACTGAACCCTAAGAGGGTATTGGTGAACCCTTTCGTGGATGTGATTCAAAAATGGGGCACTGAACCTTAAGAGTATGGTACTGCATAAGACGGGACGGAAAAGGGTTTAGGGTTGGATTAGGCGAACCCGCTTCGCGGCTCCGCCTAATCCAACCCTAAACCCTTTTCCTTATTCAAGGTCACTAAACCCGCAAGAAACTGAACCCTAAGAGGGTATTGGTGAACCCTGTCGTGGATGTGATTCAAAGATGGGGCACTGAACCTTAAGAGTAGGGGTACTGCATAAGACGGGACGGAAAAGGGTTTAGGGTTGGATTAGGCGGACCCGCTTCGCGGCTCCGCCTAATCCAACCCTAAACCCTTTTCCTTATTGAAGGTCACTAAACCCGCAAGAAACTGAACCCTAAGAGGGTATTGGTAAACTCTTTCGTGGATGTGATTCAAAAATGGGGCACTGAACCTTAAGAGTAGGGTAATGCATAAGACGGGACGGAAAAGGGTTTAGGGTTAGATTAGGCGGACCCGCTTCGCGGCTCCGCCTAATCCAACCCTAAACCCTTTTCCTTATTCAAGGTCACTAAACCCGCAAGAAATTGAACCCTAAGAGGGTATTGGTGAACCCTGTCGTGGATGTGATTCAAAGATGGGGCACTGAACCTTAAGAGTAGGGTACTGCATAAGACGGGACGGAAAAGGGTTTAGGGTTGGATTAGGCGAACCCGCTTCGCGGCTCCGCCTAATCCAACCCTAAACCCTTTTCCTTATTCAAGGTCACTAAACCCGCAAGAAACTGAACCCTAAGAGGGTATTGGTGAACCCTGCCGTGGATATGATTCAAAGAAGGGGCACTGAACCTTAAGAGTAGGGTACTGCATAAGACGGGACGGAAAAGGTCACTAAACCCGCAAGAAACTGAACCCTAAGAGGGTATTGGTGAACCTTGTCGTGGATGTGATACAAAGATGGGGCACTGAACCTTAAGAGTAGAGTACTGCATAAGACGGGACGGAAAAGGGTTTAGGGTTGGATTAGGCGGACCCGCTTCGCGGCTTCGCCTAATCCAACCCTAAACCCTTTTCCTTATTGATGGTCACTAAACCCGCAAGAAACTGAACCCTAAGAGGGTATTGGTAAACCCTTTCGTGGATGTGATTCAAAAATGGGGCACTGAACCTTAAGAGTAGGGTACTGCATAAGACGGGACGGAAAAGGGTTTAGGGTTAGATTAGGCGGAACCGCTTCGCGGCTCCGCCTAATCCAACCCTAAACCCTTTTCCTTATTCAAGGTCACTAAACCCGCAAGAAACTGAACCCTAACAGGGTATTGGTGAACCTTGTCGTGGATGTGATACAAAGATGGGGCACTGAACCTTAAGAGTAGGGTACTGCATAAGACGGGACGGAAAAGGGTTTAGGGTTGGATTAGGCGGACCCGCTTCGCGGCTCCGCCTATTCCAACCCTAAACCTTTTTCCTTATTCAAGGTCACTAAACCCGCAAGAAACTGAACCCTAAGAGGGTATTGGTGAACCCTGTCGTGGATGTGATTCAAAGATGGGACACTGAACCTTAAGAGTAGGGTACTGCATAAGACGGGACGGAAAAGGGTTTAGGGTTGGATTAGGCGAACCCGCTTCCCGGCTATGCCTAATCCAACCCTAAACCCTTTTCCTTATTCAAGGTCACTAAACCCGCAAGAAACTGAACCCTAAGAGGGTATTGGTGAACCCTGTCGTGGATGTGATTCAAAGATGGGGCACTGAACCTTAAGAGTAGGGTACTGCATAAGACGAAACGGAAAAGGGTTTAGGGTTGGATTAGGCGGACTCGCTTCGCGGCTCCGCCTAATCCAACCCTAAACCCTTTTCCTTATTCAAGGTCACTAAACCCGCAAGAAACTGAACCCTAAGAGGGTAATGGTGAACCCTGTCGTGGATGTGATTCAGAGATGGGGCACTGAACCTTAAGAGTAGGGTACTGCATAAGACGGGACGGAAAAGGGTTTTAGGTTGGATTAGGCGAACCCGCTTCGCGGCTCTGCCTAATCCAACCCTAAACCCTTTTCCTTATTCAAGGTCACTAAACCCGCAAGAAACTAAACCCTAAGAGGGTATTGGTGAACCCTGTCGTGGATGTGATTCAAAGATGGAGCACTGAACCTTAAGAGTAGGGTACTGCATAAGACAGGACGGAAAAGTGTTTAGGGTTGGATTAGGCGGACCCGTTTCGCGACGCCGCCTAATCCAACCCTAAACCCTTTTCCTTATTCAAGGTCACTAAACCCGCAAGAAACTGAACCCTAACAGGGTATTGGTGAACCTTGTCGTGGATGTGATACAAAGATGGGGCACTGAACCTTAAGAGTAGGGTACTGCATAAGACGGGACGGAAAAGGGTTTAGGGTTGGATTAGGCGGACCCGCTTCGCGGCTCCGCCTATTCCAACCCTAAACCTTTTTCCTTATTCAAGGTCACTAAACCCGCAAGAAACTGAACCCTAAGAGGGTATTGGTGAACCCTGTCGTGGATGTGATTCAAAGATGGGACACTGAACCTTAAGAGTAGGGTACTGCATAAGACGGGACGGAAAAGGGTTTAGGGTTGGATTAGGCGAACCCGCTTCCCGGCTATGCCTAATCCAACCCTAAACCCTTTTCCTTATTCAAGGTCACTAAACCCGCAAGAAACTGAACCCTAAGAGGGTATTGGTGAACCCTGTCGTGGATGTGATTCAAAGATGGGGCACTGAACCTTAAGAGTAGGGTACTGCATAAGACGAAACGGAAAAGGGTTTAGGGTTGGATTAGGCGGACTCGCTTCGCGGCTCCGCCTAATCCAACCCTAAACCCTTTTCCTTATTCAAGGTCACTAAACCCGCAAGAAACTGAACCCTAAGAGGGTAATGGTGAACCCTGTCGTGGATGTGATTCAGAGATGGGGCACTGAACCTTAAGAGTAGGGTACTGCATAAGACGGGACGGAAAAGGGTTTTAGGTTGGATTAGGCGAACCCGCTTCGCGGCTCTGCCTAATCCAACCCTAAACCCTTTTCCTTATTCAAGGTCACTAAACCCGCAAGAAACTAAACCCTAAGAGGGTATTGGTGAACCCTGTCGTGGATGTGATTCAAAGATGGAGCACTGAACCTTAAGAGTAGGGTACTGCATAAGACAGGACGGAAAAGTGTTTAGGGTTGGATTAGGCGGACCCGTTTCGCGACGCCGCCTAATCCAACCCTAAACCCTTTTCCTTATTCAAGGTCACTAAACCCGCAAGAAACTAAACCCTAAGAGGGTATTGGTGAACCCTGTCGTGGATGTGATTCAGAGATGGGGCACTGAACCTTAAGAGTAGGGTACTGCATAAGACGGGACGGAAAAGGGTTTTGGTTTGGATTAGGCAAACCCGCTTCGCGGCTCTGCCTAATCCAACCCCAAACCCTTTTCCTTATTCAAGGTCACTAAACCCGCAAGAAACTAAACCCTAAGAGGGTATTGGTGAACCCTGTCGTGGATGTGATTCAAAGATGGGGCACTGAACCTTAAGAGTAGGGTACTGCATAAGACGGGACTGAAAAGGGTTTAGGGTTGGATTAGGCGGACCCGCTTCGCGGCTCCACCTAATCCAACCCTAAACCCTTTTCCTTATTCAAGGTCACTAAACCCGCAAGAAACTGAACCCTAAGAGGGTATTGGTGAACCCTGTCGTGGATGTGATTCAAAGATGGGGCACTGAACCTTAAGAGTAGGGTACTGCATAAGACGAGACGGAAAAGGGTTTAGGGTTTGATTAGGCGGACTCGCTTCGGGCTCCGCCTAATCCAACCCTAAACCCTTTTCCTTATTCAAGGTCACTAAACCCGCAAGAAACTGAACCCTAAGAGGGTATTGGTGAACCCTGTCGTGGATGTGATTCAAAGATGGGACACTGAACCTTAAGAGTAGGGTACTGCATAAGACGGGACGGAAAAGGGTTTAGGGTTGGATTACACGAACCCGCTTCCCGGCTCCACCTAATCCAACCCTAAACCCTTTTCCTTATTCAAGGTCACTAAACCCGCAAGAAACTGAACCCTAAGAGGGTATTGGTGAACCCTGTCGTGGATGTGATTCAATGATGGGGCACTGAACCTTAAGAGTAGGGTACTGCATAAGACGAAACGGAAAAGGGTTTAGGGTTTGATTAGGCAGACTCGCTTCGCGGCTCCGCCTAATCTAACCCTAAACCCTTTTCCTTATTCAAGGTCACTAAACCCGCAAGAAACTGAACCCTAAGAGGGTATTGGTGAACCCTGTCGTGGATGTGATTCAAAGATGGGGCACTGATCCTTAAGAGTAGGGTACTGCATAAGATGAGACGGAAAAGGGTTTAGGGTTTCATTAGGCGGACTCTCTTCGCGGCTCCGCCTAATCCAACCCTAAACCCTTTTCCTTATTCAAGGTCACTAAACCCGCAAGAAACTGAACCCTAAGAGGGTATTGGTGAACCCTGTCGTGGATGTGATTCAAAGATGGGACACTGAACCTTAAGAGTAGGGTACTGCATAAGACGGGACGGAAAAGGGTTTAGGGTTGGATTAGGCGAACCCGCTTCCCGGCTCCACCTAATCCAACCCTAAACCCTTTTCCTTATTCAACGTCACTAAACCCGCAAGAAACTGAACCCTAAGAGGGTATTGGTGAACCCTGTCGTGGATGTGATTCAAAGATGGGGCACTGAACCTTAAGAGTAGGGTACTGCATAAGACGGGACGGAAAAGGGTTTAGGGTTGGATTAGGTGGAGCCGCTTCGCGGCTCCGCCTAATCCAACCCTAAACCCTTCTCCTTATTTAAGGTCACTAAACCCGCAAGAAACTGAACCCTAAGAGGGTATTGGTGAACCCTGTCGTGGATGTGATTCAAAGATGGGGCACTGAACCTTAAGAGTAGGGTACAGCATAAGACGAAACGGAAAAGGGTTTAGGGTTTGATTAGGCGGACTCGCTTCGCGGCTCCGCCTAATCCAACCCTAAACCCTTTTCCTTATTCAAGGTCACTAAACCTGCAAGAAACTGAACCCTAAGAGGGTATTCGTGAACCCTGTCGTGGATGTGATTCAAAGATGGAGCACTGAACCTTAAGAGTAGGGTACTGCATAAGACAGGACGGAAAAGTGTTTAGGGTTGGATTAGGCGGACCCGTTTCGCGACGCCGCCTAATCCAACCCTAAACCCTTTTCCTTATTCAAGGTCACTAAACCCGCAAGAAACTAAACCCTAAGAGGGTATTGGTGAACCCTGTCGTGGATGTGATTCAAAGATGGGGCACTGAACCTTAAGAGTAGGGTACTGCATAAGACGGGACTGAAAAGGGTTTAGGGTTGGATTACGCGAACCCGCTTCCCGGCTCCGCCTAATCCAACCCTAAACCCTTTTCCTTATTCAAGGTCACTAAACCCGCAAGAAACTGAACCCTAAGAGGGTATTGGTGAACCCTGTCGTGGATGTGATTCAAAGATGGGGCACTGAACCTTAAGAGTAGGGTACTGCATAAGACGAAACGGAAAAGGGTTTAGGGTTTGATTAGGCGGACTCGCTTCGCGGCTCCGCCTAATCTAACCCTAAACCCTTTTCCTTATTCAAGGTCACTAAACCCGCAAGAAACTGAACCCTAAGAGGGTATTGGTGAACCCTGTCGTGGATGTGATTCAAAGATGGGGCACTGATCCTTAAGAGTAGGGTACTGCATAAGACGAGACGGAAAAGGGTTTAGGGTTTGATTAGGCGGACTCTCTTCGCGGCTCCGCCTAATCCAACCCTAAACCCTTTTCCTTATTCAAGGTCACTAAACCCGCAAGAAACTGAACCCTAAGAGGGTATTGGTGAACCCTGTCGTGGATGTGATTCAAAGATGGGACACTGAACCTTAAGAGTAGGGTACTGCATAAGACGGGACGGAAAAGGGTTTAGGGTTGGATTAGGCAAACCCGCTTCCCGGCTCCGCCTAATCCAACCCTAAACCCTTTTCCTTATTCAACGTCACTAAACCCGCAAGAAACTGAACCCTAAGAGGGTATTGGTGAACCCTGTCGTGGATGTGATTCAAAGATGGGGCACTGAACCTTAAGAGTAGGGTACTGCATAAGACGGGACGGAAAAGGGTTTAGGGTTGGATTAGGTGGACCCGTTTCGCGACGCCGCCTAATCCAACCCTAAACCCTTTTCCTTATTCAAGGTCACTAAACCTGCAAGAAACTAAACCCTAAGAGGGTATTGGTGACCCCTGTCGTGGATGTGATTCAAAGATGGGGCACTGAACCTTAAGAGTAGGGTACTGCATAAGACGAAACGGAAAAGGGTTTAGGGTTTGATTAGGCGGACTCGCTTCGCGGCTCCGCCTAATCTAACCCTAAACCCTTTTCTTTATTCAAGGTCACTAAACCCGCAAGAAACTGAACCCTAAGAGGGTATTGGTGAACCCTGTTGTGGATGTGATTCAAAGATGGCGCACTGATCCTTAAGAGTAGGGTACTGCATAAGACGAGACGGAAAAGGGTTTAGGGTTTGATTAGGCGGACTCGCTTCGCGGCTCCGCCTAATCCAACCCTAAACCCTTTTCCTTATTCAAGGTCACTAAACCCGCAAGAAACTGAACCCTAAGAGGGTATTGGTGAACCCTGTCGTGGATGTGATTCAAAGATGGGACACTGAACCTTAAGAGTAGGGTACTGCATAAGACGGGACGAAAAAGGGTTTATGGTTGGATTAGGCGAACCCGCTTCCCGGCTCCGCCTAATCCAACCCTAAACCCTTTTCCTTATTCAACGTCACTAAACCCGCAAGAAACTGAACCCTAAGAGGGTATTGGTGAACCCTATCGTGGATGTGATTCAAAGATGGGGCACTGAACCTTAAGAGTAGGGTACTGCATAAGACGGGACGGAAAAGGGTTTAGGGTTGGATTAAATGGACCCGCTTCGCGGCTCCGCCTAATCCAACCCTAAACCCTTCTCCTTATTTAAGGTCACTAAACCCGCAAGAAACTGAACCCTAAGAGGGTATTGGTGAACCCTGTCGTGGATGTGATTAAAAGATGGGGCACTGAACCTTAAGAGTAGGGTACTGCATAAGACGAAACGGAAAAGGGTTTAGGGTTTGATTAGGCGGACTCGCTTCGCGGCTCCGCCTAATCCATCCCTAAACCCTTTTCCTTATTCAAGGTCACTAAACCCGCAAGAAACTGAACCCTAAGAGGGTATTGGTGAACCCTGTCGTGGATGTGATTCAAAGATGGGACACTGAACCTTAAGAGTAGGGTACTGCATAAGACGGGACGGAAAAGGGTTTGAGGTTGGATTACGCGAACCCGATTCCCGGCTCCGCCTAATCCAACCCTAAACCCTTTTCCTTATTCAAGGTCACTAAACCCGCAAGAAACTGAACCCTAAGAGGGTATTGGTGAACCCTGTCGTGGATGTGATTCAAAGATGGGGCACTGAACCTTAAGAGTAGGGTACTGCATAAGACGAAACGGAAAAGGGTTTAGGGTTTGATTAGGCGGACTCGCTTCGCGGCTCCGCCTAATCTAACCCTAAACCCTTTTCCTTATTCAAGGTCACTAAACCCGCAAGAAACTGAACCCTAAGAGGGTATTGGTGAACCCTGTCGTGGATGTGATTCAAAGATGGGACACTGAACCTTAAGAGTAGGGTACTGCATAAGACGGGACGGAAAAGGGTTTATGGTTGGATTAGGCGAACCCGCTTCCCGGCTCCGCCTAATCCAACCCTAAACCCTTTTCCTTATTCAACGTCACTAAACCCGCAAGAAACTGAACCCTAAGAGGGTATTGGTGAACCCTATCGTGGATGTGATTCAAAGATGGGGCACTGAACCTTAAGAGTAGGGTACTGCATTAGACGGGACGGAAAAGGGTTTAGGGTTGGATTAAATGGACCCGCTTCGCGGCTCCGCCTAATCCAACCCTAAACCCTTCTCCTTATTTAAGGTCACTAAACCCGCAAGAAACTGAACCCTAAGAGGGTATTGGTGAACCCTGTCGTGGATGTGATTAAAAGATGGGGCACTGAACCTTAAGAGTAGGGTACTGCATAAGACGAAACGGAAAAGGGTTTAGGGTTTGATTAGGCGGACTCGCTTCGCGGCTCCGCCTAATCCATCCCTAAACCCTTTTCCTTATTCAAGGTCACTAAACCCGCAAGAAACTGAACCCTAAGAGGGTATTGGTGAACCTTGTCGTGGATGTGATTCAAAGATGGGACACTGAACCTTAAGAGTAGGGTACTGCATAAGACGGGACGGAAAAGGGTTTAGGGTTGGATTACGCGAACCCGATTCCCGGCTCCGCCTAATCCAACCCTAAACCCTATTCCTTATTCAAGGTCACTAAACCCGCAAGAAACTGAACCCTAAGAGGGTATTGGTGAACCCTGTCGTGGATGTGATTCAAAGATGGGGCACTGAACCTTAAGAGTAGGGTACTGCATAAGACGAAACGGAAAAGGGTTTAGGGTTTGATTAGGCGGACTCGCTTCGCGGCTCCGCCTAATCTAACCCTAAACCCTTTTCCTTATTCAAGGTCAGTAAACCCGCAAGAAACTGAACCCTAAGAGGGTATTGGTGAAACCTGTCGTGGATGTGATTCAAAGATGGGGCACTGATCCTTTAGAGTAGGGTACTGCATAAGACGAGACGGAAAAGAGTTTAGGGTTTGATTAGGCGGACTCGCTTCGCGGCTCCGCCTAATCCATCCCTAAACCCTTTTCCTTATTCAAGGTCACTAAACCCGCAAGAAACTGAACCCTAAGAGGGTAATGGTGAACCCTGTCGTGGATGTGATTCAGAGATGGGGCACTGAACCTTAAGAGTAGGTACTGCATAAGACGGGACGGAAAAGGGTTTAGGGTTGGATAAGGACGACTCGCTTCGCGGCTCCGCCTAATCCAACCCTAAACCCTTTTCCTTATTCAAGGTCACTAAACCATCAAGAAACTGAACCCTAAGAGGGTATTGGTGAACCCTGTCGTGGATGTGATTCAAAGAAGGGGCACTGAACCTTAAGAGTGGGGTACTGCATAAGACGGGACGGAAAAGGTCACTAAACCCGCAAGAAACTGAACCCTAAGAGGGTATTGGTGAACCCTGTCGAGGATGTGATACAAAGATGGGGCACTGAACCTTAAGTGTAGGGTACTGCATAAGACGGAACGGAAAAGGGTTTAGGGTTGGATTAGGCGGACCCGCTTCGCGGCTCCGCCTATTCCAACCCTAAACCCTTTTCCTTATTCAAGGTCACTAAACCCGCAAGAAACTGAACCCTAAGAGGGTATTGGTGAACCCTGTCGTGGATGTGATTCAAAGATGGGACACTGAACCTTATGAGTAGGGTACTACATAAGACGGGACGGAAAAGTGTTTAGGGTTGGATTAGGCGGACCCGCTTCGCGACGCCGCCTACTCCAACCCTAAACCCTTTTCCTTATTCAAGGTCACTAAACCCGCAAGAAACTAAACCCTAAGAGGGTATTGGTGAACCCTGTCGTGGATGTGATTCAGAGATGGGGCACTGAACCTTAGGAGTAGGGTACTGCATAAGACGGGACGGAAAAGGGTTTTGGTTTGGATTAGGCAAACCCGCTTCGCGGCTCTGCCTAATCCAACCCCATACCCTTTTCTTATTCAAGGTCACTAAACCCGCAAGAAACTAAACCCTAAGAGGGTATTGGTGAACCCTGTGGTGGATGTGATTCAAAGATGGGGAACTGAACCTTAAGAGTAGGGTACTGCATAAGACGGGACTGAAAAGGGTTTAGGGTTGGATTAGGCGGACCCGCTTCGCGGCTCCACCTAATCCAACCCTAAACCCTTTTCCTTATTCAAGGTCACTAAACCCGCAAGAAACTGAACCCTAAGAGGGTATTGGTGAACCCTGTCGTGGATGTGATTCAAAGATGGGGCACTGAACCTTAAGAGTAGGGTACTACATAAGACGGGACGGAAAAGGTCACTAAACCCGCAAGAAACTGAACCCTAAGAGGGTATTGGTGAACCCTGTCGAGGATGTGATACAAAGATGGGGCACTGAACCTTAAGAGTAGGGTACTGCATAAGACGGGACGGAAAAGGGTTTAGGGTTGGATTAGGCGGACCCGCTTCGCGGCTCCGCCTATTCCAACCCTAAACCCTTTTCCTTATTCAAGGTCACTAAACCCGCAAGAAACTGAACCCTAAGAGGGTGTTGGTGAACCCTGTCGTGGATGTGATTCAAAGATGGGACACTGAACCTTAAGAGTAGGGTACTGCATAAGACGGGACGGAAAAGGGTTTAGGGTTGGATTAGGTGAACCCGCTTCCCGGCTCCGCCTAATCCAACCCTAAACCCTTTTCCTTATTCAAGGTCACTAAACCCGCAAGAAACTGAACCCTAAGAGTGTATTGGTGAACCCTGTCGTGGATGTGATTCAAAGAAGGGGCACTGAACCTTAAGAGTGGGGTACTGCATAAGACGGGACGGAAAAGGGTTTAGGGTTCGATTAGGCGGACTCGCTTCGCGGCTCCGCCTAATCCAACCCTAAACCCTTTTCCTTATTCAAGGTCACTAAACCCGCAAGAAACTGAACCCTAAGAGAGTATTGGTGAACCCTGTCGTGGATGTGATTCAAAGATGGGACACTGAACCTTAAGAGTAGGGTACTGCATAAGACGGGACGGAAAAGGGTTTTAGGTTGGATTAGGCGAACCCGCTTCGCGGCTCTGCCTAATCTAACCCTAAACCCTTTTCCTTATTCAAGGTCACTAATCCCGCAAGAAACTAAACCCTAAGAGGGTATTGGTGAACCCTGTCGTGGATGTGATTCAAAGATGGAGCACTGAACCTTAAGAGAAGGGTAGTGCATAAGACAGGACAGAAAAGTGTTTAGGGTTGGATTAGGCGGACCCGCTTCGCGCCGCCGCCTAATCCAACCCTAAACCCTTTTCCTTATTCAAGGTCACTAAACCCGCAAGAAACTAAACCCTAAGAGGGTATTGGTGAACCCTGTCGTGGATGTGATTCAAAGATGGGACACTGAACCTTAAGAGTAGGGTACTGCTTAAGACGGGACGGAAAAGGGTTTAGGGTTGGATTAGGCGGACCCGCTTCGCGGCTCCGCCTATTCCAACCCTAAACCCTTTTCCTTATTCAAGGTCACTAAACCCGCAAGAAACTGAACCCTAAGAGGGTGTTGGTGAACCCTGTCGTGGATGTGATTCAAAGATGGGACACTGAACCTTAAGAGTAGGGTACTGCATAAGACGGGACGGAAAAGGGTTTAGGGTTGGATTAGGTGAACCCGCTTCCCGGCTCCGCCTAATCCAACCCTAAACCCTTTTCCTTATTCAAGGTCACTAAACCCGCAAGAAACTGAACCCTAAGAGTGTATTGGTGAACCCTGTCGTGGATGTGATTCAAAGAAGGGGCACTGAACCTTAAGAGTGGGGTACTGCATAAGACGGGACGGAAAAGGGTTTAGGGTTCGATTAGGCGGACTCGCTTCGCGGCTCCGCCTAATCCAACCCTAAACCCTTTTCCTTATTCAAGGTCACTAAACCCGCAAGAAACTGAACCCTAAGAGAGTATTGGTGAACCCTGTCGTGGATGTGATTCAAAGATGGGACACTGAACCTTAAGAGTAGGGTACTGCATAAGACGGGACGGAAAAGGGTTTTAGGTTGGATTAGGCGAACCCGCTTCGCGGCTCTGCCTAATCTAACCCTAAACCCTTTTCCTTATTCAAGGTCACTAATCCCGCAAGAAACTAAACCCTAAGAGGGTATTGGTGAACCCTGTCGTGGATGTGATTCAAAGATGGAGCACTGAACCTTAAGAGAAGGGTAGTGCATAAGACAGGACAGAAAAGTGTTTAGGGTTGGATTAGGCGGACCCGCTTCGCGCCGCCGCCTAATCCAACCCTAAACCCTTTTCCTTATTCAAGGTCACTAAACCCGCAAGAAACTAAACCCTAAGAGGGTATTGGTGAACCCTGTCGTGGATGTGATTCAAAGATGGGACACTGAACCTTAAGAGTAGGGTACTGCTTAAGACGGGACGGAAAAGGGTTTAGGGTTGGATTAGGCGAACCCGCTTCCCGGCTCCGCCTAATCCAACCTTAAACCCTTTTCCTTATTCAAGGTCACTAAACTCGCAAGAAACTGAACCCTAAGAGGGTATTGGTGAACCCTGTCGTGGATGTGATTCAAAAATGGGGCACTGAACCTTAAGAGTAGGGTACTGCATAAGACGAAACAGAAAAGGGTTTAGGGTTTGATTAGGCGGACTCGCTTCGCGGCTCCGCCTAATCCAACCCTAAACCCTTTTTCTTATTCAAGGTCACTAAACCCGCAAGAAACTGAACCCTAAGAGGGTATTGGTGAACCTTGTCATGGATGTGATTCAGAGATGGGGCACAGAACCTTAAGAGTAGGGTACTGCATAAGACGGGACTGAAAAGGGTTTAGGGTCTGATTAGGCGGACTCGCTTCGCGGCTACGCCTAATCCAACCCTAAACCCTTTTCCTTATTCAAGGTCACTAAACCCGCAAGAAACTGAACCCTAAGAGGGTATTGGTGAACCCTGTCGTGGATGTGATTCAAAGATGGGACACTGAACCTTAAGAGTAGGCTACTGCATAAGACGAAACGGAAAAGGGTTTAGGGTTCGATTAGGCGGACTCGCTTCGCGGCTCCGCCTAATCCAACCCTAAACCCTTTTCCTTATTCAAGGTCACTAAACCCGCAAGAAACTGAACCCTAAGAGGGTATTGGTGAACCCTGTCGTGGATGTGATTCAAAGATGGGACACTGAACCTTAAGAGTAGGGTACTGCATAAGACGGGACGGAAAAGGGTTTTAGGTTGGATTAGGCGAACCCGCTTCGCGGCTCTGCCTAATCTAACCCTAAACCCTTATCCTTATTCAAGGTCACTAATCCCGCAAGAAACTAAACCCTAAGAGGGTATTGGTGAACCCTGTCTTGGATGTGATTCAAAGATGGAGCACTGAACCTTAAGAGAAGGGTACTGCATAAGACAGGATAGAAAAGTGTTTAGGGTTGGATTAGGCGGACCCGCTTCGCGCCGCCGCCTAATCCAACCCTAAACCCTTTTCCTTATTCAAGGTCACTAAACCCGCAAGAAACTAAACCCTAAGAGGGTATTGGTGAACCCTGTCGTGGATGTGATTCAAAGATGGGACACTGAACCTTAAGAGTAGGGTACTGCTTAAGACGGGACGGAAAAGGGTTTAGGGTTGGATTAGGCGAACCCGCTTCCCGGCTCCGCCTAATCCAACCCTAAACCATTTTCCTTATTCAAGGTCACTAAACTCGCAAGAAACTGAACCCTAAGAGGGTATTGGTGAACCCTGTCGTGGATGTGATTCAAAAATGGGGCACTGAACCTTAAGAGTAGGGTACTGCATAAGACGAAACGGAAAAGGGTTTAGGGTTTGATTAGGCGGACTCGCTTCGCGGCTCCGCCTAATCCAACCCTAAACCCTTTTTCTTATTCAAGGTCACTAAACCCGCAAGAAACTGAACCCTAAGAGGGTATTGGTGAACCTTGTCATGGATGTGATTCAGAGATGGAGCACTGAACCTTAAGAGTAGGGTACTGCATAAGACGGGACTGAAAAGGGTTTAGGGTCTGATTAGGCGGACTCGCTTCGCGGCTACGCCTAATCCAACCCTAAACCCTTTTCCTTATTCAAGGTCACTAAACCCGCAAGAAACTGAACCCTAAGAGGGTATTGGTGAACCCTGTCGTGGATGTGATTCAAAGATGGGACACTGAACCTTAAGAGTAGGGTACTGCTTAAGACGGGACGGAAAAGGGTTTAGGGTTGGATTAGGCGAACCCGCTTCCCGGCTCCGCCTAATCCAACCCTAAACCCTTTTCCTTATTCAAGGTCACTAAACTCGCAAGAAACTGAACCCTAAGAGGGTATTGGTGAACCCTATCGTGGATGTGATTCAAAGATGGGGCACTGAACCTTAAGTGTAGGGTACTGCATAAGACGGGACGGAAAAGGGTTTTAGGTTGGATTAGGCGAACCCGCTTCGCGGCTCCGCCTAATCCAACCCTAAACCCTTCTCCTTATTCAAGGTCACTAAACCCGCAAGAAACTGAACCCTAAGAGGGTATTGGTGAACCCTATCGTGGATGTGATTCAAAGATGGGACACTGAACCTTAAGAGTAGGGTACTGCATAAGACGGGACGAAAAAGGGTTTAGGGTTGGATTAGGCGAACCTGCTTCGCGGCTCCGCCTAATCCAACCCTAAACCCTTTTCCTTATTCAAGGTCACTAAACCCGCAAGAAACTGAACCCTAAGAGGGTATTGGTGAACCCTCTCGTGGATGTGATTCAAAGATGGGGCACTGAACCTTAAGAGTAGGGTACTGCATAAGACGAGACGGAAAAGGGTTTAGGGTTTGATTAGGCGGACCCGCTTCCCGGCTCCGCCTAATCCAACCCTAAACCCTTTTCCTTATTCAAGGTCACTAAACTCGCAAGAAACTGAACCCTAAGAGGGTATTGGTGAACCCTGTCATGGATGTGATTCAAAAATGGGGCACTGAACCTTAAGAGTAGGGTACTGCATAAGACGAAACGGAAAAGGGTTTAGGGTTTGATTAGGCGGACTCGCTTCGCGGCTCCGCCTAATCCAACCCTAAACCCTTTTTCTTATTCAAGGTCACTAAACCCGCAAGAAACTGAACCCTAAGAGGGTATTGGTGAACCCTGTCGTGGATGTGATTCAAAGATGGGGCACTGAACCTTAAGAGTAGGGTACTGCATAAGACGGGACTGAAAAGGGTTTAGGGTCTGATTAGGCGGACTCGCTTCGCGGCTCCGCCTAATCCAACCCTAAACCCTTTTCCTTATTCAAGGTCACTAAACCCGCAAGAAACTGAACCCTAAGAGGGTATTGGTGAACCCTGTCGTGGATGTGATTCAAAGATGGGGCACTGAACCTTAAGAGTAGGGTACTACATAAGACAGGACGGAAAAGGGTTTTAGGTTGGATTAGGCGAACCCGCTTCGCGGCTCTGCCTAATCTAACCCTAAACCCTTATCCTTATTCAAGGTCACTAATCCCGCAAGAAACTAAACCCTAAGAGGGTATTGGTGAACCCTGTCGTGGATGTGATTCAAAGATGGAGCACTGAACCTTAAGAGAAGGGTACTGCATAAGACAGGACAGAAAAGTGTTTAGGGTTGGATTAGGCGGACCCGCTTCGCGCCGCCGCCTAATCCAACCCTAAACCCTTTTCCTTATTCAAGGTCACTAAACCCGCAAGAAACTAAACCCTAAGAGGGTATTGGTGAACCCTGTCGTGGATGTGATTCAAAGATGGGACACTGAACCTTAAGAGTAGGGTACTGCTTAAGACGGGACGGAAAAGGGTTTAGGGTTGGATTAGGCGAACCCGCTTCCCGGCTCCGCCTAATCCAACCCTAAACCCTTTTCCTTATTCAAGGTCACTAAACTCGCAAGAAACTGAACCCTAAGAGGGTATTGGTGAACCCTGTCGTGGATGTGATTCAAAAATGGGGCACTGAACCTTAAGAGTAGGGTACTGCATAAGACGAAACGGAAAAGGGTTTAGGGTTTGATTAGGCGGACTCGCTTCGCGGCTCCGCCTAATCCAACCCTAAACCCTTTTTCTTATTCAAGGTCACTAAACCCGCAAGAAACTGAACCCTAAGAGGGTATTGGTGAACCTTGTCATGGATGTGATTCAGAGATGGGGCACTGAACCTTAAGAGTAGGGTACTGCATAAGACGGGACTGAAAAGGGTTTAGGGTCTGATTAGGCGGACTCGCTTCGCGGCTACGCCTAATCCAACCCTAAACCCTTTTCCTTATTCAAGG
This sequence comes from Agrostemma githago, assembly GCA_958450325.1. Taxonomy (NCBI): domain Eukaryota; kingdom Viridiplantae; phylum Streptophyta; class Magnoliopsida; order Caryophyllales; family Caryophyllaceae; genus Agrostemma; species Agrostemma githago. The sequence goes on from OY288245.1 coordinate 42,523,968, forward strand.
TCACTAAACCCGCAAGAAACTGAACCCTAAGAGGGTATTGGTGAACCCTGTCGTGGATGTGATTCAAAGATGGGACACTGAACCTGAAGAGTAGGGTACTGCTTAAGACGGGACGGAAAAGGGTTTAGGGTTGGATTAGGCGAACCCGCTTCCCGGCTCCGCCTAATCCAACCCTAAACCCTTTTCCTTATTCAAGGTCACTAAACTCGCAAGAAACTGAACCCTAAGAGGGTATTGGTGAACCCTGTCGTGGATGTGATTCAAAGATGGGGCACTGAACCTTAAGAGTAGGGTACTGCATAAGACGGGACGGAAAAGGGTTTTAGGTTGGATTAGGCGAACCCGCTTCGCGGCTCCGCCTAATCCAACCCTAAACCCTTCTCCTTATTCAAGGTCACTAAACCCGCAAGAAACTGAACCCTAAGAGGGTATTGGTGAACCCTATCGTGGATGTGATTCAAAGATGGGACACTGAACCTTAAGAGTAGGGTACTGCATAAGACGGGACGAAAAAGGGTTTAGGGTTGGATTAGGCGAACCTGCTTCGCGGCTCCGCCTAATCCAACCCTAAACCCTTTTCCTTATTCAAGGTCACTAAACCCGCAAGAAACTGAACCCTAAGAGGGTATTGGTGAACCCTCTCGTGGATGTGATTCAAAGATGGGGCACTGAACCTTAAGAGTAGGGTACTGCATAAGACGAGACGGAAAAGGGTTTAGGGTTTGATTAGGCGGACCCGCTTCCCGGCTCCGCCTAATCCAACCCTAAACCCTTTTCCTTATTCAAGGTCACTAAACTCGCAAGAAACTGAACCCTAAGAGGGTATTGGTGAACCCTGTCGTGGATGTGATTCAAAAATGGGGCACTGAACCTTAAGAGTAGGGTACTGCATAAGACGAAACGGAAAAGGGTTTAGGGTTTGATTAGGCGGACTCGCTTCGCGGCTCCGCCTAATCCAACCCTAAACCCTTTTTTCTTATTCAAGGTCACTAAACCCGCAAGAAACTGAACCCTAAGAGGGTATTGGTGAACCTTGTCATGGATGTGATTCAGAGATGGGGCACTGAACCTTAAGAGTAGGGTACTGCATAAGACGGGACTGAAAAGGGTTTAGGGTCTGATTAGGCGGACTCGCTTCGCGGCTACGCCTAATCCAACCCTAAACCCTTTTCCTTATTCAAGGTCACTAAACCCGCAAGAAACTGAACCCTAAGAGGGTATTGGTGAACCCTGTCGTGGATGTGATTCAAAGATGGGACACTGAACCTTAAGAGTAGGGTACTGCTTAAGACGGGACGGAAAAGGGTTTAGGGTTGGATTAGGCGAACCCGCTTCCCGGCTCCGCCTAATCCAACCCTAAACCCTTTTCCTTATTCAAGGTCACTAAACTCGCAAGAAACTGAACCCTAAGAGGGTATTGGTGAACCCTGTCGTGGATGTGATTCAAAGATGGGGCACTGAACCTTAAGAGTAGGGTACTGCATAAGACGGGACGGAAAAGGGTTTTAGGTTGGATTAGGCGAACCCGCTTCGCGGCTCCGCCTAATCCAACCCTAAACCCTTCTCCTTATTCAAGGTCACTAAACCCGCAAGAAACTGAACCCTAAGAGGGTATTGGTGAACCCTATCGTGGATGTGATTCAAAGATGGGACACTGAACCTTAAGAGTAGGGTACTGCATAAGACGGGACGAAAAAGGGTTTAGGGTTGGATTAGGCGAACCTGCTTCGCGGCTCCGCCTAATCCAACCCTAAACCCTTTTCCTTATTCAAGGTCACTAAACCCGCAAGAAACTGAACCCTAAGAGGGTATTGGTGAACCCTCTCGTGGATGTGATTCAAAGATGGGGCACTGAACCTTAAGAGTAGGGTACTGCATAAGACGAGACGGAAAAGGGTTTAGGGTTTGATTAGGCGGACTCGCTTCGCGGCTCCGCCTAATCCAACCCTAAACCCTTTTCCTTATTCAAGGTCACTAAACCCGCAAGAAACTGAACCCTAAGAGGGTATTGGTGAACCCTGTCGTGGATGTGATTCAAAGATGGGACACTGAACCTTAAGAGTAGGGTACTGCATAAGACGGGACGGAAAAGGGTTTTAGGTTGGATTAAGCGAACCCGCTTCGCGGCTCTGCCTAATCCAACCCTAAACCCTTTTCCTTATTCAAGGTCACTAATCCCGCAAGAAACTAAACCCTAAGAGGGTATTGGTGAACCCTGTCGTGGATGTGATTCAAAGATGGAGCACTGAACCTTAAGAGAAGGGTACTGCATAAGACAGGACGGAAAAGTGTTTAGGGTTGGATTAGGCAGACCCGCTTCGCGCCGCCGCCTAATCCAACCCTAAACCCTTTTCCTTATTCAAGGTCACTTAACCCGCAAGAAACTAAACCCTAAGAGGGTATGGGTGAACCCTGTCGTGGATGTGATTCAGAGATGGGGCACTGAACCTTAAGAGTAGGGTACTGCATAAGACGGGACGGAAAAGGGTTTAGGTTTGGATTAGGCAAACCCGCTTCGCGGCTCTGCCTAATCCAACCCCAATCCCTTTTCCTTATTCAAGGTCACTAAACCCGCAAGAAACTAAACCCTAAGAGGTTATTGGTGAACCCTGTCGTGGATGTGATTCAAATATGGGGCACTGAACCTTAAGAGTAGGGTACTGCATAAGACGGGACTGAAAAGGGTTTAGGGTTTGATTAGGCGGACTCGCTTCGCGGCTCCGCCTAATCCAACCCTAAACCCTTTTCCTTATTCAAGGTCACTAAACCCGCAAGAAACTGAACCCTAAGAGGGTATTGGTGAACCCTGTCGTGGATGTGATTCAAAGATGGGACACTGAACCTTAAGAGTAGGGTACTGCATAAGACGGGACGGAAAAGGGTTTTAGGTTGGATTAGGCGAACCCGCTTCGCGGCTCCGCCTATTCCAACCCTAAACCCTTTTCCTTATTCAAGGTCACTAAACCCGCAAGAAACTGAACCCTAAGAGGGTATTGGTGAACCCTGTCGTGGATGTGATTCAAAGATGGGACACTGAACCTTAAGAGTAGGGTACTGCATAAGACGGGACGGAAAAGGGTTTAGGGTTGGATTAGGCGAACCCGCTTCCCGGCTCCGCCTAATCCTACCCCAAACCCTTTTCCTTATTCAAGGTCACTAAACCCGCAAGAAACTGAACCCTAAGAGGGTATTGGTGAACCCTGTCGTGGATGTGATTCAAAGATGGGGCACTGAACCTTAAGAGTAGGGTACTGCATAAGACGGGACGGAAAAGGGTTTAGGGTTGTATTAGGCGAACCCGCTTTGCGGCTCCGCCTAATCCAACCCTAAACCCTTTTCCTTATTCAAGGTCACTAAACCCGCAAGAAACTAAACCCTAAGAGGGTATTGGTGAACCCTGTCGTGGATGTGATTCAAAGATGGGGCACTGAACCTTAAGAGTAGGGTACTGCATAAGACGGAACGGAAAAGGGTTTAGGGTTGGATTAGGCGAAACCGCTTCGCGGCTCCGCCTAATGCAACCCTAAACCCTTTTCCTTATTCAAAGTCACTAAACCCGCAAGAAACTGAACCCTAATGGTGAACCCTGTCGTGGATGTGATTCAAAGATGGGGCACTGAACCTTAACAGTAGGTTACTGCATAATATGGGACGGAAAAGGGTTTACGGTTGGATTAGGCGAACCCGCTTCGCGGCTCCGCCTAATCCAATCCTAAACCCTTTTCCTTATTCAAGGTCACTAAACCCGCAAGAAACTGAACCCTAAGAGGGTATTGGTGAACCCTGTCGTGGATGTGATTCAAAGATGGGACACTGAACCTTAAGAGTAGGGTACTGCATAAGACGGGACGGAAAAGGGTTTAGGGTTGGATTAGGCGAAACCGCTTCGCGGCTCCGCCTAATCCAACGCTAAACCCTTTTTCTTATTCAAGGTCACTAAACCCGCAAGAAACTGAACCCTAAGAGGGTATTGGTGAACCCTGTCGTGGATGTGATTCAGAGATGGGGCACTGAACCTTAAGAGTAGGGTACTGCATAAGACGGGACGGAAAAGGGTTTTGGGTTGGATTAGGCAAACCCGCTTCGCGGCTCTGCCTAATCCTACCCCAAACCCTTTTCCTTATTCAAGGTCACTAAACCCGCAAGAAACTGAACCCTAAGAGGGTATTGGTGAACCCTGTCGTGGATGTGATTCAAAGATGGGGCACTGAACCTTAAGAGTAGGGTACTGCATAAGACGGGACGGAAAAGGGTTTAGGGTTGTATTAGGCGAACCCGCTTCGCGGCTCCGCCTAATCCAACCCTAAACCCTTTTCCTTATTCAAGGTCACTAAACCCGCAAGAAACTAAACCCTAAGAGGGTATTGGTGAACCCTGTCGTGGATGTGATTCAAAGATGGGGCACTGAACCTTAAGAGTAGGGTACTGCATAAGACGGAACGGAAAAGGGTTTAGGGTTGGATTAGGCGAAACCGCTTCGCGGCTCCGCCTAATGCAACCCTAAACCCTTTTCCTTATTCAAAGTCACTAAACCCGCAAGAAACTGAACCCTAATGGTGAACCCTGTCGTGGATGTGATTCAAAGATGGGGCACTGAACCTTAACAGTAGGTTACTGCATAATATGGGACGGAAAAGGGTTTACGGTTGGATTAGGCGAACCCGCTTCGCGGCTCCGCCTAATCCAATCCTAAACCCTTTTCCTTATTCAAGGTCACTAAACCCGCAAGAAACTGAACCCTAAGAGGGTATTGGTGAACCCTGTCGTGGATATGATTCAAAGATTGGGCACTGAACCTTAAGAGTAGGGTACTGCATAAGACGGGACAGAAAAGGGTTTAGGGTTGGATTAGGAGAACCCGTTTCGCGGCTCCGCCTAATCCAACCCTAAACCCTTTTCCTTATTCAAGGTCACTAAACCCGCAAGAAACTGAACCCTAAGAGGGTATTGGTTAACCCTGTCGTGGATGTGATTCAAAGATGGGACACTGAACCTTAAGAGTAAGGTACTGCATAAGACGGGACGGAAAAGGGTTTAGGGTTGGATTAGGAGAACCCGTTTCGCGGCTCCGCCTAATCCAACCCTAAACCCTTTTCCTTATTCAAGGTCACTAAACCCGCAAGAAACTGAACCCTAAGAGGGTATTGGTGACCCCTGTCGTGGATGTGATTCAAAGATGGGGCACTGAACCTTAAAAGTAGGGTACTAGATAAGACGGAACGGAAAAGGGTTTAGGGTTGGATTAGGCGAACCCGCTTTGCGGATCCGCCTAATCCAACCCGAAACCCTTTTCCTTATTCAAGGTCACTAAACCCACAAGAAACTAAACCCTAAGAGGGTATTGGTGAACCCTGTCGTGGATGTGATTCAAAGATGGGGCACTGAACCTTAAGAGTAGGGTACTGCATAAGACGGAACGGAAAAGGGTTTAGGGTTGGATTAGGCGAAACCACTTCGCGGCTCCGCCTAATCCAACCCTAAACCCTTTTCCTTATTCAAAGTCACTAAACCCGCAAGAAACTGAACCCTAATGGTGAACCCTGTCGTGGATGTGATTCAAAGATGGGACACTGAACCTTAAGAGTAGGGTACTGCATAAGACGGGACGAAAAAGGGTTTAGGGTTGGATTAGGCGAACCTGCTTCGCGGCTCCACCTAATCCAACCCTAAACCCTTTTCCTTATTCAAGGTCACTAAACCCGCAAGAAACTGAACCCTAAGAGGGTATTGGTGAACCCTCTCGTGGATGTGATTCAAAGATGGGGCACTGAACCTTAAGAGTAGGGTACTGCATAAGACGAGACGGAAAAGGGTTTAGGGTTTGATTAGGCGGACCCGCTTCCCGGCTCCGCCTAATCCAACCCTAAACCCTTTTCCTTATTCAAGGTCACTAAACTCGCAAGAAAATGAACCCTAAGAGGGTATTGGTGAACCCTGTCGTGGATGTGATTCAAAAATGGGGCACTGAACCTTAAGAGTAGGGTACTGCATAAGACGAAACGGAAAAGGGTTTAGGGTTTGATTAGGCGGACTCGCTTCGCGGCTCCGCCTAATCCAACCCTAAACCCTTTTTCTTATTCAAGGTCACTAAACCCGCAAGAAACTGAACCCTAAGAGGGTATTGGTGAACCTTGTCATGGATGTGATTCAGAGATGGGGCACTGAACCTTAAGAGTAGGGTACTGCATAAGACGGGACTGAAAAGGGTTTAGGGTCTGATTAGGCGGACTCGCTTCGCGGCTACGCCTAATCCAACCCTAAACCCTTTTCCTTATTCAAGGTCACTAAACCCGCAAGAAACTGAACCCTAAGAGGGTATTGGTGAACCCTGTCGTGGATGTGATTCAAAGATGGGACACTGAACCTTAAGAGTAGGGTACTGCTTAAGACGGGACGGAAAAGGGTTTAGGGTTGGATTAGGCGAACCCGCTTCCCGGCTCCGCCTAATCCAACCCTAAACCCTTTTCCTTATTCAAGGTCACTAAACTCGCAAGAAACTGAACCCTAAGAGGGTATTGGTGAACCCTGTCGTGGATGTGATTCAAAGATGGGGCACTGAACCTTAAGAGTAGGGTACTGCATAAGACGGGACGGAAAAGGGTTTTAGGTTGGATTAGGCGAACCCGCTTCGCGGCTCCGCCTAATCCAACCCTAAACCCTTCTCCTTATTCAAGGTCACTAAACCCGCAAGAAACTGAACCCTAAGAGGGTATTGGTGAACCCTATCGTGGATGTGATTCAAAGATGGGACACTGAACCTTAAGAGTAGGGTACTGCATAAGACGGGACGAAAAAGGGTTTAGGGTTGGATTAGGCGAACCTGCTTCGCGGCTCCGCCTAATCCAACCCTAAACCCTTTTCCTTATTCAAGGTCACTAAACCCGCAAGAAACTGAACCCTAAGAGGGTATTGGTGAACCCTCTCGTGGATGTGATTCAAAGATAGGGCACTGAACCTTAAGAGAAGGGTACTGCATAAGACAGGACGGAAAAGTGTTTAGGGTTGGATTAGGCGGACCCGCTTCGCGCCGCCGCCTAATCCAACCCTAAACCCTTTTCCTTATTCAAGGTCACTTAACCCGCAAGAAACTAAACCCTAAGAGGGTATGGGTGAACCCTGTCGTGGATGTGATTCAGAGATGGGGCACTGAACCTTAAGAGTAGGGTACTACATAAGACGGGACGGAAAAGGGTTTAGGTTTGGATTAGGCAAACCCGCTTCGCGGCTCTGCCTAATCCAACCCCAATCCCTTTTCCTTATTCAAGGTCACTAAACCCGCAAGAAACTAAACCCTAAGAGGTTATTGGTGAACCCTGTCGTGGATGTGATTCAAATATGGGGCACTGAACCTTAAGAGTAGGGTACTGCATAAGACGGGACTGAAAAGGGTTTAGGGTTTGATTAGGCGGACTCGCTTCGCGGCTCCGCCTAATCCAACCCTAAACCCTTTTCCTTATTCAAGGTCACTAAACCCGCAAGAAACTGAACCCTAAGAGGGTATTGGTGAACCCTGTCGTGGATGTGATTCAAAGATGGGACACTGAACCTTAAGAGTAGGGTACTGCATAAGACGGGACGGAAAAGGGTTTTAGGTTGGATTAGGCGAACCCGCTTCGCGGCTCCGCCTAATCCAACCCTAAACCCTTTTCCTTATTCAAGGTCACTTAACCCGCAAGAAACTAAACCCTAAGAGGGTATGGGTGAACCCTGTCGTGGATGTGATTCAGAGATGGGGCACTGAACCTTAAGAGTAGGGTACTGCATAAGACGGGACGGAAAAGGGTTTAGGTTTGGATTAGGCAAACCCGCTTCGCGGCTCTGCCTAATCCAACCCCAATCCCTTTTCCTTATTCAAGGTCACTAAACCCGCAAGAAACTAAACCCTAAGAGGTTATTGGTGAACCCTGTCGTGGATGTGATTCAAATATGGGGCACTGAACCTTAAGAGTAGGGTACTGCATAAGACGGGACTGAAAAGGGTTTAGGGTTTGATTAGGCGGACTCGCTTCGCGGCTCCGCCTAATCCAACCCTAAACCCTTTTCCTTATTCAAGGTCACTAAACCCGCAAGAAACTGAACCCTAAGAGGGTATTGGTGAACCCTGTCGTGGATGTGATTCAAAGATGGGACACTGAACCTTAAGAGTAGGGTACTGCATAAGACGGGACGGAAAAGGGTTTTAGGTTGGATTAGGCGAACCCGCTTCGCGGCTCCGCCTAATCCAACCCTAAACCCTTTTCCTTATTCAAGGTCACTTAACCCGCAAGAAACTAAACCCTAAGAGGGTATGGGTGAACCCTGTCGTGGATGTGATTCAGAGATGGGGCACTGAACCTTAAGAGTAGGGTACTGCATAAGACGGGACGGAAAAGGGTTTAGGTTTGGATTAGGCAAACCCGCTTCGCGGCTCTGCCTAATCCAACCCCAATCCCTTTTCCTTATTCAAGGTCACTAAACCCGCAAGAAACTAAACCCTAAGAGGTTATTGGTGAACCCTGTCGTGGATGTGATTCAAATATGGGGCACTGAACCTTAAGAGTAGGGTACTGCATAAGACGGGACTGAAAAGGGTTTAGGGTTTGATTAGGCGGACTCGCTTCGCGGCTCCGCCTAATCCAACCCTAAACCCTTTTCCTTATTCAAGGTCACTAAACCCGCAAGAAACTGAACCCTAAGAGGGTATTGGTGAACCCTGTCGTGGATGTGATTCAAAGATGGGACACTGAACCTTAAGAGTAGGGTACTGCATAAGACGGGACGGAAAAGGGTTTTAGGTTGGATTAGGCGAACCCGCTTCGCGGCTCCGCCTATTCCAACCCTAAACCCTTTTCCTTATTCAAGGTCACTAAACCCGCAAGAAACTGAACCCTAAGAGGGTATTGGTGAACCCTGTCGTGGATGTGATTCAAAGATGGGACACTGAACCTTAAGAGTAGGGTACTGCATAAGACGGGACGGAAAAGGGTTTAGGGTTGGATTAGGCGAACCCGCTTCCCGGCTCCGCCTAATCCTACCCCAAACCCTTTTCCTTATTCAAGGTCACTAAACCCGCAAGAAACTGAACCCTAAGAGGGTATTGGTGAACCCTGTCGTGGATGTGATTCAAAGATGGGGCACTGAACCTTAAGAGTAGGGTACTGCATAAGACGGGACGGAAAAGGGTTTAGGGTTGTATTAGGCGAACCCGCTTTGCGGCTCCGCCTAATCCAACCCTAAACCCTTTTCCTTATTCAAGGTCACTAAACCCGCAAGAAACTAAACCCTAAGAGGGTATTGGTGAACCCTGTCGTGGATGTGATTCAAAGATGGGGCACTGAACCTTAAGAGTAGGGTACTGCATAAGACGGAACGGAAAAGGGTTTAGGGTTGGATTAGGCGAAACCGCTTCGCGGCTCCGCCTAATGCAACCCTAAACCCTTTTCCTTATTCAAAGTCACTAAACCCGCAAGAAACTGAACCCTAATGGTGAACCCTGTCGTGGATGTGATTCAAAGATGGGGCACTGAACCTTAACAGTAGGTTACTGCATAATATGGGACGGAAAAGGGTTTACGGTTGGATTAGGCGAACCCGCTTCGCGGCTCCGCCTAATCCAATCCTAAACCCTTTTCCTTATTCAAGGTCACTAAACCCGCAAGAAACTGAACCCTAAGAGGGTATTGGTGAACCCTGTCGTGGATGTGATTCAAAGATGGGACACTGAACCTTAAGAGTAGGGTACTGCATAAGACGGGACGGAAAAGGGTTTAGGGTTGGATTAGGCGAACCCGTTTCCCGGCTCCGCCTAATCCAACCCTAAACCCTTTTCCTTATTCAAGGTCACTAAACTCGCAAGAAACTGAACCCTAAGAGGGTATTGGTGAACCCTGTCGTGGATGTGATTCAAAGATGGGGCACTGAACCTTAAGAGTAGGGTACTGCATAAGACGGGACGGAAAAGGGTTTTAGGTTGGATTAGGCGAACCCGCTTCGCGGCTCCGCCTAATCCAACCCTAAACCCTTCTCCTTATTCAAGGTCACTAAACCCGCAAGAAACTGAACCCTAAGAGGGTATTGGTGAACCCTATCGTGGATGTGATTCAAAGATGGGACACTGAACCTTAAGAGTAGGGTACTGCATAAGACGGGACGAAAAAGGGTTTAGGGTTGGATTAGGCGAACCTGCTTCGCGGCTCCGCCTAATCCAACCCTAAACCCTTTTCCTTATTCAAGGTCACTAAACCCGCAAGAAACTGAACCCTAAGAGGGTATTGGTGAACCCTCTCGTGGATGTGATTCAAAGATGGGGCACTGAACCTTAAGAGTAGGGTACTGCATAAGACGAGACGGAAAAGGGTTTAGGGTTTGATTAGGCGGACTCGCTTCGCGGCTCCGCCTAATCCAACCCTAAACCCTTTTCCTTATTCAAGGTCACTAAACCCGCAAGAAACTGAACCCTAAGAGGGTATTGGTGAACCCTGTCGTGGATGTGATTCAAAGATGGGACACTGAACCTTAAGAGTAGGGTACTGCATAAGACGGGACGGAAAAGGGTTTTAGGTTGGATTAGGCGAACCCGCTTCGCGGCTCTGCCTAATCCAACCCTAAACCCTTTTCCTTATTCAAGGTCACTAATCCCGCAAGAAACTAAACCCTAAGAGGGTATTGGTGAACCCTGTCGTGGATGTGATTCAAAGATGGAGCACTGAACCTTAAGAGAAGGGTACTGCATAAGACAGGACGGAAAAGTGTTTAGGGTTGGATTAGGCGGACCCGCTTCGCGCCGCCGCCTAATCCAACCCTAAACCCTTTTCCTTATTCAAGGTCACTTAACCCGCAAGAAACTAAACCCTAAGAGGGTATGGGTGAACCCTGTCGTGGATGTGATTCAGAGATGGGGCACTGAACCTTAAGAGTAGGGTACTACATAAGACGGGACGGAAAAGGGTTTAGGTTTGGATTAGGCAAACCCGCTTCGCGGCTCTGCCTAATCCAACCCCAATCCCTTTTCCTTATTCAAGGTCACTAAACCCGCAAGAAACTAAACCCTAAGAGGTTATTGGTGAACCCTGTCGTGGATGTGATTCAAATATGGGGCACTGAACCTTAAGAGTAGGGTACTGCATAAGACGGGACTGAAAAGGGTTTAGGGTTTGATTAGGCGGACTCGCTTCGCGGCTCCGCCTAATCCAACCCTAAACCCTTTTCCTTATTCAAGGTCACTAAACCCGCAAGAAACTGAACCCTAAGAGGGTATTGGTGAACCCTGTCGTGGATGTGATTCAAAGATGGGACACTGAACCTTAAGAGTAGGGTACTGCATAAGACGGGACGGAAAAGGGTTTTAGGTTGGATTAGGCGAACCCGCTTCGCGGCTCCGCCTAATCCAACCCTAAACCCTTTTCCTTATTCAAGGTCACTTAACCCGCAAGAAACTAAACCCTAAGAGGGTATGGGTGAACCCTGTCGTGGATGTGATTCAGAGATGGGGCACTGAACCTTAAGAGTAGGGTACTGCATAAGACGGGACGGAAAAGGGTTTAGGTTTGGATTAGGCAAACCCGCTTCGCGGCTCTGCCTAATCCAACCCCAATCCCTTTTCCTTATTCAAGGTCACTAAACCCGCAAGAAACTAAACCCTAAGAGGTTATTGGTGAACCCTGTCGTGGATGTGATTCAAATATGGGGCACTGAACCTTAAGAGTAGGGTACTGCATAAGACGGGACTGAAAAGGGTTTAGGGTTTGATTAGGCGGACTCGCTTCGCGGCTCCGCCTAATCCAACCCTAAACCCTTTTCCTTATTCAAGGTCACTAAACCCGCAAGAAACTGAACCCTAAGAGGGTATTGGTGAACCCTGTCGTGGATGTGATTCAAAGATGGGACACTGAACCTTAAGAGTAGGGTACTGCATAAGACGGGACGGAAAAGGGTTTTAGGTTGGATTAGGCGAACCCGCTTCGCGGCTCCGCCTATTCCAACCCTAAACCCTTTTCCTTATTCAAGGTCACTAAACCCGCAAGAAACTGAACCCTAAGAGGGTATTGGTGAACCCTGTCGTGGATGTGATTCAAAGATGGGACACTGAACCTTAAGAGTAGGGTACTGCATAAGACGGGACGGAAAAGGGTTTAGGGTTGGATTAGGCGAACCCGCTTCCCGGCTCCGCCTAATCCTACCCCAAACCCTTTTCCTTATTCAAGGTCACTAAACCCGCAAGAAACTGAACCCTAAGAGGGTATTGGTGAACCCTGTCGTGGATGTGATTCAAAGATGGGGCACTGAACCTTAAGAGTAGGGTACTGCATAAGACGGGACGGAAAAGGGTTTAGGGTTGTATTAGGCGAACCCGCTTTGCGGCTCCGCCTAATCCAACCCTAAACCCTTTTCCTTATTCAAGGTCACTAAACCCGCAAGAAACTAAACCCTAAGAGGGTATTGGTGAACCCTGTCGTGGATGTGATTCAAAGATGGGGCACTGAACCTTAAGAGTAGGGTACTGCATAAGACGGAACGGAAAAGGGTTTAGGGTTGGATTAGGCGAAACCGCTTCGCGGCTCCGCCTAATGCAACCCTAAACCCTTTTCCTTATTCAAAGTCACTAAACCCGCAAAAAACTGAACCCTAATGGTGAACCCTGTCGTGGATGTGATTCAAAGATGGGGCACTGAACCTTAACAGTAGGTTACTGCATAATATGGGACGGAAAAGGGTTTACGGTTGGATTAGGCGAACCCGCTTCGCGGCTCCGCCTAATCCAATCCTAAACCCTTTTCCTTATTCAAGGTCACTAAACCCGCAAGAAACTGAACCCTAAGAGGGTATTGGTGAACCCTGTCGTGGATGTGATTCAAAGATGGGACACTGAACCTTAAGAGTAGGGTACTGCATAAGACGGGACGGAAAAGGGTTTAGGGTTGGATTAGGCGAACCCGCTTCGCGGCTCCGCCTAATCCAACGCTAAACCCTTTTTCTTATTCAAGGTCACTAAACCCGCAAGAAACTGAACCCTAAGAGGGTATTGGTGAACCCTGTCGTGGATGTGATTCAGAGATGGGGCACTGAACCTTAAGAGTAGGGTACTGCATAAGACGGGACGGAAAAGGGTTTTGGGTTGGATTAGGCAAACCCGCTTCGCGGCTCTGCCTAATCCTACCCCAAACCCTTTTCCTTATTCAAGGTCACTAAACCCGCAAGAAACTGAACCCTAAGAGGGTATTGTTGAACCCTGTCGTGGATGTGATTCAAAGATGGGGCACTGAACCTTAAGAGTAGGGTACTGCATAAGACGGGACGGAAAAGGGTTTAGGGTTGTATTAGGCGAACCCGCTTCGCGGCTCCGCCTAATCCAACCCTAAACCCTTTTCCTTATTCAAGGTCACTAAACCCGCAAGAAACTAAACCCTAAGAGGGTATTGGTGAACCCTGTCGTGGATGTGATTCAAAGATGGGGCACTGAACCTTAAGAGTAGGGTACTGCATAAGACGGAACGGAAAAGGGTTTAGGGTTGGATTAGGCGAAACCGCTTCGCGGCTCCGCCTAATGCAACCCTAAACCCTTTTCCTTATTCAAAGTCACTAAACCCGCAAGAAACTGAACCCTAATGGTGAACCCTGTCATGGATGTGATTCAAAGATGGGGCACTGAACCTTAACAGTAGGTTACTGCATAATATGGGACGGAAAAGGGTTTACGGTTGGATTAGGCGAACCCGCTTCGCGGCTCCGCCTAATCCAATCCTAAACCCTTTTCCTTATTCAAGGTCACTAAACCCGCAAGAAACTGAACCCTAAGAGGGTATTGGTGAACCCTGTCGTGGATATGATTCAAAGATTGGGCACTGAACCTTAAGAGTAGGGTACTGCATAAGACGGGACAGAAAAGGGTTTAGGGTTGGATTAGGAGAACCCGTTTCGCAGCTCCGCCTAATCTAACCCTAAACCCTTTTCCTTATTCAAGGTCACTAAACCCGCAAGAAACTGAACCCTAAGAGGGTATTGGTTAACCCTGTCGTGGATGTGATTCAAAGATGGGACACTGAACCTTAAGAGTAAGGTACTGCATAAGACGGGACGGAAAAGGGTTTAGGGTTGGATTAGGAGAACCCGTTTCGCGGCTCCGCCTAATCCAACCCTAAACCCTTTTCCTTATTCAAGGTCACTAAACCCGCAAGAAACTGAACCCTAAGAGGGTATTGGTGACCCCTGTCGTGGATGTGATTCAAAGATGGGGCACTGAACCTTAAAAGTAGGGTACTAGATAAGACGGAACGGAAAAGGGTTTAGGGTTGGATTAGGCGAACCCGCTTTGCGGCTCCGCCTAATCCAACCCGAAACCCTTTTCCTTATTCAAGGTCACTAAACCCGCAAGAAACTAAACCCTAAGAGGGTATTGGTGAACCCTGTCGTGGATGTGATTCAAAGATGGGGCACTGAACCTTAAGAGTAGGGTACTGCATAAGACGGAACGGAAAAGGGTTTAGGGTTGGATTAGGCGAAACCACTTCGCGGCTCCGCCTAATCCAACCCTAAACCCTTTTCCTTATTCAAAGTCACTAAACCCGCAAGAAACTGAACCCTAATGGTGAACCCTGTCGTGGATGTGATTCAAAGATGGGGCACTGAACCTTAAGAGTAGGTTACTGCATAATATGGGACAGAAAAGGGTTTAGGGTTGGATTAAGCGAACCCGCTTCGCGGCTCCGCCTAATCCAACCCTAAACCCTTTTCCTTATTCAAGGACACTAAACCCGCAAGAAACTAAACCCTAAGAGGGTATTGGTGAACCCTGTCGTGGATGTGATTCAAAGATGGGGCACTGAACCTTAAGAGTAGGGTACTGCATAAGACGGAACGGAAAAGGGTTTAGGGTTGGATTAGGCGAAACCACTTCGCGGCTCCGCCTAATCCAACCCTAAACCCTTTTCCTTATTCAAAGTCACTAAACCCGCAAGAAACTGAACCCTAATGGTGAACCCTGTCGTGGATGTGATTCAAAGATGGGGCACTGAACCTTAAGAGTAGGTTACTGCATAATATGGGACAGAAAAGGGTTTAGGGTTGGATTAAGCGAACCCGCTTCGCGGCTCCGCCTAATCCAACCCTAAACCCTTTTCCTTATTCAAGGACACTAAACCCGCAAGAAACTAAACCCTAAGAGGGTATTGGTGAACCCTGTCGTGGATGTGATTCAAAGATGGGGCACTGAACCTTAAGAGTAGGGTACTGCATAAGACGGAACGGAAAAGGGTTTAGGGTTGGATTAGGCGAAACCACTTCGCGGCTCCGCCTAATCCAACCCTAAACCCTTTTCCTTATTCAAAGTCACTAAACCCGCAAGAAACTGAACCCTAATGGTGAACCCTGTCGTGGATGTGATTCAAAGATGGGGCAACAAACCTTAAGAGTAGGTTACTGCATAATATGGGACAGAAAAGGGTTTAGGGTTGGATTAAGCGAACCCGCTTCGCGGCTCCGCCTAATCCAACCCTAAACCCTTTTCCTTATTCAAGGTCACTAAACCCGCAAGAAACTGAACCCTAAGAGGGTATTAGTGAACCCTGTCGTGGATGTGATTCAAAGATGGGGCACTGAACCTTAAGAGTAGGGTACTGCATAAGACGGTACGGAAAAGTGTTTAGGGTTGGATAAGGCGAACCCGCTTCGCGGCTCCGCCTAATCCAACCCTAAACTCTTTTCCTTATTCAAGGTCACTAAACCCGCAAGAAACTGAACCCTAAGAGGGTATTGGTGAACCCTGTCGTGGATGTGATTCAAAGATGGGACACTGAACCTTAAGAGTAGGGTACTGCATAAGACGGGACGGAAAAGGGTTTTAGGTTGGATTAGGCGAACCCGCTTCGCGGCTCTGCCTAATCCAACCCTAAACCCTTTTCCTTATTCAAGGTCACTAATCCCGCAAGAAACTAAACCCTAAGAGGGTATTGGTGAACCCTGTCGTGGATGTGATTCAAAGATGGAGCACTGAACCTTAAGAGAAGGGTACTGCATAAGACAGGACGGAAAAGTGTTTAGGGTTGGATTAGGCGGACCCGCTTCGCGCCGCCGCCTAATCCAACCCTAAACCCTTTTCCTTATTCAAGGTCACTAAACCCGCAAGAAACTAAACCCTAAGAGGGTATGGGTGAACCCTGTCGTGGATGTGATTCAGAGATGGGGCACTGAACCTTAAGAGTAGGGTACTGCATAAGACGGGACGGAAAAGGGTTTAGGTTTGGATTAGGCAAACCCGCTTCGCGGCTCTGCCTAATCCAACCCCAATCCCTTTTCCTTATTCAAGGTCACTAAACCCGCAAGAAACTAAACCCTAAGAGGGTATTGGTGAACCCTGTCGTGGATGTGATTCAAATATGGGGCACTGAACCTTAAGAGTAGGGTACTGCATAAGACGGGACTGAAAAGGGTTTAGGGTTTGATTAGGCGGACTCGTTTCGCGGCTCCGCCTAATCCAACCCTAAACCCTTTTCCTTATTCAAGGTCACTAAACCCGCAAGAAACTGAACCCTAAGAGGGTATTGGTGAACCCTGTCGTGGATGTGATTCAAAGATGGGACACTGAACCTTAAGAGTAGGGTACTGCATAAGACGGGACGGAAAAGGGTTTTAGGTTGGATTAGGCGAACCCGCTTCGCGGCTCCGCCTATTCCAACCCTAAACCCTTTTCCTTATTCAAGGTCACTAAACCCGCAAGAAACTGAACCCTAAGAGGGTATTGGTGAACCCTGTCGTGGATGTGATTCAAAGATGGGACACTGAACCTTAAGAGTAGGGTACTGCATAAGACGGGACGGAAAAGGGTTTAGGGTTGGATTAGGCGAACCCGCTTCCCGGCTCCGCCTAATCCAACCCTAAACCCTTTTCCTTATTCAAGGTCACTAAACCCGCAAGAAACTGAACCCTAAGAGGGTATTGGTGAACCCTGTCGTGGATGTGATTCAAAGATGGGACACTGAACCTTAAGAGTAGGGTACTGCATAAGACGGGACGGAAAAGGGTTTAGGGTTGGATTAGGCGAACCCGCTTCGCGGCTCCGCCTAATCCAACGCTAAACCCTTTTCCTTATTCAAGGTCACTAAACCCGCAAGAAACTGAACCCTAATAGGGTATTGGTGAACCCTGTCGTGGATGTGATTCAGAGATGGGGCACTGAACCTTAAGAGTAGGGTACTGCATAAGACGGGACGGAAAAGGGTTTTGGGTTGGATTAGGCAAACCCGCTTCGCGGCTCTGCCTAATCCTACCCCAAACCTTTTTCCTTATTCAAGGTCACTAAACCCGCAAGAAACTGAACCCTAAGAGGGTATTGGTGAACCCTGTCGTGGATGTGATTCAAAGATGGGGCACTGAACCTTAAGAGTAGGGTACTGCATAAGACGGGACGGAAAAGGGTTTAGGGTTGTATTAGGCGAACCCGCTTTGCGGCTCCGCCTAATCCAACCCGAAACCCTTTTCCTTATTCAAGGTCACTAAACCCGCAAGAAACTAAACCCTAAGAGGGTATTGGTGAACCCTGTCGTGGATGTGATTCAAAGATGGGGCACTGAACCTTAAGAGTAGGGTACTGCATAAGACGGAACAGAAAAGGGTTTAGGGTTGGATTAGGCGAAACCGCTTCGCGGCTCCGCCTAATCCAACCCTAAACCCTTTTCCTTATTCAAAGTCACTAAACCCGTAAGAAACTGAACCCTAATGGTGAACCCTGTCGTGGATGTGATTCAAAGATGGGGCACTGAACCTTAAGAGTAGGTTACTGCATAATATGGGACAGAAAAGGGTTTAGGGTTGGATTAGGCGAACCTGCTTCGCGGCTCCGCCTAATCCAACCCTAAACTCTTTTCCTTATTCAAGGTCACTAAACCCGCAAGAAACTAAACCCTAAGAGGGTATTGGTGAACCCTGTCGTGGATGTGATTCAAAGATGGGGCACTGAACCTTAAGAGTAGGGTACTGCATAAGACGGAACGGAAAAGGGTTTAGGGTTGGATTAGGCGAAACCACTTCGCGGCTCCGCCTAATCCAACCCTAAACCCTTTTCCTTATTCAAAGTCACTAAACCCGCAAGAAACTGAACCCTAATGGTGAACCCTGTCGTGGATGTGATTCAAAGATGGGGCACTGAACCTTAAGAGTAGGTTACTGCATAATATGGGACAGAAAAGGGTTTAGGGTTGGATTAAGCGAACCCGCTTCGCGGCTCCGCCTAATCCAACCCTAAACCCTTTTCCTTATTCAAGGTCACTAAACCCGCAAGAAACTAAACCCTAAGAGGGTATTGGTGAACCCTGTCGTGGATGTGATTCAAAGATGGGGCACTGAACCTTAAGAGTAGGGTACTGCATAAGACGGAACGGAAAAGGGTTTAGGGTTGGATTAGGCGAAACCACTTCGCGGCTCCGCCTAATCCAACCCTAAACCCTTTTCCTTATTCAAAGTCACTAAACCCGCAAGAAACTGAACCCAAATGGTGAACCCTGTCGTGGATGTGATTCAAAGATGGGGCACTGAACCTTAAGAGTAGGTTACTGCATAATATGGGACAGAAAAGGGTTTAGGGTTGGATTAAGCGAACCCGCTTCGCGGCTCCGCCTAATCCAACCCTAAACCCTTTTCCTTATTCAAGGTCACTAAACCCGCAAGAAACTGAACCCTAAGAGGGTATTGGTAAACCCTGTCGTGGATGTGATTCAAAGATGGGGCACTGAACCTTAAGAGTAGGGTACTGCATAAGACGGTACGGAAAAGTGTTTAGGGTTGGATAAGGCGAACCCGCTTCGCGGCTCCGCCTAATCCAACCCTAAACTCTTTTCCTTATTCAAGGTCACTAAACCCGCAAGAAACTGAACCCTAAGAGGGTATTGGTGAACCCTGTCGTGGATGTGATTCAAAGATGGGACACTGAACCTTAAGAGTAGGGTACTGCATAAGACGGGACGGAAAAGGGTTTTAGGTTAGATTAGGCGAACCCGCTTCGCGGCTCTGCCTAATCCAACCCTAAACCCTTTTCCTTATTCAAGGTCACTAATCCCGCAAGAAACTAAACCCTAAGAGGGTATTGGTGAACCCTGTCGTGGATGTGATTCAAAGATGGAGCACTGAACCTTAAGAGAAGGGTACTGCATAAGACAGGACGGAAAAGTGTTTAGGGTTGGATTAGGCGGACCCGCTTCGCGCCGCCGCCTAATCCAACCCTAAACCCTTTTCCTTATTCAAGGTCACTAAACCCGCAAGAAACTAAACCCTAAGAGGGTATGGGTGAACCCTGTCGTGGATGTGATTCAGAGATGGGGCACTGAACCTTAAGAGTAGGGTACTGCATAAGACGGGACGGAAAAGGGTTTAGGTTTGGATTAGGCAAACCCGCTTCGCGGCTCTGCCTAATCCAACCCCAATCCCTTTTCCTTATTCAAGGTCACTAAACCCGCAAGAAACTAAACCCTAAGAGGGTATTGGTGAACCCTGTCGTGGATGTGATTCAAATATGGGGCACTGAACCTTAAGAGCAGGGTACTGCATAAGACGGTACGGAAAAGTGTTTAGGGTTGGATAAGGCGAACCCGCTTCGCGGCTCCGCCTAATCCAACCCTAAACTCTTTTCCTTATTCAAGGTCACTAAACCCGCAAGAAACTGAACCCTAAGAGGGTATTGGTGAACCCTGTCGTGGATGTGATTCAAAGATGGGACACTGAACCTTAAGAGTAGGGTACTGCATAAGACGGGACGGAAAAGGGTTTTAGGTTGGATTAGGCGAACCCGCTTCGCGGCTCTGCCTAATCCAACCCTAAACCCTTTTCCTTATTCAAAGTCACTAAACCCGCAAGAAACTGAACCCTAATGGTGAACCCTGTCGTGGATGTGATTCAAAGATGGGGCACTGAACCTTAAGAGTAGGTTACTGCATAATATGGGACAGAAAAGGGTTTAGGGTTGGATTAAGCGAACCCGCTTCGCGGCTCCGCCTAATCCAACCCTAAACCCTTTTCCTTATTCAAGGTCACTAAACCCGCAAGAAACTGAACCCTAAGAGGGTATTGGTAAACCCTGTCGTGGATGTGATTCAAAGATGGGGCACTGAACCTTAAGAGTAGGGTACTGCATAAGACGGTACGGAAAAGTGTTTAGGGTTGGATAAGGCGAACCCGCTTCGCGGCTCCGCCTAATCCAACCCTAAACTCTTTTCCTTATTCAAGGTCACTAAACCCGCAAGAAACTGAACCCTAAGAGGGTATTGGTGAACCCTGTCGTGGATGTGATTCAAAGATGGGACACTGAACCTTAAGAGTAGGGTACTGCTTAAGACGGGACGGAAAAGGGTTTAGGGTTGGATTAGGCGAACCCGCTTCCCGGCTCCGCCTAATCCAACCCTAAACCCTTTTCCTTATTCAAGGTCACTAAACTCGCAAGAAACTGAACCCTAAGAGGGTATTGGTGAACCCTGTCGTGGATGTGATTCAAAGATGGGGCACTGAACCTTAAGAGTAGGGTACTGCATAAGACGGGACGGAAAAGGGTTTTAGGTTGGATTAGGCGAACCCGCTTCGCGGCTCCGCCTAATCCAACCCTAAACCCTTCTCCTTATTCAAGGTCACTAAACCCGCAAGAAACTGAACCCTAAGAGGGTATTGGTGAACCCTATCGTGGATGTGATTCAAAGATGGGACACTGAACCTTAAGAGTAGGGTACTGCATAAGACGGGACGAAAAAGGGTTTAGGGTTGGATTAGGCGAACCTGCTTCGCGGCTCCGCCTAATCCAACCCTAAACCCTTTTCCTTATTCAAGGTCACTAAACCCGCAAGAAACTGAACCCTAAGAGGGTATTGGTGAACCCTCTCGTGGATGTGATTCAAAGATGGGGCACTGAACCTTAAGAGTAGGGTACTGCATAAGACGAGACGGAAAAGGGTTTAGGGTTTGATTAGGCGGACTCGCTTCGCGGCTCCGCCTAATCCAACCCTAAACCCTTTTCCTTATTCAAGGTCACTAAACCCGCAAGAAACTGAACCCTAAGAGGGTATTGGTGAACCCTGTCGTGGATGTGATTCAAAGATGGGACACTGAACCTTAAGAGTAGGGTACTGCATAAGACGGGACGGAAAAGGGTTTTAGGTTGGATTAGGCGAACCCGCTTCGCGGCTCCGCCTAATCCAACCCTAAACCCTTTTCCTTATTCAAGGTCACTTAACCCGCAAGAAACTAAACCCTAAGAGGGTATGGATGAACCCTGTCGTGGATGTGATTCAGAGATGGGGCACTGAACCTTAAGAGTAGGGTACTGCATAAGACGGGACGGAAAAGGGTTTAGGTTTGGATTAGGCAAACCCGCTTCGCGGCTCTGCCTAATCCAACCCCAATCCCTTTTCCTTATTCAAGGTCACTAAACCCGCAAGAAACTAAACCCTAAGAGGTTATTGGTGAACCCTGTCGTGGATGTGATTCAAATATGGGGCACTGAACCTTAAGAGTAGGGTACTGCATAAGACGGGACTGAAAAGGGTTTAGGGTTTGATTAGGCGGACTCGCTTCGCGGCTCCGCCTAATCCAACCCTAAACCCTTTTCCTTATTCAAGGTCACTAAACCCGCAAGAAACTGAACCCTAAGAGGGTATTGGTGAACCCTGTCGTGGATGTGATTCAAAGATGGGACACTGAACCTTAAGAGTAGGGTACTGCATAAGACGGGACGGAAAAGGGTTTTAGGTTGGATTAGGCGAACCCGCTTCGCGGCTCCGCCTATTCCAACCCTAAACCCTTTTCCTTATTCAAGGTCACTAAACCCGCAAGAAACTGAACCCTAAGAGGGTATTGGTGAACCCTGTCGTGGATGTGATTCAAAGATGGGACACTGAACCTTAAGAGTAGGGTACTGCATAAGACGGGACGGAAAAGGGTTTAGGGTTGGATTAGGCGAACCCGCTTCCCGGCTCCGCCTAATCCTACCCCAAACCCTTTTCCTTATTCAAGGTCACTAAACCCGCAAGAAACTGAACCCTAAGAGGGTATTGGTGAACCCTGTCGTGGATGTGATTCAAAGATGGGGCACTGAACCTTAAGAGTAGGGTACTGCATAAGACGGGACGGAAAAGGGTTTAGGGTTGTATTAGGCGAACCCGCTTTGCGGCTCCGCCTAATCCAACCCTAAACCCTTTTCCTTATTCAAGGTCACTAAACCCGCAAGAAACTAAACCCTAAGAGGGTATTGGTGAACCCTGTCGTGGATGTGATTCAAAGATGGGGCACTGAACCTTAAGAGTAGGGTACTGCATAAGACGGAACGGAAAAGGGTTTAGGGTTGGATTAGGCGAAACCGCTTCGCGGCTCCGCCTAATGCAACCCTAAACCCTTTTCCTTATTCAAAGTCACTAAACCCGCAAGAAACTGAACCCTAATGGTGAACCCTGTCGTGGATGTGATTCAAAGATGGGGCACTGAACCTTAACAGTAGGTTACTGCATAATATGGGACGGAAAAGGGTTTACGGTTGGATTAGGCGAACCCGCTTCGCGGCTCCGCCTAATCCAATCCTAAACCCTTTTCCTTATTCAAGGTCACTAAACCCGCAAGAAACTGAACCCTAAGAGGGTATTGGTGAACCCTGTCGTGGATGTGATTCAAAGATGGGACACTGAACCTTAAGAGTAGGGTACTGCATAAGACGGGACGGAAAAGGGTTTAGGGTTGGATTAGGCGAACCCGCTTCGCGGCTCCGCCTAATCCAACGCTAAACCCTTTTTCTTATTCAAGGTCACTAAACCCGCAAGAAACTGAACCCTAAGAGGGTATTGGTGAACCCTGTCGTGGATGTGATTCAGAGATGGGGCACTGAACCTTAAGAGTAGGGTACTGCATAAGACGGGACGGAAAAGGGTTTTGGGTTGGATTAGGCAAACCCGCTTCGCGGCTCTGCCTAATCCTACCCCAAACCCTTTTCCTTATTCAAGGTCACTAAACCCGCAAGAAACTGAACCCTAAGAGGGTATTGGTGAACCCTGTCGTGGATGTGATTCAAAGATGGGGCACTGAACCTTAAGAGTAGGGTACTGCATAAGACGGGACGGAAAAGGGTTTAGGGTTGTATTAGGCGAACCCGCTTCGCGGCTCCGCCTAATCCAACCCTAAACCCTTTTCCTTATTCAAGGTCACTAAACCCGCAAGAAACTAAACCCTAAGAGGGTATTGGTGAACCCTGTCGTGGATGTGATTCAAAGATGGGGCACTGAACCTTAAGAGTAGGGTACTGCATAAGACGGAACGGAAAAGGGTTTAGGGTTGGATTAGGCGAAACCGCTTCGCGGCTCCGCCTAATGCAACCCTAAACCCTTTTCCTTATTCAAAGTCACTAAACCCGCAAGAAACTGAACCCTAATGGTGAACCCTGTCATGGATGTGATTCAAAGATGGGGCACTGAACCTTAACAGTAGGTTACTGCATAATATGGGACGGAAAAGGGTTTACGGTTGGATTAGGCGAACCCGCTTCGCGGCTCCGCCTAATCCAATCCTAAACCCTTTTCCTTATTCAAGGTCACTAAACCCGCAAGAAACTGAACCCTAAGAGGGTATTGGTGAACCCTGTCGTGGATATGATTCAAAGATGGGACACTGAACCTTAAGAGTAGGGTACTGCATAAGACGGGACGGAAAAGGGTTTAGGGTTGGATTAGGCGAACCCGCTTCGCGGCTCCGCCTAATCCAACGCTAAACCCTTTTTCTTATTCAAGGTCACTAAACCCGCAAGAAACTGAACCCTAAGAGGGTATTGGTGAACCCTGTCGTGGATGTGATTCAGAGATGGGGCACTGAACCTTAAGAGTAGGGTACTGCATAAGACGGGACGGAAAAGGGTTTTGGGTTGGATTAGGCAAACCCGCTTCGCGGCTCTGCCTAATCCTACCCCAAACCCTTTTCCTTATTCAAGGTCACTAAACCCGCAAGAAACTGAACCCTAAGAGGGTATTGGTGAACCCTGTCGTGGATGTGATTCAAAGATGGGGCACTGAACCTTAAGAGTAGGGTACTGCATAAGACGGGACGGAAAAGGGTTTAGGGTTGTATTAGGCGAACCCGCTTCGCGGCTCCGCCTAATCCAACCCTAAACCCTTTTCCTTATTCAAGGTCACTAAACCCGCAAGAAACTAAACCCTAAGAGGGTATTGGTGAACCCTGTCGTGGATGTGATTCAAAGATGGGGCACTGAACCTTAAGAGTAGGGTACTGCATAAGACGGAACGGAAAAGGGTTTAGGGTTGGATTAGGCGAAACCGCTTCGCGGCTCCGCCTAATGCAACCCTAAACCCTTTTCCTTATTCAAAGTCACTAAACCCGCAAGAAACTGAACCCTAATGGTGAACCCTGTCGTGGATGTGATTCAAAGATGGGGCACTGAACCTTAACAGTAGGTTACTGCATAATATGGGACGGAAAAGGGTTTACGGTTGGATTAGGCGAACCCGCTTCGCGGCTCCGCCTAATCCAATCCTAAACCCTTTTCCTTATTCAAGGTCACTAAACCCGCAAGAAACTGAACCCTAAGAGGGTATTGGTGAACCCTGTCGTGGATATGATTCAAAGATTGGGCACTGAACCTTAAGAGTAGGGTACTGCATAAGACGGGACAGAAAAGGGTTTAGGGTTGGATTAGGAGAACCCGTTTCGCGGCTCCGCCTAATCCAATTCTAAACCCTTTTCCTTATTCAAGGTCACTAAACCCGCAAGAAACTGAACCCTAAGAGGGTATTGGTTAACCCTGTCGTGGATGTGATTCAAAGATGGGACACTGAACCTTAAGAGTAAGGTACTGCATAAGACGGGACGGAAAAGGGTTTAGGGTTGGATTAGGAGAACCCGTTTCGCGGCTCCGCCTAATCCAATTCTAAACCCTTTTCCTTATTCAAGGTCACTAAACCCGCAAGAAACTGAACCCTAAGAGGGTATTGGTTAACCCTGTCGTGGATGTGATTCAAAGATGGGACACTGAACCTTAAGAGTAAGGTACTGCATAAGACGGGACGGAAAAGGGTTTAGGGTTGGATTAGGAGAACCCGTTTCGCGGCTCCGCCTAATCCAACCCTAAACCCTTTTCCTTATTCAAGGTCACTAAACCCGCAAGAAACTGAACCCTAAGAGGGTATTGGTGACCCCTGTCGTGGATGTGATTCAAAGATGGGGCACTGAACCTTAAAAGTAGGGTACTAGATAAGACGGAACGGAAAAGGGTTTAGGGTTGGATTAGGCGAACCCGCTTTGCGGCTCCGCCTAATCCAACCCGAAACCCTTTTCCTTATTCAAGGTCACTAAACCCGCAAGAAACTAAACCCTAAGAGGGTATTGGTGAACCCTGTCGTGGATGTGATTCAAAGATGGGGCACTGAACCTTAAGAGTAGGGTACTGCATAAGACGGAACGGAAAAGGGTTTAGGGTTGGATTAGGCGAAACCACTTCGCGGCTCCGCCTAATCCAACCCTAAACCCTTTTCCTTATTCAAAGTCACTAAACCCGCAAGAAACTGAACCCTAATGGTGAACCCTGTCGTGGATGTGATTCAAAGATGGGGCACTGAACCTTAAGAGTAGGTTACTGCATAATATGGGACAGAAAAGGGTTTAGGGTTGGATTAAGCGAACCCGCTTCGCGGCTCCGCCTAATCCAACCCTAAACCCTTTTCCTTATTCAAGGACACTAAACCCGCAAGAAACTAAACCCTAAGAGGGTATTGGTGAACCCTGTCGTGGATGTGATTCAAAGATGGGGCACTGAACCTTAAGAGTAGGGTACTGCATAAGACGGAACGGAAAAGGGTTTAGGGTTGGATTAGGCGAAACCACTTCGCGGCTCCGCCTAATCCAACCCTAAACCCTTTTCCTTATTCAAAGTCACTAAACCCGCAAGAAACTGAACCCTAATGGTGAACCCTGTCGTGGATGTGATTCAAAGATGGGGCACTGAACCTTAAGAGTAGGTTACTGCATAATATGGGACAGAAAAGGGTTTAGGGTTGGATTAAGCGAACCCGCTTCGCGGCTCCGCCTAATCCAACCCTAAACCCTTTTCCTTATTCAAGGACACTAAACCCGCAAGAAACTAAACCCTAAGAGGGTATTGGTGAACCCTGTCGTGGATGTGATTCAAAGATGGGGCACTGAACCTTAAGAGTAGGGTACTGCATAAGACGTAACGGAAAAGGGTTTAGGGTTGGATTAGGCGAAACCACTTCGCGGCTCCGCCTAATCCAACCCTAAACCCTTTTCCTTATTCAAAGTCACTAAACCCGCAAGAAACTGAACCCTAATGGTGAACCCTGTCGTGGATGTGATTCAAAGATGGGGCACTGAACCTTAAGAGTAGGTTACTGCATAATATGGGACAGAAAAGGGTTTAGGGTTGGATTAAGCGAACCCGCTTCGCGGCTCCGCCTAATCCAACCCTAAACCCTTTTCCTTATTCAAGGACACTAAACCCGCAAGAAACTAAACCCTAAGAGGGTATTGGTGAACCCTGTCGTGGATGTGATTCAAAGATGGGGCACTGAACCTTAAGAGTAGGGTACTGCATAAGACGGAACGGAAAAGGGTTTAGGGTTGGATTAGGCGAAACCACTTCGCGGCTCCGCCTAATCCAACCCTAAACCCTTTTCCTTATTCAAAGTCACTAAACCCGCAAGAAACTGAACCCTAATGGTGAACCCTGTCGTGGATGTGATTCAAAGATGGGGCAACAAACCTTAAGAGTAGGTTACTGCATAATATGGGACAGAAAAGGGTTTAGGGTAGGATTAAGCGAACCCGCTTCGCGGCTCCGCCTAATCCAACCCTAAACCCTTTTCCTTATTCAAGGTCACTAAACCCGCAAGAAACTGAACCCTAAGAGGGTATTAGTGAACCCTGTCGTGGATGTGATTCAAAGATGGGGCACTGAACCTTAAGAGTAGGGTACTGCATAAGACGGTACGGAAAAGTGTTTAGGGTTGGATAAGGCGAACCCGCTTCGCGGCTCCGCCTAATCCAACCCTAAACTCTTTTCCTTATTCAAGGTCACTAAACCCGCAAGAAACTGAACCCTAAGAGGGTATTGGTGAACCCTGTCGTGGATGTGATTCAAAGATGGGACACTGAACCTTAAGAGTAGGGTACTGCATAAGACGGGACGGAAAAGTGTTTAGGGTTGGATAAGGCGAACCCGCTTCGCGGCTCCGCCTAATCCAACCCTAAACTCTTTTCCTTATTCAAGGTCACTAAACCCGCAAGAAACTGAACCCTAAGAGGGTATTGGTGAACCCTGTCGTGGATGTGATTCAAAGATGGGACACTGAACCTTAAGAGTAGGGTACTGCATAAGACGGGACGGAAAAGGGTTTTAGGTTGGATTAGGCGAACCCGCTTCGCGGCTCTGCCTAATCCAACCCTAAACCCTTTTCCTTATTCAAAGTCACTAAACCCGCAAGAAACTGAACCCTAATGGTGAACCCTGTCGTGGATGTGATTCAAAGATGGGGCACTGAACCTTAAGAGTAGGTTACTGCATAATATGGGACAGAAAAGGGTTTAGGGTTGGATTAAGCGAACCCGCTTCGCGGCTCCGCCTAATCCAACCCTAAACCCTTTTCCTTATTCAAGGTCACTAAACCCGCAAGAAACTGAACCCTAAGAGGGTATTGGTAAACCCTGTCGTGGATGTGATTCAAAGATGGGGCACTGAACCTTAAGAGTAGGGTACTGCATAAGACGGTACGGAAAAGTGTTTAGGGTTGGATAAGGCGAACCCGCTTCGCGGCTCCGCCTAATCCAACCCTAAACTCTTTTCCTTATTCAAGGTCACTAAACCCGCAAGAAACTGAACCCTAAGAGGGTATTGGTGAACCCTGTCGTGGATGTGATTCAAAGATGGGACACTGAACCTTAAGAGTAGTGTACTGCATATGACGGGACGGAAAAGGGTTTTAGGTTGGATTAGGCGAACCCGCTTCGCGGCTCTGCCTAATCCAACCCTAAACCCTTTTCCTTATTCAAGGTCACTAATCCCGCAAGAAACTAAACCCTAAGAGGGTATTGGTGAACCCTGTCGTGGATGTGATTCAAAGATGGAGCACTGAACCTTAAGAGAAGGGTACTGCATAAGACAGGACGGAAAAGTGTTTAGGGTTGGATTAGGCGGACCCGCTTCGCGCCGCCGCCTAATCCAACCCTAAACCCTTTTCCTTATTCAAGGTCACTAAACCCGCAAGAAACTAAACCCTAAGAGGGTATGGGTGAACCCTGTCGTGGATGTGATTCAGAGATGGGGCACTGAACCTTAAGAGTAGGGTACTGCATAAGACGGGACGGAAAAGGGTTTAGGTTTGGATTAGGCAAACCCGCTTCGCGGCTCTGCCTAATCCAACCCCAATCCCTTTTCCTTATTCAAGGTCACTAAACCCGCAAGAAACTAAACCCTAAGAGGGTATTGGTGAACCCTGTCGTGGATGTGATTCAAATATGGGGCACTGAACCTTAAGAGTAGGGTACTGCATAAGACGGGACTGAAAAGGGTTTAGGGTTTGATTAGGCGGACACGCTTCGCGGCTCCGCCTAATCCAACCCTAAACCCTTTTCCTTATTCAAGGTCACTAAACCCGCAAGAAACTGAACCCTAAGAGGGTATTGGTGAACCCTGTCGTGGATGTGATTCAAAGATGGGACACTGAACCTTAAGAGTAGGGTACTGCATAAGACGGGACGGAAAAGGGTTTTAGGTTGGATTAGGCGAACCCGCTTCGCGGCTCCGCCTATTCCAACCCTAAACCCTTTTCCTTATTCAAGGTCACTAAACCCGCAAGAAACTGAACCCTAAGAGGGTATTGGTGAACCCTGTCGTGGATGTGATTCAAAGATGGGACACTGAACCTTAAGAGTAGGGTACTGCATAAGACGGGACGGAAAAGGGTTTAGGGTTGGATTAGGCGAACCCGCTTCCCGGCTCCGCCTAATCCAACCCTAAACCCTTTTCCTTATTCAAGGTCACTAAACCCGCAAGAAACTGAACCCTAAGAGGGTATTGGTGAACCCTGTCGTGGATGTGATTCAAAGATGGGACACTGAACCTTAAGAGTAGGGTACTGCATAAGACGGGACGGAAAAGGGTTTAGGGTTGGATTAGGCGAACCCGCTTCGCGGCTCCGCCTAATCAAACGCTAAACCCTTTTCCTTATTCAAGGTCACTAAACCCGCAAGAAACTGAACCCTAAGAGGGTATTGGTGAACCCTGTCGTGGATGTGATTCAGAGATGGGGCACTGAACCTTAAGAGTAGGGTACTGCATAAGACGGGACGGAAAAGGGTTTTGGGTTGGATTAGGCAAACCCGCTTCGCGGCTCTGCCTAATCCTACCCCAAACCTTTTTCCTTATTCAAGGTCACTAAACCCGCAAGAAACTGAACCCTAAGAGGGTATTGGTGAACCCTGTCGTGGATGTGATTCAAAGATGGGGCACTGAACCTTAAGAGTAGGGTACTGCATAAGACGGGACGGAAAAGGGTTTAGGGTTGTATTAGGCGAACCCGCTTCGCGGCTCCGCCTAATCCAACCCTAAACCCTTTTCCTTATTCAAGGTCACTAAACCCGCAAGAAACTAAACCCTAAGAGGGTATTGGTGAACCCTGTCGTGGATGTGATTCAAAGATGGGGCACTGAACCTTAAGAGTAGGGTACTGCATAAGACGGAACGGAAAAGGGTTTAGGGTTGGATTACGCGAAACCGCTTCGCGGCTCCGCCTAATGCAACCCTAAACCCTTTTCCTTATTCAAAGTCACTAAACCCGCAAGAAACTGAACCCTAATGGTGAACCCTGTCGTGGATGTGATTCAAAGATGGGGCACTGAACCTTAACAGTAGGTTACTGCATAATATGGGACGGAAAAGGGTTTTCGGTCGGATTAGGCGAACCCGCTTCGCGGCTCCGCCTAATCCAATCCTAAACCCTTTTCCTTATTCAAGGTCACTAAACCCGCAAGAAACTGAACCCTAAGAGGGTATTGGTGAACCCTGTCGTGGATGTGATTCAAAGATGGGACACTGAACCTTAAGAGTACGGTACTGCATAAGACGGGACGGAAAAGGGTTTAGGGTTGGATTAGGCGAACCCGCTTCGCGGCTCCGCCTAATCCAACGCTAAACCCTTTTTCTTATTCAAGGTCACTAAACCCGCAAGAAACTGAACCCTAAGAGGGTATTGGTGAACCCTGTCGTGGATGTGATTCAGAGATGGGGCACTGAACCTTAAGAGTAGGGTACTGCATAAGACGGGACGGAAAAGGGTTTAGGGTTGGATTAGGCAAACCCGCTTCGCGGCTCTGCCTAATCCTACCCCAAACCCTTTTCCTTATTCAAGGTCACTAAACCCGCAAGAAACTGAACCCTAAGAGGGTATTGGTGAACCCTGTCGTGGATGTGATTCAAAGAT
The DNA here is from genome assembly GCA_958450325.1 of Agrostemma githago. NCBI lineage: Eukaryota > Viridiplantae > Streptophyta > Magnoliopsida > Caryophyllales > Caryophyllaceae > Agrostemma > Agrostemma githago. The sequence continues at coordinate 42,554,399 of OY288245.1, forward strand.
GGGGCACTGAACCTTAAGAGTAGGGTACTGCATAAGACGGGACGGAAAAGGGTTTATGGTTGTATTAGGCGAACCCGCTTCGCGGCTCCGCCTAATCCAACCCTAAACCCTTTTCCTTATTCAAGGTCACTAAACCCGCAAGAAACTAAACCCTAAGAGGGTATTGGTGAACCCTGTCGTGGATGTGATTCAAAGATGGGGCACTGAACCTTAAGAGTAGGGTACTGCATAAGACGGAACGGAAAAGGGTTTAGGGTTGGATTAGGCGAAACCGCTTCGCGGCTCCGCCTAATGCAACCCTAAACCTTTTTCCTTATTCAAAGTCACTAAACCCGCAAGAAACTGAACCCTAATGGTGAACCCTGTCGTGGATGTGATTCAAAGATGGGGCACTGAACCTTAACAGTAGGTTACTGCATAATATGAGACGGAAAAGGGTTTACGGTTGGATTAGGCGAACCCGCTTCGCGGCTCCGCCTAATCCAATCCTAAACCCTTTTCCTTATTCAAGGTCACTAAACCCGCAAGAAACTGAACCCTAAGAGGGTATTGGTGAACCCTGTCGTGGATATGATTCAAAGATTGGGCACTGAACCTTAAGAGTAGGGTACTGCATAAGACGGGACGGAAAAGGGTTTAGGGTTGGATTAGGAGAACCCGTTTTGCGGCTCCGCCTAATCCAACCCTAAACCCTTTTCCTTATTCAAGGTCACTAAACCCGCAAGAAACTGAACCCTAAGAGGGTATTGGTGAACCCTGTCGTGGATGTGATTCAAAGATGGGACACTGAACCTTAAGAGTAAGGTACTGCATAAGACGGGACGGAAAAGGGTTTAGGGTTGGATTAGGAGAACCCGTTTCGCGGCTCCGCCTAATCCAACCCTAAACCCTTTTCCTTATTCAAGGTCACTAAACCCGCAAGAAACTGAACCCTAAGAGGGTATTGGTGACCCCTGTCGTGGATGTGATTCAAAGATGGGGCACTGAACCTTAAAAGTAGGGTACTAGATAAGACGGAACGGAAAAGGGTTTAGGGTTGGATTAGGCGAACCCGCTTTGCGGCTCCGCCTAATCCAACCCGAAACCCTTTTCCTTATTCAAGGTCACTAAACCCGCAAGAAACTAAACCCTAAGAGGGTATTGGTGAACCCTGTCGTGGATGTGATTCAAAGATGGGGCACTGAACCTTAAGAGTAGGGTACTGCATAAGACGGAACAGAAAAGGGTTTAGGGTTGGATTAGGCGAAACCGCTTCACGGCTCCGCCTAATCCAACCCTAAACCCTTTTCCTTATTCAAAGTCACTAAACCCGCAAGAAACTGAACCCTAATGGTGAACCCTGTCGTGGATGTGATTCAAAGATGGAGCACTGAACCTTAAGAGTAGGTTACTGCATAATATGGGACAGAAAAGGGTTTAGGGTTGGATTAGGCGAACCTGCTTCGCGGCTCCGCCTAATCCAACCCTAAACCCTTTTCCTTATTCAAGGTCACTAAACCCGCAAGAAACTAAACCCTAAGAGGGTATTGGTGAACCCTGTCGTGGATGTGATTCAAAGATGGGGCACTGAACCTTAAGAGTAGGGTACTGCATAAGACGGAACGGAAAAGGGTTTAGGGTTGGATTAGGCGAAACCACTTCGCGGCTCCGCCTAATCCAACCCTAAACCCTTTTCCTTATTCAAAGTCACTAAACCCGCAAGAAACTGAACCCTAATGGTGAACCCTGTCGTGGATGTGATTCAAAGATGGGGCACTGAACCTTAACAGTAGGTTACTGCATAATATGGGACGGAAAAGGGTTTACGGTTGGATTAGGCGAACCCGCTTCGCGGCTCCGCCTAATCCAATCCTAAACCCTTTTCCTTATTCAAGGTCACTAAACCCGCAAGAAACTGAACCCTAAGAGGGTATTGGTGAACCCTGTCGTGGATATGATTCAAAGATTGGGCACTGAACCTTAAGAGTAGGGTACTGCATAAGACGGGACGGAAAAGGGTTTAGGGTTGGATTAGGAGAACCCGTTTCGCGGCTCCGCCTAATCCAACCCTAAACCCTTTTCCTTATTCAAGGTCACTAAACCCGCAAGAAACTGAACCCTAAGAGGGTATTGATGAACCCTGTCGTGGATGTGATTCAAAGATGGGGCACTGAACCTTAAGAGTAGGGTACTGCATAAGACAGTACGGAAAAGTGTTTAAGGTTGGATAAGGCGAACCCGCTTCGCGGCTCCGCCTAATCCAACCCTAAACCCTTTTCCTTATTCAAGGTCACTAAACCCGCAAGAAACTAAACCCTAAGAGGGTATTGGTGAACCCTGTCGTGGATGTGATTCAAAGATGGGGCACTGAACCTTAAGAGTAGGGTACTGCATAAGACGGAACGGAGAAGGGTTTAGGGTTGGATTAGGCAAACCCGCTTCGCGGCTCTGCCTAATCCTACCCCAAACCCTTTTCCTTATTCAAGGTCACTAAACCCGCAAGAAACTGAACCCTAAGAGGGTATTGGTGAACCCTGTCGTGGATGTGATTCAAAGATGGGGCACTGAACCTTAAGAGTAGGGTACTGCATAAGACGGGACGGAAAAGGGTTTATGGTTGTATTAGGCGAACCCGCTTCGCGGCTCCGCCTAATCCAACCCTAAACCCTTTTCCTTATTCAAGGTCACTAAACCCGCAAGAAACTAAACCCTAAGAGGGTATTGGTGAACCCTGTCGTGGATGTGATTCAAAGATGGGGCACTGAACCTTAAGAGTAGGGTACTGCATAAGACGGAACGGAAAAGGGTTTAGGGTTGGATTAGGCGAAACCGCTTCGCGGCTCCGCCTAATGCAACCCTAAACCTTTTTCCTTATTCAAAGTCACTAAACCCGCAAGAAACTGAACCCTAATGGTGAACCCTGTAGTGGATGTGATTCAAAGATGGGGCACTGAACCTTAACAGTAGGTTACTGCATAATATGGGACGGAAAAGGGTTTACGGTTGGATTAGGCGAACCCGCTTCGCGGCTCCGCCTAATCCAATCCTAAACCCTTTTCCTTATTCAAGGTCACTAAACCCGCAAGAAACTGAACCCTAAGAGGGTATTGGTGAACCCTGTCGTGGATATGATTCAAAGATTGGGCACTGAACCTTAAGAGTAGGGTACTGCATAAGACGGGACGGAAAAGGGTTTAGGGTTGGATTAGGAGAACCCGTTTCGCGGCTCCGCCTAATCCAACCCTAAACCCTTTTCCTTATTCAAGGTCACTAAACCCGCAAGAAACTGAACCCTAAGAGGGTATTGGTGAACCCTGTCGTGGATGTGATTCAAAGATGGGACACTGAACCTTAAGAGTAAGGTACTGCATAAGACGGGACGGAAAAGGGTTTAGGGTTGGATTAGGAGAACCCGTTTCGCGGCTCCGCCTAATCCAACCCTAAACCCTTTTCCTTATTCAAGGTCACTAAACCCGCAAGAAACTGAACCCTAAGAGGGTATTGGTGACCCCTGTCGTGGATGTGATTCAAAGATGGGGCACTGAACCTTAAAAGTAGGGTACTAGATAAGACGGAACGGAAAAGGGTTTAGGGTTGGATTAGGCGAACCCGCTTTGCGGCTCCGCCTAATCCAACCCGAAACCCTTTTCCTTATTCAAGGTCACTAAACCCGCAAGAAACTAAACCCTAAGAGGGTATTGGTGAACCCTGTCGTGGATGTGATTCAAAGATGGGGCACTGAACCTTAAGAGTAGGGTACTGCATAAGACGGAACAGAAAAGGGTTTAGGGTTGGATTAGGCGAAACCGCTTCACGGCTCCGCCTAATCCAACCCTAAACCCTTTTCCTTATTCAAAGTCACTAAACCCGCAAGAAACTGAACCCTAATGGTGAACCCTGTCGTGGATGTGATTCAAAGATGGGGCACTGAACCTTAAGAGTAGGTTACTGCATAATATGGGACAGAAAAGGGTTTAGGGTTGGATTAGGCGAACCTGCTTCGCGGCTCCGCCTAATCCAACCCTAAACCCTTTTCCTTATTCAAGGTCACTAAACCCGCAAGAAACTAAACCCTAAGAGGGTATTGGTGAACCCTGTCGTGGATGTGATTCAAAGATGGGGCACTGAACCTTAAGAGTAGGGTACTGCATAAGACGGAACGGAAAAGGGTTTAGGGTTGGATTACGCGAAACCACTTCGCGGCTCCGCCTAATCCAACCCTAAACCCTTTTCCTTATTCAAAGTCACTAAACCCGCAAGAAACTGAACCCTAATGGTGAACCCTGTCGTGGATGTGATTCAAAGATGGGGCACTGAACCTTAACAGTAGGTTACTGCATAATATGGGACGGAAAAGGGTTTACGGTTGGATTAGGCGAACCCGCTTCGCGGCTCCGCCTAATCCAATCCTAAACCCTTTTCCTTATTCAAGGTCACTAAACCCGCAAGAAACTGAACCCTAAGAGGGTATTGGTGAACCCTGTCGTGGATATGATTCAAAGATTGGGCACTGAACCTTAAGAGTAGGGTACTGCATAAGACGGGACGGAAAAGGGTTTAGGGTTGGATTAGGAGAACCCGTTTCGCGGCTCCGCCTAATCCAACCCTAAACCCTTTTCCTTATTCAAGGTCACTAAACCCGCAAGAAACTGAACCCTAAGAGGGTATTGGTGAACCCTGTCGTGGATGTGATTCAAAGATGGGTCACTAAACCTTAAGAGTAGGGTACTGCATAAGACAGTACGGAAAAGTGTTTAAGGTTGGATAAGGCGAACCCGCTTCGCGGCTCCGCCTAATCCAACCCTAAACCCTTTTCCTTATTCAAGGTCACTAAACCCGCAAGAAACTAAACCCTAAGAGGGTATTGGTGAACCCTGTCGTGGATGTGATTCAAAGATGGGGCACTGAACCTTAAGAGTAGGGTACTGCATAAGACGGAACGGAAAAGGGTTTAGGGTTGGATTAGGCAAACCCGCTTCGCGGCTCTGCCTAATCCTACCCCAAACCCTTTTCCTTATTCAAGGTCACTAAACCCGCAAGAAACTGAACCCTAAGAGGGTATTGGTGAACCCTGTCGTGGATGTGATTCAAAGATGGGGCACTGAACCTTAAGAGTAGGGTACTGCATAAGACGGGACGGAAAAGGGTTTATGGTTGTATTAGGCGAACCCGCTTCGCGGCTCCGCCTAATCCAACCCTAAACCCTTTTCCTTATTCAAGGTCACTAAACCCGCAAGAAACTAAACCCTAAGAGGGTATTGGTGAACCCTGTCGTGGATGTGATTCAAAGATGGGGCACTGAACCTTAAGAGTAGGGTACTGCATAAGACGGAACGGAAAAGGGTTTAGGGTTGGATTAGGCGAAACCGCTTCGCGGCTCCGCCTAATGCAACCCTAAACCTTTTTCCTTATTCAAAGTCACTAAACCCGCAAGAAACTGAACCCTAATGGTGAACCCTGTCGTGGATGTGATTCAAAGATGGGGCACTGAACCTTAATAGTAGGTTACTGCATAATATGGGACGGAAAAGGGTTTACGGTTGGATTAGGCGAACCCGCTTCGCGGCTCCGCCTAATCCAATCCTAAACCCTTTTCCTTATTCAAGGTCACTAAACCCGCAAGAAACTGAACCCTAAGAGGGTATTGGTGAACCCTGTCGTGGATATGATTCAAAGATTGGGCACTGAACCTTAAGAGTAGGGTACTGCATAAGACGGGACGGAAAAGGGTTTAGGGTTGGATTAGGAGAACCCGTTTCGCGGCTCCGCCTAATCCAACCCTAAACCCTTTTCCTTATTCAAGGTCACTAAACCCGCAAGAAACTGAACACTAAGAGGGTATTGGTGAACCCTGTCGTGGATGTGATTCAAAGATGGGACACTGAACCTTAAGAGTAAGGTACTGCATAAGACGGGACGGAAAAGGGTTTAGGGTTGGATTAGGAGAACCCGTTTCGCGGCTCCGCCTAATCCAACCCTAAACCCTTTTCCTTATTCAAGGTCACTAAACCCGCAAGAAACTGAACCCTAAGAGGGTATTGGTGACCCCTGTCGTGGATGTGATTCAAAGATGGGGCACTGAACCTTAAAAGTAGGGTACTAGATAAGACGGAACGGAAAAGGGTTTAGGGTTGGATTAGGCGAACCCGCTTTGCGGCTCCGCCTAATCCAACCCGAAACCCTTTTCCTTATTCAAGGTCACTAAACCCGCAAGAAACTAAACCCTAAGAGGGTATTGGTGAACCCTGTCGTGGATGTGATTCAAAGATGGGGCACTGAACCTTAAGAGTAGGGTACTGCATAAGACGGAACAGAAAAGGGTTTAGGGTTGGATTAGGCGAAACCGCTTCGCGGCTCCGCCTAATCCAACCCTAAACCCTTTTCCTTATTCAAAGTCACTAAACCCGCAAGAAACTGAACCCTAATGGTGAACCCTGTCGTGGATGTGATTCAAAGATGGGGCACTGAACCTTAAGAGTAGGTTACTGCATAATATGGGACAGAAAAGGGTTTAGGGTTGGATTAGGCGAACCTGCTTCGCGGCTCCGCCTAATCCAACCCTAAACCCTTTTCCTTATTCAAGGTCACTAAACCCGCAAGAAACTAAACCCTAAGAGGGTATTGGTGAACCCTGTCGTGGATGTGATTCAAAGATGGGGCACTGAACCTTAAGAGTAGGGTACTGCATAAGACGGAACGGAAAAGGGTTTAGGGTTGGATTAGGCGAAACCACTTCGCGGCTCCGCCTAATCCAACCCTAAACCCTTTTCCTTATTCAAAGTCACTAAACCCGCAAGAAACTGAACCCTAATGGTGAACCCTGTCGTGGATGTGATTCAAAGATGGGGCACTGAACCTTAACAGTAGGTTACTGCATAATATGGGACGGAAAAGGGTTTACGGTTGGATTAGGCGAACCCGCTTCGCGGCTCCGCCTAATCCAATCCTAAACCCTTTTCCTTATTCAAGGTCACTAAACCCGCAAGAAACTGAACCCTAAGAGGGTATTGGTGACCCCTGTCGTGGATGTGATTCAAAGATGGGGCACTGAACCTTAAAAGTAGGGTACTAGATAAGACGGAACGGAAAAGGGTTTAGGGTTGGATTAGGCGAACCCGCTTTGCGGCTCCGCCTAATCCAACCCGAAACCCTTTTCCTTATTCAAGGTCACTAAACCCGCAAGAAACTAAACCCTAAGAGGGTATTGGTGAACCCTGTCGTGGATGTGATTCAAAGATGGGGCACTGAACCTTAAGAGTAGGGTACTGCATAAGACGGAACAGAAAAGGGTTTAGGGTTGGATTAGGCGAAACCGCTTCACGGCTCCGCCTAATCCAACCCTAAACCCTTTTCCTTATTCAAAGTCACTAAACCCGCAAGAAACTGAACCCTAATGGTGAACCCTGTCGTGGATGTGATTCAAAGATGGGGCACTGAACCTTAAGAGTAGGTTACTGCATAATATGGGACAGAAAAGGGTTTAGGGTTGGATTAGGCGAACCTGCTTCGCGGCTCCGCCTAATCCAACCCTAAACCCTTTTCCTTATTCAAGGTCACTAAACCCGCAAGAAACTAAACCCTAAGAGGGTATTGGTGAACCCTGTCGTGGATGTGATTCAAAGATGGGGCACTGAACCTTAAGAGTAGGGTACTGCATAAGACGGAACGGAAAAGGGTTTAGGGTTGGATTACGCGAAACCACTTCGCGGCTCCGCCTAATCCAACCCTAAACCCTTTTCCTTATTCAAAGTCACTAAACCCGCAAGAAACTGAACCCTAATGGTGAACCCTGTCGTGGATGTGATTCAAAGATGGGGCACTGAACCTTAACAGTAGGTTACTGCATAATATGGGACGGAAAAGGGTTTACGGTTGGATTAGGCGAACCCGCTTCGCGGCTCCGCCTAATCCAATCCTAAACCCTTTTCCTTATTCAAGGTCACTAAACCCGCAAGAAACTGAACCCTAAGAGGGTATTGGTGAACCCTGTCGTGGATATGATTCAAAGATTGGGCACTGAACCTTAAGAGTAGGGTACTGCATAAGACGGGACGGAAAAGGGTTTAGGGTTGGATTAGGAGAACCCGTTTCGCGGCTCCGCCTAATCCAACCCTAAACCCTTTTCCTTATTCAAGGTCACTAAACCCGCAAGAAACTGAACCCTAAGAGGGTATTGGTGAACCCTGTCGTGGATGTGATTCAAAGATGGGGCACTAAACCTTAAGAGTAGGGTACTGCATAAGACAGTACGGAAAAGTGTTTAAGGTTGGATAAGGCGAACCCGCTTCGCGGCTCCGCCTAATCCAACCCTAAACCCTTTTCCTTATTCAAGGTCACTAAACCCGCAAGAAACTAAACCCTAAGAGGGTATTGGTGAACCCTGTCGTGGATGTGATTCAAAGATGGGGCACTGAACCTTAAGAGTAGGGTACTGCATAAGACGGAACGGAAAAGGGTTTAGGGTTGGATTAGGCAAACCCGCTTCGCGGCTCTGCCTAATCCTACCCCAAACCCTTTTCCTTATTCAAGGTCACTAAACCCGCAAGAAACTGAACCCTAAGAGGGTATTGGTGAACCCTGTCGTGGATGTGATTCAAAGATGGGGCACTGAACCTTAAGAGTAGGGTACTGCATAAGACGGGACGGAAAAGGGTTTATGGTTGTATTAGGCGAACCCGCTTCGCGGCTCCGCCTAATCCAACCCTAAACCCTTTTCCTTATTCAAGGTCACTAAACCCGCAAGAAACTAAACCCTAAGAGGGTATTGGTGAACCCTGTCGTGGATGTGATTCAAAGATGGGGCACTGAACCTTAAGAGTAGGGTACTGCATAAGACGGAACGGAAAAGGGTTTAGGGTTGGATTAGGCGAAACCGCTTCGCGGCTCCGCCTAATGCAACCCTAAACCTTTTTCCTTATTCAAAGTCACTAAACCCGCAAGAAACTGAACCCTAATGGTGAACCCTGTCGTGGATGTGATTCAAAGATGGGGCACTGAACCTTAATAGTAGGTTACTGCATAATATGGGACGGAAAAGGGTTTACGGTTGGATTAGGCGAACCCGCTTCGCGGCTCCGCCTAATCCAATCCTAAACCCTTTTCCTTATTCAAGGTCACTAAACCCGCAAGAAACTGAACCCTAAGAGGGTATTGGTGAACCCTGTCGTGGATATGATTCAAAGATTGGGCACTGAACCTTAAGAGTAGGGTACTGCATAAGACGGGACGGAAAAGGGTTTAGGGTTGGATTAGGAGAACCCGTTTCGCGGCTCCGCCTAATCCAACCCTAAACCCTTTTCCTTATTCAAGGTCACTAAACCCGCAAGAAACTGAACACTAAGAGGGTATTGGTGAACCCTGTCGTGGATGTGATTCAAAGATGGGACACTGAACCTTAAGAGTAAGGTACTGCATAAGACGGGACGGAAAAGGGTTTAGGGTTGGATTAGGAGAACCCGTTTCGCGGCTCCGCCTAATCCAACCCTAAACCCTTTTCCTTATTCAAGGTCACTAAACCCGCAAGAAACTGAACCCTAAGAGGGTATTGGTGACCCCTGTCGTGGATGTGATTCAAAGATGGGGCACTGAACCTTAAAAGTAGGGTACTAGATAAGACGGAACGGAAAAGGGTTTAGGGTTGGATTAGGCGAACCCGCTTTGCGGCTCCGCCTAATCCAACCCGAAACCCTTTTCCTTATTCAAGGTCACTAAACCCGCAAGAAACTAAACCCTAAGAGGGTATTGGTGAACCCTGTCGTGGATGTGATTCAAAGATGGGGCACTGAACCTTAAGAGTAGGGTACTGCATAAGACGGAACAGAAAAGGGTTTAGGGTTGGATTAGGCGAAACCGCTTCGCGGCTCCGCCTAATCCAACCCTAAACCCTTTTCCTTATTCAAAGTCACTAAACCCGCAAGAAACTGAACCCTAATGGTGAACCCTGTCGTGGATGTGATTCAAAGATGGGGCACTGAACCTTAAGAGTAGGTTACTGCATAATATGGGACAGAAAAGGGTTTAGGGTTGGATTAGGCGAACCTGCTTCGCGGCTCCGCCTAATCCAACCCTAAACCCTTTTCCTTATTCAAGGTCACTAAACCCGCAAGAAACTAAACCCTAAGAGGGTATTGGTGAACCCTGTCGTGGATGTGATTCAAAGATGGGGCACTGAACCTTAAGAGTAGGGTACTGCATAAGACGGAACGGAAAAGGGTTTAGGGTTGGATTAGGCGAAACCACTTCGCGGCTCCGCCTAATCCAACCCTAAACCCTTTTCCTTATTCAAAGTCACTAAACCCGCAAGAAACTGAACCCTAATGGTGAACCCTGTCGTGGATGTGATTCAAAGATGGGGCACTGAACCTTAACAGTAGGTTACTGCATAATATGGGACGGAAAAGGGTTTACGGTTGGATTAGGCGAACCCGCTTCGCGGCTCCGCCTAATCCAATCCTAAACCCTTTTCCTTATTCAAGGTCACTAAACCCGCAAGAAACTGAACCCTAAGAGGGTATTGGTGAACCCTGTCGTGGATATGATTCAAAGATAGGGCACTGAACCTTAAGAGTAGGGTACTCCATAAGACGGGACGGAAAAGGGTTTAGGGTTGGATTAGGAGAACCCGTTTCGCGGCTCCGCCTAATCCAACCCTAAACCCATTTCCTTATTCAAGGTCACTAAACCCGCAAGAAAATGAACCCTAAGAGGGTATTGGTGAACCCTGTCGTGGATGTGATTCAAAGATGGGGCACTGAACCTTAAGAGTAGGGTACTGCATAAGACGGGACGGAAAAGGGTTTACGGTTGGATTAGGAGAACCCGTTTCGCGGCTCCACCTAATCCAACCCTAAACCCTATTCCTTATTCAAGGTCACTAAACCCGCAAGAAACTGAACCCTAAGAGGGTATTGGTGAACCCTGTCGTGGATGTGATTCAAAGATGGGGCACTGAACCTTAAGAGTAGGGTACTGCATAATATGGGACGGAAAAGAGTTTAGGGTTGGATTAGGCGGACCCGCTTGGCGGCTCCGCCTAATCCAACCCTGAACCCTTTTCCTTATTCAAGGTCACTAAACCCGCATGAAACTGAACCCTAAGAGGGTATTGGTGAACCCTGTCGTGGATGTGATTCAAAGATGGGGCACTGAACCTTAAGAGTACGGTACTGCATAAGACGGGACGGAAAAGGGTTTAGGGTTGGCTTAGGCGAACCCGCTTCACGGCTCCGCCTAATCCAACCCTAAACCCTTTTCCTTATTCAAGGTCACTAAACCCGCATGAAACTGAACCCTAAGAGGGTATTGGTGAACCCTGTCGTGGATGTGATTCAAAGATGGGGCACTGAACCTTAAGAGTAGGGCACTGCATAAGACGGTACGGAAAAGTGTTTGGGGTTGGATTAGGCGAACACGCTTCACGGCTCCGCCTAATCCAACCCTAAACCCTTTTCCTTATTCAAGGTCACTAAACCCGCATGAAACTGAACCCTAAGAGGGTATTGGTGAACCCTGTCGTGGATGTGATTCAAAGATGGGGCACTGAACCTTAAGAGTACGGTACTGCATAAGACGGGACGGAAAAGGGTTTAGGGTTGGCTTAGGCGAACCCGCTTCACGGCTCCGCCTAATCCAACCCTAAACCCTTTTCCTTATTCAAGGTCACTAAACCCGCAAGAAACTGAACCCTAAGAGGGTATTGGTGAACCCTGTCGTGGATGTGATTCAAAGATGGGGCACTGAACCTTAAGAGTAGGGTACTGCATAATATGGGACGGAAAAGAGTTTAGGGTTGGATTAGGCGGACCCGCTTGGCGGCTCCGCCTAATCCAACCCTGAGCCCTTTTCCTTATTCAAGGTCACTAAACCCGCATGAAACTGAACCCTAAGAGGGTATTGGTGAACCCTGTCGTGGATGTGATTCAAAGATGGGGCACTGAACCTTAAGAGTACGGTACTGCATAAGACGGGACGGAAAAGGGTTTAGGGTTGGCTTAGGCGAACCCGCTTCACGGCTCCGCCTAATCCATCCCTAAACCCTTTTCCTTATTCAAGGTCACTAAACCCGCATAAAATTGAACCCTAAGAGGGTATTGGTGAACCCTGTCGTGGATGTGATTCAAAGATGGGGCACTGAACCTTAAGAGTAGGGTACTGCATAAGACGGGACGAAAAAGGGTTTAGGGTTGGATTAGGCGAACCCGCTTCGCGGCTCCGCCTAATCCAACCCTAAACCCTTTTCCTTATTCAGAGTCACTAAACCCGCAAGAAACTGAACCCTAATGGTGAACCCTGTTGTGGATGTGATTCAAAGATGGGGCACTGAACCTTAAGAGTAGGGTACTGCATAATATGGGACGGAAAAGGGTTTAGGGTTGGATTTGGCGGACCCGCTTGGCGGCTCCGCCTAATCCAACCCTAAACTCTTTTCCTTATTCAAGGTCACTAATCCCGCAAGAAACTGAACCCTAAGAGGGTATTGGTGAACCCTGTCGTGGATGTGATTCAAAGATGGGGCACTGAACCTTAAGAGTAGGGTACTGCATAAGACAGTACGGAAAAGTGTTTAGGGTTGGATAAGGCGAACCCGCTTCGCGGCTCCGCCTAATCCAACCCTAAACCCTTTTCCTTATTCAAGGTCACTAAACCCGCAAGAAACTAAACCCTAAGAGGGTATTGGTGAACCCTGTCGTGGATGTGATTCAAAGATGGGGAACTGAACCTTAAGAGTAGGGTACTGCATAAGACGGAACGGAAAAGGGTTTAGGGTTGGATTAGGCGAAACCACTTCGCGGCTCCGCCTAATCCAACCCTAAACCCTTTTCCTTATTCAAAGTCACTAAACCCGCAAGAAACTGAACCCTAATGGTGAACCCTGTCGTGGATGTGATTCAAAGATGGGGCACTGAACCTTAACAGTAGGTTACTGCATAATATGGGACGGAAAAGGGTTTACGGTTGGATTAGGCGAACCCGCTTCGCGGCTCCGCCTAATCCAATCCTAAACCCTTTTCCTTATTCAAGGTCACTAAACCCGCAAGAAACTGAACCCTAAGAGGGTATTGGTGAACCCTGTCGTGGATATGATTCAAAGATTGGGCACTGAACCTTAAGAGTAGGGTACTGCATAAGACGGGACGGAAAAGGGTTTAGGGTTGGATTAGGAGAACCCGTTTCGCGGCTCCGCCTAATCCAACCCTAAACCCTTTTCCTTATTCAAGGTCACTAAACCCGCAAGAAAATGAACCCTAAGAGGGTATTGGTGAACCCTGTCGTGGATGTGATTCAAAGATGGGGCACTGAACCTTAAGAGTAGGGTACTGCATAAGACGGGACGGAAAAGGGTTTACGGTTGGATTAGGAGAACCCGTTTCGCGGCTCCACCTAATCCAACCCTAAACCCTATTCCTTATTCAAGGTCACTAAACCCGCAAGAAACTGAACCCTAAGAGGGTATTGGTGAACCCTGTCGTGGATGTGATTCAAAGATGGGGCACTGAACCTTAAGAGTAGGGTACTGCATAATATGGGACGGAAAAGAGTTTAGGGTTGGATTAGGCGGACCCGCTTGGCGGCTCCGCCTAATCCAACCCTGAACCCTTTTCCTTATTCAAGGTCACTAAACCCGCATGAAACTGAACCCTAAGAGGGTATTGGTGAACCCTGTCGTGGATGTGATTCAAAGATGGGGCACTGAACCTTAAGAGTACGGTACTGCATAAGACGGGACGGAAAAGGGTTTAGGGTTGGCTTAGGCGAACCCGCTTCACGGCTCCGCCTAATCCAACCCTAAACCCTTTTCCTTATTCAAGGTCACTAAACCCGCATGAAACTGAACCCTAAGAGGGTATTGGTGAACCCTGTCGTGGATGTGATTCAAAGATGGGGCACTGAACCTTAAGAGTAGGGCACTGCATAAGACGGTACGGAAAAGTGTTTGGGGTTGGATTAGGCGAACCCGCTTCACGGCTCCGCCTAATCCAACCCTAAACCCTTTTCCTTATTCAAGGTCACTAAACCCGCATGAAACTGAACCCTAAGAGGGTATTGGTGAACCCTGTCGTGGATGTGATTCAAAGATGGGGCACTGAACCTTAAGAGTACGGTACTGCATAAGACGGGACGGAAAAGGGTTTAGGGTTGGCTTAGGCGAACCCGCTTCACGGCTCCGCCTAATCCAACCCTAAACCCTTTTCCTTATTCAAGGTCACTAAACCCGCAAGAAACTGAACCCTAAGAGGTTATTGGTGAACCCTGTCGTGGATGTGATTCAAAGATGGGGCACTGAACCTTAAGAGTAGGGTACTGCATAATATGGGACGGAAAAGAGTTTAGGGTTGGATTAGGCGGACCCGCTTGGCGGCTCCGCCTAATCCAACCCTGAGCCCTTTTCCTTATTCAAGGTCACTAAACCCGCATGAAACTGAACCCTAAGAGGGTATTGGTGAACCCTGTCGTGGATGTGATTCAAAGATGGGGCACTGAACCTTAAGAGTACGGTACTGCATAAGACGGGACGGAAAAGGGTTTAGGGTTGGCTTAGGCGAACCCGCTTCACGGCTCCGCCTAATCCATCCCTAAACCCTTTTCCTTATTCAAGGTCACTAAACCCGCATAAAACTGAACCCTAAGAGGGTATTGGTGAACCCTGTCGTGGATGTGATTCAAAGATGGGGCACTGAACCTTAAGAGTAGGGTACTGCATAAGACGGGACGAAAAAGGGTTTAGGGTTGGATTAGGCGAACCCGCTTCGCGGCTCCGCCTAATCCAACCCTAAACCCTTTTCCTTATTCAGAGTCACTAAACCCGCAAGAAACTGAACCCTAATGGTGAACCCTGTTGTGGATGTGATTCAAAGATGGGGCACTGAACCTTAAGAGTAGGGTACTGCATAATATGGGACGGAAAAGGGTTTAGGGTTGGATTTGGCGGACCCGCTTGGCGGCTCCGCCTAATCCAACCCTAAACTCTTTTCCTTATTCAAGGTCACTAATCCCGCAAGAAACTGAACCCTAAGAGGGTATTGGTGAACCCTGTCGTGGATGTGATTCAAAGATGGGGCACTGAACCTTAAGAGTAGGGTACTGCATAAGACAGTACGGAAAAGTGTTTAGGGTTGGATAAGGCGAACCCGCTTCGCGGCTCCGCCTAATCCAACCCTAAACCCTTTTCCTTATTCAAGGTCACTAAACCCGCAAGAAACTAAACCCTAAGAGGGTATTGGTGAACCCTGTCGTGGATGTGATTCAAAGATGGGGCACTGAACCTTAAGAGTAGGGTACTGCATAAGACGGAACGGAAAAGGGTTTAGGGTTGGATTAGGCGAAACCGCTTCGCGGCTCCGCCTAATCCAACCCTAAACCCTTTTCCTTATTCAAAGTCACTAAACCCGCAAGAAACTGAACCCTAATGGTGAACCCTGTCGTGGATGTGAGTCAAAGATGGGGCACTGAACCTTAAGAGTAGGGTACTGCATAATATGGGACGGAAAAGAGTTTAGGGTTGGATTAGGCGGACCCGCTTGGCGGCTCCGCCTAATCCAACCCTGAACCCTTTTCCTTATTCAAGGTCACTAAACCCGCATGAAACTGAACCCTAAGAGGGTATTGGTGAACCCTGTCGTGGATGTGATTCAAAGATGGGGCACTGAACCTTAAGAGTACGGTACTGCATAAGACGGGACGGAAAAGGGTTTAGGGTTGGCTTAGGCGAACCCGCTTCACGGCTCCGCCTAATCCAACCCTAAACCCTTTTCCTTATTCAAGGTCACTAAACCCGCATGAAACTGAACCCTAAGAGGGTATTGGTGAACCCTGTCGTGGATGTGATTCAAAGATGGGGCACTGAACCTTAAGAGTAGGGCACTGCATAAGACGGTACGGAAAAGTGTTTGGGGTTGGATTAGGCGAACCCGCTTCACGGCTCCGCCTAATCCAACCCTAAACCCTTTTCCTTATTCAAGGTCACTAAACCCGCATGAAACTGAACCCTAAGAGGGTATTGGTGAACCCTGTCGTGGATGTGATTCAAAGATGGGGCACTGAACCTTAAGAGTACGGTACTGCATAAGACGGGACGGAAAAGGGTTTAGGGTTGGCTTAGGCGAACCCGCTTCACGGCTCCGCCTAATCCAACCCTAAACCCTTTTCCTTATTCAAGGTCACTAAACCCGCAAGAAACTGAACCCTAAGAGGGTATTGGTGAACCCTGTCGTGGATGTGATTCAAAGATGGGGCACTGAACCTTAAGAGTAGGGTACTGCATAATATGGGACGGAAAAGAGTTTAGGGTTGGATTAGGCGGACCCGCTTGGCGGCTCCGCCTAATCCAACCCTGAGCCCTTTTCCTTATTCAAGGTCACTAAACCCGCATGAAACTGAACCCTAAGAGGGTATTGGTGAACCCTGTCGTGGATGTGATTCAAAGATGGGGCACTGAACCTTAAGAGTACGGTACTGCATAAGACGGGACGGAAAAGGGTTTAGGGTTGGCTTAGGCGAACCCGCTTCACGGCTCTGCCTAATCCAACCCTAAACCCTTTTCCTTATTCAAGGTCACTAAACCCGCATAAAACTGAACCCTAAGAGGGTATTGGTGAACCCTGTCGTGGATGTGATTCAAAGATGGGGCACTGAACCTTAAGAGTAGGGTACTGCATAAGACGGGACGAAAAAGGGTTTAGGGTTGGATTAGGCGAACCCGCTTCGCGGCTCCGCCTAATCCAACCCTAAACCCTTTTCCTTATTCAGAGTCACTAAACCCGCAAGAAACTGAACCCTAATGGTGAACCCTGTTGTGGATGTGATTCAAAGATGGGGCACTGAACCTTAAGAGTAGGGTACTGCATAATATGGGACGGAAAAGGGTTTAGGGTTGGATTTGGCGGACCCGCTTGGCGGCTCCGCCTAATCCAACCCTAAACTCTTTTCCTTATTCAAGGTCACTAATCCCGCAAGAAACTGAACCCTAAGAGGGTATTGGTGAACCCTGTCGTGGATGTGATTCAAAGATGGGGCACTGAACCTTAAGAGTAGGGTACTGCATAAGACAGTACAGAAAAGTGTTTAGGGTTGGATAAGGCGAACCCGCTTCGCAGCTCCGCCTAATCCAACCCTAAACCCTTTTCCTTATTCAAGGTCACTAAACCCGCAAGAAACTAAACCCTAAGAGGGTATTGGTGAACCCTGTCGTGGATGTGATTCAAAGATGGGGCACTGAACCTTAAGAGTAGGGTACTGCATAAGACGGAACGGAAAAGGGTTTAGGGTTGGATTAGGCGAAACCGCTTCGCGGCTCCGCCTAATCCAACCCTAAACCCTTTTCCTTATTCAAAGTCACTAAACCCGCAAGAAACTGAACCCTAATGGTGAACCCTGTCGTGGATGTGAGTCAAAGATGGGGCACTGAACCTTAAGAGTAGGTTACTGCATAATATGGGACAGAAAAGGGTTTAGGGTTGTATTAGGCGAACCCGCTTCGTGGCTCCGCCTAATCCAACCCTAAACCCTTTTCCTTATTCAAGGTCACTAAACCCGCAAGAAACTGAACCCTAAGAGGGTATTGGTGAACCCTGTCGTGGATATGATTCAAAGATGGGGCACTGAACCTTAAGAGTAGGGTACTGCATAAGACGGGACGGAAAAGGGTTTACGGTTGGATTAGGAGAACCCGTTTCGCGGCTCCACCTAATCCAACCCTAAACCCTATTCCTTATTCAAGGTCACTAAACCCGCAAGAAACTGAACCCTAAGAGGGTATTGGTGAACCCTGTCGTGGATGTGATTCAAAGATGGGGCACTGAACCTTAAGAGTAGGGTACTGCATAATATGGGACGGAAAAGAGTTTAGGGTTGGATTAGGCGGACCCGCTTGGCGGCTCCGCCTAATCCAACCCTGAACCCTTTTCCTTATTCAAGGTCACTAAACCCGCATGAAACTGAACCCTAAGAGGGTATTGGTGAACCCTGTCGTGGATGTGATTCAAAGATGGGGCACTGAACCTTAAGAGTACGGTACTGCATAAGACGGGACGGAAAAGGGTTTAGGGTTGGCTTAGGCGAACCCGCTTCACGGCTCCGCCTAATCCAACCCTAAACCCTTTTCCTTATTCAAGGTCACTAAACCCGCATGAAACTGAACCCTAAGAGGGTATTGGTGAACCCTGTCGTGGATGTGATTCAAAGATGGGGCACTGAACCTTAAGAGTAGGGCAGTGCATAAGACGGTACGGAAAAGTGTTTGGGGTTGGATTAGGCGAACCCGCTTCACGGCTCCGCCTAATCCAACCCTAAACCCTTTTCCTTATTCAAGGTCACTAAACCCGCATGAAACTGAACCCTAAGAGGGTATTGGTGAACCCTGTCGTGGATGTGATTCAAAGATGGGGCACTGAACCTTAAGAGTACGGTACTGCATAAGACGGGACGGAAAAGGGTTTAGGGTTGGCTTAGGCGAACCCGCTTCACGGCTCCGCCTAATCCAACCCTAAACCCTTTTCCTTATTCAAGGTCACTAAACCCGCATGAAACTGAACCCTAAGAGGGTATTGGTGAACCCTGTCGTGGATGCGATTCAAAGATGGGGCACTGAACCTTAAGAGTAGGGTACTGCATAAGACGGTACGGAAAAGTGATTGGGGTTGGATTAGGCGAACCCGCTTCGCGGCTCCGCCTAATCCAACCCTAAACCCTTTTCCTTATTCAGAGTCACTAAACCCGCAAGAAACTGAACCCTAATGGTGAACCCTGTTGTGGATGTGATTCAAAGATGGGGCACTGAACCTTAAGAGTAGGGTACTGCATAATATGGGACGGAAAAGGGTTTAGGGTTGGATTTGGCGGACCCGCTTGGCGGCTCCGCCTAATCCAACCCTAAACTCTTTTCCTTATTCAAGGTCACTAAACCCGCAAGAAACTGAACCCTAAGAGGGTATTGGTGAACCCTGTCGTGGATGTGATTCAAAGATGGGGCACTGAACCTTAAGAGTAGGGTACTGCATAAGACGGTACGGAAAAGTGTTTAGGGTTGGATAAGGCGAACCCGCTTCGCGGCTCCGCCTAATCCAACCCTAAACCCTTTTCCTTATTCAAGGTCACTAAACCCGCAAGAAACTAAACTCTAAGAGGGTATTGGTGAACCCTGTCGTGGATGTGATTCAAAGATGGGGCACTGAACCTTAAGAGTAGGGTACTGCATAAGACGGAACGGAAAAGGGTTTAGGGTTGGATTAGGCGAAACCGCTTCGCGGCTCCGCCTAATCCAACCCTAAACCCTTTTCCTTATTCAAAGTCACTAAACCCGCAAGAAACTGAACCCTAATGGTGAACCCTGTCGTGGATGTGATTCAAAGATGGGGCACTGAACCTTAAGAGTAGGTTACTGCATAATATGGGACAGAAAAGGGTTTAGGGTTGTATTAGGCGAACCCGCTTCGTGGCTCCGCCTAATCAAACCCTAAACCCTTTTCCTTATTCAAGGTCACTAAACCCGCAAGAAACTGAACCCTAAGAGGGTATTGGTGAACCCTGTCGTGGATATGATTCAAAGATGGGGCACTGAACCTTAAGAGTAGGGTACTGCATAAGAAGGGACGGAAAAGGGTTTACGGTTGGATTAGGAGAAACCGTTTCGCGGCTCCACCTAATCCAACCCTAAACCCTATTCCTTATTCAAGGTCACTAAACCCGCAAGAAACTGAACCCTAAGAGGGTATTGGTGAACCCTGTCGTGGATGTGATTCAAAGATGGGGCACTGAACCTTAAGAGTAGGGTACTGCATAATATGGGACGGAAAAGAGTTTAGGGTTGGATTAGGCGGACCCGCTTGGCGGCTCCGCCTAATCCAACCCTGAACCCTTTTCCTTATTCAAGGTCACTAAACCCGCATGAAACTGAACCCTAAGAGGGTATTGGTGAACCCTGTCGTGGATGTGATTCAAAGATGGGGCACTGAACCTTAAGAGTACGGTACTGCATAAGACGGGACGGAAAAGGGTTTAGGGTTGGCTTAGGCGAACCCGCTTCACGGCTCCGCCTAATCCAACCCTAAACCCTTTTCCTTATTCAAGGTCACTAAACCCGCATGAAACTGAACCCTAAGAGGGTATTGGTGAACCCTGTCGTGGATGTGATTCAAAGATGGGGCACTGAACCTTAAGAGTAGGGCACTGCATAAGACGGTACGGAAAAGTGTTTGGGGTTGGATTAGGCGAACCCGCTTCACGGCTCCGCCTAATCCAACCCTTAACCCTTTTCCTTATTCAAGGTCACTAAACCCGCATGAAACTGAACCCTAAGAGGGTATTGGTGAACCCTGTCGTGGATGTGATTCAAATATGGGGCACTGAACCTTAAGAGTACGGTACTGCATAAGACGGGACGGAAAAGGGTTTAGGGTTGGCTTAGGCGAACCCGCTTCACGGCTCCGCCTAATCCAACCCTAAACCCTTTTCCTTATTCAAGGTCACTAAACCCGCAAGAAACTGAACCCTAAGAGGGTATTGGTGAACCCTGTCGTGGATATGATTCAAAGATTGGGCACTGAACCTTAAGAGTAGGGTACTGCATAAGACGGGACGGAAAAGGTTTTAGGGTTGGATTAGGAGAACCCGTTTCGCGGCTCCGCCTAATCCAACCCTAAACCCTTTTCCTTATTCAAGGTCACTAAACCCGCAAGAAACTGAACCCTAAGAGGGTATTGGTGAACCCTGTCGTGGATGTGATTCAAAGATGGGGAACTGAACCTTAAGAGTAGGGTACTGCATAATATGGGACGGAAAAGAGTTTAGGGTTGGATTAGGCGGACCCGCTTGGCGGCTCCGCCTAATCCAACCCTGAGCCCTTTTCCTTATTCAAGGTCACTAAACCCGCATGAAACTGAACCCTAAGAGGGTATTGGTGAACCCTGTCGTGGATGTGATTCAAAGATGGGGCACTGAACCTTAAGAGTACGGTACTGCATAAGACGGGACGGAAAAGGGTTTAGGGTTGGCTTAGGCGAACCCGCTTCACGGCTCCGCCTAATCCAACCCTAAACCCTTTTCCTTATTCAAGGTCACTAAACCCGCATAAAACTGAACCCTAAGAGGGTATTGGTGAACCCTGTCGTGGATGTGATTCAAAGATGGGGCACTGAACCTTAAGAGTAGGGTACTGCATAAGACGGAACGGAAAAAGGGTTTAGGGTTGGATTAGGCGAAACCGCTTCGCGGCTCCGCCTAATCCAACCCTAAACCCTTTTCCTTATTTAGAGTCACTAAACCCGCAAGAAACTGAACCCTAATGGTGAACCCTGTTGTGGATGTGATTCAAAGATGGGGCACTGAACCTTAAGAGTAGGGTACTGCATAATATGGGACGGAAAAGGGTTTAGGGTTGGATTTGGCGGACCCGCTTGGCGGCTCCGCCTAATCCAACCCTGAACCCTTTTCCTTATTCAAGGTCACTAAACCCGCAAGAAACTGAACCCTAAGAGGGTATTGGTGAACCCTGTCGTGGATGTGATTCAAAGATGGGGCACTGAACCTTAAGAGTACGGTACTGCATAAGACGGGACGGAAAAGGGTTTAGGGTTGGCTTAGGCGAACCCGCTTCACGGCTCCGCCTAATCCAACCCTAAACCCTTTTCCTTATTCAAGGTCACTAAACCCGCATGAAACTGAACCCTAAGAGGGTATTGGTGAACCCTGTCGTGGATGTGATTCAAAGATGGGGCACTGAACCTTAAGAGTAGGGCACTGCATAAGACGGTACGGAAAAGTGTTTGGGGTTGGATTAGGTGAACCCGCTTCACGGCTCCGCCTAATCCAACCCTAAACCCTTTTCCTTATTCAAGGTCACTAAACCCGCATGAAACTGAACCCTAAGAGGGTATTGGTGAACCCTGTCGTGGATGTGATTCAAATATGGGGCACTGAACCTTAAGAGTACGGTACTGCATAAGACGGGACGGAAAAGGGTTTAGGGTTGGCTTAGGCGAACCCGCTTCACGGCTCCGCCTAATCCAACCCTAAACCCTTTTCCTTATTCAAGGTCACTAAACCCGCAAGAAACTGAACCCTAAGAGGGTATTGGTGAACCCTGTCGTGGATATGATTCAAAGATGGGGCACTGAACCTTAAGAGTAGGGTACTGCATAAGACGGGACGGAAAAGGTTTTAGGGTTGGATTAGGAGAACCCGTTTCGCGGCTCCGCCTAATCCAACCCTAAACCCTTTTCCTTATTCAAGGTCACTAAACCCGCAAGAAACTGAACCCTAAGAGGGTATTGGTGAACCCTGTCGTGGATGTGATTCAAAGATGGGGCACTGAACCTTAAGAGTAGGGTACTGCATAATATGGGACGGAAAAGAGTTTAGGGTTGGATTAGGCGGACCCGCTTGGCGGCTCCGCCTAATCCAACCCTGAGCCCTTTTCCTTATTCAAGGTCACTAAACCCGCATGAAACTGAACCCAAAGAGGGTATTGGTGAACCCTGTCGTGGATGTGATTCAAAGATGGGGCACTGAACCTTAAGAGTACGGTACTGCATAAGACGGGACGGAAAAGGGTTTAGGGTTGGCTTAGGCGAACCCGCTTCACGGCTCCGCCTAATCCAACCCTAAACCCTTTTCCTTATTCAAGGTCACTAAACCCGCATAAAACTGAACCCTAAGAGGGTATTGGTGAACCCTGTCGTGGATGTGATTCAAAGAGGGGGCACTGAACCTTAAGAGTAGGGTACTGCATAAGACGGAACGGAAAAGGGTTTAGGGTTGGATTAGGCGAAACCGCTTCGCGGCTCCGCCTAATCCAACCCTAAACCCTTTTCCTTATTCAGAGTCACTAAACCCGCAAGAAACTGAACCCTAATGGTGAACCCTGTTGTGGATGTGATTCAAAGATGGGGCACTGAACCTTAAGAGTAGGGTACTGCATAATATGGGACGGAAAAGGGTTTAGGGTTGGATTTGGCGGACCCGCTTGGCGGCTCCGCCTAATCCAACCCTAAACTCTTTTCCTTATTCAAGGTCACTAAACCCGCAAGAAACTGAACCCTAAGAGGGTATTGGTGAACCCTGTCGTGGATGTGATTCAAAGATGGGGCACTGAACCTTAAGAGTAGGGTACTGCATAAGACGGAACGGAAAAGGGTTTAGGGTTGGATTAGGCGAAACCGCTTCACGGCTCCGCCTAATCCAACCCTAAACCCTTTTCCTTATTCAAGGTCACTAAACCCGCATAAAACTGAACCCTAAGAGGGTATTGGTGAACCCTGTCGTGGATGTGATTCAAAGAGGGGGCACTGAACCTTAAGAGTAGGGTACTGCATAAGACGGAACGGAAAAGGGTTTAGGGTTGGATTAGGCGAAACTGCTTCGCGGCTCCGCCTAATCCAACCCTAAACCCTTTTCCTTATTCAAGGTCACTAAACCCGCATAAAACTGAACCCTAAGAGGGTATTGGTGAACCCTGTCGTGGATGTGATTCAAAGAGGGGGCACTGAACCTTAAGAGTAGGGTACTGCATAAGACGGAACGGAAAAGGGTTTAGGGTTGGATTAGGCGAAACCGCTTCGCGGCTCCGCCTAATCCAACCCTAAACCCTTTTCCTTATTCAGAGTCACTAAACCCGCAAGAAACTGAACCCTAATGGTGAACCCTGTTGTGGATGTGATTCAAAGATGGGGCACTGAACCTTAAGAGTAGGGTACTGCATAATATGGGACGGAAAAGGGTTTAGGGTTGGATTTGGCGGACCCGCTTGGCGGCTCCGCCTAATCCAACCCTAAACTCTTTTCCTTATTCAAGGTCACTAAACCCGCAAGAAACTGAACCCTAAGAGGGTATTGGTGAACCCTGTCGTGGATGTGATTCAAAGATGGGGCACTGAACCTTAAGAGTAGGGTGCTGCATAAGACAGTACGGAAAAGTGTTTAGGGTTGGATAAGGCGAACCCGCTTCGCGGCTCCGCCTAATCCAACCCTAAACCCTTTTCCTTATTCAAGGTCACTAAACCCGCAAGAAACTAAACCCTAAGAGGGTATTGGTGAACCCTGTCGTGGATGTGATTCAAAGATGGGGCACTGAACCTTAAGAGTAGGGTACTGCATATGACGGAACGGAAAAGGGTTTAGGGTTGGATTAGGCGAAACCGCTTCGCGGCTCCGCCTAATCCAACCCTAAACCCTTTTCCTTATTCAAAGTCACTAAACCCGCAAGAAACTGAACCCTAATGGTGAACCCTGTCGTGGATGTGAGTCAAAGATGGGGCACTGAACCTTAAGAGTAGGTTACTGCATAATATGGGACAGAAAAGGGTTTAGGGTTGTATTAGGCGAACCCGCTTCGTGGCTCCGCCTAATCCAACCCTAAACCCTTTTCCTTATTCAAGGTCACTAAACCCGCAAGAAACTGAACCCTAAGAGGGTATTGGTGAACCCTGTCGTGGATATGATTCAAAGATGGGGCACTGAACCTTAAGAGTAGGGTACTGCATAAGACGGGACGGAAAAGGGTTTACGGTTGGATTAGGAGAACCCGTTTCGCGGCTCCACCTAATCCAACCCTAAACCCTATTCCTTATTCAAGGTCACTAAACCCGCAAGAAACTGAACCCTAAGAGGGTATTGGTGAACCCTGTCGTGGATGTGATTCAAAGATGGGGCACTGAACCTTAAGAGTAGGGTACTGCATAATATGGGACGGAAAAGAGTTTAGGGTTGGATTAGGCGGACCCGCTTGGCGGCTCCGCCTAATCCAACCCTGAACCCTTTTCCTTATTCAAGGTCACTAAACCCGCATGAAACTGAACCCTAAGAGGGTATTGGTGAACCCTGTCGTGGATGTGATTCAAAGATGGGGCACTGAACCTTAAGAGTACGGTACTGCATAAGACGGGACGGAAAAGGGTTTAGGGTTGGCTTAGGCGAACCCGCTTCACGGCTCCGCCTAATCCAACCCTAAACCCTTTTCCTTATTCAAGGTCACTAAACCCGCATGAAACTGAACCCTAAGAGGGTATTGGTGAACCCTGTCGTGGATGTGATTCAAAGATGGGGCACTGAACCTTAAGAGTAGGGCACTGCATAAGACGGTACGGAAAAGTGTTTGGGGTTGGATTAGGTGAACCCGCTTCACGGCTCCGCCTAATCCAACCCTAAACCCTTTTCCTTATTCAAGGTCACTAAACCCGCATGAAACTGAACCCTAAGAGGGTATTGGTGAACCCTGTCGTGGATGTGATTCAAATATGGGGCACTGAACCTTAAGAGTACGGTACTGCATAAGACGGGACGGAAAAGGGTTTAGGGTTGGCTTAGGCGAACCCGCTTCACGGCTCCGCCTAAACCAACCCTAAACCCTTTTCCTTATTCAAGGTCACTAAACCCGCATGAAACTGAACCCTAAGAGGGTATTGGTGAACCCTGTCGTGGATGCGATTCAAAGATGGGGCACTGAACCTTAAGAGTAGGGTACTGCATAAGACGGTACGGAAAAGTGATTGGGGTTGGATTAGGCGAACCCGCTTCGCGGCTCCGCCTAATCCAACCCTAAACCCTTTTCCTTATTCAAGGTCACTAAACCCGCAAGAAACTGAACCCTAAGAGGGTATTGGTGAACCCTGTCGTGGATGTGATTCAAAGATGGGACACTGAACCTTAAGAGTAGGGTACTGCATAAGACGGGACGGAAAAGGGTTTAGGGTTGGATTAGGAGAACCCGTTTCGCGGCTCCGCCTAATCCAACCCTAAGCCCTTTTCCTTATTCAAGGTCACTAAACCCGCAAGAAACTGAACCTTAAGAGGGTATTGGTGACTCCTGTCGTGGATGTGATTCAAAGATGGGGTACTGAACATTAAAAGTAGGGTACTACATAAGACGGAACGGAAAAGGGTTTAGGGTTGGATTAGGCAAACTCGCTTCGCGGCTCCGCCTAATCCAACCCGAAACCCTTTTCCTTATTCAAGGTCACTAAAC
The DNA here is from genome assembly GCA_958450325.1 of Agrostemma githago. Lineage (NCBI taxonomy): Eukaryota > Viridiplantae > Streptophyta > Magnoliopsida > Caryophyllales > Caryophyllaceae > Agrostemma > Agrostemma githago. Next base: position 42,580,331 of record OY288245.1, read on the forward strand.
CCGCAAGAAACTAAACCCTAAGATGGTATTGGTCAACCCTGTCGTGGATGTGATTCAAAGATGGGGCACTGAACCTTAAGAGTAGGGTACTGCATAAGACGGGACGGAAAAGGGTTTAGGGTTGGATTAGGCGAACCCGCTTCGCGGCTCCGCCTAATCCAACCCTAAACCCTTTTCCTTATTCAAAGTCACTAAACCCGCAAGAAACTGAACCCTAATGGTGAACCCTGTCGTGGATGTGATTCAAAGATGGGACAATGAACCTTAAGAGTAGGGTACTGCATAATATGGGACTGAAAAGGGTTTAGGGTTGGATTAGGCGGACCCGCTTGGCGGCTCCGCCTAATCCAACCCTAAACTCTTTTCCTTATTCAAGGTCACTAAACCCGCAAGAAACTGAACCCTAAGAGGGTATTGGTGAACCCTGTCGTGGATGTGATTCAAAGATGGGGCACTGAACCTTAAGAGTAGGGTACTGCATAAGACGGTACGGAAAAGAGTTTAGGGTTGGATTAGGCGAACCCGCTTCGCGGCTCCGCCTAATCCAACCCTAAACCCTTTTCCTTATTCAAGGTCACTAAACCCGCAAGAAACTAAACCCTAGGAGGGTATTGGTGAACCCTGTCGTGGATGTGATTCAAAGATGGGGCACTGAACCTTAAGAGTACGGTACTGCATAAGACGGGACGGAAAAGGGTTTAGGGTTGGCTTAGGCGAACCCGCTTCACGGCTCCGCCTAATCCAACCCTAAACCCTTTTCCTTATTCAAGGTCACTAAACCCGCATGAAACTGAACCCTAAGAGGGTATTGGTGAACCCTGTCGTGGATGTGATTCAAAGATGGGGCACTGAACCTTAAGAGTAGGGCACTGCATAAGACGGTACGGAAAAGTGTTTGGGGTTGGATTAGGTGAACCCGCTTCACGGCTCCGCCTAATCCAACCCTAAACCCTTTTCCTTATTCAAGGTCACTAAACCCGCATGAAACTGAACCCTAAGAGGGTATTGGTGAACCCTGTCGTGGATGTGATTCAAATATGGGGCACTGAACCTTAAGAGTACAGTACTGCATAAGACGGGACGGAAAAGGGTTTAGGGTTGGCTTAGGCGAACCCGCTTCACGGCTCCGCCTAATCCAACCCTAAACCCTTTTCCTTATTCAAGGTCACTAAACCCGCATGAAACTGAACCCTAAGAGGGTATTGGTGAACCCTATCGTGGATGCGATTCAAAGATGGGGCACTGAACCTTAAGAGTAGGGTACTGCATAAGACGGTACGGAAAAGTGATTGGGGTTGGATTAGGCGAACCCGCTTCGCGGCTTCGCCTAATCCAACCCTAAACCCTTTTCCTTATTCAAGGTCACTAAACCCGCAAGAAACTGAACCCTAAGAGGGTATTGGTGAACCCTGTCGTGGATGTGATTCAAAGATGGGACACTGAACCTTAAGAGTAGGGTACTGCATAAGACGGGACGGAAAAGGGTTTAGGGTTGGATTAGGAGAACCCGTTTCGCGGCTCCGCCTAATCCAACCCTAAGCCCTTTTCCTTATTCAAGGTCACTAAACCCGCAAGAAACTGAACCTTAAGAGGGTATTGGTGACTCCTGTCGTGGATGTGATTCAAAGATGGGGTACTGAACATTAAAAGTAGGGTACTACATAAGACGGAACGGAAAAGGATTTAGGGTTGGATTAGGCAAACTCGCTTCGCGGCTCCGCCTAATCCAACCCGAAACCCTTTTCCTTATTCAAGGTCACTAAACCCGCAAGAAACTAAACCCTAAGATGGTATTGGTCAACCCTGTCGTGGATGTGATTCAAAGATGGGGCACTGAACCTTAAGAGTAGGGTACTGCATAAGACGGGACGGAAAAGGGTTTAGGGTTGGATTAGGCGAACCCGCTTCGCGGCTCCGCCTAATCCAACCCTAAACCCTTTTCCTTATTCAAAGTCACTAAACCCGCAAGAAACTGAACCCTAATGGTGAACCCTGTCGTGGATGTGATTCAAAGATGGGACAATGAACCTTAAGAGTAGGGTACTGCATAATATGGGACTGAAAAGGGTTTAGGGTTGGATTAGGCGGACCCGCTTGGCGGCTCCGCCTAATCCAACCCTAAACTCTTTTCCTTATTCAAGGTCACTAAACCCGCAAGAAACTGAACCCTAAGAGGGTATTGGTGAACCCTGTCGTGGATGTGATTCAAAGATGGGGCACTGAACCTTAAGAGTAGGGTACTGCATAAGACGGTTCGGAAAAGAGTTTAGGGTTGGATTAGGCGAACCCGCTTCGCGGCTCCGCCTAATCCAACCCTAAACCCTTTTCCTTATTCAAGGTCACTAAACCCGCAAGAAACTAAACCCTAGGAGGGTATTGGTGAACCCTGTCGTGGATGTGATTCAAAGATGGGGCACTGAACCTTAAGAGTAGGGTACTGCATAAGACGGAACGGAAAAGGGTTTAGGGTTGGATTAGGCGAAACCGCTTCGCGGCTCCGCCTAATGCAACCCTAAAACCTTTTCCTTATTCAAAGTCACTAAACCCGCAAGAAACTGAACCCTAATGGTGAACCCTGTCGTGGATGTGATTCAAAGATGAGGCACTAAACCTTAAGAGTAGGTTACTGCATAATATGGGACGGAAAAGGGTTTACGGTTGGATTAGGCGAACCCGCTTCGCGGCTCCGCCTAATCCAACCCTAAACCCTTTTCCTTATTCAAGGTCACTAAACCCGCATGAAACTGAACCCTAAGAGGGTATTGGTGAACCCTATCGTGGATGTGATTCAAAGATGGGGCACTGAACCTTAAGAGTAGGGCACTGCATAAGACGGTACGGAAAAGTGTTTGGGGTTGGATTAGGTGAACCCGCTTCACGGCTCCGCCTAATCCAACCCTAAACCCTTTTCCTTATTCAAGGTCACTAAACCCGCATGAAACTGAACCCTAAGAGGGTATTGGTGAACCCTGTCGTGGATGTGATTCAAATATGGGGCACTGAACCTTAAGAGTACGGTACTGCATAAGACGGGACGGAAAAGGGTTTAGGGTTGGCTTAGGCGAACCCGCTTCACGGCTCCGCCTAATCCAACCCTAAACCCTTTTCCTTATTCAAGGTCACTAAACCCGCATGAAACTGAACCCTAAGAGGGTATTGGTGAACCCTATCGTGGATGCGATTCAAAGATGGGGCACTGAACCTTAAGAGTAGGGTACTGCATAAGACGGTACGGAAAAGTGATTGGGGTTGGATTAGGCGAACCCGCTTCGCGGCTTCGCCTAATCCAACCCTAAACCCTTTTCCTTATTCAAGGTCACTAAACCCGCAAGAAACTGAACCCTAAGAGGGTATTGGTGAACCCTGTCGTGGATGTGATTCAAAGATGGGACACTGAACCTTAAGAGTAGGGTACTGCATAAGACGGGACGGAAAAGGGTTTAGGGTTGGATTAGGAGAACCCGTTTCGCGGCTCCGCCTAATCCAACCCTAAGCCCTTTTCCTTATTCAAGGTCACTAAACCCGCAAGAAACTGAACCTTAAGAGGGTATTGGTGACTCCTGTCGTGGATGTGATTCAAAGATGGGGTACTGAACATTAAAAGTAGGGTACTACATAAGACGGAACGGAAAAGGGTTTAGGGTTGGATTAGGCAAACTCGCTTCGCGGCTCCGCCTAATCCAACCCGAAACCCTTTTCCTTATTCAAGGTCACTAAACCCGCAAGAAACTAAACCCTAAGATGGTATTGGTCAACCCTGTCGTGGATGTGATTCAAAGATGGGGCACTGAACCTTAAGAGTAGGGTACTGCATAAGACGGGACGGAAAAGGGTTTAGGGTTGGATTAGGCGAACCCGCTTCGCGGCTCCGCCTAATCCAACCCTAAACCCTTTTCCTTATTCAAAGTCACTAAACCCGCAAGAAACTGAACCCTAATGGTGAACCCTGTCGTGGATGTGATTCAAAGATGGGACAATGAACCTTAAGAGTAGGGTACTGCATAATATGGGACTGAAAAGGGTTTAGGGTTGGATTAGGCGGACCCGCTTGGCGGCTCCGCCTAATCCAACCCTAAACTCTTTTCCTTATTCAAGGTCACTAAACCCGCAAGAAACTGAACCCTAAGAGGGTATTGGTGAACCCTGTCGTGGATGTGATTCAAAGATGGGGCACTGAACCTTAAGAGTAGGGTACTGCATAAGACGGTACGGAAAAGAGTTTAGGGTTGGATTAGGCGAACCCGCTTCGCGGCTCCGCCTAATCCAACCCTAAACCCTTTTCCTTATTCAAGGTCACTAAACCCGCAAGAAACTAAACCCTAGGAGGGTATTGGTGAACCCTGTCGTGGATGTGATTCAAAGATGGGGCACTGAACCTTAAGAGTAGGGTACTGCATAAGACGGAACGGAAAAGGGTTTAGGGTTGGATTAGGCGAAACCGCTTCGCGGCTCCGCCTAATGCAACCCTAAAACCTTTTCCTTATTCAAAGTCACTAAACCCGCAAGAAACTGAACCCTAATGGTGAACCCTGTCGTGGATGTGATTCAAAGATGAGGCACTAAACCTTAAGAGTAGGTTACTGCATAATATGGGACGGAAAAGGGTTTACGGTTGGATTAGGCGAACCCGCTTCGCGGCTCCGCCTAATCCAACCCTAAACCCTTTTCCTTATTCAAGGTCACTAAACCCGCATGAAACTGAACCCTAAGAGGGTATTGGTGAACCCTATCGTGGATGTGATTCAAAGATGGGGCACTGAACCTTAAGAGTAGGGCACTGCATAAGACGGTACGGAAAAGTGTTTGGGGTTGGATTAGGTGAACCCGCTTCACGGCTCCGCCTAATCCAACCCTAAACCCTTTTCCTTATTCAAGGTCACTAAACCCGCATGAAACTGAACCCTAAGAGGGTATTGGTGAACCCTGTCGTGGATGTGATTCAAATATGGGGCACTGAACCTTAAGAGTACGGTACTGCATAAGACGGGACGGAAAAGGGTTTAGGGTTGGCTTAGGCGAACCCGCTTCACGGCTCCGCCTAATCCAACCCTAAACCCTTTTCCTTATTCAAGGTCACTAAACCCGCATGAAACTGAACCCTAAGAGGGTATTGGTGAACCCTGTCGTGGATGCGATTCAAAGATGGGGCACTGAACCTTAAGAGTAGGGTACTGCATAAGACGGTACGGAAAAGTGATTGGGGTTGGATTAGGCGAACCCGCTTCGCGGCTCCGCCTAATCCAACCCTAAACCCTTTTCCTTATTCAAGGTCACTAAACCCGCAAGAAACTGAACCCTAAGAGGGTATTGGTGAACCCTGTCGTGGATGTGATTCAAAGATGGGACACTGAACCTTAAGAGTAGGGTACTGCATAAGACGGGACGGAAAAGGGTTTAGGGTTGGATTAGGAGAACCCGTTTCGCGGCTCCGCCTAATCCAACCCTAAGCCCTTTTCCTTATTCAAGGTCACTAAACCCGCAAGAAACTGAACCTTAAGAGGGTATTGGTGACTCCTGTCGTGGATGTGATTCAAAGATGGGGCACTGAACATTAAAAGTAGGGTACTACATAAGACGGAACGGAAAAGGGTTTAGGGTTGGATTAGGCAAACTCGCTTCGCGGCTCCGCCTAATCCAACCCGAAACCCTTTTCCTTATTCAAGGTCACTAAACCCGCAAGAAACTAAACCCTAAGATGGTATTGGTCAACCCTGTCGTGGATGTGATTCAAAGATGGGGCACTGAACCTTAAGAGTAGGGTACTGCATAAGACGGGACGGAAAAGGGTTTAGGGTTGGATTAGGCGAACCCGCTTCGCGGCTCCGCCTAATCCAACCCTAAACCCTTTTCCTTATTCAAAGTCACTAAACCCGCAAGAAACTGAACCCTAATGGTGAACCCTGTCGTGGATGTGATTCAAAAATGGGACAATGAACCTTAAGAGTAGGGTACTGCATAATATGGGACTGAAAAGGGTTTAGGGTTGGATTAGGCGGACCCGCTTGGCGGCTCCGCCTAATCCAACCCTAAACTCTTTTCCTTATTCAAGGTCACTAAACCCGCAAGAAACTGAACCCTAAGAGGGTATTGGTGAACCCTGTCGTGGATGTGATTCAAAGATGGGGCACTGAACCTTAAGAGTAGGGTACTGCATAAGACGGTACGGAAAAGAGTTTAGGGTTGGATTAGGCGAACCCGCTTCGCGGCTCCGCCTAATCCAACCCTAAACCCTTTTCCTTATTCAAGGTCACTAAACCCGCAAGAAACTAAACCCTAGGAGGGTATTGGTGAACCCTGTCGTGGATGTGATTCAAAGATGGGGCACTGAACCTTAAGAGTAGGGTACTGCATAAGACGGAACGGAAAAGGGTTTAGGGTTGGATTAGGCGAAACCGCTTCGCGGCTCCGCCTAATGCAACCCTAAAACCTTTTCCTTATTCAAAGTCACTAAACCCGCAAGAAACTGAACCCTAATGGTGAACCCTGTCGTGGATGTGATTCAAAGATGAGGCACTAAACCTTAAGAGTAGGTTACTGCATAATATGGGACGGAAAAGGGTTTACGGTTGGATTAGGCGAACCCGCTTCGCGGCTCCGCCTAATCCAATCCTAAACCCTTTTCCTAATTCAAGGTCACTAAACCCGCAAGAAACTGAACCCTAAGAGGGTATTGGTGAACCCTGTCGTGGATATGATTCAAAGATGGGGCACTGAACCTTAAGAGTAGGGTACTGCATAAGACGGGACGGAAAAGGGTTTACGGTTGGATTAGGAGAACCCGTTTCGCGGCTCCACCTAATCCAACCCTAAACCCTTTTCCTTATTCAAGGTCACTAAACCCGCAAGAAACTAAACCCTAGGAGGGTATTGGTGAACCCTGTCGTGGATGTGATTCAAAGATGGGGCACTGAACCTTAAGAGTAGGGTACTGCATAAGACGGAACGGAAAAGGGTTTAGGGTTGGATTAGGCGAAACCGCTTCGCGGCTCCGCCTAATGCAACCCTAAAACCTTTTCCTTATTCAAAGTCACTAAACCCGCAAGAAACTGAACCCTAATGGTGAACCCTGTCGTGGATGTGATTCAAAGATGAGGCACTAAACCTTAAGAGTAGGTTACTGCATAATATGGGACGGAAAAGGGTTTACGGTTGGATTAGGCGAACCCGCTTCGCGGCTCCGCCTAATCCAATCCTAAACCCTTTTCCTAATTCAAGGTCACTAAACCCGCAAGAAACTGAACCCTAAGAGGGTATTGGTGAACCCTGTCGTGGATATGATTCAAAGATGGGGCACTGAACCTTAAGAGTAGGGTACTGCATAAGACGGGACGGAAAAGGGTTTACGGTTGGATTAGGAGAACCCGTTTCGCGGCTCCACCTAATCCAACCCTAAACCCTATTCCTTATTCAAGGTCACTAAACCCGCAAGAAACTGAACCCTAAGAGGGTATTGGTGAACCCTGTCGTGGATGTGATTCAAAGATGGGGCACTGAACCTTAAGAGTAGGGTACTGCATAATATGGGACGGAGAAGAGTTTAGGGTTGGATTAGGCGGACCCGCTTGGCGGCTCCGCCTAATCCAACCCTGAACCCTTTTCCTTATTCAAGGTCACTAAACCCGCATGAAACTGAACCCTAAGAGGGTATTGGTGAACCCTGTCGTGGATGTGATTCAAAGATGGGGCACTGAACCTTAAGAGTACGGTACTGCATAAGACGGGACGGAAAAGGGTTTAGGGTTGGCTTAGGCGAACCCGCTTCACGGCTCCGCCTAATCCAACCCTAAACCCTTTTCCTTATTCAAGGTCACTAAACCCGCATGAAACTGAACCCTAAGAGGGTATTGGTGAACCCTGTCGTGGATGTGATTCAAAGATGGGGCACTGAACCTTAAGAGTAGGGCACTGCATAAGACGGTACGGAAAAGTGTTTGGGGTTGGATTAGGTGAACCCGCTTCACGGCTCCGCCTAATCCAACCCTAAACCCTTTTCCTTATTCAAGGTCACTAAACCCGCATGAAACTGAACCCTAAGAGGGTATTGGTGAACCCTGTCGTGGATGTGATTCAAATATGGGGCACTGAACCTTAAGAGTACGGTACTGCATAAGACGGGACGGAAAAGGGTTTAGGGTTGGCTTAGGCGAACCCGCTTCACGGCTCCGCCTAAACCAACCCTAAACCCTTTTCCTTATTCAAGGTCACTAAACCCGCATGAAACTGAACCCTAAGAGGGTATTGGTGAACCCTGTCGTGGATGCGATTCAAAGATGGGGCACTGAACCTTAAGAGTAGGGTACTGCATAAGACGGTACGGAAAAGTGATTGGGGTTGGATTAGGCGAACCCGCTTCGCGGCTCCGCCTAATCCAACCCTAAACCCTTTTCCTTATTCAAGGTCACTAAACCCGCAAGAAACTGAACCCTAAGAGGGTATTGGTGAACCCTGTCGTGGATGTGATTCAAAGATGGGGCACTGAACCTTAAGAGTAGGGTACTGCATAAGACGGTACGGAAAAGAGTTTAGGGTTGGATTAGGCGAACCCGCTTCGCGGCTCCGCCTAATCCAACCCTAAACCCTTTTCCTTATTCAAGGTCACTAAACCCGCAAGAAACTAAACCCTAGGAGGGTATTGGTGAACCCTGTCGTGGATGTGATTCAAAGATGGGGCACTGAACCTTAAGAGTAGGGTACTGCATAAGACGGAACGGAAAAGGGTTTAGGGTTGGATTAGGCGAAACCGCTTCGCGGCTCCGCCTAATGCAACCCTAAAACCTTTTCCTTATTCAAAGTCACTAAACCCGCAAGAAACTGAACCCTAATGGTGAACCCTGTCGTGGATGTGATTCAAAGATGAGGCACTAAACCTTAAGAGTAGGTTACTGCATAATATGGGACGGAAAAGGGTTTACGGTTGGATTAGGCGAACCCGCTTCGCGGCTCCGCCTAATCCAACCCTAAACCCTTTTCCTTATTCAAGGTCACTAAACCCGCATGAAACTGAACCCTAAGAGGGTATTGGTGAACCCTGTCGTGGATGTGATTCAAAGATGGGGCACTGAACCTTAAGAGTAGGGCACTGCATAAGACGGTACGGAAAAGTGTTTGGGGTTGGATTAGGTGAACCCGCTTCACGGCTCCGCCTAATCCAACCCTAAACCCTTTTCCTTATTCAAGGTCACTAAACCCGCATGAAACTGAACCCTAAGAGGGTATTGGTGAACCCTGTCGTGGATGTGATTCAAAGATGGGGCACTGAACCTTACGAGTACGGTACTGCATAAGACGGGACGGAAAAGGGTTTAGGGTTGGCTTAGGCGAACCCGCTTCACGGCTCCGCCTAATCCAACCCTAAACCCTTTTCCTTATTCAAAGTCACTAAACCCGCAAGAAACTGAACCCTAATGGTGAACCCTGTCGTGGATGTGATTCAAAGATGAGGCACTAAACCTTAAGAGTAGGTTACTGCATAATATGGGACGGAAAAGGGTTTACGGTTGGATTAGGCGAACCCGCTTCGCGGCTCCGCCTAATCCAATCCTAAACCCTTTTCCTTATTCAAGGTCACTAAACCCGCAAGAAACTGAACCCTAAGAGGGTATTGGTGAACCCTGTCGTGGATATGATTCAAAGATTGGGCACTGAACCTTAAGAGTAGGGTACTGCATAAGACGGGACGGAAAAGGGTTTAGGGTTGGATTTGGCTGACCCTCTTCGCGGCTCCGCCTAATCCAACCCTAAACCCTTTTCCTTATTCAAGGTCACTAAACCCGCAAGAAACTGAACCCTAAGAGGGTATTGGTGAACTCTGTCGTGGATGTGATTCAAAGATGGGACACTGAACCTTAAGAGTAGGGTACTGCATAAGACGGGACGGAAAAGGGTGTAGGGTTGGATTAGGAGAACCCGTTTCGCGGCTCCGCCTAATCCAACCCTAAACCCTTTTCCTTATTCAAGGTCACTAAACCCGCAAGAAACTGAACCCTAAGAGGGTATTGGTGAACCCTGTCGTGGATGTGATTCAAAGATGGGGCACTGAACCTTAAGAGTAGGGTACTGCATAATATAAGACGGAAAAGAGTTTAGGGTTGGATTAGGCGGACCCGCTTGGCGGCTCCGCCTAATCCAACCCTGAACCCTTTTCCTTATTCAAGGTCAATAAACCCGCATGAAACTGAACCCTAAGAGGGTATTGGTGAACCCTGTCGTGGATGTGATTCAAAGATGGGGCACTGAACCTTAAGAGTACGGTACTGCATAAGACGGGACGGAAAAGGGTTTAGGGTTGGCTTAGGCGAACCCGCTTCACGGCTCCGCCTAATCCAACCCTAAACCCTTTTCCTTATTCAAGGTCACTAAACCCGCATGAAACTGAACCCTAAGAGAGTATTGGTGAACCCTGTCGTGGATGTGATTCAAAGATGGGGCACTGAACCTTAAGAGTAGGGTACTGCATAATATGGGACGGAAAAGAGTTTAGGGTTGGATTAGGCGGACCCGCTTGGCGGCTCCGCCTAATCCAACCCTAAACCCTTTTCCTTATTCAAGGTCACTAAACCCGCAAGAAACTGAACCCTAAGAGGGTATTGGTGAACCCTGTCGTGGATGTGATTCAAAGATGGGGCACTGAACCTTAAGAGTAGGGTACTGCATAAGACGGGACGGAAAAGGGTTTAGGGTTGGATTAGGAGAACCCGTTTCGCGGCTCCGCCTAATCCAACCCTAAACCCTTTTCCTTATTCAAGGTCACTAAACCCGCAAGAAACTGAACCCTAAGAGGGTATTCGTGAACCCTGTCGTGGATGTGATTCAAAGATGGGGCACTGAACCTTAAGAGTAGGGTACTGCATAATATGGGACGGAAAAGAGTTTAGGGTTGGATTAGGCGGACCCGCTTGGCGGCTCCGCCTAATCCAACCCTGAACCCTTTTCCTTATTCAAGGTCACTAAACCCGCATGAAACTGAACCCTAAGAGGGTATTGGTGAACCCTGTCGTGGATGTGATTCAAAGATGGGGCACTGAACCTTAAGAGTACGGTACTGCATAAGACGGGACGGAAAAGGGTTTAGGGTTGGCTTAGGCGAACCCGCTTCACGGCTCCGCCTAATCCAACCCTAAACCCTTTTCCTTATTCAAGGTCACTAAACCCGCATGAAACTGAACCCTAAGAGGGTATTGGTGAACCCTGTCGTGGATGTGATTCAAAGATGGGGCACTGAACCTTAAGAGTAGGGCACTGCATAAGACGGGACGGAAAAGGGTTTAGGGTTGGCTTAGGCGAACCCGCTTCACGGCTCCGCCTAATCCAACCCTAAACCCTTTTCCTTATTCAAGGTCACTAAACCCGCATGAAACTGAACCCTAAGAGGGTATTGGTGAACCCTGTCGTGGATGCGATTCAAAGATGGGGCACTGAACCTTAAGAGTAGGGTACTGCATAAGACGGGACGGAAAAGGGTTTAGGGTTGGCTTAGGCGAACCCGCTTCACGGCTCCGCCTAATCCAACCCTAAACCCTTTTCCTTATTCAAGGTCACTAAACCCGCATGAAACTGAACCCTAAGAGGGTATTGGTGAACCCTGTCGTGGATGTGATTCAAAGATGGGGCACTGAACCTTAAGAGTAGGGTACTGCATAAGACGGTACGGAAAAGTGTTTGGGGTTGGATTAGGCGAACCCTCTTCGCGGCTCCGCCTAATCCAACCCTAAACCCTTTTCCTTATTCAAGGTCACTAAACCCGCAAGAAACTGAACCCTAAGAGGGTATTGGTGAACCCTGTCGTGGATGTGATTCAAAGATGGGACACTGAACCTTAAGTGTAGGGTACTGCATAAGACGGGACGGAAAAGGGTTTAGGGTTGGATTAGGAGAACCCGTTTCGCGGCTCCGCCTAATCCAACCCTAAGCCCTTTTCCTTATTCAAGGTCACTAAACCCACAAGAAACTGAACCCTAAGAGGGTATTGGTGACCCCTGTCGTGGATGTGATTCAAAGATGGGGCACTGAACCTTAAGAGTAGGGTACTGCATAAGACGGAACGGAAAAGGGTTTAGGGTTGGATTAGGCGAAACCGCTTCGCGGCTCCGCCTAATGCAACCCTAAAACCTTTTCCTTATTCAAAGTCACTAAACCCGCAAGAAACTGAACCCTAATGGTGAACCCTGTCGTGGATGTGATTCAAAGATGGGGCACTGAACCTTAAGAGTAGGGTACTGCATAAGACGGGACGGAAAAGGGTTTAGGGTTGGATTAAGCGGACCCACTTCGTGACTCCGCCTAATCCAACCCTAAACCCTTTTCCTTATTCAAGGTCACTAAACCCGCAAGAAACTGAACCCTAAGAGGGTATTGGTGAACCCTGTCGTGGATGTGATTCAAAGATGGGGCACTGAACCTTAAGAGTAGGGTACTGCATAAGACGGGACGGAAAAGGGTTTAGGGTTGGCTTAGGCGAACCCGCTTCACGGCTCCGCCTAATCCAACCCTAAACCCTTTTCCTTATTCAAGGTCACTAAACCCGCATGAAACTGAACCCTAAGAGGGTATTGGTGAACCCTGTCGTGGATGTGATTCAAAGATGGGGCACTGAACCTTAAGAGTAGGGCACTGCATAAGACGGTACGGAAAAGTGTTTGGGGTTGGATTAGGCGAACCCGCTTCACGGCTCCGCCTAATCCAACCCTAAACCCTTTTCCTTATTCAAGGTCACTAAACCCGCATGAAACTGAACCCTAAGAGGGTATTGGTGAACCCTGTCGTGGATGTGATTCAAAGATGGGGCACTGAACCTTAAGAGTACGGTACTGCATAAGACGGGACGGAAAAGGGTTTAGGGTTGGCTTAGGCGAACCCGCTTCACGGCTCCGCCTAATCCAACCCTAAACCCTTTTCCTTATTCAAGGTCACTAAACCCGCATGAAACTGAACCCTAAGAGGGTATTGGTGAACCCTGTCGTGGATGTGATTCAAAGATGGGGCACTGAACCTTAAGAGTAGGGTACTGCATAAGACGGTACGGAAAAGTGTTTGGGGTTGGATTAGGCGAACCCTCTTCGCGGCTCCGCCTAATCCAACCCTAAACCCTTTTCCTTATTCAAGGTCACTAAACCCGCAAGAAACTGAACCCTAAGAGGGTATTGGTGAACCCTGTCGTGGATGTGATTCAAAGATGGGACACTGAACCTTAAGAGTAGGGTACTGCATAAGACGGGACGGAAAAGGGTTTAGGGTTGGATTAGGAGAACCCGTTTCGCGGCTCCGCCTAATCCAACCCTAAGCCCTTTTCCATATTCAAGGTCACTAAACCCACAAGAAACTGAACCCTAAGAGGGTATTGGTGACCCCTGTCGTGGATGTGATTCAAAGATGGGGCACTGAACCTTAAGAGTAGGGTACTGCATAAGACGGAACGGAAAAGGGTTTAGGGTTGGATTAGGCGAAACCGCTTCGCGGCTCCGCCTAATGCAACCCTAAAACCTTTTCCTTATTCAAAGTCACTAAACCAGCAAGAAACTGAACCCTAATGGTGAACCCTGTCGTGGATGTGATTCAAAGATGGGGCACTGAACCTTAAGAGTAGGGTACTGCATAAGACGGGACGGAAAAGGGTTTAGGGTTGGATTAAGCGGACCCACTTCGTGACTCCGCCTAATCCAAACCTAAACCCTTTTCCTTATTCAAGGTCACTAAACCCGCAAGAAACTGAACCCTAAGAGGGTATTGGTGAACCCTGTCGTGGATGTGATTCAAAGATGGGGCACTGAACCTTAAGAGTAGGGTACTGCATAAGACGGGACGGAAAAGGGTTTAGGGTTGGCTTAGGCGAACCCGCTTCACGGCTCCGCCTAATCCAACCCTAAACCCTTTTCCTTATTCAAGGTCACTAAACCCGCATGAAACTGAACCCTAAGAGGGTATTGGTGAACCCTGTCGTGGATGTGATTCAAAGATGGGGCACTGAACCTTAAGAGTAGGGCACTGCATAAGACGGTACGGAAAAGTGTTTGGGGTTGGATTAGGCGAACCCGCTTCACGGCTCCGCCTAATCCAACCCTAAACCCTTTTCCTTATTCAAGGTCACTAAACCCGCAAGAAACTGAACCCTAAGAGGGTATTGGTGAACCCTGTCGTGGATGTGATTCAAAGATGGGGCACTGAACCTTAAGAGTAGGGTACTGCATAAAACGGGACGGAAAAGGGTTTAGGGTTGGCTTAGGCGAACCCGCTTCACGGCTCCGCCTAATCCAACCCTAAACCCTTTTCCTTATTCAAGGTCACTAAACCCGCATGAAACTGAACCCTAAGAGGGTATTGGTGAACCCTGTCGTGGATGTGATTCAAAGATGGGGCACTGAACCTTAAGAGTAGGGCACTGCATAAGACGGTACGGAAAAGTGTTTGGGGTTGGATTAGGCGAACCCGCTTCACGGCTCCGCCTAATCCAACCCTAGACCCTTTTCCTTATTCAAGGTCACTAAACCCGCATGAAACTGAACCCTAAGAGGGTATTGGTGAACCCTGTCGTGGATGTGATTCAAAGATGGGGCACTGAACCTTAAGAGTACGGTACTGCATAAGACGGGACGGAAAAGGGTTTAGGGTTGGCTTAGGCGAACCCGCTTCACGGCTCCGCCTAATCCAACCCTAAACCCTTTTCCTTATTCAAGGTCACTAAACCCGCATGAAACTGAACCCTAAGAGGGTATTGGTGAACCCTGTCGTGGATGTGATTCAAAGATGGGGCACTGAACCTTAAGAGTAGGGTACTGCATAAGACGGTACGGAAAAGTGTTTGGGGTTGGATTAGGCGAACCCTCTTCGCGGCTCCGCCTAATCCAACCCTAAACCCTTTTCCTTATTCAAGGTCACTAAACCCGCAAGAAACTGAACCCTAAGAGGGTATTGGTGAACCCTGTCGTGGATGTGATTCAAAGATGGGACACTGAACCTTAAGAGTAGGGTACTGCATAAGACGGGACGGAAAAGGGTTTAGGGTTGGATTAGGAGAACCCGTTTCGCGGCTCCGCCTAATCCAACCCTAAGCCCTTTTCCTTATTCAAGGTCACTAAACCCACAAGAAACTGAACCCTAAGAGGGTATTGGTGACCCCTGTCGTGGATGTGATTCAAAGATGGGGCACTGAACCTTAAGAGTAGGGTACTGCATAAGACGGAACGGAAAAGGGTTTAGGGTTGGATTAGGCGAAACCGCTTCGCGGCTCCGCCTAATGCAACCCTAAAACCTTTTCCTTATTCAAAGTCACTAAACCCGCAAGAAACTGAACCCTAATGGTGAACCCTGTCGTGGATGTGATTCAAAGATGGGGCACTGAACCTTAAGAGTAGGGTACTGCATAAGACGGGACGGAAAAGGGTTTAGGGTTGGATTAAGCGGACCCACTTCGTGACTCCGCCTAATCCAAACCTAAACCCTTTTCCTTATTCAAGGTCACTAAACCCGCAAGAAACTGAACCCTAAGAGGGTATTGGTGAACCCTGTCGTGGATGTGATTCAAAGATGGGGCACTGAACCTTAAGAGTAGGGTACTGCATAAGACGGGACGGAAAAGGGTTTAGGGTTGGCTTAGGCGAACCCGCTTCACGGCTCCGCCTAATCCAACCCTAAACCCTTTTCCTTATTCAAGGTCACTAAACCCGCATGAAACTGAACCCTAAGAGGGTATTGGTGAACCCTGTCGTGGATGTGATTCAAAGATGGGGCACTGAACCTTAAGAGTAGGGCACTGCATAAGACGGTACGGAAAAGTGTTTGGGGTTGGATTAGGCGAACCCGCTTCACGGCTCCGCCTAATCCAACCCTAAACCCTTTTCCTTATTCAAGGTCACTAAACCCGCATGAAACTGAACCCTAAGAGGGTATTGGTGAACCCTGTCGTGGATGTGATTCAAAGATGGGGCACTGAACCTTAAGAGTACGGTACTGCATAAGACGGGACGGAAAAGGGTTTAGGGTTGGCTTAGGCGAACCCGCTTCACGGCTCCGCCTAATCCAACCCTAAACCCTTTTCCTTATTCAAGGTCACTAAACCCGCATGAAACTGAACCCTAAGAGGGTATTGGTGAACCCTGTCGTGGATGCGATTCAAAGATGGGGCACTGAACCTTAAGAGTAGGGTACTGCATAACACAGTACGGAAAAGTGTTTGGGGTTGGATTAGGCGAACCCTCTTCGCGGCTCCACCTAATCCAACCCTAAACCCTTTTCCTTATTCAAGGTCACTAAACCCGCAAGAAACTGAATCCTAAGAGGGTATTGGTGAACCCTGTCGTGGATGTGATTCAAAGATGGGACACTGAACCTTAAGAGTAGGGTACTGCATAAGACGGGACGGAAAAGGGTTTAGGGTTGGATTAGGAGAACCCGTTTCGCGGCTCCGCCTAATCCAACCCTAAGCCCTTTTCCTTATTCAAGGTCACTAAACCCACAAGAAACTGAACCCTAAGAGGGTATTGGTGACCCCTGTCGTGGATGTGATTCAAAGATGGGGCACTGAACCTTAAGAGTACGGTACTGTATAAGACGGAACGGAAAAGGGTTTAGGGTTGGATTAGGCGAAACCGCTTCGCGGCTCCGCCTAATGCAACCCTAAAACCTTTTCCTTATTCAAAGTCACTAAACCCGCAAGAAACTGAACCCTAATGGTGAACCCTGTCGTGGATGTGATTCAAAGATGGGGCACTGAACCTTAAGAGTAGGGTACTGCATAAGACGGGACGGAAAAGGGTTTAGGGTTGGATTAAGCGGACCCACTTCGTGACTCCGCCTAATCCAACCCTAAACCCTTTTCCTTATTCAAGGTCACTAAACCCGCAAGAAACTGAACCCTAAGAGGGTATTGGTGAACCCTGTCGTGGATGTGATTCAAAGATGGGGCACTGAACCTTAAGAGTAGGGTACTGCATAATATGGGACGGAAAAGAGTTTAGGGTTGGATTAGGCGGACCCGCTTGGCGGCTCCGCCTAATCCAACCCTAAACCCTTTTCCTTATTCAAGGTCACTAAACCCGCAAGAAACTGAACCCTAAGAGGGTATTGGTGAACCCTGTCGTGGATGTGATTCAAAGATGGGGCACTGAACCTTAAGAGTAGGGTACTGCATAAGACGGGACGGAAAAGGGTTTAGGGTTGGATTAGGAGAACCCGTTTCGCGGCTCCGCCTAATCCAACCCTAAACCCTTTTCCTTATTCAAGGTCACTAAACCCGCAAGAAACTGAACCCTAAGAGGGTATTGGTGAACCCTGTCGTGGATGTGATTCAAAGATGGGGCACTGAACCTTAAGAGTAGGGTACTGCATAATATGGGACGGAAAAGAGTTTAGGGTTGGATTAGGCGGACCCGCTTGGCGGCTCCGCCTAATCCAACCCTGAACCCTTTTCCTTATTCAAGGTCACTAAACCCGCATGAAACTGAACCCTAAGAGGGTATTGGTGAACCCTGTCGTGGATGTGATTCAAAGATGGGGCACTGAACCTTAAGAGTACGGTACTGCATAAGACGGGACGGAAAAGGGTTTAGGGTTGGCTTAGGCGAACCCGCTTCACGGCTCCGCCTAATCCAACCCTAAACCCTTTTCCTTATTCAAGGTCACTAAACCCGCATGAAACTGAACCCTAAGAGGGTATTGGTGAACCCTGTCGTGGATGTGATTCAAAGATGGGGCACTGAACCTTAAGAGTAGGGTACTGCATAATATGGGACGGAAAAGAGTTTAGGGTTGGATTAGGCGGACCCGCTTGGCGGCTCCGCCTAATCCAACCCTAAACCCTTTTCCTTATTCAAGGTCACTAAACCCGCAAGAAACTGAACCCTAAGAGGGTATTGGTGAACCCTGTCGTGGATGTGATTCAAAGATGGGGCACTGAACCTTAAGAGTAGGGTACTGCATAAGACGGGACGGAAAAGGGTTTAGGGTTGGATTAGGAGAACCCGTTTCGCGGCTCCGCCTAATCCAACCCTAAACCCTTTTCCTTATTCAAGGTCACTAAACCCGCAAGAAACTGAACCCTAAGAGGGTATTCGTGAACCCTGTCGTGGATGTGATTCAAAGATGGGGCACTGAACCTTAAGAGTAGGGTACTGCATAATATGGGACGGAAAAGAGTTTAGGGTTGGATTAGGCGGACCCGCTTGGCGGCTCCGCCTAATCCAACCCTGAACCCTTTTCCTTATTCAAGGTCACTAAACCCGCATGAAACTGAACCCTAAGAGGGTATTGGTGAACCCTGTCGTGGATGTGATTCAAAGATGGGGCACTGAACCTTAAGAGTACGGTACTGCATAAGACGGGACGGAAAAGGGTTTAGGGTTGGCTTAGGCGAACCCGCTTCACGGCTCCGCCTAATCCAACCCTAAACCCTTTTCCTTATTCAAGGTCACTAAACCCGCAAGAAACTGAACCCTAAGAGGGTATTGGTGAACCCTGTCGTGGATGTGATTCAAAGATGGGGCACTGAACCTTAAGAGTAGGGTACTGCATAAGACGGGACGGAAAAGGGTTTAGGGTTGGATTAGGAGAACCCGTTTCGCGGCTCCGCCTAATCCAACCCTAAACCCTTTTCCTTATTCAAGGTCACTAAACCCGCAAGAAACTGAACCCTAAGAGGGTATTCGTGAACCCTGTCGTGGATGTGATTCAAAGATGGGGCACTGAACCTTAAGAGTAGGGTACTGCATAATATGGGACGGAAAAGAGTTTAGGGTTGGATTAGGCGGACCCGCTTGGCGGCTCCGCCTAATCCAACCCTGAACCCTTTTCCTTATTCAAGGTCACTAAACCCGCATGAAACTGAACCCTAAGAGGGTATTGGTGAACCCTGTCGTGGATGTGATTCAAAGATGGGGCACTGAACCTTAAGAGTACGGTACTGCATAAGACGGGACGGAAAAGGGTTTAGGGTTGGCTTAGGCGAACCCGCTTCACGGCTCCGCCTAATCCAACCCTAAACCCTTTTCCTTATTCAAGGTCACTAAACCCGCATGAAACTGAACCCTAAGAGGGTATTGGTGAACCCTGTCGTGGATGTGATTCAAAGATGGGGCACTGAACCTTAAGAGTAGGGCACTGCATAAGACGGGACGGAAAAGGGTTTAGGGTTGGCTTAGGCGAACCCGCTTCACGGCTCCGCCTAATCCAACCCTAAACCCTTTTCCTTATTCAAGGTCACTAAACCCGCATGAAACTGAACCCTAAGAGGGTATTGGTGAACCCTGTCGTGGATGCGATTCAAAGATGGGGCACTGAATCTTAAAAGTAGGGTACTGCATTAGACGGGACGGAAAAGGGTTTAGGGTTGGCTTAGGCGAACCCGCTTCACGGCTCCGCCTAATCCAACCCTAAACCCTTTTCCTTATTCAAGGTCACTAAACCCGCATGAAACTGAACCCTAAGAGGGTATTGGTGAACCCTGTCGTGGATGTGATTCAAAGATGGGGCACTGAACCTTAAGAGTAGGGTACTGCATAAGACGGTACGGAAAAGTGTTTGGGGTTGGATTAGGCGAACCCTCTTCGCGGCTCCGCCTAATCCAACCCTAAACCCTTTTCCTTATTCAAGGTCACTAAACCCGCAAGAAACTGAACCCTAAGAGGGTATTGGTGAACCCTGTCGTGGATGTGATTCAAAGATGGGACACTGAACCTTAAGAGTAGGGTACTGCATAAGACGGGACGGAAAAGGGTTTAGGGTTGGATTAGGAGAACCCGTTTCGCGGCTCCGCCTAATCCAACCCTAAGCCCTTTTCCTTATTCAAGGTCACTAAACCCACAAGAAACTGAACCCTAAGAGGGTATTGGTGACCCCTGTCGTGGATGTGATTCAAAGATGGGGCACTGAACCTTAAGAGTAGGGTACTGCATAAGACGGAACGGAAAAGGGTTTAGGGTTGGATTAGGCGAAACCGCTTCGCGGCTCCGCCTAATGCAACCCTAAAACCTTTTCCTTATTCAAAGTCACTAAACCCGCAAGAAACTGAACCCTAATGGTGAACCCTGTCGTGGATGTGATTCAAAGATGGGGCACTGAACCTTAAGAGTAGGGTACTGCATAAGACGGGACGGAAAAGGGTTTAGGGTTGGATTAAGCGGACCCACTTCGTGACTCCGCCTAATCCAACCCTAAACCCTTTTCCTTATTCAAGGTCACTAAACCCGCAAGAAACTGAACCCTAAGAGGGTATTGGTGAACCCTGTCGTGGATGTGATTCAAAGATGGGGCACTGAACCTTAAGAGTAGGGTACTGCATAAGACGGGACGGAAAAGGGTTTAGGGTTGGCTTAGGCGAACCCGCTTCACGGCTCCGCCTAATCCAACCCTAAACCCTTTTCCTTATTCAAGGTCACTAAACCCGCATGAAACTGAACCCTAAGAGGGTATTGGTGAACCCTGTCGTGGATGTGATTCAAAGATGGGGCACTGAACCTTAAGAGTAGGGCACTGCATAAGACGGTACAGAAAAGTGTTTGGGGTTGGATTAGGCGAACCCGCTTCACGGCTCCGCCTAATCCAACCCTAAACCCTTTTCCTTATTCAAGGTCACTAAACCCTCATGAAACTGAACCCTAAGAGGGTATTGGTGAACCCTGTCGTGGATGTGATTCAAAGATGGGGCACTGAACCTTAAGAGTACGGTACTGCATAAGACGGGACGAAAAAGGGTTTAGGGTTGGCTTAGGCGAACCCGCTTCACGGCTCCGCCTAATCCAACCCTAAACCATTTTCCTTATTCAAGGTCACTAAACCCGCATGAAACTGAACCCTAAGAGGGTATTGGTGAACCCTGTCGTGGATGCGATTCAAAGATGGGGCACTGAACCTTAAGAGTAGGGTACTGCATAAGACGGTACGGAAAAGTGTTTGGGGTTGGATTAGGCGAACCCGCTTCGCGGCTCCGCCTAATCCAACCCTAAACCCTTTTCCTTATTCAAGGTCACTAAACCCGCAAGAAACTGAACCCTAAGAGGGTATTGGTGAACCCTGTCGTGGATGTGATTCAAAGATGGGACACTGAACCTTAAGAGTAGGGTACTGCATAAGACGGGACGGAAAAGGGTTTAGGGTTGGATTAGGCGAAACCGCTTCGCGGCTCCGCCTAATGCAACCCTAAAACCTTTTCCTTATTCAAAGTCACTAAACCCGCAAGAAACTGAACCCTAATGGTGAACCCTGTCGTGGATGTGATTCAAAGATGGGGCACTGAACCTTAAGAGTAGGTTACTGCATAATATGGGACGGAAAAGGGTTTACGGTTGGATTAGGCGAACCCGCTTCGCGGCTCCGCCTAATCCAATCCTAAACCCTTTTCCTTATTCAAGGTCACTAAACCCGCAAGAAACTGAACCCTAAGAGGGTATTGGTGAACCCTGTCGTGGATATGATTCAAAGATTGGGCACTGAACCTTAAGAGTAGGGTACTGCATAAGACGGGACGGAAAAGGGTTTAGGGTTGGATTTGGCGGACCCTCTTCGCGGCTCCGCCTAATCCAACCCTAAACCCTTTTCCTTATTCAAGGTCACTAAACCCGCAAGAAAATGAACCCTGAGAGGGTATTGGTGAACCCTGTCGTGGATGTGATTCAAAGATGGGGCACTGAACCTTAAGAGTAGGGTACTACATAAGACGGGACGGAAAAGGGTTTAGGGTTGGATTAAGCGGACCCACTTCGTGACTCCGCCTAATCCAACCCTAAACCCTTTTCCTTATTCAAGGTCACTAAACCCGCAAGAAACTGAACCCTAAGAGGGTATTGGTGAACTCTGTCGTGGATGTGATTCAAAGATGGGACACTGAACCTTAAGAGTAGGGTACTGCATAAGACGGGACGGAACAGGGTTTAGGGTTGGATTAGGAGAACCCGTTTCGCGGCTCCGCCTAATCCAACCCTAAACCCTTTTCCTTATTCAAGGTCACTAAACCCGCAAGAAACTGAACCCTAAGAGGGTATTGGTGAACCCTGTCGTGGATGTGATTCAAAGATGGGACACTGAACCTTAAGAGTAGGGTACTGCATAAGACGGGACGGAAAAGGGTTTAGGGTTGGATTAGGAGAACCCGTTTCGCGGCTCCGCCTAATCCAACCCTAAGCCCTTTTCCTTATTCAAGGTCACTAAACCCACAAGAAACTGAACCCTAAGAGGGTATTGGTGACCCCTGTCGTGGATGTGATTCAAAGATGGGGCACTGAACCTTAAGAGTAGGGTACTGCATAAGACGGAACGGAAAAGGGTTTAGGGTTGGATTAGGCGAAACCGCTTCGCGGCTCCGCCTAATGCAACCCTAAAACCTTTTCCTTATTCAAAGTCACTAAACCCGCAAGAAACTGAACCCTAATGGTGAACCCTGTCGTGGATGTGATTCAAAGATGGGGCACTGAACCTTAAGAGTAGGTTACTGCATAATATGGGACGGAAAAGGGTTTACGGTTGGATTAGGCGAACCCGCTTCGCGGCTCCGCCTAATCCAATCCTAAACCCTTTTCCTTATTCAAGGTCACTAAACCCGCAAGAAACTGAACCCTAAGAGGGTATTGGTGAACCCTGTCGTGGATATGATTCAAAGATTGGGCACTGAACCTTAAGAGTAGGGTACTGCATAAGACGGGACGGAAAAGGGTTTAGGGTTGGATTAGGAGAACCCGTTTCGCGGCTCCGCCTAATCCAACCCTGAACCCTTTTCCTTATTCAAGGTCACTAAACCCGCATGAAACTGAACCCTAAGAGGGTATTGGTGAACCCTGTCGTGGATGTGATTCAAAGATGGGGCACTGAACCTTAAGAGTACGGTACTGCATAAGACGGGACGGAAAAGGGTTTAGGGTTGGCTTAGGCGAACCCGCTTCACGGCTCCGCCTAATCCAACCCTAAACCCTTTTCCTTATTCAAGGTCACTAAACCCGCATGAAACTGAACCCTAAGAGGGTATTGGTGAACCCTGTCGTGGATGTGATTCAAAGATGGGGCACTGAACCTTAAGAGTAGGGCACTGCATAATACGGGACGGAAAAGGGTTTAGGGTTGGCTTAGGCGAACCCGCTTCACGGCTCCGCCTAATCCAACCCTAAACCCTTTTCCTTATTCAAGGTCACTAAACCCGCATGAAACTGAACCCTAAGAGGGTATTGGTGAACCCTGTCGTGGATGCGATTCAAAGATGGGGCACTGAACCTTAAGAGTAGGGTACTGCATAAGACGGGACGGAAAAGGGTTTAGGGTTGGCTTAGGCGAACCCGCTTCACGGCTCCGCCTAATCCAACCCTAAACCCTTTTCCTTATTCAAGGTCACTAAACCCGCATGAAACTGAACCCTAAGAGGGTATTGGTGAACCCTGTCGTGGATGCGATTCAAAGATGGGGCACTGAACCTTAAGAGTAGGGTACTGCATAAGACGGTACGGAAAAGTGTTTGGGGTTGGATTAGGCGAACCCTCTTCGCGGCTCCGCCTAATCCAACCCTAAACCCTTTTCCTTATTCAAGGTCACTAAACCCGCAAGAAACTGAACCCTAAGAGGGTATTGGTGAACCCTGTCGTGGATGTGATTCAAAGATGGGACACTGAACCTTAAGAGTAGGGTACTGCATAAGACGGGACGGAAAAGGGTTTAGGGTTGGATTAGGAGAACCCGTTTCGCGGCTCCGCCTAATCCAACCCTAAGCCCTTTTCCTTATTCAAGGTCACTAAACCCACAAGAAACTGAACCCTAAGAGGGTATTGGTGACCCCTGTCGTGGATGTGATTCAAAGATGGGGCACTGAACCTTAAGAGTAGGGTACTGCATAAGACGGAACGGAAAAGGGTTTAGGGTTGGATTAGGCGAAACCGCTTCGCGGCTCCGCCTAATGCAACCCTAAAACCTTTTCCTTATTCAAAGTCACTAAACCCGCAAGAAACTGAACCCTAATGGTGAACCCTGTCGTGGATGTGATTCAAAGATGGGGCACTGAACCTTAAGAGTAGGGTACTGCATAAGACGGGACGGAAAAGGGTTTAGGGTTGGATTAAGCGGACCCACTTCGTGACTCCGCCTAATCCAACCCTAAACCCTTTTCCTTATTCAAGGTCACTAAACCCGCAAGAAACTGAACCCTAAGAGGGTATTGGTGAACCCTGTCGTGGATGTGATTCAAAGATGGGGCACTGAACCTTAAGAGTAGGGTACTGCATAAGACGGGACGGAAAAGGGTTTAAGGTTGGCTTAGGCGAACCCGCTTCACGGCTCCGCCTAATCCAACCCTAAACCCTTTTCCTTATTGAAGGTCACTAAACCCGCATGAAACTGAACCCTTAGAGGGTATTGGTGAACCCTGTCGTGGATGTGATTCAAAGATGGGGCACTGAACCTTAAGAGTAGGGCACTGCATAAGACGGTACGGAAAAGTGTTTGGGGTTGGATTAGGCGAACCCGCTTCACGGCTCCGCCTAATCCAACCCTAAACCCTTTTCCTTATTCAAGGTCACTAAACCCGCATGAAACTGAACCCTAAGAGGGTATTGGTGAACCCTGTCGTGGATGTGATTCAAAGATGGGGCACTGAACCTTAAGAGTACGGTACTGCATAAGACGGGACGGAAAAGGGTTTAGGGTTGGCTTAGGCGAACCCGCTTCACGGCTCCGCCTAATCCAACCCTAAACCCTTTTCCTTATTCAAGGTCACTAAACCCGCATGAAACTGAACCCTAAGAGGGTATTGGTGAACCCTGTCGTGGATGCGATTCAAAGATGGGGCACTGAACCTTAAGAGTAGGGTACTGCATAAGACGGTACGGAAAAGTGTTTGGGGTTGGATTAGGCGAACCCGCTTCGCGGCTCCGCCTAATCCAACCCTAAACCCTTTTCCTTATTCAAGGTCACTAAACCCGCAAGAAACTGAACCCTAAGAGGGTATTGGTGAACCCTGTCGTGGATGTGATTCAAAGATGGGACACTGAACCTTAAGAGTAGGGTACTGCATAAGACGGGACGGAAAAGGGTTTAGGGTTGGATTAGGAGAACCCGTTTCGCGGCTCCGCCTAATCCATCCCTAAGACCTTTTCCTTATTCAAGGTCACTAAACCCACAAGAAACTGAACCCTAAGAGGGTATTGGTGACCCCTGTCGTGGATGTGATTCAAAGATGGGGCACTGAACCTTAAGAGTAGGGTACTGCATAAGACGGAACGGAAAAGGGTTTAGGGTTGGATTAGGCGAAACCGCTTCGCGGCTCCGCCTAATGCAACCCTAAAACCTTTTCCTTATTCAAAGTCACTAAACCCGCAAGAAACTGAACCCTAATGGTGAACCATGTCGTGGATGTGATTCAAAGATGGGGCACTGAACCTTAAGAGTAGGGTACTGCATAAGACGGGACGGAAAAGGGTTTAGGGTTGGATTAAGCGGACCCACTTCGTGACTCCGCCTAATCCAACCCTAAACCCTTTTCCTTATTCAAGGTCACTAAACCCGCAAGAAACTGAACCCTAAGAGGGTATTGGTGAACCCTGTCGTGGATGTGATTCAAAGATGGGGCACTGAACCTTAAGAGTAGGGTACTGCATAAGACGGGACGGAAAAGGGTTTAAGGTTGGCTTAGGCGAACCCGCTTCACGGCTCCGCCTAATCCAACCCTAAACCCTTTTCCTTATTGAAGGTCACTAAACCCGCATGAAACTGAACCCTTAGAGGGTATTGGTGAACCCTGTCGTGGATGTGATTCAAAGATGGGGCACTGAACCTTAAGAGTAGGGCACTGCATAAGACGGTACGGAAAAGTGTTTGGGGTTGGATTAGGCGAACCCACTTCACGGCTCCGCCTAATCCAACCCTAAACCCTTTTCCTTATTCAAGGTCACTAAACCCGCATGAAACTGAACCCTAAGAGGGTATTGGTGAACCCTGTCGTGGATGTGATTCAAAGATGGGGCACTGAACCTTAAGAGTACGGTACTGCATAAGACGGGACGGAAAAGGGTTTAGGGTTGGCTTAGGCGAACCCGCTTCACGGCTCCGCCTAATCCAACCCTAAACCCTTTTCCTTATTCAAGGTCACTAAACCCGCATGAAACTGAACCCTAAGAGGGTATTGGTGAACCCTGTCGTGGATGCGATTCAAAGATGGGGCACTGAACCTTAAGAGTAGGGTACTGCATAAGACGGTACGGAAAAGTGTTTGGGGTTGGATTAGGCGAACCCGCTTCGCGGCTCCGCCTAATCCAACCCTAAACCCTTTTCCTTATTCAAGGTCACTAAACCCGCAAGAAACTGAACCCTAAGAGGGTATTGGTGAACCCTGTCGTGGATGTGATTCAAAGATGGGACACTGAACCTTAAGAGTAGGGTACTGCATAAGACGGGACGGAAAAGGGTTTAGGGTTGGATTAGGAGAACCCGTTTCGCGGCTCCGCCTAATCCAACCCTAAGCCCTTTTCCTTATTCAAGGTCACTAAACCCACAAGAAACTGAACCCTAAGAGGGTATTGGTGACCCCTGTCGTGGATGTGATTCAAAGATGGGGCACTGAACCTTAAGAGTAGGGTACTGCATAAGACGGAACGGAAAAGGGTTTAGGGTTGGATTAGGCGAAACCGCTTCGCGGCTCCGCCTAATGCAACCCTAAAACCTTTTCCTTATTCAAAGTCACTAAACCCGCAAGAAACTGAACCCTAATGGTGAACCCTGTCGTGGATGTGATTCAAAGATGGGGCACTGAACCTTAAGAGTAGGTTACTGCATAATATGGGACGGAAAAGGGTTTACGGTTGGATTAGGCGAACCCGCTTCGCGGCTCCGCCTAATCCAATCCTAAACCCTTTTCCTTATTCAAGGTCACTAAACCCGCAAGAAACTGAACCCTAAGAGGGTATTGGTGAACCCTGTCGTGGATATGATTCAAAGATTGGGCACTGAACCTTAAGAGTAGGGTACTGCATAAGACGGGACGGAAAAGGGTTTAGGGTTGGATTTGGCGGACACTCTTCGCGGCTCCGCCTAATCCAACCCTAAACCCTTTTCCTTATTCAAGGTCACTAAACCCGCAAGAAAATGAACCCTGAGAGGGTATTGGTGAACCCTGTCGTGGATGTGATTCAAAGATGGGGCACTGAACCTTAAGAGTAGGGTACTGCATAAGACGGGACGGAAAAGGGTTTAGGGTTGGATTAAGCGGACCCACTTCGTGACTCCGCCTAATCCAACCCTAAACCCTTTTCCTTATTCAATGTCACTAAACCCGCAAGAAACTGAACCCTAAGAGGGTATTGGTGAACTCTGTCGTGGATGTAATTCAAAGATGGGACACTGAACCTTAAGAGTAGGGTACTGCATAAGACGGGACGGAAAAGGGTTTAGGGTTGGATTAGGAGAACCCGTTTCGCGGCTCCGCCTAATCCAACCCTAAACCCTTTTCCTTATTCAAGGTCACTAAACCCGCAAGAAACTGAACCCTAAGAGGGTATTGGTGAACCCTGTCGTGGATGTGATTCAAAGATGGCACACTGAACCTTAAGAGTAGGGTACTGCATAAGACGGGACGGAAAAGGGTTTAGGGTTGGATTAGGAGAACCCGTTT
The DNA here is from genome assembly GCA_958450325.1 of Agrostemma githago. NCBI lineage: Eukaryota > Viridiplantae > Streptophyta > Magnoliopsida > Caryophyllales > Caryophyllaceae > Agrostemma > Agrostemma githago. The sequence goes on from OY288245.1 coordinate 42,607,893, forward strand.
CGCGGCTCCGCCTAATCCAACCCTAAGCCCTTTTCCTCATTCAAGGTCACTAAACCCACAAGAAACTGAACCCTAAGAGGGTATTGGTGACCCCTGTCGTGGATGTGATTCAAAGATGGGGCACTGAACCTTAAGAGTAGGGTACTGCATAAGACGGAACGGAAAAGGGTTTAGGGTTGGATTAGGCGAAACCGCTTCGCGGCTCCCCTAATGCAACCCTAAAACCTTTTCCTTATTCAAAGTCACTAAACCCGCAAGAAACTGAACCCTAATGGTGAACCCTGTCGTGGATGTGATTCAAAGATGGGGCACTGAACCTTAAGAGTAGGTTACTGCATAATATGGGACTGAAAAGGGTTTACGGTTGGATTAGGCGAACCCGCTTCGCGGCTCCGCCTAATCCAATCCTAAACCCTTTTCCTTATTCAAGGTCACTAAACCCGCAAGAAACTGAACCCTAAGAGGGTATTGGTGAACCCTGTCGTGGATATGATTCAAAGATTGGGCACTGAACCTTAAGAGTAGGGTACTGCATAAGACGGGACGGAAAAGGGTTTAGGGTTGGATTTGGCGGACCCTCTTCGCGGCTCCGCCTAATCCAACCCTAAACCCTTTTCCTTATTCAAGGTCACTAAACCCGCAAGAAAATGAACCCTGAGAGGGTATTGGTGAACCCTGTCGTGGATGTGATTCAAAGATGGGGCACTGAACCTTAAGAGTAGGGTACTGCATAAGACGGGACGGAAAAGGGTTTAGGGTTGGATTAAGCGGACCCACTTCGTGACTCCGCCTAATCCAACCCTAAACCCTTTTCCTTATTCAAGGTCACTAAACCCGCAAGAAACTGAACCCTAAGAGGGTATTGGTGAACTCTGTCGTGGATGTGATTCAAAGATGGGACACTGAACCTTAAGAGTAGGGTACTGCATAAGACGGGACGGAAAAGGGTTTAGGGTTGGATTAGGAGAACCCGTTTCGCGGCTCCGCCTAATCCAACCCTAAACCCTTTTCCTTATTCAAGGTCACTAAACCCGCAAGAAACTGAACCCTAAGAGGGTATTGGTGAACCCTGTCGTGGATGTGATTCAAAGATGGGACACTGAACCTTAAGAGTAGGGTACTGCATAAGACGGGACGGAAAAGGGTTTAGGGTTGGATTAGGAGAACCCGTTTCGCGGCTCCGCCTAATCCAACCCTAAGCCCTTTTCCTTATTCAAGGTCACTAAACTCACAAGAAACTGAACCCTAAGAGGGTATTGGTGACCCCTGTCGTGGATGTGATTCAAAGATGGGGCACTGAACCTTAAGAGTAGGGTACTGCATAAGACGGAACGGAAAAGGGTTTAGGGTTGGATTAGGCGAAACCGCTTCGCGGCTCCGCCTAATACAACCCTAAAACCTTTTCCTTATTCAAAGTCACTAAACCCGCAAGAAACTGAACCCTAATGGTGAACCCTGTCGTGGATGTGATTCAAAGATGGGGCACTGAGCCTTAAGAGTAGGGTACTGCATAAGACGGGACGGAAAAGGGTTTAGGGTTGGATTAAGCGGACCCATTTCGTGACTCCGCCTAATCCAACCCTAAACCCTTTTCCTTATTCAAGGTCACTAAACCCGCAAGAAACTGAACCCTAAGAGGGTATTGGTGAACTCTGTCGTGGATGTGATTCAAAGATGGGACACTGAACCTTAAGAGTAGGGTACTGCATAAGACGGGACGGAAAAGGGTTTAGGGTTGGATTTGGCGGACCCTCTTCGCGGCTCCGCCTAATCCAACCCTAAACCCTTTTCCTTATTCAAGGTCACTAAACCCGCAAGAAAATGAACCCTGAGAGGGTATTGGTGAACCCTGTCGTGGATGTGATTCAAAGATGGGGCACTGAACCTTAAGAGTAGGGTACTGCATAAGACGGGACGGAAAAGGGTTTAGGGTTGGATTAAGCGGACCCACTTCGTGACTCCGCCTAATCCAACCCTAAACCCTTTTCCTTATTCAAGGTCACTAAACCCGCAAGAAACTGAACCCTAAGAGGGTATTGGTGAACTCTGTCGTGGATGTAATTCAAAGATGGGACACTGAACCTTAAGAGTAGGGTACTGCATAAGACGGGACGGAAAAGGGTTTAGGGTTGGATTAGGAGAACCCGTTTCGCGGCTCCGCCTAATCCAACCCTAAACCCTTTTCCTTATTCAAGGTCACTAAACCCGCAAGAAACTGAACCCTAAGAGGGTATTGGTGAACCCTGTCGTGGATGTGATTCAAAGATGGGACACTGAACCTTAAGAGTAGGGTACTGCATAAGACGGGACGGAAAAGGGTTTAGGGTTGGATTAGGAGAACCCGTTTCGCGGCTCCGCCTAATCCAACCCTAAGCCCTTTTCCTTATTCAGGGTCACTAAACCCACAAGAAACTGAACCCTAAGAGGGTATTGGTGACCCCTGTCGTGGATGTGATTCAAAGATGGGGCACTGAACCTTAAGAGTAGGGTACTGCATAAGACGGAACGGAAAAGGGTTTAGGGTTGGATTAGGCGAAACCGCTTCGCGGCTCCGCCTAATGCAACCCTAAAACCTTTTCCTTATTCAAAGTCACTAAACCCGCAAGAAACTGAACCCTAATGGTGAACCCTGTCGTGGATGTGATTCAAAGATGGGGCACTGAACCTTAAGAGTAGGTTACTGCATAATATGGGACGGAAAAGGGTTTACGGTTGGATTAGGCGAACCCGCTTCGCGGCTCCGCCTAATCCAATCCTAAACCCTTTTCCTTATTCAAGGTCACTAAACCCGCAAGAAACTGAACCCTAAGAGGGTATTGGTGAACCCTGTCGTGGATATGATTCAAAGATTGGGCACTGAACCTTAAGAGTAGGGTACTGCATAAGACGGGACGGAAAAGGGTTTAGGGTTGGATTTGGCGGACCCTCTTCGCGGCTCCGCCTAATCCAACCCTAAACCCTTTTCCTTATTCAAGGTCACTAAACCCGCAAGAAAATGAACCCTGAGAGGGTATTGGTGAACCCTGTCGTGGATGTGATTCAAAGATGGGGCACTGAACCTTAAGAGTAGGGTACTGCATAAGACGGGACGGAAAAGGGTTTAGGGTTGGATTAAGCGGACCCACTTCGTGACTCCGCCTAATCCAACCCTAAACCCTTTTCCTTATTCAAGGTCACTAAACCCGCAAGAAACTGAACCCTAAGAGGGTATTGGTGAACTCTGTCGTGGATGTGATTCAAAGATGGGACACTGAACCTTAAGAGTAGGGTACTGCATAAGACGGGACGGAAAAGGGTTTAGGGTTGGATTAGGAGAACCCGTTTCGCGGCTCCGCCTAATCCAACCCTAAACCCTTTTCCTTATTCAAGGTCACTAAACCCGCAAGAAACTGAACCCTAAGAGGGTATTGGTGAACCCTGTCGTGGATGTGATTCAAAGATGGGACACTGAACCTTAAGAGTAGGGTACTGCATAAGACGGGACGGAAAAGGGTTTAGGGTTGGATTAGGAGAACCCGTTTCGCGGCTCCGCCTAATCCAACCCTAAGCCCTTTTCCTTATTCAAGGTCACTAAACCCACAAGAAACTGAACCCTAAGAGGGTATTGGTGACCCCTGTCGTGGATGTGATTCAAAGATGGGGCACTGAACCTTAAGAGTAGGGTACTGCATAAGACGGAACGGAAAAGGGTTTAGGGTTGGATTAGGCGAAACCGCTTCGCGGCTCCGCCTAATGCAACCCTAAAACCTTTTCCTTATTCAAAGTCACTAAACCCGCAAGAAACTGAACCCTAATGGTGAACCCTGTCGTGGATGTGATTCAAAGATGGGGCACTGAACCTTAAGAGTAGGTTACTGCATAATATGGGACGGAAAAGGGTTTACGGTTGGATTAGGCGAACCCGCTTCGCGGCTCCGCCTAATCCAATCCTAAACCCTTTTCCTTATTCAAGGTCACTAAACCCGCAAGAAACTGAACCCTAAGAGGGTATTGGTGAACCCTGTCGTGGATATGATTCAAAGATTGGGCACTGAACCTTAAGAGTAGGGTACTGCATAAGACGGGACGGAAAAGGGTTTAGGGTTGGATTTGGCGGACCCTCTTCGCGGCTCCGCCTAATCCAACCCTAAACCCTTTTCCTTATTCAAGGTCACTAAACCCGCAAGAAAATGAACCCTGAGAGGGTATTGGTGAACCCTGTCGTGGATGTGATTCAAAGATGGGGCACTGAACCTTAAGAGTAGGGTACTGCATAAGACGGGACGGAAAAGGGTTTAGGGTTGGATTAAGCGGACCCACTTCGTGACTCCGCCTAATCCAACCCTAAACCCTTTTCCTTATTCAAGGTCACTAAACCCGCAAGAAACTGAACCCTAAGAGGGTATTGGTGAACTCTGTCGTGGATGTGATTCAAAGATGGGACACTGAACCTTAAGAGTAGGGTACTGCATAAGACGTGACGGAAAAGGGTTTAGGGTTGGATTAGGAGAACCCGTTTCGCGGCTCCGCCTAATCCAACCCTAAACCCTTTTCCTTATTCAAGGTCACTAAACCCGCAAGAAACTGAACCCTAAGAGGGTATTGGTGAACCCTGTCGTGGATGTGATTCAAAGATGGGGCACTGAACCTTAAGAGCAGGGTACTGCATAATATGGGACGGAAAAGAGTTTAGGGTTGGATTAGGCGGACCCGCTTGGCGGCTCCGCCTAATCCAACCCTGAACCCTTTTCCTTATTCAAGGTCACTAAACCCGCATGAAACTGAACCCTAAGAGGGTATTGGTGAACCCTGTCGTGGATGTGATTCAAAGATGGGGCACTGAACCTTAAGAGTACGGTACTGCATAAGATGGGACGGAAAAGGGTTTAGGGTTGGCTTAGGCGAACCCGCTTCACGGCTCCGCCTAATCCAACCCTAAACCCTTTTCCTTATTCAAGGTCACTAAACCCGCATGAAACTGAACCCTAAGAGGGTATTGGTGAACCCTGTCGTGGATGTGATTCAAAGATGGGGCACTGAACCTTAAGAGTAGGGCACTGCATAAGACGGTACGGAAAAGTGTTTGGGGTTGGATTAGGCGAACCCGCTTCACGGCTCCGCCTAATCCAACCCTAAACCCTTTTCCTTATTCAAGGTCACTAAACCCGCATGAAACTGAACCCTAAGAGGGTATTGGTGAACCCTGTCATGGATGTGATTCAAAGATGGGGCACTAAACCTTAAGAGTACAGTACTGCATAAGACGGGACGGAAAAGGGTTTAGGGTTGGCTTAGGCGAACCCACTTCACGGCTCCGCCTAATCCAACCCTAAACCCTTTTCCTTATTCAAGTTCACTAAACCCGCATGAAACTGAACCCTAAGAGGGTATTGGTGAACCCTGTCGTGGATGTGATTCAAAGATGGGGCACTGAACCTTAAGAGTAGGGTACTGCATAAGACGGTATGGAAAAGTGTTTGGGGTTGGATTAGGCGAACCCGCTTGGCGGCTCCGCCTAATCCAACCCTGAACCCTTTTCCTTATTCAAGGTCACTAAACCCGCATGAAACTGAACCCTAAGAGGGTATTGGTGAACCCTGTCGTGGATGTGATTCAAAGATGGGGCACTGAACCTTAAGAGTACGGTACTGCATAAGACGGGACGGAAAAGGGTTTAGGGTTGGCTTAGGCGAACCCGCTTCACGGCTCCGCCTAATCCAACCCTAAACCCTTTTCCTTATTCAAGGTCACTAAACCCGCATGAAACTGAACCCTAAGAGGGTATTGGTGAACCCTGTCGTGGATGTGATTCAAAGATGGGGCACTGAACCTTAAGAGTAGGGCACTGCATAAGACGGTACGGAAAAGTGTTTGGGGTTGGATTAGGCGAACCCGCTTCACGGCTCCGCCTAATCCAACCCTAAACCCTTTTCCTTATTCAAGGTCACTAAACCCGCATGAAACTGAACCCTAAGAGGGTATTGGTGAACCCTGTCATGGATGTGATTCAAAGATGGGGCACTAAACCTTAAGAGTACAGTACTGCATAAGACGGGACGGAAAAGGGTTTAGGGTTGGCTTAGGCGAACCCACTTCACGGCTCCGCCTAATCCAACCCTAAACCCTTTTCCTTATTCAAGGTCACTAAACCCGCATGAAACTGAACCCTAAGAGGGTATTGGTGAACCCTGTCGTGGATGTGATTCAAAGATGGGGCACTGAACCTTAAGAGTAGGGTACTGCATAAGACGGTACGGAAAAGTGTTTGGGGTTGGATTAGGCGAACCCGCTTGGCGGCTCCGCCTAATCCAACCCTGAACCCTTTTCCTTATTCAAGGTCACTAAACCCGCATGAAACTGAACCCTAAGAGGGTATTGGTGAACCCTGTCGTGGATGTGATTCAAAGATGGGGCACTGAACCTTAAGAGTACGGTACTGCATAAGACGGGACGGAAAAGGGTTTAGGGTTGGCTTAGGCGAACCCGCTTCACGGCTCCGCCTAATCCAACCCTAAACCCTTTTCCTTATTCAAGGTCACTAAACCCGCATGAAACTGAACCCTAAGAGGGTATTGGTGAACCCTGTCGTGGAGGCGATTCAAAGATGGGGCACTGAACCTTAAGAGTAGGGTACTGCATAAGACGGTACGGAAAAGTGTTTGGGGTTAGATTAGGCGAACCCGCTTCGCGGCTCCGCCTAATCCAACCCTAAAACCTTTTCCTTATTCAAGGTCACTAAACCCGCATGAAACTGAACCCTAAGAGGGTATTGGTGAACCCTGTCGTGGATGCGATTCAAAGATGGGGCACTGAACCTTAAGAGTAGGGTACTGCATAAGACGGTACGGAAAAGTGTTTGGGGTTAGATTAGGCGAACCCGCTTCGCGGCTCCGCCTAATCCAACCCTAAACCCTTTTCCTTATTCAAGGTCACTAAACCCGCAAGAAACTGAACCCTGAGAGGGTATTGGTGAACCCCTGTCGTGGATGTGATTCAAAGATGGGGCACTGAACCTTAAGAGTAGGGTACTGCATAAGACGGAACGGAAAAGGGTTTAGGGTTGGATTAGGCGAAACCGCTTCGCGGCTCCGCCTAATGCAACCCTAAAACCTTTTCCTTATTCAAAGTCACTAAACCCGCAAGAAACTGAACCCTAATGGTGAACCCTGTCGTGGATGTGATTCAAAGATGGGGCACTGAACCTTAAGAGTAGGTTACTGCATAATATGGGACGGAAAAGGGTTTACGGTTGGATTAGGCGAACCCGCTTCGCGGCTCCGCCTAATCCAATCCTAAACCCTTTTCCTTATTCAAGGTCACTAAACCCGCAAGAAACTGAACCCTAAGAGGGTATTGGTGAACCCTGTCGTGGATATGATTCAAAGATTGGGCACTGAACCTTAAGAGTAGGGTACTGCATAAGACGGGACGGAAAAGGGTTTAGGGTTGGATTTGGCGGACCCTCTTCGCGGCTCCGCCTAATCCAACCCTAAACCCTTTTCCTTATTCAAGGTCACTAAACCCGCAAGAAAATAAACCCTGAGAGGGTATTGGTGAACCCTGTCGTGGATGTGATTCAAAGATGGGGCACTGAACCTTAAGAGTAGGGTACTGCATAAGACGGTACGGAAAAGTGTTTGGGGTTGGATTAGGCGAACCCGCTTGGCGGCTCCGCCTAATCCAACCCTGAACCCTTTTCCTTATTCAAGGTCACTAAACCCGCAAGAAACTAAACCCTAAGAGGGTATTGGTGACCCCTGTCGTGGATGCGATTCAAAGATGGGGCACTGAACCTTAAGAGTAGGGTACTGCATAAGACGGTACGGAAAAGTGTTTGGGGTTGGATTAGGAGAACCCGTTTCGCGGCTCCGCCTAATCCAACCCTAAGCCCTTTTCCTTATTCAAGGTCACTAAACCCGCAAGAAACTGAACCCTAAGAGGGTATTGGTGACCCCTGTCGTGGATGTGATTCAAAGATGGGGCACTGAACCTTAAGAGTAGGGTACTGCATAAGACGGAACGGAAAAGGGTTTAGGGTTGGCTTAGGCGAACCCGCTTCACGGCTCCGCCTAATCCAACCCTAAACCCTTTTCCTTATTCAAGGTCACTAAACCCGCATGAAACTGAACCCTAAGAGGGTATTGGTGAACCCTGTCGTGGATGCGATTCAAAGATGGGGCACTGAACCTTAAGAGTAGGGTACTGCATAAGACGGTACGGAAAAGTGTTTGGGGTTGGATTAGGAGAACCCGTTTCGCGGCTCCGCCTAATCCAACCCTAAGCCCTTTTCCTTATTCAAGGTCACTAAACCCGCAAGAAACTGAACCCTAAGAGGGTATTGGTGACCCCTGTCGTGGATGTGATTCAAAGATGGGGCACTGAACCTTAAGAGTAGGGTACTGCATAAGACGGAACGGAAAAGGGTTTAGGGTTGGATTAAGCGAAACCGCTTCGCGGCTCCGCCTAATGCAACCCTAAAACCTTTTCCTTATTCAAAGTCACTAAACCCGCAAGAAACTGAACCCTAATGGTGAACCATGTCGTGGATGTGATTCAAAGATGGGGCACTGAACCTTAAGAGTAGGTTACTGCATAATATGGGACGGAAAAGGGTTTACGGTTGGATTAGGCGAACCCGCTTCGCGGCTCCGCCTAATCCAATCCTAAACCCTTTTCCTTATTCAAGGTCACTAAACCCGCAAGAAACTGAACCCTAACAGGGTATTGGTGAACCCTGTCGTGGATGTGATTCAAAGATGGGGCACTGAACCTTAAGAGTAGGGTACTGCATAAGACGGTACGGAAAAGTGTTTGGGGTTGGATTAGGCGAACCCGCTTCGCGGCTCCGCCTAATCCAACCCTAAACCCTTTTCCTTATTCAAGGTCACTAAACCCGCAAGAAACTGAACCCTAAGAGGGTATTGGTGAACCCTGTCGTGGATGTGATTCAAAGATGGGACACTGAACCTTAAGAGTAGGGTACTGCATAAGACGGGACGGAAAAGGGTTTAGGGTTGGATTAGGAGAACCCGTTTCGCGGCTCCGCCTAATCCAACCCTAAGCCCTTTTCCTTATTCAAGGTCACTAAACCCGCAAGAAACTGAACCCTAAGAGGGTATTGGTGACCCCTGTCGTGGATGTGATTCAAAGATGGGGCACTGAACCTTAAGAGTAGGGTACTGCATAAGACGGAACGGAAAAGCGTTTAGTGTTGGATTAAGCGAAACCGCTTCGCGGCTCCGCCTAATGCAACCCTAAAACCTTTTCCTTATTCAAAGTCACTAAACCCGCAAGAAACTGAACCCTAAGAGGGTATTGGTGAACTCTGTCGTGGATGTGATTCAAAGATGGGACACTGAACCTTAAGAGTAGGGTACTGCATAAGACGGGACGGAAAAGGGTTTAGGGTTGGATTAGGACAACCCGTTTCGCGGCTCCGCCTAATCCAACCCTAAACCCTTTTCCTTATTCAAGGTCACTAAACCCGCAAGAAACTGAACCCTAAGAGGGTATTGGTGAACCCTGTCGTGGATGTGATTCAAAGATGGGGCACTGAAACTTAAGAGTAGGGTACTGCATAATATGGGACGGAAAAGAGTTTAGGGTTGGATTAGGCGGACCCGCTTGGCGGCTCCGCCTAATCCAACCCTGAACCCTTTTCCTTATTCAAGGTCACTAAACCCGCATGAAACTGAACCCTAAGAGGGTATTGGTGAACCCTGTCGTGGATGTGATTCAAAGATGGGGCACTGAACCTTAAGAGTACGGTACTGCATAAGACGGGACGGAAAAGGGTTTAGGGTTGGCTTAGGCGAACCCGCTTCACGGCTCCGCCTAGTCCAACCCTAAACCCTTTTCCTTATTCAAGGTTACTAAACCCGCAAGAAACTGAACCCTAAGAGGGTATTGGTGAACCCTGTCGTGGATGTGATTCAAAGATGGGGCACTGAACCTTAAGAGTACGGTACTGCATAAGACGGGACGGAAAAGGGTTTAGGGTTGGATTAGGACAACCCGTTTCGCGGCTCCGCCTAATCCAACCCTAAACCCTTTTCCTTATTCAAGGTCACTAAACCCGCAAGAAACTGAACCCTAAGAGGGTATTGGTGAACTCTGTCGTGGATGTGATTCAAAGATGGGACACTGAACCTTAAGAGTAGGGTACTGCATAAGACGGGACGGAAAAGGGTTTAGGGTTGGATTAGGAGAACCCGTTTCGCGGCTCCGCCTAATCCAACCCTAAACCCTTTTCCTTATTCAAGGTCACTAAACCCGCAAGAAACTAAACCCTAAGAGGGTATTGGTGAACCCTGTCGTGGATGTGATTCAAAGATGGGGCACTGAACCTTAAGAGTACGGTACTGCATAAGACGGGACGGAAAAGGGTTTAGGGTTGGCTTAGGCGAACCCACTTCACGGCTCCGCCTAATCCAACCCTAAACCCTTTTCCTTATTCAAGGTCACTAAACCCGCATGAAACTGAACCCTAAGAGGGTATTGGTGAACCCTGTCGTGGATGTGATTCAAAGATGGGGCACTGAACCTTAAGAGTAGGGTACTGCATAAGACGGTACGGAAAAGTGTTTGGGGTTGGATTAGGCGAACCCGCTTGGCGGCTCCGCCTAATCCAACCCTGAACCCTTTTCCTTATTCAAGGTCACTAAACCCGCATGAAACTGAACCCTAAGAGGGTATTGGTGAACCCTGTCGTGGATGTGATTCAAAGATGGGGCACTGAACCTTAAGAGTACGGTACTGCATAAGACGGGACGGAAAAGGGTTTAGGGTTGGCTTAGGCGAACCCGCTTCACGGCTCCGCCTAATCCAACCCTAAACCCTTTTCCTTATTCAAGGTCACTAAACCCGCATGAAACTGAACCCTAAGAGGGTATTGGTGAACCCTGTCGTGGATGCGATTCAAAGATGGGGCACTGAACCTTAAGAGTAGGGTACTGCATAAGACGGTACGGAAAAGTGTTTGGGGTTGGATTAGGCGAACCCGCTTCGCGGCTCCGCCTAATCCAACCCTAAACCCTTTTCCTTATTCAAGGTCACTAAACCCGCAAGAAACTGAACCCTAAGAGGGTATTGGTGAACCCTGTCGTGGATGTGATTCAAAGATGGGACACTGAACCTTAAAAGTAGGGTACTACATAAGACGGAACGGAAAAGGGTTTAGGGTTGGATTAGGCAAACCCGCTTCGCGGCTCCGCCTAATCCAACCCGAAACCCTTTTCCTTATTCAAGGTCACTAAACCCGCAAGAAACTAAACCCTAAGATGGTATTGGTGAACCCTGTCGTGGATGTGATTCAAAGATGGGGCACTGAACCTTAAGAGTAGGGTACTGCATAAGACGGGACGGAAAAGGGTTTAGGGTTGGATTAGGCGAACCCGCTTCGCGGCTCCGCCTAATCCAACCCTAAACCCTTTTCCTTATTCAAAGTCACTAAACCCGCAAGAAACTGAACCCTAATGGAGAATCCTGTCGTGGATGTGATTCAAAGATGGGACACTGAACCTTAAGAGTAGGGTACTGCATAATATGGGACGGAAAAGGGTTTAGGGTTGGATTAGGCGGACCCGCTTGGCGGCTCCGCCTAATCCAACCCTAAACTCTTTTCCTTATTCAAGGTCACTAAACCCGCAAGAAACTGAACCCTAAGAGGGTATTGGTGAACCCTGTCGTGGATGTGATTCAAAGATGGGGCACTGAACCTTAAGAGTACGGTACTGCATAAGACGGGACGGAAAAGGGTTTAGGGTTGGCTTAGGCGAACCCACTTCACGGCTCCGCCTAATCCAACCCTAAACCCTTTTTCTTATTCAAGGTCACTAAACCCGCATGAAACTGAACCCTAAGAGGGTATTGGTGAACCCTGTCGTGGATGTGATTCAAAGATGGGGCACTGAACCTTAAGAGTAGGGTACTGCATAAGACGGTACGGAAAAGTGTTTGGGGTTGGATTAGGCGAACCCGCTTGGCGGCTCCGCCTAATCCAACCCTGAACCCTTTTCCTTATTCAAGGTCACTAAACCCGCATGAAACTGAACCCTAAGAGGGTATTGGTGAACCCTGTCGTGGATGTGATTCAAAGATGGGGCACTGAACCTTAAGAGTACGGTACTGCATAAGACGGGACGGAAAAGGGTTTAGGGTTGGCTTAGGCGAACCCGCTTCACGGCTCCGCCTAATCCAACCCTAAACCCTTTTCCTTATTCAAGGTCACTAAACCCGCATGAAACTGAACCCTAAGAGAGTATTGGTGAACCCTGTCGTGGATGCGATTCAAAGATAGGGCACTGAACCTTAAGAGTAGGGTACTGCATAAGACGGTACGGAAAAGTGTTTGGGGTTGGATTAGGCGAACACGCTTCGCGGCTCCGCCTAATCCAACCCTAAACCCTTTTCCTTATTCAAGGTCACTAAACCCGCAAGAAACTGAACCCTAAGAGGGTATTGGTGAACCCTGTCGTGGATGTGATTCTAAGATGGGACACTGAACCTTAAAAGTAGGGTACTACATAAGACGGAACGGAAAAGGGTTTAGGGTTGGATTAGGCAAACCCGCTTCGCGGCTCCGCCTAATCCAACCCGAAACCCTTTTCCTTATTCAAGGTCACTAAACCCGCAAGAAACTAAACCCTAAGATGGTATTGGTGAACCCTGTCGTGGATGTGATTCAAAGATGGGGCACTGAACCTTATGAGTAGGGTACTGCATAAGACGGGACGGAAAAGGGTTTAGGGTTGGATTAGGCGAACCCGCTTCGCGGCTCCGCCTAATCCAACCCTAAACCCTTTTCCTTATTCAAAGTCACTAAACCCGCAAGAAACTGAACCCTAATGGAGAATCCTGTCGTGGATGTGATTCAAAGATGGGACACTGAACCTTAAGAGTAGGGTACTGCATAATATGGGACGGAAAAGGGTTTAGGGTTGGATTAGGCGGACCCGCTTGGCGGCTCCGCCTAATCCAACCCTAAACTCTTTTCCTTATTCAAGGTCACTAAACCCGCAAGAAACTGAACCCTAAGAGGGTATTGGTGAACCCTGTCGTGGATGTGATTCAAAGATGGGGCACTGAACCTTAAGAGTAGGGTACTGCATAAGACGGTACGGAAAAGAGTTTAGGGTTGGATTAGGCGAACCCGCTTCGCGGCTCCGCCTAATCCAACCCTAAACCCTTTTCCTTATTCAAGGTCACTAAACCCGCAAGAAACTAAACCCTAAGAGGGTATTGGTAAACCCTGTCGTGGATGTGATTCAAAGATGGGGCACTGAACCTTAAGAGTAGGGTACTGCATAAGACGGAACGGAAAAGGGTTTAGGGTTGGATTAGGCGAAACCGCTTCGCGGCTCCGCCTAATGCAACCCTAAAACCTTTTCCTTATTCAAAGTCACTAAACCCGCAAGAAACTGAACCCTAATGGTGAACCCTGTCGTGGATGTGATTCAAAGATGGGGCACTGAACCTTAAGAGTAGGTTACTGCATAATATGGGACGGAAAAGGGTTTACGGTTGGATTAGGCGAACCCGCTTCGCGGCTCCGCCTAATCCAATCCTAAACCCTTTTCCTTATTCAAGGTCACTAAACCCGCAAGAAACTGAACCCTAAGAGGGTATTGGTGAACCCTGTCGTGGATATGATTCAAAGATTGGGCACTGAACCTTAAGAGTAGGGTACTGCATAAGACGGGACGGAAAAGGGTTTAGGGTTGGATTTGGCGGACCCTCTTCGCGGCTCCGCCTAATCCAACCCTAAACCCTTTTCCTTATTCAAGGTCACTAAACCCGCAAGAAAATGAACCCTGAGAGGGTATTGGTGAACCCTGTCGTGGATGTGATTCAAAGATGGGGCACTGAACCTTAAGAGTAGGGTACTGCATAAGACGGGACGGAAAAGGGTTTAGGGTTGGATTAAGCAGACCCACTTCGCGACTCCGCCTAATCCAACCCTAAACCCTTTTCCTTATTCAAGGTCACTAAACCCGCAAGAAACTGAACCCTAAGAGGGTATTGGTGAACTCTGTCGTGGATGTGATTCAAAGATGGGACACTGAACCTTAAGAGTAGGGTACTGCATAAGACGGGACGGAAAAGGGTTTAGGGTTGGATTAGGAGAACCCGTTTCGCGGCTCCGCCTAATCCAACCCTAAACCCTTTTCCTTATTCAAGGTCACTAAACCCGCAAGAAACTGAACCCTAAGAGGGTATTGGTGAACCCTGTCGTGGATGTGATTCAAAGATGGGGCACTGAACCTTAAGAGTAGGGTACTGCATAATATAGGACGGAAAAGGGTTTAGGGTTGGATTAGGCGGACCCGCTTGGCGGCTCCGCCTAATCCAACCCTAAACCCTTTTCCTTATTCAAAGTCACTAAACCCGCATGAAACTGAACCCTAAGAGGGTATTGGTGAACCCTGTCGTGGATGTGATTCAAAGATGGGGCACTGAACCTTAAGAGTACGGTACTGCATAAGACGGGACGGAAAAGGGTTTAGGGTTGGCTTAGGCGAACCCACTTCACGGCTCCGCCTAATCCAACCCTAAACCCTTTTTCTTATTCAAGGTCACTAAACCCGCATGAAACTGAACCCTAAGAGGGTATTGGTGAACCCTGTCGTGGATGTGATTCAAAGATGGGGCACTGAACCTTAAGAGTAGGGTACTGCATAAGACGGTACGGAAAAGTGTTTGGGGTTGGATTAGGCGAACCCGCTTGGCGGCTCCGCCTAATCCAACCCTGAACCCTTTTCCTTATTCAAGGTCACTAAACCCGCATGAAACTGAACCCTAAGAGGGTATTGGTGAACCCTGTCGTGGATGTGATTCAAAGATGGGGCACTGAACCTTAAGAGTACGGTACTGCATAAGACGGGACGGAAAAGGGTTTAGGGTTGGCTTAGGCGAACCCGCTTCACGGCTCCGCCTAATCCAACCCTAAACCCTTTTCCTTATTCAAGGTCACTAAACCCGCATGAAACTGAACCCTAAGAGGGTATTGGTGAACCCTGTCGTGGATGCGATTCAAAGATGGGGAACTGAACCTTAAGAGTAGGGTACTGCATAAGACGGTACGGAAAAGTGTTTGGTGTTGGATTAGGCGAACCCGCTTCGCGGCTCCGCCTAATCCAACCCTAAACCCTTTTCCTTATTCAAGGTCACTAAACCCGCAAGAAACTGAACCCTAAGAGGGTATTGGTGAACCCTGTCGTGGATGTGATTCAAAGATGGGACACTGAACCTTAAAAGTAGGGTACTACATAAGACGGAACGGAAAAGGGTTTAGGGTTGGATTAGGCAAACCCGCTTCGCGGCTCCGCCTAATCCAACCCGAAACCCTTTTCCTTATTCAAGGTCACTAAACCCGCAAGAAACTAAACCCTAAGATGGTATTGGTGAACCCTGTCGTGGATGTGATTCAAAGATGGGGCACTGAACCTTAAGAGTAGGGTACTGCATAAGACGGGACGGAAAAGGGTTTAGGGTTGGATTAGGCGAACCCGCTTCGCGGCTCCGCCTAATCCAACCCTAAACCCTTTTCCTTATTCAAAGTCACTAAACCCGCAAGAAACTGAACCCTAATGGAGAATCCTGTCGTGGATGTGATTCAAAGATGGGACACTGAACCTTAAGAGTAGGGTACTGCATAATATGGGACGGAAAAGGGTTTAGGGTTGGATTAGGCGGACCCGCTTGGCGGCTCCGCCTAATCCAACCCTAAACTCTTTTCCTTATTCAAGGTCACTAAACCCGCAAGAAACTGAACCCTAAGAGGGTATTGGTGAACCCTGTCGTGGATGTGATTCAAAGATGGGGCACTAAACCTTAAGAGTAGGGTACTGCATAAGACGGTACGGAAAAGAGTTTAGGGTTGGATTAGGCGAACCCGCTTCGCGGCTCCGCCTAATCCAACCCTAAACCCTTTTCCTTATTCAAGGTCACTAAACCCGCAAGAAACTAAACCCTAACAGGGTATTGGTGAACCCTGTCGTGGATGTGATTCAAAGATGGGGCACTGAACCTTAAGAGTAGGGTACTGCATAAGACGGAACGGAAAAGGGTTTAGGGTTGGATTAGGCGAAACCGCTTCGCGGCTCCGCCTAATGCAACCCTAAAACCTTTTCCTTATTCAAAGTCACTAAACCCGCAAGAAACTGAACCCTAATGGTGAACCCTGTCGTGGATGTGATTCAAAGATGGGGCACTGAACCTTAAGAGTAGGTTACTGCATAATATGGGACGGAAAAGGGTTTACGGTTGGATTAGGCGAACCCGCTTCGCGGCTCCGCGTAATCCAATCCTAAACCCTTTTCCTTATTCAAGGTCACCAAAACCCGCAAGAAACTGAACCCTAAGAGGGTATTGGTGAACCCTGTCGTGGATATGATTCAAAGATTGGGCACTGAACCTTAAGAGTAGGGTACTGCATAAGACGGGACGGAAAAGGGTTTAGGGTTGGATTTGGCGGACCCTCTTCGCGGCTCCGCCTAATCCAACCCTAAACCCTTTTCCTTATTCAAGGTCACTAAACCCGCAAGAAAATGAACCCTGAGAGGGTATTGGTAAACCCTGTCGTGGATGTGATTCAAAGATGGGGCACTGAACCTTAAGAGTAGGGTACTGCATAAGACGGGACGGAAAAGGGTTTAGGGTTGGATTAAGCGGACCCACTTCGCGACTCCGCCTAATCCAACCCTAAACCCTTTTCCTTATTCAAGGTCACTAAACCCGCAAGAAACTGAACCCTAAGAGGGTATTGGTGAACTCTGTCGTGGATGTGATTCAAAGATGGGACACTGAACCTTAAGAGTAGGGTACTGCATAAGACGGGACGGAAAAGGGTTTAGGGTTGGATTAGGAGAACCCGTTTCGCGGCTCCGCCTAATCCAACCCTAAACCCTTTTCCTTATTCAAGGTCACTAAACCCGCAAGAAACTGAACCCTAAGAGGGTATTGGTGAACCCTGTCGTGGATGTGATTCAAAGATGGGGCACTGAACCTTAAGAGTAGGGTACTGCATAATATGGGACGGAAAAGGGTTTAGGGTTGGATTAGGCGGACCCGCTTGGCGGCTCCGCCTAATCCAACCCTAAACCCTTTTCCTTATTCAAGGTCACTAAACCCGCATGAAACTGAACCCTAAGAGGGTATTGGTGAACCCTGTCGTGGATGTGATTCAATGATGGGGCACTGAACCTTAAGAGTACGGTACTGCATAAGACGGGACGGAAAAGGGTTTAGGGTTGGATTAGGCGAACCCGCTTCACCGCTCCGCCTAATCCAACAATAAACCCTTTTCCTTATTCAATGTCACTAAACCCGCAAGAAACTGAACCCTAAAAGGGTATTGGTGAACCCTGTCGTGGATGTGATTCAAAGATGGGGCACTGAACCTTAAGAGTAGGGTACTGCATAAGACGGGACGGAAAAGGGTTTAGGGTTGGATTTGGCGAACCCGCTTCGCGGCTCCGCCTAATCCAACCCTAAACCCTTTTCCTTATTCAAGGTCACTAAACCCGCAAGAAACTGAACCCTAAGAGGGTATTGGTGAACCCTGTCGTGGATGTGATTCAAAGATGGGGCACTGAACCTTAAGAGTAGGGTACTGCATAAGACGGGATGAAAAAGGGTTTAGGGTTAGATTTGGCGGACCCGCTTCGCGGCTCCGCCTAATCCAAACCTAAACCCTTTTCCTTATTCAAGGTCACTAAACCCGCAAGAAAATGAACCCTAAGAGGGTATTGGTGAACCCTGTCATGGATGTGATTCAAAGATGGGGCACTGAACCTTAAGAGTAGGGTACTGCATAAGACGGGACGGAAAAGGGTTTAGGGTTGGATTAGGCGGACCCGCTTCGCAGCTCCGCCTAATCCAACCCTAAACCCTTTTCCTTATTCAAGGTCACTAAACCCGCAAGAAACTGAACCCTAAGAGGGTATTGGTGAACTCTGTCGTGGATGTGATTCAAAGATGGGACACTGAACCTTAAGAGTAGGGTACTGCATAAGACGGGACGGAAAAGGGTTTAGGGTTGGATTAGGCGAACCCGCTTCGCGGCTCCGCCTAATCCAACCCTAAACCCTTTTCCTTATTCAAAGTCACTAAACCCGCAAGAAACTGAACCCTAATGGAGAATCCTGTCGTGGATGTGATTCAAAGATGGGACACTGAACCTTAAGAGTAGGGTACTGCATAATATGGGACGGAAAAGGGTTTAGGGTTGGATTAGGCGGACCCGCTTGGCGGCTCCGCCTAATCCAACCCTAAACTCTTTTCCTTATTCAAGGTCACTAAACCCGCAAGAAACTGAACCCTAAGAGGGTATTGGTGAACCCTGTCGTGGATGTGATTCAAAGATGGGGCACTAAACCTTAAGAGTAGGGTACTGCATAAGACGGTACGGAAAAGAGTTTAGGGTTGGATTAGGCGAACCCGCTTCGCGGCTCCGCCTAATCCAACCCTAAACCCTTTTCCTTATTCAAGGTCACTAAACCCGCAAGAAACTAAACCCTAACAGGGTATTGGTGAACCCTGTCGTGGATGTGATTCAAAGATGGGGCACTGAACCTTAAGAGTAGGGTACTGCATAAGACGGAACGGAAAAGGGTTTAGGGTTGGATTAGGCGAAACCGCTTCGCGGCTCCGCCTAATGCAACCCTAAAACCTTTTCCTTATTCAAAGTCACTAAACCCGCAAGAAACTGAACCCTAATGGTGAACCCTGTCGTGGATGTGATTCAAAGATGGGGCACTGAACCTTAAGAGTAGGTTACTGCATAATATGGGACGGAAAAGGGTTTACGGTTGGATTAGGCGAACCCGCTTCGCGGCTCCGCGTAATCCAATCCTAAACCCTTTTCCTTATTCAAGGTCACCAAAACCCGCAAGAAACTGAACCCTAAGAGGGTATTGGTGAACCCTGTCGTGGATATGATTCAAAGATTGGGCACTGAACCTTAAGAGTAGGGTACTGCATAAGACGGGACGGAAAAGGGTTTAGGGTTGGATTTGGCGGACCCTCTTCGCGGCTCCGCCTAATCCAACCCTAAACCCTTTTCCTTATTCAAGGTCACTAAACCCGCAAGAAAATGAACCCTGAGAGGGTATTGGTAAACCCTGTCGTGGATGTGATTCAAAGATGGGGCACTGAACCTTAAGAGTAGGGTACTGCATAAGACGGGACGGAAAAGGGTTTAGGGTTGGATTAAGCGGACCCACTTCGCGACTCCGCCTAATCCAACCCTAAACCCTTTTCCTTATTCAAGGTCACTAAACCCGCAAGAAACTGAACCCTAAGAGGGTATTGGTGAACTCTGTCGTGGATGTGATTCAAAGATGGGACACTGAACCTTAAGAGTAGGGTACTGCATAAGACGGGACGGAAAAGGGTTTAGGGTTGGATTAGGAGAACCCGTTTCGCGGCTCCGCCTAATCCAACCCTAAACCCTTTTCCTTATTCAAGGTCACTAAACCCGCAAGAAACTGAACCCTAAGAGGGTATTGGTGAACCCTGTCGTGGATGTGATTCAAAGATGGGGCACTGAACCTTAAGAGTAGGGTACTGCATAATATGGGACGGAAAAGGGTTTAGGGTTGGATTAGGCGGACCCGCTTGGCGGCTCCGCCTAATCCAACCCTAAACCCTTTTCCTTATTCAAGGTCACTAAACCCGCATGAAACTGAACCCTAAGAGGGTATTGGTGAACCCTGTCGTGGATGTGATTCAATGATGGGGCACTGAACCTTAAGAGTACGGTACTGCATAAGACGGGACGGAAAAGGGTTTAGGGTTGGATTAGGCGAACCCGCTTCACCGCTCCGCCTAATCCAACAATAAACCCTTTTCCTTATTCAATGTCACTAAACCCGCAAGAAACTGAACCCTAAAAGGGTATTGGTGAACCCTGTCGTGGATGTGATTCAAAGATGGGGCACTGAACCTTAAGAGTAGGGTACTGCATAAGACGGGACGGAAAAGGGTTTAGGGTTGGATTTGGCGAACCCGCTTCGCGGCTCCGCCTAATCCAACCCTAAACCCTTTTCCTTATTCAAGGTCACTAAACCCGCAAGAAACTGAACCCTAAGAGGGTATTGGTGAACCCTGTCGTGGATGTGATTCAAAGATGGGGCACTGAACCTTAAGAGTAGGGTACTGCATAAGACGGGATGAAAAAGGGTTTAGGGTTAGATTTGGCGGACCCGCTTCGCGGCTCCGCCTAATCCAAACCTAAACCCTTTTCCTTATTCAAGGTCACTAAACCCGCAAGAAAATGAACCCTAAGAGGGTATTGGTGAACCCTGTCATGGATGTGATTCAAAGATGGGGCACTGAACCTTAAGAGTAGGGTACTGCATAAGACGGGACGGAAAAGGGTTTAGGGTTGGATTAGGCGGACCCGCTTCGCAGCTCCGCCTAATCCAACCCTAAACCCTTTTCCTTATTCAAGGTCACTAAACCCGCAAGAAACTGAACCCTAAGAGGGTATTGGTGAACTCTGTCGTGGATGTGATTCAAAGATGGGACACTGAACCTTAAGAGTAGGGTACTGCATAAGACGGGACGGAAAAGGGTTTAGGGTTGGATTAGGCGAATTCGCTTCGCGGCTCCGCCTAATCCAACCCTAAACCCTTTTCCATATTCAAGGTCACTAAACCCGCAAGAAACTGAACCCTAATGGTGAACCTTGTCGTGGATGTGGTTCAAAGATGGGGCACTGAACCTTAAGAGTAGGGTACTGCATAATATGGGACGGAAAAGGGTTTAGGGTTGGATTAGGCGAACCCGCTGATAAGTGTCATTTGTAGTGCCTATTTTGTAGTGTTTTGGTCCTGTTTCCTTGTAGAATCGCTCCTTGGGAGCGGTTTAGGGGCTTCTTATGCTTCCTTTAGTTCATTTCAGGTTCCCGAGACCGATTTGGATGAGTTGGAGCGATTCTGACTCTATACATACACATTTTGGAGCCAACGAAGCTAAGGAACGATGACTCGATGCCTTGGAATCGACCCCGAGACCTTGGGACCCAATCCCGAGCCTCCGAGACCCGATCCCGAGTCCCGAGAATCGGTGAGAAGCCCATGAGAAGCAAGGAGGGACCAAAAAGATCATAATGGAGGCCTACAAGGCTCATCCCGTTCGGGATAAGCTCGTCCCGTTCGGGATGATGGAGCAAAAAGAGAAGCTGCTGACCTTGTCCCATCCCGATCGGGATGGAGGCGTCCCGACCGGGACCGACCTCGTCCCGACCGGGACCAACCCGTCTCGGCCGGGACGGGCCACTACTACTCCGCTTTGTTTTCTTTTCTTCTCCCTTTCATTTGTAACCCTATATATACTCTTCCCTTGTGATGTAAGAGAAGGCACTTCATATTAGAGAAAAAACCCTAGACTACTTTAGGTTAGATTAGCATAGATTAGTGTAGATTAGTCCTTAGATTATCGTTAATCTTAGATTAGTACTTGTATTTTGGGAATTCTTCAAGATCTCCATTCAAGCTTGACAAACTTGGATGTTTGTTTTGGGTTCTTCCATTTATGCAAGTTTCTTTCTTCCTTTCTTCTCTAGTATGGTATAATCTCCTCTTCCTTCTTCTTAATCTTGTTTTTATCATTCAAGTTTGATTCTTTAGTTCTTGTTTAGTGTTTTGTTCATTGTTAGATTAGTTTCTTCATATTTGTTTTGATTGTTGTTTTGGTTCATCTTATTAGTGTTAGTTTTAGTTTAGATATGTTAGAGTAGTGTTCTTGCTAGGGTTAGTAAGGTGATTAGGGTGTTAATTGGATTATTAAGGGATTGTTGGAGATGTTGGTGGAAGATTTGGGTTTCCTCTTGTATGATGCATATCACATGTTTGTTGAAATGCTTGATCGACTAAGTATGTACGAATTCTTGTTTTTCTTGCTTTTCTTTGTGGGTGATAGTTGTTTGTGGGTTCGGTCCCCTCATTAAGTTGCGAGAGCCCGGTGAGGACGACCCCTAGGTCGGTCTAAGTTGCGAGAGCCCGGATGCGACCTAGGCCTATAGCATGCTAGTACTCCGTTTGTCATGTGTGTCGCCGAGATGGGTTTTAGGTGGAACCTCTAGGTGGGTCTATGTTGCGAGAGCCCGGACATACCTAGATCACCCTACTACCTCCTTCACTCTAGCTCTTCCTCGACCATTCCGTTACCCCTTTGACCCCGACCTAACCCTAGCCCGTTTCCTTTGATAGTTTTCTTGCCTTAGACCTAGCTTAGTCCTAGTCTCCCCCTCCTTAGAATAGCTAGTCTCGAACCTAGTCCTAGACCCGAGCATACCTTAGTCCGACCTCCCGTCCCTGTGGATTCGACCCGACTTACCCTAGCTACCCACTAGGTATAGCCGGTTTTGTTTGACGGTTGGGATTCACGACAATTCCCTACCATCAAATTGGCGCCGTTGCCGGGGACGGCGTAGTTTAGACTTTTGTTTGCTTAGTTTTGGACTTTGTTCTTGATTTTTGTTTTCTCTTCTCCTTGTGTATCTCCGTTTCTCTTCTTGTGTTACTCTCTCTTCCTAGTGCCTCAAAAGCACTAGGATACTAACGTTTGCTCAAGTGCTTCTAGCTCATCCTAGGTACTAAAGCGACGTTATGGACATGGCTTGTCCAAGCTACCATCAATCGTCACGAGACAACTATGGGGCGAATTACCAAAACCCACAACTTTACCAACCATATCAACCTCATCAACAATCTTATGAACCCTCTTCTTATGGTTATCAAGAAAGTTGTCAAGGATCGTTCCAACATCCTAACAACTACCAAACACCCTCACATAACCCACAACCAAATATCCTTGAGACTTGTCAAATGTTGGCCCAAACAGAAGGGAGCCAACATGAGATGATGATGTTATTGCAAAAGGGTCAACAATTGTTGTTGACTCAAATACAAGGGGTTAGGGAGGAGTTCAAGGCCCAAATAGAGGTGCAAGATGCTCGCATCAATGCACTCATGGCTCATATCACGATGTCGGCCACTCGAGCTCCACAACATGTTGAGGAAGGTTCATTTGGGCAAGAAGGCCGGGTGCCTCCACAAGTAAGTCAACCCGATTGTGAAGCTACAAATGAAGAAGAGGGGGTCAATCAAGAGACCATTGTTGAGTGTTGCTTGGGCGGTGAAGATAAGGGAAGAATAGAGAAAGTTCAGGCTTCAAGGGCCCACAATGAGGAGGGAGTTGAGCATGATTATCAAGATAGCTCTTGGGGAGCCAATGTATTGGCTATAAAGTTGGATTTGTTTGATTTTCTTCTTGATGAATCGGGTGTTGACAATCCAAACCCAAGTGAAGAGATGACCCCTCATGACCATTTTGACAAGGTGAGTGAAAAGGAGAGCAATACTTGGGAAAAAGAAGTAGATGCCTTGGAACTTGCTTTGTATGGGAATTTGGAGGATCCTAAGCCCTCCAATGAAGAAAACTTGATGCTTTCTCCTCCTCTACCGCACTCGATGTCTAGCCCTTTGTCTTGTGAGACAGTTGATGAAGAGGATCCTTGTCGGGCGGTGGAAAAGAGTTCCACTCTCGACCCCGTAGAAGAAGCGACACCCCTAGGGTGTGATCTCCCGCATCATAATGCCGAGCATGACTCTAGACCACTATACCTACCGGATGGTCATAAGAGTCGTCGCTACCATGGTTCCGAAGACCCGGAAGATCACGAGAACCCCGAGCATAATGAAGATGATCGCTTCTTCCCTCCGACTTGGAAGCTCTTAGGAGTGGCTAGGCTCGGCCATGAGAGCTTAATTGAAGATGTTGCTAGAGCATTTGACTTACTCCTCCGAGCTCTTGATGGCTATGGAGGTGTAGTTGGTGAGAGTACATTATTGTAAATATCTCTTTTTCTTTTCTTTTGTGCTTGTATTTGTGTTCATGTTTGTTTGTATAGTTTGGTTTCTAGGATTTGTTAGCCTTTGTGGAACTCTTGTTTATTTGGATTGTTGATGAGCGATGTGAGGAAGAGAATTTGATGTTGTATTTGAGTTCATTGTAATAGGTGTGAAGGAAAGGTGATTCCTAGAGGAGAGTAAATAATGATAGAGCATGGATCGTGAGTTTGGAAGTCGGTTTTTGAAGCTTCGGTGAAGTTTTTGGGGTTTTGGAGGTCAATAAGACCCATCCCGGGCGGGAAGGGAGCTTCCCGACCGGGAAGGATGTGCCATCCCGACCGGGAAGAAGCCGTCCCGATCGGGATGGAGGTGCAAAAATTGGAGCTTGCTGGAGTGCCGTCCCGACCGGGAAGGTGGCTTCCCGATCGGGACAAGTGTGTCTTCCCGATCGGGACCATCCATCCCGACCGGGATGGTCTCTTTTCTCCTCTTTTGGCCTTTTCTTTGACATTTGAGCCCACCCAACCATTGTATACCCCCACCCAACCTCCCTCACCCATCCTTGCTCATGTCATATGGCCGTTACACTTCATTTACATACCCTCACCTCATTTCTCTTCCCTTTACACCGAGTTTCACATCGAATCTCGCTCCCCTCGCACCATTATTACCTCTACCATGCGGGCTTATCGAGATTGAAGCGGAATAGCAATGATGAAGACAAGCAAGTACCTATATTAATCTATGAGACGATGGTGAGAGTGAGTTGCTAACCTATGGTACGGCGACTATCCTTTCTTTTCCGTCTTTTATTGCTTGTTCTCCTTTGTTTACTCCCCTTCCCCTTGTACTCTTTGGTGTCATGGTGGCCCTCGGGGCCTTAGTATATTTTGCTCGCGACTCTCGATGATGTGACTACATCGAGAGTCATTTCAAAAATCCAAATTTTACAAGTTTCTCATTTTCTTTTTTTTTGAGGATTTAGTCGGATTTAGGAGGAATCTGGGCTAGGTGACGTGATTACACCTAGCCCTCCCCTCCCATTTCCTTTTATTTCCTTCTTTTTATTTCTTCCCCCATCCATATCTTTTTCTTGTCTCGGCCCATGGTGACTTGACTACACCCCGGCCGGACACCTTCTACCTTTTCTTCATCTTTATTTTTGATTTTTAGCTTTATTTTCGTAGTTTCTTTTTTCTTTCTTTTGTCTCTCCGCACCCTACGATCGAGCTTGAGGACATGGCTCGATTTAAGTGTGGGGGAGCGATATTCTAGCATAGTTAGTTTTATTTTCTTAGTTTTTTCGAAAAAATAAAATCTTGAAAAAAAAAACCCTAAAAATTTGAAAAATTTCACAAAAATCAAAAAGATTTTCCTTTTGTGTGCTTTCCTTTTGTGTCTTTGTGTCGTGTATTTGTTTTGTTTTGTTGTGTTTGCCCTCTTTTCCTTATAGGTTGCTAAAATCGCCGCTAATTTTGGAGAGCTTTCATGACCTCAGGTAACATCTCTTCACCCCTTTTTCCTCTTTGTTCATTGTGGAGTTTGGAGGATTTATGTGTTGTGGTGTGCTCGGGCGGAGCTTTGTAAAGTTTGAGGTTGATTTGGAGACTTGTTTGGAAGATTGGGGTGGTGTTTTAGTTGTGTTTGTTTTGTTTTGTTTCTTGTTTTGTTGCTTTTGCCTCTTTTTGTTTCGTTCGTTTTCGTCGTGTCTTTGTTTTGTGTTGTGTTGTGTGTCTTGTGTGTAAAAATTTTGCGAAAACCCGGTTTAGAGGCTAGTTTGTGAGAGTTTACTTTCCCTTCCTAGTTGTATAAATTGAGTCTTGGACTTGGATCTAGTAGAATGACCCTAAATCAATGAATTCGTTGGTCCTTTACCTTGAGTCCACCTAGCTTACTAGGAATTTACTACGGGATTTGCACTTTTGACCATTATGACCACCCACGGTGTGAAAAGGCCTTGGTTACCGAGTCTCGTCCCTTACGTGACCGTGTTTGGGATCGTTAGATTAGTCCAAGTTCTCCACTTTTTGTGGGTTTGAAGGGAAGGACGCTCCCCGACTCTCCCATTCACCTACCTCCTACACATTCCACACGAATAAAATGCAATTTGTTGATTTCTCTCTTTCTCAATTGTCAAAGAAATGCCAAAAATGCCAAATCTTGCCAAAAGGCAAAGAAAAGAAAAAAAGAAAGAAAAAAAAATGAAAGAAAGAAAAGAATGAAGAAAAAGAAAAGGCACAAAAGTCAAAAAGAAAATAGAAAAGAAGAAAAAGAAATGGCATGGCAAAACAAAGCAAAAACGTCAAAAGGAAAGAGAATGCCAAAAGAAAATCCGTCTCACAAAAAGATATCCCCACAAAAATAAGCCTTTTTCCGACTTTTGCCGTGAAGAGCCTACCAAAGGACCGAGTCCCTAGGAAGGATGATAGCGGCATTAGTCGGTCTTCCCTCATTTTGCATGTTTTTCCACCTTTTTACTTGGACTAGTTAGGCGGTCTTGGACACGGGACGACCCTCTCGGCTCACGCTAAAGGGGGCGGGGTCTCACTTACCTACAGTGTCGACTAACACCGTGGTTCTTCACTTTTCCACTCCGCCGATCGTCCCGTAGTACGTTTTTAGAAAGTTAGGAGGACCTAGGTAAGTTACCAACGTTTTTGTTGCTTTATCGTCATACTATTAGGGTTTAGTTCACCTTGGTTTGTATGTCTAGCTTGGGAACGTTGTCACTTGCCTCGAGTCCTAAACCGGTGCTTCTTTCACCGCTTTTAGAGGGAAGCGGTATTTCTTTTGTTTTGGGTGCAACCGATTATGTGTTTGTTTGTGTGTTTGTTTGTTTATTTATTTATGTGTTTTGTGTCCGGTTGCATCCACAGTTTTGTCGCAAGACCCAACTTGCCTTGCGGAGTGCACTTGTCCTCTAAGTGCACTCGCGTGAGTTGAAGGGGCGTAGGGTGCGCTAATACCCACTCGGATAGTTTAGTAGTAGTATGTGCTTACTCGAAGGCGAGTAAGGGTTAAGTGTGGGGGAGTTGATAAGTGTCATTTGTAGTGCCTATTTTGTAGTGTTTTGGTCCCATTTTCCTTGTAGAATCGCTCCTTGGGAGCGGTTTAGGGGCTTATTATGCTTCCTTTAGTTCGTTTCAGGTTCCCGAGACCGATTTGGAAGAGTTGGAGCGATTCCGACTATATACATACACATTTTGGAGCCAACGAAGCTAAAGAACGATGACTCGATGCCTTGGAATCGACCCCGAGACCTTGGGACCCAATCCCGAGCCTCCGAGACCCAATCCCGAGTCCCGAGAATCGGTGAGAAGCCCATGAGATGCAAGGAGGGACCAAAAAGATCATAATGGAGGCCTACAAGGCTCATCCCGTTCGGGATAAGCTCATCCCGTTCGGGATGATGGAGCAAAAAGAGAAGCTGCTGACCTGGGCCCATCCCGATCGGGATGGAGGCGTCCCGACCGAGACCGACCTCGTCCCGACCGGGACCAACCCGTCTCGGCCGGGACGGGCCACTGCTACTCCGCTTTGTTTTCTTTTCTTCTCCCTTTCATTTGTAACTCTATATATACTCTTCCCTTGTTATGTAAGAGGATGCACTTGATTGGAGACATTAAACCCTAGACTACTTTAGGTTAGATTAGATTAGATTAGTGTAGATTAGTCGGAAATTAGTAGTTAATCTTAGTTTAGTACTTGTATTAAGGGAATTCTTCAAGATCCATCCAAGATTGACAACCTTGGTGGTTTGTTTTGGGTTTTTCTCTTCAATGCAAGTTTCAATCTTTCTTCTTCATTAGTATAGTATAATCTTCTTCTTATTTTACTCTTTATCTTGTTTGTTCATCCAAGTTTGAATCTTTATTATTGTTTGTTCATTGTTATCATTAGTTTGTAGATGTTTGTTTTATTTCTTATGTTGGATCCTCTTGTTAGTGTTAGTATTAGTATGATTATGTTAGAGTAGTGTTCTTGCTAGGGTTAGTAAGGTGATTAGGGTGTTAATTGGGTGATTATTGGTTGGTTAGAGATGTTGGTGGAAGATTTGGGTTTCCTCTTGTTTGATGCACATCACATGTTTGTTGAATTGCTTGAATGACTAAGTATGTACGAATGCTTGTTTTCTTGCCTTTCTTTCGTGGGTGTTAGTTTGTTTGTGGGTTCGGTCCCCTCATTAAGTTGCGAGAGCCCGGTGAGGACGACCCCTAGGCCGGTCTAAGTGGCGAGAGCCCGAATTCGACCTAGGACCATAGTGCGCTAGAACCCCGTTTGTGTTGTGTATCGCCGAGATGGGTTCTAGGTGGAACCTCTAGGTGAGTCTAAGTTGCGAGAGCCCGGACCAACCTAGATCACCCTACTACCTCCTTCACTCTAGTCCTCCCTTGACTATTCCGTTACCCCTTTGACCCCGACCTAATCCTAGCCCGTTCTCGTAGTTTGTTCTCTTTAGTTTTAGTCTAGCATTCTCCCCTCCTTTCATTCTCTAGTTTAGCTCGTTGACTTAGTCTCGTATTTGGGCCGACCTAGTCTAGACGCTTCTTACCGTCCCCGTGGATTCGACCCGACTTACCCTATCTACCCTAGTTAGGATAGCCGGTTATATTATTGATGGTTGGGACGTGACGCATCCCTTACCATCAAAAATCAACACGCTAATCTAAACGAAACATATAGAAAAAAAACTGAAGAAGGATGAAAGGTAATCGAGAGAGAATGAAGGAGAGAACTAAGGAGGAGTAGACCTAACAAAACTAACCCGACTCGAATAAGCCAAACTGAACCCGACCCGACACCCGAATTGAAGATTTGATTTTGACCCGTAATCCGAATTAACCGCCCAAGCTAACTCGAAACTGACCTGACTATTATTATTATAGAAAACTATTCGATATCCCAAAAAAAAGTTGAAAACAACAAACCGGAGAATGACTCGAACCCGAAATTATCCGACCCGACCCGAAGTCAACCCGATTATTATAACACGAAAGTGTCCCGACCTGAAACTGACCCGACAAGGTTCCCCCGTTATCCAGGTCTAAGTAGGAGGATAGAGGATAAGTAGCAGGTTAAATGTGGGACGACAAATGTCAAGCAGCTTTCGATAAGATCAAGGAGATTCTGTCATCTCCACCAGTAATAATGCCTCCTCAACACGATCTACCTTTGTCGTTATATTTGACAACGACCGAGACGGCCATGGGGGCTATGCTGGCCCAGACAGTCGACTCGGAAGAACGGGCCATTTACTACATCAGTAAAAAGTTCTTACAATACGAGTGCAAATACACGATGCTCGAAAAGACGTGCCTAGCTCTAGTTTGGGCCACTAAAAAGCTCCGACACTATATGCTTAGCCACGAAGTGCACGTGTTATCGAGAATGGATCCAATCAAGTATCTGTTCGAGAAGCCCATCCTCAATGGCAGGATATCTAGATGGACTTTAATGCTAGCTGAGTTCGACCTCAAGTTCGTGCCATTAAAAGCCATAAAAGGTCGGGTAGTAGCCGAATTCCTTGCCGATAATCCGGTAACTGAAGAGGGACATACCGATACCTGGGCCTTCCCAGATGAAGATATATTCCATACTGACACGGAGACATGGGATCTATACTTTGACGGAGCATCCAACTTTCGAGGATTTGGTGTCGGAATTTCGCTAATCTCACCACAAGGGGAACACACCCCGTTATCCATTAAGCTAGATTTCGACGTGACTAACAACGCAGCCGAGTATGAAGCATGCATTCACGGATTGCAAGCCGCCGCTAATTTAGGAGTAACGAACCTCTGGGTCCACGGTGACTCATCATCAGTCATGAATCAAGCACTCCAGAAATGGAAAACTCGGAACGCAAATCTCTTAGCTTACCAAGCGCGAGTAAGGGTTCTCGAAAGGCAGTTTCAAAAGGTGGAGTATATTTACCTACCTCGGGAAGAAAACCAGTTTGCAGATGCGTTATCCAAGTTAGCATCTTTACTGAATATCCCGGAACACATGACCAGCATGCCGATTTGCGTCGAAAGACGGTCCGAGCCGGCATACATCAATGCTATTCAAGATATTGAAATAACTGATCCAGCACCTTGGTACCAGGCTGTTCTAACCTACTTAACGTCGAGAGAATATCCTCCGGGATCTGAAAACCAGGCTAAGAAAGCCCTAAGAAGGTGGGCCACTCAGTCCATCCGCACGGACGATGGACAGTTGTACAAAAAGACGGCGCAGGGGGCCCTGCTCCTATGCATCGACAAAATGCAAGCCGAAAAGGTCATGGCCGAGGTGCACGATGGCGAGAACGGTCCGCATATGAACGCCCATATGCTAGCTCGAAAAATTGCCAGATTCGGGTATTACTGGAATAGCATGGAAACCGACTGTCAATTATATGTCAAACACTGTCATAACTGTCAGATTTTCGGCAACGTCCAGCATATGCCGTCATCTCTGTTGTATACTATGACTTCACCATGGCCATTCTCGACATGGGGAATAGATATAATCGGGAAAGTGAACCCTTCCGGGACGGGAGGTCACTGCTTCATTCTAGTGGCTATTGACTATTTTACTAAATGGGTTGAAGCCGAGTCATGTCGTGTCTTGAACGCCAAGCACGTAGCAAAATTTATTCAAGATAAAACTATATGCCGATACGGGATCCCGCACGAATTCATTAGTGATCACGGGACCCATTTTCAAGCCGAAACCGCTACTTTGCTAGCAAAATATAAGATTCAAAGGCATACATCTTCGCCTTACCGTCCCCAAGCCAATGGAGCGGTAGAGGCAGCCAATAAAACGATTGTCACCATACTTAAAAAGATGGCTGATAATTACCGGGATTGGCCCGACAAAATCCCTTTCGCCTTATGGGGGTTGATGGTAAGGATTTGTCACGTCCCTAGCCGATCAATAAAACACCGACTAACCTAGTGAGTAGCTAGGGCAAGTCAGGATCGTATCCACGAGGACGGTATATCAAAGCTTAGACTATGTCGGCCTACAAACAAGACTAGGTTACCAAAACAAACACAAAGAGACGACAAAAGGAAAACTAATGGTGGAGGAGAAGTATAACTAAGCTAATGATGAACTAACAAATAAACTAGAGTAAATGATGACTAACTAAGACGATGGATCAAATATGGAAAGAAGTGGGGTAGGTCGGGTTCATAGGAGTAGAAGGGTAATTGGGGTGATCAAGGGTATAGGTGTCTCCTAATCGCTAGAGTCGGTCCGGGCTCTCGCAACTTAGACCCTAGTCCGCGCTCTCGCGACTAAACTATTCTCAACATATCCACAAAATAAGCAATCAATGAGAAGATGAACACAAGTATGGGAAGCATGGCAACTACAACTCACACAAGCATATCAACAAACACATAGAGTGCCTACAATGTGACTAACAACAAAGATATAACCTTTTCCCCTTAATCAACCCTAATCATCCATAATCTACCCCTAATCCCCCTACTAACCCCACAAAGAAACTACTCACTCATTATCATGGTCAAACTAACAATCATAAGAGAAAACAAACTCATAATCCAAACATTCATTATGAATAACAAGAACAATAACAATAACAATATGAAAAGATGGAAACAAGATTAATTAACTAAGAACAAGAGTAAGAAAGGTTATACCAACAATAGGATGAAGAAAAGATGAAAACTTGTATTAATGAGAAACCCAAATACAATCCCAAGGTTGTCAATCTTGGAACAATCTTCAAGTATCCTCTTAATCCAAGACTAATTACAATGATTAACTAAAGATTAACTAAGATTAAAGGAAGATTAAAGCTAATGAGTGAAAGTAAATATAGGGTTTTGGAGGCTTAAGAGAGTCTAAACTATCATAAGGTGTCTTAACATTACAAGAAGGGAGTATATATATGGGTACAAGAATGAAGGAGAAGAAAAGAAGAAATGCGGGTGAGTTGTAGCCCATCCCGAGCGGGACGGATCATCCCGATCGGGAAGGGTTCTGTTATCCCGATCGGGAAGAGCTCAACCCGACCGAGAAGGACCCACAGTGGCGCTCCTAAACGTGCATCCCTTCCCGATCGGGAAGGCCACTATCCCGACCGGGAAGGGTCTTGTATGCCTCCAATAAGAGCTCTAGGGTCCCTCCTTGTATCTCATGGGCTTCCCGTCGATTCTCGGGACTCGGAATCGGGTCTCGGAGGCTCGGGATTGGGCCCCAAGGTCTCGGGATCGATTCCAAGGCCTCGAGTCATCGTTCCTTTATCTCGTTGGTTCCAAAATGTGTATGTATTGAGTCGGAATCGCTCCAACTCTTCCAAATCGGTCTCGGGAACCTGAAACGGACTAAAGGAAGCATAAGAAGCCCATGAATCGCTCTCAAGGAGCGATTCCACAAGGAAATGGGACCAAAACATAGCAAAATAGGCACTACAAACTACACTTATCAACTCCCCCACACTTAACCCTTACTCGCCCTCGAGTAAGCACATACAAATACTAAACTAACCGAGTGGGTATTAGCGCACCCTACGCCCTTTCTACTCACGCGAGTGCACTTAGACGACAAGTGCACTCCGCAAGGCAAGATGGGTCTTGCGACAAAACTGTGGATGCAACCGGACACAAAACACATAAACAAACAAACACACAAACAAAGACATAGACGGTTGCAGCCAAAACAAAAGAAATACCGCTTCCCTCTAAAAGCGGTGAATGAAACACCGGTTTAGGACTCGAGGTAAGCGACAACGTTCCCAAGCTAGCAATACAAACCAAGGTGGACTAAACCCTAATAGTATGACGATAAAGCAACAAAAATGTTGGTAACTTACCTAGGTCCTTCTAACTTTCTAAAAACGTACTACGGGACGATCGGCGGAGTGGAAAAGTGAGGAACCACGGTGTTAGTCGACACTGTAGGTAAGTGAGACCCCGCCCCCTTTAGCGTGAGCCAAGAGGGTCGTCCCGTGTCCAAGACAGCCTAACTAGTCCAAGTAAAAAGGGTGGAAAACATGCAAAATGTGGGAAGACCGACTAATGCCGCTATCATCCTTCCTCGGGACTCGGTCCTTTGGTAGGCTCTTCACGGCAAAAGTCGGAAAAAGGCTTACTTTTGTGGGGATTTCTTTTTGTGAGACGGGTTTTCTTTTGGCATTTTCTTTCTTTTCGACGTTTTGATTTGTTTGTTGCCATGCCATTTCTTTTTCTTCTTTTCTATTTTCTTTTTGGCCTTTGTGCCTTTTCTTTTTCTTCATTTCTTTTCTTTCTTTCATTTTTTTTCTTTTTTTTTCTTTTCTTTTCATTGCCCTTTTGGCAAGATTTGGCAATTTTGGCATTCCTTTGATAGTTGAGAAAGAGAGAGATCAACAAATTGCATTTTATTTGTGTGGGTATGTGTAGGAGGTAGGGTAATGGGTGAGTCGGGGGTCGCGATCCCTCTTCAAACCCACAAAAAGTGGAGAACTTGGACTAATCAAACAATCCTAAACACGATCACCTAGGGGACGAGACTCGGTAACCAAGGCCTTTTCACACCGTGGGTGGTCATAATGGTCAAAAGTGCAAATCCCGTAGTAAATCCCTAGTAAGCTAGGTGGACTCAAGGTAAAGGACCAACGAATTCATTGATTTAGGGTCATTCTACTAGAGTAAAGTCCAAGACTTGATTTATACTACTAGGAAGGGAAAGTAAGCACTCACACACTAGCCTCTAAACTGGGTTTTCGAAAACGGTTTACGCACAAGACACACAACACACAAACAAAGACTCAACGAGAACGAAAGAAAAAGAAGTAAAAGCAACGAAACAAAAACAACACAAAATGAACATATACACAACATAAACACCACCCCGATCATCCAAACAGGCCACCAAATCAACCATACTTTACAAAGCTCCACCCGAGCACACAGCATCACAATCTCCTCCAAACTCCGCAAGAGGTAAAGAAGAAAAAGGGATAAGATGTTACCGGGAGTCTTGAAAGCCTTCCAAAGTTAATGGTGATTAAAGCAACCTATAAGGGAAAGGGAGGCAAAACACGCACACAAACAAATATACGACACAATGACACAAAAGGAAAACACACAAAAGAAAAATCTTTTTGATTTTTGTGAAAAAATTTCAAATTTGTAGGGATTTTTAAGATTTTTTCGAAAAACTAAGAAAATAAAAATAACTATACTAGAATATCGCTCCCCCACACTTAAATCGAGCCATGTGCTCATGCTCGATCGTAGGGTGCGGAGAGACAAAAGAAAAAGAAAAGAAACTACGAAAATAAAGCTAAAAATCAAAGAATAAGGTGAAGAAAACGGTAGAAGGTGTCCGGCCGGGGTGTAGTCAAGTCACCATGGGCCGAGACGAGAAAAAGATATGGAAGGGGGAAGAAAATAAAAAGAAAAAGATTGGACTAATCGATTGACTCCCGACGTAATCACGTTGTCGGAAGTCGGGAGTAACCATACTACGGCCTCGAACGCCACTAAGATCCCATGACTCGAGGGAAGGGGGCAAACAATGAAAAACAAGCGATAAAAAGATGGGAAAGTAAGGATAGTTACCCAAACCGAGCGGCTAGTAACTCACTTGCTCCATCGTCTTGATGATCATTAGAGGCTCGTCGCTTGTCTTCTCGGTTGCCGTCTCGCTTCACACTCAAGAATGACTTACGGTTGGGGTAGTAATGGTGTGAGGGGATGGTATTTGATGTGAGAGTCGGTGTAAAGTGAATAGGAAACAGAGTGAGGGCATGACAATGAAGTACATGGGGCATATGATAAGGCTAGGGTAGCTAGGGAGGTTGGGAGGGTGCATAAAACGGTTGGGTGGACTCGATTTGCGAAGAAGAATCACAAAAGGGAAGTAGAGGACCATCCCGGTCGGGAAGATTGATCCCGATCGGGTTACCTCACCCGTCCCGGTCGGGACGCCCTCATCCCGGTCGGGACGGACTCACAGCAAGCTCGAAAACAGGTGCACCCTTCCCGATCGGGACGGCACCCTTCCTGGTCGGGAAGCCTTACCCTTCCCGGTCGGGACGCCTCATCCCGGTCGGGATGGGCCTTCTTCAACTTCCATAATCCCAAAAGCTCGCTCAAACCTTCAAAAACCCGATCCTCGTGCTTACAACCCAAGGTATATCATAGCCATTCTTATCTAGGAGCATTCTCACTTCACCTATCAAGCAATACTCAAACGCACATCAAACACTCTCCCTCACATCTCACATCAATCAATCCAAATAACAAGAATTCACAAAAATCCAACCGACTACAAGAAAGAGATATATACAATGAGACGGTTCTTGTGGAACTCCGTCAAACCAAGGTGGTGCTCTCTCCATTCTTTTTCAACAACCATGACCAATTCCATCTCCATCAAGGGCACGTAAGAACAAGTCGAAGGCCCTAGCAAAGTCTTCAATCAAGCATGTCATATAACCAATCACATCCCAAGACTCCTCATGGCCTTACCTCGACGTTACCGGGGCATCCCGATCTTCCAAGCTCAAAGGCTTGAACTTGTACTTTTGGTCTTTGGGGATATACCCAAACGTCCACCGGTCTTCATGTGGCCCCAAGGGCGGCTCATCCTTTTCCTTGATTTGCAACTTGTCCTCAAGCCCATGATTTGGGCACTCATCTTCCTCC
Organism: Agrostemma githago; assembly: GCA_958450325.1. Lineage (NCBI taxonomy): Eukaryota > Viridiplantae > Streptophyta > Magnoliopsida > Caryophyllales > Caryophyllaceae > Agrostemma > Agrostemma githago. The sequence continues at coordinate 42,643,381 of OY288245.1, forward strand.
AAATCGGAGTCATCATCCTCAAGTACATAAGAGTACTTCTTCAAGCTTTGCTCCGGTTCACCCCCTAGATCGATGTCTTTCTTGGCTTGGATCATATTGCATGATTCATCCTTAGTAGGCGAAGTGTTGCCTTGGAGGTCGAACACTATCTTTTCCTTGCCTAACTCAAATGTGATCCTACCGTTCTTCACATCGATCATGGCACCCGCGGTGTGTAGAAATGGGCGCCAAGAATAATGGGAGTGTTGGCATCCTCCAGCATGTCAAGCACAATGAAATCGACCGGAATGAAGTATTTCCCCACTCGTACTGGTACGTCCTCTAACATTCCTAATGGTCGATTGAATGATTTATCGGCCATTTGGAGGGTGAAGGACGTACATTTCAACTCCTTCATTCCGAGTCGGCAACAAATAGAATAGGGAATGATGCTCACACTCGCGCCCAAGTCGCATAACGCATTCTTGATCAAGAAGTTGCCTATGGTGCAAGGGATCGAAAAACTACCCGGATCCTTCAACTTCGGAAGCGTGGAACCTTGGATAAGCTCGCTCACCACCCTCGTGAACGCTACGGTCTCTTCCTTGTCGACGGATCTCTTCCTAGCTATGATTTCTCTCATAAATATTCCATATGCCGGGATTTGGGTAAGTAATTCGGTGAACGGGACACTAACATCCAATTTTTTCACAATACTAAGGAACTTGTCGTAATGAGTGTCCACCTTAGTATTCATTTGCCTCAATGGGAAAGGCAACTTGATTTGGTATTTGTTTTGCTCAATAGGGGTGGATTCCTCAAATGACACCTTCCTTTTACCCTTGTCTTTCTCTTGAAGTGGGGGAGGGTTGTCTTCTTGGGGTTTTTTAACTTCCCATAGAACTTGTTCCTCCATTGGATTATCCGAGCTTGAATCTTCTTGAATTGGAGACACAACTTCCTTTATCGCTTCTTGCTCACTAGAAAACACGGGAGGATTATAGGTGGCACCGCTCCTTAAGGTGATGGCATTGACATGCTCAAAATTTGGAGTTTCACCTTGAGGAGGTAATTGCCCCCTTTGTCTTGAAGAACTTCCCGATGCAAGTTGTGACACTTGATTCTCAATCATCTTCATGTGAGTTTTCATGTCCTTGTTATCCATTAGAATTTGAGCAATGATTCCTTGTTGTGACATTTGTGCCTCCAATTGACTCTTTTGCATTTCTTGAGTATTCCTTTGCATATCCATCATTTGCTTTTGTATGTCGAAATCCCGTGGTGGGGATGATGGATTATTTGGAGTATCGGTGAGGGCTAATGGAGTACCATAGTCGTGAATAGGAGACCGGCTCCAAGGCTTGCTTTGTTGATTGCCTTGTGTTGCTTGTTGTTGTTGATGGTTCCCTTGGAACCCATGAGACTTGCCTTGATTAAGGCCTTGATTGTTGCCGTGATTGTAGCTTTGATACCCTTGGTTGTGGTTTTGTTGTCCTTGGAAATTTTGGTTTCCTTGGAAACCACCTTGATTGAAGTTCCCTTGTTGGAACCCTTGCTTGTTGTTGAAGTTGCCTTGGTTATTTTGCTTGAAATTGTTGAAGGGTCTTTGGTTACCCACATAACCTTGGTAACTTTCATTGTTGTCCCGTAAGGGAGGTGGAACATAGGGACAATGTTGTTGTTGATGTTGAAGTGTTTGTTGTTGAGGGACTTGATTGGAAGCTTGGTATTGATTAGAGTAGGAGGCACCTTGCTTGAACGCTTGAAAGGCGTTCACTTGCTCAATACTCCCTCTACACTTCATAGGGTCATGACCAACGATTCCACAAGTGTCACACATCCCAAAGTAAGGTGTAGGAGGTGCGAACCCCAAAGCATTCACTTCTTGAATCGGTTGATGGTGGGAGGAGCTAGTGCCTTGGACTTGGTTGAGGTGGCTTTGGAGCTTCTTGTCAATAGTCTCCATGTGTGTTTTAAGTTGAGCTCCAAGGTCAATGCTTAACTTAGTGATAGCATCAACCTCATGCATGCCTCCTCGATGTGCCTTCCTAGGCCTAGAGTATTGCGAATTATGCACCGCCATCTCTTCGATTCTCGCCCATGTATGGTCGTCATCGACCTCGGTAAACCTACCATTGGAGCCCATGTTAAGAATAGCTCTCGAGTCCTCATAAAGACCATTCCAAAATTGTTGCACCAAGAACCATTGCGAGAGTCCATGATGAGGGCACGATCTTACCAAAGACTTAAACTGCTCCCAAGCTTCATATAGGCTCTCTTCATCCCTTTGTTGGAACCCGGTGATGGAGGCCCTAAGCAAATTCGTCTTTTCCGGAGGGTAAAAATTTTGGTAGAACGCCAAGGCAAGATTTTTCCAAGTGTCGATACCCATGGTTGCCCTATCGAGACTCTTGATCCATTGCTTCGCTTTTCCAATAAGAGAAAACGGGAAAAGTACCCAACGAATTTGATCTTGATTAACCCCGGTTTGAGATATAGCGTCGCAATAATCGGAGAAGGTCTCCATATGTTGGTGCGGGTCTTCGGTGGGTAAACCACTAAATGGGCTCCTCTCCACAAGTTGGATAAATTGAGTCTTTGCCACAAAATTCCCGGTATAGGCTTCCGGTAATGCACTCGGTCCCGGCAAGACATCTTCCGTGAAGGTGGAGTGAGAGGAAAACTTAGGCATTCTTGGATGTAAGGGAGAAGATGGTGGTGTAGATGGTGTTGATGTAGATGAAGAGGGGAAACTAGGAGAAGAAGAATCACCAAAAGGGTTAGTGAATCCCCCTTCGGCCGTCTCTCGATGTGGATTGTTCAAGTCGGCTCCTTGGGCTTGCCCTTGATGAGTATTGCTTGCAATCGGTTGAGAGATCCTAACCCGATTAATCGTCCGTTGGCGAAAGGCTCGAAAGAGTCTCTCCGGCTCTAGATTAAAGAGATAGAAGTCACCTCCCCTCCTAGGCATACACTACACACTAGAACAAACGTGAGAACACCTAGTGCTTTGTGGGCACTAGGCAAAGACAATACACAAACACAACTAGAGACAAAGAGAAAAAGAAGAAATAAAGCTAAGGAAAGAAGAAAAATCTAGAGAATATTCACAAGAGAAGATGGGAGAGCACAAAGAAGGGTAACTAAGTCTAGAAATAAGCAAACTAAGTCTAAACAATGCACCGTCCCCGGCAACGGCGCCAAATTGATGGTAGGGATTTGTCACGTCCCTAGCCGATCAATAAAACACCGACTAACCTAGTGAGTAGCTAGGGCAAGTCGGGATCGTATCCACGAGGACGGTATATCAAAGCTTAGACTATGTCGCCTACAAACAAGACTAGGTTACCAAAACAAATACAAAGAGACGACAAAAGGAAAACTAATGGTGGAGGAGAAGTATAAATAAGCTAATGATGAACTAACAAATAAACTAGAGTAAACGTTGACTAACTAAGACGATGGATCAAATATGGAAAGAAGTGGGGTAGGTCGGGTTCATAGGAGTAGAAGGGTAATTGGGGTGATCAAGGGTATAGGTGTCTCCTAATCGCTAGAGTCGGTCCGGGCTCTCGCAACTTAGACCGATGTCAAGGTGGGTCCGGGCTCTCGCAACTTAGACCCTAGTCCGCGCTCTCGCGACTAAACTATTCTCAACATTTCCACAAAATAAGCAATCAATGAGAAGATGAACACAAGTATGGGAAGCATGGCCACTACAACTCACACAAGCATATCAACAAGCACATAGAGTGCCTACAATGTGACTAACAACAAAGATATAACCTTTTCCCCTTAATCAACCCTAATCATCCATAATCTATCCCTAATCCCCCTACTAACCCCACAAAGAAACTACTCACTCATTATCATGGTCAAACTAACAATCATAAGAGAAAACAAACTCACAATCCAAACATTCATTATGAATAACAAGAACAATAACAATAACAATATGAAAAGATGGAAACAAGAATAATTAACTAAGAACAAGAGTAAGAAAGGTTATACCAACAATAGGATGAAGAAAAGATGAAAACTTGTATTAATGAGAAACCCAAATACAATCCCAAGGTTGTCAATCTTCGAACAATTTTCAAGTATCCTCTTAATCCAAGACTAATTACAATGATTAACTAAAGATTAACTAAGATTAAAGGAAGATTAAAGCTAATGAGTGAAAGTAAATCTAGGGTTTTGGAGGCTTAAGAGAGTCTAAACTATCATAAGGTGTCTTAACATTACAAGAAGAGAGTATATATATGGGTACAAGAATGAAGGAGAAGAAAAGAAGAAATGCGGGTGAGCTGTAGCCCATCCCGACCGGGACGGATCATCTCGATCGGGAAGGGTTCTGTCATCCCGATCGGGAACGGCTCAACCCGACCGGGAAGGACCCACAGTGGAGTTCCTAAACGTGCATCCCTTCCCGATCGGGAAGGCCACTATCCCGACCGGGAAGGGTCTTGAATGCGTCCAATAAGAGCTCTAGGGTCCCTCCTTGTATCTCATGGGCTTCCTGTCGATTATCGGGACTCGAGATCGGGTCTCAGAGGCTCGGGATTGGGCCCCAAGGTCTCGGGGTCAATTCCAAGGCCTCGAGTCATCGTTCCTTTATCTCGTTGGCTCCAAAATGCGTATGTATTGAGTCGGAATCACTCTAACTCTTCCAAATCGGTCTCGGGAACCTGAAATGGGCTAAAGGAAGCATAAGAAGCCCATGAATCGCTCCCAAGGAGCGATTCCACACGGAAATGGGACCAAAACATAGCAAAATAGGCACTACAAACTACACTTATCAGGGGTACCGGACATCAATCCTCACCGCAACCGGAGCAACTCCATACTATCTGACATATGGGATGGAGGCGGTCCAGCCGGTCAAGCTCGAGGTACCTTCCCTAAGGATTCTACTCGAAAGCCAGGTACCTGAAGCAGATTGGGTCCAAGCCTGATACGATTCGTTGATTCTCTTGGACGAACGACAATCCCGAGCCCTTAACAATATCCAGATATACCAAAAAAGGATACAACGGGCTTTTAACAAAAGGGTTAGGCCCAGGAATATCAAAGAGGGCGATCTAGTGCTAAAATCTGTTAGGGCTTTACTACCAGTCGACCCGAGGGGTAAATTCAAACCCAATTGGGCCGGACCGTATCTAGTAAAGAAGGTTTTATCAGGAGGAGCAGTAATGCTGACAGACTTGGACGGGAACGAATTCGTCAACCCAACCAACTTGGACCAGCTGAAGCGCTACTACCCCTAACCTTATCTCAATGTCATTTGCTAAAAGTTTATAAAAATTTGTCTTTTTATAAAATTTTCAAGAATTAAGCAAGTCAATAAGTTAGGATTACTTATCGTACTGTCGCACATCTCGAACTAATAGTCTTGATGTATTTCGAAAATTGCAAAAAATCTATGTCTGAACTATGGTTGGTTTGATTCCATTAATCGTGGATACGTAGGCAACCCCTCAAAGGGGTACAACCACTGCAATAGCGAAAAGACAGGAACGGTTTTCACTAATATGTCATTTATTATTTAAAAAATGTCTCACGCAAAAAAAAAAAAAAACAACAAGAATCAAAAAAAAAAATAATAGTAGTACTTAAATAATAAAAATCTAGGAGACTGCTGCTCATACATCTTCCGCTTCCCTTTATCTTTTGGGTCACGCGGAGCCCGAGGTCGACGGGGCGGCGGCGAACGTTCCCCTATCACTAAGGGAACCTCTTTAACCCGAACCCGTTTCTTCGACAACGGATCTTCAGCTATCGTCACTGGCCCAAGCCGAGCCCGTACGTGTTCGGGAAGTCTGTCGCGTGGACGAAGTCGGTCTTTAGCCGCCAGTCTTGGGCCGAATCTCCTTTCCAAGTCCGTATGGGGGCTCACTTTCCCCCGTGCACCTTTAGTAATGGACCCTTCTGTCTAAGTCCTAGTCTTCCCCTTCTGGCCTGACATCAGGCGAACCATGGACTTTAGTTTTTGAAAACCCGGTTTAGAGGCTAGTGTGCGGGTGTCTACTTTCCCTTCCTAGTAATGTAAATCGAGTCTTGGACTTTAGTCTAGTAGAATGACCCTAAATCAATGAATTCGTTGGTCTTTTACCTTGAGTCCACCTAGCTTACTAGGGATTTACTACAGGATTTGCATTTTGACCATTATGACCACCCACGGTGTGAAAAGGCCTTGGTTACCGAGTCTCGTCCCCTAGGTGACCGTGTTTAGGATTGTTTGATTAGTTGATGGGTAGGATTTGTCGTGAATCCCAACCGTCAAATAATAACCAACTAACCTAGTGGGTAGCTAGGGTAAGTCGGGTCGAATCCACAGGGACGGGAGGATGAACTAAAGTATGCTCGGGTCTAGGACTAGGTTCGAGACGAGCTAATCTAAGGGGAGGAGGCTAAGGCTATAACTATGGTAACAAAGAAAACAAACAAGGAGAACGGGTTAGGATTAGGTCGGGGTCAAAGGGGTAATGGAATGGTCAAGGGAGAACTAGAGTGAAGGAGGTAGTAGGGTAATCTAGGTATAGTCCGGGCTCTCGCAACTTAAACCGACCTAGAGGTTCCATCTAGAACCCAACTCGGCGACACACATGACAAACGGGGTTACTAGCGTGATATCGGGGCCTAGGTCGCATCCGGGCTTTCGCAACTTAGACCGACCTAGGGGTCGTCCTCACCGGGCTCTCGCAACTTAATGAGGGAACCAAACCCACAAACAAACTATCACCCACAAGAGAAAAGCAAGAAAAACAAGCATATGCACATACTAGTCATTCAAGCATTTCAACAAACATGTGATGTGCACCAAACCAAGAGGAAACCCAAATCTTCCACCAACATCTCCAACAATCCCTTAATCACCCAATTAACACCCTAATCACCTTACTAACCCTAGCAAAGATCTACTCTAACATGATTAAAGGAAAACTAACACTAATAAGATGAATCAACATAACAATCAAAACAAACAAGAAGAAACTAACTAGAACTATGAACTATGAACCATACATTCAACAAAGAATCAAACTTTAATGAAAGAACAAGGATTAAGAGAAAGGAAAAGAAGATTATACCATACTAGAAAGGATGAAGATAAGAAAACTTGCATAAATGGAAGAAAACCCAAAACAAGCATCCAAGGTTGTCAATCTTGGATGGTTCTTCAAGAATTCCCAAATTACAAGCATTAATCTATGATTAAAGACTAATTACCGACTAATCTACACTAATCTATGCTAATCTATGCTAAAATAATCTAGGGTTTAGTCTAATGAAGTGCATAAGCTTAACAAAACAAGGGAAGAGTATATATAGGGTTACAAGTGGAAAGGAAAAGAAAGAAAGGAGTGCGGCCTGAACTGAGCTCATCCCGTTCGGGATGAGTTGGTCCCGTTCGGGATGGACCCTTCACAGAACACCTCTCTTTTGTGCACCTCAATCGGTTCCGGTTGAGCTCAACCGGTTCCGGTTTGGGTCCTTGATTTGCGTATATATTACTCAGTATGTTACTTACATAAGACAGTGAGAATCAACAGAAGATAAAACCAAGGTGCATAATAATTCCCCACTTCATAAAATATACGGCATGATACGTTACTACAACAACCGTAAATTCAATACTCATAGATGGCGAATTAACAACAGTAACTGAAATACGACAACGAAAATTCGACCCGGAAGAATAAGCAAGACAGAGGTATAAACTGAAGCTCTGATACCAAATATAAGTTCTTTATATGAATTTATCATGTTCTTAATTAATAAACGAACCTAACGATAAACTCAAAAGCGGAAGCTAAATTATAATTAAGATCTAGAAATAACCTCCAGCCATTGCTTAACGGATTCCTGAACAGCTTTATCTACAACCCGAAAATACCGTTCCCGAATACCGTCGATCGTCTTAACTATATTGTCGGTTCTAAATTCTTTCCTCTCAGATTTAGATGGTGTATATATGAATAGAGAAGATGAATATAGTGACCCTGAATAGCGTTGTATTTATACTAATCTTTCCATCAAAGATAAAGTTACAACTAGATAAACTTTCTGTATAGTGGTTAATGGAATATAGGATTGTAGGAGATAAGAGATAGATATTTATTAGAGTTTAGGTTGATCACCAAATGGACCACAATACAGTAACTCTAAACTGATCAAACAACTAATCAGTTATTAAGTCTATCATAAATTCTAACATTCTCCCACTTGGTCCATTTAAACGAGAAACCGCATATATGAATCATAGCGACTAATCCTCTTATTTAAGACGAGAATTAACCTTCCATGTATTACAATATACTCGGTCTATCACCACTCTCAACTTAATGAATAAACCATATGTTTACTCTAGGTCAAAACAAAATGATATTTCTCAATAAACAAAATACGTACGTGTATAAATTAAAATGAGATAATATCCAACTGAATGAAAGGTTCAAAACAACATAATAAATGTATCACATTTCGGGACCAAGTCCCATACTTACTACATGACCCTTGAAATTCTTAATTTGCATGCCTTTAGTCAAGGGATCAGCAATCATAAGATCAGTGCTAATGTGGTCAACAGTCACTTTCTTCTCTTGAACACGTTCTCTAAGGGCCCGATACTTAATGTCGATGTGCTTACTTGCACCTCCGCTCTTATTATTCTTAGCCATAGAGACAGCACCTGTATTATCGCAATACATTTGTATTGGCCGACTAATAGAGTCAACAACTCTAAGACCAGATATGAAACCTTTCAGCCATACACCATGTGAGGTAGCCTCAAAACAAGAAATGAACTCAGCCTCCGTAGAAGAAGTGGCTACCACTGTCTGTTTGGTACTCCTCCAGCGTAAACACATATCCTGAGGTGGATTTTCGTGAATCAATGCAGCCAGCGTGGCCTGAATCGGAATACCCTACCATTTCAAGACTCTCAGTTCGTCTATACATAAGCATGTAATTCTTAGTACCCTGAAGGTATCTCAACACTTTCTTTGCAGCTGTCCAGTGATCGATTCCTGGGTTACTCTGATATCTGCCTAATACTCCAACAACATATGCAATGTCAGGTCTGGTACAGACCTGAGCATACATAATGCTACCAACTGCTGAAGCATAGGGAATATTTTTCATTTGTTCCCTCTCAATGTCATTCCCAGGACACTGGTCCAAACTGAACCGGTCACCTTTCACAATGGGTGCTACATTTGGTGAACAATCTTTCATTCTGAACCTTTCGAGTACTTTGTTGATATAGGCCTCCTGAGACAAGCCTAAAATGCCTCGGGATCTATCTCTATGGATCTTAATGCCAATGACCTAAGATGCCTCACCCATATCCTTCATATCAAAGTTACTTGAAAGAAATTGTTTCACCTCACATAGAAACCCCTTATCATTGGTTGCTAGCAAAATATCATCCACATACAACACAAGGAAACAAATCTTACTCCCACTGACCTTGAGGTATATGCACTGATCCATGATGTTTTCTTCGAAGCCGAATGAAGAAATAACTTCGTGGAACTTCTTATACCATTGTCGGGAAGCTTGTTTCAAACCGTATATAGACTTATTCAGCTTACAAACCAAATGCTCACCATCACTAGAGAAGAATCCTTCAGGTTGTTTCATATAAACCTCTTCTTCTAGATCTCCATTGAGAAATGCCGTTTTCACATCCATCTGATGTAGCTCGAAATCAAAATGAGCTACTAATGCCATGACAACTCGAAGAGAATCTTTCTTGGATACAGGAGAGAAAGTCTTTGTGTAATCGATTCCTTCCCTTTGATTGAATCCTTTAGCAACGAGTCTTGCCTTATGCCTCTCGATGTTGCCGAGCGAGTCTTTCTTTGTCTTAAAGACCCACTTACATCCAATGGTTTTTGCACCATCAGGCAACTCGACGAGATCCCAGACTCCATTAGATGCCATAGAATTCATCTCATCTTTCATAGCATTCATCCATAAGTTTGAATCTGTAGAACTTACGGCTTGTGAAAATGACAAAGGATCATTATCGGCTTCAACACAATAATCCAATTCTTGTAAATACACCATAAAATCACCAGAAATTGCTGTTTTTCTTTCTCGGGTAGATCTTCTTAATGGAGCATGTTCACCCTCGGGTGGACCTTGCTCACCCTCGGGTGGACCTTGTTCACCCTCGGGCCGAACCTCCTCAGTCTCTACCACATTTCGTTCAGCAGTATGTGGAGTTTCTTTATTTCGTCGTTTAACACTCGGTTGGACTTGAGGAGTGTGAATGACGACCAACCGAACACCTGAGTCAGATGGTGGAACTTCATTGTGATCCTTTTCAGGAATAATTTCCCGAAATTGATCACTCCCACTGATCAAGTCATTCTCAAGAAATTTAGCATTTCTCGATTCCACAATTCTAGTGCTGTGAGATGGACAATAGAATCTATAACCCTTAGACTTCTCGGCATATCCAATGAAATACCCACTAATAGTCCTTGGATCAAGTTTCTTTTCTTGTGGGTTATAAATTCTCACTTCAGACGGACATCCCCAAATGCGTATATGTTGCAAACTCGGTTTCCAACCTTTGAATAACTCAAAAGGTGTCTTAGAGACGGCCTTGGTAGGAACCCGGTTTATATATACGCTGCCGTTTTGAGAGCATCAACCCACAAAAATGATGGAAGATTAACATTACTTCGCATACTCCGCACCATGTTAATTAATGTCCGATTTCTTCTTTCTGCTACACCATTCTGGTCCGGAGAACCATGCATGGTGTATTGGGCAACAATCCCATGCTCTTGAAGAAATTTAGCAAATGGACCATGTGCTTGTCCGTTCTCGGTGTATCTACCATAGTACTCACCACCTCGATCTGATCTTACGATTTTAATGCGCTTATCGCATTGGTTCTCTACTTCAACCTTAAACAATTTAAAGGCATCTAAAGCTTCGTCTTTGGAACGAAGTAAGTAGAGATTCATATATCGCGAAAAATCATCAATGAAGGTGATAAAGTATTTTGGATCATTAGCGTTCATGTCCGGACAACAAATATCCGTGTGTATGATTTCTAATAACTCAGAACTCCTCTTAGCACCAGTTTTATGAGTATTAGTTTGCTTTCCCTTAATGCAACTAATACAATTCTCGAAATCGGTGAAGTCTAAGGTACTAAGTACCCCTTCTTTCACCAATCTCTTAACCCTCTGAATGGAGATGTGTCCCAATCTCCGGTGCCACAACATAGAAGAATTCTCATCCATAATACATCTTTTTAAACCAGTATTGACATGCATAGTACTTTCAGTGATATCATTTTGCAAACTGAGATGATATAAATTTTCAGACAAAATACCGCAACCAATTATTTCAGAATTCTTAAAAATATTAAAACCGGAGTCCGAAAATTTAAAAGAAAATCCAAAGCGTACAAGTCTGGAAATTGAAATCAAATTCCTAGCAAATTTAGGAACATAAAATGTCTCTTGCAAAACCAAATTAAAACCACTACTAAGAATTAACGTGCATGTCCCGATGGCTTCCACATGTGATCCCATCCGATTTCCTGAATAGATAGAGGCTTCACTGCCCACCGGTTTCCTTAGGTTTGTCATACCCTGCAAGGTATTCGAAACATGGATTGTAGTGCCAGAGTCAATCCACCATGTATTATGATTCAAAACCATATTAGATTCATAACATACATGTGCTAGAAAATTACCTTTCTTTTTCAGCCAGACTTTGAATTTAGGGCAATCTTTCTTCATGTGTCCCTTCTTTTTACAGAAGAAACACGAAGATTCCTTCTTTATGACTGGCTGAGCTGGAACCTTCCCATTTCCTTTGTCTTTAGTGTGATCATCACCCTTCTTTTTAGAAGTGGTGAAGTTCACCTTTTCACCTTCTTCCAGTAGCAATCTACCCTCCTCCTGAACACACATGGTCATAAGCTCATTAATAGACCATTTATCCTTATGTGTGTTGTAGGATATCTTAAATGGGGCATATTGTGAAGGAAGAGTGCATAAAATGAAGTGTACCAGAAAGGAGTCGGACATAGTAACCTCCAAGCCTTTAAGTTGAGCCGCAATATCCCTCATGCGCATGATATACTCACGCACGCCTTTAGTTTGAGTGAGCTTTAGGGATGAAAATTGCATAATTAAGGTACTGGCAAGAGATTTGTCTGAAGTCACATACTGCTCATCGATGGCCTTAATTAGGTCTTTAACCTTATCATACTTATCAACTGAACCACGAATACTAGCACATAACCTGGTCTTTATGAACATAATGGAGAGACGGTTAGATCTCTCCCACTTTTCATAAAGATCTACCTCATCAGGTTCACTAGCTTCCGTTATACTAGGTGGTTCGTCTTTCCTTATAGCATAATCAATATCCATCCATCCTAACTGCAGTAGTACTCTCTTTCCAGACCTTATAATTTTCACCATTCAATTCAGGAATGTCAAATTTAACATCAGAAGAACTACCAGACAAAATAACTGCAAATAAATAAATAACATGCTTATTAATAATTTGAGACATAACTATAATCATGCTTTACCAATGTAAAATCATGCTAATATGAATCTAGTGACATAAAACTTGCCTGTGGGCTAAAGTCCTACTCAAATTAGACTCATAATAATTTTAATTATTTTAATTAACTCAATGATGGGACTATTAAATTTTTATTTCTTAACTCCTGTGGGTAGATCAAGAAATATAGTTTAATATTCATCCTAATTAATCATACAAATATAACAAAATTTCCTGTGGGTATATTTTATTATATTACGTACGATTGATTACAATTAATGTTTAGTTACTACATGTGATTCCCAAAACGAAATTTCAAACAATCAGAGATGCTGTGGCTATTCCCTAATCAATAAAATTTACGAATCACTCAACATTACTTTATTAATCTATATATTTTAGCTTAAGGTATATAGACAGCTTAAAACCGACATAATAATAATTCTAGATTTATTATGTGAAACTTAATATTCATATGACCGGAAAGATAACTTATTATTTGACTTAACAAAATATCTGAATATCATACGAAAAAAAAAATATACACATGTGATTAATTACTATGAAAGACACATGCAAAACTGTATTCTCATCATATCATATCATATCATATCATATCATATCATATATATAATGAAATAGCAATAGCTAAAAGAAAGTGGCTTCAAAAAATGAGTACGACTATACATGAAACAATGCTTATAGGTACAGCTTAGTAACAATCCGCATGTGAAGCTTAATTAAGTAACAACATAATAGCATATTAGCATGTGAAGGTGCAAGTCCACGTGTACTTTCCACAAAAATAAATTGCATATTTGCTAATGTCATGGGGAAAGAGTTCTTCTTTATCTCCTTGATTTGCGTATATATTACTCAGTATGTTACTTACATAAGACAGTGAGAATCAACAGAAGATAAAACCAAGGTGCATAATAATTCCCCACTTCATAAAATATACGGCATGATACGTTACTACAACAACCGTAAATTCAATACTCATAGATGGCGAATTAACAACAGTAACTGAAATACGACAACGAAAATTCGACCCGGAAGAATAAGCAAGACAGAGGTATAAACTGAAGCTCTGATACCAAATATAAGTTCTTTATATGAATTTATCATGTTCTTAATTAATAAACGAACCTAACGATAAACTCAAAAGCGGAAGCTAAATTATAATTAAGATCTAGAAATAACCTCCAGCCATTGCTTAACGGATTCCTGAACAGCTTTATCTACAACCCGAAAATACCGTTCCCGAATACCGTCGATCGTCTTAACTATATTGTCGGTTCTAAATTCTTTCCTCTCAGATTTAGATGGTGTATATATGAATAGAGAAGATGAATATAGTGACCCTGAATAGCGTTGTATTTATACTAATCTTTCCATCAAAGATAAAGTTACAACTAGATAAACTTTCTGTATAGTGGTTAATGCAATATAGGATTGTAGGAGATAAGAGATAGATATTTATTAGAGTTTAGGTTGATCACCAAATGGACCACAATACAGTAACTCTAAACTGATCAAACAACTAATCAGTTATTAAGTCTATCATAAATTCTAACATTAAAGGGATGAATGAAGAGGGAGTGCAAAGGTGAAGCGGTGGATGAACATAAGAAAAACGGAAGGGGAAGTGAATCGGTAGGGGGGGGGGACGCAATATTAAATGGGGGTTGAATGAAATTTAAGTGGGTTAGGAGAATGTAGTAATAAAATAAAGTAGATGCTTCAGCGAAACGGACGGAGAATATATGTTTACTGACCCACGGTATCGAATTATAAACGAGTTAGTAAAATAGTTGGGCCGACTACTAAAATGAATAAAATAAATGTTTCTCGAGATATTAATAATTATTCGAGACGAAAATGAAATTGATAGAAATAAATAATTAGACGATGAAATAGTATTCTCGATAAATAATAAATTTTCGATAAAGTGAATTAAATTGATTTCTCGAGAAAAAGAAATAAATGTTTTGACGAAACTTAATATAAATGAATTTCGAGCCAAAAATTGAAATTCGAGCTTAAATATAAATAAATAAAAGAATTTAGAATTTATATTGTCGAAATAGCTTTTCGGTAAGAATTAAATGTATAAAATGAATCGTAACCAAAGTAAAAATACGTTTTAAATATAAGAAGAGTTTCCGAGACAAATAAAATTTTAGGAGTTTGAATCGATAAACGATAAATTCGTTTTATAATAATTATAAGAATTAAGAATTAAATCGTAAAACTAAAAATACGAATAAAATTTTAATCTAATTTAATTTATAAAATCAGGGGTGTTACAATCTTCCCCACTAAAAAGAAGTTTCGTCCTCGAAACTAACAAAAACATAATAGTAGAGTGGAAAATAAGGTTGTATCATTTGAACAAAGAAGAATGCTTAACTCGCATCACAATCTCGATTTAAATACAAAATTTTATAACTTCAAACGTGATATGCAATCGAAATCGAAGACAAAATTTATTTCAAGATAATTTGGGCTCGGTTACCCAAAGTTTAAAATCATTTAAAATAATAAAATCGTAAACGAGCTCGAGGGGAAGAGTACCCAAATAATTTCAAAACAATAGTAAAATGTTATAATTAAGAAATTCGACAAAATTTTGTTTTAAGTCGAAACAAAAATTTGAGAAGTCAAATTTGTAGTTAGTAAATAAAAATCGAACCACTCGTCAAACATTTTCAATAACAAATTTAAAGTCTATCAACAATAGAATAAAGACTTAAGACGTACGATGTTTTTCAAAAAAAAAAAATTAAATCGTTTTACCAAATAACCTCATAGAAATCAAAACATTTGCGATTAAGAAAGTTTTCATAAAATTTCGATCACTTGAAAATCAAAATTAAAATTTTAAACAACTTCGAAATACTATAAAATAAATTATTGAGACCCTTTAGAAATAGGGCCAAAAATAAAGCGAAGACCAAATACAAAGTTTTAAAATTTATAACTCAAAATGTTAAAATTTCATGAAAGTCAAATTTTGTAGATTAGTCAAACTTTTCATAACATAGGTTCGGGAAAAAGGTAAACGGATAAATAGAGTCAGAGTCAACGACAAATCGAAACAGAAATTTTTCAAACCCGATGAAGAAGTCGAAGGGAAAGGCCGACGAAAAAGAAGTAGGATTTAAGAAAGCTAAGGTAAGGACAAAATTGAGAGTCAAACGGAGCTCTCAAGGAATTACAAAAGAAGTTAACCATCTAGAGATTCCCGGTACGACTCCCACAACACGGGTTCCTAATATCCATAAAATACGTTAAGTCCAATATTAGGCGCCAGGTGGTACTACCCAGTCACACTCTCCAAAACGTCTTACGTGATTATCCAATCGTTCAAACGACACGATATTAATCCACAATTATTTCACAATCTAATCTCATCAATTAAAATTCCAACGGTCGTCATAACACACCCAGCTCGCAATCGATAAGGTTCCTAAATCCAAAGCTCATAAGGTTTGAACTCGAAGTATACTCCAAATTTCTCGAGTAAGGAACACTGGACAAGGTCCACCAATTTAACAAGGCTCGGGTACGAAATCCTCAAAAATGATCAACAACATATTTAATAAGCCACAAGTACAGAACTTGGAAAAGTACTACGAATCCTCAAACACGCTCAAACCTATAGGTAATGGCGCGAACACTCACACCTTCAAAACACGTCTTTCGACTAAGCTTTCTGAGAATTCCACCAAATTTCATATCGTATCAACGAAATCACCAGAATATTAACTCAACGAAGCCACAATCTCGTTGGTCTAAGGGTTCTGAACTATAAATTCATCAAGATGATTGACGTCAAAGTATTCCTCAAAACAACACCACACCGTGTTTGTGTAAGAAAGCTCACTTCTTCAAGGGTAACAACAATTTATCCAAGTCAGACCACTCAATTCCAAAGTTCATAGGTTACAGCCTTAAACAACAATCAACGATCTAATCCTTAAGAAACACGGGTAATCTATGTCAACCAAAATTTCTAACAACATTAATGAAAACCTTTAATGGTACCACAACACTCGGGCTAACACTTTAAACAGTACACTATGATCCCAAATATTCACGATGCATCCATCAAATAAGCATTAGGTAAGAATCCCAAAGTAATATTATCAGTTACACTTAGTTCGGTTCTAGGTTAGGTACTAGGTATCCATCAAATATGACATACTCTTACTACTCCAAAATATATTCAGCTCTAAGTACCCCAAAATAATCAAAGTAACCTATAACCCAAGGTTCAGTGTCTAAAGTATCAACCTAATTCCATTAATCTAAATAGTACCCTTCAAACCAATCCTCAAAAATTTATTACTTGCTTAGGAAGTATGGTACAACTCACAATCCTCAAACCATAGGTAATAGGGTTTACTAAACCTCAAACATCTATAACGTGGGGTTCACTAAGACAGAATCAGGTCTAACCAAAGAATCTCAAGAGAAAGATGGTAGAATAGGAGAATAGAACAAAGATTCACCAAGAGAATGAAGATGAGAATATATAAAAGATAAGAATTGGAAGAAGCAGAAGCAGGACGAAAAGAATCAATAATTCTAGATGATAGAGACCTAAAATGGGAAGGGAAAGTTCGACCTCTAAGGTTCACGAGGGAACAAAAAGGATTACTTCATCTTCTTGTAGAGGAACGAGCACACAAGTCTTGGGTCGCTCCATCTGGATCTACTACAACATCATGGGACAGGAATCTACTCTTAATCATCTGGCCTGTAGCTGGAGCAAACTAAATCTGAGCTGAAAGGTCACCATGTTGTAGCACAAAGTTGTCCACTCGAATCAACAGGCGTTGAGAGTTCTAAGCAGGTCTTGTCCCGATCTGAAGGAGCATCCTAACAACATCTTGTTCATTCATCTTCTTTCAGACAAAAGCAACAAATATTCAATGTTAATCATTGAGTTACAAGAACATATAAACCTAACAGTTAAGTCTTTACTTTGGTTTCTACCCATCTCTCACTAATATTTTTATTTACTATTCAGTAATTTACTGGTATTTTTCCTAGAACCAGGTGTAAGCGTCGGAAGCAACAATGCTCTGATACCAACTGTAATCCCCTAGAAAATCTAACGCAATACAGTGGCGGAAACACTGTAGAGTTGGGATTAAAACACACTGACAAACTCTATCTTATTAAAAGAAATGGTAAGTCTATACAAAGGCCTCTTTTTACAAAAGGGCTAAAAAGAAAATTCTTCAAACGGGTTACACAAATCCAAAAATTACATTAATAAAGAAGAGTAGGATCCACGCTACTCGCTAGCTCACACCCAAAACCCAGCAGCAAATACCTGTCATGTTATAAACATAACAGCCACGTCAGTGGGGAGTAACTCGGACGTTCTCCCAGCCATATTATATCATATGGAAAAATAATAGTATTACTATAACAAATTATTTAAACAGGGAAAACATTAAAACGATAAAATAAAAATAAGTTTTCAGTGAAACTTAAAGCATTTGCCAACCTGCAAATCAAATCAATCAATAATAATAAATATTCAAAAATAGCGTTATGGATATTCGATCAGTGTGCACAAGGCTAGACTTTCACTAGGACAATACTAAACTTGCTTCGAGAACTTAGTCAAAACAAATCAGACCTCGGTCTCTAACTAGGCAACTCAACTATAACAGGACTGCGTGCAGCGAGGTCCTGGCTTAAGTAGTGCACACCCCTCCTGGATACAAACCATATCCAGTTCAACCCGACGCGACTTACACGATGCGATATCTAAGTTTAAGGTAAACATACACCCTTCTGAACACAAACCATGCTCAGTTCAACGACCAATGTGTCTCAACATAGACACACCAGCTTTATAGTTGATGGCAAAACGTACATCCCAGACTATATTACTCTAACCCCACACTTCTCTTTATTCCATAACTCCAAAACAAGCCATTATCAATATTGAGAATAAATAATCATTATAAATAATATGAAGATAAAAGGGAATAAACATTTTATATAAAAAGGGAAACTTTCTATAAATAGAAACTTACTAATTTTAGAAACTTACTTAAAATAGACAGTCTTATAGAAAATACGTAAGTTATTAAATTAAGGGAAATGTATAAAAATAGCATTTCTAACGAAATTAACATTTTATTATTATCGTTGTTATCGTAACATTATTACATTTCTAAATTCGTTACTCAAAACATAAAGAAAATATAGTAAGTAAATATAGAGGATTATAATTCATTACTCAAAACATAAAGAAAATATAATAAGTCAATATAGAGTATTATATAAATAATTAGGAAATCGAGTTAAAATTATAGATTTTAGAAAAGAGATGTTTTAAGAAAAACGATATCAAAATTAATTGAATCAACGAGTTTTATAAATAAAATGAGAGTTACAAAGACTTCAAATTATTTTTAATAAATAGCTTTTATTAATAAATAATACGGATTTTAATAAAAATAGTCAATCGGAAATAATTAGTGAAAATGGTCTCGATTAAAAATATATTTAAAACTAAATCGACTATTTTCTCATTTATTAGTATAAATCGTAAAACGTTAATTAATTTATTAAACAAGTATAAAAATCTCGATTATAATATAAAAATACGGTTTGAGTCAAAAATTATAACTTAACAAAATATGACGAAAATATAAAATCGATATTATTTAGTTACTAGTGTCACGATAGCCAACAAAATATTATAACGGTCGTAAATAATCAAATTACTAACGATTTGTAAAACGATATCGAAAACTTGTAAAATATTTATAAATACGATTTAAAAAGATATAACTAGCAATAATCAATAGCTAAAATTAGAAAACCGAAGTTAAAATACTTACTACATACTACTACTCAAACATACGATATAAAATCGAGTAACGTCCTAAAGTTACCTTGAGTCCAAAATCGAATCGCTCTCGTACTTGTCCACTAGCATAGTCCAAGCTCTAAATCTTCAATAGCACGTCTTAACCTTCGCGTTGTGAATTGATAGCCTTCCAAGTACGCTCCACTAAGAAATTCGAGATTCGAGACAAAAAGAAACAGAAATGAAGAAATCGGAATAAGGAATGTTTGAAATGACATGAATCGAGATGACATGGAACGACAAGGAAAAGTAGCTTAAAGAAGATCGACAAATGAGAACGAAAACAAGGAATATGAGAGGAAGAAGAAGAAGATCGATAATCAAGACTTAACAGCAGACATGAACAGCAGCGCGGCAGCAATAAGAGCATCAACAAGACAAAAGAAACCGTACATAAACGAACCCGAAAAGAAAGACAAAAACAAAGAGAAAAAGAGGAACGAGAACGAAGAACGAAGAGAGAGAAGAACAGGAGACCGAACCATAATAACGACACCGAAAGCAGGGGATCGATCGAAGAAATTAACGACAACACAAAAGCAACAAATATGTGTTTTGGTAAAAATTTACCGGGTTACGAATTAATTTGCGGGTTAAAGTGATCGGGCTAACGTTTCACGAAACAACGAAATGAATCGAGTAGACGAATGAACAAACGGTAAAAGAAAGGGAGAAGACACGAAAATTGGTGACGCGGAAACCCAATGAGGGAAAAACCACGGGGGGAGTCGGAATCCCGCCAAATGTCTACTATGAATGAGAAAATGAACCAAGAATACAAGTATCGATTTCGAGTTATCGGAGACTATATTTCTCTTAATGTGCTTTTGCGTAGTAGGGTTGAAGTATGTTGTCGATGCCCTCGTTTTTTGGTGCTGTTGTGCTTTATATCCCCCTTTCCCTTCTTAGCCGTTGATTTCCCCTCTTTCCTCCTCATTTCTCTCCCGCTCTGGTGGCATTTCCCTAGATTTTAGGAAGTAGTTGCTTGACCGGGTCATGTGCTTAGGGTTGGATGGTTTCGAGCAGTTGGGCTGTCTTCGGCCCACTTAGTATTTGGTGATTTCCTTGGCCCAATTCTGTCGTTGGGTTTTATTTCGTTGGCTCGTTGATTTTCCTCGTATCGATCTCGTGACTCATACGACTTCGGACTGAGTGACTCATTTGACCCTTTGACTTTTGACTTTGACCTCTTGACTTGGAGGGTTCCACGTCACTCCGAAGGGTGCGGATTTATCCCAAACAATATGCAAACGAAACAATGATGTACGCAGCAACGAAATCACGTACAGCAGCAACAGAATGATAGCAAAAGAAGAAGAAGAGGAAGAATAAGTAAACGGAGAGCAAAAACAACCAGCGTGACAGCAGCGGCAAAACAGAAAACAGAAGCAGTACGAACAACAGGAAGGGGGACGAGAAGAGCAGAACAAAAGATAAAAAGAATGGAAACCAGCAGCATAACAGGCGAAGAAGACGCAGACCGAGGACAGAGAATATCAACAACACGACAACAACAACAAAAATGGCGAGCAGCAAGAAAACGGGTGAAATTAGGAGGAGACGAAGAAGTGCAATTACTTTCACGAATTCTGGCAAAGGATGACTGACAAACGCAGCAGCAATACCGATAATAATCCACGGAAACAAGCAGCAGCAGATCGAGTGGCAGCAGAGGAAAACAGAGAGGTCGAAATCGGGATGAGCGCTGGTGAAAAAAAGAGACGACAGCAGCAAGAAGAGAAGAGGGAAGATTCGGGGGATGGTGACGAAGTTTGGTGCGTGGTGGTGAAAATGAAGATGATGATCGTGATGATTCAGAGGAGTTAGAGGGATGAATGAAGAGGGAGTGCAAAGGTGAAGCGGTGGATGAACATAAGAAAAACGGAAGGGGAAGTGAATCAGTAAAGAGGGGGGGTGAACGCAATATTAAATGGGGGTTGGATGAAATTTAAGTGGGTTAGGAGAATGCAGTAATAAAATAAAGTAGATGCTTCAGCGACACGGACGGAGAATATATGTTTACTGACCCACAGAATCGAATTATAAACGAGTTAGTAAAATAGTTGGGCCGACTACTAAAATGAGTAAAATAAACGTTTCTCGAGATATTAATAATTATTCGAGACGAAAATGAAATTGATAGAAATAAATAATTAGACGATGAAATAGAATTCTCGATAAATAATAAATTTTCGATAAAGTGAATTAAATTGATTTCTCGAGAAAATGAAATAAATGTTTTGACGAAACTTAATATAAATGAATTTCGAGCCAAAAATTGAAATTCGAGCTTAAATATAAATAAATAAAAGAATTTAGAATTTATATTGTCGAAATAGCTTTTCGGTAAGAATTAAATGTATAAAATGAATCGTAACCAAAATAAAAATACGTTTTAAATATAAGAAGAGTTTCCGAGACAAATAGAATTTTAGGAGTGAATCGATAAACGATAAATTCGTTTTATAATAATTATACGAATTACGAATTAAATCGTAAAAATAAAAATACGAATAAAATTTTAATTTAATTTAATTTATAAAATCAGGGGTGTTACAGAAAATATAAATCGAGTATAAATTAATCCATATTTGTACGCGATTTATAAAAATTGTCGATTTTCGAAAAACAAAAAAAACCGGACAGACTCCCCACGCGAGTCGCGCGCCTTTCAGGCGACTCGCGCAGAAGCCTGGATGGCCGATCTTTTTTTTTCGTTTTCTCGTCTTTTTTATTCTTTTCGGGTCCTACATAAAACAGCGACTTTCGCGACATATTTTCAGATTTCGATAAATACTTTTTCGACCTCGGTCAACACGTGCTAATCTATCACGTGACATAAACCTTTTTCAAAATCATGCATATTATCGTATTTACATCTTTATTCAATTTATTCAATCGTTACGAACTCGTTTTCTCGTGTTTGTAGCAATTTATTTATTTCTATTGTTTTATTAGACTAAAACGAACCTCACATGCTAAAATAACTTTGACATTATTAGTTTAACATGCATTAAATGACTTAGCAACCCATTTTTTTTCTCTCTCACATGCTTAGGGAAAATAATCTTTGCATATCATTCAACCGTCGAACTAACGCGTGTACACCAAAAACGAACGATATCTTAGTAAAGGCCGCTAAGTGCGGGCGGGGTTGGGTGTTCTTAGTGAATTTCCCAACACGTACCCTCACCCCTTACTCAGAACCATGGTTTCCGGATGTCCGAATCCATTGGCAACGAGAGTCATTCAATACACGATATCCGATAATGTCGGTATCGGTATCATAATGCAAAGGGACGAACCCAATAAACTCTGACAGCGGAAATGGGCCGTACTTTGTACACGGCCCAGTACGACATAGAGTGGGTTCGAACGGGCCCGAACTCCCACAAAGTTCGGTGGCGACTCCTACTTCGATTTAAATTTCAATTTGACCATCTCATATGGAGATTCATTCGCCTCCCCAAACCCGCGTGTGGCCGCGTCGGGGTGGACCTATGTCATGTCCACAATTTGGCGACTCTGCTGGGGATCAACTGATGAGTCACTTACCATCGGCATCCTCAGGGTGAGACTCGAAAAGAAATCGTTCGAATAGTAATGTACACGTTTTAGTTCAATGGTTCATGCATAACCCAATTCTTTCCCGGGCCGGTTACTTGTGACCGACGTCCCACTATACCACGGTGCATTCCTAAATGGGTGCACTAAAGACTTCGATGGCGGAACTTGCATGGGTTTTACGGCAGGTTCTAAGACCAACTCGGCTTAGGAAGACCGTCCTGATTTGCGAGAAAGCTATCGTCGTTGGTATAGACCCTATCCGACCGACCGAGACTTGGACTAAGAGCATACATGGCGTCATTATACTGTTTCTGTGACTACGTGCTACTTGATCCATGTCTCGTCTTTTCAAAAACCGTCATTTTCAAAGACTTGCATCTTCTTTCGAAAATTATCCATTTTTCAAAACCCGGAAAGCTACCAAATTTAGGACTTATGATTTTGACTCAAAATAGCCTATTTTCTAGCCGGTATGCTGTCCAAACTTTTCTAAAAATTCAAAATCTCGGCCCGATAACACCTTTTTTTTCGATTTTCAAAAAAAAATCGGGCCATCCTATCCGACTTTGCTCGGTTTTCAAATCCAAATCCTCTGTTCAAAACTTTCTTCTTCTTAAGACTTCCCGTATTTAGCAGTGTCGGGTCTTGTCATAAGTCGTTAGAGTCCATAGCGTCGAAACTTCGTCGATCTTACATCACGAGTTTCTACCCTATCCCAAGTCCGCCTTATTTGTCAAGGCACGGCCCACCTACGTAGGACAAACTCCTACAATGGGAAGCCCACTTACACAATCGAGTCCGAAGACTGGGGAATAGCTCACACGTAGGTCTTTCTTCACACGGGACTAGGCCCATTTTGCCAAAATCCTAAGGAAGGCCCACCGTCCACGAGTCACCCGTCTAGGAGTCGGTCTTCACCCCCACTCGGGGGCTACCCTTCAGCAGAGCGGTCAATCACGGTTGCTCTAAGGATCAGGTCTTACACGTGTTGTCTCACGTATCCCACTTTCGAGTCACTTAGGTGTCACACCATCTGAGTCCTGTCTGAGCCCTTAGTCTCACTTGGGGGCTATTCTCCGACGGAGCGATTAATCACAGTCACTCAGAGAATCGTACCCCGCACATTTGTCTTAGGAGAATCTAACCCGAGTCAAACTGGAGTCGTCTCTCCTCCCGCGCTATTTCCTATGCCTTGGTGAATTTGAGTTCCGAAGCAACTTTCCTGATTACGCGGTATTCTTACAGACAGGCCGCCCTTCACCCGAACCATGACGCAACAAGCCATAGACGAGCTGACCGCCTCACTGGCTAAGATGGAGGCCCAGCTGACAGCAATCAGGACCGACCAAACCGCCATTGCCACCCGTTTGAGTGCCTTGGAACAAAGGACTCCTAAGGTCGGGAATGAAATCACTGGGCCCGTAGCTGAACTGGCCAACGCAGTCCGCAAACTGGAGGAACAGGTTCACCTGTCGACCAACAATTCAATCCATACGGAAAATGCTCGTTCCTATTCACCTTTGACCGACGAGCTGCCCGCTAACCTCAACCTGACGGGCCTACCAATGTTCGACGGGACTGAAGACCCGGTATTACATATCCGGGCTTTCAAAGAATTCATGGCCATCAAAGGAGTGAAATCAACCATGTTCAAGCACCTGTTTGCTTCCTCCCTCGAGAAGCACCCGAAAGCTTGGTACTACAGGCTTGACTCCAAGAAGAACAAGACTTGGGATGACGTGGCGACGAAATTCGCTCGGAATTATGCCGATAATACCGAGATCCAGACCACTATGCGTACTTTAGAAGTCATGGCCCAAGAGCCCAAGGAAGGTTTCACCAAGTACCTTCAAAGGTGGAGGGCCGAGAGTGTGAAGTTGGTAGACAAGCCCAACGAGAAGACACTAGTGGAGGCGTTCATCAACAACCTCCTACCTTCCTACCGCGTCCACCTTAGGTATGCTGGCGTTTCCAACTTTGCAGTGCTTACCGAAATGGGCACTAGGATTGAAGATGATCTTCGACACAACGAAGATCTGGGTGAAGTTTCTACTGGACATCCACTTGAGTCCTTAGAGGCCGAAGACTACTGACGACATTATCCGAGAGTCTAGATTTGGTTTAAGTCCTAGTCTGAGTCCGAATCTAGGATCACTATTTTCTGTCAAAGTCAGAGTCATTTGCATTCTGTCCTCTTTTCACATTTCAATAAAATCAGCTTTTCTATTTTCTCATATATTTCCTTATGTGTTTCCGAGAACATGATGAACACCATCATACACCGTGAGCACATGCACGTGACTATTATAGGCACATCTATAATGACTGCAGGAAATCAAGACCCGTGTTTTCTTTTACCTGTTCCATGTCTGACATAGAGATCCACATAACTACCTTTAGTAGGAGCGGTATCGAATCCTATGACAAATCTAGGTAGTCTCCTAGTTTGGGTTCAAGACGGGAGGCAAGCCCATTTCCCACCATAAACACCCATCCAATAAGACTAACCAATCCTTACCTTAGGTTTTAGTCTGACCGAAAAAAAAGCTGGGCAAAAAAATCAAAAGTCCAAGAGAAAAAGCAAAAGGCCAAAACAAAAAAGCTGGCCATGATCAAAAAGAATTATCAACATCCCTCGACCAGACACGGTCAACTCAAATGAAGAATCCCACGACCGGGGCTAAAAGGTCAACCCAAAGAATTCAAAAACCCATGACCGTAGTTAACGATCACCTCAAGTGAAACGGTCAATTCAAAAATTATCATTACCGTACCATCAAATAAGGGAGAGACAGTCAAGCTGGTCAGCTAACACCACATCTATCCTTCCCACATTACAACCCTCAAGACCTTCTCGAGACCTAGGCTAGAGACAGCCCAGAATTTTGAGGATTCAAGCTCCATAGGATACACCCTAACCTTTAGGGCCAGACATGGAAACCAGATCCCGCATTTATCAACCTGCCCAATCGAAGTCCGAGTCATTTTTACTCGACTTCCCCCTTTCCTACCACATCGCAATACCTTACCCTCGAAGCCTTAGCTCCACAAAATCGAGATCCAGATTTCGAATCATCAAAGCCACTTACGACCTAGCACCACATTTCCAAAAACATTTAAACCAGTTACCAACCCCAAACACGGGAATTCAACTTGCGGTCGGCATAGAACATGCCCAAATAGTTCACACCACCTCTGGGGCTATCCCGGAGAATGCTCACAGTCACAGGATCAACATCCTAAATATTCTAGGCCTTTGATCAAGGCATCATTGGGAGAACGCCTAGCCTAACCATCGCTATGGCTAGTTACACACCAAGCCCTAATAAACTAGGCACCATAATATATCTTTCGACACTGAACTACGGCTTGGTTTGATTTCACTACACGTGAATACGTAGGCAGCCTTTCAACAGAGGCATAACCACCCACATTGACACTCATTCAAAAAGCACCATCATTCCGGTCACGACACTGTCATATTCTCAACAGTTAGCTTTGTCATTCTGGGGGCTTCTCTTAGGCAGAAGTTTTCCTTCCACTCACAAAAATCCAAATACTTTTCAAACACTAGCTTCCTTTCTATAGAGTGTCCTAGTACTCGTCTCAGTTGAAGAGGAGAATTTGTCAGGGACCCGAAGCAATACCTACTTCGGGAACATACCCCGAAACTAAAAAAATTCAAAAGAACACCAGTCTACGGCATTGCTACCACAAAGCCCTATCGTACGGAAACAGTCTCATTTTGAGGATTCGACCATGTTGCCACTCGCCTAGGCTACGGAATAGCGCAACTTAAGAGTCTTGTTAGGTGGCCCACCTCCTACCGAGTCACGGTCCAACCCCTCGAGAGTCCAGTCGTGTCTGTCAACTCGTCCGGTCACGTCAAGAGTCGAGTCTGTCGGTAGGCCTCTCTCTTCAAATTCTACTTTGAGATTTGCAAAACTTAGCTATTTGAAAAAATCCCTTTCCTAGTCACCACGGGAATAGGAATTTTTATCATACTCCCTACTTCATCTAGGCATACAGGCCTAACCAGAGGATTTTAGGAATCCGTGTCAGAATCTGATCAGGAATCAAGTCATCCCAAGCATTCTTATTTCCAAAATTTTCAAAAAAAAATTCAGCATTTTCTTTCCAAAAATCGGTCAAAAAATCATTTCTTCCCCAGCGTGAGTCGGTGTTTTGCCTAAATATTACATGCAATTTGTTATATACAGACAGGTACACCAAGACTCCCGAAGAATTCTCAAAAACTCCCCAGTGGAAGACTCAAGCAACATTTTTATCAGGGATGTATCTACAAGCAGATACGCCCAGAGCTTACAGGCAAGCTCCCACGATTTCCAGACAAGATGTATCTACAAGCAGATACACCCAGAGCATACAGGCAAGCTCCCACGTGATTCCAAGACAGGATGTACCTACAAGCAGATACACCCAGAGCTTACAGGCAAGCTCCCACGTAATTCCAAGACGGGATGTATCTACAAGCAGATACACCCAGAGCTTACAAGGCAAGCTTCCACACAACTTCAAGACGGGATATGTCTGTAAACAGACCCACCCAAGATTTTTCAGGAAAAGTCCCCGCGACATTATTGACATCTATCCGGGTATGATTTCTATCTTATGGCTGGCGAGCCCTTCACGCAAGTCTAATGGACTGTAAACGACCCGATCGGAAGTCTGCCAGGTCTTAATCCTCGATTTGCCTGGTAGCTACTCTGACTTTCGCCTTGTCCAAGCCTCAGTCAGAGTGGGGGCTCTGTAGACACCCACATTTTGACCGTCAAGTGTCTATAATAGTTCCCGCTAAACACCCGATGATGATAGGACGCAAACATGCTTTAATGGACTCGGATATAGGCTCGAAATCATGGACATTTGGCTTGGGCTTATTACGGAGTACAAATCTTGCTAAACCAACCTCAAATCCAGGCCCAGTGGGTCGTTTCGAGTCAAATAAGACTAATTTGGGTCGAATCCGACACCAGGGGCAAAACCGTCTTTTAGCGACCGGGTCAAACCCGGTCAAAGATATTTTTTTCCCGAGACACTCGGACCAGCCGTGACACCACACGTCCGGTTTGGACTCAAATACTACAAAAAAATCAGCTTCGAAAATATTAAATAAATCCATTCAAGAATAGAATTCGATCTCAAGTAGAAATTCTATCCGAAAACCAAAACAATTCACCGACCGAGCATCAAAGTACTCGGTCAACCCCCAAGACAGCCGAGATACTCGGCTTCCCCACCAAGAAAAGGGACTTTCGTTCCCTTTCGAACTCTTACATTTTCTATCTAAACCGGTATTTCTTGTTGTCTAAGCAAGATACTTCTCCTAAACCTTTTCACCTATAAATAGACCTTCACTTTCAACACAAAAGAACAACAATTACACATCAATTATTCCCAACACGATCTAAAACAAATTCATTATCGATCATCGAAGTTCAGAAAATATACAACCTCGTTACGCCAAACAATTACCGAGCAACCTCGACCCGACAAATCCGACCCCAAGCCGGCCGAAATCCGTCATCCCACACGACCAAAACGACACCCAAACTCATCCCACATCATCTCGACGCTCCCGTGTTTAAGCCACTTTCCGACGAGCTCTATTCCGAGAAAACAAAGCATGTAGGTTGAGGGTGTAAAATCAAACCCGACTCTTCCTCTTTTCTCTTCTCCACATTTTTTTTTTTTGTTTTTTGTGTCGTGTCGTCTGTCGTATTTTTTTTAATATGAGTCGTTGTCACATTTTTTCTATTTTTCTAGTATCGATATTACAAAAATATTTTTATAAAACGAAACGTTCTTAAAATACGATATAGATTCTCTAATCAAATATCGTATCTAACAAGAACTAAATTAAATCTCGTTGATGCTAAAAATTGTTACATCTTTTCTCAAAACAAAATTCGACGATTTTTTATGCGGAGAGAATTAACATGTTTTTTTCTTCTTTTCGTTTAAATTCTTTTTTTTCTCTTTTCGTTCAAAACAAACTTTTTTTAAAAACCTTTTCTAAAAACATTCCGACTATTTGATATCGATTTCATAATCGAATATCGAATACAACGAATATCGAAAATATAAATCGAGTATAAATTAATCCATATTTGTACGCGATTTATAAAAATTGTCGATTTTCGAAAAACAAAAAAACCGGACAGACTCCCACGCGAGTCACGCGCCTTCCAGGCAACTCGCGCGGAAGCCTGGATGGCCGATCTTTTTTTTTCGTTTTCTCGTCTTTTTTATTCTTTTCGGGTCCTACATAAAACAGCAACTTTCGCGACATATTTTCAGATTTCGATAAATACTTTTTCGACCTCGGTCAACACGTGCTAATCTATCACGTGACATAAACCTTTTTCAAAATCATGCATATTATCGTATTTACATCTTTATTCAATTTATTCAATCGTTATTAACTCGTTTTCTTGTGTTTGTAGCAATTTATTTATTTCTATTGTTTTATTAGACTAAAACGAACCTCACATGCTAAAATAACTTTGACGTTATTAATTTAACATGCATTAAACGACTTAGCAACCCTTTTTTTCTCTCTCACATGCTTAGGGAAAATAATCTTTGCATATCATTCAACCGTCGAACTAACGCGTGTACACCAAAAACGAACGATATCTTAGTAAAGGCCGCTAAGTGCGGGCGGGGTTGGGTGTTCTTAGTGAACTTCCCAACACGTACCCTCACCCCTTACTCAGAACCATGGTTTCCGGATGTCCGAATCCATTGGCAACGAGAGTCATTCAATACACGATATCCGATAATGTCGGTATCGGTATCATAATGCAAAGGGACGAACCCAATAAACTCTGACATGGGAAATGGGCCGTATTTTGTACACGGCCCAGTACGACATAGAGTGGGTTCGAACGGACCCGAACTCCCACAAAGTTCGGTGGCGACTCCTACTTCGATTTAAATTTCAATTTGACCATCTCATATGGAGATTCATTCGCCTCCCCAAACCCGCACGTGGCCGCGTCAGGGTGGACCTATGTCATGTCCACAATAACGTAAATATATTAAAATAAATAATTAATAATTAAAGTTTTCGGAAATGAAAATATATTAAAATTTTCGAAAAGATAAATAATATAATTACTAAACGAGACCAACATGATAACTAAGTTGAATGATATTTTTGTTATCAGTAAAGGTACAGTGGTGTAATGACTGATACTTGAAGTCATAAAATCATTGTCAATTGATCCACGATTCGATTCTTACCAAGCTCAGTTTACTAAGGAAAATTTCTTAATATGTTTTTTAGTACATTAATAATTGGAAGAAAACGTAAATATCCATGAATTACTTTAAATATTACAAAAAATTTAATTATTTTTTGGGTTATATTCACGTTTATTTTACAAACATCAAAAATATTAATTAGAAATATTTGTTCCATTATAAAAAGATTACACAAAAATATTTAAAAAATCTATACAAATATAGAAGGGAATGAAATAAAATATTATTTGAGAATATTTCTTATGGGTTCACATTAGAATTACATTAATTAGTTAATGTTTTATATACTTACCTCTTTATGAAAGTAGTATATTCCTATTAACTAACCTAAATTAGGGGATCATAATAATCTTATTTTACAATAATATAATACAACATATATATATATATATATATATATATATATATATATATATATATATACATATATATATATATATATATATAATTACTAATATGTTTAGTAATTATATTATTTATCTTTTCGAAAATTTTAATTATTAATTATTAATTTTAATATATTTATGTTATATGTATATAATAATAATAATAATAATAATAATAATAATAATAATAATAATAATAATAATAATAATAATAATAATAATAATAATAATAATAATAATAATAATAATAATAAAACTTTCTCTCCCTCCTCTCTCTCTCTAGAGAAGATTCTCTCGCGCCATTGACGAACTATGAGCTCCATAGCGCCTACGGGAAGAGGAAGGGGAAGACCGCGAAAAATTGTTCCGAACGATCCACCACTCAACCAGAACTCCATTGATGCAGGAATTCCAAAGATTCCTCCATCAAAGGAGGCAGAAAATGAAACACATACAGAAAAACAGAGAACTCCATTAATCAATGATTGGATTGATCTTGCGTTGCAATCTGCGATGAAGCTCAATGGAAGTAAGTAGTTGCGAAAAGATACTGCGAATATAGGAGGAAGCAAGGATCAAGATTCTTTAGACGCCATTAAATTGGTGGAAAATGGAGAAATTCTTGAACCAGAGTCCATACCAACTGCTGAAGATCCAAAACCCGCGAAGGGTTCTGAGAATTCTGAGAATTCGACATGGGCGGGGAAAACAAAAATCAAGAAAGTTGGTATGGGGTTACATTTTGATGAATTTTGTGCGAATGCTGAGGAAATCGACATAACGTCGGATGATTTTGAGGAGGAATTGAGGTTATGGCGGTTTACACTGATGGGCAACGTCTTGGGGGCAAAGCCCACATTAAAGCAGATGCAAGATTTCGTCGCCAAGAATTGGAATCATATACAGGCTCCGGTGGTTCAATACTTTAAACGGGGATGGTTCGCATTCAGGTTTGGAAGTCAAGATTCCATGGATGCTATCCTCAAAGGAGGACCATGGCTAATGGGTCCGAATTCGATAATTCTCAAGCAGTGGAGTCTGTCATTTTTGCAGGACATGGATAAACTTTCTATTGTCCCAGTTTGGGTAATTTTCCCAGATCTCGATCCTTTTTTGTGGTCTGCAACTGTTCTTAGCAAAATGGCGAGTAAAATTGGAAAACCAATGTATGTTGATTCAACAACTACATACAAAGATCGATTCTCTTTTGCAAGAGTTTTGGTTGAAGTAGATGTTTCGAAGGAATTACCAACTTCGATAACAATTAACACTCCTTTTTCTGGTAAGCTGATGCAACGAGTGGACTATGAATGGCTTCCGTTCTATTGTGTAGGATGTGGTAAATTGGGGCATCTCAAAGCAGCTTGCAAATGGGAAAGGAAGAAGGCACAAAAGCAAGGAGTTGGCAGGCTTGTAACCCGTTATACGCCTGTCAAGAAGGCCTCTCATGGGATAGGTGGTACCTCAGCAACAGGAGAAGTTCCTCCTGCCTCTGCTGTAATGCACTCAGGACCCCATGAGGGAGAGCCCAATGGAGGTCAAATCACTGGCTCTGGACCCTAATTGCTAGGCGGTAGCTCAGCTGATGTAGGTCTTGAGAAAGGACGGCTGGTTGCACATGTTGACTCAAAATGTGAAAAGCTAGGTCAAGCTGAACCTTCTGATCCTAACTCTGATTTTACACCGGTTGTAAGGCGCTCAGGATGCATTGGGAGAGGCTCAAAGGTGATAGACTCCAGTTGGTGCTTGAAGGATAAGGAGATAAATAATAGCATGATTGCACATCATTCTCCCAACAGTTTTGAACTATTGCAGTCTGACAGTTTGGAGATTGATGAATCTGAGGAAATTCAAGAAATTGAGATTTTAGAGGAATTCCCTCTATTAGTGGAGCCATTGCCACCTGACATTTCATCATGAAAGTTAGCTCTTGGAATATTAGAGGAGGAAATGACACCCTAAAGCAAAATGAAGTTTTATAGTTAATTAGGGGTAAGGGGATTGATTTTGATCTGGGGTTACTTGAAACTAGGATCAAAGAGAAAAAAGCAAAGGCAATAATAAGAGGTAAGTTTAGTAGCTATTATGTTTACTACAACTACAAAAGCCATCATAATGGGCGTATTTGGGTTATTTAGAACTCTAAGACCATTAAGGTTGAACTACTGTCTGAGAGCAAGCAGTTTGTTCACTGTCAGATTCGTTACTTTGCTAGTGGTCAAGAATTCTTTATCACTGTGGTCTATGGCCTGAATAAAGCTAGAGAAAGGGATGATTTGTGGTATCAATTGACTAATTTGGGTCTGAAGGCTAGCTGGTTAGTGCTGGGTGATTTTAATATCGTAAGACACATTGGGGAAAAAATGGGCGGGTCTACTCCTGTTATTGCTGATATGGAAGACTTTAACAATTGTATCTCTTCATGTCAGTTGCAAGAAATGGTTGGTCAGGGTTGTGAATATACATGGACCAATATGCAAGATCCTAATGCTAGAGTTTGGACAAAATTGGCCAGAGCCCTAATCAATCTCCATTTGGATACTGCTTTTCCTAACTCTTATGCTACGTATGCTAACTCTGGAATTTCTGATCATTCGCCAGTCATAATACAGCTGTTTCCTGAGATGAAGGTGGTGAGAAGATTTACTTTTTTAAATTGCTGGACTAAACATCCTGAATACCAAGAGATTGTGAGGTCTAATTGGAGAAAGCAGGTCTTTGGAACAGCTGGGTACAAGCTATTTCAAAAGCTCAAAAATGTTAAACAAGGTCTACAAATTTTGCATAGGAAGAACTTTTCATGTATTGGGGAGAGAATCAGCGAAGTGGACAAGAAATTGGATGAATGTCAGGAAAAATTGCAATATCAATCATTCTCCTATGATCTAATTAAGGAGGAGAATGAACTAATTCAAAAGTCCAGACAGTTGAAGCAGGCAGAAATAAGCATTCTACATCAACGAGCAAAAATGGATAACATTGGCCTTAATGATGATGCTACATCATATTTTTACTCAAAATTAAAAGAAAGGCGACAACAGCAAATCATTGGTAATATAGAGGATGCTAATGGCCATCAACGAACGGGTATGGCAGAGGTAGCGAATGGATTTATAGACTATTACAAAGAGTTGCTTAGTACAAGGAAGCAAGTGCATGATCTGGATCCTATGATATTTCAACAAGGAAAGATTATCCAGCCTACTGATTGGAGCAATATGTTATTAATCCCTTCGAGGAGGAAATAAGGAATGCAGTTTTTTCTATGGGAGATGATAAGAGTCCGGGTCCAGATGGATTTTCTGCAGGATTTTTTAAAGCTTCATGGAGTATTGTCAAAGCAGACTTCTGCAATGCTATTTTAGAATTTTTCAGAACGAGTAAAATGGTGAAACAAGCAAATACAACTTTGATCACTCTTATCCCGAAAAAGCAAGTATGTACATCTGTTCTCGATTATAGACCTATTTCTTGTTGCTCAGTCGTTTACAAAACTATAAGCAAGCTGTTAACTCTGAGGATGCAAGAAGTGCTTCAAAAAATAGTTGGACCCGAGCAAGCTGCTTTCTTGAGAGGTCAGAGTATTCATGAAAATATAGCACTTTCTCAATCTTTAATAAAGAGTTATAATAGGAAATACATAACACCTCGAAGCTTAATGAAGATTGATCTCAGAAAAGCTTTCGATTCATTACAATGGGAGTTTATTGAGAACATGCTAAAAGGCTTTAATTTTCCTGATCAGTTTATCCAATGGATCCTAGCATGTATAACAGGCTCTTGGTTCTCATTGAAGGTCAATGGTTCTTCCCATGGATTTTTTAAAGGTGGGAGTGGGGTTAGGCATGGAGACCTATTGTCTCCATATATATTTGTCTTAAGCATGGAGATATTTTCTAGAAGACTCATGTTAATAACAAAGCAACTTGAAGTCTCCACTACAAGAGATCACATCTTTAGCGACATTTATTATGTTATTAGGCGGCATTTATAAATGCTACGTAAAGTGCTTGCAGCATTTAATCATTTGCCACTAGATTCAATGTAGGGAGAAGTCATTGTGGCATTTATTACAAATGCTGGTAAAGCCTTATATAAACCCTACCATAGATCTTTCATAAATTCAAAAATTTGTTATTTATTTTATTTATTTCATTTGCTTTTTTTTAATTGGTAACCATGTCTTTCCAATTTTGGAGGTTTTTTTTCCTTTCAAATAATATTGTTTTAATTAGACGGATATATCAAAAGTAAATAATTTAAAAAAAAAAAAAAGACAAACATATAAAATAACTGATTTTATAATATTGATAATAGAATTCGTAGATGTCAAGTGACCATTACAATAGCTTTTATGGGTATAAACCCAATTCGTTAAATCTTAATCAAAGGATAACAAAAACGTAAATAGGTACAATCCAAATACCAAAATTTCTATGGTTATATCACTATCAAAATAGCTAAGTAGAAATGGGTAGTCATCCCAAAAAAACCAAAAGCGATTATTGCGGCTACGTATGAGGATTGATCGGTCAATTAAATAAATAACCCTCTCGTATTGATTGGTCAATTAAATAAATGAACCTCTCATGCTTCATCCGCTTGAATATGCAATCCAAAAGCAGCTGAAATTTCAAAATAAAGTCAGTCCTATAAAACATACACCAAGGCTAAAAACCCACTCTTCACCATTAATAACCATATTAACTAAATTCAACTAATAAGTATTTACCTTGCACTCAAAGTATTTTAAACAGAAGAACCTTAATGTTCATTTCACTTAATATGTACTCCCTCTGGTTTTATATGGTCACCATGAAAAAGAGAGTGAATTGTAGAGCATCAGCTCAATTTTATTAGTTCATATCATATCTCATAGCAGATTGGGCAAAAATTCTTCATGGCATTCTGTACTCATGCATGATTATCACGAAGATCAATTCAATTGCAAGACCATGCACTTCTACGAAAACAATGTCATGGAAAGCCCCCAAACATCAGAATTTAACTTGTCCACGATATTCAGAAATATACTAAATAAATAGACATTCAGAAATATACTAAATAAATAAAGCATAGAAAGGCATATGTATTTCATAGTATGAATTAACCAAAAAAAGACAGTAGAAAAGGAGTATGATGTATTTTTATTGCAATAAATAACAAAAAAACCGTTGTCACGCTACCTACTGCTGCAATACGAAATTGGTTATCAACTATCACAATCAAAAGAAAATCATATTCTACGTTGTCTTCCCTAAAAATCTATTATTGAATACATAGCACACACATTGCTTAATGCTTATGAAGCATCATCTCACAATAGGTAGATGATAAGGTGAAAAAGGCGTACCACTGTTTTGGCAATGGAAGAACTTATCCCGACCACCAACCTTAAAATTGATGGATTGAATGAGTAATGAAGTTAGGTTGTCAATTCAAAAGTAAAATTACATGCTATAGGTAATACAATGGGAGAAGAGTTGATAATTGAGATAGCCAACCTAAAAATCTGGGGACAATCACAATGAAACTGTTTCTTATATGTGTGTCTGAAAAGCAAACAATAAGCACCATGAGAATGAAAGACAATAATAAAACTAATCGCTTTTACTAAATAATAGCAAAAAAGAAAAGCAATACCTCATCATCATAGAATCTGCGAACCTCAAAGAAGTACTCTCCCATGTTAACCCCACACTTCGATCAAGCCTTTACAACCTGCGCATACACATTAGTAAAGAGTGTCCAATATAATCTCGAAACTTGACGGGAATAAAAGGTGAAATTTTGAATCAAATATGGAAATTCAATGTGTTTCAGCAAGAGGTTGCATAGCCTTGTCCAGGTATAACTGTACATCAGAACGAAATCTAATTCACAGCAAAAGA
Organism: Agrostemma githago; assembly: GCA_958450325.1. Classification (NCBI taxonomy): domain Eukaryota; kingdom Viridiplantae; phylum Streptophyta; class Magnoliopsida; order Caryophyllales; family Caryophyllaceae; genus Agrostemma; species Agrostemma githago. Next base: position 42,679,944 of record OY288245.1, read on the forward strand.
AGAATTGTTCTTATACCCAGCTAAGCATGAATAGATGTGTATTAAAAATTCACATGTGGCTACCACAATGGATAGAGGAATAATTTGTGACCTCATTTTGAGGTAGTTAACACTTAACATGGCCACTTGGGTATATTTTTAAGTATATATGTTAAACTTAATATTTAGGTTAGGTAATTAGTCTAAGTATAGGTGAAACTATTCGAGGATTGAGTCGATAGAGTCATCAAATGAATTTAAGAAATGGTCTAACATACTCCATTAATTTGAATCCCAGTAGTATATGAACAAATTATTGTTCTCGTGACTTTTATATGAGAAGCTTTTGAACTCGCTAATCGACAATCCTGGTAGCTACTATATTTTAAATTTAGAAAACAATATTAATCTGTGATTAATTATTTATACTCCGTATCATTTATAGGTCGTGAGTAGTTTCAAAACATGAGACTTTGACATCACAAAAATTAAAAACCACAATATTTAGTTTAATTGTTTGATAAATATCTCAATTTATTTTGACTAGCCTACGCATAAAACCTTATGTTTCACATAACCTAGCAACTTATATGGAAAAGTACATACAATACTAATGTACTTGGACCATACATACCGTACTTACGTGAAATGAAATATTAAATTGATCTTGAATCAGTGATATTGAAAGGGGGAAGAGTGGCAGAAACCCAAGTTGTGAGTGTAATTGAGCTACTAATGAATGAGCTAATCAAACTAGATGGTATTGTGGCTGATGGGGAAATAATTTTTCAGTTATTTTGATTAGCTACTAAGTGATTACAGGCCAAATGAATGAGCTAATCAAAATTTTGATGCTAATGTTTTCATACTTACTAGATGGTATTACACAAACACTAAGCTACAAACACGACAAAACCCCAATTACTGTCAGAACAAATAAGAACTTATGGTATTAATACATACCAGCAAAAACAGTCAGATGTTTAAAGAGACACATACACCAAATTGCATGTGTTTTGTGTAATATGCCGTGGGATTCCACCTAATTTTATTCACATTGGAATCCTTGCACGATTTGCACTACCAAAATCTCCTTTATAATTTGTCTCCCTTAATTTTACTATTATAATTAATTAACTTATGGGTCCAAATTTTGGCACAAAATTACTGTCATCAATAATCAGTCATATTAACACACAAAAACCCTAAATTAAAAGTAATAATTCAATTTCGAATCAGCTAAATTGATGGATTGAACAAGAATCAACAAACAAAAACTAATAATAACATAAATTAGCGCGGGACGAGAAACCAATACGATTTCTCTAGGATTGACGAAAACCAATAAGAAGAGAAAACACGAACCTGCGGGACGAAAAATAGGATTGAACAATAGCAAGGTTGACTGGATTTCTCTTGGATTGATAATAACAGAATTGATCGGGGTAGTTGAAGGATTGAACGTCTATTCTTGAATTAGGTTTTTAGTTTTCTGATTTGAACAATTGAGTTTTACGTTTTAGGTTTAGGTTTATGTTTCTGGGTTATTCCGAAAAGTATAAGACTGGTGATGTTTGGTATTGAGAAAGGTAGAGCTTGCTAAAGTTAATTTAGTTTAGGCAGCATTTGATTTATTTGCAAGTTTATTTGTCAATTAAGATGAATTAAGGTGACATTTCAATATATGCTATTAAATAAATGCTGCCTAATAATTAATCTCTTGTAGTGCTCCTTTCATCCGAAGTGTCGAAAAGTAAATTTGAACCATCTAATTTTTGCTGATGACTTGATGGTTTTCATGCGAGGAGATACACCATCTGTTAAGGCTGTATTGGTTGCATTGGATAGATTTTGTTATGGAATCTGGTCTAATGGCGAATAGAGAGAAAACTAGTATATTCTTTGGGGGTGTTTGTGATGATATTAAGCAAGAGATCATGGAGGTTACTGGATTTGCACAAGGTGAATTTCCTTGTAAGTATCTTGGTATTCCTCTAAATGATACTAACAACAGGCTTGAGCATTACATGGGGCTTATTCATAAGATTCAGGACGCTATGACTAGCTGGTCTGCTAGCTGCTTGTCCTATGCGGGTAGAATCCAACTCCTAAACTCTGTGGTATTTGGCCTCATGAATTATTGGAGTGTCAACGCGCTGCTACCAATAAATGTCAATACGAAAGTGAAGCAATTATGTAGGAATTACTTTTGGACTGGTTCTTTAAATTCAAGAAAAATTATTTTTAAAAGTTGGGATAGTATATGCTCTCCTTGGGAAGAGGGAGGATTTAATGTCAAGAATTTGCAAGCTTGGAACAAAGCACTAATGTGTCATTGGATATGGAAACTAATGGCTCCAACAGGAGGAGTATGGAAAGAATGGATTCAGAAATACATCATGGAGGGTCAAAGTGTTTGGAATCTGCAGCCTAAAGAAAGATTTACTGCTACACTAAAGAGCATGCTAAGAGTAAAAGATTTTATGTTGGTTCAAACAGGTAATGCTAAGAATGCAGCTGATATGCTGAACAGTTGGGCTAAGAATGAGAAATTTTGCATTAATTCAGCGTATGAATGGTTCAGAAGTAAGAATGTTCGGCAGAGATGGCTTGGTACATTGAAGGGGAAGCATGTTATTCCCAAGCAAAGTATTATAGGTTCGCTAGCAGCTCAGGGATGCTTGGCAACAATGGATAATTTGCAGCAACGGGGGCAGTATATCCCGAACAGATGTGTGCTATGTAAGAGAGCAGCAAAGTCGCATCAACACTTGTTCTTTAGGTGTGAATATGCTAATGTCATATGGCTAGAGCTATTGAATTGGATGGACATTGAGGGCCGAAGTTCAGACCTAATCACAGAGCTGAAATGGGGACAATCAAGAGGAGCAAGGAAGCATTGGAAGCAATTATGGTTCAGGTCCGCACTTGCAGCAATTGTGCATTGCATATGGAAGGAAAGAAATGCGAGAATCTTTACTGATACAGCAAGAACTCACCAACAGTTGATTCAACACATTAAGTTTGAAGTTGTTACTAGATTAAGAAGTAGAGATCATTGTATACATAGGAGATTTATATTGTGATTACATATAGATACATGTTATAGGGGATATTGTTTTTTGTAAGGCTAGTCTCTTTATTTGCCCTCAATGGATGAATAAAAGAGTCATAAAATTCTTGCAAATAATAATAATAATAATAATAATAATAATAATAATAATAATAATAATAATAATAATAATATCAGGTTTCATATCACCCAAAGTGTAAGGGGGTAGGACTTACCCATCTTATATTTGCGGATGATCTCATGATATTTACTAGAGGGGATGTGCCCTCGGTTATGGCAGCAATTGAAGAACTGAATACGTTCGCGGCTGTGTCTGGGTTACATGTTAACAAAGAGAAAACTAATATATTCTTCGGAGGAGTTTCGCCTGAAATTTAGCAACAAATTGTGTAGGTTTCTGGTTTCTCCCGTGGCAGCTTTCCTTGTCGTTACCTAGGTTTGCCTCTCAATGATATTAATAATAGGCTAGTTCATTATAATGGCTTAATTAATGTTATAAGGAATGTGCTATGCAGCTTGTCTTCCAATAGTCTGACATATGCTGGACGAGTGCAGATTATTACTCCATTTATTCTGGGATCATGAATTATTGGTGTTCCAATGCGATATTGCCTAAGAATGTCACTGATAAATTAGTCCAAATCTGTAGAACTTACTTCTAGACAGGAGGGAAAGAGGATCGTGGAACCTACTATAAGAGCTGGGACAGTATGCGTGCGCCTTGGGTGGAGGGTGGCTTCAACATAAAGGACATTTCTGCTTGGAATAAAGCTTTAATCAGTCAATGGTTATGGAAAATTCTGAATGGGAAAGGGGGATTATGGGGCAAATGGATTAAATACTATATTTTGGGAGATAAATCTGTTTAGGATCTTGATAAGCAAGACCGATACACTACTGCATTTAATAGTGTGCTGAAGATCTGGGATGAAATACGAGTTGTTGAAGGGGGAGAGGAAGAAACAGCAGCGAGGGTGAAGAGTTGGCACGATATTCAAGGATTCCATGTTAGCAAAGCTTATGAGTGGTTTCGAAGGAAGTATGATAGCTATAGATGGTTGTGTTTGCTACAGGGATCATCCATAATCCGAAAGCAAGGAATCATTGCATCTATGGCGATTCAAAGAAAGCTTACTACTATCGACAATATGAGGAAGCGTGGTATATATATTACTAATAGGTGTGTTCTTTGTGGAATATAATGAGACTCATGTACATCTTCTTTTCAAATGTAAGTATGCACAGGGTATATGGCGGCAGCTTATAGATTGGTTGAATATTGACGAAAGATCTTCCGACTTACTTACGAAACTGAGGTGGAGTGTAGCTCGGTTGCGGAAAAAACATTGGAAGAACGATTGGTATCGTAGCATGATTGTGGCAGTGGTTTACCATCTCTGGATTGAACGGAACATGAGGATTTTTATGGTTGCTGAAAGACCTGGACATGCTTTGGTTCATCAAATTAAATTTGAAGTTCTTGCAAGATCTACAAATAGATGTTCTAGCACTAATATGATGCATTGAAGAAAGATTGTATATTTATAAGGGTTTTATCTTTGTAAGATTAGTCTCTTTTTTGTCCTATATGGATGAATAAGAGTCATAACTTTTCTTGCAAAAAAAATAATTATAGATTAAACATGAGAAACCTAATACTTTGACTAAAAGTCCTACTGACTTTTCTGGTGGTAGTCTACAGGATCCTATACCCCCTGATAAACAATGAAGATTGCCTCATGGAATATTAGGGGTTTCAATGATCCTATGAAACATAGTGAGGTTAAGGAGTTTTTCTTCTCTAATACGTTGGACATTCTTGGACTCTTGGAGACCAGGGTTAAACAGAATAATGCCCATAGAATAATCCTTAATAACTTCAATAATTTGGAAGTTCTTACTAACTACTCTCACCACTACACTGGCAGAATTTGGTTGATCTTTAACCCTAATACTGTTAAGATCTCCAATTTATTCTTTTTTGATCAAACTATCTCGGGTTTGGTTCATCATATTGAAACTAAGTCTCGGATGAGAGTTAGTATGGTGTATGGTGACAATGATGCTACAACTAGAGAAGGTTTATGGGAGTCTTTACAAAGATTGAGGGATAATAATCCTTGGCTCGTTTTGAGGGACTTTAACATTGTTAGAAGTCCTGAGGAGAAGCTAGGCTCTAACCCTCCTTCTCTTAGAGATATGTTGGCTTTTAATGACTGTCTTTCTGCTTGTTTGCTTGATGATCTTAGTAGTTCGGGTTGTGACATGACTTGGACTAATAAGCAAGTTCCTTCTGATAGGGTTTGGTCTAAGTTGGACAGGGTACTGGTTAATCCCACTTGGCTTTCTACATTTCCTAACTCATCTGCTATTATTTCTGAGGCAGGAATTTCAGACCATTCACCAATCCTGGTGCAGGTTATGAAGGATCATCCAACAAGGAAGGCCTTTAGTTTCCTGAATTGTTGGATATCACACCTTGATTTTCTACCTGTTGTTAGGCATGCCTGGAATAGTAAAATTAAAGGCTCTCCTACTTTCAAATTTTTTGGTAAATTGAAACTAGTTAAGAAGGCTCTCCAAACTTTGCATAAAGAATATTTCTCCAATGTATCTGATAGGGTTATGAGGGCTAAGCAGGATCTTCTAGATTGTCAAGGAAAACTGCAGGCATCTCCTTTTTCCCCTGGTCTTATAATTGAAGAAAAGGCTTTTTATACTTTATATAGCAATTTGAAAGGGGCTGAACTTGATATGCTCAAACAAAGAGCCAAAATACAAGACCTTCAACTTTCTAATTGCTCTACCAAGTATTTTTTTTTTTTTTTTTTTTTTTTGCAAAATAGCTGAAAGAAGGAATGCTCAAATGGTGGGTGCTATTCAAGATGTAGATGGAGTAATTCATGAAGCTACAACTGATGTAGCTAATGCTTTTCAGAACTATTATCAAACTCTTTTGGGGCAGGAGAAGGAGGTTACATCAGTGGACACACTTATTATGCAAGGTACTTGTGTCTCTGAAGATCAAAAAGGAAAGCTCATATCTCTTATCACTGAAGAGGAGATAAAAAATGTTGTTTTTGTTATGGATTCAAATAGCAGTCCTGGATAGGGATGTCAATGGATCTCGGATCCTACCCTGATCCTGGGATCCAATACTTTAAGGGTAGGATATGGATCGCAGTATTTTTGGATCCTGAGGATAAGGATCGGAACCTGATCCTTTTAAAAATAAAAGGGTCGGATAAGGATCCCGTTTACAAGATCCTGATCCGACCCTTATCCTACCCTTTTATTTGTTTGGCTTATATGTTTCTTTTATATCTTCTTATTTCATGATGTCGGTGACATAGTTGATGATGATGATATGGAACATGAATCATCAAATTGATGAATAATGAAGAAATAGTAGTTGTGGACTTGTGTTTCTTGTGGTCTTTTGGACTTAGTTTCTTTTGAGTAATGTATTTTGGATAATTGATCTTTGTGGTTGTACGGAATAGTGTAGTAGCGTTATCTAAACTCTAAACTCCATTTAAAGTTGTTTGAACATTGTATAATTATTGGTTGCTTAAACCCTTTAAATGGTCTAAATTTAAATGATTACCTAAGGTGAGAATATAATATAAATAATAAATGAACTTAAAAATGGAAAGATCCTGATCCAATCCTGATCCGATCCTGATCCTTAGGATCCGGATAAGGATCCTATAATTTTGGACCCTTAGGATAAGGATCGGATCCGGATCCAAGGGGAGAAATAAGGATAAGGATCTGGATCCTATAGGATCCGGTCCAGATCCTACCCTTTGACATCCCTAGTCCTGGAGTGGATGGGTTTCCAGCAGGGTTTTATAAAGCTGCTTGGAGTGTGATCAAAGGGGATTTTTGCAGAGCTGTTATGAGCTTCTTTCAGAAAAGTCACATGGCTAAGCAAGCTAACTCTACCTCGATCACCTTAATTCCTAAGAAGAAAGAAGCCTCATCTGTCATGGAATTTAGGCCCATATCATGCTGTACAGTCTTTTATAAGACAGTAAGCAATCATTGCTAATAGACTCAAACATATTCAGCCTGATATCATAGGGGAAGAGCAAGCAGCATTTGTAAAAGGCAGAAATCTGTTTGATAACGCTCTCCTGTCTCAAGCTTTGGTAAAGGCTACACAAGAAAATACATTACTCCTAGATGTATGGTGAAGGTTGGCATTAGAAAAGCATTTGATTCTTTACCATGGAGATTCATTGATGAAATGCTTACTAAGCTTGGCTTTCCTCCCATCTTTATCTCTTGGATCATAGGATGCATTTCTAATCCTTGGTACTCCTTCAAGCTAAATGGGGGAGTTCATGGTTTTTTTCAAGGTAAGAGTGGAATCAGACAAGGGGATCCTTTGTCCCCTTATCTATTTGTATTAAGTATGGAAGTTTTTTCCAGATTGATGAGGAGAATAGGGACCTTGGATCGGGTCTCTTTTTATCCTAAATGTTGTAGGCTTAATCTTACTCATCTTATTTTTGCTGATGACCTCATGATTTTCACTAGAGGGGATGTACCTTCAGTTAAGGCAGTTAAGAGTGTTTTGGATTCTTTTGGTTCTATGTCTGGATTGAGAGCAAACCTTGAGAAAACTTGTATATACTTTGGAGGTACCAGTTCTCTGATTCAGCAGGAGATACTCGATTGTACGGGATTTACTTCAGGTTCCTTTCCCTTTAGGTACCTTGGAGTCCCACTTAATGATGCAACAATCAAGGTCTCCATGTTTGACTCTCTGATTATTAGAGTCCAACAGTCTATACAGCATTGGTCAACTAAACTCCTTTCCTACGCGGGTAAAGCTCAACTGATAAACTCAGTTGTTTTTGGTTTGCAAAATTTTTGGTGTTCTAGCATTCTTCTTCCCAAGGTTGTGGTCAAGTCAGTTAAGAAACTCTGTAAGGATTTCTTCTGGGGTATTCAACCAGGTGCCAGGAGGTTAATTCTCAAGAAATGGGATGATATTTGTAAACCTTGGTCTGCAGGGGGCTTTAATATTAAGAGTTTGGAAGCCTGGAATAAAGCTCTCCTTACTAAGTGGATTTGGTCCATGTTTAAAGCTCCTGATAGCATCTTGAGTAAATGATGTCAATGTTATATTTTGAATAACTCGTCCATTTGGACAGTGTGTTCTAAGGAGTATTTTCCCTCAGGGATAAAGAATATTCTCCTAGTTCGTGATGAATGGATCAACAGAAGTGGTTCCCTTCAGGATGCTCAAAAAGTCATCCTCAGTTGTGTCTATAATGGAAAATTCAAAGTTTCAGCAGCTTATGACTTCTTCTTAAGGACAATTCACCTCAGTTCTGGAGTAAAGCTCTGGCTTCATCAATTATTGTTCCAAGTCATCGCATCATCACATCTCTGGCTGCACAGAATAAGCTACCGACAGTGGATAAGATTCAAGCAAAGGGGTTCCAATTGGCTAACAGGTCACCTCTATTTCAAATGTAGCTTTTCTAAATCAGTCTGGCATCAAATCTTGGTCTGGTTAGATATTCCATTGCAACTGATGGTCTCCTTGCTGGCTTGAGATGGATATCTCAGTCAAGTAAGAAACATCACTGGAAGGCGGATTGGTATAAAGCAAGTGTGGCTGCTGCAGTTTATTTGATCTGGAAGGAACGAAATGCAAGGGTTTTTGGGCTGACTTCTATTACAGTTGATAACCTGATTCATCATTTGAAGTTTATAATTTCAGTTAGATTCCTCTTGTATAAATCTAGTCCTAAGTATAAAAGGGCTTTAGATAGAATTGTTGTTTTGGCTAGCTAAAACAATAGTATGCTGGATCTTTTTCAAATCTTGTAATTTCATTAGCATCTAATGAAATGACACTCCCTCCGTCCTTTATGTTCTTCTCGTTTCAATATAATACCCCTCACAAATCTTAAAAAGCGGGAAGAAACATAAAGCACGGAGGGAGTATCTTTTTGCAAAAAAAAAATAATAGATTAAAATTTAAAAAAAGTATAAAAATGTAATCATATTAAATAATTATATATTTTAAATTAATCAAAAATATATTAACAATATTATATAAATATTTCAAGAAAATGAAAAATGCAAAATAAAAACAAAAAGAAAAAAGTATCCAAAATCAGGTTAACTACACTTAGGTTAACAATTAACCGAAGATGCAAAATTACTAAACTAACCCTAGACAAATCACCTTAGGTTTGCCACGTGGCGCGATATGGTTCGTTGTGTATGAAAATTCCATACACCGCGTGTAAGTGTAGCCTTTTCGCACTCGAAAAGTTCTTGTTTTATATATTGATTAGTGGGACCACGTTTATTAAAGACAAGTATTTTAGTAGTAAACTTTCTAAACTTGCTTTCTTTAAATTATGGATTTTTGAGCAAATTAAACTTTGTTTAAATATTTTGTAAACATGTGTTTATAAACAAATACTTTTACAAATCGATATCAACTCTATCCAATTACAATATTTTGAAAATATAAGTTGTAGTAAACCAAATTGAATTAGGGGTGATTCTCAATAAATTGACCACTCAGGGGACTAAAAATTGTCCCTTAGTTTAATTGATTAAAACTTGGTTAAAAATTAAATGGTCATAATAATCATTTGACTTATTAACCATGTTCGTTAACCAAATCCCGACTTACAAATAGAGGCACACCCATTAAGGAGACCAATAATTGATTGTGTGTTATGTGGTTACAAATATAATTATTTTCAAGAATTTAAATGGAATTTAGATGGATGACACATGTAACATTTTTAAATAGATTCAAATGATTTTATATTTTATTGGACATTTTTAGGACTTAATTCGAAATCTCTTTCAGCGGAAAAGCGGATTGTTTCTATTGTGTACGAGATAACTTGGAAGAATAACGCTTAACTTAACCATATAAAACCATTCGTAACGTACAAAAAGGTCTTTGGCTGCTCTTGTCATTGACTCGAGAGTAGGTGCGAGTGTGGCCATACTTTAGGTGGGGACCTCATCAGTCTCATACGTGTTAGGTGGATCGCACCCGGGTTTCCATGAGTCGACCATTGGAGCATGGCTGCGGGGATAACCAGCCCGGTGGTGAGTAGTCCATGGTGCGTTAACAACCTCACGTATCCGGCATTCGACCCTGGAGATGAGAGGACGAATTTTATTTTAAACATGTTTATGTCACCACGGTAAACAGGGGTAATAATGTAAGACTCTTATATCGGTGTGATTGGCGATATATTATTATCGGACAAGTTTCGAATATGAAATTTATTCGGGATTTGTACAGTGATTGGCCGGTATACCGTGATAAAACTTTCCAAAAAAGATAACATGGCACATAAAATATTCTTATGATTTCTCAAAATGATTATGTGTTATTGGTTTTGGTATTGTGTATCGATATTGGATATCTTATTTACTTAATATTTTATTCATTTTAAATTTTGATAATTTACCCACTGACGATTTGTTTTTCTACGAAATTCTGTTAAAATATTAAATCGTCAGATTAGTGGGACAGACCATTCCTCAAACGGGCGAAGCTGGAGATAGCTGAAGATGAGACTTGATGTATTTCTATTTCATCATAGATTGTTAGAAATAAATGTAATATTTAAATACTTTCATAATTATTATATTAAGTAATTGAATTGGTTGAGAATAGTAATGACTCGGATATGTATCATGTCTTTCGTTGTTTCTCATTATAGACTTATTGTATAGTCTGGAAAATTCGGGTTGTTAAATGAGACCGAGGAGTTATAGGAAGATGCTCTTTCATGCCTCAGCGCGTCTGTTGTGGTATCTGGGTGAGAGACTAGTTTGCCGGTGTCTCCATGATTGGTTCTGGGTTCCCATTGATCCTCCAAGAACGATGTTGAGGCTTCCTACCGTTGTTGAGGCTCGATAGGGTAGGGACGGTGATGGAGGAGATGCGCTGCTGGTGCCTAATGCCTCATCATACGTGTCACAAGTCTGTCGGAGATTGGCTTGCCATCGTATTGTGGTAAGTTTTGATTTGTTTTCATTGGTTTTGAGATACTCTTGGTTTAATGCCAGATGACAGATCCAACTGATGTTATTCAGTCCTCATACTTTCCCTTGATGTTGCTCAGGGTAGATGCGTTGGGGGTGGAGTACATTGAGCCTCTACCTTCCTGTTTCGTGGAGCAACTGGATGCGGGGATGGAATGGCGTGACTCATTGTAGACACCCACATTTTGACCGCCAGGTGTCTATAGTAGGTCCCGCCAAACACCCGATGATGATAGGACGCAAACGTGCTTTAATGGGCTCGGATATGGGCTCGAAATCATGGACATTTGGTTTAGGCTTATTACGGAGTACAAATCTCACAAAACGGACCTCAAATTCAGGCCTAGTGGGTCGTTTCGAGTCAAATAAGACTAATTTGGGTCGATTCCGACACCGGGGGTAAAACCGTCTTTTAGCGACCGAGTCAAACCCGGTCAAAGATATTTTTTCCCGAGTCACACGAGCTGGCCGTGACACTACACGGCTGATTCGGACTCAAACACCAAAAAATCAGCCTTCACAAATATTAAACAAATCCGTTTAAGGATAGAATTCGATCTCAAGTAGGAATTCTATCCGAAAACCGAATCAGACATCAACCGAGCATCAAAATACTCGGCCGAGATACCCCAAGACAGACGAAATACCTCCCCACCAGCCGAGACTTTTGGCTTCTTCACCAAGAAACGAGAAGTTTATTCCCTTACGAACTCTCATATTTCCTATCCAAACCGGTGTTTCTTGTCACACAAGCAAGACCACCTCGATTCCTATAAATAGGACATCCCGTCCAACACAAAAATAAGGTTTTTAAGACAGAAAAATACCGGAAAAATCACAAATTTTCAGCAGCCAAAAACGACGTCCAAAATCCCGACGTAATCCTGAAATAGTTCCAAAAATCCGACGAAACCAATCCCGTCCAAACCGGCCGAATCCACGCCTCACACACACACAAAAACGCTCCAAAAACCGACACCTTAACTCACCCGCATCATCTCGACGCTCCTGTGCCTAAGCCACCGTTCGACGAGCCTTATACCGAGAAACTAAAGCATGTAGGTTGAGGGTGTAAATCAAACCCGATTCTTCCCTTTTCTCTCCCTCTTTCTCACGTTTTTTTTTATTATTATTATTTTCATCGATCGTCTCAAATTTATTACGGGTCATTCGCTGCATCATATTTTTATTTATTTTCGACGATAAAAACTATCTTTTATAACGTTCTTAAAATACGATACCGATTCTCTAATCGAATATCGTACCTACAAGAACTAAATTAAATCGATTTTCGTTGATGCTAATAAAATCATAACTTTTTTTTTAAAATTCGATGATTTTTAACGCGGAGAAAATTAACATCTTTTTTTCGTTCAAAATTCTTTTTTTCACCTTTTCGTTCAAAAACTAACTTTTTTTAACTTTTTCTAAAAACATTCTAACTTTTTGATTTTGATTTCATAATCAAATATCGAATATGACGAATATCGAAAATATGAATCGGGCATAAATTAATCTATATTTGTACGCGATTTATAAGAATTAACGGTTTTCAAACAAAAAAAAAAAAAAACCGGCAGACCACCACGCGGGTCGCGCGGCGGCCAGGCGACCCGCGCGGCGGCCTGGTTCGCCCGGCCTCCTTTTTCTCGTTTCTTCGCTTTTCTATTTTAATTCCTTTCGAACATTATATTAAAATGCGACTTTCGCGACATATTTTAATAAATACTTTTTTTCGACCTCGGTCAACACGTGTTAATCAATCACGTGTCATAAACCTTTTCTAAAAATCATGCATATTTATTATTTATATCTTTATTCAATTTATTCATCGTTACTAACTCGTTTTCTCGTGTTTGTAGCAATTTATTTGTTTTTATCGTTTTATTAGACTAAAACGAACTTCACATGCTAAAATAACTTTGATGTTATTAGTTTAATATGCATAAAACGACTTAGCAACCCACTTTATTTTTCTCACATGCTTAGGAAAATAATGTTTGCATATCATTCAACCGTCGAACTAACCCGTGTACACCAAAAACGAACGATATCTTAGTAAAGGCCGCTAAGTGCGGGCGGGGTTGGGTGTTCTTAGTGAACTTCCCAACACGTACCCTCACCCCTTACTCAGAACCATGGTTTCCGGATGTCCGAATCCATTGGCAACGAGAGTCATTCAGTACACGGTATCCGATAATGTCGGTATCGGTATCGTAAGGCAAAGGGACGAGCCCAATAAACTCTGACATCGGAAATGGGCCGTATTTTGTATACGGCCCACTACGACATAGAGTGGGCTCGAATGGTTCCGAATAACCATAAAATTCGGTGGCGACTCCTACTTCGATTTAAAATTTCAATTTGACCATCTCATATGGAGATTCATTCGCCTCCCCAAACCCGCGCGTGGCCGCGTCGGGGTGGACCTATGTCATGTCCACAATTTGGCGACTCCGCTGGGGATTAACTGATGAGTCACTTACCATCGGCATCCCTAGGGTGAGACTCGAAAAGAAATCGTTCGAATAGTAATGTACACGTTTTAGTTCAATGGGCCATGCATAACCCAATCTTTCCCGGGCCGGTTACTTGTGACCGACGTCCCACTATACCACGGTGCGTTCCCACTTGGACCCACTAAAGACATCGATGGTGGAACTCGTTTAGGTTTTGCGGCATGTCCTAAGACCCACTCGGCTTAGGGGGTCTGTCCTCAGTACGAGAAAGCCATCGTTGTTGGTATAGACCCTATTAGACCGACCGAGACTTAGACTAGGAGCATACATGGTGTCGTTATACTGTTTCCGTGACTACATGCTACTTGGTCCATGTCTCATCTTTTTTTTTCAAAAAACCGTGTTTTCAAAAAAAAAACTTGCACCTTTTTTCGAAAACCACCCATTTTTCAAACCCGGAAAGCTGCCGAATTTAGGACTTATGATTTTGACTCAAAATAGCCTATTTTTAGCCGGTATGCTGTTCAAACCTTTTCAAAAATTCAAAACTCGGCCCGATAAACCTTTTTTACGATTTTCAAAAAAAGATTGGGCCGTCCAACCCGACTTTGCTCGGGCTTTTCAAATTCAAATCTTCTTTTCAAACCTTCTTCTTCTTAGGACTTCCCGTATTTAGCAGTGTCGGGTCTTGTCATAAGTAGTAAGAGTCTATAGCGTCGAAACTTCGTCGATCTTACATCACGGGTTTCCACCCCATCCCAAGTCCGCCTTATTAGTCAAGGCACGGCCCACCTATGTAGGACAAACTCCTACAAAGGGAAGCCCACTTACACAAATCGAGTCCAAAGTCTGGGGATTAGCACACGTAGGTCTTTCTTCGAACGGGACTAGGCCCACTATGCCGAAATCCTAAAGAAAGCCCACCATTCATGAGTCACCCGTCTAGGAGTCGGTTTAGTCCGTTTCCGAGTCTAGTCGTTTTCTCGGGATGCACCTTTCGATCTGGGTCCGATTCTGATTACACGGTGTTCTTACAGACAGGCCGCCTCACACCCGAACCATGACTAAGGACGCTATCGATCAACTGAGCACTTCGTTGGCCAAGATCCAAGAGCAACTTGACCAAATTAGGGGTGATCAGATCGCCATCGTTACCCGGGTCAGCGCCATCGAACAAGACAAGCCCAAGGACGGAGATGAAGCTCATGGGCCATTAGCCGAATTGACTAGCGCAGTCATCAAATTGCAAGAGCAGGTCCATTTGTCGACCCATAACTCGATCCATACGGAGAATGCTCGAACTTACTCTCCCCTAACCGACCAATTGCCCGCCAACCTTAACTTAACGGGCCTCCCGATGTTTGATGGAACAGAAGACCCGATATTACATATCCGGGCCTTCAAGGAGTTTATGGCCCTAAAAGGAGTCAAGTCAGACATGTTCAAGCATCTGTTTGCCTCCTCGCTAGAGAAACACCCGAGAGCCTGGTTCTATAGGCTCGATTCCAAGAAGTACAAGTCTTGGGACGACGTGGCAACGGAATTCGCCCGGAACTACGCCGACAATACGGAGATCCAAACCACCATGCGCACCCTGGAAGTAATGGCCCAGGAACCAAAGGAAGGGTTTACGAAGTACCTTCAACGCTGGAGGGCTGAAAGTGTCAAACTGGTCGATAAGCCCAGTGAAAAAGTCCTAGTTGAAGCCTTTGTCAAGAATCTCCTGCCCGCCTACCGGATCCATCTCCGGTACGCTATCATACCTAGCTTCGCGGTCCTAACTGAAATGGGAACGAGAATCGAGGATGATTTAAGGATGGAAAGCCTCACTAAGGCCTCCACCAAAGGATACCAAGGGGCCAGCTCATCAACAAGCAAGCCCGCATCCACCGCTGCCACTCGTAGCATTTTTGACGAGGTAAATCTACTTGATAACCCGTCCAAGAAGAATACGCCACCCCGAGTATTCACCGACATAGGTACTACCTATGCGAATGCCTTACAAAGGCTTTCATCAAAAGGCCTCATCGCCCCGATAGGCCCAACACCCGATCCTCCAGCTGAGCGTCGCTCCAAATTCTATGATGCTCAGGCCTACTGCAAATACCATCAGGGTAAGGGACACGATACCGAGAAATGCTGGAAACTGAAGCATCTTATCCAGGATCTCATCGAAAGCGGGAAAATCCCTTTACCCGGAGGTAAGCCCAACAACAAGGACAACCCGTTGGCCACCCACGCTATCTTCCCCGGAGAGGTTATAGACTGCTCACACCTCATTTCCCCGCTTACCCCACAAATCAACGGGATCTGGTGTGATGATGAAGACGACGTTTATCTCACTAAGGGAGAAGCAGTCCCTATCACATCTGAGGAGATCCAGAAGGTTAAGTCCAAAGCCTTAACCAGCAGTCAAGCCCTCATCACCACCGAACCGTCGTCCAAAACGGAGATTGTCCCGGAGGAGCCGCCAACTACTGAAAAGGCTCTAGTAAAGCAGCTGAGCAAGACTCGAGTTGACCTCTCTATATGGCAACTCCTAGTTAGCTCTCAAGAACATCGAGAGGCACTCACTAAGGCCCTCGATCAAGTCAAGATCGACTCTATGGCTACTCCAGCTGAAATGGTAGCCACGGTTCTGCCCCACCTAAAGGGGAAAGCAAAAGAAGAAGGCCCGCTCATCACCTTCTCCAATGCTGATCTGCCATCATTTGGGCCAGCCCACAACATGGCTCTCTACATCACGGTAATCTACCGTGGAAAATATCTGCCCATGACCCTTATTGACGACGGGTCCGCAGTCAACGTCCTTCCCTTAAGGACCGCCAAAGCCCTTGGTATCACCGAGGCCGACTACATTCCTACAACCCAAACTATCCAGGCTTTCGACGGGAGTCCAAAGTCCGTAGTCGGGGCCGTAAAACTCACTATCATAACGGGCCCGATAGAGAAGGAGCTGGAATTTCAAGTGATTGACGTAACCTCTTCCTTTAACCTTCTTTTAGGAAGACCCTGGATCCACTCGACCAGGGCTGTGTCCTCTACTCTGCATCGGAAGATCAAGCTACCTTTGCACGATACCGTCATCACTCTAGAAGCCACGCCTATGACTGTGGCCAACTGCAACACATCGGGCCGCACCGATCTTTGGGGGTTCGATTTCATAGGGGCCATCGAAGAAGAATACCTTTTCCGACCCTACTTTACTATTAGCATGGACCGGATGTTACAAAATCTGGGCTTCTTACCAGGGGTCACGTCAAGGCCCGATCTCCCTGCAGGAAAAATCCTTGAAGTCCTCGACAACGGGATAGTTCAAACCGGTCTGGGCTACACCCTAACCCCAGAGAATATGGGCCAAACTGGAACCGGTAAAGTCATCTTCGTCACGCCGGTGTTCGAGTCCGCCCAAACGGGCCTATATCGGCCTCCAACCACACGCCCTGGGACCCACTTGGCCCAGGTCTGCAACTACATACCCGACGACATCTTCGCTCTTGTCCAGTCCGAAGATGCTAAGAATGCTGAACCCGCGCTGGGGTTACTTGTCGGGGAGGAGCTCGCGACCCCAACACCGAAGGAGGAGCTAGTTAGCCTCATTCTCCGCAGCCGCACATTCGATCCATCCAAACTGATCTCGGATGTTAGATCCGGGACAGGTAAGAGAGCCTGGAGAAAGACTGTCAAGTGGACTGACAGTCAAGGAAGGACTTTCAAGCTTATCACAGGAGAAGGAGAAATGCCAGAATCTGAGTCTGAGTCTGAGTCAGAGTCCGAGTCAGAGTCTGAGATTGAGTCTAGTGAGTCCGGTGCTAGGATCGGTCCTGTAACTCCCCCTCTCCCTTTAGCTGTTCCTGGTGCTTCGGGGTCTGTCCCGGGCACCCTGCCTATCCCGCCACTGACTAGCGATCAGATGGCAGCTCTTTTCGAACTTTTCTCTCAATTTATGAATAATAACAACCGTTCTGCTTACGACTTGTCTCATTTTCAAAAATTCCTAAATTTTCAAAATTTTCTGTGTAATGACATTGAGAAACCCGACGAACAGGTATCCTTACCTCCACATCTAATCGAGCAACTAGAGTAGAGGGAATCCCACAATCCGGTAATCGAAGAAACCGAATCTATCAACGTGGGAACAACCTTAGAACCTCAGATGCTTAAGATAGGGTTATCTCTAGATCCCAGGGAGAAGCAACAATTCATTGATCTCCTTCAAGAGTTCAAAGACGTCTTCGCATGGTCCTACAAGGACATGCCGGAGATAGACCGCGAAATAGCCGAGCACCATATACCGATCAAGGAAGGGTTCAAACCGGTTAAGCAAAAACTCCGACGCATGAGGCCCGAATGGTCCCTCAAAGTCAAGGAGGAAGTCGACAAACAATTCAAGGCTGGGTTCATACGAGTCTCCGAGTATCCAGATTGGGTTGCAAACATCGTACCGGTCCCTAAAAAAGACGGTAAAGTGCGTGTCTGCGTGGACTTTCGGGATCTTAACAAGGCGAGCCCGAAAGATGATTTCCCGTTGCCACACATCGATATACTGGTGGACAACACAGCTGATCATGCCCTTCTATCATTCATGGACGGGTATGCCGGGTACAATCAAATAAAAATGGCAGAGGAAGATATGGATAAGACCACCTTCATTACACCTTGGGGTACTTATTGCTATACCGTCATGCCATTTGGTCTCATTAATGCCGGGGCCACCTATCAACGAACCGCCACGACTTTATTACATGACATGATGCATAAAGAAGTGGAAGTTTACGTAGACGATATGATCGTCAAATCCAAGCACAGGGACGGTCACATCACCGCCCTGAGAAGATTTTTCACCCGATTACGCAAATAAAACATGAGACTAAACCCTCAGAAGTGCAGTTTCGGGGTAACCTCTGGCAAATTACTGGGTCACATCGTCAGCCAACGCGGTATCGAAGTCGATCCAGCTAAGATCAAGGCCATCACCGAGATGCGGCCTCCTAAGACCGAAAAGGAGATAAGAGGTTTTCTCGGAAAGGTCCAATACATCAGCAGGTCAATTTCAAAACTAACCATGGTATGTGAACCGATCTTCAAGAAGCTGAAAATAGGGGAACGGTTACTATGGGACGACAAGTGTCAAGCAGCCTTCGACAGAATCAAGGAAATCTTATCTTCACCGCCGGTCCTGATGCCACCTCAGCACGGTTTACCTTTGTCGTTGTACCTAACCACGATAGAGACAGCCATGGGGGCTATGTTAGCTCAAACGGTCAACTCCGAAGAACGAGCAATATACTAAATCAACAAAAAGTTTTTAGAGTACGAGTGTAAGTACACCATGCTCGAAAAGACGTGTTTAGCACTGGTCTGGGCCACTAAAAAGCTCAGACATTACATGCTCAGCTATGATCAAATATCTTTTCGAAAAGCCCATTCTCAACGGCAGAATATCAAGATGGACCCTGATGCTGGCAGAATTCGATCTAAAATTCGTACCACTGAAAGCCATCAAGGGCCGAGTAGTAGCCGAATTTCTCGCTGACAGTCCCGTAACCGAAGAAGGACACACCGACACTTGGTCCTTCCCAGATGAAGATATTTTCCATACTGACACCGAGACATGGGATTTATACTTCGATGGGGCGTCCAACTTCCGAGGATTTGGGGTCGGAATCCTCTTAATCTCGCCAAGAGGGGAACATACTCCCGTATCTATCAAATTGGACTTTGACGTCACTAATAACGCCGCTGAGTATGAAGCATGTATCCACGGGCTACAAGTCGCCGCCGATTTAGGGGTTACAAACCTCCGAGTACACGGCGACTCATCACTGGTCATTAACCAAGCACTCCAAAAATGGAAAACCCGAAATGTCAATCTCGTGGCCTACCAGGCACGAGTAAGGGATCTCGAGAAACAATTCCAAAAGGTAGAATACATATACCTACCTCGGGAAGAAAATCAGTTCGCAGACGCACTTTCAAAACTGGCATCTTTACTAAATATTCCCGATCATATGACCAGCATGCCGATTTGCGTCGAAAGACGATCCGCGCCAGCATATATCCATGACATCGAGGATATCGAGATACCCGATCCCGAGCCATGGTATAAGGCGATCCAGACATATTTGACAACCGGGGAGTATCCACCTGGGACCGACAATCGAGCCAAAAAGGCCTTGCGTAGGTTAGCGACCCAGTTCGTCCGTACCGACGACGGACAACTTTACAAGAAGACACCACAGGGGGCTCTCCTTTTATGTGTCGACAAGGGTAATGCTGAAAAGGTCATGGCCGAAGTACATGACGGCGAGTGTGGTCCTCACATGAACGCCCAGATGCTAGTCCGGAAGATCATGAGACTTGGATATTACTGGAACAACATGGAAACCGATTGCCAGCTATATGTCAGACGTTGCCATAATTGCCAGATTTTCGCTTATGTACAACACATGCCACCATCCCTGCTGTATACTATGACGTCACCCTGGCCATTTTCGACATGGGGAATCGATATAATCGGAAAGATAAACCCCTCGGGAACCGGAGGACACTGTTTCATTTTGGTAGCAATCGACTATTTCACCAAATGGGTCGAAGCGGAATCCTACCGTATTCTTAACGCCAGCCACGTTGCCAAATTTATCCAAAACAAGATAATATGCCGATATGGGATCCCTCATGAATTCATCAGTGACCACGGGACCCACTTTCAGGCCGAGACGGCAGCCTTGTTAGCCAAATACAAGATCCAAAGACATACGTCTTCACCCTACCGACCCCAAACCAATGGAGCGGTAGAAGCAGCTAACAAAACCATTGTCACCATACTCAAAAAGATGGCTGACAATTATCGGGACTGGCCCGATAAGATACCATTTGCCCTTTGGGGATATCGAACCTCGATTCGCACTGCGACCGGGGCAACACCGTATTACCTTACATACGGGATGGAAGCGGTCCAACCTGTCGAGCTGGAGGTACCGTCACTCAGAATCCTACTCGAAAGTCAAGTACCAGAAGCCGATTGGGTTCAAGCACGATATGACTCGTTAGTACTTCTAGACGAACGACGATCTCGGGCTCTCAATAACATACAGATCTACCAGAAAAGAATCCAACGGGCTTTCAACAAAAGGGTAAGGCCCAGGAACATCAAAGAGGGAGATCTGGTTCTCAAATCCGTACGAGCTTTATTACCAGTAGACCCAAGGGGAAAGTTCAAACCTAACTGGGCCGGTCCTTATTTGGTAAAGAAGATTCTATCGGGTGGAGCGGTGATGCTAACGGATCTGGACGGGAATGAGTTTGTCAACCCAACTAACCTGGACCAACTGAAACGTTATTACCCTTAAACTCGTTTCTCTCAATGTCATTCGCAAAAGTTTATTAAAAACGTCTTTTCAAAATAAACTTTTTTAAGACAATTCAAAAGCTAGAATTACTTATTCTACTGTTATAAACATCTTGAACCAATAGTCTTGATGTATTTCGAAATTGCAATTTAAAGTCTGAACTACGTTTGGTTTGATTCCGCTATTTGTGGATACGTAGGCAGCCCCTCAAAAGGGCACAACCACTGCAATCGAAAAACGGGAACGGTTTCTAATAAACTTCCTTTATTTATTTCAAAAAAAAATCAATTACAAAAAAAAATCCAAAAAAAAAACAACACAACACGTAAATAGTACTAATATTAAATAATAAAAAAATCTAAGGCATTTTTTCCTTCTCCTTGTCCTTAGTCTCTTTTTCGGCCCACCGACGTCGGCGTGGAGGGGAACGCTCCCGAATTACCAAGGGAATCTCCTTAACCCGGGCTCGTTTCTTCGAACTTGATTCCCCGGTCACCTCAGTCGGTCCTAGCCGGACCCGTGCTCTCTCGGGTATCCTTTCCCGCGGCCCAAGCCTGTCTCAGACCGCTAGCTTGGGTCCGAGCCTTCTCTCTAAGTCACTAGCACCGGTCTCTTTAGCTCGAGTCTTAGTCTTGGACTTAGAACCTGACTCCGGCCCGACAAAGGTAGTTGGAGTTTCTTCTTCAAAGAACCATCTATTATCCTTCACCGATTCCCTACGGGCTAAGTCAAAAGCCTCATCGGTCTTTAAAGCTTCACGGGCCTCTTTAGATTCTTCAGAAGCCCATTTAATATATGATTCAGAAACCCAAGCGGTCTGACAGGGGCGAGGTATAGTCCACATGGCCCGGGTAAACCAGCGTTGTAACCACGTGTCACACATAGCATCCGTCAATTGGACCGAAACGCTAATAATGGCTTCAGTTTCGAGGATCTGCTGAAATGAACCAAATTGCCTTAGAAGACGATCCGGGTAAATATGGACGGTCCAGTCCAAGGACAAAATCACCAGGTAACGGGCTTTATCTCTTTTAGCTAGGCCCGTCATCTTCGAAAGGAACCACCAGATCACGTTCCACCTAATCAAGGGCCCGCTATGGAATTTTAGCTCCTCATCCCAGTACTTCCGATTTATATGATGATTGGAGCTGATTCGTCGAGACCGTGAGCCTATCTGACAGCTTCGATACCTGGATATGCTCGTCGGGGGCTCTATAATGGATAGGCGCTCGGATAACCAAATCTGCAAAAAAAATTCGAAAAGTCAAAAACTTTCGAAAAATAAAAAAAATTCCGAAAAAAAAAAAAAATTTAAAAAAAAAAAATTCGGAAAATTTAAAAAAAAAAAAAAAAAATCGGAAATAAAAAAAAATTCGGAAATTCGAAAAAAGTCAAAAAAAAAAAAAAAAATTCGGAAATTTTTTAAAAAAAAATTTCGAAGAGGTCAAATACCTGCAGAAGACGAATGCCCATCTGGATCAAGTCTCCTCGCATCAAGGCCCAGTTATCAGCCAGGCTGGGCTATAACCTGCCTCCATTTGATCCACTATGCTAATTAGCCTGATCTCGCCTAAACAGGAGTCAGCATCCATCCGGCCTTCGAAAGCGTATCGATGCAGCATGCAGAAGGCAAAGGCCCTACGCCTATGGATAGGAGAAATTCTGGGACCATTTGGATACATAAATTTATCAGCTAGGTCGAACAGGGAAACAGAACCTCCCTTCACCATACGGGAAGTCTCAGCATGAGACAACCCAAGAAAGTCTCTCAGCCTCCTCCTTGGATCAGGGTAAAAAGGAGGAATAGCGGGATGAGCATTAGGGCACCAACCCCCTACAGCAGCAATCTCTTCGGGCAGGGGACATATTTCTCCCCGGGGAAAGGCAAAAACATGATGGGTAGAATCCCAGAAGGTCAAACAAGCATCTAGAAAATGGGTATCCACCTTAAGTCGCTGAAGCGGGAACAAAGCTACAATTCCCATCTGAGTTAACTAGACCTTATCTCCATCTCAAAAATCTTGGGCCCACGCGTGAAGCATCGAGGTCAGATGTTCGATTCCCATAGCAGAAAGTTTTTATTTTATCTAAAAAATCTAAAGGGATTTTTTTTAAGATGAGAAGGAAATATTTCAGGTTGGAATATGAGAAGATTAAGGGCAAGAACTCTCTATTTATAATAGGGAAATTTCCTCTCCTAGTCACCCCTGGAATAGGGATTATTTTGTAGTATTCCTACTTCACCTAGGCATACAGGCCTAACCAGAGATTTTTTAGGAATCCGTGTCAGAATCTGATTAGGAATAAAGTCATCCCAAACGTTCCTTTTCTTCCAAAAATTTTCCGCCATTTTTTTCAAAAAAAAAAATTTCGGTTTTTTTTTCAAATCGGCCAAAAATCATTTTCCTCCCCCAGCACGAGTCGATGTTTTATCTGTATGTTGCATGCAAAACACACAGGTGTCCCAAGACTCCCGGAGGATCCTCAAAGTTCTCAGTGAAAATTCAAGCAACATTTTCGCTGAGGAATCAGATGTGTCAGTAAGAGGTACATCCACAGCTTCTAATAGAGGCTCCCACGCAATTTCAAGATGGAAGTTGTCTGCAACCAGACGAATCCAAGACTTTTTTAGTAGAAAGTCCCCGCGCCATTATCGACATCTATCCAGGTATGATTTCTATCCTATGGCTGGCGAGCCCTTCACGCAAGTCTAATGGACTCTAAACGACCCGATCGGAAGTCTGCCAGGTCTTAATCCTCGATTGGCCTGGTAGCTACTCTGACTTTCGCCTTGTCCAAGCCTCAGTCAGAGTGGGGGCTCTGTAGACACCCACATTTTGACCGCCAGGTGTCTATAGTAGGTCCCGCCAAACACCCGATGATGATAGGACGCAAACGTGCTTTAATGGGCTCGGATATGGGCTCGAAATCATGGACATTTGGTTTAGGCTTATTACGGAGTACAAATCTCACAAAACGGACCTCAAATTCAGGCCCAGTGGGTCGTTTCGAGTCAAATAAGACTAATTTGGGTCGATTCCGACACCGGGGGTAAAACCGTCTTTTAGCGACCGAGTCAAACCCGGTCAAAGATATTTTTTCCCGAGTCACACGAGCTGGCCGTGACACTACACGGCTGATTCGGACTCAAACACCAAAAAATCAGCCTTCACAAATATTAAACAAATCCGTTTAAGGATAGAATTCGATCTCAAGTAGGAATTCTATCCGGAAACCGAATCAGACATCAACCGAGCATCAAAATACTCGGCCGAGATACCCCAAGACAGCCGAAATACCTCCCCACCAGCCGAGACTTTTGGCTTCTTCACCAAGAAACGAGAAGTTTATTCCCTTACGAACTCTCATATTTCCTATCCAAACCGGTGTTTCTTGTCACACAAGCAAGACCACCTCGATTCCTATAAATAGGACATCCCGTCCAACACAAAAATAATGTTTTTAAGACAGAAAAATACCGGAAAAATCACAAATTTTCAGCAGCCAAAAACGACGTCCAAAATCCCGACGTAATCCTGAAATAGTTCCAAAAATCCGACGAAACCAATCCCGTCCAAACCGGCCGAATCCACGCCTCACACACACACAAAAACGCTCCAAAAACCGACACCTTAACTCACCCGCATCATCTCGACGCTCTTGTGCCTAAGCCACCATTCGACGAGCCTTATACCGAGAAACTAAAGCATGTAGGTTGAGGGTGTAAATCAAACCCGATTCTTCCCTTTTCTCTCCCTCTTTCTCACGTTTTTTTTTTTTATTATTATTTTCATCGATCGTCTCAAATTTATTACGGGTCATTCGCTGCATCATATTTTTATTTATTTTCGACGATAAAAACTATCTTTTATAACGTTCTTAAAATACGATACCGATTCTCTAATCGAATATCGTACCTACAAGAACTAAATTAAATCGATTTTCGTTAATGCTAATAAAATCATAACTTTTTTTTTAAAATTCGATGATTTTTAACGCGGAGAAAATTAATATCTTTTTTTCGTTCAAAATTCTTTTTTTCACCTTTTCGTTCAAAAACTAACTTTTTTAAACTTTTTCTAAAAACATTCTAACTATTTGATATTGATTTCATAATCAAATATCGAATACGACGAATATCGAAAATATGAATCGGGCATAAATTAATCTATATTTGTACGCGATTTATAAGAATTAACGGTTTTCAAACAAAATAAAAAAAAACCCGGCAGACCACCACGCGGGTCGCGCGCCTGACAGGCGACCCGCGCGGCGGCCTGGTTCGCCCGGCCTCCTTTTTCTCGTTTCTTCGCTTTTCTATTTTAATTCCTTTCGAACATTATATTAAAATGCGACTTTCGCGACATATTTTAATAAATACTTTTTTTCGACCTCGGTCAACACGTGTTAATCAATCACGTGTCATAAACCTTTTCTAAAAATCATGCATATTTATTATTTATATCTTTATTCAATTTATTCATCGTTACTAACTCGTTTTCTCGTGTTTGTAGCAATTTATTTGTTTTTATCGTTTTATTAGACTAAAACGAACTTCACATGCTAAAATAACTTTGACGTTATTAGTTTAATATGCATAAAACGACTTAGCAACCCACTTTATTTTTCTCACATGCTTAGGAAAATAATGTTTGCATATCATTCAACCGTCGAACTAACCCGTGTACACCAAAAACGAACGATATCTTAGTAAAGGCCGCTAAGTGCGGGCGGGGTTGGGTGTTCTTAGTGAACTTCCCAACACGTACCCTCACCCCTTACTCAGAACCATGGTTTCCGGATGTCCGAATCCATTGGCAACGAGAGTCATTCAGTACACGGTATCCGATAATGTCGGTATCGGTATCGTAAGGCAAAGGGACGAGCCCAATAAACTCTGACATCGGAAATGGGCCGTATTTTGTATACGGCCCACTACGACATAGAGTGGGCTCGAATGGTTCCGAATAACCATAAAATTCGGTGGCGACTCCTACTTCGATTTAAAATTTCAATTTGACCATCTCATATGGAGATTCATTCGCCTCCCCAAACCCGCGCGTGGCCGCGTCGGGGTGGACCTATGTCATGTCCACACTCATCAATCCTTTAATACTCATCAGGCCTTTATCTCTAAAAATTTTAAAGTAGTATTAGGGTTTTTTTTTGTGAAACACGACATTTAGTAAAAACATTTTGCGAAACACCACGTTTAATAAAAAAAGTTTGTGAAACCAACCTTTAATAAAAATGTTTTGCGAAACATCAACTTTAACAAAACAATTTGTAAAACACAACCTTTAAAAAAATATTTGCAAAATACTTCATTGTTTCCGGAGTTTGGTCATAATTTAAAAAATAAATCGGTGTTGACTCGAATTTTTCGATGAAATCACGTGCATGGTTAGCTTCCCTATTTTTGCAACATTTTCTCTCAATAAATCTAGGGTCATGCTTTTTCCTAACGAGCTTTTACTCAATCTTAAAGACATTTTACGATTTTACCCTTCTCATTTCATACATCAAAAATTTATCATATATACTTCTCTCTCTAGAAATCCCCAAACCCTAACCACCCATAAACACACCATTAACCACCACAAGCATCGAAACTCGGGATCGATGGGGGGGAATGGATGGGATCGGTGGGGTCTGGGTGGCTGGGGCGGTTGGGATCGGAGACGGTCTAGGCGGTGGGTGAGGGTCGGGTTGGTGGTGGGTGGGTGACGGTGTGAGGAGTGGTGAGACGGTCTGGACCACTGGACGGTGGAGATCTGGGTGGCAACGGTGGTTGGGAGTAGTGAGGGGTGAGGTTGGTGGGGGTGATAGGGTGGGTGAACGTCGGGATGGCAGTAAGTTTTGGGATATTTTTGGTTTTTTTTTTTAATTTGCCTTTTTTTTTTAAAGATATTTTTTTTATTAAATATATAATTAATCAAATAATAAAAATAAAAAGTAAAAAATAATTAAGTACTCTATAAATAAGTAATTTATATTATGTGATCGATAATTGAATTAGAATTTATAATCAAATTTGGAAAATCGGAATCGTGAAATTGATTAAACGATGATAAATTTGATTGAATCTCAATAAAAGTTAAAACTTTATAGTGGGGTAAAACAGAAAATTTTAGAAAAATTCGTTGGGATTGAGTAAATGCTCGTTAGGAAAAAGTAATTTCGTAAATCTATTTTCCCTCTTCATTTTTCTCTCGTTTAATTAATTATGCTCCCTAATTCCTCCAATTGAAATGATTAGAAGAGAATCGGCGAGCGTAAATCGAGATTGTAAAGATTAGACGAGAATTGTCATTATTCCAAATAATGAATTCGAAGATGTTAATTATGGTTTGTTAGGATTTAGAATGGGTGAAGGAAAGATATGTTTATTGATAGGGATAAGGCGCGATTGTTTTGATTAACAAATTGAGTGGGAGAGATTAGTATAACTAATGAGCAAGTCACATGATTTCAAAAAAATGAACAAGTCACATGATTTCATCAAAAAGTCGAGTCAATACTGAATTTTTCTTTATTTTAGTCAAACTTCGGCAAAAATGATGTTCGCAAAAAAATAATGTTTGTTAAAGGTTGTTTTCTACAAACTATTTCTAGTACGATGTGTTTCGCAAAACATTTTTTTTATCAAAGGTTGTTGTGTTTTACAAACTTTTTTTTATATCTTTTTTATTTTTTTTGCCAACAGTCTGAAAACCTACCTTAATACTGATGCAAAAGCTTGCATGCGAGCCCATGTGCGTCAGTGTTAAGGTGTCGAGGTACAAAATTTTTTTTTTATTAAAGGTGGTATTTTGTAAGACGTTTTTATCAAAGGTTATGTTTCACAAAAACTAATACTCTCTTCGAGTTTGAATGATTATACTCCCTCCAATCACTATTTTTTGCCTCACTCCATTAAAATATTTCTCACAAATATTCATTAATGGGGGTAAAAAGTAATAACTAGAGGTAGGATAACCAACTCAAAGTTGTTAAACTTTTATGATATATTTACTAAGCTCATACAAGTTTATGAGTTGAGTCGTAAGTTTGTGAGAAAAACATTTATTTGATTTAGCTCGACAACTTTAAACAAAGGCTCAAAAAGTTTACAATAAAACCCGAAAATTTTATGATAACACTCAAAATCATATAGTTAGTTATAGTAGTATCTTTCATTCTGTATACTTCTTCATTCCCTTTTTAGTTTAACTAGTTTTGTACCCGTGCAATGCACGGACTTGTTTAATTATCACTAATTGTGATAAAAATTTGGGGTTTTGCAAAGATATACACAACTTCCCTAAATAGATTTTATTTGTATGAACAATAATGTCTTTTTAATTTTAATTTCTCTTTTCTAAAGTACTTAATTTTAAACATTCGTTTGCGAAGAACAGTGTAATGGAATAAAATTGAGCAGTATACTACAAAATATAGAATAGGTTAAATCAAAATTTGAACTTGTAGACATATAAAAATTAAAAATTATAAGAAATTCAACTAACTTTAATTTGAAACAAATGAAGTAATTCCTAGAGATAAATGAAGTTTAAATAATACTATGTAAAAAAAAATTCTTAGAGAACGATGCTAATTTGTTACTATTAGCCTACTTATTTGTTCAACGAATTTGAATGTTTCCATTTCTTCTCTTTATATCGTTACAATCATGTGTCTACTCACGCTAGCTAGAGAAACGTTTTTAATGTGATTTATCGCAACTATTCACCATTAACTAAAAAATAAAATCACTTTCACAAACTCGAACTAAGTTATTTAACTTATATCAATATATAGTTAAAAAAACGAATTAAAATTTTGTATTATTAATCTCAAAAGATCAATAATTGATAATTACAGTATAAACAATTTTAAGTGCGTTGATGCTAAATAGAAAAAAAAACACTTCATAATAAAATAATATCTTTTCAAGGAAAGTGTACGTCCACAAAAGGACATCAAACATTTGTAATTTACGACATATAATGAGATATTAATGAAATGGAGAAATATAAAAAAAAAGTTAATAATGCTTTTTTTATGATCTTTAGATACTTTTCATATGGCTTATTTATGCTACAAAATTTAAGTGGAAAAATAAGGGGTGAAGAAAGATGCCATGTGTCAAACTATGATGGATGACGTTGATGACGTGGCTTGATGATATTCACTTTGAAATGAATGTTGTAAGAGAATGTAAAAAGGTTTGCCTTTTTATTATATATATAGATAGATATAGATTAGTTTAATATTCCTTTCCTTCATATTGAATACTCCGTATTTATTTGGATGAGATTTATCATAAAAGATCTCCTGCCAATTTGGTTTTTATTTTATTTTGTTTTATTAATAGGATTATATATAGGACCCGGGGACAATCCGGACCGGGATCTGGACCCGTCAGATACGGATCTGGATCCATGAACTTTGGACCCGTCGAATCTTGATCGAGATCCACCTAGACCCGGTGCGATCTGACCCGTTGCCATCCTTAGACGGTTAGAGAGGACTCAAGTACATTTGAGCATAATATTAGCACTCAAACACATGGGCTTTTCAAGGAAAAACGCATTATCCACAAAAGAAAAGAAAGTGCACAACTCAACAAGTCTTCGGCAACAAATAAAGGTAAACTGTGAAAAAATTAGAGGTCAAGTTTACTGCCAGCGACGTCAACAACGAAACGGTAACGCACATCATTCTTCTCAAGCCTTTCCATTGCTTCATTTATGTAATCCATCTTAACAATCTCTATTTGAGATTCCAAATTCTTGTCATCGCAGAACTGTAACATGTCCTCCATTTCTTTCATGCTTCCTATGAACGTCCCTGTTATTGACTTCCTCCCAAGCATGATCATAGGAGTAATGAATTGAAGAGGCTCACCAATAACACCATTCAAAATAAGCTTGCCGTTCATCCTCAAGAGCGGAAGGTAAGGTTCGAGAGGGTGGACGACAGGAATAGTATCAATAATGTAGTCAAGGGAGTCACCCAATTCTTGCATCCTCTCAGCATTTGAGCTCACTACATAGTCATCAGCACCCAGATGATCCAGTGCCTCAACTCTCTTCTTGTCTGAGGAGCTTATCACTGTCACATGATGGCCCATTGCTTTGGCTATCTTCACTCCCATGTGGCCCACTCCACCCAGGCCCAATACCCCACCTCTCATTCCACTCTTGCTCAGACCAAAGTGTTTTAGTGGGCTGTACACTGTCACACCTGCACATAGTAGTGGAGCTGCTTGCTCTGATGCCATCCCTTCCGGTATCTTCACCACAAATCTGTACAGAAACAAAATTGTCAAACAAAACTAGCTAGTTTTACATACACAAGTCTAGCTGACAGTGGACTACTTACTTCTGATCGACGACGGTATGAGAGGCAAAGCCACCTTGGGTGGGCTTGCCATCAAGATAGACATCATTGTAAGACCAAATCTTCTTGTTGCAGTACTGCTCCTCTTCTGACTCGCAAGGGTGGCATTTCCGGCAGCACTGTACCAGTAGCCCCACTCCCACTCGGTCCCCAACTTTAAATTTGCTCACTTCCAATCCAACCTCTACTACTTCACCCACCACCTCATGTCTACATTTACACAGTTTTACTACTTCGCATTAGTGGTAGCATTTATAATATTGAACACTCACTAAGTTTCCTTTTTTTCCTCAAACCCTCACCTATTTCATTCTCACTTCAACCGGATATTAGGTATGGCTTCCGAAAACAGGGAAAAAAAATACCTCAATTGATCGATTTACGATATTTTCGGTGTGAAAACAACAACCACCCTTTTGGAACTTGTATTTAGGAGTTCTACTGTGTCAGTTTTTATACGAAATAAACTTCACTCTATAGAATTCTTCGTTATAATTTTCAAATTCATTGTCTTCACGATGGTTTGGAAAAAAATAACCCGTTTCCGGAAATCATACCTAAGAATTACGATAAGTCAAATGTCATGTTTGGTAAACATCATATTGGATGAAAATTAGCGGATTCCGGTCATAATAGTAGATCCTTTGTGTGTTTGTAAAATGACATGTTCCAATAACATATTATCCGAAATCTACTATTTTGAATATGTGCTCCTAATAGCAACATATTGAAACAACATATTTAATTTTTACATGAAAACAATATAATTTTCTAAGAATCTGCTAATTACCAAACAATCTTTCGTTATGCTAATTTAAATTTTTTGTCAAACTTGCTGCTAAAATCCGCTAACCGTATTTTACTAATGTTATCCTGATACAGTTAGAAAGGTTTGGCGGGAAGAGTAACAATTGATTGGGTGACTGAGCTGTTAAGAAGTTTGTTAGGCATACTCATACTTGTCTATATAAACTGTTGTACAGGCATAACAGAATTCATTCACATAATAATACAAATATCTTCTCTCTCAAATCTCTCCTATCTCTTTCTATTCTGTTACAATCCACCATTGTTAATACTCGAAACTCGAAGTAATTTCGCCATTAAAGCATTACTTCCCGCGTCATGTATCATTGGTATCAGAGCCATCAACCTGGCGCCTAAACATCTCACGGTTAAGCAGTTACAAGTGATCATGGAGAACCGTATGCTAAACGTCGAGCAAAGATTGGAGAACCAGGCAGCGACATTGACGGAGAACTCAACTCTGCTGTCAGAAATCCTTCGTATGCTAAAAGAAAGGGAGCTGGAATCACCAATTGCCGGGGGACCTCCGCCTCCACCGCCACCACCTCCACCGCCGCCACCTAGGAACAATCTGTCTTTCAATCCTAAGGTGGAATTTCCGACATTTGATGGTAAGAATCCTCGTTTATGGATAAAAAAGTGCAGTAAATACTTCAATTTGTGCAAAATTGAGATGAATCAGCGTGTCGATTTAGCTACCATGTATATGATTGGTAGAGCCGAATCTTGGTTTAATAGTTACATTGCGGTACATAATGTGGTTTCTTGGGATGAATTCATCGTTGATTTGTGTGCTCGATTCAAGGAAGAAATTGGGGGAAATGTTGTGGAAGAATTTAATAAACTCAATCAAAGTGGTAGTATCGATGATTATCTAGATGCTTTTGAGAATTTAAGAGCACTTATGATTCAAAGAAATGCATTACTACCTGTACAATACTTCTTAGATAGTTTCATCGGGGGTTTAAAACCGACATTAAAGCCTTTTGTGCGTGCTTTTAAGTCGGGCAGTTTGTCTTTGTCAGAGGCAGTAGAGTATGCTAGACTGCAGGAGGAGGCCTTAGCAGTAGGGGTGAGCAAAACCAGGTACCCGAACCGGTTTTCAAAACCCGGTTCGGGTACCCGGTTTTTAAAAAACTCATTTTTCCGAACCGAAACCAACCCGGTTTAAACCGGGTAACCGGTTTTTTTTCATTTTGTAAACCGAAACCGAACCGATTTTAACCCGAACCGGTTTCTATGACCCGATTTTTAAATAAAATGGCGATCATTGTTATAAACCGGTTTTTTGAACCGGTTTCCGAACCGGTTTTTGACCCGGTTTCACTAATATTCCATAAAAAAATAAAAAAAGTGAGAACTTTTTCCCTTTAAAAGTATAAACC
This sequence comes from Agrostemma githago, assembly GCA_958450325.1. NCBI lineage: Eukaryota > Viridiplantae > Streptophyta > Magnoliopsida > Caryophyllales > Caryophyllaceae > Agrostemma > Agrostemma githago. Next base: position 42,712,432 of record OY288245.1, read on the forward strand.
GGTTCAAAACTGGGTACCCGGTTTTGAAAATTTATGAACCGAACCCAAACCGGTTTTCACTAAAAAAACCGGTTCGGGACCCGAACCGGTTTTCAAATTCTAAAACCCGGATTTTCGGGTTTTTTAAACCGGGTTTCGGTTTGGTTTCGATTTTTAAAACCGGTTCGGTTTTTTTTGCTCACCCCTACTTAGCAGCTACTATATACACCCCTAAAACCTTTGGGAATAATACTAAATTCATACCTCTTGCAAATAAGCCCTTCAATAAGGGGCTGCTGCCTACACCACCTGCGATTACCCAGGGAAATCAGCAAAAGCAAGCTAAATTCCTAAGCGCAGCGGAGAGGGCTGAAAAGCAGAGAAAAGGGGAATGTTATTTCTGCAGTGAGCCCTATGAGAGGGGTCATAAATGTAAGCTTAAACAAACTCAGTTGTTCGCTGTAGAGATTCCTGCTTGGGAGGATGAGGATGAACTTTTGGAGGTTGTAGAGGATGATTACTTAGGGGGAGTTTCTGAAGAAGTTCAATCGGGTGAACCTTGTATTTCCGTGAGCGCTTTAGCAGGGAGTCAAGGGTTTCAAGCGATGCGAGTAACAGGTTACTATGGGAGAAAATCTATACACATTTTGATAGATTCGGGTAGCACCCACAACTTCTTAGATCAGGAGGTGGCAGTAAGGTTGGGTTGCAAAATGGACCACATTCCATCTCAGGCAGTAACAGTGGCTGATGGGAACCATCTACCATGTCAAATGATCTGTAGAGGTTTCTCTTGGAGGCTGTTGAACAGTGAGTTCCAGACTGACGTACTCCTTATCCCTCTTGGCGGTTGTGACATGGTATTAGGGGTACAGTGGCTTCAAACCCTTGGCACCATCAGTTGGGATTTTAAACTACTAAAAATGGAATTTCAATATGGGGGAAGGAAATTGGTAATGAGGGGGATACCCCCAAAGAAGGTGAAGACAGTTGAGCATGGGCCATCCATAAAAATGATAGAATCAGCCGCTCAGGTGTGCTTGCTGCAGTTGACTAATGTAACCCAGGAGGTGGATACACAGGTGTTTTATGAGGCGTTACAGATGGGGAATGCACAGTATCCGGAATTGGGAGAATTGCTGCAGAAATACAAGGTGCTGTTTGAAGAACCCGAGGGACTTCCACCTGTCAGGAAGAATTTTGACCATAAAATTCCTTTAATGGACGGTGGGCAGCCTGTGAACATAAGACCCTATAGGTATCCTCTTAAAAGGAGGGACATCATTGAGCAACTAATACAGGAGATGATGGATAGAAGAATTATTCAGGTTAGCTCGAGTCCTTTTGCTTCTCCTGTCGTTTTGGTGGGAAAGAAGATGGAACATGGAGGATGTGTGTGGACTATAGGGAATTAAATAAGCGAACTGTAAAAGATAAGTTCCCTATTCCAGTGGTGGATGAGTTAATTGACGAGCTAGCAGGAGCTACAGTCTTCACAAAACTGGATCTGAGATCCGGCTATCATCAGCTTAGGGTACATGAAGATGATGTGTTTAAAACGGCTTTCAAAACTCATAGTGGGCATTACGAATTCCTGGTGATGCCCTTTGGCCTCACAAATGCACCAGCTTCTTTTCAAAATTGGATGAACCATGTATTTAGACCCTTGTTGAGGAAAAGCGTGTTGGTTTTCTTTGATGATATTTTGATTTACAGCGTTTCCCTGGATGAACATTGGAAGCACTTGGCGGAAGTGTTCCAATTGATGAAGGAACATCAATTATTTGCTAAACCTAGTAAATGCGAGTTCGCCATACCCAAAGTGGAGTATTTGGGACACTTTATATCAGGAGAAGGGGTGGAAACTGACCCTAGGAAAATCAAGGCTGTGCAAGAATGGCCAATCCCTAGAAATGTTGAGTTAAGGAGTTTCTTGGGATTGACTGGCTATTACAGAAAGTTCGTGAAGAATTATGCTTCTATAAGCCTTCCACTTACTCAGCTACTTAAGAAAGAAGGGTTTAAATGGACAGAGGCGGCTGCCAATGCATTCCATCATTTGCAATGTGCACCACTCCAGTCCTAGTTGTACCTGACTTTGACAAAATGTTCACAGTAGAAACAGATGCTTCGAATACTGGGATTGGGGCTGTGCTCATGCAAGGGGGACATCCTTTGGCTTTTATCAGTAAAACATTGGGTCCTAAGTGGCAGAAGCTATCAGTTTACGAGAAGGAACTGCTGGCGATAGTCTTTGCAGTCCAAAAATGGGAGCAATACTTGTGTGGACAACATTTTATGGTGAAAACTGATCAGAAAAGCCTAAAATGGCTGCTGCAGCAGAAAATTTCTACCCCGTTTCAGCAGTTTTGGCTATCAAAACTTATGGGTTTCGATTATGACATACAATACAGATCGGGCAAAGAGAATACTGTGGCGGATGCATTGTCCAGAGTACAGGGAAGCGAATTGTTGTGCTTATCTTTGTCGGAAATTCAGTCAAACCTAGCTGAACAGATCCGAGTTAGTTGTAGCTAGGATATAGGACTCAATGGGATCATTCAACGACTTCAACAGGGCACTGAAGTGAACCATTTCGTCTGCATAATGGGGTATTGAAGAAGAAAGGAAAGATTGTTGTTGGCCCTGGTCAGGCATTGAGAAATCAAATACTAAATTGGATGCACAGTTCAGGGGAGGGAGGCCATTCAGGGAGAGATGCCACAACTCGGAGGGTCAAGTCTTTGTTTACTTGGAAAGGCTTGACCAAAGATGTTAGTCATTTCGTCAGGCATTGTCTCACGTGTCAGGCCAATAAGTATGACGCATCAGCTTACCCTGGGTTACTGGAACCTTTACCCATACCTGATGAAGTATGGATGGACATTTCGATGGATTTTATTACTGGATTACCAAAGTCTCAAGGGAAAGAAGTGATATTTGTCGTAGTGGATAGGCTCAGCAAGTATGCCCACTTCATGGCTTTATCTCATCCCTTCACTGCTGTTGACGTTGCTCAATCATATTTGGATGGAGTGTTTAAGCTACACGGTTGGCCTCGAAGTATTGTGAGCGATCGAGACGCTATATTCTTGAGTCAATTTTGGCAAGCATTGTTTTCTATACAAGGAACTGAACTCAGGCTCTCTTCAGCCTATCATCCACAGACAGACGGACGGTCAGACAGAAGTGGTCAATAGATGTAGTTACCGGAAACTTAAATTCACGTGAATTTTGTATTTCATAGGGATTACAAAACTATTGTTTGGTTGCAATGTGGGAAATGACTTCAGAAGTTCTGCCCACCAAGGGCGCTTGGTGAGTAACTTCCCCAATATGGAGGAAGGAGCAATTCCCACGAAATGAGCAACCAAACAGCATCCCAATTTATCAATTCATGGGAAGTTCTCCTTCCCATGATTTAAGAGGGCAACCAAACTATTTCTTAGATTACAACTTCATTTGTTCAAACCTAAAATCAAATTAGAACTAACCCGAATCTAACACGTAATCGACCGAATTATTTGATTGTCTCCCACTAGAGTACTAAGAAAGAACCTAAAATGGTGTGCTTTCAGAAAAACAATCAATACCACCTCAATAATTCAATTCACACTGTTAATTTATGTGTTTTGTGTCATTGTATCATTTGTATGGTAGGTAAATGTTTTGCACTTTACAGAGGCGAATGTTACATGAAAAACAACTTGATTATACGTTGAAGATTTAGAAAAATGAAAATAAAGGCAAATTAAAGAGTGTGAATATAAAGAGGCACAAACCCAGGAACCATAGGATAGTTAGACATGCCGAGATCGTTCTTGGCTTGATGAAGATCCGAGTGACATATTCCACAGCAGTGAACCTTTATATATACATCTTCAGGTCCTGTTTCTCTGTTTTTCAATCATCACACATAAAAAGGGTTTGGAATTACGGATTCCATATGTAATTTATTTGAACACATCATTATAACAAAAATGCACCAAAGTGATTTTAGCATACTCCGTAATATCAAGATGTGTTAATCTACTACTCCAATTAAGACATAGATAACCTGGACGATAGCCATAACACTAAAACCCTAAGGTCGTAATAGGAGGAAAAGCGAAGGGAGGCTAAGGAGGAAGAGAAAGAGAAGGGTCGAAACTTGAAAGGGAGGGGGATTGGGGAAGTGATGACCTAGGATTTTTCACCGAGGCACAAAAACAATTCCGACATTTTTTAAGTTTATAAATTAAACCACATTTTACTTTATTATTTTCTTTATAAATTACTCCATATTTTAACCTATTATGGATCAAACCCCTAACCAATCTTTTATATATTAAAGCGGAAGAAAATAAAGGCACCATATTCATCCACGTCATCATCCATGTCACCATCCTATATGGTGCCTTGTTGGCATCCTATGTGGCGGGGTTTAATTAATAGAAAAAAGGGACATAACTCCCTCCCTCAAATCTATCATCAGTCTCTTATTCTCCAATAACCTCTTCCAACTTCCCCTACTTCCTCCCATTTCTTCAAATAAGTTGTTCCTCTCAAACCGTCAAAACAAACCATAAATAAAATATATTTTTGTTCTTCATCAACCTTTTCATCTGACTTCACCCTTCTTAATTATTGGTTTCTACTAAGTTGCATTTTGGTTTGTTTGGATTGATTTTAATTAGGGTTAATTATTTAGGAATGTTTGTGGCTGAATTTAGAAATGCTTAGTTATTGTGATTAATTTTAATAAGTAATTATTGTGATGTTGATTTGGTTTTTGTTTAACGAATTGGGTGAAATTTAGGGTTTTGTGCGGTTAATTTGGAATCTCCACCATTAGTACTGTACGGAGAAAGTGCGGGAATACTCCCATGAAATAACAACCCGTTTCTTCTTGATTAGTTATTTGGACCTGTTTCTTGAATTTACATCTGATTTTATTTATTTTATATTTTGGAGGTAAAATGTCTGCAATTGTATGCGGAAAGAGAGCTTTATTTGGACGAATTGCCTGATTACTCATTCTCATCTACGATTCCCGTAAAAGTTCTCAACAAGACACAGTCACACAAAGAGCTCGAGTACTAAATCACCAAATAAACATACATCCACAATCTACATGTGGTATCAACCTGGCATTGGTTTGAAAATGCATTTGCAGCTACATATTACCGTGCAATCGGCATAAAAGCATTTTATTCTCGACATCTCAAAGATTCACACAACTCAAAAGTCAAAACCCGTATTCACAATTAATTTCAATTGATGTGATTATTGATCTAGATGAGTGGAGTTTTGGGGGGGGAAAGATGATTACCTTTTATGAATCGCACGAGGTTGAGATTTTTAGTGACGAAATTTCAGATTGATGACATTTTTGTTATAGTTTGGGTCTTTTAGTTTACATAGAAGCTAACGTAAGGAATCAACTAATCACGACTAGGATGCAACAATCTCACGGAAGCACTTCTCTTCCTGTCTCATCTTATGAGAAATGTTCACCAGGTATGCACATTATTCGCTTTATTCCTGTCTTTATAAACATTATATAAGAGACAGTGAAGGAATATTGAAAAGCAGAAATTGGGTGTGGGTGCTTATAAAAAAGTTAGGCGTTGGGTAGATGAAATGCGTTTAATAAGAAGCCATGTGTCTTATATATGTATGTGTAATTTGAGCCTTCTTTTACAAACTTCACCGCACCTTTTGCCTCTTACAAATCTACAAACACACGTACAGGCATGAGTGCCTGACACAGTACAACTCCCTCTCATCTATTTTAATAAGTGTAGTGGCATATATATAGCCAGAAGCTATAAGAGTGGAGTAATTGATACAGCAAAATCATACTACTTATCATAATAATAATATTCAGATTATAATTAATGTCATCATCCATAGTGGAGCAAGCGCAGGCATCAGATGATCAACAACAGACTCAGAGCAGGCGTGTCGTCGATGATCCTCCTACTCCCTCTTTTTTTATCACTGCCGCCCTTTCTATCATAAACCAGGTTCCCATCCTACTCTTCTTCTTCGCCTTGCAACTATTCTATTATCAACCCCCAAGCAAAATCTATTTTTGAATCAGTACTTGATTTTTTATTTTTCATTTTGCATTTTGCGTTTAGTAGAGATTTGTTTTAGCGATAAACTATAGATAGTAAAAGAAATCAGTGGATGAGGTGGAGTTTCATATTTGGTTCTAAGTCAAATCTTCAACTCTTCGAGCTGGCTTGGATTTGAAGTATTAAAATATATAATGAATTCTATAGGGTTGTGAAATTCTATGTTTGGATTATGCTTGGCTTTGCGAAACATACTCGAGTATGTTTCCTGTTTTGTATTACTTGATTGATGAACTCAATCGTGGCTCATTGGAAGCTATTTGGAGACTAAGATGTGAAGTCTTTTCCTAATATGAAAAAGGACAATTTTGGTGTATGCTAACATGTATTATAGCGGGGTTTATCTGGATGCAACTGATAATATGAATTGACTTGCTTTTCTTCCTTTCATTTTGGATTCGGAAATTATAAATTAGTCGACATTCTTGACATATTCAATTATATATGTGCTATTTTCTTGCTTCACTGAAGTCGAAACCCTTTTGATGATCATGCATGGTTTATACTTTCTTTGATTTACATTGTCTACTCTAGAAAATGACTTTCAAGCTAACATTCATATTGGAAATTCCTTTTTTTTGGCGAATTACGATGTTTCATCATGTAGTTTATAATAAGCTTTGTTATCTTGGTTTGATATATCGGTAGTATCTGACATGTATTTGATCACTCGAATGAATTCTGTGACTTCACTTGACTAATTTAACTTAGTTAACTTTGTATGTCCTAGGGCCTAGGGGTGTATTATCGAAAGACTAGACACAACTTGATTAGGAAGTAAATTTGATGGTGAGTTGGGAAAGCTCCACATTGTCGGTCTAATTTGATTGTTCTTTTATATTCATTGCGTAAAATAGAAATACATGTACTAGGCAACAAAACTTTATGAGATACATATAATATAACGGAGAGTATAAACTACTAAGTAATTATATATGACGACAAGGCCTTAAGAAAGGTAAGTGAAGAACAATCAAATTCGGTTTGGTTTATACACTAACTAAATTCTGTCTATTTTCCTTTTTTTGGTATGAAATTGTATCAGACATTGCTTCTATGGTTTGGTTCTTCTACAGCGTGTCCTAGGTGGCAGCTGCGCGTCAGTGGAGGGCTAACGTGGTATATCGTAAGTACAAATTATGTCAATTATCGGTTTTTTTCTATCTGCTTTAATTTCAATTAAAAATTATGATCTGTATTCTTCACTTCTCAAAGCCGTCGACATTTGCCCCGGTGGAAGCTTCCAAAATTTCTCATAAATGGTACAGTACGTACAACCCAACTTTGTGTTTTAATAATTATTTAAATTTACCAATTTAAGGGTTATTATTAAATTGTAAGAATACATGTTTGGGGATTGGGTGGTAAAAGTGGAGGTATAGCTAGGGGTTCACTTTAGTTGATTTTTATATTCATCTCTTACACGGAATTTTTATATGTTGAATTATGCTAGGAATTGAGATGGGTGAGCTATTCTCTTAGCGATTTTTTTTATAGATTTGTCATTAGAAAACGTTTGGCGTTACAAAGTAAACAACTTTGATGGTTCATTCTTTTATGTTATGCATTGTGAATGTGATGTGTAATGTTTATTTTTTATGGAAGGAGGGATCAACTTCGATAATAGAAGATTTCTGGAGATTGAATCTACCATCGAATCATTGATAAAGTCCAGGCTCGAGGAGAAAAAGAACGAGATTAAAATGCTTATGGAAGAAGGGATGAACTCCACACTCCCCAAGTTTCTGCTCTCCAAGATATGATAAAGGTGAGAAATGCAGTGATTTATCTCGGATCCGGATAAGCGAGACAGAAACAAATTCCACGGATGGCATTGTTCAGCGACATGAAGAGCAATTAATGAATGTAAACAAACAATCAAATGACTTGGATGAAATTCAACCGAAGGAAAAAGACATCATAATATCTCGGTCTTGAGTGTCGCGGAAGCAAAGGTCAGTGACAATGGTAGATTTCATGAGTTCATGAGTCATGACAATGACCGGGACCAAGAAACTCGAGAATCGTTAAACACTTCAATAAATTTATTTTCTTTCTTATTTTCTTCTTTATTTTCATATTAAAAAAAGAAAATTGCATATTTATCGGCCAAATTATAGTAGCAGTAGTATTTCGTCCAAATTATATCTAGAAATTAGGGATTGTGCTTCAAACTTGGAAAAAATGCAACCTTCATTCCACGAGTACGATTTCAAGGAAGTCTTGAATTGTGCTTCAGACTCGATGGTAAGCATTTGGAAAAAAAAAACACAAAGACTCGATGGTAAGCATTTGGAAAAAAAACAAAGGACTTTATATATACGGAGTATTCAACAATATTAGTTGATCATTTTCTATGATACAGAGTACAATAAATTGAAGTGTTACGTGCTTTGAGTAATTTGTTTTAATTTACCACGATGTACAACATTCACATGCACAATATCACAAATTTTCGTATGATTAGTCGTTGATGTGGTCGGGGTGCTTCGTAAAAAACATTAAAAAAAACATTGATTAATCATGTGATTTGTACAATACTCCGTAGAAATGAAAATTGTTATTATTTGTTGCCAATTTTTAGTGCCTATATGTTACGGAGTAATTATGAATCATGTGATCATAAACATTTGTTGAAAAAGCCTCGGTAAGTTATTATTTGGTAGCTATTAATCATCTATTTTATTGCTTTGAAATTATGATACTAATTACTGATTGATTTAAAGTGTACACTATTGATCGGACGGATGAAATATTATTTTTATATTTTATTTGGGTATTTATAAAATCACATCAGGTTCAATTTATTTGCAAAACTTATTTAAGAGAAAACTTAAATGAAATTATCAAACCATAAATCTTATTTCAAGAAAATAAAATTGAGTTATTCAACAATATTAGTTTATCACTTTCTCTGACACTGAAGTACTTTTGGTAATTTGTTTTAAGTTACCATGTTGCATGATAAATTTTACTGTTATGCTTAAATGAGTTACCTTTTTTTTATACATATATTTATGGGTGTTTCTTAAGCAAATCCCGAAATCTGGCAGTGATCGAGAGAGAAAATGAATTCATAAATTTGTACTCCCTCCGTCTCATTAGCAAGTTTAAGTTTACTTTATAAATAAAGATTAGGTTAGTAATTGTAATTAGAGAAAAATTAGTGTTAGTTTTATTACCGTAAAAAAAAACACAAAGTAGAAAGGTAAAATTAACCCATGTAATCTATTCGTTATCTGTTCCATCAATTCGTCACAAGTTTTTTAATGCTGCCGTGCAATTTGCACGGGATTTAACCTAGTTGACTACAAGGCAAATGACTAAATCACTTCAACATCAACAAACTGATATTTCAAATGGTTCAAAACCTAGGTTGCACCGATACGGACACGGGACACGGACACGTGACACGACATTCGAAATTTTGTAGGACACGGACACGGCATGAAAAAAATAAACACACATATTTAAACAAAGAAAATTTGAAGATTTTTACGCGTAATATATATGTTTGATTACGTACACTATCACAATTATCTTAAAACAACAAAGCAAAAATTAAATCTTATAAACTTAAAGTTAAAAATCAAATCTAAAAAATTGTACTACTATAATATAATTATAAGTTAGTTATTTGATCTTATAATAAGTGTTTAAAGCATAATTAACCACCATAGATCTACAATATTGTCATTTATTAAAGTCCGGAACCAACAAACAATGTTAGTAAGTCCGATGAGTCTCTAAATATTACGAACCGGGCCGGACACGTCTTTTAATATGACGAACCGTGTCCGATACGTGCCCAAATAAATTAAAAAAACCGGTCACAGTTTTACAGGTGTCCGACACGTATTGTCGTGTGTCGGTGTCCGGCACGACACGTTGGTTTATAGGAGTGTCCGTGCAACCTGGTTCAAAACTACTTGTTTCAAAAATTGTCTGGGACCCGTGGCCCCCTGGCCCCCCAGGTCCTCCCCTGGATTGGGGTACAGTGATGGCGTGTAGATACAATTTCCTTCCAAATCTTTTCAATATTAAAGAGATTTATGTTAGAGAGATTTTGAGTTGCCCAAACAAGAGATTCTACATCCCTTACCCATCACCCATCCCTTTCAAATCACTAATACATTAGATCGTCGGCATTTAAGTCAGACCGTCGACGCTTTTGCCCTTCTTTAATTATGATTAAATTAATTATTTTACTTAATTAATTTAATTATCATTTCCCGACTACTTTAAGAATACCGTTTTGATAATTTTTGACGGTTTTTGAGACAAGTGTTTCAATAAAGCTCGTAAATCTTTATACTCCCTCCATCCAAATTTAAACTTCATGGGGGATTAGGCACAAAAATTAAGGGACCACAAAAATCAACCAAAAGAGGAAATATTGTAAGTAGGAAGTTTAAAGATGGACAATCCAAAAAGGAAAGTAGGAAGATTAAAAATGGATAGAGGGAGTATTTTATAAGTGATTTTATTTAGGGCGATTAGTTTCGTTATAATTGTGATTAGGTTGATAGTTTAGTCTCCTCGTAGCTAGCATGGGGTTAGTAATCAATGATGTATTCGATTTTAGTTGTTATAATTTGACTATTTGATTTTATACGTTTCTGTACGAAAAATTATTAAAAAAGAACACGAAAAACATGGCATCCTACAACCCTTGAAACATAAATGAGACTCTTCACCACTAAACCAATTGAACATTGTTGATAATCCTTACTAAAATATTATCTATATCTGATTCTAAAACCTCTAAAATCGTCTATTAGTACATTTGTCTCCCTAACAATGACGATTATATATGAATTTTTAATATTATTAATAATACTAGTGTTGTGGTGGGTGGAGGAAGATATATAATATAACATAATCCGTAACATAATAAAATGACGATTTAAAAAAAAAATTGTTTCATTATCGAGTTTCATTAACACGATTAACTTTTTAATTTCATTAGCAAAGTTAGTGAATGTAATTAGGGAAGGACGTTGTTGTCTTTTCACATTAAAAAGCACCGATGACATGGCTGAAATGCCGACGAGCTGAAATAACATTCTTTCAAATCACTCCATCCAAACTGTCTAAAAATTCGAATCCCCGTACAATTCTATTATACTCCCTATCATCCGTTCAATTCTTTACACTTACTATTAATAGACAATCCAATCAATTCTTTAGATTCTCCTTTTGGCAAAATATTTTACCATATAATTCTCGTATCATTACTCTATTTACACAAATTGTCACTACTTTTTCCTTACTTTAAGTTTGGTGTACCCATAAAACCATTTAATTTATCAATAATACCCTTACTTTTACCACTTTTTGTTAAAAATGATAAAACCCTTCAGATAAAGGATTAAATGGATGCAAACGATTAAAACGTTTAATGTGCTTTTCTCTTAACCATGTCATACAAGAATTTGTGCTGTCAAACAAACAAATTATACCCTGTAGTACGGTGGTTTGTTTTGGTACAAGCCTACAAGGTAGATAACCTAAACCTATAGTCCTATTTTGTGTTTAAGTTATTGGATAGCAGTGGAAAACCTCTATTATTATATTCGATAAGAATAACTTAAGAAGATTCCCATCAGGAAACTGTCAATATAAGTGTTTTTGGAAAAGTATCAATATTATGTACACCCTATAATGATATAGTTGTAATAACACTCGTCCATTCAATTTTTTACATGAATCTAATTTTCTCTTAACAAAAAGTGGATCCATGTAAAGATGTCATTTTTAATCTGTCGTATCATTTGTAACTATTTGTATGGTCCCTTTAAAACCCACCCACTAGCTTGTCGTAAAGTTGACGTGACGAAAAAGTTAAGCCTAATCCACGTAGAAAAAAGGATTATCATCCATCATTTGTAGTGTAAAGTTAGAGCAGGTTGATATACTCCGTAGTCCGTAGCTCGTAACCTTACAATTTTGTGATGACCGACGAATCTAGAAAAAGTACTCCGTAATTCTTTCTTTGTTCCTAAGAAAAAAATAAAAAATGTTTCACAACATGTTATACGTGTCACCGTAATACCGTATGATTATGAAATTAATAACTTAATGTATATTTATAATCTATATATATATATATATATATATATATATATATATATATATATATATATATAGAGGTTCACATAAGGCCAACAACTCTTATAAATTCATAAGTTCCAGTGTTAAAGTTACACAAAAAGTGCTTAAAGTTACACAAGATGAAGGTTAAAGTTGCATTTTATCACTTGAAGGGATAATAGTGCTGAATGTTATAGTTACATATCAATCTTGAACAAATGCAACTTCAACGTAGGTCAACTGTAACTTTAGTATAGACTTAATTGCATGTGGTGAACTTATTTGATCCATTCTCTCTCTCTCTCTCTCTCTCTATATATATATATATATATATATAAAATCATCTCATATTATATACAGAAAATGTTAATAATCATTCTACTATATATATATACATATCATTCCATACGATTATTTATACGAATAATCTGTATACTAGTACGAGTATAATTATATAATTATTCATATAAAATTTATGGTGAATTATTATTAATTTAACATCCTATTTAAAATCTTAAAATTCTGTAATCTATATTACTAAAAAAACATAATTGCTAATTGTTAAGTATCCTACATATATATGTTTTTAAATTTTACGTCATCCTACATATAATTTTATATAACATTTACCTCATTTATTTACTTTTATTATTCATTTTCATATAACATATACTCCAACATTTACATTAAAGTATCACTATTAATTTTAACATTTCAAATTTCACATTATTAGGAATATTAAATATATTTTAAAAAAACATAATATTAATATTTTGTTTAATAAATATTAATATTAATAATAATAATAATAATAATAATAATTATTATTATTATTATTATTATTATTATTTTAAAGATTATTATTTTAATTATTATTATTATTATTATTATTAATTTTTTTTATAAAACAGAACTTGCATTAACATTATTATTATTATTATTATCATCATTATTATATTTAAATTTTTTAATAAATTCTCACGGAGCGAACGGGTTGAATGGGATGGATCAGGTTTCGACCCTAAATTAACGGGTCATATTGGGGTCAGTCAAACGGGTTGCGGGTCAAAAAATGGGTTCACGACCCTAAAAATAGGGTTGATTGCAAACATCAAAACTTAATCTAAATATTTTAACTCATTTAAATAATTAATCAGATACGTATTCGATCCTATAAAGAGTTTATATGTCTAAAAACAATAGAGCAAAATCGTTTGAAAGATATGTAAGGGTAAGATTAGTACCCGGACTATACTTTTAATTCCGTTTAAGGGTCTGAAATGTGATCTTTAACTTTACGATTACAGGTTGAAAACTAACACCATCAATTAATGTTATTCAACCTCTCAAAAATAAAGCGGAAGCATAATATGTATACCTGTCAAATTGGTCCAGCGGATCGGGTCCAAATATAGGTCAGATGAAATATAAGTCGGGTTATACAGGTCACGGTTCGGATTAGGGTCAAAAAAAATTCGAACGCCTGTATTTTTTATAAACTTTTTAAGTCCAAAAAAATATTAATATTAATTTTTTATTTTAATATTATTATTGTACACTTTAACAATGTTTATATTTTAAAAAATAATTAATTCAATTTTTAAAATTATGTTAAAATTAAATTATAAAAAAAGTTGTATTAACTTTTTTGCATCGATAATAAAAAACATTTATTTTTAATTATAAATTCAAATATAATATTTATGTATAAATATTTTTATTTTATTTTAATAAATTCTCACTAACCGAATGGACCGGGTAAGGTATCGACCCTAAATTAACGAGTTATTTTGGGTTCAGTCAAATAAGTTGTGGATCTAAAAATGGGTTTATGACCCTAAAAAGGAGAGGGATCGATTTCTTTTTTCTTTTAACTAATTTTTGAGATCGTATGACGATGTTCCTTTCAGTTTTTTTTTTTTAGTTTATCACACAGTTTTTTTAGTTAATCAGTGTGATGGTGAACGTACATAGTACCATGAATACTATTTTTCTCATACATATTTTATTTGACTACATATATGACATATCTCATTCATAATTTTTAGTTTTATTTCAAATTATATACATAACATAACTATAAATTGACCCGTGAATTCACGGGTGATAAAACTAGTAATCTTCTCATAAGACCGCCCGACTTCAAATAATTCTTACACACCCTCTATTCAAATCCAAATTTCACACTTCTCTTTCGCACATTTGTCGAGACGCGTTTTGCAACATCGATATCTTTCATTTTCCATTAGCAAAAATGATAAGAAATTGATATATTCTTATCCAACTCATAAAGATGTATCAAACAAGATACATGACTATATGATCTCTTGTAGATTGTCGAAAATATCGAAAATTTCCTTTAATTGTGAATACCGAATAGTGTCAAAGAAAAAGACGGACACTTTGGATTTGAATGGAGAGAGTATTAGGTTCATTATAGAGTACTCCCTTCGAGTTCCTATTTTTGTCTCACTTTCTTTTTTAAGCTGAGTTTGATATTTATCTCACTTTCCTTTTTAGGCCATCAATATGTGATTCATATTTATTCTCTCATTTCCCTCTCTTTCTTCTTTTTTTTAGCCATCTATTTATCTTTCCTTATTTTCCACTCCAAAAGTTTTTGGGACAATAATAGGATTGATTTCAATAACCCGAGACCTTACGACTGTACGACGGTACGAGCATCCACTGCCGGCTAGGCTGCTATTATCATTATCTTGAATAATGATTACGGAGCATTGTTAAAACCATCTTACAAATGGTATGTTTCCATTACAACCATCTTACCAATGGTACGATTCAATTTTTTTCAACCCAAACGACATATTTAGTTATTAGTCACATTAAAATAAAAGGAAAATGATATTTTTTAATACAAAAGGAGAAATGATTGAATCTGTAATATATTGTCTGGTTAGTAAATACTCTCTCCATAGGTTCACTCGTTTGTTTTCATATTTTTCTTTTATTAATATTTTAAGGAAAATAAGATGGCGTCACCGGGTGGCGGCGAATTTGTGCGCCACCGAGGATATTTTAGTCATTTACTATACTTATTTTATTAATTTCCATTAAAATATGATTTTAAATTAAGTTTGTTGTAAAGGGTAAATTCGGTAGTTCACATATTTAAAATAACTTATAATATGGGAGTATAATTTAAAAAGAGATCTGAAGATTTGCAAAAAAAAAAAAAGGCTTAATTGTAGGATTAGTTACGAACATTAATTTATTTTACGAACATTAATTTATAAATAGTGTCGCATCGATTAAATTTTTTTAATCCGTAACAATTTGGAACCGATTGCGTTTTTTACCAATTTCTTGCATCGGTTAATTTTTTTTAATCCGTAACACAATTATATTTTTTTTTACCAATTCGTAACTTCGGTACCACTTTTTTTACATATTTGGCATCGACGACATTTTTTTACCAATATTTTTTTAAAAGATACCGTAAACATTATTTTATTTAAAATATTCTTAATTAAATCATTTATAATAAATAATAAATGGTAAAATTATATGTATGCTCTTTTAAATTTTACCCAAAATCAAAATAAAGATTTTCAAGATTTTTTTTTTTATTATTATTTTATTCCGGTGGCGCCGAGATTTGGCGCCACCCGTTGACGCCCTATCATCATCCATATTTTAATTAAGGAAAAGATTTACTTCCTTCTTCCTACCAAAATGTTCTTCCCATTTAATTACTATATTTCTAAAATGGGAAGACAAGTATATTTTCATGTTTCTATTATTGGTGACCTCACTTTCTTTTCTCAATTTCATTTTTTTCGTCACAATTTCACTTATTCCAGTTCTTGTCAAAAAGTAAGATGGAAGATCATTAAAAAATAAAATAAAAGAGTACATGCGAATAATATTCTATTAAAAACAACGATCATTTAGAAACGGGGGAGTATTTAAAAACAAGGAAACTAATGGTAAGAGTAAGAGAGAGCATTGAAAGATTAGAAACCTGAGAGTGTAAGAATAGGGAGAAAGAAGACCAGTGGGATCTTTGGCTGCCCATCCAGTGATCACCTTCTCACTTTCTTGGATACCCATCACAAATTTCTTCGATTAAAGAAAAAACAATAAGCTTGCTTGTTTGAAGTTGGAGAAGAAAAGAATAAGGAACTACATAGGGATATTTATATTTATAAGAAGAAATGGAAACATATCAAAGTATGATAAATTATTAGAACCCGTATAAAGGGAATGGAGAGAAAGATATCGCGGATAAATAAAGCTTGTAAAAACAGCAACTTAATATTTGTACCCTTTATTTAATCTCTTATTTATTTCAGTAGTATGACATTGTCAAGAAGTTGGTGAGATTAGTCATCAAAACACGATACGGAGTGGAGTATTACATAATTCAAGTATTTATAAATATAATATCTTCGTCCCACCCAGATTGCTACATTTCATTAAAATATTCTTTATATACATTAAAAAAAATAAGATTATTTTTTGAAACGGAGGTAATAAGGCAATACTCCCTCTCATTTATTCAATTTTTTACCCTTATTATAAATGGACAATCTAATCAATTTTTACCTTCAACTTTTGTAAAAAACTCTACTGTATAACCCTCATATCCTTACTCTATTTACTAGTTTTTCCTTACTTTAAGTTTAGTGGATCCATAAAATCATTTAATTTATCAATAATATCCTTACTTTTATCATTTTTTTTAAATTGTGAAATCCTCCCTGAAAAAGAATTGAATAAAGATGACGGAGTATAATGGACGGTGACGGGATATTGTTTGGAGTCCCACCCAGTGGAGAAAACGCACTAAGATTTCACATACTGTTTTGTGGTAGCGTGGTAGGTAAGGTTAGACTTAAGAGTACGTCAAAGATAAGTGATGTTGCGTCATGTGATGGTCACCTTATCCTCAAAATTATTCGGGTTATTTCATGACAATAATACCAACTATAAGGGGGCTTCTTAGATTAATCCCAACTATACGTAATCTCGTTTTAATATGAACTATGCCTTTATTAATCTCTCATTGATATAGGCGACCGGTTACTTGGAAAACCGGTTGAACCTTCCTCTTCAGTTTCGGTTGTTGGTTAAATTTTTTTTGAATCTTCCCAAAATTCTTCTTGCATTTTTTTTCCTGATTAGTATTGTAGAAGCCATGAAAAAAATGTTTTAATTTTCTTGTTGTTTTGACTTTCATGAACGACGACGGAACACTCAAGGACCCTAGAAAGTCACAACCGGTCACTATTACCGGTTATAGCAGGTCATAATTTTGTCCATAGCAAAATGAGATTAATGAAAGCATAGTTCATATTAAAACAAGATTATGTATAGTTGGGATTATTCTAAGAAGCTCCCTTATAGTTGGTATTATTGTCATGAAATAACCCAAATTATTCCTAGTGTAATTGTTATACTTACCCAACTAGTATAGACCATGTGCCATGATGTACGGTATCTATATATATATATATATATATATATATATATATATATATATATATATATATATATATATATATATATATATATATATAGATAAGAGACGGAGACCGTAATACAGCCTACTTTCATCATAAAGCAAAACAACGACATCGTCGGAACAAGATCGAGGGAATCGAGGATGAGAATGGGACGTGGCATACAGATGATGGGTCTATTTCGAGGGTGATCTCTGCCTATTTTCATGGCCTTTTCGAGTCAAGCAATCCTGTGGGTCTTGATGAGGTGCTGAATTGCGTGGATAGAAGGGTCACGCATGAAATTAATGTGCGGCTGGATGCCCAGCCCAATGACGAGGAAATACGGATGGCGCTCTTCCAAATGCACCCTACGAAGACCCCTGGTCCCGATGGAATGACGGCCCTATTCTTCCAGAAATACTGGGACATCGTCGGGGAGGATGTCTGTTCTTTTGTGAACGCATGGTGGTCGGGGCAAGCGAGTCTTAGTGAAGTCAATCGCACGGCAGTAGTTCTTATCCCGAAGTGTGGCTCACCACGACAGGTTTTAGATTTTCGCCCGATTAGCTTATGTAACGTTATGTATAAGATTATCTCTAAGATGTTAGCTAATCGACTGAAACCTTTCCTTGATGGGATTATCTCGGAGAATCAGAGTGCTTTCACTCCTGGCCGTCTTATAACGGACAATGCGTTGATAGCCTTTGAGACTTTTCATGCTATGAAGCGGGGTGAGGAGGGCAAGGCAGGGACGGTGGCCCTAAAACTCGATATGAGTAAGGCCTATGACCGGGTTGAATGGTGCTTTCTGGACACGGTTATGGATCGGTTGGGTTTCTCTCCGACCTGGAGAAGACGGGTTATGGACTGTGTCACGTCCGTGACCCACTCTTTTCGGGTTAATGGGAAGGAGGGGGAAGCGGTTTCTCCGACGAGGGGTCTTCGGCAGGGCGACCCGATATCCCCATATCTGTTTCTACTTTGTGTCGATGTATTTTCACACCTGATCAACAATGCGGTAAGACGTAAGCTTGTTTTTGGTACGAGGGTATGTCGGGATGCTCCCCGAATATCCCATTTATTTTTTGCGGATGATTGTCTCCTTTTTGCTAGGGCGAATGAAAGGGAATGCTCCACGATAGCTAACCTGATTAGCCAGTTTGAGAGAGCATCGGGGCAGAAAATTAACTATGCGAAATCAGAAGTGGTCTTTAGCAAAAAGGTTACAAGCCAGGCCCGGGAAATGATTATGGGACTATTTGAGGTCCGGGAGGTGGAGAGATATGAAAAATATCTGGGTCTCCCGACGATCATTGGCAAATCAAAAAAAGCGATCTTTTCGGGACTGAAGGACCGTATCTGGAAGAAACTCCGAGGGTGGAAGGAGAGATTACTGTCTAGACCGGGAAAGGAAATTGTTATTAAAGCTCTAGCTCAAGCAATACCGACATATATGATGAGTTTGTTCACAATCCCAGAAGGAGTGATTAGTGAGATACACGGGATTATGGCCAAATTTTGGTGGGGCACGACGGAGGCAAAAAGGAAGATCCATTGGTGGTCCTGGGAGAAGATGTGTCAACCTAAACGTGTTGGAGGGATGGGTTTCTGTGACCTTCGAGTTTTCAACCAAGCTCTTCTCGCGAAGCAAGTTTGGCGTTTCCTCACGAGACCGGACTCGTTAGTGAGCAGAGTGTTCCAAGCCCGCTATTTTAAACACTCGACTGTTTTGGAGTCACGTCGGGGTCATGATCCGAGTTTTGTTTGGAGAAGCATTTGGAATGCAAAGCCTTTGCTCATGGATGGTCTGAGATGGAGGATTGGGAATGGACGTTCGGTTAAGATTTGGGAAGATGAATGGCTGACGATTAATAACCGTGGACGCATCCCAAGCCCGAATTTGGAGTTTGACCCGTCTATCACTGTTTCTTCGCTCATTGATCCGGTTTCGGCTGAGTGGAATGTATCACTTGTTCGCGACATGTTTAACGAGACAGAGGCTAACGCTGTCCTGTGCATCCCGTTGAGCAAGCGATTACCGGAGGACCAAATCTTTTGGTGGCCGAGCAATAACGGAGAGTTTTCAGTAAAGTCGGGTTATTGGTTGGGGGTGAGACCGAGCTCACCTGTGAGTTTGGACGACGTCCAGCCGAATGCGGAGGCAGTCTGGGCAGGGATTTGGGGGTTGAATACTATTCCTAAATTGGGTCATTTCCTCTGGCGGGCCTGTACTAATACCATTGGTGTCCGGGCAAATCTTGCTCTTCGTCATTGTGCCCAGGATTCGTTGTGTAGCCTGTGTCATGGTGCACCTGAAACTGTTATGCATGCCCTTTTTGAGTGCAAATGGGTTAACGATATTTGGCGTGCTAGCGAGTTTAACG
Source organism: Agrostemma githago (assembly GCA_958450325.1). Lineage (NCBI taxonomy): Eukaryota > Viridiplantae > Streptophyta > Magnoliopsida > Caryophyllales > Caryophyllaceae > Agrostemma > Agrostemma githago. Next base: position 42,732,475 of record OY288245.1, read on the forward strand.
TGCTGATTAATGCTGCTCCCCTTGCCTCTTTCCCCTGTCGACTTTTGTGGTTGTTAGCTCAGGTTAAAGGGGACGAGAGAGACCGGCTTTTGGCGATGATGTGGGCTGCATGGTACTACCGAAACCTGTGTACGTTTGAAGAGGCGCCACCACCACGAGAAGTTGTGTTCTCTGGGATGATCTTAATGGTGGCTGAGCATTCGAAGTACAGGGAGGCTATGCGGGTGCAGAGACGACCTACTGTTTCCTCGGGACTGAATTCTTGGGTTCCTCCGCAGATGGGGTTTGTGAAAATCAACTCTGACGCGGCTATTTTTGCTAATGGAGACGTCGGATTGGGGGCGGTAGGACGTGACGAGTTCAGAAAGGTGCTGATGGTAATGTGCAGAAGGGTGAGTGGAGGTTGGGGTCCTAAAATTGCAGAGGCGCTTGCTGTCCAATTGGGGATGGATATGGCGGTGCGGCTAAACTGGAGCAGAGTCGAGTTTGAGAGTGACGCCAAGATCGTGATTGATGCTGTGAAGGCTAATCGAGTTGATCGTACGTTTATGGGTTTATGTGTGTCGGATATAATTGCTTGTAGTTCGAGTTTTACTTCTTGTCGATGGTCTCATGTTCGGAGAACTGGGAATGTTGTGGCTCATAACACAGCTAGACTGTGCTCGAGAAGTGGGGAGGAGTTGATGTATACGGAGAATTTTCCCGAGACAATCACTGCTCTCGCGGAGGTTGATTTAATATAATCCCACTTTTCCAATATATATATATATATATATATATATATATATATATATATATATATATATATATATATATATATATATATATATTAATTGAAAGCATCTCTTGCCACGTGGCAGCATGAATGCATTGAACGAATGACGTGGCACAATTCTATATCATTAACTTAAATAGAAATCATTCACTTGATTTATGTAGATTTAGAGTATAATACAATTCATTGATTTAAATAGAAATAGAAACTCTTGCAAATAAGAATTACTGTATATTTCAGAGCTCAATATAAATCAAATTCATGTACTTAAACGAAATTATTTATATTCACTGAAATTATTTATAAATCAAACTTTTTTTTAGTGTAACTTTTTAAATTCATTTAAAAGTGACAATTAATTACTTCTTTAATTTTTAATCTGTATATCAATCCAATGCATATCATAATCAAGACACTATAAAAAATTTCTTGATTTTTTTTTCCTAAAATCGAGATTAAGAACTTTTTACTCTTAATATCATGATACTTACTTATTTAGAACATAAAATTATAATTGACATATTAATTTTTAATACCGAAATTTGCAAACATTAAAAACATCAAAATACTTTTTAATTGATTTAATTAATTAATCATGTACATATATAACGTAAATAGAATAACTTTCTTAAAGAAATGAAATATTTTTATGTATTATGATATATCTAATATACCACATAAGATTAAAAGTTCAAATATTTTAAATTGATTATACCTAGACCTTTCAAATGGGTCGTGCGGGTTTGGTTGGGTCAGAATATGAGTCGGGTCGTATACATACAAGCCAAGTCAAACACGAGTCACGGGTCGGATTATGGTCAGAATATGGATAAGAAATAGTTCTGAACACTTTTTTTTAACGTTGTTTAAGTCAAAAAATATTCTTAGTATTGAATTATTATTTTTTATTTTAAAAACATTATTATTATACTCTTTAATTAATATTTTTATTTTAAAATAATATTAATTATAAAATTATTTTATTATTAAATGATTAAAAAGAGTTATACGGAATACTAAATTGAATATTTGTTTTATCTTTATAATTTAAAATATTAAAAGTATTAATTTTTTAAATTATAAATCCAAATATAATATTTAAATATTAATATTTTGTTAATTTTAATAAATTCCCGTTAACCCAACAGGTCGGGTTTCGACTCTAAATTAACTGGTCATAACTATTCGAGTCAAACAGGTACATGATGACCCTAAAAAAATGGGACTGGCGTGTCAAGTCAAGTTTTGACAGGTCTAATTATATCGAATATACTCCGTATCAAATATGGAGGTGTTTTTATCAAATATGGAGTACTATCAAATATAGAGGAAGAGCGAAAGGAGAACAACGGGGAGGCAGACAGCCATGAGGAAGAGGACAGGGATGATGGAAAACGGGGAGCGGTTAAAATCAATGTAGATGTAGAAGTGAAGGAGGGCGTGGAAGTCGGGGTGACTTTTTTAAAACCGGAGAAAGTACACTTTTTAGAGTGCTTATAGAATACTTCCCCCTGTTTCATTGATATCTTCCAAATTTTCCTTTTCAACCATTTCTTTGATTTCTCCCACTTTCTTTTTTAAGAAATGTGTCACTTTTAAGGTAGAAGAAATCATTGAAACGGTGGGAGTATATCTCATCCATAATTTTTAATTTTAGTTCAATTTAATATATACCCCGGCTATAAAACAGACCCGTGAATTTTCACGGGTTGTAAAACTAGTTTTTAATAAATTCATTTTATAGCATATTTCATTTTAAATTTTCAATTCTTTTATTTTTGTAAATCTAACAATGTTACATGTAGCCGTGTAAATTTTTTTTGAGCGAAAAGATCATTTCATTAATAAAAAGTCATACGACATCTACAAAATATATCGAAATTAAACGGATACAATACTATAAAATTTGAGTAAAATAAATTCTCGTTAAAACAAAGATCTCTCACTATGATTTTGAACTCCGCTTCTATGCATCCTCTTTCAATATATCACTGTTTAATGATACAGCTTTTCACAAGAGGGTCTTCAGATCTTCCAATGTTTTGAAGAGAATCGATTCCATCAAACTTGATAGATTGTAGCCGCCAATCTGACATGATTTGAGACACCATATAAAGAACGATTGTGGCACTGATCTTCCGCGTCCTCTCTGCTATCATAGACGATTGAACATCTCTCCTAAAAGAGAGAGCGAAACCCATCGATTGATGGGGACGAAACTCTCCAAAAGGAGAGGACAATTATTAAAACCATAATACTAATACTGTTACGAATACTAAAATTATATAATTAAATAAATTTTGCGGGGGGGGGGGGGGGGGGGCTTATCACCAATTAATGGTGGAAGCCCCAATTTTTTATTTTTTGGAGGCTAGGATTTTTAGGGAGGAGGAAGTGTAGCCGTGTAAATTATATATGAAAATATTTGACATTCGAAAAACAAATCAAGATAACTGGATAATATCTTGAAATGTCATTAAATGCGTATTTTCTATGATTTAATTTATGAAAAAAAAATCACAAATAGTTTATTGATATATTCCTTATTTTGTATGCTTTCGTAGAAATTAAAGTAAAAAAACTCATCTCGAAAATAAATCTACATTTCAGAGATATACTTTGTATGTTTTTTGTCACAAAGGTAATGACATTATATTAAATTTCGAAATTGATTTCGTTAAAAAAAATTGCCATTTTTTTTGTATCAATGACAGTTAATAGATTGGAATTTATTTAATTTATATAATGATTTTTTTAAAACTTATTTATAGTGTAGTTTGGAGGGAAAACTTTAGAGAGATTATTCTTTTAGTATATTGGGAATTATTCGGAATTTTTGTCTATCTTGGAATTTTAATGTATACAGGATGGAATTTTGCAAAGAACTCTCGTAATATACAAAATAATACTGTCAAAGATACTATAATATTATTACTCTTTAAAAATTATACTGCAAAGATACTCAAACATATACAATTATTCTTCTAACCTTAATATTATTACTATTTGTAAACTTTAATAAAATTCAGAATTTATGGCATAATTATATGGAAAGTTGCATGTAAATTGATATATAACATAATTATGTGGATCACGGTTCACATATTTATTAAGATTGATTAGATTAGATTGACACAAAATCTCAATATAATTTGAAATTTATGGCATAATATATGAAAATTGATATATTCATATATGGCATAATTATTATAACTATTACTTGATATATGGATCACGTTATTACTTGATATAATTAAATTATATCAATCACGTCAATCTACTTAAATTACTTAAATTAACAATGTTGAGATTGAGTAATAAGATGGTACAATCTACTTAAATTACTTAAATTATATTCATATATGGCACGGTACATATATTTCGGAGAATAAATATTTGCATATTCTAATCAATCAACCAATCATAGAAATCTACTAATCAACGGTATAATTGTATAAAAATTTGCATATTCTAATCAATCAACCAATCAAATATATTCTAATCAATCAACATTATATTTTCTACAAATATTCCGTCTCGAATATGATCAGAAAGATATATAATAATAATAATCATAACTATTTGGAGATCTACTAATCAACGGTATAATTATATAAAAATTTGCATATTCTAATCAATCAACCAATCAATTATATTCTAATCAATCAATCAATTCTATTTTCTACAAATATTCCATCTCGAATATGATCAGAAAGATATACAATAATAATCATAACTACGGAGTATTTTATATTCTATGTAAAATATTGTACGGGATAGTGCAATCTTCTATTAACAAAAATAATGCAACTATTTGGTTAAAACGGAATACAATATGTTTATACTTTTTAAAAAAAAAATTGAGCATACATTCCATATTAAATATTGTATGTGATATATTTCATTTAAAACATGTGATTTTCGTAATAATGTAATCAATCAGCTTAATTACATACTTTCTGTGGTGTATAGCTTTATGTGTGATGTAGTGATATTTATATCAGTAAGATGTTAGAGTGTAGTTGGAGAGGAGAAGAGTCACACAAATGAGGTCAAGGGTTCGATTTGCAATTAGTTCATTTGGTCTATTTTTTTTTATTTTTGTTGGAGATAACTTTAGGCAGGAAAATATATGAGTTTTGTTATTTGGTTAGTGGAAAGGGGGATGTGTATACAGATTCAATCATATTGCACCAATTGTCATTTTATATTTAATCTAGGGAGATTAACTTAGGGTTAAGACTTAAGAAAGTAATTTTACAACCTTAGTTAATTTATTACCAAATTATAGTTAATTGTAGACACTTTAAATATTTTAATTATCTTTATTTAAAGAAAATATTTATGGCTTTATTTTATTTTATAAACCTTCCAATTAATTATAATTAGAATAATTTATTTTGAAGTCAAATTAATTGATATTATTGTCATTAAGGAAATCATTATTTTTATGAAAAACAATTATACGTAGTATCATAATTATTTTCACGTAATTTCATAAATATTTATCCATTTTTGAATTAATTTTTTTGAAATAGCTTAAGGTAATAATTTTTTCATTTTTATTTTTTTAATTGTCCAATTCATTTTCAAAACTACTCAAATATATTTCCTAAAAGATACTAAGAAAAATAATTTCCTAAATATTTTAAAAAATATTGATTTTGTAATCCAATAGTATCCATTAATTTACTTTAAAATTTTCAAAAATTTTAATTATTTTTTAGCATATTTACGTCTTAATATAAATTTTTCTAATATAATTACTTAAATACACCAAATAAATTTAATATACCAGGTTAAAAGCTGTAGACACCTAGATTCTGCCCTAGTGGCTGCAGGAGTGCCCAACAAACATCCGATGACGATAGGACTACAACGCGACGCGAGATTACGATGTTTTAGATGGTTTTTTATTGAACGGATCAAATAATTACTCGAAAAATTAATTCAACTATAAGACGGTCTTAGTCGTGTCATTACGGTCGCGTCGACACTAATTAGAGTCAATTTCGACACCGGGGCTCCGAATCAGCCCTGAAACACCCAAAGTCAAACCCGAGTCAACATCTCGGGCCGAGCAAACCTCGAGACACGCGCCCGAGGCCCACTCGACGCTCGACGCGCTAGGGCAAACAAGAAGCCTTAAACCCCAAGTAAATCCAATATACGCATCATCTCCATTTTGGAAAGTTTCAAAATCAGATCTTCGAAAGTCGGAACGCCTGCCCCAGGCGACCAAGTTCTCCTACGTGTGCCATCAGGCGCCTTAGTCTTGGTGCGCAGGACGCCAATCATCCGAATAGTTGATTTGAACTGTGCGATCAATATAAATACCCCCTTATTCCGCTCATTTGACAACACACATTCAATTCTCCTCTCCCTCTTCCTCTTCATGAGCTTCACTCCAACTCTAAGCACGATCCACTCGATCGTTTGTTCCCGATACGCAAATCGACACTATTCCTCATAGTTCCTCGAGTTCCTTATTCGACAAGAACGAAAAGGGGCACCCGTGCTCGACTAGCCACCTCCAAATACAGTAGCGAAGCTCTGCCGTATTTGCCGCATATAAAGTTAGGAGGATCCGCCTCGAAGTCGTATCGTCACTAGGTTGTCATCTAAACAAAACTTTACATTCTGTAATCTTTATTTATGCACTTCGATAACGTCGAGTTCGACCCATATGGACACTAGGTTCATGGTACGTCACAAACATACGTAACGTCCCTAACTTCAACCATAAGCACTAAAACACCCTAAACTAAACCCGAGTAGTTCCAAGATCCGTTCTCGATCATCTACACATCGTGTCTCGTTTAGTGTACACTCCGAGGGTGCAACTCCTAACAATGTGATTTACTTATATTTCGCATTTACCGCTTTCGTATGATTTACCGCTTTTATGACCCTATAATCGCATGCTAAATCACCCAAGACGGAATTCAAAACGTAAACAAACTAAAACTGAACAAAGCGGTGGTCGGGTTCCATATTAATCCCGATGCTCACCCCTCGCACGTGGTTCAACGCATCTCTATTAATACCGAACCAACGCACTTTAAGCAGAATACCAGGTAAGGTATACCACGAGAATGACTTATATCTGTATCATCACGTTAAAACTGATTTGCTAATACGTATAATACTTACTACTCTCTACTCTCCTACGTGCATATTTTCATGGTTTGCTTGTCACGTGAAATCGCATGCAAAGAATGTAAACACAACTACTTCGACGACAAAAACTTAATTGTCCTTAAACAAACAACATAACAAAGACATAGGGTTAAAACAATGAATGGTATCACATTTTCGCCACAATTAAGGAACAAAGTTATCAGCCGACCGAGTAGAGGCCGCTATGTGCGGGCGTGATTGGGTGTAGATGTCTAGCGGACGTTGGCTTCCCAATAAGTACCCTCACCCTTTACTCAGAATCTACGGTTTTCGGATGTCCGAAACCATTAGCAACGAGAGTCATTCCAGGCATGGAGTGCTTAAGGGTACAAGTCTTCATCTTTAGGTCCTCATGCCACTCAACTTTGAGTCGCCTAAGGATTAAAGTTGACTTGAACGGTTTCCGACTTCCCACAATTAACTCGGTGGCGACTCCACAAATTGGCAACGAAATCGGTTCACTAAAAAAGTCGTCTTACCAAACACATTGACCTTTAAACATTTACAACCATGTCTCGACTCTCGATCGATTCTAACGGAAACATGGATGTCCGCATCCGTCTAGTACAATCCGAATCGCCAACCAAATTGAGGTTCGACACATCGCCCCGTACGCGAGATCGGACCGGCCTCAGTGACGGACGGGGCCGCGTGGGTGGCCACCGCGAAATCGGTTGTCCTGCTCGGGCGCGCGCGGGGCGCCGGGTGGTGCGGACAGGCGTCCACAGTTTGGCGACTACGCTGGGAAAAGAAAAATAGCTTGACTCCAATTGTCCTGCTAAAAAGGGTATTTTGCTCGATCTGCTGGGGCGAGGTGGATTGACTTGAATCCTCCCGTTAAAGGATTTTTAGGGTATTTGGCCTGCTGGGGATTGTCTTTAATCGTTTGGTCAAAAGAGATTTTAAGGCTTGCCTTACCTACCGAGGAGAAGTAAATTGCTTTGTCCTTGCTTATTTTGTTTAACAGAACGCGCGACACCTTCCGCCTCAAATTCATACTTCCGACTTTGTTCAATCGATTTTCGATTCGATTTGTCACATTCGATCATGTCGACCTCGGGTAAGTGTTCCTTACTCATCTATTGTCGATTTGTGCTTAATTATATTGATTGTGGGTCGATTTTGCTTTAAACCTAAAAATCGATTTGGGTATTTTGCTTTTGCTATGTTTCGGTGTTCACTCTTGGTCCCGTTGTTAAATTAGGGTAGAATAGAGCTTGATAGGGTAGCTATTAGCTTGAGATAAAGCTTGGAGGTGCTTTAATGGCTTCCTATGGATGGAAATTGGAATGCTAGGGTTTAGGGGTCATTTTTCTGGTTATTCCCGTACTTGAACATTGTAATCTCGCTCGATTAGTGTTTGTGATGTTATGGGTGACTCCCATGTCGTCTTTTGTGAGTCAGAATGTACTCTAGGTCGTTCTGTGAGGGTTTATGTGGCTTACGACGGACCAAATGATACAATAACGACGTCGGATTTTCCTGAAACCGCTTTTATTGTGATCGGGGTTGAAAATGGGTGCTAGAGAGTGTTTCAGAATTTTAATATCACTATCCGAAAGTTTGAGCTTATTTTGACCTGTTTGGGCTGTTTTGACCTGATCCGAGATGCACCTTTTATTTAGTTTTTGCAGCTAGAGATGGCATAGAGCGTCCCAAGGGAGCCCCTTCGATTGGTACTAGCGGTGAGGTCGTCGGGTCGAGCTCGCTGACTCCCTGGAGGGCTCGTAAGCGACGACGAAGCGCTCCTTCGCAGTGTCTTGAGCCAGGAGCCGTGGACGAGGCCGGTTTCGATCGGGTCACAAGGAGTAGACTGCTTGTGACGGTTGCTAGGAGGACCCATGTCCCTGGTCCTGTTGATGAGGGTGACGAGATCGTTTACGAGGATCCCCCTTGGGCTCGGGATTGGGACGGCTGTCAATTATTGCTACGTCCCGACTTGCACGTCTTTAGCCGTGTCATAAACGGTCAGGTGAGTACCTTGACTCATGTTTATTGGCTTAGGCTTTAATTTCTTTTTGTACTGGTTTAGTTTATTTGCGTTCGTATTGTCTCGGTTTGCAGTCTCCAGGTCCAATGAGGACCTTCTCGGGTTTTACAACATGCCTAGAGATTTATTCCCAGAAGCTTAGTCCTACGGCTAAGGACATTATTACGGGGACGACTTTAGGCCCCTTGGTCGGGCACTGGGTCCGATTGGTAGGTTGCAAGACTAAGTGCAACCTTATGGTAATTAGAGCGACGATCGATCGCTTCCATGATACGATCTCGACGTTTCATATGTCGTTTGGAGAGGTCGAGATGACTTTATAGGACTTCGGGGTCATCACGGGTTTGCCCTGGGGTCTTGATATGATTAGGTGGACTCCTGAGGGCCTTAGGTTAGATAGTGATGAGGTTAAGGGCTGGATTGGGAACTGTTTAGAGCCTTCGGCTTACAGTACGCCCCATGCCTTAGTGAGTTCGTACATTACCAACCACTTTGAGAGGGTGGCGGTGCTAGAAGGTCGATTGCCCAACACAGCGGTGCAGGATGCCCGTCTATGGTTGTGGTACTTCCTAGGGTCAACCCACTTCTCGGATAAGGGCGAGAGGTTTAGCACTAGGATTTGCCTTTCCTAGCTGACTTAGATCAGCTGGGACGTTTTGACTGGGTGACCGCGGCTTTCGCGGAGATGACTTGTTGCCTAAAGGTCATGGTGATGGGAACTCGGAAACCGTTTAAGTCAACTTTAATCCTTAGTCGACTTAAAGTTGAGTGACATGGAGTAAGGATACGAGGATTATAAGGTAAAATATTTTGCCAAAAGGAGAATCTAAAGAATTGATTGGATTGTCTATTAATAGTAAGTGTAAAGAATTGAACGGATGATAGGGAGTATAATAGAATTGTACGGGGATTCGAATTTTTAGACAGTTTGGATGGAGTGATTTGAAAGAATGTTATTTCAGCTCGTCGGCATTTCAGCCATGTCATCGGCGCTTTTTAATGTGAAAAGACAACAACGTCCTTCCCTAATTACATTCACTAACTTTGCTAATGAAATTAAAAAGTTAATCGTGTTAATGAAACTCGATAATGAAACAATTTTTTTTTTAAATCGTCATTTTATTATGTTACGGATTATGTTATATTATATATCCTCCTCCACCCACCACAACACTAGTATTATTAATAATATTAAAAATTCATATATAATCGTCATTGTTAGGGAGACAAATGTACTAATAGACGATTTTAGAGGTTTTAGAATCAGATATAGATAATATTTTAGTAAGAATTATCAACAATGTTCAATTGGTTTAGTGGTGAAGAGTCTCATTTATGTTTCAGAGGTTGTAGGATGCCATGTTTTTCGTGTTCTTTTTTAATAATTTTTCGTACAGAAACGTATAAAATCAAATAGTCAAATTATAACAACTAAAATCGAATACATCATTGATTACTAACCCCATGCTAGCTACGAGGAGACTAAACTATCAACCTAATCACAATTATAACGAAACTAATCGACCTAAATAAAATCACTTATAAAATACTCCCTCTATCCATTTTTAATCTTCCTACTTTCCTTTTTGGATTGTCCATCTTTAAACTTCCTACTTACAATATTTCCTCTTTTGGTTGATTTTTGTGGTCCATATCATTTCTGACCCCACATTTTCTCTCAACTTTCATTTTCCACCACACACTACACTCCACCCTTAATTTTTGTGCCTAATCCCCCATGAAGTTTAAATTTGGATGGAGGGAGTATAAAGATTTACGAGCTTTATTGAAACACTTGTCTCAAAAACCGTCAAAAATTATCAAAACGGTATTCTTAAAGTAGTCGGGAAATGATAATTAAATTAATTAAGTAAAATAATTAATTTAATCATAATTAAAGAAGGGCAAAAGCGTCGACGGTCTGACTTAAATGCCGACGATCTAATGTATTAGTGATTTGAAAGGGATGGGTGATGGGTAAGGGATGTAGAATCTCTTGTTTGGGCAACTCAAAATCTCTCTAACATAAATCTCTTTAATATTGAAAAGATTTGGAAGGAAATTGTATCTACACGCCATCACTGTACCCCAATCCAGGGGAGGACCTGGGGGGCCAGGGGGCCACGGGTCCCAGACAATTTTTGAAACAAGTAGTTTTGAACCAGGTTGCACGGACACTCCTATAAACCAACGTGTCGTGCCGGACACCGACACACGACAATACGTGTCGGACACCTGTAAAACTGTGACCGGTTTTTTTAATTTATTTGGGCACGTATCGGACACGGTTCGTCATATTAAAAGACGTGTCCGGCCCGGTTCGTAATATTTAGAGACTCATCGGACTTACTAACATTGTTTGTTGGTTCCGGACTTTAATAAATGACAATATTGTAGATCTATGGTGGTTAATTATGCTTTAAACACTTATTATAAGATCAAATAACTAACTTATAATTATATTATAGTAGTACAATTTTTTAGATTTGATTTTTAACTTTAAGTTTATAAGATTTAATTTTTGCTTTGTTGTTTTAAGATAATTGTGATAGTGTACGTAATCAAACATATATATTAGGCGTAAAAATCTTCAAATTTTCTTTGTTTAAATATGTGTGTTTATTTTTTTCATGCCGTGTCCGTGTCCTACAAAATTTCGAATGTCGTGTCACGTGTCCGTGTCCCGTGTCCGTATCGGTGCAACCTAGGTTTTGAACCATTTGAAATATCAGTTTGTTGATGTTGAAGTGATTTAGTCATTTGCCTTGTAGTCAACTAGGTTAAATCCCGTGCAAATTGCACGACAGCATTAAAAAACTTGTGACGAATTGATGGAACAGATAACGAATAGATTACATGGGTTGATTTTACCTTTCTACTTTGTGTTTTTTTTTACGGTAATAAAACTAACACTAATTTTTCTCTAATTACAATTACTAACCTAATCTTTATTTATAAAGTAAACTTAAACTTGCTAATGAGACGGAGGGAGTACAAATTTATGAATTCATTTTCTCTCTCGATCACTGCCAGATTTCGGGATTTGCTTAAGAAACACCCATAAATATATGTATAAAAAAAGGTAACTCATTTAAGCATAACAGTAAAATTTATCATGCAACATGGTAACTTAAAACAAATTACCAAAAGTACTTCAGTGTCAGAGAAAGTGATAAACTAATATTGTTGAATAACTCAATTTTATTTTCTTGAAATAAGATTTATGGTTTGATAATTTCATTTAAGTTTTCTCTTAAATAAGTTTTGCAAATAAATTGAACCTGATGTGATTTTATAAATACCCAAATAAAATATAAAAATAATATTTCATCCGTCCGATCAATAGTGTACACTTTAAATCAATCAGTAATTAGTATCATAATTTCAAAGCAATAAAATAGATGATTAATAGCTACCAAATAATAACTTACCGAGGCTTTTTCAACAAATGTTTATGATCACATGATTCATAATTACTCCGTAACATATAGGCACTAAAAATTGGCAACAAATAATAACAATTTTCATTTCTACGGAGTATTGTACAAATCACATGATTAATCAATGTTTTTTTTAATGTTTTTTACGAAGCACCCCGACCACATCAACGACTAATCATACGAAAATTTGTGATATTGTGCATGTGAATGTTGTACATCGTGGTAAATTAAAACAAATTACTCAAAGCACGTAACACTTCAATTTATTGTACTCTGTATCATAGAAAATGATCAACTAATATTGTTGAATACTCCGTATATATAAAGTCCTTTGTTTTTTTTCCAAATGCTTACCATCGAGTCTTTGTGTTTTTTTTTCCAAATGCTTACCATCGAGTCTGAAGCACAATTCAAGACTTCCTTGAAATCGTACTCGTGGAATGAAGGTTGCATTTTTTCCAAGTTTGAAGCACAATCCCTAATTTCTAGATATAATTTGGACGAAATACTACTGCTACTATAATTTGGCCGATAAATATGCAATTTTCTTTTTTTAATATGAAAATAAAGAAGAAAATAAGAAAGAAAATAAATTTATTGAAGTGTTTAACGATTCTCGAGTTTCTTGGTCCCGGTCATTGTCATGACTCATGAACTCATGAAATCTACCATTGTCACTGACCTTTGCTTCCGCGACACTCAAGACCGAGATATTATGATGTCTTTTTCCTTCGGTTGAATTTCATCCAAGTCATTTGATTGTTTGTTTACATTCATTAATTGCTCTTCATGTCGCTGAACAATGCCATCCGTGGAATTTGTTTCTGTCTCGCTTATCCGGATCCGAGATAAATCACTGCATTTCTCACCTTTATCATATCTTGGAGAGCAGAAACTTGGGGAGTGTGGAGTTCATCCCTTCTTCCATAAGCATTTTAATCTCGTTCTTTTTCTCCTAGAGCCTGGACTTTATCAATGATTCGATGGTAGATTCAATCTCCAGAAATCTTCTATTATCGAAGTTGATCCCTCCTTCCATAAAAAATAAACATTACACATCACATTCACAATGCATAACATAAAAGAATGAACCATCAAAGTTGTTTACTTTGTAACGCCAAACGTTTTCTAATGACAAATCTATAAAAAAAATCGCTAAGAGAATAGCTCACCCATCTCAATTCCTAGCATAATTCAACATATAAAAATTCCGTGTAAGAGATGAATATAAAAATCAACTAAAGTGAACCCCTAGCTATACCTCCACTTTTACCACCCAATCCCCAAACATGTATTCTTACAATTTAATAATAACCCTTAAATTGGTAAATTTAAATAATTATTAAAACACAAAGTTGGGTTGTACGTACTGTACCATTTATGAGAAATTTTGGAAGCTTCCACTGGGGCAAATGTCGACGGCTTTGAGAAGTGAAGAATACAGATCATAATTTTTAATTGAAATTAAAGCAGATAGAAAAAAACCGATAATTGACATAATTTGTACTTACGATATACCACGTTAGCCCTCCACTGACGCGCAGCTGCCACCTAGGACACGCTGTAGAAGAACCAAACCATAGAAGCAATGTCTGATACAATTTCATACCAAAAAAAGGAAAATAGACAGAATTTAGTTAGTGTATAAACCAAACCGAATTTGATTGTTCTTCACTTACCTTTCTTAAGGCCTTGTCGTCATATATAATTACTTAGTAGTTTATACTCTCCGTTATATTATATGTATCTCATAAAGTTTTGTTGCCTAGTACATGTATTTCTATTTTACGCAATGAATATAAAAGAACAATCAAATTAGACCGACAATGTGGAGCTTTCCCAACTCACCATCAAATTTACTTCCTAATCAAGTTGTGTCTAGTCTTTCGATAATACACCCCTAGGCCCTAGGACATACAAAGTTAACTAAGTTAAATTAGTCAAGTGAAGTCACAGAATTCATTCGAGTGATCAAATACATGTCAGATACATACACCTTTTGGAGCCAACAAAGTGAAGGAACGATCACTCGATGCCTTGGATTCGACCCCGAGACCTTGGGACCCGATCCCGAGCCTCTTAGACTCGATCCCGAGCCCCGAGAATCGGTGAGAAGCCCATGGGAACTAAGGAGGGACCAAAAAGATCATATTGGAGGCCTACAAGACTCATCCCCGACGGGAAGGATCCCCGGACGGGATGAGGTGCACAATTGCGTAGGCTACTGACCTGGCCGTCCCGACCCGGAAGAACTCATCCCGACCGGGACGAGCAATAACACGGCCTGGTGTTATTGATAACACAGCCCGGTGTTATGCTTGATCTCGACCGGGACCACCTCATCCCGACCGGGATGAGCCCAGTTCAGGCCCGCGTCAACTCTTTTCTTCTCCTTACTCATTGTAACCCTATATATACCCTTCCTCTTGTATTCTTATGGGATGTTCTTGATTACCCATTAAACCCTAGCATAGTTTAGCATAGATTAGCATAGATTAGTGTAGATTAGTTCTTAGTTAATCGTTAATCTTAGTTTAATCCTTGTATTAAGGGAATTCTTCAAGATCTCCACCAAGATTGACAACCTTGGGTGATTGTTTTGGGTTTTTCTTATTAATGCAAGTTTCAATCTTTCATCCTCTTGTTAGTATGGTATAATCTCTTTTCTCTTCTCTTTATCTTTGTTTTATTAATCAAGTTTCAATATTTACATCTTGTTCATTGTTCTTGTTAGTTTCATTATGTATGTTTTGGTTCTTATGTTGGTATCTCTTGTTAGTGTTAGTTTTAGCATTAGATATGTTTGAGTAGATTCTTGCTAGGGTTATTAGGGTGATTGGTTGTGATTGTGTATGATTAGGGTGAGATGGGTGGTACTAGATGTTGTTTTTGTTGTTTCCCATTTACCTTGCACTCCACATGTTCGATGAAATGCTTGTGAGACTAGAGACGATCAATCCTTGTTTTTCTTGCATATTCTCTTGTATGTGTGTGTTTGGTGGGTTGGTTTGGTTACCTCATTACGTAGCGAGAGCCCGATGAGGACGACCCCTAGGCCGATTACGTAGCGAGAGCCCGATCGGTAGAATCTAGGCTACGAAAGCATGCTAGTAACCCCGTTCTTCCCCTTTTTGTCTTCTTTGCATCCATGAACCCGACCTAACCCTAGTTTTCATTCTTATTGTTATTCTTGCTCCCCTTAGTCTTTAGTTACTTGTTTTGCATTACTTTTCCGTGTTTTAGACCTTAGCCTAGTCCTTAGCCATCATCCTAGATTAGCTTGTCTCGAACTTAGTCCTAGACCGTAGCACCCATTAGTCTGAACCCATTTCCGTCCCTGTGGATCGACCCGACTTGCCCTAGCTACCCTAGTTAGGTTTGTTGGATATTATTTGACGGCGGGATCCATGGCAAATCCCTCCCATCAGTTGTTTTCCATTATGAGTAGTGAGTAGATTTTTTGTTGAGGGGTTTAGGGATGAAGATCTTGGATTATGTGAATTGAGGGATTTTGGTTTGTTGCTTTCTCCACTACTACATAAATGCTCAAAGGAACCGCCACCAACACACCGGTTGGATTGTCTAAATGGTCTCTTAATTATAGGAAACCATTTATTTATTTCAACTGGTTTCTTAAATAATTGATAACATACATATTGGACGATTTAAATGGTCTCTTAATTTAAAAATCCATTTATTTTTTTAACCGGTCTCTTAAGATTATATATAACACACTAGTTGAACAATATAACCGGTTTCTTAATATAAGAAACCATTTCAATATCAACCGGTTTCTTAAAAATTAAAAACTTACAAATAAAAACCCGCGTGTGTTTCCCACTTTCCCTATACCCTATCCCACTAAAGCCCAATTGCTGATCAATCAATTCCCCAATCCCCACTACTCTCTCGTCTTGTTTGATCTTATTCACCCTTAATCTTCATCACGCATCATTCTCCATCTCTACTTTTTTTCGCCTAAAATCAAATCTCCTCTTCCCCTCCTTTTTCCGGATTTTCTTCTCCGTTCTCGCACCTTTTTGTTGCACCCAGATCTGAACCTCTGGTCCGTTCACCGAGTCGGTCATTGCTTCTGCGGTCATTTCCTTTTGCTGCCCTCTGTTTTCGCTAATGGTGTCGTCGGGGTTGCCCTTGGTTGAAGTAAGGTAATTATCTTCTTCTCCCTAGTCGTTCATGGCTATTGATGTTCATTTTGTATTTGGGCGTCGTTTGTTGTTATTGTTCAACGTTGCTGTTGGAAAAATGCTTCAAAAGAAGCTTAATTTTGTATGACATACCCATGACTTCATGATGATGTATACTTTCCTTGTTGATCAAGGACACCATGATGTGATGGTGATGTATGTTGCATGACCTCATGTTGATGTATTTTGTTTGATAGCCAAGGAGAAGTGCTTGGAGGCCAAGTACTTGGTTCTATAAATAGACCTCACAATCCCACCATTTCATTCATCCAAAATCATTAATCTACTTCTCTTACTATCACAAAACTATTCTCACAAAAATATTAGTAATATAATTTATAGTTTGAGTGAAATTTTGGCAATGATTTTGGTAGTAACTCATCTACGGTCTTGCCTACACAAAGATCGTAGCGGTTGTGCAATCCTGGGGGTCGAATGTCAAAGAGTCTGTGTGTAGTAGACGGAGCATAATCGACTTTAGGATAGTGACCTCAAGTCACGCCACAACCTTTCCTCTCAGATAAGATTATTCCTTTTCCGTCTTATTTATTTATTCACTACTCGCCTAACAATCTATAGTCGATTATTGTTCTTTTATTTTATTATGGCTAGTAGTGAAGCGTATGATGCTATTCCGTTAACATTTACCATGTTGTTGTTAAATGGTAAGTATATTGATAAATCAAAAAATCATATACAGTGTGCTATGATTCTAGTTACATATTCAGAGTCCCTTGTACTTAAATTCCCTTTCCTAATCCCTCGGAAATACACTTGAAGTTCTTTTATAATCCTTTCACTAATAATATCAGGTCTCGTGATCATGTAATCCATTCTACTCTGATTTCGCTGCATCCATATATGGTAAACACACGCATTGATCACCCCGTTCACAATCCCTCTCTTCAACTTCGATCCTCTTAACTGTAATCTCCAATTGGTATTCAGCGATACCTGCATTCGACATTCTACCCAGCTTTCAACATTCAGAAGTACAGCCTTACTGTACTCACATTGGCAAAACAGGTGAGCTGCTGTTTCTGTTATTTGCGTACACAAACAGCAATCAGTTTCATCAGTAATCTGCATTTTGTACAGCTTGTCTCGAGTTCTTAGCGCATCCTGTAGATGAAGCCAAGCAACGTATCTGTGCTTAGGGATCGACCATTTACTCCACACCAGACGTGCCCAATCCACTTTCTCTCGCTTTAATCGACACCAGTTATATCCTCTCGCGACAGTATACTGACATTGAGCATTCCACTCCCCACGCGAGTATCCATCTTTGAACACATCTTTAACCTGACATATCTTTCTCCTACCCCAACTTGAGTTCATTGTAGGAATGTAGTTCTTCCACTGAGCTCCCTTTAAATACACTGAATTCACCCATTGAACCCATAATTTATCCGGATGATTGAGAATCCACCACGTCATTTTCCCTATCGCTGCCTTATTCCAATGACAATTCTGTCTAAGATTCAATCCACCCTATTCATACGGAACACAAACTTTCTCCCACGATACTAGTGGGGCTCTGGAATAAGTCGTTACCCCCTCCCATAGGAAATTATGGCAGATGTCTTCAATTTTTTTAATAACACCACTGGGAATGAGAAAAATACTCGCCCAATACTGATGCAGCGTGCTGAACACGGACTGCACCAGCACCAATCTTCCCATGTATGAAAGTTTCCTCGCTCCAATCTTCCTAATTCGCTTGGTAACTGAATCAATCATAGGCAAGCAATCAGTGATCGTCAGTCGGGAGCTCTTAATGGGGACACCCAGATACTTAAATGGCAGATTGCCTTCAGTACATCCTGAGACGGCCAAAATATCTTGCCTGTCAACAGTCCTGACTCCATTGAAATAAATGCGAGTCTTTCCTGGACTGATTCTTAACCCCGAGGCTGCTGAAAACGAAGCAAAAGTACGTAAAAGTACCATCATCGATTGAATATCTCCTTTACTGAAGAGTAAAAGATCATCGGCAAACATCAGGCTGGTCAATTTCATAGGCTTACACATCGAATGATAACTGAACCTTTCATTAGAGGTAGTGTATCGAAGTAATCTCGTCAGATATTCCATGCATATAGTAAATAGGAGGGGGGAAAGAGGATCCCCTTGTCTCAGCCCTGTCTTCCCATAGAAAAAACCAAAGGAATCTCCATTAATACTAAGTGAGAAAGAAGCAGTGTGTACGCATTGATTAAGAAGATTACGAAAATCATGAGGAAAATTAAGATGTTCCAACATCTGTCCAAGGAAATCCCACTCCACAGTGTCATATGCCTTTTGCATATCCATTTTGATCAAGCATCGAGACGACACAGCTTTCCTAGTGTATAACCATACCAAGTCTTGACAAATAAGGATATTTTCCACTATACTTCTTCCCCTAATGAAACCACCTTGAACCGGTGATATGATCTCCGGAAGAACCTTAGCCAATCTGTTGCAGAGGAGTTTAGATATGCATTTGTACAGCGTATTGCAACAGGCTATAGGATGGAACTGAAGCACCGAATTTGGACGATCAACTTTTGGGATGAGGACCAAATTCGTGGTGTTCAGCTGCTTGAGAAGCATTCCTGATTGGAAAAAATCTTTAATGGAAGCACAGAAATCCTCCCCGACAACTGACCAAGCATCCTTAAAAAATTGGCTGGTATACCCATCCGGCCCTGGAGCTTTATCATTCGGGATACTAAAAAGAACTTTTTTAATTTCCTCATTAGTAACCTGCTCCTCTAACACAGCATGATGTTCTTCACTGCACTTCGGCCCCATTTGCATAACCTTGCTAGACACAGGTGTAGATTCTGTCCTACTCCCAAGTAAAGTCTGATAGAATGACAGGAATGCATATTGGATATCCTCAGCAGATTTTCATTCCTTACCTTCGACATCTTCAATCATTGAGACTCCATTACGCAATCTTCTGGCCTTAAGAGACCCATGAAAAAAGGCCGTGTTAGCATCCCCTTCATTAACCCAATGTTCTTTAGCTTTCTGACTTAGGAAACTACACCTCGCCCTGTCAAGTTCCCTATACTGTTCAGCAGCCTGCATCTCAGCCATAATCAAACTATGATTAGTAGGATCTTCCCTCAAACTCTTCTGGCTATCCATAAGTTTCACTTGTGCAATATCCGCTCTTTTATCAATAGCATGGAATCTGGTTTTATTCAGTTCTTTCAAAGGATATTTGAGTCGTCTTAGCTTCATTGCAAACTGGTACATCAGCGTACCATCTACATGTTGCTGCCAAGAGTTTCTTACTATATCAACAAATTGCTTGTCTTGACTCCACATATTAAAATACTTGAAGCATTTTTTGCCCCTTTGCTGCACTGGATTATCAGAGATGACACAAGGATTGTGATCGAATAAACCTTTTGGCATGAAATTAGCACAATACCCGTCAAATAAATCCAGCCAATCCTGGTTCGCCAAAGATCTATCTAATCGACTGTAAACTCGAGTCTCCGGAGGTTGTTTGTTAGTCCATGTATAATAAGCACCTCGAGCAGGGCAGTCCACCATACCTAAATAATCAATACAACTTTGAAATGATTGAGCAGCCTTCAAATTAAATCCCCCCCTAAACGTTCTTCAGGAGATAGAACACAATTGAAGTCACCACCCATCCACCACGCTCCCTGAATACCCAACTGCAGTTGTCTTAAATCCTCCCACAAAGTGACTCTTTCCTCCAGTTTGTTGAATGCGTAGATAAAAGTAGCTTCAAACTGTCTCCCCTTCTGGATCTCAACAATAGTGCAGTGTATCAGCTGGTCGGTATACTTCCTGATATTAACATCACAAATTTGCGGATCCCATAAAACCCACACATGACCTCCAGGGTGAATATGGCTATTAGTAGTGATACACCAATCATTAAACACATTAGTCATGGCTTTATTCTGTTTAGTAGGCTTTATTTTAGTTTCAAGTATGCCAAAAATTCCTACTTTATTACTTTTCATAAATTTAGCAACTTCCTCCTGTTTCTTCCTCCTATTCATCCCCCTCACATTCCAAAACCCAATAATCATTAGGAAAACATGAGGGGTTTTTTTGCCACCTTGCTTTACACCTACAGAAGAGGTGTCACATAATTTATCACGGTATGATGGACTTTTACTTTTTGGTCTCCCATCCTCACATACCCTGTTGTCATCTCTACTCTTTTCGTCCCCAGTATTCATATAAGAAAAGGTCTGTGCAGGAGGCTCAATATTAGCCATTTGACTTGGTGTCTCCTCTATTACAGGACCCGGAGGCCTCTTCTCTTCAGATGTCACCTGTATCTCCCCTTGGTTATTAACTGGCAAGATATTCTCCTGCCTAATCACCGGCTTCCAAACCTTCTTGATTACCTGTTCTTTTGGCATACTTCTCCCACGACATTCTTCTTTTTCATGCCCCATTTTCCTACACACCAAGCACGAGGTAGGTTTCCAATCATACGTAACCGGAGTTTCCACAATGGAACCTTTCTCATCCCTAAATGATATCATTTTTGGAAACTGTTGATCAATTGGCACCTCAACAAGCACCCTTGCATAACCCAATCTTGTCTTCTGTTCAGTAGCATCATCTTTTTTCAAGAATTTCCCCACCAGTCCAGCAATCTTAGGAAGTCCCGACCCCCAGAATTTTAAAGGTAACTTATGGATTCAAGCCCATATAGGCATTACCTTAACGTCCTCCTTCTCTAGATCAATGTCCGGTTTCCAGGCTTTTAGAACAAGAGGTTTATTGTCGAACATATAGATTCCAGCATTCAGCACTAAATCCCGCATAGCAGCAGTTTGAAATCGTACCAGAAAAACCCCATTAGGGAGAAAGGAAATCTTGTCCATAACGTGGTTTTTCCAAATACGCTTAAGGAAACCCTCCAACGTCTGCCAATACGGATTTGATCCTACTACGAATCCATACACAGCATTCTCCCAGTAGTGAATCTCATCACGCACATCTTCTTCAGTTATCTGCAATAGAACTTCATCGTCATGTGCATTATGCATCACTATCGCTTTACCACCCTGCATCTGAAACCACTCTCCACCATCTTCATTATCCTGAGATTTTCCGGAATTTACGTCCGAAAAACCAGGCAAAGGACTTCCAGGTATAGTAACATCATCTTCCAGAGAATACGGAGGTATTCCCATTATCTCCTGCATGGTTTTTTCTTTCAGCACATCATCCAAATCAGGTTTGTTACGTAACAGATTTTCATCAATCTTGCCTTTCTCCTTCTCCATGTTATTGCGTTTAATCTTCCTCCTAGTGATGTTGCTTAACTCCGGTGATCTAGATCGGGACGCCCGGACCATTGTGTCACGGTGGCCGCCAGTCGCCTTCGTATTCTCTCACTAGGTTTTTTTTAACATTTACCATGTTGACTAATCTAATAATTTCTGATATGTCAAAACTTGACCCATTTGACAAAAAATATTTTTTATAAGATATGGTCCGATAAAATGGACTTTTTTTTCTGGGTAAAAATGGGGGTAGACTATACTGTGACTAATATTCAAACCCCAGACAATTTTATGAGGGATTTTGAGAAGGATAATAAAACTTGTCGAAGAATGTTTCCGCTTCTGTTTATATTGTTGAGTTTGTATCTCTATGGAATTCTAAACTAGGACTTGTGAATCTCGACTCGATTAAACGACTCAAACAGTAGAAACTCATACCTCAATTCAGTAACACAAGTTTTGATAAATGCGAAGTATGTGCTGAGGCTAAACACGAAAAGACATTGTTTAATTAATAAATGCGTAGAACGATCTAGTAGTCTCCTAGAAATGCTTCACTCTGACGTAGGATATTTATTACATTACAATTGTAGATGATTTCTCAAGTTACACCAAGGTATATTTATTGAGTATAAAAGATGAGGCTGAGGAAAAGTAAGGACTCAATTAGTGTTTATATTATGGGTCTTTTACTTGTGGACAAGATATTTATTTGTGTCTTACTTGTGGATAAGATATTTATGTTACTGATTCCTTATGGCTAAGTAGTTGCATGTAAGTTGATGACCTCGGTTGTTTGAAAATGGTATCTGAACCTAGTGGGTCTCAACCGAGTTCCACACAAGAAACTGGTAAAACACCCTATGAGTTATGGAAAGGTTATCCACCTAACCTTAATTATCTGAAAGTGTGGGGGTGTTTGGGTAAGATTGGTCCTCCAAAATTTCAAAGGAATAATATTGGGCCAAAAACCATAAAAGCAATCTTCATTGGTAATGCCGCCAATAGCGTTGCGTACAGTTTGATTCTCATGGATTCATCGGGTTTTGGACCCATTAGAGAGTCAAGAGATGTTGAATTCTTTGAGCATTTTTTTTCCATGAAAATTAGTACGAGAAC
Organism: Agrostemma githago; assembly: GCA_958450325.1. Lineage (NCBI taxonomy): Eukaryota > Viridiplantae > Streptophyta > Magnoliopsida > Caryophyllales > Caryophyllaceae > Agrostemma > Agrostemma githago. The sequence continues at coordinate 42,755,463 of OY288245.1, forward strand.
AAGTGTGTCAGTTATACCTAGTGGTTCAACTCAATCTTCTACTGCTACAGAGGAAGTAGTAGCATAACCTAGGAGAGGTAAACGTGTCAGTACCCCAAAGAGTTTTGGTTGAGATTTTGTCATGTTGATTAAGAATAAGTGTTTGAGTGAACATGAGGTGAGTGTCTTCATAATTGATGAACACCCTAGAACATACAAAGAGGCTATGCAATCTATGGACTCTACTTTTTTGGCTTGAGGTCATAAATAGTGAAATTGATTCAATAATGAATAACCATGCTTGGGTTTTGACCGAGCTACCCAGAGGCTGCAAAGGTTTGAGTAATAAGTGGGTCTTCAAATGGAAACTCAAAATGGATGTGTCAATTGATAAATACAAGGCGAGATTAATGGTATGTGGAAACCGAAGAACAAAGGGGTTGGATTTCTTTGATACATATTGAATACCAGTGACAGCGTGTCTCAAGAGGAGTAACGAAAGTGATCGGAAGTGTCATGTTTTTGATGAACTGCACTAGACCCGACATAGCTTATACTATTAGTAGACTTAACAAATATACACATAACCCTTGTAGAGATCATTGGGATGCCTTGATAAGATTATTGAGATACTTAAAGGGCACCATAGATTGAGGATTAGATTATCAAAGAACACCATGTGTGTTGGAAAGATATTGTGATGCTAATTGGGTATCTGGGAAGGACGAGATACACTCTACTAGTGGCTATATGTGTTTAATCTGGCTAGTGTTGTTGTATAGTGGAAGTCGGCTAAACAAACCTGCCTTGCTAAATTGGCAATGGAATCTGAGTTCATTGCTTTAGGCTTGGCAGGAGAAGAGCTGAATGGCTACGGGGCCATCAAGGAGATAATCCTTTGTGGGGAATGTCGACTCTTTTAAGCTGGAGTCAGCACTGGGAATGGATTTAAAGCCTGTAATAGAGTAACTTGTGATGGATACCCGTCTTAACTAGCTTAAGTTCAACAGGTCAAACGAAGTCACAAGGAACTCTTGTTGTGTAATACTACGACCAATCCTAATAAATTTGAGATGTAGTATTTGTGAGGGTGAGCTTTCGCTCTTAATGAGTTCATAGCCCTTGTATGGGTGGTCTGTATGAGGCATACTTGATGGATTCACCGATTGTTTTAAGGATGAGCTTTTGCTCTTAATGAGTTCATAGTTCTTGTATGGATGGTTTGTAAGAGGCAGACTTGATGAGCTCACCGATGTGAAATAGGATGAGTTTTTTTACTCTTAATGAGTTCATAGTCCTTGTATGGATGGTCTGTAAGAGGCAGACTTGATGAGCTCACCGATGTGAAAAAGGATGAGTTTTTTACTCTTAATGAGTTTATAGTCTCTTGTGTGGATGGTCTGTGAGAGGCAGACTTGATAAACTCACCTATCTGAATGTGGGGGGTTCTTGCCCTACTCCCAAGAGATCTTCAGGCTTGGATCTCTAGACATTCATGAAATACCAGGATGTACTGTGTGGGCACTTGGCTAGTCCAAGTAAAAGATATTTATACCGAAAAATTCATGGGATGAGTTCATGGATGTCGCGAGTTTCTACCTTAATATGAGATTAAGTAAGTGCGCAATAGTCTTAGAGCCAACTCCATTCGAAGGTTCAAGGATTAGTTCCACCTGGGATGACGGTTCAAGATCGTTGTATGTCACTGGGTGCTGGTTAAAGTCCACAAGACATCAGCATCTCAATGCTAAATCTCTGTTGCCAAATCTCTCTCTTTCTTTTGCGTCTTTTTTTTAACCATGTGGGGATTGTTGGAAAAATGCTTCAAAAGAAGCTTAATTTTGTATGACATACCCATGACTTCATGATGATGTATACTTTCCTTGGTGATCAAGGACACCATGATGTGATGGTGATGTATGTTGCATGACCTCATGTTGATGTATTTTGATTGATGGCCAAGGAGAAGTGCTTGGAGGCCAAGTACTTGGTTCTATAAATAGACCTCACAATCCCACCATTTCATTCATCCAAAATCATTCATCTACTTCTCTTACTATCATAAAACTATTCTCTCAAAAATATTAGTAATATAATTTATAGTTTGAGTGAAATTTTGGCAACGATTTTGGTAGTAACTCATCTACGGTCTTGCCTACACTAAGATCGTAGCGGTTGTGCAATCCTGGGAGTTGAATGTCAAAGAGTTCATGTGTAGTAGACGGGACATAATCGACTTTAGGATAGTGACCTCAAGTCACGTCACAACCTTTCCTCTCAGATAAGATTATTCCTTTTCCGTCTTATTTATTTATTCACTACTCGCCTAACAGTTGCTACTGCTATTTGATTGCTATTATTGTTATCGACCTGTTGCTTGGTTCATTGATGTTTTGCTTGGTTCGTGTTACTGCTGTTGTCCCCTCATTTTTGTTGAAGTTCGTTATTGTTGTCACTGCTGGTACAATTTCATTAATGTTTATCTACTGATGGTTGTTGTGCATCGTTGTTGGTGTTGTTGTTTTGTCGCTGCTGGTGCTGCTCGATTTTCATTTGTGGTGTGTTAGCTGTGCACCAACTGTAATCACCTTTTCGTGGTGATGCATGGTTATGACCGAAGAGCATCAACCGGTTTCTCGACTCTTCTCCTCTCTCGTTTCTCATCCTTGTATGGTATGATTCATTATCATTGTTGGTTAGTGTTTCTGACATCTTTTTTAATTCGACTTTTATAATCTGATTTACTAAAATTAGTTTCATATTGTGGTTGTTGTTTATTTACCAAAGTTGATGGTTGTAGATTATTTGTTCGTGTTTTCAATATCAGACATAATCTGATCAAAGAACAAATAAAATTGAGATTTTTGATCAAAGAGCATGAACATCTGATTTTTGAGCAAAAGATGTTTGAATTATGTGTATAGAAAATGCACTGAATTACTATTCACAGTTCATTATATTTCCCTTCATTTTTTACTGTATAAATACTCGCAAGGGAAAGCGGCCTGCTAACCAGCTGCCAACGGTTTAAGAAATAATCCCGCCAAAAAAGGTCGTGGTGGAGGCGGTGAATATCAAAATCAATTTGTTAATTGAGGATTCGATAGCACCGGTTACAGAGGAAAAGGCGGGAAAGTGAGAGGACGGATGGTGTGGTCGTGGTCGAACTTTCACTGTTTAAGCTTGTTATACAAGTACTTCGTACATTTTATTTTTGTACTTAATTAGTTTGTAAGAATGTAAATATATATTTTCGTTATTAGTTTGTAAGAATGTAAATATATACTTTCGTTGACATGATGTATGGGAGTTGTACGACAAATATTCAAGTAATAGTAATTTTTGTTAAAATTGTATAGGTGTCGATTTTTTTTCAAGTAATAGGATTTTTTTTTCAAAGTGATTAGTATTTTTTTTATTTTCATCACATACAATCTAAGAGGCAAGGTTTATTCTATAACCGGTCTTAAAGATTGAGATCAAAGAAACTAGTTTTGAGCAATAAATGGTCTCTTAGAACTATCAAAGAAACCGGTTATCGGCATTAAGTAGTCTCTTTGCCTTCTTTACTTTAGCCTTATACAATGATCAAAGAGACCGGTTTTTATGACAATTGATCTCTTTAATATAACCAAAGAAACCATTCTTAATAACCGGTCTCATAGGCTAAGACACCTAAGAGATGGAGACCGGTTATAAACCGGTTTCTTAGACCTTTTTCAACTGGTTTCTTTGGCCTATTTTGTAGTAGTGCTCATTGATTGGTTTATCTTGTTTATGGTTGTTGTGTCATTGTTGATTTAGTCCGGCCAACTAGACCGACCTTGACTCATTTCTATCAATATGGGGAAATTCGGGGTAGAAATTACCTTAACTTGAGACTTACCGTTCTTTGCCGAGAAAGCGGGTTTTTAGGTGGGTTGGGTGAAGAAACCGAAAGGTGGCATTCTCCCTTTATCAATGTTGTGACCGACCCGATTCCATGATTCTTAGACCCCAATTTCCAATTCCCGACTTCTCCCTAACACCTTTTCCTAGATTAATCATCTCTTGTCATTTCTCTTGTTATTTTTCTTGTTATTTAATTTTCGTCATTTACCGCATCTCTAGCATAGACTCGGCCCTTAAAACCCCCTCTATATCCCAAACACGTTGCTTTTAACTCGATACCGTTCTGTTCCCTGTGGACCGACCTCGACTTACCACTAGGGATGTCAATTTCACCCGAACCCGTTCAAAATCCATCCACCCGAATAAAATTAATGGATGAAAACCCGAACTAAATGGATTTTAAGCGGATGACGGATGAATCGGGTGATGGATCGGGTCGGATTCAGGTGGAGATTTTTCACCCGTCATCCGATCCGTCCACCCGATCCGTTCACCCGTTTATAGATTTAAAAAAAATATATATATGAATATATCAAAAAAATAATTAATTTCACTCTATTTGTATACTCATTATCCTCTTTTTTTTTTTTCCTAAAGTCCTAAGAAAATATCTTCCGTAATCACTTTGGCGTCCACCATTTTAGATTTTCTTTCCCCGTCTTAATTTCCGACCACCAAAAAATCCCAAAAAACTTTACGCATCTTATAATTTGTATATTTGTTATTGTATTTTAAAAAAATATTTTTCATCCGCTAAGCACCCGATCCACCCGAATCACCCGCGGATGACGGATGGATTGGATCCGGGTGGAGGGTTAATCGGGTGACGGATGGATCGGGTGGAGTATGCGGATCCGGGTGATGGATTCGGGTGAGGCTCCACCCGACCCGAAACCGACCCGTTGACATCCCTACTTACCACGGATACTCTAATAGTTTTTGTGTTATTACGAGTCTATAAATATTGTTTGACCCCCCATCCTTCGCTAAAAAACCGATCCGATTGGGGCAAACGTCACTAACCCCACAAGAATCTACTCATACATGATTAAGTTGAAACTAACACAAACTTTAGAAACCAACATAAGAACAAAAACATTCACAATGAAGAACTAACAAGGATGAACAATAAACAAAAGATAAAGATTGAAACTTAACTAACAATGAAAGATTAAGAGAAAAGAGGGAAGAATGATTATACCAAACTAGAAGATGAATGAAATGATTGAAACTTGTATATAAGAAAACCCAAAACATCAACCAATGTTGTCAAGATTGATAGATTCTTCAAGAATTCCAATAATACAAGAGTAGCTTGCTAAGATTAAGCTAAGATTAAAGAAAGATTAAGGAAATATTAAAGAGAAACTAAGCTAAAGATGAAGGTTTTCTATCTAGGGTTTCGTGCTTAAAACAATACAAGAGGGGGGTATTTATAGGGTAGGAAGAAAGGGGAGGAAGCGAGGAATCAAATTGAGGCTCAAACAGGCCGTCACAGCCGTGTTGAGATGGTCACGGCCGTGACCAACACCCGTCCCGCCCGTGACCATTTCATCATGGCCGGGATGGGCCTCAACTCACGGTAGTGACCCTTTTCGACACGACCGTGAAGGCCAGCAGTAAGCCAACTTCTTTTGCATCTTGAATCACGGCCATGTAGTCTTCTGACACGGTCATATAGGTCCCTACTTGCTCTTCCTAGGCTTCTTATCGATGCTCAGTGCTCGGGATATTCTCAAGTGGGCTCCAAGGGACTCGGGATCGAGTCTAAGGCACCAAATGATCGTCGCTTCTATTCATTGGCTCCATATGCGTTAGAAACAAGACGAAATCGTTCCGTTTCTCCATGATAGGCCTTAGGAACCTAAAACATGCTAGAAGAAGCGTAAGTAGCCTCGAAATCGCTCTAAAGAGCGATTCCACAAAAGAAAGCGGGACCAAATACGTGAAATAAACACTACAAAACACACTTATCATGTGGTTCAATGCATCTTTAATAATTCCGAACCGACGCATCTTAAGCAAAATACCAAGTAAGGTATACCACGAGAACGGCTAATATCTGTATTATCACGTTAAAACTAATTTGCTAATACATATGTGTGGACATGACATAGGTCCACCCCGATGCGGCCACGCGCGGGTTTGGGGAGGCGAATGAATCTCCATATGAGAATGGATCGAATTGAAAATTAGGTCTATGTGGAGTCGCCACCGAATTTTGTGGTTATTCGGAACCATTCGAGCCCACTCTATGTCGTAGTGGTCCGTATACAAAATATGACCCATTTCCGATGTCAGAGTTTATTGGGCTAGTCCCTTTGCGTTGCGATACCGATACCGACATTATCGGATATCGTGTATTGAATGACTCTCGTGCGCCAACGGTTTCGGGCATCCGGAAACCGAGGTTCTGAGTAAGGGGTGAGGGTACGTGTTGGGAAGCCCACAAAGGACACCCAACCCCGCCCGCACATTAGCGGCCTCTACTAAGAATTCGAATGACTTACAATACGCGCGTTAGTAAAACGGAAAAAATGCTTATGCAAACATTGTTTTTCCTAGGCATGTGAATGAAATTGAAAAAATGGGCTTCTATGTCAATTTAATGCAATTAATTCTACGTCAAAGTGGAATTTTAGCATGTGGGTTCATTTAGTACAATAAACGAACAATAATTAAATTGACAAGAGAAATAACAAACGCGTTAGTAACGATGTAATGATATAACGACTAATAACGGTTTGTGCAAATATGAGATGCGATGAGGATGCGAATATGAGATGCATGGTTTGAAAAGGTAGTAGTACACATGATTAATTAAACACGTGTTGACATAAATCGCAAATTACTACCGGGTTTTGAAAATAGAATAATGTACGATTTATTGTGTTAATCGTTATGGGTCACTCGATCGAGTGGTTGATGGACTCGATCGAGTGGACCTGTAAAAGACGATTCTCTTTGCGCTACAGACTGTACTCGGCCGAGTTATTGACCAACTCGGTCGAGTACATGGCCACTCGATCGAGTCACTGTGAGACTCGACCGAGTGGTGGTCGTGACATGCATTCTGACTCGATTTTAGGGTGTCACTCGATCGAGTGACTAAGGCACTCGGTCGAGTGGCTCCTGTACGAATTTGGTTCGTTTGCAATTTAATTGTTGATTTTGAAATTGCTTTTGATTTTTGAGAGTTCGACGATTTTACCGAATCGGACATAAATATTGCATAATTTATGTTCGACTTGGTTTTTTATAAATCGCGAATTTTGTTGAACCGAATATAAATATTGTTGAATTTATACCCGATTCTAAATTTGGAGTACTCGTTGTATCCCATATTCGATTATTTGAATTGATATAGGATATTAGAGTGAAATAGAAAAAATAAATTAATTTTTGTCGCTTTAAATTAATTACCGTGATATGAACAAACCACGTTAATTAATTCATATGACTTGATTGTTAGATTCGATATCCAATTATGAGATTGGTATCGAATCTAAAATCGATGCTTTACTTGAATAAAAACTTGATTCCCTCGACTTCTCCGACATTGAAATAAATCCCTAGGGATTGTGATGTCGGATCCGTGTCAACGGGTTTCGACCTTTATTAAAATTGATTTTTAAAGAAATTAATGGATGCAAAATTATTGATGATGATGAAGAGAAATAATAACGAATTGTTGTTTAAGTTGATTTATCTCAATAATCAAATAGTCGGGGTATCGGGATAAGCGACCGACGACGCGTGTGCAGTACACTTGTATATGCGGTTTTTCTTATCCCGGTATCCTTCTTATTCGACACAAATCGATAAATATTTTAATTCTTTGATATTAGTAGTATTATCGATATTATGATGCGATGAACGAAAAAATATATAAAAAAATAGAAAAAGATGCGAAAAACGAGAAGAAGGAGAGAAAGGGTTTTGACACCCTCAACCTACATGTTCTTGTCTCGGCGCGGACTCGTAACCGTGGCTTTAACACAAGAGTCTTCGAGGTTTATGGAGGTTGAGTTGTGGTGGCTCGGGATTGATTCCTAAAACTAGGTTTAGGGTTTGTGCTAGTGTAGAATTGCTAGGTTTTGATTAGGGTTTGTAAAAGACGTAGTATGTGTGTGTAGGGTTGCTCTAGGGTTTGTAAAAGTTGCAAAAAGTTGTGAAAAGGTTGTGAAATTGTGTTGCATGGGGGTTGCTTATATAGGCATGGCTAGGGCACCGGTTTAGGGTTACTCGACCGAGTATGGGGCTAACTCGGTCGAGTGGCCCGTGAAGCCTGCCGTCGGGCTTGAAGCACGCCCACTCGATCGAGTGGGGGGGTCACTCGATCGAGTGGCCCAGTCGGGTTGCACAGGTCTATCGTTTTGGGCCTTGACTTTGGGTGTTTGATGGGTTTTGTGTTTGACTTGGACTTTTGAGGATTGTATGGCCGTTTTTGTGTGTCTCGGAAACGATTTTGACCGGAGTTGACCCAATTGTAAAAAGTCGGTTTTAATTCCGGTGTCGGTTTTCGCCCAAATTAGTCTTGTTTGACTCGGAATGATCCACTGGGCCTGGATTTGAGGTCCCTTTGGTGAGATTTGTACTCCGTAAGTGTGTTAGCCAGCGATTAATGGATTTGAGCCCGTATCCGAGCGCATAGAAGCATGTTAGCATCCGATCATCATCGGGTGTTTTTTGGAAACTGCCATAGACACCTGGCAGTCAAAATGCAGATGTCTACAGAGCCCCCACTCTGACTGAGGCTTGGACAGGGCGAAAGTCAGAGTAGCTACCAAGCCCGTTAAGACCTGGTAGACTTCCGTTCGGGTCGTTTATAGTCCATTAGACTTGCGTGAAGGGCTCGCCAGCCATAAGATAGAGATCATACCTGCGCTCCGTGGGGACTTTGGGCTTGTTGCGTAAGCCCTGGGTGTGCCTGTGTGTTGGCACATCCCGTGCTATCCCGGAAAATGCTGCTGGGGAGATTTGATGGCTTGCATGTTTTTGCTTGAGTCGTACCTGTATAAGTTACATAAAATGCATGCAACACGTAGGTAGTAAAATGACTCGTGCTGGGGAAAATGATTTTTGAAGTTTTTGAAATTTTGAATTTGAAATCCTGAAAGCAATCACGAGCTAGGTTTTCAAAATGGAAAGAGATATAAAAGAAATTCGCAGTTTAAATAGACTGAAATCTGACCTTGTCGAAAAAGATCTTTTTTTTTTCAAATGGCTAAATTTTTGCAAATTTGAAAGTGGAATTTGAAGAGAGGGGCCTACCGACAGACTCGACTCTGGATGCGACAGGACGAGTTGACCGACACGGACTAGACTATCTAAGGGTTGGACCGTGACTCGGTAGGGGTGTGGGCCGCCTAACAAGACTCTTAAGTTGCGATATCCCGTAGCCTAGGCGAGTGGCAACACGGTCGCACATCGAAATGGGATAGATACGCTATGGGGGGATTGCAGTAGCCTGTAATGAGACTGTTTTAGTCTGGTGCCCTTCTGGATTTCCTATTTAGGATACATTTCCAAAGTGGGTATTGCCTCGACTCCTGACAGATTCTTGTCTTCGACTGAGCCGATACTAGGACACACTACGGAAAGGAGGCTAGATTTTTTGTTGGATTTATCTGGATTTTGTGAGTGGATGGAGAACTTTTGTCTAGGAGAAGACCCCGGGATAACAAAGCTAGCTATTGAGAACATGATGGTGTCGTGACCGGAATGATAGTACTTTTTGAAATGTGTGTCAATGTGAGTGGTTGTGCCTCTGTTGAAAGGCTGCCTACGTATTCACGTGCGGTGAAATCAAACCAAGCCGTAGTTCAGTGTCGGAAGATGTATTATGGTGCCTATTCTTAATAGGACTTCGTGTGTAACTAGCCATAATGACGGTGTAGGCTAGGTGCATTCCCAATGATGTCTTGATCAAAGGGCTTGAATGGTTAGGATATTAATCCTGTGACTGTGAGCGTTCTCCGGGGTAACCCCCAGAGGTGGTGTGAACTATTTGGGCATGCTCTATGCCGACTGCAAGTTGAGTTCCCGTGTTCGGGGTTGGTAACTGGTTTGGATGGGAAGAATTGGGACGGGATTTTAACGAGTTTTGCTCTCGGGGATTTTAACGAGTTTTGCTCTCGGGGATTTTAACGAGTTTTGCTCTCGGGGATTTTAACGAGCTTTGCTCTCGAGGATTTTAACGAGTTTTGCTCTCGGGGATTTTAACGAGTTTTGCTCTCGGGGATTTTAACGAGTTTTGCTCTCGAGGATTTGACGAGTTTTGCTCTCGAGGATTTGACGAGTTTTGCTCTCGAGGATTTGACGAGTTTTGGTCTCGAGGATTTGACGAGTTTTGCTCTCGAGTCTTTGTATGGTGATTGTGAATTTTCTTATGTAAAGGGGAAGTCGAGTAAAATGGCTCGAACTTTGATCGGGATAGGTTTTGATAATGCGGGATCTGGTTTCGATGCCTGGCCCTAATTGTTAGGGGTATCCTATGGAGCTTGAATCCTCAAAATTCCGGGCTGTCTAATTGTTAGGGGTATCCTATGGAGTTATTTTAACTTTTGAGGATCGATTACAGCCTAATGAAGCCAGAAAATCCAGACATGGACATGTCTCCCGAGAAAAGGAATCGGTTTAAGAAATGGCTAGTCGCAAAGAAAGCTGCGGAATATGACCGAAGGGATAAGCAAACCAATTGGATCGATAAAGCCTATGAGTTTAAATTCCATTTCCAATCTTTCCAGTATGAATTGATTAGTAAAAAGGAACAACTAATAGATGCAAACGTCAGTTTTAAGAGATATGGACCAGAATACTTTGTAGGAACAATAGCAGAGCACGGATATTGGTGCAGAAATATCGAGACCGGATTTCGTTATGCTAGAGTACTGGATGAATGGAAAACCCTCTTTGCCGTAGACTTTCTTGGAAAGAAATACAAAGATTGGTGGCAAGAGAAATGTTCACCTGAAGGATTTTATATTAAGTGGGACGAGTTCAAAATAGCCTTGTACTATTTTGCTAAAGGTCTAAATAGAAAGCTTGTAAGATCTAGCAAATTTTAGTGTTATTCCGTAATCGTATGAATAAAGGATGTAAACTACTTTTGTAATATACTGTAAAACTTTCTGAAATATGTTATATATATATATATATATATATATATATATATATATATACATATATATATATATATACATATATATATATATATATACATATATATATATATATATATATATATATATATATATATATATATATATAATTTAGTACCTAACTAAATAGCATTATGTGCAATTCTTGATTTTTGTAACCTTTGCACATTAACGAAATTCACAGATGACGAGAAACGGAAACAATCCAGAAGAAGCAAGACGTCAACACTTCGAAGATGTTATCACTGGAATGGCCGGTCAGTTAGCCGCAACCCAAGCCCTTTTAACCCAAGTTATGAATGATAACCATCAGAACTCTAATCGTAACCATCCATCAGCTTTTGAAAATTTCTCTAAACACCGACCTTCTACCTATTCTGGATCAGACAACCCTACAGACCTATTCGAATGGTTAGAAGAGATGGAAAAACTTTTGAAACTTAGCCACACACCTGCTGAGGAAATGGTGGAGGTAGCAACCTACTTTTTGAAAGAGGAAGCCAATAGTTGGTGGAGGATTGCTAAGGAAGGATTGATTGGAAAGACTTTAGGGGAAGAATTGAGGATAAGTTTTACCCTGCCGCAATGAGATGGCAGAAGGAGCAGGAGCTTAACCAGTTAGAGATGGGATATATGACCTTACATGATTATACTAAGAAGTATGAGAAATTGTCCAAATTTGCTAAGAGACTAGTACCAGATGAACCCTCTAGAATTGCCCAATATGTTCGGGGAATGGAAACCGAGTTGGGAAAAATTATGTCGGGACTTGACTTTGATACCTTCCAGAAAGCTTATGAGAAAGCCTTAATTGTGAACAATGTGATCCAAGCTGATAAGAAAAAGAAGAAACCCTTTATCCCAACTGTATCATCGTCCATTTTCATTCAGAAACCATTTTTCAATAGAAACAATTCTAACCAGAACAATTTCAGGAAACCAGTGTATAAGAACAATTACCAGAAACCTAACTACCAGAATAGTAACCAAGCCAACAATACCTCTTTTGCAAAACAATCGCAAGCGAAGGAGAATTCAACTTGTTTTCTGACGCCTTGAGCAGAAAGAAAAGTCATTCGATGAGTACGTTGATTCATGATTTGGAAAAACTTGACATAGAAATAGTAAAGCATGGAGATACGACATTATTTAATATGGTAGTTGAACCTGATCTGTTTCATGAAATAAGAACCATTCAATTGGAAGATCCTGAACTAATGAAATTGCGAGAAGAAGTTCAGACGAGTGGAAAACAGGATTTCACTATTCATCAAGATGGAAGCTTGAGACTTAAGGGTAGATGGTGTGTACCCGATCATGATATTTTGAGGAATAAGATTCTGAGCGAAGCTCATAGTTCTAAGTATTCTATGCACCCAGGATCAAATAAGATGTATAAAGATTTGAAACAACGATTTTTGTGGTCGGGCATGAAACGAGATGTAGCCGAGTTTGTAGCCAAATGTATCATTTGTCAAAAGGTGAAGATTGAACACCAAAGACCAGGAGGCCTGTTACAACCTCTTGATATACCTAGAGAAAAGTGGAGTTCGATTTCTATGGATTTTGTTATGGGATTACCTAGGACACAGGGCCAGAAAGATGCTATTTGGGTAATCGTGGATAGATTAACAAAAGTCGCACATTTTGTACCTATGAAAGAAACTTGGAGATTAGAACAATTAGCTGTGGCCTACACAGCCAAAATAGTCAGACTTCATGGAGTACCCGAGGAAATTATTTCAGATCGAGACCCGAGATTTGTGTCAAATTTTTGGGACAAATTGCAACAGCTATTGGGTAGTAAGATTAGAATGAGCACAGCTTTTCACCCGGCAACTGATGGTCAAACGGAAAGGACTATCCAAACCCTTGAGGATATGTTACGAGCATGTACCCTAGAATTTCCCGGAAGTTGGGAGAAAAACCTGCCGTTAATAGAATTTTCATACAATAATAGTTACCATGCTAGTTTGGGATGTGCTCCCTTTGAAGCATTGTATGGAAAAAGGTGTAGAAGCCCAGTATGTTGGGACGACATTAGTGACAATATTGGGTTGGGACCTCAGATCATCCAAGACCAGATTCAACAGATTAAAATAATTCGAGAGAAACTTCAAGCGGCACAGGATAGACAGAAAGCTTATGCCAATACGCATAGACGACCAATTGAATTTGAGGTTGGAGATAAAGTATTCCTAAAAGTTGCACCAATGAAAGGAGTGAGAAGATTTGGAATTAAAGGAAAATTGAGTCCTAAGTATATCGGACCTTATGAGATTTTGGATCGAATAGGTCAAGTAGCATATCGATTGGATTTACCCATTGACCTAGAGAAAGTTCACAATGTGTTTCATCTATCCCAATTAAGAAGATATAGAAGTGATCCATCTCACATTACTACACCAGATGCGATATCCTTAGAACCAAACCTTGTTTATTCGGAGAGGCCGGTTCGAATCTTAGAAAGAGAAGTACGTACCTTAAGGAGGAAGGAAATACCTCTTGTCAAAGTATTGTGGAGAGGTCAGAAATATGAACAAGCCACGTGGGAAACTGAGGCCTCCAATGCGAGAGAAACACCCACAACTATTTGATTCAGGTAGAATATTAAACCTAAGTCCAATCCTTAAGTTATACCAGAATTTCGAGGACGAAATTATTTTAAGGGGGGAAGGCTGTAACATTCCGTGTTTAATAAACGTATTCAAAATTTTATCTTTCGTTAAACAAAGTTAAGACTCGAAAATATTTTAATAATAACCTGTCATTCAGACATTTTCTCGTCTCACAAACATTCGAAAAAGATTTATCGGAACTTTTGTATAACGTTTTAAAATCCGTTACACGAGGTCGTAAACAAGACTACGGAACATAATTACGTCTTACAAATTTCTTTTACAAAAAAAAAAAAAAAAAAAACAAAACGTGTTCATGCATGTGGCCGTGCATGTTCTACATGCATGGATGTGTAGGGGTGACTCTTGAAACCTAGCTATATAGGGGGGTAAGTGGCAAGGAAAAATCTTGCCTATAAATAGAAGGACTCCGTAAATTCTTACACCATCACTCATTTCAATTTACCACTACTCTTATGTAAGTACTTACGACTTCTCCAATCTTTCATCTTATTAGTCTATTTTATTTACGGTACTTATTATTTTAATTTTTATTATTTTAGTTAGGTCAGGATCTAACTAAATTATTTTCTTTTGTATGGGTAAACGTATTGTTCTAGAAGAAGGAGGAGACGATATTCCAAACTTTGACGACATTATCGACCCCGACAACCTTTAATTCTAATATAATTAATAAATAGTAGCTATCGAGGTAACCAAACTTTTTCTTTTAACAACATTTTATATATAGATAATATATATAAGTATATCGTGTTACTAACTTTAATAAATTGCTTATTTAGATATTTAGGCTTATTTGTACGACTAAATTACTTACATATATATATAAAAATATTATGTGATATTTTATTCATGTTATATATTTCATTTACGACTAAATTTAACTTGACTAAATTATCACTTGTTAAATTTATTTACTACATTTACATTTCGAATTATTTGAGAAACGGATTAAATAGTTAAACGAACCTAAAGAGAGTAAAATTTACATACGTTATTTTAAATTCATGTTATTTGTACTTTTATGTGTTATTTATGTTCCTATACATATAAATTCCATCTCATATTATTGGTTACTCTTGTTAATTTTACTTACTTATAGCTTGTTTAAGTTTAAATTAGTTTTAATACTTTTATTGTTTAATTACGAATAAAATTTTACTCCACTTATATTTTATAAACTTAATCACGTTTTCTATAATAAACGAACTTAAATTATTCAAAAACTTTTATACGACGATCATGATTATTAAAAGAAATTTCACGTCAAAATTTTATAAATCGACTAAGTATGATTTAAATTGTATTTTCCAAAAACGTTAAAATTTTAAATATATATATATATTTTTTTATATATATCTTAAATTTTAAAATTAATATAAAACCTTATTTAAAGGAGAGATTTTATTTTAAAAATAAAGGATACTCCATATAGGATATTTGAAATATGATGTTTCGGGTGACACTTGAGGATTAAAGTGTAACATTGTCACACTGAAAGTAAGTATTTGAGGATTTAACTATTTCAAATGAGTCCGACCAATTTATTTAAGGTCACCAAATAAAATACTACTTGTACACGGACAACTTTTATATAAAGTTTACGATACGAGTCTGGAACGAATAGCTTGTGTTGGATTCTACCACTCGTGTTGTTTCGACTGCACTTGTAATGAAAAGCAGACTCGAAGGCTGCGGTCCGAGAGTCGACCTAGTGTTTAAGGTAGTCGTCCTACGGCAGTGAGAGCTGCGGTTCAAGAGTCTGCGTAGGGTATGTGCGCACGTATAGACAAGTACTTGATCAGTATTACTACCTAGGTTATGGGGGCAGAACAAGATTCTGAAAACTGCGGGTTCCCTCTTGATGATGCAGAGAATGTAATCATCAGCTTTCATTTCGCCTAGAGCCCCGTCTGAATAAACATATAATATAATTGAAGTTCGACCCAATTGAGCCTTATGGGTGAGATGTAAACCTCATGAGATCGGTTCGGTCTACGAGTTGGTAACACGGTTACTTCTATTGGTGAGATGCAAGCCAATAGGATGTAGCGGTGATACTAGGAGCCACGACTCGTGTGCTTATATGTTCACTTGAAAAATGATTTAAAATCAAATGGCTACCAATGTCCCATCTTCTAAAAATTATCGTTTTCATCACCTCACATGTTGGTTAATTGGAATAAAGGAATTTATATGTTACGTGAAATCCTTTAAAATTTTTATAAGCATATCATTGGTTATTCACATGATTTCTTTATGTATGAGGTGATGTTAAATGAACGGTTTGGTTACTGTCCCGCTCAGCGGTCTCTGTTTTATATATATTTGTGCAGGTCTGAGGTGATGGGAAGGGATCGAGTGAGAGACCTAATAAAATATCTGTATAAAATACGGTTTATATTTTGTACTAGTAAATCGAGACTATGTTGTTAATAGTCGTTTCTTTTTAAGGATCCGTAGTGATCCGGATTTTATCACACTCTGATATTGTATAATTAAATGACTTACATAATTTTCCGCATTATCTATTAAATTAAGTCATCAAAAATCCGGGTTGTTACATTAATCCTGTGACTGTGAGCGTTCTCCGGGGTAACCCCCAGAGGTGGTGTGAACTATTTGGGCATGCTCTATGCCGACTGCAAGTTGAGTTCCCGTGTTCGGGGTTGGTAACTGGTTTGGATGAGAAGAATTGGGACGGGATTTTAACGAGTTCTGCTCTAGGGGATTTTAACGAGTTTTGCTCTTGGGGATTTTAACGAGTTTTGCTCTCGGGGATTTTAACGAGTTTTGCTCTCGGAGATTTTAACGAGTTTTGCTCTCGAGGATTTGACGAGTTTTGCTCTCGAGGATTTGACGAGTTTTGGTCTCGAGGATTTGACGAGTTTTGCTCTCGAGGATTTGACGAGTTTTGCTCTCGAGTCTTTGTATGGTGATTGTGAATTTTCTTATGTAAAGGGGAAGTCGAGTAAAATGGCTCGAACTTTGATCGGGATAGGTTTTGATAATGCGGGATCTGGTTTCGATGCCTGACCCTAATTGTTAGGGGTATCCTATGGAGCTTGAATCCTCAAAATTCCGGGCTGTCTCTGGCCTGGGTCTCGGGGAGGTCTTGAGGGTTGTAATGTGGGAAGGCTGAGTGTTGTGTTAACTGACCAACTTGATTGTTACTCCACTATTGGATGGCATGGATAATTTTGAATTTGACCGTACCACGGTCAAAGGATTTTCACTTGAGTTGACCGTTGACCACAGTCATGGGTAATTGATTTTTTTTGATTGACCTCTTAGCCGCGGTCATGGGTTTTGATAATTTTGACCGTACCCTGGTCATGGGGCTTTCACTGGAATTGACCGTTGACCACGGTCATGGGTATTCTGAATTTTTTGATGATGGCCTGCTTTTTTGTTTTGGCCTTTTGCTTTTTTTCCTCATGGACTTTCGATTTTTTTTTGTCCAATTTTATTTTTTTGATGGCCTTCTTTTTGCTTTGGCCCTTTCTTTTTTTTCTTTTTTTTTTGACTTTTGATTTTTTTTTGTCCGGTGTTCTTTCGTTTTTTTTTTCCCGGTCAGACTAACACCTAAGGTAGGGATTGGTTAGTCTTGTTAGAGGGGTGTTTTATTGTGGGAAATGGGTTTGCCTCCCGTCTTGAACCCAAAATAGGAGATTACCTAGATGTGCCTATAATAGTCACGTGCGTGTGCTCACGGTGTATGATGGTGTTCATCATGTCCTCGGAAACACATAAGGAAAGTATATATGAGAAAGAATATTGAAAGCTGATTTTATTGAATTTTGAAAATGAGGACAGAATACAACTGACTCTGATTCTGTCTTTGACTTTGACTTTGGAATAGAACATCCTAGACTCAGACTCAGATTCGGACTTAAATCAAATCCGGACTCTTGGGTGCATGAGAGGTAGATTGGATGCTTCGGTCATCGGGCCCTGTGTAGTCCACGAGGGGCTTTGCAAGTGACAATGTTTCCAAAACGGGAGTCTTCCCGGCATCGAGGAAGTCTTGAATGAGGTGTTTCAGCTTCCAGCATTGTTCGGTATCGTGTCCCCTCCCTCTTTGGAATTTGCAGTAATGCTCGGCGTTCCAAGCATTGGAACATTTCTCCATAGGTGGGTCGGTTGTTGGGCCTATAGGTAGCACTAGGCCCTTTGGAACTAATCTCTGGAAAGCGACGGTGTAGGACATATCCAAGTGGGTAAATGTCCTTTCCTTTGACTGGTTCTTGATTTTTGGAGAGGTGACTGGAGGGTTACCTCTCTCGGCCTTGCCATCTTGAGTGTATCGGACAGTTTCGTAAGAGTGTTCACCCTTCAAATGACTCGGTTGGGTGATTGGCTGCCTTACCCGCTCTAGTTGTGTTAGACGGGATCGGGTTCTTACAAGGTCTTCTTCGATGATGGTTACCCTGGAACTTAGGTTATCTAGGGCAGTATTGATTTTCGAGAAGATGTTGTTAATGGAGCAAGATAGCATAAGCATACTCCCCTGGATATCCCCTTTCTTGACGGCGTGGGATTTGTTGTGGTTTGGTAGTGTCTCGTTCATAGGGTCCCTGATCGGAA
Source organism: Agrostemma githago (assembly GCA_958450325.1). Lineage (NCBI taxonomy): Eukaryota > Viridiplantae > Streptophyta > Magnoliopsida > Caryophyllales > Caryophyllaceae > Agrostemma > Agrostemma githago. Next base: position 42,773,722 of record OY288245.1, read on the forward strand.
GAAACGACGGGTGTTAGAACTCGCCTAAACTCGTCTTTGCGCAAGAGAGAGAGTCAAACTAGACACGGCCCGGGGTGACGGGTCGACAAAGACTCTCGGACCGGGATACTTGAATGTTGACCTAGACGAGGTAACGACCACAAATTAGACTCGAGCCGCAGAAGGGTGAGTCCGAAAATGGGGCGACCATGTTTGACTTGGGTTAGACCCTCCTAAGACGAATGTGTAGGGTGCGATTCTCAGAGTGACTGTGATTAATCACTCCGTCGGAGAATAGCCCCCAAGTGAGACTAAGGACTTAGATGGTGTGACACCTAAGTGACTCGAAAGTGGAGTACATGAGACACGTGTAAGACATGACCCTTAGGGCAACCATGATTGATTGCCATGTTAAAGGGTAGCCCCCAAGTGGGATCGATAATTTTATTAAGACTCGAGTGTGGGACGAGTGACCCTTAGACGTAAGGACCGTGAACCTTTTGTTATAGGGCTATGCCTTGTAAAAGGTTGACTCGGAAAAGACACCTAGACGGGTGACTTGTGCAAGGTGGGCCTTCCTTAGGATTCGGCTATGTGGGCCGAGTCCTGCTCGAAGGAAGGTCCACGTGAGACATCCCCAGACTTTTAGACTCGAGTGTGTAGACGGGTCTTCCTTTGTAGGAGTATGTCCTACGTAGGTGGGCCTTGCCCTAGTCTAATAAGGCGGACTGGGAAAGGGAAGAAACTCGTGATGTAAGATCGACAGAGTTTCGACGGTAAGGACCTTGACAACTTAAGACACGACCCGACACTGCTAAATATGGGAAGTCCTAAGGAGAAGGAGGTTTTGAAAATTGATTGTTTTTTGAAAGGGGTCCGAGAAGACTCGGTTGAGGGCCCAATTTTTCGGAAAAAACGAAAGTGGTATTGGGCCGCGGGTTTTGAAAGTTCGAAATGATTTTCGAGTTTTGAATCGGGCAGCATACCGTCTAGAAAATAGGCTATTTTGAGTAAAATCATAAGTCCTAAATTCGGTATGTGTCCCGGGTTTTGAAATTGAATAGTTTGAAAAAGATGCAATCTTTGAAAAAAAAGACGGTTTTTGAAAAAGACTCGGAAACCAAGTAGCACGTAGTCACACAAGCATTATAACGACGCCATGTATGCTCTATACTAAGTCTCGGTCGGTCTATAGGGGGTCTATACCAGTGTACATAGTCAAGACGTTGATCGGGACGGACTTCCTAAGTCGATTTGATCTTAGAACATGCCGCGAAACCCACTCGAATCGACTATGGACACCTTTTGACATATCCATATTGGAGTACATCAACGGTATATAGTGGGACGTCGGTCGCGAGTACCGGCCCGGGAAAATATGGGTTATGCATGAACCGTAGAACTAAAACGCGTATTGTATTTGTCAAACGATTTCTATTCGAGTCTCACCCTGAGGATAAAGATGGTAAGTCACGCATCAGTTAATCCCCAGCGGAGTCGCCAAATTGTGGACATGACATAAGTCCACCCCGACGCGGCCACGCGCGGGTTTGGGGAGGCGAATGAATCTCCATATGAGAATGGATCGAATTGAAAATTAGGTCTATGTGGAGTCGCCACCGAATTTTGTGGTTATTCGGAACCATTCGAGCCCACTCTATGTCGTAGTGGTCCGTATACAAAATACGGCCCATTTTCGATGTCAGAGTTTATTGGGCTAGTCCCTTTGCATTGCGATACCGATACCGACATTATCGGATATCGTGTATTGAATGACTCTCGTGCGCCAACGGTTTCGGCCATCCGGAAACCGAGGTTCTGAGTAAGGGGTGAGGGTACGTGTTGGGAAGCCCACAAAGGACACCCAACCCCGCCCGCACATTAGCGGCCTCTACTAAGAATTCGAATGACTTACAATACGCGCGTTAGTAAAACGGGAAAAATGCTTATGCAAACATTGTTTTTCCTAGGCATGTGAATGAAATTGAAAAAATGGGCTTCTATGTCAATTTAATGCAATTAATTCTACGTCAAAGTGGAATTTTAGCATGTGGGTTCATTTAGTATAATAAACGAACAATAATTAAATTGACAAGAGAAATAACAAACGCGTTAGTAACGATGTAATGATATAACGACTAATAACGGTTTGTGCAAATATGAGATGCGATGAGGATGCGAATATGAGATGCATGGTTTGAAAAGGTAGTAGTACACATGATTAATTAAACACGTGTTGACATAAATTGCAAATTACTACCGGGTTTTGAAAATAGAATAATGTACGATTTATTGTGTTAATCGTTATGGGTCACTCGATCGAGTGGTTGATGGACTCGATCGAGTGGACCTGTAAAAGACGATTCTGTTTGCGCTACAGACCGTACTCGGCCGAGTTATTGACCAACTCGGTCGAGTGGCTCCTGTACGAATTTGGTTCGTTTGCAATTTAATTGTTGATTTTGAAATTGCTTTTGATTTTTGAGAGTTCGACGATTTTACCGAATCGGACATAAATATTGCATAATTTATGTTCGACTTGGTTTTTTATAAATCGCGAATTTTGTTGAACCGAATATAAATATTGTTGAATCTATACCCGATTCTAAATTTGAAGTACTCGTTGTATCCCATATTCGATTATTTGAATCGATATAGGATATTAGAATGAAATAGAAAAAATAAATTAATTTTAGTCGCTTTAAATTAATTATCGTGATATGAACAAACCACGTTAATTAATTCATATGACTTGATTGTTAGATTCGATATCCAATTATGGGATTGGTATCGAATCTAAAATCGATGCTTTACTTGAATAAAAACTTGATTCCCTCGACTTCTCCGACATTGAAATAAATCCCTAGGGATTGTGATGTCGGATCCGTGTCAACGGGTTTCGACCCTTATTAAAATTGACTTTTAAATAAATTGATGGATGCAAAATTATTGATGATGATGACGAGAAATAATAACGAATTGTTGTTTAAGTTGATTTATCTCAATAATCAAATAGTCGGGGTATCGGGATAAGCGACCGACGACGCGTGTGCAGTACACTTGTATATGCGATTTTTCTTATCCCGGTATCCTTCTTTTTCGACACAAATCGATAAATATTTTAATGCTTTGATATTAGTAGTATTATCGATATTATGATGCGATGAACGAAATAATATATAAAAAAATAGAAAGAGATGCGAAAAATGTGAAGAAGGAGAGAAAGGGTTTTGACACCCTCAACCTACATGTTCTTGTCTCGGCGCGGACTCGTAACCGTGGCTTTAACACAAGAGTCTTCGAGGTTTATGGAGGTTGAGTTGTGGTGGCTTGGGATTGATTCCTAAAACTAGGTTTAGGGTTTGTGCTAGTGTAGAATTGCTAGGGTTTGATTAGGGTTTGTAAAAGACGTAGTATGTGTGTGTAGGGTTGCTCTAGGGTTTGTAAAAGTTGCAAAAAGTTGTGAAAAGGTTGTGAAATTGTGTTGCATGGGGGTTGCTTATATAGGCATGGCTAGGGCACCGGTTTAGGGTTACTCGACCGAGTATGGGGCTAACTCGGTCGAGTGGCCCGTGAAGCCTGCCGTCGGGCTTGAAGCACGCCCACTCGATCGAGTGGGTGGGTCACTCGATCGAGTGGCCCAGTCGGGTTGCACGTGTCTATCGTTTTGGGCCTTGACTTTGGGTGTTTGATGGGTTTTGTGTTTGGCTTGGACTTTTGAGGATTGTATGGCTGTTTTTGTGTGTCTCGGAAACGATTTTGACTGGGGTTGACCCAATTGTAAAAAGTCGGTTTTAATTCCGGTGTCGGTTTTGGCCCAAATTAGTCTTGTTTGACTCGGAATGATCCACTGGGCCTGGATTTGAGGTCCCTTTGGTGAGATTTGTACTCCGTAAGTGTGTTAGCCAGCGCTTAATGGATTTGAGCCCGTACCCGAGCGCATAGAAGCATGTTAGCGTCCGATCATCATCGGGTGTTTTTTGGAAACTGCCATAGATACATGGCAGTCAAAATGCAGATGTCTACAGAGCCCCCAACTCTGACTGAGGCTTGGACAGGGCGAAAGTCAGAGTAGCTACCAAGTCCGTTAAGACCTTGTAGACTTCCGTTCGGGTCGTTTATAGTCCATTAGACTTGCGTGAAGGGCTCGCCAGCCATAAGACAGAGATCATACCCGCGCTCCGTGGGGACTTTGGGCTTGTTGCGTAAGCCCTGGGTGTGCCTGTGTGTTGGCCCATCCCGTGCTATCCCGGAAAATGCTGCTGGGGAGATTTGATGGCTTGCATGTTTTTGTTTGAGTCGTACTTGTATAAGTTACATAAAATGCATGCAACACGTAGGTAGTAAAATGACTCGTGCTAAGGAAAATGATTTTTGAAGTTTTTGAAATTTTGAATTTGAAATCCTGAAAGCAATCACGAGCTAGGTTTTCAAAATGGAAAGGGATATAAAAGAAATTCGCAGTTTAAATAGACTGAAATCTGACCTTGTCGAAAAAGATCTTTTTTTTTTCAAATGGCTAAATTTTTGCATATTTGAAAGTGGAATTTGAAGAGAGGGGCCTACCGACAGACTCGACTCTGGATGCGACAGGACGAGTTGACCGACACGGACTGGACTCTCTAAGGGTTGGACCGTGACTCGGTAGGGTTGTGGGCCGCCTAACAAGACTCTTAAGTTGTGCTATCCCGTAGCCTAGGCGAGTGGCAACACGGTCGCACATTGAAATGGGATAGATACGCTATGGGGGGATTGCAGTAGCCTGTAATGAGACTGTTTTAGTCTGGTGCCCTTCTGGATTTCCTATTTTAGGATTGATGGGAGGGATTTGTCACGTCCCTAGCCAATCAATATAACACCGACTAACCTAGTGGGTAGCTAGGGCAAGTCGGGATCGTATCCACGAGGACGGTATATCAAGGTTTAGACTAGGTTGGCCTACAACAAAACTAGATTACAAAACAAACACAAAGAAGCGATGTAAGGAAAATTATGATGGAGAAGAAGTATGACTAAGCTAATGATCGAACCAATGAATAAACTAAAAGAACGATAGCTAACTAGGAGGATTAACACAAATATGGAAAGAAGTGGGGTAGGTCGGGTTCATAGAAGTAGAAGGGTAATTGGGGTGATCAAGGGTATAGGTGTCTCCTAATCGCTAGAGTCGGTCCAGGCTCTCGCAACTTAGACCGATGTCAAGGTGGGTCCGGGCTCTCGCAACTTAGACCCTAGTTCGCGCTCTCGCGACTAAACCATTCTCAACATTTTCGCATCATAGACAAACAATGAGAAGATGAGCACAAGTATGGGAAGCATGGCCACTACAACTCATACAAGCATATCAACAAACACATAGAGTGCCCACAATGTGACTAACAACAAAGATGCAACCTTTTCCCCTTAATCAACCCTAATCATCCATAATCTACCCCTAATCCCCCTACTAACCCCACAAGAAAACTACTCACTCATTATGAAATTACTCATAACATCAAGAGAAAACAAACTAAACATCCAAGCATTCATTATGAACAACTAACAACAATAACAATATAAAAAGATGAAACAAGATTGAATAAACAAATATTAAGAGTAGAGATGATTATACCAACATTATGAATATGAAAAGATGAAATCTTGCATAAATAAGAACCCAAATAAACCCAAGGTTGTCAAGCTTGGAGAATTCTTCAAGTATCCTCTTAATACAAGAACTAATTACAATGATTAACTAGGAATTAAAGAGAGATTAAAACTAATGAGTGAGAGTAAATCTAGGGTTTTAGATGCTAATGGAGGCTTAAACTAATCTAGGGTAAGATAAGATGTCTTAAAATTACAAGAAGGGAGTATATATATGGGTACAAGAATGAAGGAGAAGAAAGAAAAAGAGTTGTGCAGCAGCATCACGGTCCCGACCGGGACGGATCATCCCGATCGGGACGGCCATGTCATCCCGACCGGGACGGGATGGTCCCGACCGGGATGGGCTCACAGCAGCCCTCTTAATGTAGCACCCCATCCCGAACGGGATGAGGCCATCCCGAACGGGATGGGTCTTGTATGCCTTCCTTAAACGCTCTTTGGTCCTTCCTTTCCTCTCATGGGCTTCCCACCGATTCTCGGGACTCGGGATCGGGTCTCGGAGGCTCGGGATTGGGTCCCAAGGTCTCGGGGTCGATTCCAAGGCCTCGAGTCATCGTTCCTTTATCTCGTTGGCTCCAAAATGTGTATGTATTGAGTCGGAATCGCTCCAACTCTTCCAAGTCGGTCTCGGGAACCTGAAACGAACTAAAGGAAGCATAAGAAGCCCATGAATCGCTCCAAAGGAGCGATTCCACAAGGAAAAAGGGACCAAAACACAACAAATAGGCACTACAAACTACACTTATCAACTCCCCCACACTTAACCCTTACTCGCCCTCGAGTAAGCACACACTTACTACTAAACTAGCCGAATGGGTATTAGCGCACCCTACGCCCCTTTAGCTCACGCGAGTGCACTTAGAGGAAAAGTGCACTCCGCAAGGCAAGTTGGGTCTTGTGACAAAACTGTGGATGCAATCGGACACAAAACACATAAACAAACAAACACACAAACAAACACATAAACGGTTGCACCCAAAACAAAAGAAATTTTGCTTCCCTCTAAAAGCGGTGAAAGAAGCACCGGTTTAGGACTCGAGGTAAGTGACAACGTTCCCAAGATATCAATACAAACCACGGTGGAATAAACCCTAATAGTATGACGGTAAAGCAACAAAAACGTTGGTAACTTACCTAGGTCCTCCTAACTTTCTAAAAACGTACTACGGGACGATCGGCGGAGTGGAAAAGTGAGGAACCACGGTGTTAGTCGACACTGTAGGTAAGTGAGACCCCGCCCCCTTTAGCGTGAGCCAAGAGGGTCGTCCCGTGTCCAAGACCGCCCAACTAGTCCAAGTAAAAAGGTGGAAAACATGCAAAATGAGGGAAGACTGACTAATGCCGCTATCATCCTTCCTCGGGACTCGGTCCTTTGGTAGGCTCTTCACGGCAAAAGTCGGAAAAAGGCTTATTTTTGTGGGGATTTTTTTTTTTTTTTTTTTTTTTTTTTTTTTTGTGAGACGGGTTTTCTTTTGGCATTTTCTTTCTTCTTTTGCATTTTCGCTTTGTTTTGCCATGCCATTTTTTTTTTCTTCTTTTCTATTTTCTTTTTGGCTTTTGTGCCTTTTCTTTTTTTTCTTCATTTCTTTTCTTTCTTTCATTTTTTTTTTCTTCTTTTTCTTTTCTTTTCTTTGCCCTTTTGGCAAGATTTGGCATTTTTGGCATTTTGATTGTATAACAAGAAAGAGAGAATCAACAAATTGCAAGTTATTGTGTGGATATGTGTAGGAGGTAGGGTAACGGGTGAGTCGGGGAGCGTCCTTCCCTTCAAACCCACAAAAAGTGGAGAACTTGGACTAATCAAAACAATCCTAAACACGGTCACCTAGGGGACGAGACTCGGTAACCAAGGCCTTTTCACACCGTGGGTGGTCATAATGGTCAAAAGTGCAAATCCCGTAGTAAATTCCTAGTAAGCTAGGTGGACTCAAGGTAAAGGACCAACGAATTCATTGATTTAAGGTCATTCTACTAGACTAAAGCCCAAGACTCGATTTATACTACTAGGAAGGGAAAGTAAGCACTCACACACTAGCCTCTAAACCGGGTTTTAGAAAATGGTTTACACACATGACACAAATACACACACAAAACAAAGACTCAACGAAAACGAACGAAAGGAAAAGAAACAAAAAGGCAACAAAATAAAACAAAACAAAACAAACAAATAACAAGCACCAACCCAATAATCTATACAAGTCACCAAATCCACCACAAGAATGTACAAGCTCCACCCGAGCACACCTCAACACAACCTTCACCAAACATCACAAGGAATAAAGAGGGAAAGAGGGTTAGAGGATGTTACCGGATGTCTTCAAAGCTTTCCAAACAACGGAGATTAGGCCACCTATAAGGACAAAGGGAGGCAAAACACACACATGAAACAAATATACGACACAATGACACAAAATGAAAACACAAAAAAGAGAAAATCTTTTTGATTTTTGTGAAAATTTTTCAAATTTTTAGGATTTTTAAAGGTTTTTTTTTCGAAAAACTATGAAAATAAAACTAACTATAATAGAATATCGCTCCCCCACACTTAAATCGAGCAAAGTCCTCATATGCTCAATCGTAGTGTGCGGAGAGACAAAAGAAAAGAAAATAAACTACGAAAATAAAGCTAAATATCAAAGAATAAGGTGAAGAAAACGGTAGAAGGTGTCCGGCCGGGATGTAGTCAAGTCACCATGGGCCGAGACGAGAAAAAGATATGGAAGGGGGAAGAAAAATAAAAAGAAGGAAATAAAAGGAAATGGGAGGGGAGGGCTAGGTGTAATCAAGTCACCTAGCCCGGATTCCGCCTAAATCCGACTAAATCCTCAAAAAGAAAGAGTGAAAAATTTGTAAAATTTGAATTTTTCGATTGACTCTCGACGTAATCACATCGTCGGGAGTCGGGAGCAATCACTAACGAGGCCTCGAAGGCCACCATGACAACAAGACACGAAAGTGTACAAGGGGAAGGGAATAAACAAAGGAAAACAAGCAACAACAAAAACGGAAAAGAAAGGATAGTTGCCGTACCATAGGTTAGCAACTCACTCTCTCCATCGTCTCCTAGATCGATAAAGGTGGTTGCTTGTCTTCATCATTGCTTTTCCGCCCCATTCTCGATAACATCGCATGGTAGAGGTAGTAATGATGCGAGGGGGTGGAATTTGATGTGAATCACGGTGTACAGTGAAGAGGAAATGAGGTGAAGGTATGATAATGAGGTACGTGGGGCATATGGTAAGGCTAAGGTAGCTAGGGAGGTTGGGAGGGGGCATAAAACGGTTGGGTGGACTCGATTTGTGAAGAAGAAGCACAAAGGGGGAGCAGAGGACCATCCCGGTCGGGAAGGTTGATCCCGATCGGGTTACCTCACCCGTCCCGGTCGGGACGCCCTCATCCCGGTCGGGACGGACTCACAGGGAGCTCGAAACATGGTGCACCCATCCCGATCGGGATGGCACCCTTCCCGGTCGGGATGCCGTACCCTTCCCGGTCGGGACGCCTCATCCCGGCCGGGATGGACCTTCTTCAACTTCCATGGTCCCAAAAGCTCGCTCTAAGCTTCAAAAATCCGATCCTCGTGCTCTCAACCCAAGGTATACCATAGCCACTCTCCTATAGGAGCATTCTCACTTCACCTATCAAGCAATACTCAAACATACATCAAACTCTCTCCCTCACAACGCTCATCAATCAAACCAAATAACAAGAATTCACAAAAATCCATCTAACTACAAGAAGGAGATATATACAATGAGACGGTTCTTGTGGAACTCCGTCAAACCAAGGTGGTGCTTTCTTCAATCTTTTTCAACAACCAAAACTAGTTCCATCTCCATCAAGGGCACGTAAGAACAAGTCGAAGGCCCTAGAGAAGTCTTCAATCAAGCATGTCATATAACCGACTATATCCCAAGGCTCCTCATGGCCTTGCCTTGACGTTCACGGGGCATCCGCTCTTCCAAGTTCAATGACTTGAACTTGTACTTTTGGTCCTTGGGGACATACCCAAACGTCCACCGGTCCTCATGCGGCTCCAAGGGAGGCTCATCCTTCTCCATGCTTTTCAACTTGTCATCAAGCCCATGACATGGGCACTCATCTTCCTCACTCTCGGAGTCATCATCTTCAAGTGTATAAGAGTACTTCTTCAAGCTTTGTTCCGGTTCACCCCCTAGAACGATGTCTTTCTTGGCTTGGATCATATTGCATGATTCATCCTTAGTAGGCGTAGTGTTTCCTTGGAGGTCGAACACTATCTTTTCCTCGCCTAACTCAATTGTGATCCTACCGTTCTTCACATCGATCATGGCACCCGCGGTGTGTAGAAATGGGCGTCCAATGATGATGGGAGTGTTGGCATCCTCCGGCATGTCAAGCACAATGAAGTCTACCGGAATGAAGTATTTCCCCACTCGTACCGGTACGTCCTATAACATTCCTAATGGTCGATTGAATGATTTATCGGCCATTTGGAGGGTGAGGGACGTACATTTCAACTCCTTCATTCCGAGTCGGCAACAAATAGAATAGGGAATGATGCTCACACTCGCGCCCAAGTCACATAACGCATTCTTGATCAAGTGGTTGCCTATGGTGCAAGGGATAAAAAAACTACCCGGATCTTTCAACTTCGGAAGCGTGGAACCTTGTTTGAGCTCGCTCACCACCCTCGTGAACGCTACGGTCTCTTCCTTGTCGACGGATCTCTTCCTAGCTAGGATTTCTCTCATAAATCTTCCATATGCCGGGATTTGGGTAAGTAGTTCGGTGAACGGGACACTAACATCCAATTTCTTCACAATACTAAGGAACTTGTCGTAATGAGTGTCCACCTTAGTCTTCATTTGCCTCGATGGGTAAGGCAACTTGATTTGGTAGTTGTTTTGATCATTAAGGGTGGACTCTTCAAAGGACACTTTCCTTTTTCCCTTGTCTTTCTCTTGAAGAGGGGGAGGGTTGTCTTTTTGGGGTTTTTCAACTTCCCTTAAGACTTGCTCCTCAATTGGGTTGTCCAAGCTTGATTCTTCTTGATTTGGAGATGTCATTTCCATTGTCGGTTCTTGCATTGGCTCTTGCTCATTAGGATATGGAGGGGAGTCATAAGAGGTACCTCTCCTTGTGGTGATGGCATTTACATGCTCAAATGTCGGTGTTTCACCTTGAGAAGGTAGTTGCCCCTTTTGCCTTGAGGAGCCCCCCGAAGCTAGTTGTTGTTGTTGATTTTGAGTTTCTTGTTGACGGTTCCCTTGGAACCCATGAGAATTACCTTGTTGATGGCCTTGATTGTTGCCATGGTTGCGGTTTTGATACCCTTGAAAATTTTGGTTTCCTTGGAAACCACCTTGATTGAAGTTCCCTTGTTGGAACCCTTGCTTGTTGTTGAAGTTGCCTTGGTTATTTTGCTTGAAATTGTTGAAGGGTCTTTGGTTACCCACATAACCTTGGTAACTTTCATTGTTGTCCCGTAAGGGAGGTGGAACATAGGGACGATGTTGTTGAAGTTGAAGTGCTTGTTGTTGAGGGACTTGATAGGAAGCTTGGTATTGATTAGAGTAGGAGGCACCTTGCTTGAACGCTTGAAAGGCGTTCACTTGCTCAATACTCCCTCTACAATTCATAGGGTCATGACCAACGATTCCACAAGTGTCGCACATCCCAAAGTAAGGTGTAGGAGGTGCGAACCTCAAAGCATTCACTTCTTGAATCGGTTGATGGTGGGATGAACTAGAGCCTTGGACTTGGTTGAGGTGGCTTTGAAGCTTCTTGTCAATAGTCTCCATGTGTGTTTTAAGTTGAGCTCCAAGGTCAATGCTTAACTTAGTGATAGCATCGACCTCATGCATGCCTCCTCGGTGTGCCTTCCTAGGCCTAGAGTATTGCGAATTGTGCACCGCCATCTCTTCGATTCTCGCCCATGTTTGGTCGTCATCGACCTCGGTAAACCTACCATTGGAGCCCATGTTGAGAATGGCTCTCGAGTCCTCATAAAGTCCATTCCAAAATTGTTGCACCAAGAACCATTGTGAGAGTCCATGATGAGGGCACGATCTTACCAAAGACTTAAACCGCTCCCAAGCTTCATATAGGCTCTCTTCATCCCTTTGTTGGAACCCGGTGATGGAGGCCCTAAGCAAATTCGTCTTTTCCGGAGGGTAAAACTTTTGGTAGAACGCCAAGGCAAGCTTTTTCCAAGTGTCGATACCCATGGTTGCCCTATCGAGACTCTTGATCCATTGCTTCGCTTTTCCAATAAGAGAGAACGGGAAGAGTACCCAACGAATTTGGTCTTGAGTAACCCCGGTTTGAGATATAGCGTCACAATAATCGGAGAAGGTCTCCATGTGTTGGTGCGGGTCTTCGGTGGGCAAACCACTAAATGGGCTCCTCTCCACAAGTTGGATAAATTGAGTCTTTGCCACAAAATTCCCGGTATAGGCTTCCGGTAATGCACTCGGTCCCGGCAAGACATCTTCCATGAAGGTGGAGTGAGAGGAGAACTTAGGCATTCTTGGATGTAAGGGAGAAGATGGTGGTGTAGAGAGTGTTGATGTAGATGAAGAGGGGGAACTAGGAGAAGAATCACCAAAAGGGTTAATGAATCCCCCTTCGGCCGTCTCTCGATGTGGATTGTTCAAGCCGGGTCCTTGGGCTTGCCCTTGATGAGTATTGCTTGCACTCGGTTGAGAGATCCTAACCCGATTAATTGTCCGTTGGCGAAAGGCTCGAAAGAGTCTCTCCGGCTCTGGATTAAAGAGATAGAAGTCGCCTCCCCTCCTAGGCATACACTACACACTAGAACAAACGTGAGAACACCTAGTGCTTTATAGGCACTAGGTAACGACAATAAACAAGCACAACTAGAGACAAACAGAAAAAGAAGAAAAAAACTAAGGAAATATGCACAAGAGAAGATGGGAGAACACAAAGAAGGGTAACTAAGTCTAGAAATAAGCAAACTAAGTCTAAACAATGCACCGTCCCTGGCAATGGCGCCAAATTGATGGGAGGGATTTGTCACGTCCCTAGCCAATCAATATAACACCGACTAACCTAGTGGGTAGCTAGGGCAAGTCGGGATCGTATCCACGAGGACGGTATATCAAGGTTTAGACTAGGTTGGCCTACAACGAAACTAGATTACCAAACAAACATAAAGAAGCGATGTAAGGAAAATTATGATGGAGAAGAAGTATGACTAAGCTAATGATCGAACCAATGAATAAACTAAAAGAAAGATAGCTAACTAGGAGGATTAACACAAATATGGAAAGAAGTGGGGTAGGTCGGGTTCATAGAGGTAGAAGGGTAATTGGAGTGATCAAGGGTATAGGTGTCTCCTAATCGCTAGAGTCGGTCCGGGCTCTCGCAACTTAGACCGATGTCAAGGTGGGTCCGGGCTCTCGCAACTTAGACCCTAGTCCGCGCTCTCGCGACTAAACCATTCTCAACATTTCCGCATCATAGACAAACAATGAGAAGATGAGCACAAGTATGGGAAGCATGGCCACTACAACTCATACAAGCATATCAACAAACACATAGAGTGCCCACAATGTGACTAACAACAAAGATGCAACCTTTTCCCCTTAATCAACCCTAATCATCCATAATCTACCCCTAATCCCCCTACTAACCCCACAAGAAAACTACTCACTCATTATCAAATTACTCATAACATCAACAAGAGAAAACAAACTAAACATCCAAGCATTCATTATGAACAACTAACAACAATAACAATATAAAAAGATGAAACAAGATTGAATAAACAAAGATTAAGAGTAGAGATGATTATACCAACACTATGAAGATGAAAAGATGAAATCTTGTATAAATAAGAACCCAAATAAAACCCAAGGTTGTCAAGCTTGGAGAATTCTTCAAGTATCCTCTTAATACAAGAACTAATTACAATGATTAACTAGGAATTAAAGAGAGATTAAAACTAATGAGTGAGAGTAAATCTAGGGTTTTAGATGCTAATGGAGGCTTAGACTAATCTAGGGTAAGATAAGATGTCTTAAAATTACAAGAAGGGAGTATATATATGGGTACAAGAATGAAGGAGAAGAAAGAAAAAGAGTCGTGCAGCAGCATCACAGTCCCGACCGGGACGGATCATCCCGATCGGGACGGCCCTGTCATCCCGACCAGGACGGGATGGTCCCGACCGGGATGGGCTCACAGCAGCCCTCTTAATGTAGCACCCCATCCCGAACGGGATGGGTCTTATATGCCTTCCTTAAACGCTCTTTGGTCCTTCCTTTCCTCTCATGGGCTTCCCACCGATTCTCGGGACTCGGGATCGGGTCTCGGAGGCTCGGGATTGGGTCCCAAGGTCTCGGGGTCGATTCCAAGGCCTCGAGTCATCGATCCTTTATCTCGTTGGCTCCAAAATGTGTATGTATTGAGTCGGAATCGCTTCAACTCTTCCAAGTCGGTCTCGGGAACCTGAAACGAACTAATGGAAGCATAAGAAGCCCATGAATCGCTCCAAGGAAAAAGGGACCAAAACACAACAAATAGGCACTACAAACTACACTTATCAAGGATACATTTCCAAAGTGGGTATTGCCTCGACTCCTGACAGATTCTTGTCTTCGACTGAGCCGAGTACTAGGACACACTACGGAAAGGAGGCTAGATTTTTTGTTGGATTTATCTGGATTTTGTGAGTGGATGGAGAACTTTTGTCTAGGAGAAGACCCCGGGACAACAAAGCTAGCTATTGAGAACATGATGGTGTCGTGACCGGAATGATAGTACTTTTTGAAATGTGTGTCAATGTGAGTGGTTGTGCCTCTGTAGAAAGGCTGCCTACGTATTCACGTGCGGTGAAATCAAACCAAGCCGTAGTTCAGTGTCGGAAGATGTATTATGGTGCCTATTCTTAATAGGACTTCGTGTGTAACTAGCCATAATGACGGTGTAGGCTAGGTGCATTCCCAATGATGTCTTGATCAAAGGGCTTGAATGGTTAGGATTTTAATCCTGTGACTGTGAGCGTTCTCCGGGGTAACCCCCAGAGGTGGTGTGAACTATTTGGGCATGCTCTATGCCGACTGCAAGTTGAGTTCCCGTGTTCGGGGTTGATAACTGGTTTGGATGAGAAGAATTGGGACGGGATTTAAATGAGTTCTGCTCTCGGGGATTTTAACGAGTTTTGCTCTCGGGGATTTTAACGAGCTTTGCTCTCGAGGATTTTAACGAGTTTTGCTCGCGGGGATTTTAACGAGTTTTGCTCTCGGAGATTTTAACGAGTTTTGCTCTCGAGGATTTGACGAGTTTTGGTCTCGAGGATTTGACGAGTTTTGGTCTCGAGGATTTGACGAGTTTTGCTCTCGAGGATTTGACGAGTTTTGCTCTCGAGTCTTTGTATGGTGATTGTGAATTTTGTTATGTAAAGGGGAAGTCGAGTAAAATGGCTCGAACTTTGATCGGGATAGGTTTTGATAATGCGGGATCTGGTTTCGATGCCTGGCCCTAATTGTTAGGGGTATCCTATGGAGCTTGAATCCTCAAAATTCCGGGCTGTCTCTGGCCTGGATCTCGGGGAGGTCTTGAGGGTTGTAATGTGGGAAGGCTGAGTGTTGTGTTAACTGACCAACTTGATTGTTACTCCACTATTGGATGGCATGGATAATTTTGAATTTGACCGTACCACGGTCAAAGGATTTTCACTTGAGTTGACCGTTGACCACGGTCATGGGTATTTGATTTTTTTTTATTGACCTCTTAGCCGCGGTCATGGGTTTTGATAATTTTGACCGTACCCTGGTCATGGGGCTTTCACTGGAATTGACCGTTGACCACGGTCATGGGTATTCTGAATTTTTTGATGATGGTCTACTTTTTTGTTTTGGCCTTTTGCTTTTTTTCCTCATGGACTTTCGATATTTTTTTTTGTGTCCAGTTTTCTTTTTTTGATGGCCTTCTTTTTGCTTTGGCCCTTTCTTTTTTTTTTTTCTTTTTTTTTTTGACTTTTGATTTTTTTTGTCCAGTGTTCTTTCGTTTTTTTTTGCCGGTCAGACTAACACCTAAGGTAGGGATTGGTTAGTCTTGTTGGAGGGGTGTTTTATTGTGGGAAATGGGTTTGCCTCCCGTCTTGAACCCAAACTAAGAGATTACCTAGATTTGTCATAGGATTCGACACCGCTCCTGCTACGGGTAGTTATGTGGTTTTTCTATACCAGACACGGAGTAGGTAAAAGGAAAACACGGGCTCGGTTTCCTGCAGTCATTATAGATGTGCCTATAATAGTCACGTGCGTTGTGCTCACGGTGTATGATGGGAAAGTATATATGAGAAAAAGAGGACAGAATACAACTGACTCTGACTCTGTCTTTGACTTTGACTTTGGAATAGAACATCCTAGACTCAGACTCGGACTCGGACTTAAATCAAATCCGGACTCTTGGGTGCATGAGAGGTAGATTGGATACTTCGGTCATCGGGCCCTGTGTAGTCCACGAGGGGCTTTGCAAGTGACAATGTTTCCAAAACGGGAGTCTTCCCGGCATCGAGGAAGTCTTGAATGAGGTGTTTCAGCTTCCAGCATTGTTCGGTATCGTGTCCCCTCCCTCTTTGGAATTTGCAGTAATGCTCGGCGTTCCAAGCTTTGGAACGTTTCTCCATAGGTGGGCCTATAGGTAGCACTAGGCCCTTTGGAACTAATCTCTGGAAAGCGACGGTGTAGGACATATCCAAGTGGGTAAATGTCCTTTCCTTTGACTGGTTCTTGATTTTTGGAGAGGTGACTGGAGGGTTACCTCTCTCGGCCTTGCCATCTTGAGTGTATCGGACAGTTTCGTAAGAGTGTTCACCCTTCAAATGACTCGGTTGGGTGATTGGCTGCCTTACCCGCTCTAGTTGTGTTAGACGGGATCGGGTTCTTACAAGGTCTTCTTCGATGATGGTTACCCTGGAACTTAGGTTATCTAGGGCAGTATTGATTTTCGAGAAGATGTTGTTAATGGAGCAAGATAGCATAAGCATACTCCCCTGGATATCCCCTTTCTTGACGGCGTGGGATTTGTTGTGGTTTGGTAGTGTCTCGTTCATAGGGTCCCTGATCGGAAGAAACGACGGGTGTTAGAACTCGCCTAAACTCGGCTTTGCGCAAGAGAGAGAGTCAAACTAGACACGGCCCGGGGTGACGGGTCGACAAAGACTCTCGGACCGGGATACTTGAATGTTGACCTAGACGAGGTAACGACCACAAATTAGACTCGAGCCGCAGAAGGGTGAGTCCGAAAATGGGGCGACCATGTTTGACTTGGGTTAGACCCTCCTAAGACGAATGTGTAGGGTGCGATTCTCAGAGTGACTGTGATTAATCACTCCGTCGGAGAATAGCCCCCAAGTGAGAGTAAGAACTTAGATGGTGTGACACCTAAGTGACTCGAAAGTGGAGTACGTGAGACACGTGTAAGACATGACCCTTAGGGCAACCGTGATTGATTGCCATGTTAAAGGGTAGCCCCCAAGTGGGATCGATAATTTTATTAAGACTCGAGTGTGGGACGAGTGACCCTTAGACGTAAGGACCGTGAACCTTTTGTTATAGGGCTATGCCTTGTAAAAGGTTGACTCGGAAAAGACACCTAGACGGGTGACTTGTGCAAGGTGGGCCTTCCTTAGGATTCGGCTATGTGGGCCGAGTCCTGCTCGAAGGAAGGTCCACGTGAGACATCCCCAGACTTTTAGACTCGAGTGTGTAGACGGGCCTTCCTTTGTAGGAGTATGTCCTACGTAGGTGGGCCTTGCCTTAGTCTAATAAGGCGGACTGGGAAAGGGAAGAAACTCGTGATGTAAGATCGACAGAGTTTCGACGGTAAGGACCTTGACAACTTAAGACACGACCCGACACGGCTAAATATGGGAAGTCCTAAGGAGAAGGAGGTTTTGAAAATTGATTGTTTTTTGAAAGGGGTCCGAGAAGACTCGGTTGAGGGCCCAATTTTTCGGAAAAAACGAAAGTGGTATTGGGCCGCGGGTTTTGAAAGTTCGAAATGATTTTCGAGTTTTGAATCGGGCAGCATACCGTCTAGAAAATAGGCTATTTTGAGTAAAATCATAAGTCCTAAATTCGGTATGTGTCCCGGGTTTTGAAATTGAATAGTTTGAAAAAGATGCAATCTTTGAAAAAAAGACGGTATTTGAAAAAGACTCGGAAACCAAGTAGCACGTAGTCACACAAGCATTATAACGACGCCATGTATGCTCTATACTAAGTCTCGGTCGGTCTATAGGGGGTCTATACCAGTGTACATAGTCTAGACGTTGATCGGGACGGACTTCCTAAGTCGAGTTGATCTTAGAACATGCCGCGAAACCCACTCGAATCGACTATAGACACCTTTTGACATATCCATATTGGAGTACATCAACGGTATAGTGGGACGTCGGTCGCGAGTACCGGCCCGGGAAAATATGGGTTATGCCCGGGAAAATATGGGCCCTTCACGCAAGTCTAATGGACTATAAACAACCCGAACGGAAGTCTACCAGGTCTTAACGGGCTTGGTAGCTACTCTGACTTTCGCCCTGTCCAAGCCTTAGTCAGAGTGGGGGCTCTGTAGACATCTGCATTTTGACTGCCAGGTGTCTATGGCAGTTTCCAAAAAACACCCGATGATGATCGGACGCTAACATGCTTCTATGCGCTCGGATACGGGCTCAAATCCATTAATCGCTGGCTAACACACTTACGGAGTACAAATCTCACCAAAGGGACCTCAAATCCAGGCCCAGTGGATCATTCCGAGTCAAACAAGACTAATTTGGGCCAAAACCGACACCGGAATTAAAACCGACTTTTTACAATTGGGTCAACCCTGGTCAAAATCGTTTCCGAGACACACAAAAACAGCCATACAATCCTCAAAAGTCCAAGTCAAACACAAAACCCATCAAACACCCAAAGTCAAGGCCCAAAACGATAGACCCGTGCAACCCGACTGGGCCACTCGATCGAGTGACCCACCCACTCGATCGAGTGGGCGTGCTTCAAGCCCGACGGCAGGCTTCAGGGGCCACTCGACCGAGTTAGCCCCATACTCGGTCGAGTAACCCTAAACCGGTGCCCTAGCCATGCCTATATAAGCAACCCCCATGCAACACAATTTTACTACCTTTTCACAACTTTTTGCAACTTTTACAAACCCTAGAGCAACCCTACACACACATACTACGTCTTTTACAAACCCTAATCAAACCCTAGCAATTCTACACTGGCACAAACCCTAAACCTAGTTTTAGGAATCAATCCCGAGCCACCACAACTCAACCTCCATAAACCTCGAAGACTCTTGTGTTAAAGCCACGGTTACGAGTCCGCGCCGAGACAAAAACATGTAGGTTGAGGGTGTCAAAACCCTTTCTCTCCTTCTTCTCGTTTTTCGCATCTTTTTCTATTTTTTTATATATTATTTCGTTCATCGCATCATAATATCGATAATACTACTAATATCAAAGCATTAAAATATTTATTGATTTGTGTCGAATAAGAAGGATACCGGGATAAGAAAAGCCGCATATACAAGTGTACTGCACACGCGTCGTCGGTCGCTTATCCCGATACCCCGACTATTTGATTATTGAGATAAATCAACTTAAACAACAATTCGTTATTATTTCTCGTCATCATCATCAATATTTTTGCATCCATCAATTTCTTTAAAAATCAATTTTAATAAGGGTCGAAACCCGTTGACACGGATCCGACATCACAATCCCTAGGAATTTATTTCAATGTCGGAGAAGTCGAGGGAATCAAGTTTTTATTCAAGTAAAGCATCGATTTTAGATTCGATACCAATCCCATAATTGGATATCGAATCTAACAATCAAGTCATATGAATTAATTAACGTGGTTTGTTCATATCACGATAATTAATTTAAAGCGACTAAAATTAATTTATTTTTTCTATTTCACTCTAATATCCTATATCGATTCAAATAATCGAATATGGGATACAACGAGTACTCCAAATTTAGAATCGGGTATAAATTCAACAATATTTATATTCGGTTCAACAAAATTCGCGATTTATAAAAAACCAAGTCGAACATAAATTATGCAATATTTATGTCCGATTCGGTAAAATCGTCGAACTCTCAAAAATCAAAAGCAATTTCAAAATCAACAATTAAATTGCAAACGAACCAAATTCGTACAGGAGCCACTCGACCGAGTGCCTTAGTTACTCGATCGAGTGACACCCTAAAATCGAGTCAGAATGCATGTCACGACCACCACTCGGTCGAGTCTCACAGTGACTCGATCGAGTGGCCATGTACTCGACCGAGTTGGTCAATAACTCGGCCGAGTACGGTCTGTAGCGCAAACAGAATCGTCTTTTACAGGTCCACTCGATCGAGTCCATCAACCACTCGATCGAGTGACCCATAACGATTAACACAATAAATCGTACATTATTCTATTTTCAAAACCCGGTAGTAATTTGCAATTTATGTCAACACGTGTTTAATTAATCATGTGTACTACTACCTTTTCAAACCATGCATCTCATATTCGCATCCTCATCGCATCTCATATTTGCACAAACCGTTATTAGTCGTTATATCATTACATCGTTACTAACGCGTTTGTTATTTCTCTTGTCAATTTAATTATTGTTCGTTTATTGTACTAAATGAACCCACATGCTAAAATTCCACTTTGACGTAGAATTAATTGCATTAAATTGACATAGAAGCCCATTTTTTCAATTTCATTCACATGCCTAGGAAAAACAATGTTTGCATAAGCATTTTTCCCGTTTTACTAACGCGCGTATTGTAAGTCATTCGAATTCTTAGTAGAGGCCGCTAATGTGCGGGCGGGGGTTGGGTGTCCTTTGTGGGCTTCCCAATACGTACCCTCACGCCTTACTCAGAATCTCGGTTTCCGGATGCCCGAAACCGTTGGCGCACGAGAGTCATTCAATACACGATATCCGATAATGTCGGTATCGGTATCGCAATGCAAAGGGACTAGCCCAATAAACTCTGACATCGGAAATGGGTCGTATTTTGTATACGGACCACTACGACATAGAGTGGGCTCGAATGGTTCCGAATAACCACAAAATTCGGTGGCGACTCCACATAGACCTAATTTTCAATTCGATCCATTCTCATATGGAGATTCATTCGCCTCCCCAAACCCGCGCGTGGCCGCGTCGGGGTGGACCTATGTCATGTCCACAATTTGGCGACTCCGCTGGGGATTAACTGATACGTGACTTCCCATCGGCACCCTCAGGGTGAGACTCGAATAGAAATCGTTTGACAAATACAATACGCGTTTTAGTTCTACGGTTCATGCATAACCCATATTTTCCCGGGCCGGTATTCGCGACCGACGTCCCACTATACCGTTGATGTACTCCAATATGGATATGTCGAAAGGTGTCTATAGTCGATTCGAGTGGGTTTCGCGGCATGTTCTAAGATCAACTCGACTTAGGAAGTCCGTCCCGATCAACGTCTAGACTATGTACACTGGTATAGACCCCCTATAGACCGACCGAGACTTAGTATAGAGCATACATGGCGTCGTTATAATGCTTGTGTGACTACGTTCTACTTGGTTTCCGAGTCTTTTTCAAAAACCGTCTTTTTTTTTTAAAAGATTGCATCTTTTTCAAACTATTCAATTTCAAAACCCGGGACACATACCGAATTTAGGACTTATGATTTTACTCAAAATAGCCTATTTTCTAGATGGTATGCTGCCCGATTCAAAACTCGAAAATCATTTCGAACTTTCAAAACCCGCGGCCCAATACCACTTTCGTTTTTTCCGAAAAATTGGGCCCTCAACCGAGTCTTCTCGGACCCTTTTCAAAAAACAATCAATTTTCAAAACCTCCTTCTCCTTAGGACTTCCCATATTTAGCAGTGTCGGGTCGTGTCTTAAGTTGTCAAGGTCCTTACCGTCGAAACTCTGTCGATCTTACATCACGAGTTTCTTCCCTTTCCCAGTCCGCCTTATTAGACTAAGGCAAGGCCCACCTACGTAGGACATACTCCTACAAAGGAAGACCCGTCTACACACTCGAGTCTAAAAGTCTGGGGATGTCTCACGTGGACCTTCCTTCGAGCAGGACTCGGCCCACATAGCCGAATCCTAAGGAAGGCCCACCTTGCACAAGTCACACGTCTAGGTGTCTTTTCCGAGTCAACCTTTTACAAGGCATAGCCCTATAACAAAAGGTTCACGGTCTTTACGTCTAAGGGTCACTCGCCCCACACTCGAGTCTTAATAAAATTATCGATCCCACTTGGGGGCTACCCTTTAACATGGCAATCAATCACGGTTGCCCTAAGGGTCATGTCTTACACGTGTCTCACGTACTCCACTTTCGAGTCACTTAGGTGTCACATCATCTAAGTCCTTAGTCTCACTTGGGGGCTATTCTCCGACGGAGTGATTAATCACAGTCACTCTGAGAATCGCACCCTACACATTCGTCTTAGGAGGGTCTAACCCAAGTCAAACATGGTCGCCCCATTTTCGGACTCACCCTTCTGCGGCTCGTGTCTAATTTGTGGTCGTTACCTCGTCTAGCTCAACATTCAAGTATCCCGGTCCGAGAGTCTTTGTCGACCCGTCACCCCGGGCCGTGTCTAGTTTGACTCTCTCTCTTGCGCAAAGCCGAGTTTAGGCGAGTTCTAACACCCGTCGTTTCTTCCGATCAGGGACCCTATGAACGAGACACTACCAAACCACAACAAATCCCACGCCGTCAAGAAAGGGGATATCCAGGGGAGTATGCTTATGCTATCTTGCTCCATTAACAACATCTTCTCGAAAATCAATACTGCCCTAGATAACCTAAGTTCCAGGGTAACCATCATCAAAGAAGACCTTGTAAGAAACCGATCCCGTCTAACACAACTAGAGCGGGTAAGGCAGCCAATCACCCAACCGAGTCATTTGAAGGGTGAACACTCTTACGAAACTGTCCGATACACTCAAGATGGCAAGGCCGAGAGAGGTAACCCTCCAGTCACCTCTCCAAAAATCAAGAACCAGTCAAAGGAAAGGACATTTACCCACTTGGATATGTCCTACACCGTCGCTTTCCAGAGATTAGTTCCAAAGGGCCTAGTGCTACCTATAGGCCCAACAACCGACCCACCTATGGAGAAACGTTCCAAAGCTTGGAACGCCGAGCATTACTGCAAATTCCACAGAGGGAGGGGACACGATACCGAACAATGCTGGAATCTGAAACACCTCATTCAAGACTTCCTCGATGCCGGGAAGACTCCCGTTTTGGAAACATTGTCACTTGCAAAGCCCCTCGTGGACTACACAGGGCCCGATGACCGAAGCATCCAATCTACCTCTCATGCACCCAAGAGTCCGGATTTGATTTAAGTCCGAGTCTGAGTCTGAGTCTAGGATGTTCTATTCCAAAGTCAAAGTCAAAGACAGAGAGTCAGAGTCAGTTGTATTCTGTCCTCTTTTTCAAAATTCAATAAAATCAGCTTTCAATATTCTTTCTCATATATACTTTCCTTATGTGTTTCCGAGGACATGATGAACACCATCATACACCGTGAGCACACGCACGTGACTATTATAGGCACATCTATAATGACTGTAGGAAACCGAGCCCGTGTTTTCCTTTTACCTACTCCGTGTTTGGTATAGAAAAACCACATAACTACCCGTAGCAGGAGCGGTGTCGAATCCTATGACAAATCTAGGTAATCTCCTAGTTTGGGTTCAAGACGGGAGGCAAACCCATTTCCCACAATAAAACACCCCTCCAACAAGACTAACCAATCCCTACCTTAGGTGTTAGTCTGACCGGCAAAAAAAAAACGAAAGAACACTGGACAAAAAAAATCAAAAGTCAAAAAAAAAAAGAAAAAAAAAGAAAGGGCCAAAGCAAAAAGAAGGCCATCAAAAAAAGAAAACTGGACACAAAAAAAAAATATCGAAAGTCCATGAAGAAAAAAAGCAAAAGGCCAAAACAAAAAAGCAGACCATCATCAAAAAATTCAGAATACCCATGACCGTGGTCAACGGTCAATTCCAGTGAAAGCCCCATGACCAGGGTACGGTCAAAATTATCAAAACCCATGACCGCGGCTAAGAGGTCAATAAAAAAAAATCAAATACCCATGACCGTGGTCAACGGTCAACTCAAGTGAAAATCCTTTGACCGTGGTACGGTCAAATTCAAAATTATCCATGCCATCCAATAGTGGAGTAACAATCAAGTTGGTCAGTTAACACAACACTCAGCCTTCCCACATTACAACCCTCAAGACCTCCCCGAGACCCAGGCCAAAGACAGCCCGGAATTTTGAGGATTCAAGCTCCATAGGATACCCCTAACAATTACGGCCAGACATCGAAACCAGATCCCGCATTATCAAAACCTATCCCGATCAAAGTTCGAGCCATTTTACTCGACTTCCCCTTTACATAACAAAATTCACAATCACCATACAAAGACTCGAGAGCAAAACTCGTCAAATCCTCGAGAGCAAAACTCGTCAAATCCTCGAGACCAAAACTCGTCAAATCCTCGAGAGCAAAACTCGTTAAAATCTCCGAGAGCAAAACTTGTTAAAATCCCCGCGAGCAAAACTCGTTAAAATCCTCGAGAGCAAAACTCGTTAAAATCCCCGAGAGCAAAACTCGTTAAAATCCCCGAGAGCAGAACTCATTTAAATCCCGTCCCAATTCTTCTCATCCAAACCATTTACCAACCCCGAACACGGGAACTCAACTTGCAGTCGGCATAGAGCATGCCCAAATAGTTCACACCACCTCTAGGGGTTACCCCGGAGAACGCTCACAGTCACAGGATTAATATCCTAACCATTCATGCCCTTTGATCAAGACATCATTGGGAATGCACCTAGCCTACACCGTCATTATGGCTAGTTACACACGAAGTCCTATTAAGAATAGGCACCATAATACATCTTCCGACACTGAACTACGGCTTGGTTTGATTTCACCGCACGTGAATACGTAGGCAACCTTTCTACAGAGGCACAACCACTCACATTGACACACGTTTCAAAAAGTACTATCATTCCGGTCACGACACCATCATGTTCTCAATAGCTAGCTTTGTTGTCCCGGGGTCTTCTCCTAGACAAAAGTTCTCCATCCACTCACAAAATCCAGATAAATCCAACAAAAAATCTAGCCTCCTTTCCGTAGTGTGTCCTAGTACTCGGCTCAGTCGAAGACAAGAATCTGTCAGGAGTCGAGGCAATACCCACTTTGGAAATGTATCCTTGATAAGTGTAGTTTGTAGTGCCTATTTGTTGTGTTTTGGTCCCTTTTTCCTTGGAGCGATTCATGGTCTTCTTATGCTTCCATTAGTTCGTTTCAGGTTCCCGAGACCGACTTGGAAGAGTTGGAGCGATTCCGACTCAATACATACACATTTTGGAGCCAACGAGATAAAGGAACGATGACTCGAGGCCTTGGGACCCAATCCCGAGCCTCCGAGACCCGATCCCGAGTCCCGAGAATCGGTGGGAAGCCCATGAGAGGAAAGGAAGGACCAAAGAGCGTTTAAGGAAGGCATACAAGACCCATCCCGTTCGGGATGGGGTGCTACATTAAGAGGGCTGCTGTGAGCCCATCCCGGTCGGGACCATCCCGTCCCGGTCGGGATGACAGGGCCGTCCCGATCGGGATGATCCGTCTCGGTCGGGACCGTGATGCTGCTGCACGACTCTTTTTCTTTCTTCTCCTTCATTCTTGTACCCATATATATACTCCCTTCTTGTAATATTAAGACATCTTATCTTACCCTAGATTAGTTTAAGCCTCCATTAGCATCTAAAACCCTAGATTTACTCTCACTCATTAGTTTTAATCTCTCTTTAATTCCTAGTTAATCATTGTAATTAGTTCTTGTATTAAGAGGATACTTGAAGAATTCTCCAAGCTTGACAACCTTGGGTTTTATTTGGGTTCTTATTTATACAAGATTTCATCTTTTCATATTCATAGTGTTGGTATAATCATCTCTACTCTTAATATTTGTTTATTCAATCTTGTTTCATCTTTTTATATTGTTATTGTTGTTAGTTGTTCATAATGAATGCTTGGATGTTTAGTTTGTTTTCTCTTGTTGATGTTATGAGTAATTTGATAATGAGTGAGTAGTTTTCTTGTGGGGTTAGTAGGGGGATTAGGGGTAGATTATGGATGATTAGGGTTGATTAAGGGGAAAAGGTTGCATCTTTGTTGTTAGTCACATTGTGGGCACTCTATGTGTTTGTTGATATGCTTGTATGAGTTGTAGTGGCCATGCTTCCCATACTTGTGCTCATCTTCTCATTGTTTGTCTATGATGCGGAAATGTTGAGAATGGTTTAGTCGCGAGAGCGCGGACTAGGGTCTAAGTTGCGAGAGCCCGGACCCACCTTGACATCGGTCTAAGTTGCGAGAGCCCGGACCGACTCTAGCGATTAGGAGACACCTATACCCTTGATCACCCCAATTACCCTTCTACCTCTATGCATCCGACCTACCCCACTTCTTTCCATATTTGTGTTAATCCTCCTAGTTAGATATCGTTCTTTTAGTTTATTCATTGGTTCGATCATTAGCTTAGTCATACTTCTTCTCCATCATAATTTTCCTTACATCGCTTCTTTGTGTTTGTTTGGTAATCTAGTTTCGTTGTAGGCCAACCTAGTCTAAACCTTGACATACCGTCCTCGTGGATACGATCCCGACTTGCCCTAGCTACCCACTAGGTTAGTCGGTGTTATATTGATTGGCTAGGGACGTGACAAATCCCTCCCATCAATTTGGCGCCATTGCCGGGGACGGTGCATTGTTTAGACTTAGTTTGCTTATTTCTAGACTTAGTTACCCTTCTTTGTGTTCTCCCATCTTCTCTTGTGCATATTTCCTTAGTTTTTTTCTTCTTTTTCTCTTTGTCTCTAGTTGTGCTTGTTTATTGTCGTTACCTAGTGCCTATAAAGCTCTAGGTGTTCTCACGTTTGTTCTAGTGTGTAGTGTATGCCTAGAAGGGGAGGCGACTTCTATCTCTTTAATCCAGAGCCGGAGAGACTCTTTCGAGCCTTTCGCCAACGGACGATTAATCGGGTTAGGATCTCTCAACCGAGTGCAAGCAATACTCATCAAGGGCAAGCCTAAGGACCCGGCTTGAACAATCCACATCGAGAGACGGCCGAAGGGGGATTCATTAACCCTTTTGGTGATTCTTCTCCTAGTTCCCCCTCTTCATGTACATCAACACTCTCTACACCACCATCTTCTCCCTTACATCCAAGAATGCCTAAGTTCTCCTCTCACTCCACCTTCACGGAAGATGTCTTGCCGGGACCGAGTGCATTACCGGAAGCCTATACCGGGAATTTTGTGGCAAAGACTCAATTTATCCAACTTGTGGAGAGGAGCCCATTTAGTGGTTTGCCCACCGAAGACCCGCACCAACACATGGAGACCTTCTCCGATTATTGTGACGCTATATCTCAAACCGGGGTTACTCAAGACCAAATTCGTTGGGTACTCTTCTCGTTCTCTCTTATTGGAAAAGCGAAGCAATGGATCAAGAGTCTCGATAGGGCAACCATGGGTATCGACACTTGGAAAAAGCTTGCCTTGGCGTTCTACCAAAAGTTTTACCCTCCGGAAAAGAGGAATTTGCTTAGGGCCTCCATCACCGGGTTCCAACAAAGGGATGAAGAGAGCCTATATGAAGCTTGGGAGCGGTTTAAGTCTTTGGTAAGATCGTGCCCTCATCATGGACTCTCACAATGGTTCTTGGTGCAACAATTTTGGAATGGACTTTATGAGGACTCGAGAGCCATTCTCAACATGGGCTCCAATGGTAGGTTTACCGAGGTCGATGACGACCAAACATGGGCGAGAATCGAAGAGATGGCGGTGCATAATTCGCAATACTCTAGGCCTAGGAAGGCACACCGAGGAGGCATGCATGAGGTCGATGCTATCACTAAGTTAAGCATTGACCTTGGAGCTCAACTTAAAACACACATGGAGACTATTGACAAGAAGCTCCAAAGCCACCTCAACCAAGTCCAAGGCTCTAGTTCATCCCACCATCAACCGATTCAAGAAGTGAATGCTTTGGGGTTCGCACCTCCTACACCTTACTTTGGGATGTGCGACACTTGTGGAATCGCTGGTCATGACCCTATGAATTGTAGAGGGAGTATTGAGCAAGTGAACGCCTTTCAAGCGTTTAAGCAAGGTGCCTCCTACTCTAATCAATACCAAGCTTCCAATCAAGTCCCTCAACAACAAGCACTTCAACTTCAACAACAACATCGTCCCTATGTTCCACCTCCCTTACGGGACAACAATGAAAGTTACCAAGGTTATGTGGGTAACCAAAGACCCTTCAACAATTTCAAGCAAAATAACCAAGGCAACTTCAACAACAAGCAAGGGTTCGAACAAGGGAACTTCAATCAAGGTGGTTTCCAAGGAAACCAAAATTTTCAAGGGTATCAAAACCGCAACCATGGCAACAATCAAGGCCATCAACAAGGTAATTCTCATGGGTTCCAAGGGAACCGTCAACAAGCAACTCAAAATCAACAACAACAAAGCAAGCCTAGGAGCCGGTCTCATACTCATGATTATGGCATTCCCCTGCCATCACCGACACTCCACATAATCCATCGTCCCCACCTCGGGATTTTGACATTCAAAAGACTTTGATGGAAATACAAAGGAGTAATCAAGATTTGCAACAAAGTCAAGTGGACATGTCAAGGCATCATCATGAGCTCTTCACTTATATTCAAGGGGAAAACGCAATGAGAGATACCCGTATGAAGATACGTGAGAATCAAATATCTCAACTAGCTTCGGGGAGCTCCTCAAGGCAAAAGGGGCAACTACCTTCTCAAGGTGAAACACCGACATTTGAGCATGTAAATGCCATCACCACAAGGAGAGGTACCTCTTATGACTCCCCTCCATATCCTAATGAGCAAGAGCCAATGCAAGAACCGACAATGGAAATGACATCTCCAAATCAAGAAGAATCAAGCTTGGACAACCCAATTGAGGAGCAAGTCTTAAGGGAAGTTGAAAAACCCCAAAAAGACAACCCTCCCCCTCTTCAAGAGAAAGACAAGGGAAAAAGGAAAGTGTCCTTTGAAGAGTCCACCCTTAATGATCAAAACAACTACCAAATCAAGTTGCCTTACCCATCGAGGCAAATGAAGACTAAGGTGGACACTCATTACGACAAGTTCCTTAGTATTGTGAAGAAATTGGATGTTAGTGTCCCGTTCACCGAACTACTTACCCAAATCCCGGCATATGGAAGATTTATGAGAGAAATCCTAGCTAGGAAGAGATCCGTCGACAAGGAAGAGACCGTAGCGTTCACGAGGGTGGTGAGCGAGCTCATACAAGGTTCCACGCTTCCGAAGTTGAAAGATCCGGGTAGTTTTTTGATCCCTTGCACCATAGGCAACCACTTGATCAAGAATGCGTTATGTGACTTGGGCGCGAGTGTGAGCATCATTCCATATTCTATTTGTTGCCGACTCGGAATGAAGGAGTTGAAATGTACGTCCCTCACCCTCCTAACGGCCGATAAATCATTCAATCGACCATTAGGAATGTTATAGGACGTACCGGTACGAGTGGGGAAATACTTCATTCCGGTAGACTTCATTGTGCTTGACATGCCGGAGGATGCCAACACTCCCATCATCCTTGGACGCCCATTTCTACACACCACGGGTGCCATGATCGATGTGAAGAATGGTAGGATCACATTTGAGTTAGGCGAGGAAAAGATAGTGTTCGACCTCCAAGGCAACACTACGCCTACTAAGGATGAATCATGCAATATGATCCAAGCCAAGAAAGACATCGTTCTAGGGGGTGAACCGGAACAAAGCTTGAAGAAGTACTCTTATACACTTGAAAATGATGACTCCGAGAGTGAGGAAGATGAGTGCCCATGTCATGGGCTTGATGACAAGTTGAAAAGCAAGGAGAAGGATGAGCCTCCCTTGGAGCCGCATGAGGACCGGTGGACGTTTGGGTATGTCCCCAAGGACCAAAAGTACAAGTTCAAGTCGTTGAACTTGGAAGAGCGGGATGCCCCGGGAACGTCAAGGCAAGGCCATGAGGAGCCTTGGTATATGGTCGGTTATATGACATGCTTGATTGAAGACTTCTCTAGGGCCTTCGACTTGTTCTTACGTGCCCTTGATGGAGATGGAACTAGTTTTGGTTGTTGAAAAAGATTGAAGAAAGCACCACCTTGGTTTGACGGAGTTCCACAAGAACCGTCTCATTGTATATATCTCCTTCTTGTAGTTAGTTGGATTTTTGTGAATTCTTGTTATTTGGTTTGATTGATGAGCGTTGTGAGGGAGAGAGTTTGATGTATGTTTGAGTATTGCTTGATAGGTGAAGTGAGAATGCTCCTAGAGGAGAGTGGCTATGGTATACCTTGGGTTGAGAGCACGAGGATCGGATTTTTGAAGCTTAGAGCGAGCTTTTGGGACCATGGAAGTTGAAGAAGGCCCATCCCGGCCGGGATGAGGCGTCCCGACCGGGAAGGGTACGGCATCCCGACCGGGAAGGGTGCCATCCCGATCGGGATGGGTGCACCATGTTTCGAGCTCCCTGTGAGTCCGTCCCGACCGGGATGAGGGCGTCCCGACCGGGACGGGTGAGGTAACCCGATCGGGATCAACCTTCCCGACCGGGATGGTCCTCTGCTCCCCCTTTGTGCTTCTTCTTCACAAATCGAGTCCACCCAACCGTTTTATGCCCCCTCCCAACCTCCCTAGCTACCCTAGCCTTACCATATGCCCCACGTACTTCATTGTCATACCTTCACCTCATTTCCTCTTCACTGTACACCGTGATTCACATCAAATTCCACCCCCTCGCATCATTACTACCTCTACCATGCGATGTTATCGAGAATGAGGCGGAAAAGCAATGATGAAGACAAGCAACCACCTTTATCGATCTAGGAGACGATGGAGAGAGTGAGTTGCTAACCTATGGTACGGCAACTATCCATTCTTTTCCGTTTTTGTTGTTGCTTGTTTTCCTTTGTTTATTCCCTTCCCCTTGTACACTTTCGTGTCTTGTTGTCATGGTGGCCTTCGAGGCCTCGGTAGTGGTTGCTCCCGACTCCCGACGATGTGATTACGTCGAGAGTCAATCGAAAAATCCAAATTTTACAAATTTTTCACTCTTTCTTTTTGAGGATTTAGTCGGATTTAGGCGGAATCCGGGCTAGGTGACTTGATTACACCTAGCCCTCCCCTCCCATTTCCTTTTATTTCCTTCTTTTTATTTTTCTTCCCCCTTCCATATATTTTTCTCGTCTCGGCCCATGGTGACTTGACTACACCCCGGCCGGACACCTTCTACCGTTTTCTTCACCTTATTCTTTGATATTTAGCTTTATTTTCTTTTCTTTTGTCTCTCCGCACACTACGATTGAGCATATGAGGACATTGCTCGATTTAAGTGTGGGGGAGCGATATTCTATTGTAGTTAGTTTTATTTTCATAGTTTTTCGAAAAAAAAACCTTTAAAAATCCTAAAAATTTGAATTTTTTTCACAAAAATCAAAATGATTTTCTCTTTTTTGTGTTTTCATTTTGTGTCATTGTGTCGTATATTTGTTTCGTGTGCGTGTTTTGCCTCCCTTTGTCCTTATAGGTTGCCTAATCTCCGTTGTTTGGAAAGCTTTGAAGACATCCGGTAACATCCTCTAACCCTCTTTCCCTCTTTATTCCTTGTGATGTTTGGTGAAGGTTGTGTTGAGGTGTGCTCGGGTGGAGCTTGTACATTCTTGTGGTGGATTTGGTGACTTGTATAGATTATTGGGTTGGTGCTTGTTATTTGTTTGTTTTGTTTTGTTTTATTTTGTTGCCTTTTTGTTTCTTTTCCTTTCGTTCGTTTTCGTTGAGTCTTTATTTTGTGTGTGTATTTGTGTCATGTGTGTAAACCATTTTCGAAAACCCGGTTTAGAGGCTAGTGTGTGAGTGCTTACTTTCCCTTCCTAGTAGTATAAATCGAGTCTTGGGCTTTAGTCTAGTAGAATGACCTTAAATCAATGAATTCGTTGGTCCTTTACCTTGAGTCCACCTAGCTTACTAGGAATTTACTACGGGATTTGCACTTTTGACCATTATCACCACCCACGGTGTGAAAAGGCCTTGGTTACCGAGTCTCGTCCCCTAGGTGACCGTGTTTAGGATTGTTTTGATTAGTCCAAGTTCTCCACTTTTTGTGGGTTTGAAGGGAAGGACGCTCCCCGACTCACCCGTTACCCTACCTCCTACACATATCCACACAATAACTTGCAATTTGTTGATTCTCTCTTTCTTGTTATACAATCAAAATGCCAAAAATGCCAAATCTTGCCAAAAGGGCAAAGAAAAGAAAAGAAAAAGAAGAAAAAAAAATGAAAGAAAAAAAAAGAAAAGGCACAAAAGCCAAAAAGAAAATAGAAAAGAAGAAAAAAAAAGAATGGCATGGCAAAACAAAGCGAAAATGCAAAAGAAGAAAGAAAATGCCAAAAGAAAACCCGTCTCACAAAAAAAAAAAAAGAAATCCCCACAAAAATAAACCTTTTTCCGACTTTTGCCGTGAAGAGGCTACCAAAGGACCGAGTCCCGAGGAAGGATGATAGCGGCATTAGTCGGTCTTCCCTCATTTTGCATGTTTTCCACCTTTTTACTTGGACTAGTTGGGCGGTCTTGGACACGGGACGACCCTCTTGGCTCACGCTAAAGGGGGCGGGGTCTCACTTACCTACAGTGTCGACTAACACCGTGGTTCCTCACTTTTCCACTCCGCCGATCGTCCCGTAGTACGTTTTTAGAAAGTTAGGAGGACCTAGGTAAGTTACCAACGTTTTTGTTGCTTTACCGTTATACTATTAGGGTTTATTCCACCGTGGTTTGTATTGCTAGCTTGGGAACGTTGTCACTTACCTCGAGTCCTAAACCGGTGCTTCTTTCACCGCTTTTAGAGGGAAGCGGTATTTCTTTTGTTTTGGGTGCAACCGTCTATGTGTTTGTTTGTGTGTTTGTTTGTAGATGTGTTTTGTGTCCGATTGCATCCACAGTTTTGTCGCAAGACCCAACTTGCCTTGCGGAGTGCACTTTTCCTCTAAGTGCACTCGCGTGAGTTGAAGGGGCGTAGGGTGCGCTAATACCCATTCGGCTAGTTTAGTAGTTAGTGTGTGCTTACTCGAGGGCGAGAAAGGGTTAAGTGTGGGGGAGTTGATAAGTGTAGTTTGTAGTGCCTATTTGTTGTGTTTTGGTCCCTTTTTCCTTGTGGAATCGCTCCTTTGGAGCGATTCATGGGATTCTTATGCTTCCTTTAGTTCGTTTCAGGTTCCCGAGACCGACTTGGAAGAGTTGGAGCGATTCCGACTCAATACATACACATTTTGGAGCCAACGAGATAAAGGAACGATGACTCGAGGCCTTGGAATCGACCCCGAGACCTTGGGACCCAATCCCGAGCCTCCGAGACCCGATCCCGAGTCTCGAGAATCGGTGGGAAGCCCATGAGAGGAAAGGAAGGACCAAAGAGCGTTTAAGGAAGGCATACAAGACCCATCCCGTTCGGGATGGCCTCATCCCGTTCGGGATGGGGTGCTACATTAAGAGGGCTGCTGTGAGCCCATCCCGGTCGGGACCATCCCGTCCCGGTCGGGATGACAGGGCCGTCCTGATCGGGATGATCCGTCCCGGTCGGGACCGTGATGCTGCTGCACGACTCTTTTTCTTTCTTCTCCTTCATTCTTGTACCCATATATATACTCCCTTCTTGTAATTTTAAGACATCTTATCTTACCCTAGATTAGTTTAAGCCTCCATTAGCATCTAAAACCCTAGATTTACTCTCACTCATTAGTTTTAATCTCTCTTTAATTCCTAGTTAATCATTGTAATTAGTTCTTGTATTAAGAGGATACTTGAAGAATTCTCCAAGCTTGACAACCTTGGGTTTTATTTGGGTTCTTATTTATACAAGATTTCATCTTTTCATATTCATAGTGTTGGTATAATCATCTCTACTCTTAATATTTGTTTATTCAATCTTGTTTCATCTTTTTATATTGTTATTGTTGTTAGTTGTTCATAATGAATGCTTGGATGTTTAGTTTATTTTCTCTTGTTGATGTTATGAGTAATTTGATAATGAGTGAGTAGTTTTCTTGTGGGGTTAGTAGGGGGATTAGGGGTAGATTATGGATGATTATGGTTGATTAAGGGGAAAAGGTTGCATCTTTGTTGTTAGTCACATTGTGGGCACTCTATGTGTTTGTTGATATGCTTGTATGAGTTGTAGTGGCCATGCTTCCCATACTTGTGCTCATCTTCTCATTGTTTGTCTATGATGCGGAAATGTTGAGAATGGTTTAGTCGCGAGAGCGCGGACAAGGGTCTAAGTTGCGAGAGCCCGGACCCACCTTGACATCGGTCTAAGTTGCGAGAGCCCGGACCGACTCTAGCGATTAGGAGACACCTATACCCTTGATCACCCCAATTACCCTTCTACTTCTATGAACCCGACCTACCCCACTTCTTTCCATATTTGTGTTAATCCTCCTAGTTAGCTATCGTTCTTTTAGTTTATTCATTGGTTCGATCATTAGCTTAGTCATACTTCTTCTCCATCATAATTTTCCTTACATCGCTTCTTTGTGTTTGTTTGGTAATCTAGTTTCGTTGTAGGCCAACCTAGTCTAAACCTTGATATACCGTCCTCGTGGATACGATCCCGACTTGCCCTAGCTACCCACTAGGTTAGTCGGTGTTATATTGATTGGCTAGGGACGTGACAAATCCCTCCCATCAATCCTAAAATAGGAAATCCAGAAGGGCACCAGACTAAAACAGTCTCATTACAGGCTACTGCAATCCCCCCATAGCGTATCTATCCCATTTCAATGTGCGACCGTGTTGCCACTCGCCTAGGCTACGGGATAGCGCAACTTAAGAGTCTTGTTAGGCGGCCCACAACCCTACCGAGTCACGGTCCAACCCTTAGAGAGTCCAGTCCGTGTCGGTCAACTCGTCCTGTCGCATCCAGAGTCGAGTCTGTCGGTAGGCCCCTCTCTTCAAATTCTACTTTCAAATTTGCAAAAATTTAGCCATTTGAAAAAAAAAGATCTTTTTCGACAAGGTCAGATTTCAGTCTATTTAAACTGCGAATTTCTTTTATATCCCTTTCCATTTTGAAAACCTAGCTCGTGATTGCTTTCAGGATTTCAAATTCAAAATTTCAAAAACTTCAAAAATCATTTTCCCCAGCACGAGTCATTTTACTACCTACCTGTTGCATGCATTTTATGTAACTTATACAGGTACGACTCAAGCAAAAACATGCAAGCCATCAAATCTCCCCAGCAGCATTTTCCGGGATAGCACGGGATGGGCCAACACACAGGCACACCCAGGGCTTACGCAACAAGCCCAAAGTCCCCACGGAGCGCAGGTATGATCTCTGTCTTATGGCTGGCGAGCCCTTCACGCAAGTCTAATGGACTATAAACGACCCGAACGGAAGTCTACAAGGTCTTAACGGGCGTGGTAGCTACTCTGACTTTCGCCCTGTCCAAGCCTCAGTCAGAGTGGGGGCTCTGTAGACATCTGCATTTTGACTGCCAGGTATCTATGGCAGTTTCCAAAAAACACCCGATGATGATCGGACGCTAACATGCTTCTATGCGCTCGGATACGGGCTCAAATCCATTAAGCGCTGGCTAACACACTTACGGAGTACAAATCTCACCAAAGGACCTCAAATCCAGGCCCAGTGGATCATTCCGAGTCAAACAAGACTAATTTGGGCCAAAACCGACACCGGAATTAAAACCGACTTTTTACAATTGGGTCAACCCCTGTCAAAATCGTTTCCGAGACACACAAAAACAGCCATACAATCCTCAAAAGTCCAAGTCAAACACAAAACCCATCAAACACCCAAAGTCAAGGCCCAAAACGATAGACCCGTGCAACCCGACAGGGCCACTCGATCGAGTGACCCACCCACTCGATCGAGTGGGCGTGCTTCAAGCCCGACGGCAGGCTTCACGGGCTACTCGACCGAGTTAGCCCCATACTCGGTCGAGTAACCCTAAACCGGTGCCCTAGCCATGCCTATATAAGCAACCCCCATGCAACACAATTTCACAACCTTTTCACAACTTTTTGCAACTTTTACAAACCCTAGAGCAACCCTACACACACATACTACGTCTTTTATAAACCCTAATCAAACCCTAGCAATTCTACACTAACACAAACCCTAAACCTAGTTTTAGGAATCAATCACGAGCCACCACAACTCAACCTCCATAAACCTCGAAGACTCTTGTGTTAAAGCCACGGTTACGAGTCCGCGCAGAGACAAGATCATGTAGGTTGAGGGTGTCAAAACCCTTTCTCTCCTTCTTCTCATTTTTCGCATCTCTTTCTATTTTTTTATATATTATTTCGTTCATCGCATCATAATATCGATAATACTACTAATATCAAAGCATTAAAATATTTATCGATTTGTGTCGAATAAGAAGGATACCGGGATAAGAAAAACCGCATATACAAGTGTACTGCACACGCGTCGTCGGTCGCTTATCCCGATACCCTGACTATTTGATTATTGAGATAAATCAACTTAAACAACAATTCGTTATTATTTCTCGTCATCATCATCAATAATTTTGCATCCATCAATTTCTTTAAAAGTCAATTTTAATAAGGGTCGAAACCCGTTGACACGGATCCGACATCACAATCCCTAGGGATTTATTTCAATGTCGGAGAAGTCGAGGGAATCAAGTTTTTATTCAAGTGAAGCATCGATTTTAGATTCGATACTAATCCCATTATTGGATATCGAATCTAACAATCAAGTCATATGAATTAATTAACGTGGTTTGTTCATATCACGATAATTAATTTAAAGCGACTAAAATTAATTTATTTTTTCTATTTCACTCTAATATCCTATATCGATTCAAATAATCGAATATGGGATACAACGAGTACTTCAAATTTAGAATCGGGTATAGATTCAACAATATTTATATTCGGTTCAACAAAATTCGCGATTTATAAAAAACCAAGTCGAACATAAATTATGCAATATTTATGTCCGATTCGGTAAAATCGTCGAACTCTCAAAAATCAAAAGCAATTTCAAAATCAACAATTAAATTGCAAACGAACCAAATTCGTACAGGAGCCACTCGACCGAGTGCCTTAGTCACTCGATCGAATGACACCCTAAAATCGAGTCAGAATGCATGTCACGACCACCACTCGGTCGAGTCTCACAGTGACTCGATCGAGTGGCCATGTACTCGACCGAGTTGGTCAATAACTCGGCCGAGTACGGTCTGTAGCGCAAACAGAATCGTCTTTTACAGGTCCACTCGATCGAGTCCATCAACCACTCGATCGAGTGACCCATAACGATTAACACAATAAATCGTACATTATTCTATTTTCAAAACCCGGTAGTAATTTGCGATTTATGTCAACACGTGTTTAATTAATCATGTGTACTACTACCTTTTCAAACCATGCATCTCATATTCGCATCCTCATTGCATCTCATATTTGCACAAACCGTTATTAGTCGTTATATCATTACATCGTTACTAACGCGTTTGTTATTTCTCTTGTCAATTTAATTATTGTTCGTTTATTGTACTAAATGAACCCACATGCTAAAATTCCACTTTGACGTAGAATTAATTGCATTAAATTGACATAGAAGCCCATTTTTTCAATTTCATTCACATGCCTAGGAAAAACAATGTTTGCATAAGCATTTTTTCCGTTTTACTAACGCGCGTATTGTAAGTCATTCGAATTCTTAGTAGAGGCCGCTAATGTGCGGGCGGGGTTGGGTGTCCTTTGTGGGCTTCCCAACACGTACCCTCACCCCTTACTCAGAACCTCGGTTTCCGGATGCCCGAAACCGTTGGCGCACGAGAGTCATTCAATACACGATATCCGATAATGTCGGTATCGGTATCGCAATGCAAAGGGACTAGCCCAATAAACACTGACATCGAAAATGGGCCGTATTTTGTATACGGACCACTACGACATAGAGTGGGCTCGAATGGTTCCGAATAACCACAAAATTCGGTGGCGACTCCACATAGACCTAATTTTCAATTCGATCCATTCTCATATGGAGATTCATTCGCCTCCCCAAACCCGCGCGTGGCCGCGTCGGGGTGGACCTATGTCATGTCCACAATTTGGCGACTCCGCTGGGGATTAACTGATGTGTGACTTACCATCGGCATCCTCAGGGTGAGACTCAAATAGAAATCGTTTGACAAATACAATACGCGTTTTAGTTCTACGGTTCATGCATAACCCATATTTTCCCGGGCCGGTACTCGCGACCGACGTCCCACTATACCGTTGATGTACTCCAATATGGATATGTCAAAAGGTGTCCATAGTCAATTCTAGTGGGTTTCGCGGC
This sequence comes from Agrostemma githago, assembly GCA_958450325.1. NCBI lineage: Eukaryota > Viridiplantae > Streptophyta > Magnoliopsida > Caryophyllales > Caryophyllaceae > Agrostemma > Agrostemma githago. The sequence continues at coordinate 42,811,875 of OY288245.1, forward strand.
ATGTTCTAAGATCAAATCGACTTAGGAAGTCCGTCCCGATCAACGTCTAGACTATGTACACTGGTATAGACCCCCTATAGACCGACCGAGACTTAGTATAGAGCATACATGGCGTCGTTATAATGCTTGTGTGACTACGTGCTACTTGGTTTTCGAGTCTTTTTCAAAAACCGTCTTTTTTTTCAAAGATTGCATCTTTTTCAAACTATTCAATTCAAAACCCGTGACACATACCGAATTTAGGACTTATGATTTTACTCAAAATAGCCTATTTTCTAGACGGTATGCTGCCCGATTCAAAACTCGAAAATCATTTCGAACTTTTAAAACCCGCGGCCCAATACCACTTTCGTTTTTTCCGAAAAATTGGGCCCTCAACCGAGTCTTCTCGGACCCCTTTCAAAAAACAATCAATTTTCAAAATATCCTTCTCCTTAGGACTTCCCATATTTAGCAGTGTCGGGTCGTGTCTTAAGTTGTCAAGGTCCTTACCGTCGAAACTCTGTCGATCTTACATCACGAGTTTCTTCCCTTTCCCAGTCCGCCTTATTAGACTAAGGCAAGGCCCACCTACGTAGGACATACTCCTACAAAGGAAGACCCGTCTACACACTCGAGTCTAAAAGTCTGGGGATGTCTCACGTGGACCTTCCTTCGAGCAGGACTCGGCCCACATAGCCGAATCCTAAGGAAGGCCCACCTTGCACAAGTCACCCGTCTAGGTGTCTTTTCCGAGTCAACCTTTTACAAGGCATAGCCCTATAACAAAAGGTTCACGGTCCTTACGTCTAAGGGTCACTCGTCCCACACTCGAGTCTTAATAAAATTATCGATCCCACTTGGGGGCTACCCTTTAACATGGCAATCAATCACGGTTGCCCTAAGGGTCATGTCTTACACGTGTCTCACGTACTCCACTTTCGAGTCACTTAGGTGTCACACCATCTAAGTCCTTAGTCTCACTTGGGGGCTATTCTCCGACGGAGTGATTAATCACAGTCACTCTGAGAATCGCACCCTACACATTCGTCTTAGGAGGGTCTAACCCAAGTCAAACATGGTCGCCCCATTTTCGGACTCACCCTTCTGCGGCTCGAGTCTAATTTATGGTCGTTACCTCGTCTAGGTCAACATTCAAGTATCCCGGTCCGAGAGTCTTTGTCGACCCGTCACCCCGGGCCGTGTCTAGTTTGACTCTCTCTCTTGCGCAAAGCCGAGTTTAGGCGAGTTCTAACACCCGTCGTTTCTTCCGATCAGGGACCCTATGAACGAGACACTACCAAACCACAACAAATCCCACGCCGTCAAGAAAGGGGATATCCAGGGGAGTATGCTTATGCTATCTTGCTCCATTAACAACATCTTCTCGAAAATCAATACTGCCCTAGATAACCTAAGTTCCAGGGTAACCATTATCGAAGAAGACATTGTAAGAACCCGATCCCGTCTAACACAACTAGAGCGGGTAAGGCAGCCAATCACCCAACCGAGTCATTTGAAGGGTGAACACTCTTACGAAACTGTCCGATACACTCAAGATGGCAAGGCCGAGAGAGGTAACCCTCCAGTCACCTCTCCAAAAATCAAGAACCAGTCAAAGGAAAGGACATTTACCCACTTGGATATGTCCTACACCGTCGCTTTCCAGAGATTAGTTCCAAAGGGCCTAGTGCTACCTATAGGCCCAACAACCGACCCACCTATGGAGAAATGTTCCAATGCTTGGAACGCCGAGCATTACTGCAAATTCCGCAGAGGGAGGGGACACGATACCGAACAATGCTGGAAGCTGAAACACCTCATTCAAGACTTCCTCGATGCCGGGAAGACTCCCGTTTTGGAAACATTGTCACTTGCAAAGCCCCTCGTGGACTACACAGGGCCCGATGACCGAAGCATCCAATCTACCTTTCATGCACCCAAGAGTCCGGATTTGATTTAAATCCGAGTCTAAGTCTGAGTCTAGGATGTTCTATTCCAAAGTCAAAGTCAAAGACAGAGTCAGAGTCAGTTGTATTCTGTCCTCATTTTCAAAATTCAATAAAATCAGCTTTCAATATTCTTTCTCATATATACTTTCCTTATGTGTTTCCGAGGACATGATGAACACCATCATACACCGTGAGCACACGCACGTGACTATTATAGGCACATCTATAATGACTGTAGGAAACCGAGCCCGTGTTTTCCTTTTACCTACTCCGTGTCTGGTATAGAAAAACCACATAACTACCCGTAGCAGGAGCGGTGTCGAATCCTATGACAAATCTAGGTAATCTCCTAGTTTGGGTTCAAGACGGGAGGCAAACCCATTTCCCACAATAAAACACCCCTCTAACAAGACTAACCAATCCCTACCTTAGGTGTTAGTCTGACCGGCAAAAAAGAAAAGAAAGAACACCGGACAAAAAAAAAATCAAAAGTCAAAAGAAAAAAAAAGAAAAAAAAAAGAAAGGGCCAAAGCAAAAAGAAGGCCATCAAAAATAGAAAACTGGACAAAAAAAAATCGAAAGTCCATGAGGAAAAAAAGCAAAAGGCCAAAACAAAAAAGCAGGCCATCATCAAAAAATTCAGAATACCCATGACCGTGGTCAACGGTCAATTCCAGTGAAAGCCCCATGACCAGGGTACGGTCAAAATTATCAAAACCCATGACCGCGGCTAAGAGGTCAATCAAAAAAAAAATCAATTACCCATGACCGTGGTCAACGGTCAACTCAAGTGAAAATCCTTTGACCGTGGTACGGTCAAATTCAAAATTATCCATGCCATCCAATAGTGGAGTAACAATCAAGTTGGTCAGTTAACACAACACTCAGCTTTCCCACATTACAACCCTCAAGACCTCCCCGAGACCCAGGCCAGAGACAGCCCGGAATTTTGAGGATTCAAGCTCCATAGGATACCCCTAACAATTAGGGTCAGGCATCGAAACCAGATCCCGCATTATCAAAACCTATCCCGATCAAAGTTCGAGCCATTTTACTCGACTTCCTCTTTACATAACAAAATTCACAATCACCATACAAAGACTCGAGAGCAAAACTCGTCAAATCCTCGAGAGCAAAACTCGTCAAATCCTCGAGACCAAAACTCGTCAAATCCTCGAGAGCAAAACTCGTCAAATCCTCGAGAGCAAAACTCGTTAAAATCTCCGAGAGCAAAACTCGTTAAAATCCCCGAGAGCAAAACTCGTTAAAATCCCCGAGAGCAAAACTCGTTAAAATCTTCGAGAGCAAAACTCGTTAAAATCCCCGAGAGCAAAACTCGTTAAAATCCCCGAGAGCAAAACTCGTTAAAATCCTCTAGAGCAGAACTCGTTAAAATCCCGTCCCAATTCTTCTCATCCAAACCAGTTACCAACCCCGAACACGGGAACTCAACTTGCAGTCGGCATAGAGCATGCCCAAATAGTTCACACCACCTCTGGGGGTTACCCCGGAGAACGCTCACAGTCACAGGATTAATGTAACAACCCGGATTTTTGATGACTTAATTTAATAGATAATGCGGAAAATTATGTAAGTCATTTAATTATACAATATCAGAGTGTGATAAAATCCGGATCACTACGGATCCTTAAAAAGAAACAACTATTAACAACATAGTCTCGATTTACTAGTACAAAATATAAACCGTATTTTATACAGATATTTTATTAGGTCTCTCACTCGATCCCTTCCCATCACCTCAGATCTGCACAAATATATATAAAACAGAGACTACTGAGCGGGACAGTAACCAAACCGTTCATTTAACATCACCTCATACATAAAGAAATCATGTGAATAACCAATGATATGCTTATAAAATTTTTAAAGGATTTCACGTAACATATAAATTCCTTTATTCCAATTAACCAACATGTGAGGTGATGAAAACGATAATTTTTAGAAGATGGGACATTGGCAGCCATTTGATTTTAAATCATTTTTCAAGTGAACATATAAGCACACGAGTCGTGGCTCCTAGTATCACCGCTACATCCTATTGGCTTGCATCTCACCAATAGAAGTAACCGTGTTACCAACTCGTAGACCGAACCGATCTCATGAGGTTTACATCTCACCCATAAGGCTCAATTGGGTCGAACTTCAATTATATTATATGTTTATTCAGACGGGGCCCTGGGCGAAATGAAAGCTGATGATTACATTCTCTGCATCATCAAGAGGGAACCCGCAGTTTTCAGAATCTTGTTCTGCCCCCATAACCTAGGTAGTAATACTGATCAAGTACTTGTCTATACGTGCGCACATACCCTACGCAGACTCTTGAACCGCAGCTCTCACTGCCGTAGGACGACTACCTTAAACACTAGGTCGACTCTCGGACCGCAGCCTCCGAGTCTGCTTTTCATTACAAGTGCAGTCGAAACACCACGAGTGGTAGAATCCAACACAAGCTATTCGTTCCAGACTCGTATCGTAAACATTATATAAAAGTTGTCCGTGTACTAGTAGTATTTTATTTGGTGACCTTAAATAAATTGGTCGGACTCATTTGAAATAGTTAAATCCTCAAATACTTACTTTCAGTGTGACAATGTTACACTTTAATCCTCAAGTGTCACCCGAAACATCATATTTCAAATATCCTATATGGAGTATCCTTTATTTTTAAAATAAAATCTCTCCTTTAAATAAGGTTTTATATTAATTTTAAAATTTAAGATATATATAAAAAAAAATATTTAAAATTTTAACTTTTTGGAAAATACAATTTAAATCATACTTAGTCGATTTATAAAATTTTGACGTGAAATTTCTTTTAATAATCATGATCGTCGTATAAAAGTTTTTGAATAATTTAAGTTCGTTTATTATAGAAAACGTGATTAAGTTTATAAAATATAAGTGGAGTAAAATTTTATTCGTAATTAAACAATAAAAGTATTAAAACTAATTTAAACTTAAACAAGCTATAAGTAAGTAAAATTAACAAGAGTAACCAATAATATGAGATGGAATTTATATGTATAGGAACATAAATAACACATAAAAGTACAAATAACATGAATTTAAAATAACGTATGTAAATTTTACTCTCTTTAGGTTCGTTTAACTATTTAATCCGTTTCTCAAATAATTCGAAATGTAAATGTAGTAAATAAATTTAACAAGTGATAATTTAGTCAAGTTAAATTTAGTCGTAAATGAAATATATAACATGAATAAAATATCACATAATATTTTTATATATATATATATGTAAGTAATTTAGTCGTACAAATAAGCCTAAATATCTAAATAAGCAATTTATTAAAGTTAGTAACACGATATACTTATATATATTATATATATAAAATGTTGTTAAAAGAAAAAGTTTGGTTACCTCGATAGCTACTATTTATTAATTATATTAGAATTAAAGGTTGTCGGGGTCGATAATGTCGTCAAAGTTTGGAATATTGTCTCCTCCTTCTTCTAGAACAATACGTTTACCCATACAAAAGAAAATAATTTAGTTAGATCCTGACCTAACTAAAATAATAAAAATTAAAATAATAAGTACCGTAAATAAAATAGACTAATAAGATGAAAGATTGGAGAAGTCGTAAGTACTTACATAAGAGTAGTGGTAAATTGAAATGGGTGATGGTGTAAGAATTTACGGAGTCCTTCTATTTATAGGCAAGATTTTTCCTTGCCACTTACCCCCCTATATAGCTAGGTTTCAAGAGTCACCCCTACACATCTATGCATGTAGAACATGCACGGCCACATGCATGAACAAGTTTTGTTTTTTTTTTTTTTTTTTTTTTTTTTTTTTTTTTTGTAAAAGAAATTTGTAAGACGTAATTATGTTCCGTAGTCTTGTTTACGACCTCGTGTAACGGATTTTAAAACGTTATACAAAAGTTCCGATAAATCTTTTTCGAATGTTTGTGAGACGAGAAAATGTCTGAATGACAGGTTATTATTAAAATATTTTCGAGTCTTAACTTTGTTTAACGAAAGATAAAATTTTGAATACGTTTATTAAACACGGAGTGTTACAGCTTTCCCCCCTTAAAATAATTTCGTCCTCGAAATTCTGGTATAACTTAAGGATTGGACTTAGGTTTAATATTCTACCTGAATCAAATAGTTGTGGGTGTTTCTCTCGCATTGAGGCCTCAGTTTCCCACGTGGCTTGTTCATATTTCTGACCTCTCCACAATACTTTGACAAGAGGTATTTCCTTCCTCCTTAAGGTACGTACTTCTCTTTCTAAGATTCGAACCGGCCTATCCGAATAAACAAGGTTTGGTTCTAAGGATATCGCATCTGGTGTAGTAATGTGAGATGGATCACTTCTATATCTTCTTAATTGGGATAGATGAAACACATTGTGAACTTTCTCTAGGTCAATGGGTAAATCCAATCGATATGCTACTTGACCTATTCGATCCAAAATCTCATAAGGTCCGATATACTTAGGACTCAATTTTCCTTTAATTCCAAATCTTCTCACTTCTTTCATTGGTGCAACTTTTAGGAATACTTTATCTCCAACCTCAAATTCAATTGGTCGTCTATGCGTATTGGCATAAGCTTTCTGTCTATCCTGTGCCGCTTGAAGTTTCTCTCGAATTATTTTAATCTGTTGAATCTGGTCTTGGATGATCTGAGGTCCCAACCCAATATTGTCACTAATGTCGTCCCAACATACTGGGCTTCTACACCTTTTTCCATACAATGCTTCAAAGGGAGCACATCCCAAACTAGCATGGTAACTATTATTGTATGAAAATTCTATTAACGGCAGGTTTTCTCCCAACTTCCGGGAAATTCTAGGGTACATGCTCGTAACATATCCTCAAGGGTTTGGATAGTCCTTTCCGTTTGACCATCAGTTGCCGGGTGAAAAGTTGTGCTCATTCTAATCTTACTACCCAATAGCTGTTGCAATTTGTCCCAAAAATTTGACACAAATCTCGGGTCTCGATTTGAAATAATTTCCTCGGGTACTCCATGAAGTCTGACTATTTCGGCTGTGTAGGCCTCAGCTAATTGTTCTAATCTCCAAGTTTCTTTCATAGGTACAAAATGAGCGACTTTTGTTAATCTATCCACGATTACCCAAATAGCATCTTTCTGGCCCTGTGTCCTAGGTAATCCCATAACAAAATCCATAGAAATCGAACTCCACTTTTCTCTAGGTATATCAAGAGGTTGTAACAGGCCTCCTGGTCTTTGGTGTTCAATCTTCACCTTTTGACAAATGATACATTTGGCTACAAACTCGGCTACATCTCGTTTCATGCCCGACCACCAAAATCGTTGTTTCAAATCTTTATACATCTTATCTGATCCTGGGTGCATAGAATACTTAGAACTATGAGCTTCGCTCAGAATCTTATTCCTCAAAATATCATGATCGGGTACACACCATCTACCCTTAAGTCTCAAGCTTCCATCTTGATGAATAGTGAAATCCTGTTTTCCACTCGTCTGAACTTCTTCTCGCAATTTCATTAGTTCAGGATCTTCCAATTGAATGGTTCTTATTTCATGAAACAGATCAGGTTCAACTACCATATTAAATAACGTCGTATCTCCATGCTTTACTATTTCTATGTCAAGTTTTTCCAAATCATGAATCAACGTACTCATCGAATGACTTTTCTTTCTGCTCAAGGCGTCAGCCACCACATTGGCTTTCCCCTCATGGTATAACAGTTCAATGTTGTAATCCTTAATCAGTTCTAACCATCTGCGTTGTCTCATGTTCAACTCCTTCTGAGTGAATATATACTTAAGACTCTCATGGTCGGTGTAAAACTTACAACTAACTCCATACAAATAGTGTCTCCAAATCTTCAAAGCGAAGACAACGGCGGCTAATTCCAAATCATGAGTTGGGTAATTCCTTTCATGAATTTTCAATTGTCTCGAGGCATAAGCTATAACTTTCTTTTTTTGCATTAGCACGCATCCTAAACCGTTAAGTGATGCGTCACTGTAAACCTCATACTCTTCTCCATCAGTTGGTAACGTTAAAATCGGTGCTGAAATCAATCTTTCCTTAAGATCTTGAAATGCTTTCTCACACTCCTTGGTCCAAATATACTTTGACTCTTTCTGAAGTAATTTTGTTATGGGTCTTGATATCTTTGAAAATTCGGGTACAAATCTCCTATAATAATCCGCAAGTCCTAGAAAACTTCTTACTTCAGTCACACTCTTAGGTGTCTGCCACTCCTTGACAGCCTCAATCTTAGCGGGGTCTACTTGAATTCCTTCCTTACAGATAATATGTCCCAAAAATGCAACTTCATGTAACCAAAATTCACATTTGGACAATTTAGCGTACCATTTGTGATTCCTCAAAATATTCAAAATAGTACGTAGGTGTTTTTCATGCTCGACCAAATCCTTAGAATACACCAAAATATCATCGATAAATACTACCACGCAAGTATCCAAATATTCGTGGAATGTTCTATTCATCTGATCCATAAAGACTGCTGGTGCATTGGTTAACCCAAAAGGCATAACTCGAAATTCATAATGACCATAACGAGTTCTAAAAGCGGTTTTCTGAACATCCTCCTCTCTGACCGAAATCTGATGATAACTTGACCTTAAGTCAATCTTGGAAAACATACCAGCTCCTTTAAGTTGGTCAAACAAATCATCTATCCTCGGAAGCGGATAACGGTTCTTAATGGTTACCTTATTTAATTCTCGGTAGTCAATACATAGTCTCATACTACCATCTTTTTTCTTAACAAAAAGTACAGGGGCTCCCCAAGGTGATGTGCTTGGTCTAATGAATCCTTTTTCCAACATTTCTTCCAATTGCTTCTTTAATTCCTGAAGTTCTATAGGAGCCATCCTATAAGGTGATTTAGAGATAGGGGTTGTTCCTGGTGCGAGATCAATAGTAAATTCCACGTCTCTCAAGGGTGGTATTCCAGGCAATTCCTCAGCAAACACATCTGGGAACTCTCTCTCAATAGGTATGTCACTAATTTCCATCTTGTCCTCGTTCTTAGTGATGTTACAAAGGTAAACTTGACATCCTTTTCGATACATACTCATCAGTTTCATCGCTGATACTAGCTTAGTCTTTTGATTTGATCTTAAGCCTCTATAGGATACCCGATCTCCAAGTGGGCTCCTCAAAGTTATTTTCTGATCCCTACACTCAAATTGGGCATGATACTTACCTAACCAATCCTCCCAAGAATAACATCAAAATTAGGAAGGTTAAAACTTATCAGGTTAGCTAAGAAGGTAGACTCCAAAATGATAATAGGCACATCCTCAAATAATACGTTACAACTCACAACTTGACCGTTAGGTAAAGATATTGATGCATCCACACTCACAGGGTTGGATAAGTTTGCTCGGGTAGCAAAAGAGGGTGATACATGGGATAAAGATGCCCCCGTGTCAAATAACACGCGTGCCAAACATGAGTTAATGGGAAACATACCATAGACAACATCAACATCCTCAAATTCCTCTGCGTCCATCTCTGTCAAGGCATAGACCTTTCCCTGAATTCTTGCATAAGGCGGTCCTTGATTTGCGTTAGTTCCTGGTTTCTTTGGACATTGAAATGATTTGTGCCCTTCCACTTTACAGTAGAAACATGTGATAGGTTGGCCATTACATTGTCTGTTAGGGTGAGCTGGACGTTTACACAGAAAACAAGTGGCATTCTCCTTCGCTTGCGATTGTTTTGCAAAAGAGGTATTGTTGGCTTGGTTACTATTCTGGTAGTTAGGTTTCTGGTAATTGTTCTTATACACTGGTTTCCTGAAATTGTTCTGGTTAGAATTGTTTCTATTGAAAAGTGGTTTCTGAATGAAACTGGACGATGATACAGTTGGGATAAAGGGTTTCTTCTTTTTCTTATCAGCTTGGATCACATTGTTCACAATTAAGGCTTTCTCATAAGCTTTCTGGAAGGTATCAAAGTCAAGTCCCGACATAATTTTTCCCAACTCGGTTTCCATTCCCCGAACATATTGGGCAATTCTAGAGGGTTCATCTGGTACTAGTCTCTTAGCAAATTTAGACAATTCCTCATACTTCTTAGTATAATCATGTAAGGTCATATATCCCATCTCTAACTGGTTAAGCTCCTGCTCCTTCTGCCATCTCATTGCGGCAGGGTAAAACTTATCCTCAATTCTTCCCCTAAAGTCTTTCCAATCAATCCTTCCTTAGCAATCCTTCACCAACTATTGGCTTCCTCTTTCAAAAAGTAGGTTGCTACCTCCACCATTTCCTCAGCAGGTGTGTGGCTAAGTTTCAAAAGTTTTTCCATCTCTTCGAACCATTCGAATAGGTCTGTAGGGTTGTCTGATCCAGAATAGGTAGAAGGTCGGTGTTTAGAGAAATTTTCAAAAGCTGATGGATGGTTACGATTAGAGTTCTGATGGTTATCATTCATAACTTGGGTTAAAAGGGCTTGGGTTGCGGCTAACTGACCGGCCATTCCAGTGATAACATCTTCGAAGTGTTGACGTCTTGCTTCTTCTGGATTGTTTCCGTTTCTCGTCATCTGTGAATTTCGTTAATGTGCAAAGGTTACAAAAATCAAGAATTGCACATAATGCTATTTAGTTAGGTACTAAATTATATATATATATATATATATATATATATATATATATATATATATATATATATATAACATATTTCAGAAAGTTTTACAGTATATTACAAAAGTAGTTTACATCCTTTATTCATACGATTACGGAATAACACTAAAATTTGCTAGATCTTACAAGCTTTCTATTTAGACCTTTAGCAAAATAGTACAAGGCTATTTTGAACTCGTCCCACTTAATATAAAATCCTTCAGGTGGACATTTCTCTTGCCACCAATCTTTGTATTTCTTTCCAAGAAAGTCTACGGCAAAGAGGGTTTTCCATTCATCCAGTACTCTAGCATAACGAAATCCGGTCTCGATATTTCTGCACCAATATCCGTGCTCTGCTATTGTTCCTACAAAGTATTCTGGTCCATATCTCTTAAAACTGACGTTTGCATCTATTAGTTGTTCCTTTTTACTAATCAATTCGTACTGGAAAGGTTGGAAATGGAATTTAAACTCATAGGCTTTATCGATCCAATTGGTTTGCTTATCCCTTCGGTCATATTCCGCAGCTTTCTTTGTGGCTAGCCATTTCTTAAACCGATTCCTTTTCTCGGGAGACATGTCCATGTCTGGATTTTCTGGCTTCATTAGGCTGTAATCGATCCTCAAAAGTTAAAATAACTCCATAGGATACCCCTAACAATTAGACAGCCCGGAATTTTGAGGATTCAAGCTCCATAGGATACCCCTAACAATTAGGGCCAGGCATCGAAACCAGATCCCGCATTATCAAAACCTATCCCGATCAAAGTTCGAGCCATTTTACTCGACTTCCCCTTTACATAACAAAATTCACAATCACCATACAAAGACTCGAGAGCAAAACTCGTCAAATCCTCGAGAGCAAAACTCGTCAAATCCTCGAGACCAAAACTTGTCAAATCCTCGAGACCAAAACTTGTTAAAATCCCCGCGAGCAAAACTCGTTAAAATCCTCGAGAGCAAAACTCGTTAAAATCTCTGAGAGCAAAACTCGTTAAAATCCCCGAGAGCAAAACTCGTTAAAATCCTCGAGAGCAAAACTCGTTAAAATCCCCGAGAGCAGAACTCGTTAAAATCCCCGAGAGCAAAACTCGTTAAAATCCCGTCCCAATTCTTCTCATCCAAACCAGTTACCAACCCCGAACACGGGAACTCAACTTGCAGTCGGCATAGAGCATGCCCAAATAGTTCACACCACCTCTGGGGGTTACCCCGGAGAACGCTCACAGTCACAGGATTAATATCCTTACCATTCAAGCCCTTTGATCAAGACATCTTTGGGAATGCACCTAGCCTACACCGTCATTATGGCTAGTTACACACGAAGTCCTATTAAGAATAGGCACCATAATACATCTTCCGACACTGAACTACGGCTTGGTTTGATTTCACCGCACGTGAATACGTAGGCAGCCTTTCAACAGAGGCACAACCACTCACATTGACACACATTTCAAAAAGTACTATCATTCCGGTCACGACACCATCATGTTCTCAATAGCTAGCTTTGTTGTCCCGGGGTCTTCTCCTAGACAAAAGTTCTCCATCCACTCACAAAATCCAGATAAATCCAACAAAAAATCTAGCCTCCTTTCCGTAGTGTGTCCTAGTATTCGGCTCAGTCGAAGACAAGATTCTGTCAGGAGTCGAGGCAATACCCACTTTGGAAATGTATCCTAAAATAGGAAATCCAGAAGGGCACCAGACTAAAACAGTCTCATTACAGGCTACTGCAATCCCCCCATAGCGTATCTATCCCATTTCGATGTGCGACCGTGTTGCCACTCGCCTAGGCTACGGGATATCGCAACTTAAGAGTCTTGTTAGGCGGCCCACACCCCTACCGAGTCACGGTCCAACCCTTAGAGAGTCCAGTCCGTGTCGGTCAACTCGTCCTATCGTATCCAGAGTCGAGTCTGTCGGTAGGCCCCTCTCTTCAAATTCCACTTTCAAATTTGCAAAAATTTAGCCATTTGAAAAAAAAAGATCTTTTTCGACAAGGTCAGATTTCAGTCTATTTAAACTGCGAATTTCTTTTATATCCCTTTCCATTTTGAAAACCTAGCTCGTGATTGCTTTCAGGATTTCAAATTCAAAATTTCAAAAACTTCAAAAATCATTTTCCCTAGCACGAGTCATTTTACTACCTACGTGTTGCATGCATTTTATGTAACTTATACAGGTACGACTCAAGCAAAAACATGCAAGCCATCAAATCTCCCCAGCAGCATTTTCCGGGATAGCACGGGATGTGCCAACACACAGGCACACCCAGGGCTTACGCAACAAGCCCAAAGTCCCCACGGAGCGCAGGTATGATCTCTGTCTTATGGCTGGCGAGCCCTTCACGCAAGTCTAATGGACTATAAACGACCCGAACGGAAGTCTACCAGGTCTTAACGGGCTTGGTAGCTACTCTGACTTTCGCCCTGTCCAAGCCTCAATCAGAGTGGGGGCTCTGTAGACATCTGCATTTTGACTGCCAGGTGTCTATGGCAGTTTCCAAAAAACACCCGATGATGATCGGATGCTAACATGCTTCTATGCGCTCGGATACGGGCTCAAATCCATTAATCGCTGGCTAACACACTTACGGAGTACAAATCTCACCAAAGGGACCTCAAATCCAGGCCCAGTGGATCATTCCGAGTCAAACAAGACTAATTTGGGCCAAAACTTTTTACAATTGGGTCAACCCCGGTCAAAATCGTTTCCGAGACACACAAAAACAGCCACACAATCCTCAAAAGTCCAAGTCAAACACAAAACCCATCAAACACCCAAAGTCAAGGCCCAAAACGATAGACCTGTGCAACCCGACTAGGCCACTCGATCGAGTGACCCCCCCACTCGATCGAGTGCGCGTGCTTCAAGCCCGACGGCAGGCTTCACGGGCCACTCGACCGAGTTAGCCCCATACTCGGTCGAGTAACCCTAAACCGGTGCCCTAGCCATGCCTACATAAGCAACCCCCATGCAACACAATTTCACAACCTTTTCACAACTTTTCACAACTTTTACAAACCCTAGAGCAACCCTACACACACATACTACGTCTTTTACAAACCCTAATCAAACCCTAGCAATTCTACACTGGCACAAACCCTAAACCTAGTTTTAGGAATCAATCCCGAGCCACCACAACTCAACCGTCATAAACCTCGAAGACTCTTGTGTTAAAGCCACGGTTACGAGTCCGCGCCGAGACAAGAACATGTAGGTTGAGGGTGTCAAAACCCTTTCTCTCCTTCTTCTCGTTTTTCGCATCTTTTTCTATTTTTTTATATATTATTTCGTTCATCGCATCATAATATCGATAATACTACTAATATCAAAGCATTAAAATATTTATCGATTTGTGTCGAATAAGAAGGATACCGGGATAAGAAAAACCGCATATACAAGTGTACTGCACACGCGTCGTCGGTCGCTTATCCCGATACCCCGACTATTTGATTATTGAGATAAATCAACTTAAACAACAATTCGTTATTATTTCTCGTCATCATCATCAATAATTTTGCATCCATCAATTTCTTTAAAAATCAATTTTAATAAGGGTCGAAACCCGTTGACACGGATCCGACATCACAATCCCTAGGGATTTATTTCAATGTCGGAGAAGTCGAGGGAATCAAGTTTTTATTCAAGTAAAGCATCGATTTTAGATTCGATACCAATCTCATAATTGGATATCGAATCTAACAATCAAGTCATATGAATTAATTAACGTGGTTTGTTCATATCACGGTAATTAATTTAAAGCGACTAAAATTAATTTATTTTTTCTATTTCACTCTAATATCCTATATCAATTCAAATAATCGAATATGGGATACAACGAGTACTCCAAATTTAGAATCGGGTATAAATTCAACAATATTTATATTCGGTTCAACAAAATTCGCGATTTATAAAAAACCAAGTCGAACATAAATTATGCAATATTTATGTCCGATTCGGTAAAATCGTCGAACTCTCAAAAATCAAAAGCAATTTCAAAATCAACAATTAAATTGCAAACGAACCAAATTCGTACAGGAGCCACTCGACCGAGTGCCTTAGTCACTCGATCGAGTGACACCCTATAATCGAGTCAGAATGCATGTCACGACCACCACTCGGTCGAGTCTCACAGTGACTCGATCGAGTGGCCATGTACTCGACCGAGTTGGTCAATAACTCGGCCGAGTACGGTCTGTAGCGCAAACAGAATCGTCTTTTACAGGTCCACTCGATCGAGTCCATCAACCACTCGATCGAGTGACCCATAACGATTAACACAATAAATCGTACATTATTCTATTTTCAAAACCCGGTAGTAATTTGCGATTTATGTCAACACGTGTTTAATTAATCATGTGTACTACTACCTTTTCAAACCATGCATCTCATATTCGCATCCTCATCGCATCTCATATTTGCACAAACCGTTATTAGTCGTTATATCATTACATCGTTACTAACGCGTTTGTTATTTCTCTTGTCAATTTAATTATTGTTCGTTTATTGTACTAAATGAACCCACATGCTAAAATTCCACTTTGACGTAGAATTAATTGCATTAAATTGACATAGAAGCCCATTTTTTCAATTTCATTCACATGCCTAGGAAAAACAATGTTTGCATAAGCATTTTTTCCGTTTTACTAACGCGCGTATTGTAAGTCATTCGAATTCTTAGTAGAGGCCGCTAATGTGCGGGCGGGGTTGGGTGTCCTTTGTGGGCTTCCCAACACGTACCCTCACCCCTTACTCAGAACCTCGGTTTCCGGATGCCCGAAACCGTTGGCGCACGACAGTCATTCAATACACGATATCCGATAATGTCGGTATCGGTATCGCAATGCAAAGGGACTAGCCCAATAAACTCTGACATCGGAAATGGGTCGTATTTTGTATACGGACCACTACGACATAGAGTGGGCTCGAATGGTTCCGAATAACCACAAAATTCGGTGGCGACTCCACATAGACCTAATTTTCAATTCGATCCATTCTCATATGGAGATTCATTCGCCTCCCCAAACCCGCGCGTGGCCGCGTCGGGGTGGACCTATGTCATGTCCACAATTTGGCGACTCCGCTGGGGATTAACTGATGCGTGACTTACCATCGGCATCCTCAGGGTGAGACTCGAATAGAAATCGTTTGACAAATACAATACGCGTTTTAGTTCTACGGTTCATGCATAACCCATATTTTCCCGGGCCGGTACTCGCGACCGACGTCCCACTATACCGTTGATGTACTCCAATATGGATATGTCAAAAGGTGTCTATAGTCGATTCGAGTGGGTTTCGCGGCATGTTCTAAGATCAACTCGACTTAGGAAGTCCGTCCCGATCAACGTCTAGACTAATATACACTGGTATAGACCCCCTATAGACCGACCGAGACTTAGTATAGAGCATACATGGCGTCGTTATAATGCTTGTGTGACTACGTGCTACTTGGTTTCCGAGTCTTTTTCAAAAACCGTCTTTTTTTTCAAAGATTGCATCTTTTTCAAACTATTCAATTTCAAAACCCGGGACACATACCGAATTTAGGACTTATGATTTTACTCAAAATAGCCTATTTTCTAGACGGTATGCTGCCCGATTCAAAACTCGAAAATCATTTCGAACTTTTAAAACCCGCGGCCCAATACCACTTTCGTTTTTTCCGAAAAATTGGGCCCTCAACCGAGTCTTCTCGGACCCCTTTCAAAAAACAATCAATTTTCAAAATATCCTTCTCCTTAGGACTTCCCATATTTAGCAGTGTCGGGTCGTGTCTTAAGTTGTCAAGGTCCTTACCGTCGAAACTCTGTCGATCTTACATCACGAGTTTCTTCCCTTTCCCAGTCCGCCTTATTAGACTAAGGCAAGGCCCACCTACGTAGGACATACTCCTACAAAGGAAGACCCGTCTACACACTCGAGTCTAAAAGTCTGGGGATGTCTCACGTGGACCTTCCTTCGAGCAGGACTCGGCCCACATAGCCGAATCCTAAGGAAGGCCCACCTTGCACAAGTCACACGTCTAGGTGTCTTTTCCGAGTCAACCTTTTACAAGGCATAGCCCTATAACAAAAGGTTCACGGTCTTTACGTCTAAGGGTCACTCGCCCCACACTCGAGTCTTAATAAAATTATCGATCCCACTTGGGGGCTACCCTTTAACATGGCAATCAATCACGGTTGCCCTAAGGGTCATGTCTTACACGTGTCTCACGTACTCCACTTTCGAGTCACTTAGGTGTCACACCATCTAAGTCCTTAGTCTCACTTGGGGGCTATTCTCCGACGGAGTGATTAATCACAGTCACTCTGAGAATCGCACCCTACACATTCGTCTTAGGAGGGTCTAACCCAAGTCAAACATGGTCGCCCCATTTTCGGACTCACCCTTCTGCGGCTCGAGTCTAATTTCTGGTCGTTACCTCGTCTAGGTCAACATTCAAGTATCCCGGTCCGAGAGTCTTTGTCGACCCGTCACCCCGGGCCGTGTCTAGTTTGACTCTCTCTCTTGCGCAAAGCCGAGTTTAGGCGAGTTCTAACACCCGTCGTTTCTTCCGATCAGGAACCCTATGAACGAGACACTACCAAACCACAACAAATCCCACGCCGTCAAGAAAGGGGATATCCAGGGGAGTATGCTTATGCTATCTTGCTCCATTAACAACATCTTCTCGAAAATCAATACTGCCCTAGATAACCTAAGTTCCAGGGTAACCATCATCGAAGAAGACCTTGTAAGAACCCGATCCCGTCTAACACAACTAGAGCGGGTAAGGCAGCCAATCACCCAACCGAGTCATTTGAAGGGTGAACACTCTTACGAAACTGTCCGATACACTCAAGATGGCAAGGCCGAGAGAGGTAACCCTCCAGTCACCTCTCCAAAAATCAAGAACAAGTCAAAGGAAAGGTCATTTACCCACTTGGATATGTCCTACACCGTCGCTTTCCAGAGATTAGTTCCAAAGGGCCTAGTGCTACCTATAGGCCCAACAGCCGACCCACCTATGGAGAAACGTTCCAAAGCTTGGAACGCCAAGCATTACTGCAAATTCCACAGAGGGAGGGGACACGATACCGAACAATGATGGAAGCTGAAACACCTCATTCAAGACTTCCTTGATGCCGGGAAGACTCCCGTTTTGGAAACATTGTCACTTGCAAAGCCCCTCGTGGACTACACAGGGCCCAATGACCGAATCATCCAATCTACCTCTCATGCACCCAAGAGTCCGGATTTGATTTAAGTCCGAGTCCGAGTCTGAGTCTAGGATGTTCTATTCCAAAGTCAAAGTCAAAGACAGAGTCAGAGTCAGTTGTATTCTGTCCTCTTTTTCAAAATTCAATAAAATCAGCTTTCAATATTCTTTCTCATATATACTTTCCTTATGTGTTTCCGAGGACATGATGAACACCATCATACACCGTGAGCGCACGCACGTGACTATTATAGGCACATCTATAATGACTGCAGGAAACCGAGCTCGTGTTTTCCTTTTACCTACTCCGTGTCTGTTATAGAAAAACCACATAACTACCTGTAGCAGGAGCGGTGTCGAATCCTATGACAAATCTAGGTAATCTCTTAGTTTGGGTTCAAGACGGGAGGCAAACCCATTTCCCACAATAAAACACCCCTCCAACAAGACTAACCAATCCCTACCTTAGGTGTTAGTCTGACCGGCAAAAAAAAAAACGAAAGAACACTGGACAAAAAAAAATCAAAAGTCAAAAAAAAAAGAAAAAAAAAGAAAGGGCCAAAGCAAAAAGAAGGCCATCAAAAAAAGAAAACTGGACACAAAAAAAAAAAAAAAAAAAAAAAAAAACGAAAGTCCATGAGGAAAAAAAGCAAAAGGCCAAAACAAAAAAGCAGGCCATCATCAAAAAATTCAGAATACCCATGACCGTGGTCAACGGTCAGTTCCAGTGAAAGCCCCATGACCAGGGTACGGTCAAAATTATCAAAACCCATGACCGCGGCTAAGAGGTCAATAAAAAAAAATCAAATACCCATGACCGTGGTCAACGGTCAACTCAAGTGAAAATCCTTTGACCGTGGTACGGTCAAATTCAAAATTATCCATGCCATCCAATAGTGGAGTAACAATCAAGTTGGTCAGTTAACACAACACTCAGCCTTCCCACATTACAACCCTCAAGACCTCCCCGAGACCCAGGCCAGAGACAGCCCGGAATTTTGAGGATTCAAGCTCCATAGGATACCCCTAACAATTAGGGCCAGGCATCGAAACCAGATCCCGCATTATCAAAACCTATCCCGATCAAAGTTCGAGCCATTTTACTCGACTTCCCCTTTACATAACAAAATTCACAATCACCATACAAAGACTCGAGAGCAAAACTCGTCAAATCCTCGAGAGCAAAACTCGTCAAATCCTCGAGACCAAAACTTGTCAAATCCTCGAGACCAAAACTTGTTAAAATCCCCGCGAGCAAAACTCGTTAAAATCCTCGAGAGCAAAACTCGTTAAAATCCCCGAGAGCAAAACTCGTTAAAATCCCCGAGAGCAGAACTCGTTAAAATCCCGTCCCAATTCTTCTCATCCAAACCAGTTACCAACCCCGAACACGGGAACTCAACTTGCAGTCGGCATAGAGCATGCCCAAATAGTTCACACCACCTCTGGGGGTTACCCCGGAGAACGCTCACAGTCACAGGATTAATATCCTAACCATTCAAGCCCTTTGATCAAGACATCATTTGGGATGCACCTAGCCTACACCGTCATTATGGCTAGTTACACACGAAGTCCTATTAAGAATAGGCACCATAATACATCTTCCGACACTGAACTACGGCTTGGTTTGCTTTCACCGCACGTGAATACGTAGGCAGCCTTTCTACAGAGGCACAACCACTCACATTGACACACATTTCAAAAAGTACTATCATTCCGGTCACGACACCATCATGTTCTCAATAGCTAGCTTTGTTGTCCCGGGGTCTTCTCCTAGACAAAAGTTCTCCATCCACTCACAAAATCCAGATAAATCCAACAAAAAATCTAGCCTCCTTTCCGTAGTGTGTCCTAGTACTCGGCTCAGTCGAAGACAAGAATATGTCAGGAGTCGAGGCAATACCCACTTTGGAAATGTATCCTTGATAAGTGTAGTTTGTAGTGCCTATTTGTTGTGTTTTGGTCCCTTTTTCCTTGGAGCGATTCATGGGCTTCTTATGCTTCCATTAGTTCGTTTCAGGTTCCCGAGACCGACTTGGAAGAGTTGGAGCGATTCCGACTCAATACATACACATTTTGGAGCCAACGAGATAAAGGAACGATGACTCGAGGCCTTGGAATCGACCCTGAGACCTTGGGACCCAATCCCGAGCCTCCGAGACCCGATCCCGAGTCCCGAGAATCGGTGGGAAGCCCATGAGAGGAAAGGAAGGACCAAAGAGCGTTTAAGGAAGGCATACAAGACCCATCCCGTTCGGGATGGCCTCATCCCGTTCGGGATGGGGTGCTACATTAAGAGGGCTGCTGTGAGCCCATCCCGGTCGGAACCATCCCGTCCCGGTCGGGATGACAGGGCCGTCCCGATTGGGATGATCCGTCCCGGTCGGGACCGTGATGCTGCTGCACGACTCTTTTTCTTTCTTCTCCTTCATTCTTGTAACCATATATATACTCCCTTCTTGTAATTTTAAGACATCTTATCTTACCCTAGATTAGTTTAAGCCCCCATTAGCATCTAAAACCCTAGATTTACTCTCACTCATTAGTTTTAATCTCTCTTTAATTCCTAGTTAATCATTGTAATTAGTTCTTGTATTAAGAGGATACTTGAAGAATTCTCCAAGCTTGACAACCTTGGGTTTTATTTGGGTTCTTATTTATACAAGATTTCATCTTTTCATCTTCATAGTGTTGGTATAATCATCTCTACTCTTAATCTTTGTTTATTCAATCTTGTTTCATCTTTTTATATTGTTATTGTTGTTAGTTGTTCATAATGAATGCTTGGATGTTTAGTTTGTTTTCTCTTGTTGATGTTATGAGTAATTTGATAATGAGTGAGTAGTTTTCTTGTGGGGTTAGTAGGGGGATTAGGGGTAGATTATGGATGATTAGGGTTGATTAAGGGGAAAAGGTTGCATCTTTGTTGTTAGTCACATTGTGGGCACTCTATGTGTTTGTTGATATGCTTGTATGAGTTGTAGTGGCCATGCTTCCCATACTTGTGCTCATCTTCTCATTGTTTGTCTATGATGCGGAAATGTTGAGAATGGTTTAGTCGCGAGAGCGCGGACTAGGGTCTAAGTTGCGAGAGCCCGGACCCACCTTGACATCGGTCTAAGTTGCGAGAGCCCGGACCGACTCTAGCGATTAGGAGACACCTATACCCTTGATCACCCCAATTACCCTTCTACCTCTATGCACCCGACCTACCCCACTTCTTTCCATATTTGTGTTAATCCTCCTAGTTAGCTATCGTTCTTTTAGTTTATTCATTGGTTCGATCATTAGCTTAGTCATACTTCTTCTCCATCATAATTTTCCTTACATCGCTTCTTTGTGTTTGTTTGGTAATCTAGTTTCGTTGTAGGCCAACCTAGTCTAAACCTTGATATACCGTCCTCGTGGATACGATCCCGACTTGCCCTAGCTACCCACTAGGTTAGTCGGTGTTATATTGATTGGCTAGGGACGTGACAAATCCCTCCCATTAATTTGGCGCCATTGCCGGGGACGGTGTATTGTTTAGACTTAGTTTGCTTATTTCTAGACTTAGTTACCCTTCTTTGTGTTCTCCCATCTTCTCTTGTGCATATTTCCTTAGTTTTTTTCTTCTTTTTCTCTTTGTCTCTAGTTGTGCTTGTTTATTGTCGTTACCTAGTGCCTATAAAGCACTAGGTGTTCTCACGTTTGTTCTAGTGTGTAGTGTATGCCTAGGAGGGGAGGCGACTTCTATCTCTTTAATCCAGAGCCGGAGAGACTCTTTCGAGCCTTTCGCCAACGGACGATTAATCGGGTTAGGATCTCTCAACCGAGTGCAAGCAATACTCATCAAGGGCAAGCCCAAGGACCCGGCTTGAACAATCCACATCGAGAGACGGCCGAAGGGGGATTCATTAACCCTTTTGGTGATTCTTCTCCTAGTTCCCCCTCTTCATCTACATCAACACTCTCTACACCACCATCTTCTCCCTTACATCCAAGAATGCCTAAGTTCTCCTCTCACTCCACCTTCACGGAAGATGTCTTGCCGGGACCGAGTGCATTACCGGAAGCCTATACCGGGAATTTTGTGGCAAAGACTCAATTTATCCAACTTGTGGAGAGGAACCCATTTAGTGGTTTGCCCACCGAAGACCCGCACCAAAATATGGAGACCTTCTCCGATTATTGTGACGCTATATCTCAAACCGGGGTTACTCAAGACCAAATTCGTTGGGTACTCTTCCCGTTCTCTCTTATTGGAAAAGCGAAGCAATGGATCAAGAGTCTCGATAGGGCAACCATGGGTATCGACACTTGGAAAAAGCTTGCCTTGGCGTTCTACCAAAAGTTTTACCCTCCGGAAAAGACGAATTTGCTTAGGGCCTCCATCACCGGGTTCCAACAAAGGGATGAAGAGAGCCTATATTAAGCTTGGGAGCGGTTTAAGTCTTTGGTAAGATCGTGCCCTCATCATGGACTCTCACAATGGTTCTTGGTGCAATAATTTTGGAATGGACTTTATGAGGACTCGAGAGCCATTCTCAACATGGGCTCCAATGGTAGGTTTACCGAGGTCGATGACGACCAAACATGGGCGAGAATCGAAGAGATGGCGGTGCATAATTCGCAATACTCTAGGCATAGGAAGGCACACCGAGGAGGCATGCATGAGGTCGATGCTATCACTAAGTTAAGCATTGACCTTGGAGCTCAACTTAAAACACACATGGAGACTATTGACAAGAAGCTCCAAAGCCACCTCAACCAAGTCCGAGGCTCTAGTTCATCCCACCATCAACCGATTCAAGAAGTGAATGCTTTGGGGTTCGCACCTCCTACACCTTACTTTGGGATGTGCGACACTTGTGGAATCGTTGGTCATGACCCTATGAATTGTAGAGGGAGTATTGAGCAAGTGAACGCCTTTCAAGCGTTTAAGCAAGGTGCCTCCTACTCTAATCAATACCAAGCTTCCAATCAAGTCCCTCAACAACAAGCACTTCAACTTCAACAACAACATCGTCCCTATGTTCCACCTCCCTTACGGGACAACAATGAAAGTTACCAAGGTTATGTGGGTAACCAAAGACCCTTCAACAATTTCAAGCAAAATAACCAAGGCAACTTCAACAACAAGCAAGGGTTCCAACAAGGGAACTTCAATCAAGGTGGTTTCCAAGGAAACCAAAATTTTCAAGGGTATCAAAACCGCAACCATGGCAACAATCAAGGCCATCAACAAGGTAATTCTCATGGGTTCCAAGGGAACCGTCAACAAGCAACTCAAAATCAACAACAACAAAGCAAGCCTAGGAGCCGGTCTCCTACTCATGATTATGGCATTCCCCTGCCATCACCGACACTCCACATAATCCATCGTCCCCACCTCGGGATTTTGACATTCAAAAGACTTTGATGGAAATACAAAGGAGTAATCAAGATTTGCAACAAAGTCAAGTGGACATGTCAAGGCATCATCATGAGCTCTTCACTTATATTCAAGGGGAAAACGCAATGAGAGATACCCGTATGAAGATACTTGAGAATCAAATATCTCAACTAGCTTCGGGGAGCTCCTCAAGGCAAAAAGGGCAACTACCTTCTCAAGGTGAAACACCGACATTTGAGCATGTAAATGCCATCACCACAAGGAGAGGTACCTCTTATGACTCCCCTCCATATCCTAATGAGCAAGAGCCAATGCAAGAACCGACAATGGAAATGACATCTCCAAATCAAGAAGAATCAAGCTTGGAAAACCCAATTGAGGAGCAAGTCTTAAGGGAAGTTGAAAAACCCCAAAAAGACAACCCTCCCCCTCTTCAAGAGAAAGACAAGGGAAAAAGGAAAGTGTCCTTTGAAGAGTCCACCCTTAATGATCAAAACAACTACCAAATCAAGTTGCCTTACCCATCGAGGCAAATGAAGACTAATGTGGACACTCATTACGACAAGTTCCTTAGTATTGTGAAGAAATTGGATGTTAGTGTCCCGTTCACCGAACTACTTACCCAAATCCCGGCATATGGAAGATTTATGAGAGAAATCCTAGCTAGGAAGAGATCCGTCGACAAGGAAGAGACCGTAGCGTTCACGAGGGTGGTGAGCGAGCTCATACAAGGTTCCACGCTTCCGAAGTTGAAAGATCCAGGTAGTTTTTTTATCCCTTGCACCATAGGCAACCACTTGATCAAGAATGCGTTATGTGACTTGGGCGCGAGTGTGAGCATCATTCCCTATTCTATTTGTTGCCGACTCGGAATGAAGGAGTTGAAATGTACGTCCCTCACCCTCCAAATGGCCGATAAATCATTCAATCGACCATTAGGAATGTTATAGGACGTACCGGTACGAGTGGGGAAATACTTCATTCCGGTAGACTTCATTGTGCTTGACATGCCGAAGGATGCCAACACTCCCATCATCCTTGGACGCCCATTTCTACACACCACGGGTGCCATGATCGATGTGAAGAATGGTAGGATCACATTTGAGTTAGGCGAGGAAAAGATAGTGTTCGACCTCCAAGGCAACACTACGCCTACTAAGGATGAATCATGCAATATGATCCAAGCCAAGAAAGACATCGTTCTAGGGGGTGAACCGGAACAAAGCTTGAAGAAGTACTCTTATACACTTGAAGATGATGACTCCGAGAGTGAGGAAGATGAGTGCCCATGTCATGGGCTTGATGACAAGTTGAAAAGCAAGGAGAAGGATGAGCCTCCCTTGGAGCCGCATGAGGACCGGTGGACGTTTGGGTATGTCCCCAAGGACCAAAAGTACAAGTTCAAGTCGTTGAACTTGGAAGAGCGGGATGCCCCGGGAACGTCAAGGCAAGGCCATGAGGAGCCTTGGTATATGGTCGGTTATATGACATGCTTGATTGAAGACTTCTCTAGGGCCTTCGACTTGTTCTTACGTGCCCTTGATGGAGATGGAACTAGTTTTGGTTGTTGAAAAAGATTGAAGAAAGCACCACCTTGGTTTGACGGAGTTCCACAAGAACCGTCTCATTGTATATATCTCCTTCTTGTAGTTAGTTGGATTTTTGTGAATTCTTGTTATTTGGTTTGATTGATGAGCGTTGTGAGGGAGAGAGTTTGATGTATGTTTGAGTATTGCTTGATAGGTGAAGTGAGAATGCTCCTAGAGGAGAGTGGCTATGGTATACCTTGGGTTGAGAGCACGAGGATCGGATTTTTGAAGCTTAGAGCGAGCTTTTGGGACCATGGAAGTTGAAGAAGGCCCATCCCGGCCGGGATGAGGCATCCCGACCGGGAAGGGTACGGCATCCCGACCGGGAAGGGTGCCATCCCGATCGGGATGGGTGCACCATGTTTCGAGCTCCCTGTGAGTCCGTCCCGACCGGGATGAGGGCGTCCCGACCGGGACGGGTGAGGTAAACCCGATCGGGATCAACCTTCCCGACCGGGATGGTCCTCTGCTCCCCCTTTGTGCTTCTTCTTCACAAATCGAGTCCACCCAACCGTTTTATGCCCCCTCTCAACCTCCCTAGCTACCCTAGCCTTACCATATGCCCCACGTACTTCATTGTCATACCTTCACCTCATTTCCTCTTCACTGTACACCGTGATTCACATCAAATTCCACCCCCTCGCATCATTACTACCTCTACCATGCGATGTTATCGAGAATGGGGCGGAAAAGCAATGATGAAGACAAGCAACCGCCTTTATCGATCTAGGAGACGATGGAGAGAGTGAGTTTCTAACCTATGGTACGGTAACTATCCTTTCTTTTCCGTTTTTGTTGTTGCTTGTTTTCCTTTGTTTATTCCCTTCCCCTTGTACACTTTCGTGTCTTGTTGTCATGGTGGCCTTCGAGGCCTCGGTAGTGGTTGCTCCCGACTCCCGACGATGTGATTACGTCGAGAGTCAATCGAAAAATTCAAATTTTACAAATTTTTCACTCTTTCTTTTTGAGGATTTAGTCGGATTTAGGCGGAATCCGGGCTAGGTGACTTGATTACACCTAGCCCTCCCCTCCCATTTCCTTTTATTTCCTTCTTTTTATTTTTCTTCCCCCTTCCATATCTTTTTCTCGTCTCGGCCCATGGTGACTTGACTACACCCCGGCCGGACACCTACCGTTTTCTTCACCTTATTCTTTGATATTTAGCTTTATTTTCGTAGTTTATTTTCTTTTCTTTTGTCTCTCCGCACACTACGATTGAGCATATGAGGACATTGCTCGATTTAAGTGTGGGGGAGCGATATTCTATTGTAGTTAGTTTTATTTTCATAGTTTTTCGAAAAAAAACCTTTAAAAATCCTAAAAATTTGAAAATTTTTCACAAAAATCAAAAAGATTTTCTCTTTTTTGTGTTTTCATTTTGTGTCATTGTGTCGTATAGTTGTTTCGTGTGCGTGTTTTGCCTCCCTTTGTCCTTATAGGTGGCCTAATCTCCGTTGTTTGGAAAGCTTTGAAGACATCCGGTAACATCCTCTAACCCTCTTTCCCTCTTTATTCCTTGTGATGTTTGGTGAAGGTTGTGTTGAGGTGTGCTCGGGTGGAGCTTGTACATTCTTGTGGTGGATTTGGTGACTTGTATAGATTATTGGGTTGGTGCTTGTTATTTGTTTGTTTTGTTTTGTTTTATTTTGTTGCCTTTTTGTTTCTTTTCCTTTCGTTCGTTTTCGTTGAGTCTTTGTTTTGTGTGTGTATTTGTGTCATGTGTGTAAACCATTTTCGAAAACCCGGTTTAGGGGCTAGTGTGTGAGTGCTTACTTTCCAATCCTAGTAGTATAAATCGAGTCTTGGGCTTTAGTCTAGTAGAATGACCTTAAATCAATGAATTCGTTGGTCCTTTACCTTGAGTCCACCTAGCTTACTAGGAATTTACTACGTGATTTGCACTTTTGACCATTATGACCACCCACGGTGTGAAAAGGCCTTGGTTACCGAGTCTCGTCCCCTAGGTGACCGTGTTTAGGATTGTTTTGATTAGTCCAAGTTCTCCACTTTTTGTGGGTTTGAAGGGAAGGACGCTCCCCGACTCACCCGTTACCCTACCTCCTACACATATCCACACAATAACTTGCAATTTGTTGATTCTCTCTTTCTTGTTATACAATCAAAATGCCAAAAATGCCAAATCTTGCCAAAAGGGCAAAGAAAAGAAAAGAAAAAGAAGAAAAAAAAATGAAAGAAAAAAAAAGAAAAGGCACAAAAGCCAAAAAGAAAATAGAAAAGAAGAAAAAAAAAGAATGGCATGGCAAAACAAAGCGAAAATGCAAAAGAAGAAAGAAAATGCCAAAAGAAAACCCGTCTCACAAAAAAAAAAAAAGAAATCCCCACAAAAATAAACCTTTTTCCGACTTTTGCCGTGAAGAGGATACCAAAGGACCGAGTCCCGAGGAAGGATGATAGCGGCATTAGTCGGTCTTCCCTCATTTTGCATGTTTTCCACCTTTTTACTTGGACTAGTTGGGCGGTCTTGGACACGGGACGACCCTCTTGGCTCACGCTAAAGGGGGCGGGGTCTCACTTACCTACAGTGTCGACTAACACCGTGGTTCCTCACTTTTCCACTCCGCCGATCGTCCCGTAGTACGTTTTTAGAAAGTTAGGAGGACCTAGGTAAGTTACCAACGTTTTTGTTGCTTTACCGTCATACTATTAGGGTTTATTCCACCGTGGTTTGTATTGCTAGCTTGGGAACGTTGTCACTTACCTCGAGTCCTAAACCGGTGCTTCTTTCACCGCTTTTAGAGGGAAGCGGTATTTCTTTTGTTTTGGGTGCAACCGTCTATGTGTTTGTTTGTGTGTTTGTTTGTTTATGTGTTTTGTGTCCAATTGCATCCACAGTTTTGTCGCAAGACCCAACTTGCCTTGCGGAGTGCACTTTTCCTCTAAGTGCACTCGCGTGAGTTGAAGGGGCGTAGGGTGCGCTAATACCCATTCGGCTAGTTTAGTAGTTAGTGTGTGCTTACTCGAGGGCGAGTAAGGGTTAAGTGTGGGGGAGTTGATAAGTGTAGTTTGTAGTGCCTATTTGTTGTGTTTTGGTCACTCTGAGAATCGCACTCTTCGTCTTAGGAGGGACTAACCCAAGTCAAACATGGTCGCCCCATTTTCGGACTCACCCTTCTGCGGCTCGAGTCTAATTTCTGGTCATTACCTCGTCTAGGTCAACATTCAAGTATCCCGGTCCGAGAGTCTTTGTCGACCCGTCACCCCGGGCCGTGTCTAGTTTGACTCTCTCTCTTGCGCAAAGCCGAGTTTAGGCGAGTTCTAACACCCGTCGTTTCTTCCGATCAGGGACCCTATGAACGAGACACTACCAAACCACAACAAATCCCACGCCGTCAAGAAAGGGGATATCCAGGGGAGTATGCTTATGCTATCTTGCTCCATTAACAACATCTTCTCGAAAATCAATACTGCCCTAGATAACCTAAGTTCCAGGGTAACCATCATCGAAGAAGACCTTGTAAGAACCCGATCCCGTCTAACACAACTAGAGCGGGTAAGGCAGCCAATCACCCAACCGAGTCATTTGAAGGGTGAACACTCTTACGAAACTGTCTGATACACTCAAGATGGCAAGGCCGAGAGAGGTAACCCTCCAGTCACCTCTCCAAAAATCAAGAACCAGTCAAAGGAAAGGACATTTACCCACTTGGATATGTCCTACACCGTCGCTTTCCAGAGATTAGTTCCAAAGGGCCTAGTGCTACCTATAGGCCCAACAACCGACCCACCTATGGAGAAATGTTCCAATGCTTGGAACGCCGAGCATTACTGCAAATTCCACAGAGGGAGGGGACACGATACCGAACAATGCTGGAAGCTGAAACACCTCATTCAAGACTTCCTCGATGCCGGGAAGACTCCCGTTTTGGAAACATTGTCACTTGCAAAGCCCCTCGTGGACTACACAGGGCCCGATGACCGAAGCATCCAATCTACCTCTCATGCACCCAAGAGTCCGGATTTGATTTAAGTCCGAGTCTGAGTCTGAGTCTAGGATGTTCTATTCCAAAGTCAAAGTCAAAGACAGAGTCAGAGTCAGTTG
This sequence comes from Agrostemma githago, assembly GCA_958450325.1. Classification (NCBI taxonomy): domain Eukaryota; kingdom Viridiplantae; phylum Streptophyta; class Magnoliopsida; order Caryophyllales; family Caryophyllaceae; genus Agrostemma; species Agrostemma githago. The sequence continues at coordinate 42,840,686 of OY288245.1, forward strand.
TATTCTGTCCTCATTTTCAAAATTCAATAAAATCAGCTTTCAATATTCTTTCTCATATATACTTTCCTTATGTGTTTCCGAGGACATGATGAACACCATCATACACCGTGAGCACACGCACGTGACTATTATAGGCACATCTATAATGACTGCAGGAAACCGAGCCCGTGTTTTCCTTTTACCTACTCCGTGTCTGGTATAGAAAAACCACATAACCACCCGTAGCAGGAGCGGTGTCGAATCCTATGACAAATCTAGGTAATCTCCTAGTTTGGGTTCAAGACGGGAGGCAAACCCATTTCCCACAATAAAACACCCCTCTAACAAGACTAACCAATCTCTACCTTAGGTGTTAGTCTGACCGGCAAAAAAAAAAAAAGAACACCGGACAAAAAAAAATCAAAAGTCAAAAAAAAAAGAAAAAAAAAGAAAGGGCCAAAGCAAAAAGAAGGCCATCAAAAAAAGAAAACTGGACAAAAAAAAACCGAAAGTCCATGAGGAAAAAAAGCAAAAGGCCAAAACAAAAAAGCAGGCCATCATCAAAAAATTCAGAATACCCATGACCGTGGTCAACGGTCAATTCCAGTGAAAGCCCCATGACCAGGGTACAGTCAAAATTATCAAAACCCATGACCACGGCTAAGAGGTCAATAAAAAAAAATCAATTACCCATGACCGTGGTCAACGGTCAACTCAAGTGAAAATCCTTTGACCGTGGTACGGTCAAATTCAAAATTATCCATGCCATCCAATAGTGGAGTAACAATCAAGTTGGTCAGTTAACACAACACTCAGCCTTCCCACATCACAACCCTCAAGACCTCCCCGAGACCCAGGCCAGAGACAGCCCGGAATTTTGAGGATTCAAGCTCCATAGGATACCCCTAACAATTAGGGTCAGGCATCGAAACCAGATCCCGCATTATCAAAACCTATCCCGATCAAAGTTCGAGCCATTTTACTCGACTTCCTCTTTACATAACAAAATTCACAATCACCATACAAAGACTCGAGAGCAAAACTCGTCAAATCCATGAGAGCAAAACTCGTCAAATCCTCGAGACCAAAACACGTCAAATCCTCGAGTGCAAAACTCGTCAAATCCTCGAGAGCAAAACTTGTTAAAATCTCCGAGAGCAAAACTCGTTAAAATCCCCGAGAGCAAAACTCGTTAAAATCCCCGAGAGCAAAACTCGTTAAAATCTCCGAGAGCAAAACTCGTTAAAATCCCCGAGAGCAAAACTCGTTAAACTCCCCGAGAGCAAAACTCGTTAAAATCCCCGAGAGCAAAACTCGTTAAAATCCCCTAGAGCAGAACTCGTTAAAATCCCGTCCCAATTCTTCTCATCCAAACCAGTTACCAACCCCGAACACGGGAACTCAACTTGCAGTCGGCATAGTGCATGCCCAAATAGTTCACACCACCTCTGGGGGTTACCCCGGAGAACGCTCACAGTCACAGGATTAATGTAACAACCCGGATTTTTGATGACTTAATTTAATAGATAATGCGGAAAATTATGTAAGTCATTTAATTATACAATATCAGAGTGTGATAAAATCCGGATCACTACGGATCCTTAAAAAGAAACGACTATTAACAACATAGTCTCGATTTACTAGTACAAAATATAAACCGTATTTTATACAGATATTTTATTAGGTCTCTCACTCGATCCCTTCCCATCACCTCAGACCTGCACAAATATATATAAAACAGAGACTGCTGAGCGGGACAGTAACCAAACCGTTCATTTAACATCACCTCATACATAAAGAAATCATGTGAATAACCAATGATATGCTTATAAAAATTTTAAAGGATTTCACGTAACATATAAATTCCTTTATTCCAATTAACCAACATGTGAGGTGATGAAAATGATAATTTTTAGAAGATGGGACATTGGCAGCCATTTGATTTTAAATCATTTTTCAAGTGAACATATAAGCACACGAGTCGTGGCTCCTAGTATCACCGCTACATCCTATTGGCTTGCATCTCACCAATAGAAGTAACCGTGTTACCAACTTGTAGACCGAACCGATCTCATGAGGTTTACATCTCACCCATAAGGCTCAATTGGGTCGAACTTCAATTATATTATATGTTTATTCAGACGGGGCTCTGGGCGAAATGAAAGCTGATGATTACATTCTCTGCATCATCAAGAGGGAACCCGCAGTTTTCAGAATCTTGTTCTGCCCCCATAACCTAGGTAGTAATACTGATCAAGTACTTGTCTATACGTGCGCACATACCCTACGCAGACTCTTGAACCGCAGCTCTCACTGCCGTAGGACGACTACCTTAAACACTAGGTCGACTCTCGGACCGCAGCCTCCGAGTCTGCTTTTCATTACAAGTGCAGTCGAAACACCACGAGTGGTAGAATCCAACACAAGCTATTCGTTCCAGACTCGTATCGTAAACTTTATATAAAAGTTGTCCGTGTACAAGTAGTATTTTATTTGGTGACCTTAAATAAATTGGTCGGACTCATTTGAAATAGTTAAATCCTCAAATACTTACTTTCAGTGTGACAATGTTACACTTTAATCCTCAAGTGTCACCCGAAACATCATATTTCAAATATCCTATATGGAGTATCCTTTATTTTTAAAATAAAATCTCTCCTTTAAATAAGGTTTTATATTAATTTTAAAATTTAAGATATATATAAAAAAAAAATTTAAAATTTTAACGTTTTTGGAAAATACAATTTAAATCATACTTAGTCGATTTATAAAATTTTGACGTGAAATTTCTTTTAATAATCATGATCGTCGTATAAAAGTTTTTGAATAATTTAAGTTCGTTTATTATAGAAAACGTGATTAAGTTTATAAAATATAAGTGGAGTAAAATTTTATTCGTAATTAAACAATAAAAGTATTAAAACTAATTTAAACTTAAACAAGCTATAAGTAAGTAAAATTAACAAGAGTAACCAATAATATGAGATGGAATTTATATGTATAGGAACATAAATAACACATAAAAGTACAAATAACATGAATTTAAAATAACGTATGTAAATTTTACTCTCTTTAGGTTCGTTTAACTATTTAATCCGTTTATCAAATAATTCGAAATGTAAATGTAGTAAATAAATTTAACAAGTGATAATTTAGTCAAGTTAAATTTAGTCGTAAATGAAATATATAACATGAATAAAATATCACATAATATTTTTATATATATATGTAAGTAATTTAGTCGTACAGATAAGCCTAAATATCTAAATAAGCAATTTATTAAAGTTAGTAACACGATATACTTATATATATTATATATATAAAATGTTGTTAAAAGAAAAAGTTTGGTTACCTCGATAGCTACTATTTATTAATTATATTAGAATTAAAGGTTGTCGGGGTCGATAATGTCGTCAAAGTTTGGAATATTGTCTCCTCCTTCATCTAGAACAATACGTTTACCCATACAAAAAAAAATAATTTAGTTAGATCCTGACCTAACTAAAATAATAAAAATTAAAATAATAAGTACCGTAAATAAAATAGACTAATAAGATGAAAGATTGGAGAAGTCGTAAGTACTTACATAAGAGTAGTGGTAAATTGAAATGGGTGATGGTGTAAGAATTTACGGAGTCCTTCTATTTATAGGCAAGATTTTTCCTTGCCACTTACCCCCCTATATAGCTAGGTTTCAAGAGTCACCCCTACACATCCATGCATGTAGAACATGCACGGCCACATGCATGAACACGTTTTGTTTTTTTTTTGTTTTTTTTTTTGTAAAAGAAGTTTGTAAGACGTAATTATGTTCCGTAGTCTTGTTTACGACCTCGTGTAACGGATTTTAAAACGTTATACAAAAGTTCCGATAAATCTTTTTCGAATGTTTGTGAGACGAGAAAATGTCTGAATGACAGGTTATTATTAAAATATTTTCGAGTCTTAACTTTGTTTAACGAAAGATAAAATTTTGAATACGTTTATTAAACACGGAGTGTTACAGCCTTCCCCCCTTAAAATAATTTCGTCCTCGAAATTCTGGTATAACTTAAGGATTGGACTTAGGTTTAATATTCTACCTGAATCAAATAGGTGTGGGTGTTTCTCTCGCATTGAGGCCTCAGTTTCCCACGTGGCTTGTTCATATTTCTGACCTCTCCACAATACTTTGACAAGAGGTATTTCCTTCCTCCTTAAGGTACGTACATCTCTTTCTAAGATTCGAACCGGCCTCTCCGAATAAACGAGGTTTGGTTCTAAGGATATCGCATCTGGTGTAGTAATGTGAGATGGATCACTTCTATATCTTCTTAATTGGGATAGATGAAACACATTGTGAACTTTCTCTAGGTCAATGGGTAAATCCAATCGATATGCTACTTGACCTATTCGATCCAAAATCTCATAAGGTCCGATATACTTAGGACTCAATTTTCCTTTAATTCCAAATCTTCTCACTCCTTTCATTGGTGCAACTTTTAGGAATACTTTATCTCCAACCTCAAATTCAATTGGTCGTCTATGCGTATTGGCATAAGCTTTCTGTCTATCCTGTGCCGCTTGAAGTTTCTCTCGAATTATTTTAATCTGTTGAATCTGGTCTTGGATGATCTGAGGTCCCAACCCAATATTGTCACTAATGTCGTCCCAACATACTGGGCTTCTACACCTTTTTCCATACAATGCTTCAAAGGGAGCACATCCCAAACTAGCATGGTAACTATTATTGTATGAAAATTCTATTAACGGCAGGTTTTTATCCCAACTTCCGGGAAATTCTAGGGTACATGCTCGTAACATATCCTCAAGGTTTTGGATAGTCCTTTCCGTTTGACCATCAGTTGCCGGGTGAAAAGCTGTGCTCATTCTAATCTCACTACCCAATAGCTGTTGCAATTTGTCCCAAAAATTTGACACAAATCTCGGGTCTCGATCTGAAATAATTTCCTCGGGTACTCCATGAAGTCTGACTATTTCGGCTGTGTAGGCCTCAGCTAATTGTTCTAATCTCCAAGTTTCTTTCATAGGTACAAAATGTGCGACTTTTGTTAATCTATCCACGATTACCCAAATAGCATCTTTCTGGCCCTGTGTCCTAGGTAATCCCATAACAAAATCCATAGAAATCGAACTCCACTTTTCTCTAGGTATATCAAGAGGTTGTAACAGGCCTCCTGGTCTTTGGTGTTCAATCTTCACCTTTTGACAAATGCTACATTTGGCTACAAACTCGGCTACATCTCGTTTCATGCCCGACCACCAAAATCGTTGTTTCAAATCTTTATACATCTTATCTGATCCTGGGTGGATAGAATACTTAGAACTATGAGCTTCGCTCAGAATCTTATTCCTCAAAATATCATGATCGGGTACACACCATCTACCCTTAAGTCTCAAGCTTCCATCTTGATGAATAGTGAAATCCTGTTTTCCACTCGTCTGAACTTCTTCTCGCAATTTCATTAGTTCAGGACCTTCCAATTGAATGGTTCTTATTTCATGAAACAGATCAGGTTCAACTACCATATTAAAAAATGTCGTATCTCCATGCTTTACTATTTCTATGTCAAGTTTTTCCAAATCATGAATCAACGTACTCATCGAATGACTTTTCTTTCTGCTCAAGGCGTCAGCCACCACATTGGCTTTCCCCTCATGGTATAACAGTTCAATGTTGTAATCCTTAATCAGTTCTAACCATCTGCGTTGTCTCATGTTCAACTCCTTCTGAGTGAATATATACTTAAGACTCTCATGGTCGGTGTAAAACTTACAACTAACTCCATACAAATAGTGTCTCCAAATCTTCAAAGCGAAGACAACGGCGGCTAATTCCAAATCATGAGTTGGGTAATTCCTTTCATGAATTTTCAATTGTCTCGAGGCATAAGCTATAACTTTCTTTTTTTGCATTAGCACGCATCCTAAACCGTTAAGTGATGCGTCACTGTAAACCTCATACTCTTCTCCATCAGTTGGTAACGTTAAAATCGGTGCTGAAATCAATCTTTCCTTAAGATCTTGAAATGCTTTCTCACACTCCTTGGTCCAAATATACTTTGACTCTTTCTGAAGTAATTTTGTTATGGGTCTTGATATCTTTGAAAATTCGGGTACAAATCTCCTATAATAACCCGCAAGTCCTAGAAAACTTCTTACTTCAGTCACACTCTTAGGTGTCTGCCACTCCTTGACAGCCTCAATCTTAGCGGGGTCTACTTGAATTCCTTCCTTACAGATAATATGTCCCAAAAATGCAACTTCATGTAACCAAAATTCACATTTGGACAATTTAGCGTACCATTTGTGATTCCTCAAAATATTCAAAATAGTACGTAGGTGTTTTTCATGCTCGACCAAATCCTTAGAATACACCAAAATATCATCGATAAATACTACCACGCAAGTATCCAAATATTCGTGGAATGTTCTATTCATCTGATCCATAAAGAATGCTGGTGCATTGGTTAACCCAAAAGGCATAACTCGAAATTCATAATGACCATAACGAGTTCTAAAAGCGGTTTTCTGAACATCCTCCTCTCTGACCGAAATCTGATGATAACTTGACCTTAAGTCAATCTTGGAAAATATACCAGCTCCTTTAAGTTGGTCAAACAAATCATCTATCCTCGGAAGCGGATAACGGTTCTTAATGGTTACCTTATTTAATTCTCGGTAGTCAATACATAGTCTCATACTACCATCTTTTTTCTTAACAAAAAGTACAGGGGCTCCCCAAGGTGATGTGCTTGGTCAAATGAATCCTTTTTCCAACATTTCTTCCAATTGCTTCTTCAATTCCTGAAGTTCTATAGGAGCCATCCTATAAGGTGATTTAGAGATAGGGGCTGTTCCTGGTGCGAGATCAACAGTAAATTCCACGTCTCTCAAGGGTGGTATTCCAGGCAATTCCTCAGGAAACACATCTGGGAACTCTCTCACAATAGGTATGTCACTAATTTCCATCTTGTCCTCGTTCTTAGTGATGTTACAAAGGTAAACTTGACATCCTTTTCGATACATACTCATCAGTTTCATCGCTGATACTAGCTTATTCTTTTGATTTGATCTTAAGCCTCTATAGGATACCCGATCTCCAAGTTGGCTCCTCAAAGTTATTTTCTGATCCCTACACTCAAATTGGGCATGATACTTACCTAACCAATCCTCCCAAGAATAACATCAAAATTAGGAAGGTTAAAACTTATCGGGTTAGCTAAGAAGGTAGACTCCAAAATGATAATAGGCACATCCTCAAATAATACGTTACAACTCACAACTTGACCGTTAGGTAAAGATATTGATGCATCCACACTCACAGGGTTGGATAAGTTTGCTCGGGTAGCAAAAGAGGGTGATACATGGGATAAAGATGCCCCCGTGTCAAATAACACGCGTGCCAAACATGAGTTAATGGGAAACATACCATAGACAACATCAACATCCTCAAATTCCTCTACGTCCATCTCTGTCAAGGCATAGACCTTTCCCTGAATTCTTGCATAAGGCGGTCCTTGATTTGCGTTAGTTCCTGGTTTCTTTGGACATTGAAATGATTTGTGCCCATCCACTTTACAGTAGAAACATGTGATAGGTTGGCCATTACATTGTCTGTTAGGGTGAGCTGGACGTTTACACAGAAAACAAGTGTCATTCTCCTTCGCTTGCGATTGTTTTGCAAAAGAGGTATTGTTGGCTTGGTTACTATTCTGGTAGTTAGGTTTCTGGTAATTGTTCTTATACACTGGTTTCCTGAAATTGTTCTCGTTAGAATTGTTTCTATTGAAAAATGGTTTCTGAATGAAACTGGACGATGATACAGTTGGGATAAAGGGTTTCTTCTTTTTCTTATCAGCTTGGATCACATTGTTCACAATTAAGGCTTTCTCATAAGCTTTCTGGAAGGTATCAAAGTCAAGTCCCGACATAATTTTTCCCAACTCGGTTTCCATTCCCCGAACATATTGGGCAATTCTAGAGGGTTCATCTGGTACTAGTCTCTTAGCAAATTTGGACAATTCCTCATACTTCTTAGTATAATCATGTAAGGTCATATATCCCATCTCTAACTGGTTAAGCTCCTGCTCCTTCTGCCATCTCATTGCGGCAGGGTAAAACTTATCCTCAATTCTTCCCCTAAAGTCTTTCCAATCAATCCTTCCTTAGCAATTCTCCACCAACTATTGGCTTCCTCTTTCAAAAAGTAGGTTGCTACCTCCACCATTTCCTCAGCAGGTGTGTGGCTAAGTTTCAAAAGTTTTTCCATCTCTTCTAACCATTCGAATATGTCTGTAGGGTTGTCTGATCCAGAATAGGTAGAAGGTCGGTGTTTAGAGAAATTTTCAAAAGCTGATGGATGGTTACGATTAGAATTCTGATGGTTATCATTCATAGCTTGGGTTAAAAGGGCTTGGGTTGCGGCTAACTGACCGGCCATTCCAGTGATAACATCTTCGAAGTGTTGACGTCTTGCTTCTTCTGGATTGTTTCCGTTTCTCGTCATCTGTGAATTTCGTTAATGTGCAAAGGTTACAAAAATCAAGAATTGCACATAATGCTATTTAGTTAGGTACTAAATTATATATATATATATATATATATATATATAACATATTTCAGAAAGTTTTACAGTATATTACAAAAGTAGTTTACATCCTTTATTCATACGATTACGGAATAACACTAAAATTTGCTAGATCTTACAAGCTTTCTATTTAGACCTTTAGCAAAATAGTACAAGGCTATTTTGAACTCGTCCCACTTAATATAAAATCCTTCAGGTGGACATTTCTCTTGCCACCAATCTTTGTATTTCTTTCCAAGAAAGTCTACGGCAAAGAGGGTTTTCCATTCATCCAGTACTCTAGCATAACGAAATCCGGTCTCGATATTTCTGCACCAATATCCGTGCTCTGCTATTGTTCCTACAAAGTATTCTGGTCCATATCTCTTAAAACTGACGTTTGCATCTATTAGTTGTTCCTTTTTACTAATCAATTCGTACTGGAAAGGTTGGAAATGGAATTTAAACTCATAGGCTTTATCGATCCAATTGGTTTGCTTATCCCTTCGGTCATATTCCGCAGCTTTCTTTGTGGCTAGCCATTTCTTAAACCGATTCCTTTTCTCGGGAGACATGTCCATGTCTGGATTTTCTGGCTTCATTAGGCTGTAATCGATCCTCAAAAGTTAAAATAACTCCATAGGATACCCCTAACAATTAGACAGCCCGGAATTTTGAGGATTCAAGCTCCATAGGATACCCCTAACAATTAGGGCCAGGCATCGAAACCAGATCCCGCATTATCAAAACCTATCCCGATCAAAGTTCGAGCCATTTTACTCGACTTCCCCTTTACATAACAAAATTCACAATCACCATACAAAGACTCGAGAGCAAAACTCGTCAAATCCTCGAGAGCAAAACTCGTCAAATCCTCGAGACCAAAACTCGTCAAATCCTCGAGACCAAAACTCGTCAAATTCTCGAGAGCAAAACTCGTCAAAATCTCCGAGAGCAAAACTCGTTAAAATCCCCGAGAGCAAAACTCGTTAAATTCCCCGAGAGCAAAACTCGTTAAAATCTCCGAGAGCAAAACTCGTTAAAATCCCCGAGAGCAAAACTCGTTAAAATCCTCGAGAGCAAAACTCGTTAAAATCCCCGAGAGCAGAACTCGTTAAAATCCCCGAGAGCAAAACTCGTTAAAATCCCGTCCCAATTCTTCTCATCCAAACCAGTTACCAACCCCGAACACGGGAACTCAACTTGCAGTCGGCATAGAGCATGCCCAAATAGTTCACACCACCTCTGGGGGTTACCCCGGAGAACGCTCACAGTCACAGGATTAATATCCTTACCATTCAAGCCCTTTGATCAAGACATCTTTGGGAATGCACCTAGCCTACACCGTCATTATGGCTAGTTACACACGAAGTCCTATTAAGAATAGGCACCATAATACATCTTCCGACACTGAACTACGGCTTGGTTTGATTTCACCGCACGTGAATACGTAGGCAGCCTTTCAACAGAGGCACAACCACTCACATTGACACACATTTCAAAAAGTACTATCATTCCGGTCACGACACCATCATGTTCTCAATAGCTAGCTTTGTTGTCCCGGGGTCTTCTCCTAGACAAAAGTTCTCCATCCACTCACAAAATCCAGATAAATCCAACAAAAAATCTAGCCTCCTTTCCGTAGTGTGTCCTAGTATTCGGCTCAGTCGAAGACAAGAATCTGTCAGGAGTCGAGGCAATACCCACTTTGGAAATGTATCCTAAAATAGGAAATCCAGAAGGGCACCAGACTAAAACAGTCTCATTACAGGCTACTGCAATCCCCCCATAGTGTATCTATCCCATTTCGATGTGCGACCGTGTTGCAACTCGCCTAGGCTACGGGATATCGCAACTTAAGAGTCTTGTTAGGCGGCCCATACCCCTACCGAGTCACGGTCCAACCCTTAGAGAGTCCAGTCCGTGTCGGTCAACTCGTCCTATCGTATCCAGAGTCGAGTCTGTCGGTAGGCCCCTCTCTTCAAATTCCACTTTCAAATTTGCAAAAATTTAGCCATTTGAAAAAAAAGATCTTTTTCGACAAGGTCAGATTTCAGTCTATTTAAACTGCGAATTTCTTTTATATCCCTTTCCATTTTGAAAACCTAGCTCGTGATTGCTTTCAGGATTTCAAATTCAAAATTTCAAAAACTTCAAAAATCATTTTCCCCAGCACGAGTCATTTTACTACCTACGTGTTGCATGCATTTTATGTAACTTATACAGGTACGACTCAAGCAAAAACATGCAAGCCATCAAATCTCCCCAGCAGCATTTTCCGGGATAGCACGGGATGTGCCAACACACAGGCACACCCAGGGCTTACGCAACAAGCCCAAAGTCCCCACGGAGCGCAGGTATGATCTCTGTCTTATGGCTGGCGAGCCCTTCACGCAAGTCTAATGGACTATAAACGACCCGAACGGAAGTCTACCAGGTCTTAACGGGCTTGGTAGCTACTCTGACTTTCGCCCTGTCCAAGCCTCAGTCAGAGTGGGGGCTCTGTAGACATCTGCATTTTGACTACCAGGTGTCTATGGCAGTTTCCAAAAAACACCCGATGATGATCGGATGCTAACATGCTTCTATGCGCTCGGATACGGGCTCAAATCCATTAATCGCTGTCTAACACACTTACGGAGTACAAATCTCACCAAAGGGACCTCAAATCCAGGCCCAGTGGATCATTCCGAGTCAAACAAGACTAATTTGGGCCAAAACCGACACCGGAATTAAAACCGACTTTTTACAATTGGGTCAACCCCGGTCAAAATCGTTTCCGAGACACACAAAAACAGCCATACAATCCTCAAAAGTCCAAGTCAAACACAAAACCCATCAAACACCCAAAGTCAAGGCCCAAAACGATAGACCTGTGCAACCCGACTGGGCCACTCGATCGAGTGACACCCTCACTCGATCGAGTGGGCGTGCTTCAAGCCCGACGGCAGGCTTCACGGGCCACTCGACCGAGTTAGCCTCATACTCGGTCGAGTAACCCTTAAACCGGTGCCCTAGCCATGCCTATATAAGCAACCCCCATGCAACACAATTTCACAACCTTTTCACAACTTTTCACAACTTTTACAAACCCTAGAGCAACCCTACACACACATACTACGTCTTTTACAAACCCTAATCAAACCCTAGCAATTCTACACTAGCACAAACCCTAAACCTAGTTTTAGGAATCAATCCCGAGCCACCACAACTCAACCTTCATAAACCTCGAAGACTCTTGTGTTAAAGCCACGGTTACGAGTCCGCGCCGAGACAAGAACATGTAGGTTGAGGGTGTCAAAACCCTTTCTCTCCTTCTTCTCGTTTTTCGCATCTTTTTCTATTTTTTTATATATTATTTCGTTCATCGCATCATAATATCGATAATACTACTAATATCAAAGCATTAAAATATTTATCGATTTGTGTCGAATAAGAAGGATACCGGGATAAGAAAAACCGCATATACAAGTGTACTGCACACGCATCATCGGTCGCTTATCCCGATACCCCGACTATTTGATTATTGAGATAAATCAACTTAAACAACAATTCGTTATTATTTCTCGTCATCATCATCAATAATTTTGCATCCATCAATTTCTTTAAAAACCAATTTTAATAAGGGTCGAAACCCGTTGACACGGATCCGACATCACAATCCCTAGGGATTTATTTCAATGTCGGAGAAGTCGAGGGAATCAAGTTTTTATTCAAGTAAAGCATCGATTTTAGATTCGATACCAATCTCATAATTGGATATCGAATCTAACAATCAAGTCATATGAATTAATTAACGTGGTTTGTTCATATCACGGTAATTAATTTAAAGCGACTAAAATTAATTTATTTTTTCTATTTCACTCTAATATCCTATATCAATTCAAATAATCGAATATGGGATACAACGAGTACTCCAAATTTAGAATCGGGAATAAATTCAACAATATTTATATTCGGTTCAACAAAATTCGCGATTTATAAAAAACCAAGTCGAACATAAATTATGCAATATTTATGTCCGATTCGGTAAAATCGTCGAACTCTCAAAAATCAAAAGCAATTTCAAAATCAACAATTAAATTGCAAACGAACCAAATTCGTACAGGAGCCACTCGACCGAGTGCCTTAGTCACTCGATCGAGTGACACCCTAAAATCGAGTCAGAATGCATGTCACGACCACCACTCGGTCGAGTCTCACAGTGACTCGATCGAGTGGCCATGTACTCGACCGAGTTGGTCAATAACTCGGCCAAGTACGGTCTGTAGCGCAAACAGAATCGTCTTTTACAGGTCCACTCGATCGAGTCCATCAACCGCTCGATCGAGTGACCCATAACGATTAACACAATAAATCGTACATTATTCTATTTTCAAAACCCGGTAGTAATTTGCGATTTATGTCAACACGTGTTTAATTAATCATGTGTACTACTACCTTTTCAAACCATGCATCTCATATTCGCATCCTCATTGCATCTCATATTTGCACAAACCGTTATTAGTCGTTATATCATTACATCGTTACTAACGCGTTTGTTATTTCTCTTGTCAATTTAATTATTGTTCGTTTATTATACTAAATGAACCCACATGCTAAAATTCCACTTTGACGTAGAATTAATTGCATTAAATAGACATAGAAGCCCATTTTTTCAATTTCATTCACATGCCTAGGAAAAACAATGTTTGCATAAGCATTTTTCCCGTTTTACTAACGCGCGTATCGTAAGTCATTCGAATTCTTAGTAGAGGCCGCTAATGTGCGGGCGGGGTTGGGTGTCCTTTGTGGGCTTCCCAACACGTACCCTCACCCCTTACTCAGAACCTCGGTTTCCGGATGCCCGAAACCGTTGGCGCACAAGAGTCATTCAATACATGATATCCGATAATGTCGGTATCGGTATCGCAATGCAAAGGGACGAGCCCAATAAACTTTGACATCGGAAATGGGCCGTATTTTGTATACGGACCACTACGACATAGAGTGGGCTCGAATGGTTCCGAATAACCACAAAATTCGATGGCGACTCCACATAGACCTAATTTTCAATTCGATCCATTCTCATATGGAGATTCATTCGCCTCCTCAAACCCGCACGTGGCCGCATCGGGGTGGACCTATGTCATGTCCACACATATGTATTAGCAAATTTGTTTTAACGTGATAATACAGATATTAGCCGTTCTCGTGGTATACCTTACTTGGTATTTTGCTTAAGATGCGTCGGTTCGGAATTATTAAAGATGCATTGAACCACATGATAAGTGTGTTTTGTAGTGTTTATTTCACGTATTTGGTCCCGCTTTCTTTTGTGGAATCGCTCTTTAGAGCGATTTCGAGGCTACTTACGCTTCTTCTAGCATGTTTTAGGTTCCTAAGGCCTATCATGGAGAAACGGAACGATTTCGTCTTGTTTCCAACGCATATGGAGCCAATGAATAGAAGCGACGATAAATCGGTGCCTTAGACTCGATCCCGAGTCCCTTGGAGCCCACTTGAGAATATCCCGAGCACTGAGCATCGATAAGAAGCCTAGGAAGAGCAAGTAGGGACCTATATGACCGTGTCAGAAGACTACATGGCCGTGATTCAAGATGCAAAAGAAGTTGGCTTACTGCTGGCCTTCACGGTCGTGTCGAAAAGGGTCACTACCGTGAGTTGAGGCCCATCCCGGCAATGATGAAATGGTCACGGACGGGACGGGTGTTGGTCACGGCCGTGACCATCTCAACACGGCTGTGATGGCCTGTTTGAGCCTCAATTCGATTCCTCGCTTCCTCCCCTTTCTTCCTACCCTATAAATACCCCCCTCTTGTATTGTTTTAAGCACGAAACCCTAGATAGAAAACCTTCATCTTTAGCTTAGTTTCTCTTTAATATTTCCTTAATCTTAGCTTAATCTTAGCAAGCTACTCTTGTATTATTGGAATTCTTGAAGAATCTATCAATCTTGACAACATTGGTGGATGTTTTGGGTTTTCTTATATACAAGTTTCAATCATTTCATTCATCTTCTAGTTTGGTATAATCATTCTTCCCTCTTTTCTCTTAATCTTTCATTGTTAGTTAAGTTTCAATCTTTATCTTTTGTTTATTGTTCATCCTTGTTAGTTCTTCATTGTGAATGTTTTTGTTCTTATGTTGGTTTCTAAAGTTTGTGTTAGTTTCAACTAAATCATGTATGAGTAGATTCTTGTGGGGTTAGTGACGTTTGCCCCAATCGGATCGGTTGTTTAGCGAAGGATGGGGGGTCAAACAATATTTATAGACTCGTAATAACACAAAAACTATTAGAGTATCCGTGGTAAGTGGGGATGTCAACGGGTCGGTTTCGGGTCGGGTGGAGCCTCACCCGAATCCATCACCCGGATCCGCATACTCCACCCGATCCATCCGTCACCCGATTAACCCTCCACCCGGATCCAATCCATCCGTCATCCGCGGGTGATTCGGGTGGATCGGGTGCTTAGCGGATGAAAAATATTTTTTTAAAATACAATAACAAATATACAAATTATAAGATGCGTAAAGTTTTTTGGGATTTTTTGGTGGTCGGAAATTAAGACGGGGAAAGAAAATCTAAAATTGTGGCCGCCAAAGTGATTACGGAAGATATTTTCTTAGGATTTTAGGAAAAAAAAGAGGATAATGAGTATACAAATAGAGTGAAATTAATTATTGTTTTGATATATTCATATATATATATATATTTTAAATCTATAAACGGGTGAACGGATCGGGTGGACAGATCGGATGACGGGTGAAAAATCTCCACCTGAATCCGACCCGATCAGTCACCCGATTCATCCGTCATCCGCTTAAAATCCATTTAGTTCGGGTTTTCATCCATTAATTTTATTCGGGTGGATGGATTTTGAACGGGTTCGGGTGAAATTGACATCCCTAGTGGTAAGTCGAGGTCGGTCCACAGGGAACAGAACGGTATCGAGTTAAAAGCAACGTGTTTGGGATATAGAGGGGATTTTAAGGGCCGAGTCTATGCTAGAGATGCGGTAAATGACGAAAATTAAATAACAAGAAAAATAACAAGAGAAATGACAAGAGATGATTAATCTAGGAAAAGGTGTTAGGGAGAAGTCGGGAATTGGAAATTGGGGTCTAAGAATCATGGAATCGGGTCGGTCACAACATTGATAAAGGGAGAATGCCACCTTTCGGTTTCTTCACCCAACCCACCTAAAAACCCGCTTTCGCGGCAAAGAACGGTAAGTCTCAAGTTAAGGTAATTTCTACCCCGAATTTCCCCATATTGATAGAAATGAGTCAAGGTCGGTCTAGTTGGCCGGACTAAATCAACAATGACACAACAACCATAAACAAGATAAACCAATCAATGAGCACTACTACAAAATAGGCCAAAGAAACCAGTTGAAAAAGGTCTAAGAAACCGGTTTATAACCGGTCTCCATCTCTTAGGTGTCTTAGCCTATGAGACCGGTTATTAAGACTGGTTTCTTTGGTTATATTAAAGAGATCAATTGTCATAAAAACCGGTCTCTTTGATCATTGTATAAGGCTAAAGTAAAGAAGGCAAAGAGACTACTTAATGCCGATAACCGGTTTCTTTGATAGTTCTAAGAGACCATTTATTGCTCAAAACTAGTTTCTTTGATCTCAATCTTTAAGACCGGTTATAGAATAAACCTTTCCTCTTAGATTGTATGTGACGAAAATAAAAAAAATACTAATCACTTTGAAAAAAAAATCCTATTACTTGAAAAAAAATCGACACCTATACAATTTTAACAAAAATTACTATTACTTGAATATTTGTCGTACAACTCCCATACATCATGTCAACGAAAGTATATATTTACATTCTTACAAACTAATAACGAAAATATATATTTACATTCTTACAAACTAATTAAGTACAAAAATAAAATGTACGAAGTACTTGTATAACAAGCTTAAACAGTGAAAGTTCGACCACGACCACACCATCCGTCCTCTCACTTTCCTGCCTTTTCCTCTGTAACCGGTGCTATCGAATCCTCAATTAACAAATTGATTTTGATATTCACCGCCTCCACCACGACCTTTTTTGGCGGGATTATTTCTTAAACCGTTGGCAACTGGTTAGCAGGCCGCTTTCCCTTGCTAGTATTTATACAGTAAAAAAATGAAGGGAAATATAATGAACTCTGAATAGTAATTCAGTGCATTTTCTATACACATAATTCAAACATCTTTTGCTCAAAAATCAGATGTTCATGCTCTTTGATCAAAAATCTCAATTTTATTTGTTCTTTGATCAGATTATGTCTGATATTGAACACACGAACAAATAATCTACAACCATCAACTTTGGTAAATAAACAACAACCACAATATGAAACTAATTTTAGTAAATCGGATTATAAAAGTCGAATTAAAAAAGATGTCAGAAACACTAACCAACAATGATAGTGAAATCATACCATACAAGGATGAGAAACGAGAGAGGAGAAGAGTCGAGAAACCGGTTGATGCTCTTCGGTCATAACCATGCATCACCATGAAAAGGTGATTACAGTTGGTGCACAGCTAACACACCACAAATAAAAATCGAGCAGCACCAGCAGCGACAAAACAACAACACCAACAACGATGCACAACAACCATCAGTAGATAAACATTAATGAAATTGTACCAGCAGTGACAACAATAACGAACTTCAACAAAAATGAGGGGACAACAGCAGTAACACGAACCAAGCAAAACATCAATGAACCAAGCAACAGGTCGATAACAATAATAGCAATCAAATAGCAGTAGCAACTGTTAGGCGAGTAGTGAATAAATAAATAAGACGGAAAAGGAATAATCTTATCTGAGAGGAAAGGTTGTGACGTGACTTGAGGTCACTATCCTAAAGTCGATTATGTCCCGTCTACTACACATGGACTCTTTGACATTCAACTCCCAGGATTGCACAACCGCTACGATCTTAGTGTAGGCAAGACCGTAGATGAGTTACTACCAAAATCGTTGCCAAAATTTCACTCAAACTATAAATTATATTACTAATATTTTTGAGAGAATAGTTTTATGATAGTAATAGAAGTAGATGAATGATTTTGGATGAATGAAATGGTGGGATTGTGAGGTCTATTTATGGAACCAAGTACTTGGCCTCCAAGCACTTCTCCTTGGCCATCAATCAAAATACATCAACATGAGGTCATGCAACAAACATCACCATCACATCATGGTGTCCTTGATCACCAAGGAAAGTATACATCATCATGAAGTCATGGGTATGTCATACAAAATAAGCTTCTTTTGAAGCATTTTTCCAACAATCCCCACATGGTTAAAAAAAAGACGCAAAAGAAAGAGAGAGATTTGGCAACAGAGATTTAGCGTTGAGATGCTGGTGTCTTGTGGACTTTAACCAGCACCCAGTGACATACAACGATCTTGAACCGTCATCCCAGGTGGAACTAATCCTTGAACCTTCGAATGGAGTTGGCTCTAAGACTATTGCGCACTTACTTAATCTCAAATTAAGGTAGAAACTCGCGACATCCATGAACTCATCCCATGAATTTTTCGGTATAAATATCTTTTACTTGGACTAGCCAAGTGCCCACACAATACATTCTGGTATTTCATGAATGTCTAGAGATCCAAGCCTGAAGATCTCTTGGGAGTAGGGCAAGAACCCCCCACATTCAGATAGGTGAGTTTATCAAGTCTGCCTCTCACAGACCATCCACACAAGAGACTATAAACTCATTAAGAGTAAAAAACTCATCCTTTTTCACATCGGTGAGCTCATCAAGTCTGCCTCTTACAGACCATCCATACAAGGACTATGAACTCATTAAGAGTAAAAAAACTCATCCTATTTCACATCGGTGAGCTCATCAAGTCTGCCTCTTACAAACCATCCATACAAGAACTATGAACTCATTAAGAGCAAAAGCTCATCCTTAAAACAATCGGTGAATCCATCAAGTATGCCTCATACAGACCAACCATACAAGGGCTATGAACTCATTAAGAGCGAAAGCTCACCCTCACAAATACTACATCTCAAATTTATTAGGATTGGTCGTAGTATTACACAACAAGAGTTCCTTGTGACTTCGTTTGACCTGTTGAACTTAAGCTAGTTAAGACGGGTATCCATCACAAGTTACTCTATTACAGGCTTTAAATCCATTCCCAGTGCTGACTCCAGCACAAAAGAGTCGACATTCCCCACAAAGGATTATCTCCTTGATGGCCCCGTAGCCATTCAGCTCTTCTCCTGCCAAGCCTAAAGCAATGAACTCAGATTCCATTGCCAATTTAGCAAGGCAGGTTTGTTTAGCCGACTTCCACTATACAACAACACTAGCCAGATTAAACACATATAGCCACTAGTAGAGTGTATCTCGTCCTTCCCAGATACCCAATTAGCATCACAATATCTTTCCAACACACATGGTGTTCTTTGATAATCTAATCCCCAATCTATGGTGCCCTTTAAGTATCTCAATAATCTTATCAAGGCATCCCAATGATCTCTACAAGGGTTATGTGTATATTTATTAAGTCTACTAATAGTATAAGCTATGTCGGGTCTAGTGCAGTTCATCAAAAACATGACACTTCCGATCACTTTCGTTACTCCTCTTGAGACACGCTGTCACTGGTATTCAATATGTATCAAAGAAATCCAACCCCTTTGTTCTTCTGTTTCCACATACCATTAATCTCGCCTTGTATTTATCAATTGACACATCCATTTTGAGTTTCCATTTGAAGACCCACTTATTACTCAAACCTTTGCAGCCTCTGGGTAGCTCGGTCAAAACCCAAGCATGGTTATTCATTATTGAATCAATTTCACTATTTATGACCTCAAGCCAAAAAAGTAGAGTCCATAGATTGCATAGCCTCTTTGTATGTTCTAGGGTGTTCCTCAATTATGAAGACACTCACCTCATGTTCACTCAAACACTTATTCTTAATCAACATGACAAAATCTCAACCAAAACACTTTGGGGTACTGACACGTTTACCTCTCCTAGGTTATGCTACTACTTCCTCTGTAGCAGTAGAAGATTGAGTTGAACCACTAGGTATAACTGACACACTTGTTCTCGTGCTAATTTTCATGGAAAAAAAATGCTCAAAGAATTCAACATCTCTTGACTCTCTAATGGGTCCAAAACCCGATGAATCCATGAGAATCAAACTGTACGCAACGCTATTGGTGGCATTACCAATGAAGATTGCTTTTACGGTTTTCGGCCCAATATTATTCCTTTGAAATTTTGGAGGACCAATCTTACCCAAACACCCCCACACTTTCAGATAATTAAGGTTAGGTGGATAACCTTTCCATAACTCATAGGGTGTTTTACCAGTTTCTTGTGTGGAACTCGGTTGAGACCCACTAGGTTCAGATACCATTTTCACACAACAGAGGTCATCAACTTACATGCAACTACTTAGCCATAAGGAATCAGTAACATAAATATCTTATCCACAAGTAAGACACAAATAAATATCTTGTCCACAAGTAAAAGTCCCATAATATAAACACTAATTGAGTCCTTACTTTTCCTCAACCTCATCTTTTATACTCAATAAATATACCTTGGTGTAACTTGAGAAATCATCTACAATTGTAATGTAATAAATATCCTACGTCAGAGTGAAGCATTTCTAGGAGACTACTAGATCGTTCTACGCATTTATTAATTAAACAATGTCTTTTCGTGTTTAGCCTCAGCACATACTTCGCATTTATCAAAACTTGTGTTACTGAATTGAGGTATGAGTTTCTACTGTTTGAGTCGTTTAATCGAGTCGAGATTCACAAGTCCTAGTTTAGAATTCCATAGAGATACAAACTCAACAATATAAACAGAAGCGGAAACATTCTTCGACAAGTTTTATTATCCTTCTCAAAATCCCTCATAAAATTGTCTGGGGTTTGAATATTAGTCACAGTATAGTCTACCCCCATTTTTACCCAGAAAAAAAAGTCCATTTTATCGGACTATATCTTATAAAAAATATTTTTTGTCAAATGGGTCAAATTTTGACATATCAGAAATTATTAGATTAGTCAACATGGTAAATGTTAAAAAAAACCCTAGTGAGAGAATACGAAGGCGACTGGCGGCCACCGTGACACAATGGTCCGGGCGTCCCGATCTAGATCACCGGAGTTAAGCAACATCACTAGGAGGAAGATTAAACGCAATAACATGGAGAAGGAGAAAGGCAAGATTGATGAAAATCTGTTACGTAACAAACCTGATTTGGATGATGTGCTGAAAGAAAAAACCATGCAGGAGATAATGGGAATACCTCCGTATTCTCTGGAAGATGATGTTACTATACCTGGAAGTCCTTTGCCTGGTTTTTCGGACGTAAATTCCGGAAAATCTCAGGATAATGAAGATGGTGGAGAGTGGTTTCAGATGCAGGGTGGTAAAGCGATAGTGATGCATAATGCACATGACGATGAAGTTCTATTGCAGATAACTAAAGAAGATGTGCGTGATGAGATTCACTACTGGGAGAATGCTGTGTATGGATTCGTAGTAGGATCAAATCCGTATTGGCAGACGTTGGAGGGTTTCCTTAAGCGTATTTGGAAAAACCACGTTATGGACAAGATTTCCTTTCTCCCTAATGGGGTTTTTCTGGTACGATTTCAAACTGCTGCTATGCGGGATTTAGTGCTGAATGCTGGAATCTATATGTTCGACAATAAACCTCTTGTTCTAAAAGCCTGGAAACCGGACATTGATCTAGAGAAGGAGGACGTTAAGGTAATGCCTATATGGGCTCGAATCCATAAGTTACCTTTAAAATTCTGGGGGTTGGGACTTCCTAAGATTGCTGGACTGGTGGGGAAATTCTTGAAAAAAGATGATGCTACTGAACAGAAGACAAGATTGGGTTATGCAAGGGTGCTTGTTGAGGTGTCAATTGATCAACAGTTTCCAAAAATGATATCATTTAGGGATGAGAAAGGTTCCATTGTGGAAACTCCGGTTACGTATGATTGGAAACCTACCTCGTGCTTGGTGTGTAGGAAAATGGGGCATGAAAAAGAAGAATGTCGTGGGAGAAGTATGCCAAAAGAACAGGTAATCAAGAAGGTTTGGAAGCCGGTGATTAGGCAGGAGAATATCTTGCCAGTTAATAACCAAGGGGAGATACAGGTGACATCTGAAGAGAAGAGGCCTCCAGGTCCTGTAATAGAGGAGACACCAAGTGAAATGGCTAATATTGAGCCTCCTGCACAGACCTTTTCTTATATGAATACTGGGGACGAAAAGAGTAGAGATGACAACAGGGTATGTGAGGATAGGAGACCAAAAAGTAAAAGTCCATCATACCGTGATAAAATATGTGACACCTCTTCTATAGGTGTGAAGCAAGGTGGCAACAAACCCCTCATGTTTTCCTCATGATTATTGGGTTTTGGAATGTGAGGGGGATGAATAGGAGGAAGAAACAGAAGGAAGTTGCTAAATTTATGAAAAGTAATAAAGTAGGAATTTTTGGCATATTTGAATCTAAAATAAAGCCTACTAAACAGAATAAAGCCATGACTAATGTGTTTAATGATTGGTGTATCACTACTAATAGCCATATTCACCCTGGAGGTCGTGTGTGGGTTTTAAGGGATCCGCAAATTTGTGATGTTAATATCAGGAAGTATTCTGACCAGCTTATACACTGCACTATTGTTGAGATCCAGAAGGGGAGACAGTTTGAAGCTACTTTTATCTACGCATTCAAAAAACTGGAGGAAAGAGTCACTTTGTGGGAGGATTTAAGACAACTGCAGTTGGGTATTCAGGGAGCGTGGTGGATGGGTGGTGACTTCAATTGTGTTCTATCTCCTGAAGAACGTTTAGGGGGGGATTTAATTTGAAGGCTGCTCAATCATTTCAAAGTTGTATTGATTATTTAGGTATGGTGGACTGCCCTGCTCGAGGTGCTTATTATACATGGACTAACAAACAACCTCCGGAGACTCGAGTTTACAGTCGATTAGATAGATCTTTGGCGAACCAGGATTGGCTGGATTTATTTGACGGGTATTGTGCTAATTTCATGCCAGAAGGTTTATTCGATCACAATCCTTGTGTCATCTCTGATAATCCAGTGCAGCAAAGGGGCAAAAAATGCTTCAAGTATTTTAATATGTGGAGTCAAGAAAAGCAATTTGTTGATATAGTAAGAAACTCTTGGCAGCAACCTGTAGATGGTACGCTGATGTACCAGTTTGCAGTGAAGCTAAGACGACTCAAATATCCTTTGAAAGAACGGAATAAAACTAGATTCCATGCTATTGATAAAAGAGCGGATATTGCAAAAGTGAAACTTATGGATAGCCAGAAGAGTTTGAGGGAAGATCCTACTAATCATAGTTTGATTATGGCTGAGATGCAGGCTGCTGAACAGTATAGGGAACTTGACAGGGCGAGGTGTAGTTTCCTAAGTCAGAAAGCAAAAGAACATTGGGTTAATGAAGGGAATCTAACACGGCCTTTTTTCATGGGTCTCTTAAGGCCAGAAGATTGCGTAATGGAGTCTCGATGATTGAAGATGTCGAAGGTAAGGAATGCAAATCTGCTGAGGATATCCAATATGCATTCCTGTCAGTCTATCAGACTTTACTTGGGAGTAGGACAGAATCTACACCTGTGTCTAGCAAGGTTATGCAAATGGGGCCGAAGTGCACTGAAGAACATCATGCTGTGTTACAGGAGCAGGTTACTAATGAGGAAATTAAAAAAGTTCTTTTTAGTATCCCGAATGATAAAGCTCCAGGGCCGGATGGGTATACCAGCCAATTTTTTTAAGGATGCTTGGTCAGTTGTCGGGGAGGATTTCTGTGCTTCCATTAAAGATTTTTTCCAATCAGGAATGCTTCTCAAGCAGCTGAACACCACGAATTTGGTCCTCATCCCAAAAGTTGATCGTCCAAATTCGGTGCTTCAGTTCCGTCCTATAGCCTGTTGCAATACGCTGTACAAATGCATATCTAAACTCCTCTGCAACAGATTGGCTAAGGTTCTTCCGGAGATCATATCACCGGTTCAAGGTGGTTTCATTAGGGGAAGAAGTATAGTGGAAAATATCCTTATTTGTCAAGACTTGGTACGGTTATACACTAGGAAAGCTGTGTCGTCTCGATGCTTGATCAAAATGGATATGCAAAAGGCATATGACACTGTGGAGTGGGATTTCCTTGGACAGATGTTGGAACATCTTAATTTTCCTCATGATTTTCGTAATCTTCTTAATCAATGCGTACACACTGCTTCTTTCTCACTTAGTATTAATGGAGATTCCTTTGGTTTTTTCCATGGGAAGAGAGGGCTGAGACAAGGGGATCCTCTTTCCCCCCCTCCTATTTACTATATGCATGGAATATCTGACGAGATTACTTCGATACACTACCTCTAATGAAACGTTCAGTTATCATCCGATGTGTAAACCTATGAAATTGACCAGCCTGATGTTTGCCGATGATCTTTTACTCTTCAGTAAAGGAGATATTAATTCGATGATGGTACTTTTACGTACTTTTGCTTCGTTTTCAGCAGCCTCGGGGTTAAGAATCAGTCCAGGAAAGACTCACATTTATTTCAATGGAGTCAGGACTGTTGACAGGCAAGATATTTTGGCCGTCTCAGGATGTACTGAAGGCAATCTGCCATTTAAGTATCTGGGTGTCCCCATTAAGAGCTCCCGACTGACGATCACTGATTGCTTGCCTATGATTGATTCAGTTACCAAGCGAATTAGGAAGATTGGAGCGAGGAAACTTTCATACATGGGAAGATTGGTGCTGGTGCAGTCCGTGTTCAGCACGCTGCATCAGTATTGGGCGAGTATTTTTCTCATTCCCAGTGGTGTTATTAAAAAAATTGAAGACATCTGCCGTAATTTCCTATGGGAGGGGGGAACGACTTATTTTAGAGCCCTACTAGTATCGTGGGAGAAAGTTTGTGTTCCGTATGAAGAGGGTGGATTGAATCTTAGACAGAATTGTCATTGGAATAAGGCAGCGATAGGGAAAATGACGTGGTGGATTCTCAATCATCCGGATAAATTATGGGTTCAATGGGTGAATTCAGTGTATTTAAAGGGAGCTCAGTGGATGAACTACATTCCTACGATGAACTCAAGTTGGAGTTGGAGAAAGATATGTCAGGTTAAAGATGTGTTCAAAGATGGATACTCGCGTGGGGAGTGGAATGCTCAATGTCAGTATAATGTCGCGAGAGGATATAACTGGTGTCGATTAAAGCGAGAGAAAGTGGATTGGGCACGTCTGGTGTGGAGTAAATGGTCGATCCCTAAGCACAGATACGTTGCTTGGCTTCATCTACAGGATGCGCTAAGAACTCGAGACAAGCTGTACAAAATGCAGATTACTGATGAAACTGATTGCTGTTTGTGTGCGCAAATAACAGAAACAGCAGCTCACCTGTTTTGCTAATGTGAGTACAGTAAGGCTGTACTTCTGAATGTTGAAAGCTGGGTAGAATGTCGAATGCAGGTATCGCTGAATACCAATTGGAGATTACAGTTAAGAGGATCGAAGTTGAAGAGAGGGATTGTGAACGGGTTGATCAATGCGTGTGTTTACCATATATGGATGCAGCGAAATCAGAGTAGAATGGATTACATGATCACGAGACCTGATATTATTAGTGAAAGGATTAGAAAAGAACTTCAAGTGTATTTCCGAGGGATTAGGAAAGGGAATTTAAGTACAAGGGACTCTGAATATGTAACTAGAATCATAGCACACTGTATATGATTTTTTGATTTATCAATATACTTACCATTTAACAACAACATGGTAAATGTTAACGGAATAGCATCATACGCTTCACTACTAGCCATAATAAAATAAAAGAACAATAATCGACTATAGATTGTTAGGCGAGTAGTGAATAAATAAATAAGACGGAAAAGGAATAATCTTATCTGAGAGGAAAGGTTGACGTGACTTGAGGTCACTATCCTAAAGTCGATTATGCTCCGTCTACTACACACAGACTCTTTGACATTCGACCCCCAGGATTGCACAACCGCTACGATCTTTGTGTAGGCAAGACCGTAGATGAGTTACTACCAAAATCATTGCCAAAATTTCACTCAAACTATAAATTATATTACTAATATTTTTGTGAGAATAGTTTTGTGATAGTAAGAGAAGTAGATTAATGATTTTGGATGAATGAAATGGTGGGATTGTGAGGTCTATTTATAGAACCAAGTACTTGGCCTCCAAGCACTTCTCCTTGGCTATCAAACAAAATACATCAACATGAGGTCATGCAACATACATCACCATCACATCATGGTGTCCTTGATCACCAAGGAAAGTATACATCATCATGAAGTCATGGGTATGTCATACAAAATTAAGCTTCTTTTGAAGCATTTTTCCAACAGCAACGTTGAACAATAACAACAAACGACGCCCAAATACAAAATGAACATCAATAGCCATGAACGACTAGGGAGAAGAAGACAATTACCTTACTTCAACCAAGGGCAACCCCGACGACACCATTAGCGAAAACAGAGGGCAGCAAAAGGAAATGACCGCAGAAGCAATGACCGACTCGGTGAACGGACCAGAGGTTCAGATCTGGGTGCAACAAAAAGGTGCGAGAACGGAGAAGAAAATCCGGAAAAAGGAGGGGAAGAGGAGATTTGATTTTAGGCGAAAAAAAGTAGAGATGGAGAATGATGCGTGATGAAGATTAAGGGTGAATAAGATCAAACAAGACGAGAGAGTAGTGGGGATTGGGGAATTGATTGATCAACAATTGGGCTTTAGGGGGATAGGGTATAGGGAAAGTGGGAAACACACGCGGGTTTTTATTTTTAAGTTTTTAATTTTTAAGAAACCGATTGATATTGAAATGGTTTCTTATATTAAGAAACCGGTTATATTGTTCAACTAGTGTGTTATCTATAATCTTAAGAGACCGGTTAAAAAAATAAATGGACTTTTAAATTAAGAGACCATTTAAATCGTCCAATATGTGTGTTATCAATTATTTAAGAAACCAGTTGAAATAAATAAATGGTTTCCTATAATTAAGAGACCATTTAGACAATCCAACCGGTGTGTTGGTGGCGTTTCCTTTGAGCATTTATGTAGTAGTGGAGAAAGCAACAAACCAAAATCCCTCAATTCACATAATCCAAGATCTTCATCCCTAAACCCCTCAACAAAAAATCTACTCACTACTCATAATGGAAAACAACTGATGGGAGGGATTTGCCGTGGATCCCGCCGTCAAATAATATCCAACAAACCTAACTAGGGTAGCTAGGGCAAGTCGGGTCGATCCACAGGGACGAAAATGGGTTCAGACTAATGGGTGCTACGGTCTAGGACTAAGTTCGAGACAAGCTAATCTAGGATGATGGCTAAGGACTAGGCTAAGGTCTAAAACACGGAAAAGTAAGGCAAAACAAGTAACTAAAGACTAAGGGGAGCAAGAATAACAATAAGAATGAAAACTAGGGTTAGGTCGGGTTCATGGATGCAAAGAAGACAAAAAGGGGAAGAACGGGGTTACTAGCATGCTTTCGTAGCCTAGATTCTACCGATCGGGCTCTCGCTACGTAATCGGCCTAGGGGTCGTCCTCATCGGGCTCTCGCTACGTAATGAGGGAACCAAACCAACCCACCAAACACACACATACAAGAGAATATGCAAGAAAAACAAGGATTGATCGTCTCTAGTCTCACAAGCATTTCATCGAACATGTGGAGTGCAAGGTAAATGGGAAACAACAAAAACAACATCTAGTACCACCCATCTCACCCTAATCATACACAATCACAACCAATCACCCTAATAACCCTAGCAAGAATCTACTCAAACATATCTAATGCTAAAACTAACACTAACAAGAGATACCAACATAAGAACCAAAACATACATAATGAAACTAACAAGAACAATGAACAAGATGTAAATATTGAAACTTGATTAATAAAACAAAGATAAAGAGAAGAGAAAAGAGATTATACCATACTAACAAGAGGATGAAAGATTGAAACTTGCATTAATAAGAAAAACCCAAAACAATCACCCAAGGTTGTCAATCTTGGTGGAGATCTTGAAAAATTCCCTTAATACAAGGATTAAACTAAGATTAACGATTAACTAAGAACTAATCTACACTAATCTATGCTAATCTATGCTAAACTATGCTAGGGTTTAATGGGTAATCAATAACATCCCATAAGAATACAAGAGGAAGGGTATATATAGGGTTACAATGAGTAAGGAGAAGAAAAGAGTTGACGCGGGCCTGAACTGGGCTCATCCCGGTCGGGATGAGGTGGTCCCGGTCGAGATCAAGCATAACACCGGGCTGTGTTATCAATAACACCAGGCTGTGTTATTGCTCGTCCCGGTCGGGATGGGTTCTTCCCGGTCGGGACGGCCAGGTCAGTAGCCTACGCAATTGTGCACCTCATCCCGTCCGGGGACCCTTCCCGTCGGGGATGAGTCTGGTAGGCCTCCAATATGATCTTTTTGGTCCCTCCTTGGTTCCCATGGGCTTCTCACCGATTCTCGGGGCTCGGGATCGGGTCCCAAGGTCTCGGGGTCGAATCCAAGGCATCGAGTGATCGTTCCTTCACTTCGTTGGCTCCAAAAAGTGTATGTATCGAGTCGGATTCGCTCCAATTCTTCATGAATGGTCCCGGAAACCTAAAACGAACTAAAGGAAGCATAAGTAACCTAAAAACCGCTCCCAAGGAGCGCTTCCACAAGGAAAACGGGACCAAAATACAACAAATTAGGCACTACAAACTACACTTATCAACAACAAAGCATTAATAAGGGATAAAATAACTACTACATGCATAATAACTAAATCTAAGAGAAATAACAACAAAACTATAAGGAAATTACGATCTACCAAATCAACCACAAAACTATGAAAGAAATTGCGATTAACAAAATGAACTAGGAAATAATCTAGAACAACATAAATTAGGTCTAGAGAAATTAACAACACTAAGATGATCAAAATAACAATCAACAAAACAAAACATAAAGCAATCTAAAACAACATAAATAAAGATGATCAAAACAAGAGAATAATGGAAGAACAATTAAATGAATAATATTGAAAGAACAATTAAATGAATAATATTGAAAGAACAAAATTAAATCTAACTAGAGATTAGAGAGTGGAAAGAAATGTACCAACTATGTAGATCAACAATAAATATAAAGATTGCATAAATAAAGGATGAAACTTTGAAGAAGAGAATAGAGGATTTGTCACTAATCCCTTAGTAATCTCCACAAATCTTCAATAAAAACTTGAAATAATCTTCTACAAAGCTTGAAAATAAGATCTAGAGAATTGTAATTGATAGGAACTATGAAGAATTCTACTAAGTTTACTATATAAAACTACTAGAGTTGTAGAGAATTAATAAAAGTACTCTAGAATGATCTACTAAAAAAGGATGGTAAGTAGTGAGAGAATGGATGCTAATGTGGTTTCTAATGTGGTGTCTTAGGCAACAAACTAGGGTATACATATATATAGTAAAGCCTTAATGGATCCTTAACCTAATGCCCAAATCCAACTTTTTGCTCCATTAGTGAGACAATCACCCTTTAAGTCTTCATGAGGTGGAAGTTCACCTTATCGTACACGGACTAATACCGTCGGGGGAAACTTCACCCGGTGGTTTCACCCGGTGAACTTTTCCTAGTTTTGCATTTCTGAACGCCTTTACCATCGGGCGAAACTTCACCCAGTGGGTGAAAGTTTCGCCCGGTGGAGAAGCTCTCAGAATATCTTCAGGGAGGCAAATTTATCGTCGGGCGAAACTTCGCCCAATTGTTTCTCATTGGGTGAAATTTCACCCGGTCATTTTCCGGTCTCTTTTCTTGTCTCATTCTTCGTCGCTTGACTGGATGACTTTGAACTTTAAGTTTAATGCTTTGCTCTTTGGACGATATTCCCTTCTCTTGTGCTCGTGGAAGCTCAATCATGCTTTTGGTGCCAAATCCTATCAAAATTGATAGAAAAACTACCAAAAACACGTAAAATGCACAAGAGGGACGTTAATGCGAGAAATACTCAAAATAAGGCGATAATCGCACTCTAAACTCGCAAAACGGGGAGAAAACGAGTCTAAATAAGGGGAAAAACGGTCTAAATTTAGCACACAACAGTTAGTAGAGGAATTAGATGTTAATCTTGGGTGACTAGGATTTATTGTGGGTAAAGGTTGAATCTTTGTCTTGTTATGCATGCTATGTGTTTGATGAAATGCTTGTTAGAGTAGTGGCCAATGCTTCTCTTGCTTGTTTCTTCCTTCTTGTTGTATGCATAATTGGTGGTTGAATTCTCTCGTTTTGGGTAACATCTTGCATGAGTTTTCGGGTTTGTTCTTGTCGCGAGAGCGCGGACTTACCTTAGGGACTAGATGAATCCTACACCCTCGATTTCCCCATTATCCTAATACATCTATGAACCCGACCGAACCCTACTCTCCCCCCTTATTGATTTCTTCATCTTCTTAGCTATTATTCCTCTAGTTTGTTGTTTCATCTTAGTTTTAATTGAATCGTTTAGTTTATGTCATGTTTAGTTCCTTCATAGTCATAGATTTCTTCCCATTTCATTGCCTTAGTTTGTTTATCGTTGTTTCTTAGCCTACTGATCGTGTTAGTAATCAACTCTCGATAATTCATGTCTATTGTTTCCTTGTGACCTAGTCTAGTCTTTAAGTGGAACTCTAGTCTAAACCCCCATTTTACGTCCTTGTGGTTCGACCCGACTTGCCCTTGCTATCTAGCTTAGGCTCGTTGGTTTATTGGTGCCAGGTTCCACGACAAATCCCTCCATCAATTTGGCGCCGTTGGGACGGTGTATGTTTAGACTTTGTTTGCTTATTTTCTTGACTTAGTTACCGTTTTTTGTTTGTTGTTCTTTCTTTGTCTTTTGTTGTGTGCGTTTATTGTCTCTACCTAGTGCCCATAAAGCCCTAGGTGTTCTCACGTTTGTTCCAACTGTGTAGTGTATGAGGGGAGATGACTCCTTACTCTTCAATTCAGAGCCGAAAAGACTCTTTGGAGCCTTTCGCCAACAGACGATTGCTCGAGTTAGGAATTCTCAAACGGGTACTAACACCAACATCGTGGAGCGAGCTCAAGGACTTGACTTAAACGAAGCATCTCAAGAGACCACCGAAGGGACCTTCTTGAATCCCTTTGGCACATTATTCGAATCACCTCCTACATCTCTTTCAACATCTCAATCAAGTTCTACACCGTCCTCTCCCTTACATCCGAATATGCCTAAGTTTTCATCACACTCTACTTTCACCGAGGATGTCTTGCCGGGACCGAACACTCTACCGGCCGCTTATGCCGGAAATTTTGTGGCCAAGACACAATTTATTCAACTAGTAGAGAAAAATCAATTTAGTAGCTTGCCCACCGAAGACCCGTAGCAACATATGGAGACTTTCTCCGATTATTGTGATGCTATTTCTCAACCCGGGATTACTCAAGATCAAATTCGATGGGTTCTTTTCCCGTTTTATCTTATTGGAAAAGCTAAGTAATGGTTTAAGAGTCTCGATAAGGCGGCCATGGGAATTGATACATGGAAGAAGCTTTCATTAGCCTTCTACCAAAAGTTCTACCCTCCCGAGAAGACACACTTGCTAAGAGCCTCCATCACCGGTTTTCAACAATGGGATGAGGAGAGTCTCTACGAATCGTGGGAAAGGTTTAAGGTCTTGGTCCGTTCTTGCCCCCATCATGGGTTGTTCCAATGGTTTCTTGTCCAACAATTTTGGAATGGTTTATATGAAGATTCTAGGGCTATACTCAACATGGGTTCCAATGGTAGGTTTACCGAGGTTGAGGATGACCAAACTTGGGCTAGGATTGAAGAAATGTCGGTCCACAATTCCCAATATAGTAGGCCTAGGAAGGCGAATAGAAGGGAAAGGCATGAGATTGATGCAATTACACAACTTAGTGTCGATCTTGGGGCACAATTGAAGACCCACATGGATGTCATCGATAAGAAGCTCCAAGGTCACTTTAATCATACTTAAGTCACAAGTTCTTCCCACCAACAATCTATCCATCAAGTTAATGCTATGGGAGTGCTTTCTCCAACTTCTTATTATGGGATATATGAAATTTGTGGGACATATGGGCATGAGCCTCAACATTGTCGAAGTAGTATTGAGCAAGTTAATGCCTTTCAAGCATACAAACAAGGTACTCCATACTCCTCCTACAAGGCTCAAAATGTGCAAAATCCTCATATGTTCCAAGCTTCTCAACAAGCTCAACGACAACATCGTCCATCATATGTTGCTCCTCCCTTAAGGGACAATCAAGGCTACCAAAGTTACCAAGGCAATCAAAGGCCTTTTAACAACTTCCAACAACAAAATGCTTATCAAAACCAAGGTGCCTATAACAATCAACAAGGGTTCAACAATCAAGGGAACTTCAATAATCAAGGTCGACATGGTTTCCAAGGAAACCAACACTCTCAAGGGTTTCAAAAAAACAACCAAGGATACGAAAATCACAATCAAGCTAAGGTGGCCTAAATCAAGGCAATTCTCAAGGGTTCCAAGGGAACTTTCAAAGTCAACAAGGGTTCCAAAATGCTCAACAAGACAACAAGCCAAGGAGTCGATCTCCAACTCATGACTATGGCTTTCCCCTAGCCATCACTAATATTCCTCAGAACCAATAATCTCCAACACCCGATTTTGATATGCAAAAGACGATGTTAGACATGCAAAGAAGTCAATTGGAGATGCAAAGAAATCAACAAGAATTCTATGCTCAACTTCAAAAGGAAAACAAGGCAAGAGATACACATGTTAAGATGTTTGAGACTCAAATATCTCAAGTAGCTTCGGGTAGTTCTTCAAGGCAAAAAAGCCAACTACGTCCTCAAGGGGTAACATTGAAAATTGAAACCGTGAACGCCATCACCTTGAGGAGTGGTGCATCCTACGATTCTCCCTTGTTTCCTAATGAACAAAAAGCTATGAAGGAAGTGGAATCCTCATCTCAAGACTATGAAAATCCGGGGAAGCTCATGGAGGAGCAAGTCTTATGGGAAGTTGAAAAACTGATAAGTGTGTTATGTAGTGCTTATTTCTTGTGTTTGGTCCCGGTTTCTCTTGTGGAATCGCTCTTTGGAGCGGTTTTGATGCTACTTACGCTTCTTCTAGCTTGTTTTAGGTTCCTAAGGCCTATCTTGGAGAAATGGAACGATTCTAACTCGTTTCCGACGCATATGGAGCCAACGAAGAGAAGCGACGATGACTCGGTAGCTTAGACTCGATTCCGAGTCCCTTGGAGCCCATTCCCGAGCACCGAGAGTCGATAAGAATCCTAGGAAGAGCAAGTAGGGACCTATGTGATCATATTTGAAGCCTACATGACCCATCCCGGTCGGGATCACATCCATCACGACCGGGACGAGAAGCAAGAACAAACAGCAGCCTCTGACAGGCCTTCCCGTCCGGGATCATGGTCTTCCCGGTCGGGACCACCCCATCCCGGTCGGGATGGTGACCTTCCTGGCCGTGAAGGGCCCAGCTCTGGCCTTCTTCGCTTTTCCGCCTCCCTTATTCATTAGAACCCTATATATACCCCCCTCTTGTATTGTTTTAAGAACCCTACATTAGAGTAAACCCTAAATAGAGATCCTTCATCATTAGCTTAGTTTCTCATTAATCTTTCCTTAATCTTTTGTTAATCTTAGTTTAATCTTAGCAATTACTCTTGTATTATTGGAATTCTTGAAGATTTCTATCAAGATTGACAACCTTGGTGGATTTATTTTGGGTTTTCTCTATATATTCAAGTTTCCATCTTTTCATATCCTTTGTAGTTTGGTATAATCTTTCTCTTCTCTTTTCTCTTAATCTTTCATTGTTATTCAAGTTATAATCTTTATCTTTTGTTTATTGTATTGTTCATCTTTGTTGTTCTTCATTATGAATGTTTTAGTTCTTATATTGATGTTGTCTCTTGTTTGTGTTAGTTTTA
The DNA here is from genome assembly GCA_958450325.1 of Agrostemma githago. Lineage (NCBI taxonomy): Eukaryota > Viridiplantae > Streptophyta > Magnoliopsida > Caryophyllales > Caryophyllaceae > Agrostemma > Agrostemma githago. Next base: position 42,874,325 of record OY288245.1, read on the forward strand.
GTTTGAATATGAGCGAGTAGATTCTTGTGGGGTTAGTAGGGGGATTAGGTGTTGATTATGGGTAATTAGGGATTGATTGTGGGTAAAGGTTGAATCTTTGTTGCTAGTCACTTGTCTTGCATGCCATGTGTTTGATGAAATGCTTGTTAGAGTAGTAGTGGCCAATGCTTCTCTTGCTTGTTTCCTCCTTCTCATTGTATGGTTGATTGGTGGTTGAATCCTCTTGTATTGGGTAGCATCTTGCATGAATATTCGGGTTTGTCTTTGACGCGAGAGCGCGGATTTACCTTAGTGACAAAGTGAAACCTACACCCTCGATTTCCCTACTAGCCTTATACACCTATGAACCCGACCTAACCCTACTCTTTCCTTATTTGATTTCTTCATCATCTTAGTAATTGTTCCTCTAGTTTGTTGTTTCATTTTAGTTCTAGTCCAAACAATTGAATGAATAATATTGAAAGAACAAAATTAAATCTAACTAGAGATTAGAGAGTGGAAATAAATGTACCAACTATGTAGATCAACAATAAAGATAAAGATTGCATAAATAAAGGATGAAGCTTTGATGAAGAGAATAGAGAATTTGTCACTAATCCCTTAGTAATCTCCACAAATCTTCAATAAAAACTTGAAATAATCTTCTACAAAGCTTGAAAATAAGATCTAGAGAATTGTAATTGATAGGAACTATGAAGAATTCTACTAAGTTTACTATAGAAAACTACTAGAGTTGTAGAGAATTAACAAAACAACTCTAGAATGATCTACTAAAAATGGATGGTAAGTAGTGAGAGAATGGATGGTAATGTGGTTTCTAATGTGGTGTCTTAGGCAACAAACTAGGGTATATATATATATATATATATATATATATATATATATATATATATATATATATATATATATATATATATATATATATATATATATATATATATATATAGTAGAGCCTTAATGGAGCGTTAACCTAAAGCCCAAATCAAACTTTTTGCTCCATTAGTGAGACAATCACCCTTTAAGTCTTCATGAAGTGGAACTTCACCCTATCGTACACGGACTAATACCGCCGGGTGAAACATCACTCGGTGGTTTCACCCGGTGAACTTTTCCCAGTTTTGCAATTTTGGACGCCGCCTTTACCGTCGGGCGAAACTTTACCCGGTGGGTGAAAGTGTTGCCCGGTCATTTTGCCCGGTGGAGAAGCTCTCAGAAAATCTTTGGGGAGGCAAATTTACCATCGGGCAAAACTTCGCCCGGTGGTTTCTCATCGGGTGAAATTTCACCCGGTCATTTTCCGGCCTCTTTTCTTGTCTCATTCTTCGTCGTTTGATTGGATGGCTTTGAACTTTAAGTTTAATGCTTTGCTCTTTGGACGGTATTCTCTTCTCTTGTGCTCGTGGAAGCTCAATCATGCTTTTGGTGCCAAATCCTATCAAAATTGATTGAAAAACTACCAAAAACACGTAAAACGCACAAAAGGGACGCTAATGCGAGAAATACTCAAAATAAGGCGATAATCGCACTCTAAACTCGCAAAACGGGGAGAAAATGGGTCTAAATGAGGGGAAAAATGGTCTAAATATAGCACACAACAATTCCTCCACACTAAACCGTTGCTCGTCCTCGAGCAAGGACCTAAAACGAAATTACAAACTACTACTACTAGCTAGACTATGCTAAACCGATACGGGGCAATTAACGGGCCCGCTCCGTCCCTTCAACTCACATCGGAATACCCATGAGGTAGAGTACTCCCATGCAAGGCAAGTTGGGGCTTGCTCAAAATAGTGGATGCGACTAGACACACAAAATCATATAACACGAAAGAATAGACGCATCCAAGGCAAAAATAAAACACCGAATCCCTCATCGAGATGGAGGGGAAGACACCGATTACTTACCTAAAACAATCATAAACTTTCAAGATAAATCACCCATGTAGACAAGGACCAAAGCCTAATACTATGACAATTAAGCAATGAAGATGTTGATAACTTAGCCAGGTCCTCCTAATCTTCTAAAGGGGTACGACGGGGCGTTAAACGGAGTGGAAAAAGCGAACCATTGATTTGTTTGACACTGTAGGTAGGTGCAATCCCGCTCTCTTTGGCTAAGCCAAGAGGGTCGTTCCAAACTCAAAATTCCTAAATTAGCTCAAACAAAAAGGTGGAGTGTTTATAATTATTGGGATAGATCGACTTATCACCGCTATCTTCCTACCTCAGGACTCAGTCCAATAGTAGGCACTTCACGGCGACGAATCGATCAAAGGCTTTTTTTTCAAGGAGACGTTTGTGATGATATGATTTCATTTGAAGCTTCTTTTCTCTCCCTTGTTTTTCATAATTTTGTGCCCTTTTCTCTTGCTTTGGTTTTCCCTTTTTGGCTTTTTAATGTGGTTCGAAACCAAGCTTGGAGGTTATTTTTGTGTAAACTTATTGTGGTGATGTATAGGTGGAGGAAAAATAGGTAATCGAGAACGCGTGCCATTCCCGGATAACCCACAAAAAGGCGGAAGTAATTTGGACTAAAGGTGCAATGGTCATTCGAGCAAGGTCACCTAGAAAACGGGATGCGGAAACCAAGGCCTAACTTCTCCATGGGTGGTTAAGGTGGTCAAATGCAAACCCCGAAGTAAACCTCTAGTAGAAAAGGTGGACTCAAGCTAAAGGATCAACAAGTTCATTGCCTTAGAGTCATTCTACTAGATTAAAGTCCAAAATCTAATACAATGTAATGTAAACTCTCGTAATAAGTTTGTAATCGGGTTTTCGAATTTTTTTTAATCCTAGACACACTATACAACACTACTAGAATAACCTCAAAATGAATAATTAATAGGAAACCATTTAAGTATAATCAATGATTTCTTTGGTTAAAGAAATCAATCATCCTAAATAATTGGTCTCTTATATAATAACAAAGACACCATTTTTTGGATAAACGATTTCTTACCCATACAAGTTAATATCAAAGACACCATTTTTCAAAAAATGATTTGTTAATAATACAATCCTATGACAAAGACACCATTTCTTAAATAAATGATTTCTAACCTTTTTTTTAATTGCCTTCTATTTTTCGTACTGTAAACGACATCACAACTTGACCATTTTTTTTATTTTTCATTTCTTAATTCATAGCACACCTTCATTCCTCCAACTTCAACTCATCGCACACCTTCACCATTACATACACCTCCACTCCCAAAAATTCCTCATCGCACACCCTCAACGCCGCCGTCCATCTGGAACCATCAGCGTCGTCCATCCTTCCACTTCTACTTGGGTATAATAATCAAATTCTCTTCTAATTTGTTTCCCTAATTTGCAATCTTGAAACAACTCAATCAAATTTTGGGTTGCATTTCTTCTAATTTGTTTGTATAATTATCAATTTAAGGTCAACTTAGTTCTTAATTAACCCTCCATCATCGGTGGTTTAGTATCATTTTTGGTTTTTCACCTCTTTTTATGAATTAGTATCAATTTGTTTAGGGCTTAGAGTAACCTTCTTTGTTCGGTCGTATTGCTCTCTTTACTGATGTTGATGGTCCGTTATTCACAGGTGTTACTGCTGCTGTTTTGTCGTTGTGTGCTGATAATTCGTTTGTGACTGGTTTCTTCCGATCCAAAACAATACGTTTTTAGGGGTTTTTTATGGCTCTATTTGATTAAAATGTATAATTTGTGTTTCATTGGTTTGATGTTTTTATTTTCGTTATTGTTAATTTGTAGATGTTTTCCCCCGATTTTGACTGATAATTCTGCTTTGTTTTTGTTGGTATGCTGATACTCATGATTTGATGATTGTTTTGGTTCAGACATGATCTATTATTCTTTTTTTTGTGTAATTATCTTTTGTGAAATTTATGTATTTGTCTTTGTGTTAGTCTATTAATTCAGGTAGGGTTTTAGTTTCTTATATGTACAATTGTACATGTCCTATGGATGAAACGATTGATCAACTTTGATACTTTTTATGTGTGTCACTGTTGTACTGGAGATTGTTTTGAATTGCCCTTTTGTGGAGATTGGGTAATTGTTTCCTTCTGTGGAGATTAGTCAATTGTTTCGTTTTGGAATGTATGGTTTTATAGGGCGTAGTTGAGATCATGTGACTCACAGGTTTGAAACTATGTGTATTATACTCAACTTTGGATGTTGGTTCTTATGGGATAGCTTCTTGTCTGGTAAGTAATGTTTTGCTCGGATATCAATTGAAATCTTTGATGGATGGTTAATGTGTTGACTAATGATGAGAGTATGTTTGGCAACGCAGAAGAAGAGGAAGAAGCAGAAGAAGAATGGAAGTGGCGACTAATGATTCATTATCATGTTGCTTGTTTGACTGTATGATCAATACTGGCCTACAATGCCTCGTTTTGTTAGACATTTGTGAAATCGTTATCACCGTGATTCTTAATATTTATCTTGACGGGATTATTGCAGTTCTGAGTAGTTTTGTTTTTGTTCACTTATTTTGACCTATTTTTTAGTGGAAAGTATTTTAGTATTTGTAACCGCGCACGCTTTCTGAATTCTTACACATGCCTCGTGTATTTTGGTATATAGGTTTTGGACAACTTCTGGGGCAACGTTTAAAACACGTCGGTGAAAGCTGAATAAAGTAGTTTGCCAAGCAACACTTTTGCCCTTGGCTGGACTAAAATGCTTGAGTTTGACCGAAAATGTTACTTCTATTCTTTCAATTGATGAGATGTTGCTCCTTGTTGGTCAAGGAGCTATTGGACTTTCTTATATTATTTTTCATTATTCTTGTTTGTTGGATGAGTTTTTGTAGAAAGAAGATTGTTGTGGAGTATGTGAAGGAGAATAATGAGGAACGTAGACAACAATCATGATAAGGATCTCGCTCTCGCAAAAACAAAACGGAACACACGAAAAAGAAAAGGCAAATAAAAAAAACACAAGTAAAGTCATGAAATCCATACTCCATCGTCATTTAAGCACACAATCGACCACAACACCCAAAATGCTCAACTTCGAGAGCCTCCAAATAGCAACAACCTAACTCCTCTACAAAAGTAAAGAAGAAAGTGAAGAGGAAAGAAGTTACCAAGCGGGTTGCTTCCATATTCTCTTCAAAATGTGCTATCAAGGTGGTGGTTACCTGTAAGAGTAGAGAACAAGACCATACAATGGACACGAAACATAACGAGAAACGAGAAAAGAAAGGGAAAAGAAAAGAAAAATATTTTTGATTTTTGGGATTTTTCAAATTTTTATGGATTTTGAAAAGATTTTTGAGAAAATAGAAGATAGTAGATCCCTCCCCTACACTAAAAGTGTACATTGTCCTCAATGGACAAGTAGGGGAAGATCGAAAAAGACGGAAAAGAAAAATAAGAAAATCTTTTTGGAGTTTTATAATTTTTCGAATGTTTTTGGATTTTTATAATTTTTTTGGAAAAGAGAGGAAATAACGAAAAGAAAGTGATAAAAGGAGTGGCGAGCCTAGGTGCAATCACATCACCTAGACCCTAGCCAAGGGGCTAAGAAAATGAAAATAAAGTAAAAGAAAAGAAATAAAAACGAATGGGTGAAAAATTGGGCGTAGGTGTAGTCACGTCACCTAGCCCGGATTAAGAAAAATTTGAGAAAGATGATTAAAATTTGGATTTTTCAAAAGATCAATGGCGTAATCACGTCGCCTAAAGACCGGGAGCAATACCAAGGCCGCTTCGACCGCAACAATCGAATAATGGGACAGTGGGACAGCTTGCAAATTTGATTAGAGGTAAAACTATCACAATGATCATGATAGTGATGAGGGAACAAGGAACAAGGAACGAAATTAATCCAAGGACATGCAATATAGATGATTAAAGACTCACCGACACAATCCGCACACATATATACAACACACAACACACCACACTACCTACCGACTCCAGGGAAAGGGTCTAGTCTGAAGGGTCGTCCCCCTAGGACGAACTAGGAGACCCGGGGTAGAATGGGATGCCCTCGGAGGATGATTGAGGAGAAAACTCCTCCGGACCGTCGCTAAGCGAGAGGGCATAGTCGGGTTCAATCTCAGAAAGGTCATAGATCATACGACCCTTGGGCAAAGTATAGTGCGCATACTCCCAAACTCCCCTTCCTCCCGACTCAGTCTTGGTCCGTCGGAATTCACCGGGTCCCAAAGGTAGGTCCCAATTGTGGTGAATAAAGATAGTGGTTCGGTGTATGTTGGGAACGATTAAAGCTCTTCCATGGCTAATGTGGACGAGGCGTTGATGGGGTACACGAAAAATCCAAGTCGGGTAATAAGCCTCGTCAAGTCAAATGGAATTATCAAGTGGGGTAAGGTGGTTGGTCGAATAACCCAATTTTTTTGCAAGTACAGTCACGAGACTTCCACAATCTATAAAGGGGCGTTGGGTGAAAATAATACGGTGGAAGTGTAACGCCACAAGAATTGGTAGGTCCAAAGAAGTAGGGTTACCGAGCAAAGAGTCACAAATTAATTGCAAGACACACACATCAAGATTAAAGATAATATCGGTCGAGGGTAACAAGTAGTGGGAGAGCATCTCATAGAAGTAACGAATTGCGGGGTTACAAATTTCAGAAGCAAAAGATGAATTAGGCTCGTAACCCCTTCTACAACGTGTTATGCGTTTCCAAAGGTCTCTCCTAGACACACTAGCTTGTAAATTGCTCGAGGGTTCACTTATTCCGGTACCCGATGAGGGTAGGCCTAGCATAAGGCCGAACTCCGAAATAGTCAAACGATGGGGTTTACCGAATAGTCTAAACTTAACGGCTCTTGGTGTGGTCGGATTGTCAATGGTAAAAGTTCCAAGGAACTCACAGGTCAAGTCTTTATAAGTGTGAGTATAAGAGCTCGCTAGTTCCAGTTCTAGACATAAGTTTCTTAATATCATCAACTATTCCTAACTCGGTCATTGTGTTGGGACAAGGCCACCTAGTAATCTGAAAGATCTTTTCAGAGAAGGTCCGAGACAAAGTAGTATTAAGACAAGGCATATTCAAAGGCTTAGAAGACTTAGAAGATTTGGAAGATTTAGAGGTACTGGAAGTCGAAGCCATACCTTGTTTGCGAGCGGCTCGTTGAGCTCTTGTCTCCATAATGATATACTTGCAAGAATAATCCCAAAGAAAAACTAGCTTCACCTCTTCAAAGACCCAAAGATAAAATCACCAAGTATGGAGAGGGAATGAAGGTATAAATGTGGTTGGGTTAATGAAGATGGTGGGTTGATTTTATGAAGAGTGATAAGGTGGAATGAAAAGTGAGGTAAAAGTGATATAAATATGGGTGGTTGAGAGGGAAATAAAAGTCTTAAAGTGGATTGTAGATATTTGGTATTTATGTTTTGGAGGGAAAGTTATGTGGGATATTTGGAAAGGAGAGAATTGATAGTGTGGTGAGTGGATAAGGTACATAGGTGATCCGACCAAAGTCGTCGGGTGAAGTTTCACCCAGTCAGGCACCATCGGGTGAAATTTCATCCAACGGTTTTTCGTCGTGAAAATCATTTCTGCAAAATTTTTCCACCGGGTGCAGTTTCACCCGGTGAGATTCTCATCGTGGTAACTCGTCAATTCTGGCAGATTCGGCAATTCTGGGATTTTTTCATAGGGCGAAGTTTCGCCCGACGAAAAATTTCAGCAAATCCCTTGGCGTGGCAAAAATCTCGTCGGGTGAAATTTCACCTGACGGAAAACCGTCGATAATCTCACCGGGCAAAGTTTCGCCCGGCGGTCTTGTAAACTTCGTTTTTCCGCCTTGCCATTTCATGGCTCTTCAATAATCACCTAGAGTGGCAAATAACGACTCGACTCACATTACATAATCAATTTCTCTCACAAACATGCTTGTGGTCTTCAAATTAAGCTCCATAACTCCTCCAAAAGCTTGATCTTCATCCAAATAAAATTGCTCCATGATGAAATCCAAGCTCATCCATTCTTCTCAAGCTAACAAAGCTAACAAATACAAAGAAATATGATACATATATACAAGGTGGTTGTTGACGGTACCACCAAACCTACATCAATTTCAAGAGAAAGGGTTAAACAACGCTCACCAATGGGAGCTCGCCAAGTTTCACGGTAACAAAGGTCTCACGAACTTGACCGGGATGATAAATCTTCAAGCGTTGGCCATTAACCATAAATTTCCCGGTTTCCGGGCTAGAAATTTCTATCGATCCATATGGTTGCACCTTGGTCACTTCGAATGGACCCGACCATTTTGATTTCAACTTACCGGGGAAAAGCTTAAAACGAGAGTTGAAGAGTAATACCTTATCACCTACGGAGAAGTCCTTACGAAGTATCTTAGAGTCGTGCCATTTGCGAGTTCGTTCTTTGTAGATCTTCGAATTTTCGTAGGCTTCGAGTCTTAGTTCTTTCAATTCTTGTAGTTGGAGAAGGCGATTATTTCCAACAACATTCTCATCAAAGTTTAGCTCCTTGATTGCCCATTTGGCTTTGTGTTCTAATTCCACCGGTAAATGACAAGCTTTACCATACACAAGACGATAAGGAGTGGTTCCAATCGGCGCTTTGTAAGCCGTTCTCAATGCCCAAAGGGCGTCATTCAATTTTAATGACCAATCCTTTCGGTGTGTATTCACAACGTTTTCCAAAATTCCTTTGATTTGACGGTTGGAGATCTCGGCTTGCCCATTTGATTGTGGGTGGTAGGCTAATGACATATTGTGGGTGATGCCATACTTCCTAAGAAGGTGTTCAAAGGTATCTTTCCTAAAATGAGAGCCTCCATCACTAATTATGGCTCTAGGCATATCGAATCTCGGGAAGATTACATTCTTGAAAAGCTTGATTACAACCTTGGAATCATTGGTAGGAGAAGCTACGGCCTCGATCCATTTTGAGACCTAATCAACCACGACTAGGATGTATTTGTTACCAAAAGAGGATGTGAACGGACCCATGAAATCAATACCCCATACATCAAACAATTCAATTTCTAAAATGGGTTGAAGGGGCATCTCATTTCTTCTTGTTATATTGCCACTTCTTTGGCAAGCATCACATGGAAGCTCTAATGTCCTTGAACATGGAAGGCCACCAAAACCCGCTTTGGAGAACCTTGGCAATTGTCTTTTGGTTGGCCAAGTGTCCACCATAAGATGTCAAGTGAAGGTGCTTCACTATATTATATCCTTCGTCGGTCGTAACACATCATCGGTAAATTCCATCTATGCAACGACGGAACAAATATGGCTTATCCCAATAATAGCGTCGGGCTTCATAACGTAGTTTCTTCCTCTCTTGTTTGGAATAATCGTCCGGAATATAATGAGATACTAAGAAATTGACGATATTGGCATACCAAGGTGTAATAGTTTCAATGGCCATCAAGGCCTCATCTCTCATAGCTTCATTGATGGGTATACCTTCATCTTCGATGTTGCTTCCACTAACCGCTAGTCTACTAAGATGATCCGCTACCAAGTTCTCCGATCCGGCTTTGTGTCTAATCTCAATATCAAATTCTTGTAAAAGGAGGACCCACCGAAAGAGTCGGGACTTTGTCTCCTATTTTGGACATGATGTAACGAATCGCCGCATGATCGGTATGAATAATGACTTTGGAATCGGTAACATAAGTTCGGAATTTCTCCATGGCATAGACAACGGCAAGCATCTCTTTCTCGGTTGTTGTATATCTCGATTGGGCTTCATCTAGTGTTTGCTTGCATGGTATATCACATGTAGCTTCTTATCTACCCGTTGTCCTAGAAAGACACCAACGGCAAAGTCGGAGGCATCACACATGATCTCAAATGGAAGATTCCAATCGGGGGCTTTGATAATTGGTGCGGTGGTGAGAGCGGTCTTTATCCTACAAAAGGCCTCAAGACACGAGTCATCAAATAGAAAAGATGCATCTTTCATAAGCAAAGAAGTTAAAGGCTTGGCAATCTTAGAAAAATCTTTAATAAATCGACTATAAAAGCCAGCGTGACCTAGAAAACTCCTCACCCCTTTGTCATTTGTAGGTGGTGGCAAGTTTTCAATCACAGAAAATTTAGCCTTATCAACTTCAACTCCTCTATTAGAAATGATATGACCTAGGACAACACCTTGTTTAACCATAAAATGACATTTCTCCCAATTAAAAACAAGTCTATACTCTTCACATCGAGCTAACACTTGATCAAGATTTTCAAGGCAAGAATCAAAAGATGTACCATGGACACTAAAGTCATCCACAAAACTTCCACGGATTTTGTCAATAAAATCGGAAAAAATAGCCATCATACATCTTTGAAACTTCCCGGCACATTACACAATCCAAATGGCATCCTTCTATAAGCATAGGTGCCATATGGACATGTGAAAGTGGTCTTCTCTTGGTCATCGGGGTGAATGGGAATTTGAAGAAATCCGGAATGACCATCGAGGAAACAGAAATAAGAATGATGCGTCAATCGTTCAAGCATTTGATCGATAAAAATTCGCGACATAACTAGGAAGCCGTTTCAAATACCACACGTGGGTTACGGGGCATGCCGATTTAATATAGCCCATTTGATACCTACGTATTCGAGAATCAACAAATTCGACTCCGCATTGTTCACAAAATTTTGGGTCTTCTTTTTCATTTCTGATTACTCGATAATTTCTCCAAGCACAAATTCCGCTTTTTATCGGCCCAAAAATTCTTTCAGGAAGGGGGAATTGGTCTTTTATGGTGACCGTGTTCAATTTTCAATAGTCTATACACATGCACCAACCGGTAATAGTCCTCGTAGAAATTCTCACCCTTTTCTCCTTTAACAACCGTCATTCCTCCCCTTTTCGGCACAACTTGTACGGAGCTAACCCATTTACTTCCGGTTATTGGGTATATAATGTTAGTCTCATACAACTTGAGGACTTCCTTCATGACAACCTCTTTCATGGTGGGGTTCAACCTACGTTGACCCTCAACCGAAGGACGGTGGTCATCATCAAGGATGATCCTATGCATACAAACATTTGGGCTTACGCCTTGGAGGTCGGCAATGCTATACCCGATGACCTTTTTGTGTTTTCTCAAAAACTATCAAAAGTTTTTCCAATTGAGGTCTATCAAGTGTGGCATTGACGATAACGGGATAATTAGTTCCTTTAAGAAAAACATATTTGAGGAAGAGGGGAGTGGCTTAAGTTCAAGATTAGGAGGAGAGGATACCATACTCTTACCCACCAGTAGTGGTTCTACCTTTTCTTCATGCATGATCTCATCTTTAAGAGGTGGAGAGTCAAATGGTTCCTCTTCTTGCTTATCATCATCTATCAAGCCATACTCAACCAAACTATCAGTAACTTCAATGGAATACATTTGTTCAATCATTGGTTGTTTAAGAGCTTGAGAAAGGGAAAACTCTACCGACTCGTTCCCTATGTTAAATGACAATTTTCCATTCTTAACATCAAATATAGTACCACCGGTAGCCATGAAAGGTCGACAAAGAATAATGGGGGTAATAGTGTCTTCGGGCATATCCATGACAACAAAATCGGAGGGGATGAAAAACTTACCAACTTGAACGGGTACATCCTCAAGTATCCCAAGTGGGTACTTGACGGACCTATCCACAAGTTGAATCGACATACTAGTGGGTCTCATCTCCCCCACACTAAGTATCTTAGCAATAATGGAATAGGGTAACAAATTAACACTAGTCCCTAGGTCACATAAAGCTCGATTAACAACAACATTTACAACCCGAAAAGGGATGGAAAAACTACCGGGATCCTCTAGTTTCTTTGGCATTTGATTCATAAGAATGACACTACATTGTGCCATGAGAGAGACACATTCTTTATCCTCTATGGTTCTTCTTTTAATCAAGACATCTTTCAAAAACTTAGAATAGAGGGGCATTTGAGAAATTACCTCGGTGAAGGGTAAAACTATCTCCACTTTCTTCAACATATCCACGAAACGGCTAAATTCGGCATTCTCCTTATGTGGCTTAGCTCGTTCAGGAAAAGGCAATGGTGGGACAAAAGCGGGAGGTGGTGGAACATTAGATTCTTCTTCTTCTTCCTCTTCTGCTAATCGCTCCACCTCTTTTCTTTTTGCTTCTTCCGCCTGTTTTTTCTTTCTTTTAAGTTCTCTTTGTTCATTCTCCACATTTTGAAGAATATCAAACTCCGCTTGTATTCCTCGGTTTTGTTTGGGGGAAGTGGGAGATGATGCTTGTGGTGCACTTTGTTGATTCACTTTGGTTCTGGTGCTTTTGGTGTTCAAGTTCAAGTTCTTATACGGGTCCTCAAGTTCCTTGCCACCTCTCAAAATGACGGCATTTTCTTGGTGAGAAGGGTCTCTTGGATTTTGGGGTTGCCCGGGCAAACCGTGGGGTGGATGAATTGGGGCGACTAAGGCTTTTGTTGCTTCTTGTGATTCCCAAACCTTTAGCCTTGCTTTGGTATCTTGATTCTCACTCCATAGTTGCCCAACGGCTCTTTGTAAATCACTAATGTTATCCCATTGAACTCCTCCTTGACCATATTGAAAATTGCTTGATTGACCATAAGATTGAAAGGGTTGATTAAATGGTTGTTGATTGTAACCTTGATTTCCTTGAAAATTGCCTTGGAACCCTTGATTGTATCCAAGATTAAAGTTATTACCATGTTGATTTTGGTAATTGTTGTAATTGTTGGGAACATGGAAGTGGCTACCTTGTTGATTGAAGTTGCTCCTTTGATGAGGAGGCAAGTATGAGGGCATCTTTGGAGGACCTTGATTAAAGGGCTTTTGTGGACTTTGATTAAATGGCCTTGGTTGACTCCCTTGGGCACGTGGCATCGGATTTTGAACATTTTGATTTCCATAAGAAAAGTTGGGATGAAACCTTGTGCCGACATTGTAAGTATTAGAAAAGGTCTTTGCCCATACACTTGTATAGCTTGGACTTCATTTTGCTCTTCAAAATAAGTTTCTTCATTAGGAATGCAAGAGCTAGCACAGTACTACAAAAATATCATAAGAGACCGGTTGAAAATGGCCTAAGAAACCGGTTTACAACCGGTCTCCATCTCACAGGTGTCTTAAGCCTAAGAGACTGGTGGAAAAAAGTGGTCTCTTCGGTGAAATTAAAAGACCATTTATTACCAAAAACTGGTCTCTTTGTTCTATAATTAATACACTTGTGGTTGATTGTAACCGGTCTCTTGGAACGTTTTAGGAGACCAGTTTTAGAAGGAACCCGATCTCTTTGAGTAGTTTAAGAGACCACTTTTACAAAAGGACCGGTCTCTTAAGATGTTCATGAAAATAAAAAAAAATTACAAATCGATAATAAAACAAATAATTTTTATTAATTACAATTAATCAAAAAGACATTTATTAAAAAAATAAACAGTATAAGAAGTAACTATAAGATATTAAACTTACATAATCGTTCTTATTCTTATTACAGTAAAAGAAATATAACATACCCCTGTTACATAAGTTGAGTAAAACAAAAAAAAAATGCAGCGGTAATATTGGCACAAAAATTGGCGTTAGTCCTTGAGCTTATACTTAGAGAAGATAAAGGTTTGATTTCTTGTTCTCTTTTTCATCCGATCAACCACAACTTCCTTGCACAACACTGCACACATATTAACTAATAACTGATGACACATATGTCATGGACATTTCAAGGCGATGAAGTTTACATAGCTGATGTGTTTTTGGTACCACCAAGGTCAATAGTGATGAGCTAGTTCCACATTGATTTGTCTAAATATCCAACCCTAAATAAAGTGTATAAATCATGTAGGAGTTTACCTGAATACCGAGCTTCTCCTCTACCTGAAATGCAATCTAATGATAAATAATACTTCGTATGAATCACTATTTTTTACCCCATTCCATTAAAATATTACTCACAAATATTTATGAAATGAGGCGAAAAATTGTGCCTGTAGAAAGTATTATACAGAGCTCAACTTTGTCCATAAAACATAGTATACCGAGTATTATTATACATGTGAAAACAAACTGTTACACAAACTTGATTCCAGAAAACAAACTTTATCACATGCACAACTGTTACACAAAAAACAAAAAACTACTAGCAATGCAAATAAAGGATACATGGAAAAGGAAAAATATAAGCAAAGGGAAAGTATCTCATGGTGAGCATCAAGTTCAACCCATTCATTCATAGTGACACAGTTATGAGACAACATACAGATTAGCTAGCATACACAAATAAAGGATATGTGGGAAAGAAATCATAACCAGCGGGAAGTGTCTTATGATAAGCACTTACCCATTCATTTCACTTGCTTGGTCCTTACTCCCGCGGGAACAAAAGATCCTCTTATCGGTTTACTTTATGAATATAAGAGGTACATGAGTTAACAACCAGAATTGTACGATAAGTCGATCATTTCCATATTATGAATCAACAGACTATTGACCTCCTTTATCACCATCTCCTCATGAAACAGTTGTAATGCTAAACTTAACAGCATGACCTCAAGCACGTAGATCATTTACGAACACTCTGAACTATCAATATGAACTCTTACTAACAGGATGATATATGAAAGGCAACATGAAAAAAAGGAGAGACGAGAAGACATGGCAACAGAAGGAAATTGTGCAAACTTGAAGAAGCAAAGACCACTTCTCAATTGAAAAAAATAGGGAAGATGAACTTAAGCAATTACAATGTTCACACTAGGATATGTACTAGAAGAATTAAATATGGTTAATTATCGAATTAAATATTGGTTGAAAAAATATTTGATTGACCTTAATTTTGTGGTTTTGGCGACAACCAGCCAAATGCAAACAACTACCGGTCGTTACTATTAACTCTCAAAAAAAGAAAGGAAAAGGGCGTACTCGTAGTCGTAGTCAATTGTAAGGGAAATGGCATTAGAGTAGCTATATTCCAAAGATGCATGCACCGATAAACCCATAAATAAATAAATCCCTCCAAATCAACTGCACTTGATTCATTCAGCATAACATTAAGAAAATCCATCCACACGTAAACATACATAGACCCATCACCCATCTCCCCTCTATAAGTTACTCCACTTGATTCCCTCTTTTCAAACCTCTGGGGTCAAATTCACAATAACTATTCATTCATTCTTCATTCATTCATAATCTCTTATTTCTAATTTGGGAGTATTCACTGATTGATTCAAATAAGAATAAGAATGGCAAGTTGCATACTCTTGAAATGTAGTGTAAGACCTCTTCATAAAATCTACACAAGCCCAAAATTCATTTCCCCTCAAATCCCATAAAAAACAACTCCCCTATTTTTTCATCATCACTTAAAAAACACGCATCATTATTAGTTTCTTACAGTGGTGACAGGGGTAGAGAATGTGAAGTGAATAAAGTAGAGGCAACATTATCGAGCGTTGCAATGCAGAAGGATGAGGAGGAGGTGGTTTTGAATAATGATGATGGAGAATTTGATCCGACAGCAGCACCACCGTTTAAATTGGTGGACATTAAAAATGGGATACCGAAACATTGGTGGGTGAAGAACCCATGGAGATCAATGAGTTATGTAGCAAGGGATCTTGCTGTTGTCTTTGGGTTGGCTGCAGCTGCTGCTTATGCTGATAATTGGTTTGTTTGGTCTCTTTACTGGTTTGCTCAGGGTACCATGTTTTGGGCTCTCTTTGTTTAAAGGAAATAGAACCAAAATTGTGATATCTCACTGCTATCACGTCACTAGTATATCTTTACCTAGCTAACAAGGCACTGCCATCCCCCCATATCCTCACTTCTTTTGTTTTCAGAGCAGATTCTCAGTTTTCAGGACAGAAAAAAAAGACCCAATTGGCAACAGAGTTAGAGACCTTAAAATATCACTTAAAAACTGGACTATGTAGTTGGGAAAAAGCAGAAAGCTTATTTTCGGCATCCTCAAGTAAACAACATACTTTATATTTTGAGACAGTACTATCAACATTACTGAGAATTTTGCAGAAATTAAGAGAAAGAATACACCTTCGTTGCCAGTTTTTTGCGAAGAGCCCCATGTCCTTGCTTCGTATGAGTCATTTTCTCTTTCTTCCAAATTACCTGAAATTGATCCAAAATTCATGAATAATGATAGAAAAATCGATCAACCAATTGAATTCGATACTTTAAATTCAAAAATCGAAAGAAAATTAAAATAAATTAGGGTTTGGGGGAGACTTCACAAGTAAATTGGTAATTGGTGGTGTATTGTGAATTAGAGGGAAGAAGAGTAGTGCGCGCGTGATCGTGTATGAGAGAGACACGCAAAAGGGGGCGGTTTACAGGTTAATAAGAATTTGAGAAAATTCAAAGAGACCGGTTCTATTTTGGAACAATTTCTTATATTGATCTAAGAAATCGGTTTTATTCAACCGGTTTCATATATTAATATAAGAAGCCATTTTTTATTTATAACCAGTTTCTTAACCTAAAGAAACCAGTTAAGGAACTTAACTAATCTCCTAGGAGTGGTTTATTATCCCCTTTTTGTAGTAGTAATAGAATCATGACCATAATTGCCACAATGACCACATTGAACTTCCCAAGTTATTTGTTGCTTAGGAGGTATTGGTTGCCTTGTTGGAACACTCCCTTGAATTCGGTACATACCTCTAGGAGTAGGCTTTGATCTTATAGCATCAATTCTCTTTGTTAATTCTTCAACTTGAGCTTCAAGTTTCAATTCATTAGAACTCTTAGATAAGCTCACTTCAATTTTATTTCTAGAATCCCTCGATGATTGACCCACTCTAGCATCACTCCTTGCCATCTTTTCAATAAAACTCTTAGATGCCTCATCGGTAAGGGAAGAGAAATCTCCTCCGACGGCCGAATTGAGGTTTTCCTTGGTTCTCGATGAAAGGGTGTTATAAAATGTTTGGGTAGTTAGCCAATCGGATATTCCATGGTGTGGAGACTTGCGCAATAAATCTCTAAATCTTTCCCAAGCCTCACTTAGGCTTTCAAATTCATCTTGCTTGAAGGTTTGTATCTCCATGCGATATTGGTTAGTCTTTGACGGTGGAAAATATTTCTCCAAGAAGGCATTAGATAATTGAGCCCATGTTATGAATGTATTAGCGGGATGGCCTTGAAGCCATCTACGAGCTCCATCTCTCAATGTCTTTGAAAATAATAAACGGTGCAATTGACATGAAGTTAATCCATTGAGACAGGCTCCTACTAATTTTTCCTTAAATGAAGCGATGTGCTCTTGGACATCTTCTTGAGAGAAACTGTGAAAAGTATCTTGTTGAACCGCATTAGTCAAAGAAGCTTTCAATTCATAATTTTCGGGAATAACTCAAAAAGCGACGGGTGAAGGTGTTTCTTCATGTGTAAGTTGAGAATGGGAACCTAGGGTCGCCATTGGTTGGATTGGTGATGATGGTGGATTTGAATTTGGAGAATTTGGAGGGGATGGATTTTGATTTGGTGGTGGAGTTTTTGGTGATGCACTACTACAAAACATGACATAGACATGGGTCGTTTTAACTAATAGACATGGGTTTCGCGACCCATGTTAAGTTGAGTGACATCTATTGTCCAATACTTAGACATGGGTCGTATGTTCTATGTCTATCTAAAACATAGACATAAGTTTTTCAATTAACCCATGTCTTTATACAATTAACCCATGTCTATAAAAACTATAGACATGGGTTTTTTCCTCGCCTTATGTCTATTATAGATATAGACATGGGTTTTTTGTTCGCCCCATGTTTATTGTCACAGTACAGACATGGGTTTTTTGTCTGCCCCATGTTTATTGCCATAGTACAGACATGGGTTTTTTTGTCTGCCCCATGTTTATTGTCATAGTAATCAATCCGAAAAAGATATCAATTATTAATGCTTTCCGTATTTTTTATAAGAAACTGCAATCCAACCGAAACCAAAATAAATCTCATAAATTGTACAACACCCAATTGGACGATCAAATGTTCCATATTTCATAAAAGTAGTCATCATCCCAAACAAATAAATAGCTAAGATAAAAAAACTACACAAGTACGCGATGTACCAATAATAAAATCTCTTCCTACTACAACCAATCTTTTTAGCTAATACATTGAATACCACATGCATGTCTCATACTTCTAATTTTGAAGATAATAGTTAGCCCACAAATCGCGAACCTCATCGATGTCTTCTTGTGAATACATGGCAAGTACTTTGAAGTGCTGCAACAATTTCAATATAATTGAAAACGAATACTTCAAGAACATAAATACTTTGATTATAACATAGAAAAAATGTGTATGTGCTCGAAGTCTTATTACCTTATCAATAGTTCCTTTCAAATTAGAAGAAGTGATTAAGTCGGTCATGTACTTCATTATGTAGTAGCCACATTCTGTGTTACCCGGCTGACAAGCACACTATAGCAACATATATACCAACATCAGCAATTCAATCACAAACAAGAACCAACAAGGCAACATGCATCAAATCCGATCAAATTATCATACTCCCTCCATTTTTTATGTGCCTTCTAGGGTTTTTTTAAGATTTGCGAGTATTTAATTGAAACGGGACTAAACATAAAAAATGAGGGAGTACCAAACAAGCTTATGTCTCACACATACATTGAAGTGTAAATGTTTCACCTGAAGCCAAACAAGTGACAAATTAAACATTACTACTTTGCTGCAACAAGTGACAAATCAAACAATACTTACATCAACTTTCACCCATTGTGGTGCTTTAGTACTCTTTCTTGTACCTCCACCATATCCGTACGCCCTTATCGACCTATAACGAGATAAGAAAGATCAAATCAATATAATAGAATAACCTAAGTTGTCTTTTATGAACATTATTGTTAGAATTAGCAATAACATGTTGGGACAAACTCACGTATTAAGTAGAGCTTTATATCCCGAAGGCTCAAACTTTCCTAGTGGGTCAAACCAATACACATGATTATGCTCAACAATATCCAATATTATAAGCACCCAATGATCCCTGATAACAAAAAAAAAGTACTTACTTGTTATAACATAATCAATAATGAAAAAAAGTACTTCCCTGATAACTTCACTTAATCAATAACAAAAATTAACTTCGCTTAATCATGTATTAGAATAAAAAAGTACTTACTTGTTAGAAAATGGAGCCAAATATATGGGTTTTCTCCCTTTGTTCATGAACTGATGGATGTACGTCGTCATCTCATCCGCATTATGCCCAATCATCGAAAGAAATTTCGGACATAGAAACCCATATCGCCGATTGTCACAAATACTATGCAAGTACCTGTAGTATGTAAAAAAAATCAATACTACTATGTACCATATACATCTTTGTGTCTCAAAAATAATTACAAGTAGTGAGTACATAGTACATACTTACCCAACAAAAGTCTTAATGCACGACAAATTGAGTTTTTCCATATTCAACAACAATTTGATGTCTTCCTTTGTTAGAGAAATTATTTGCTCATAGCCCACAACATCCTTACCCAAAGCAAGTTCAGATTTTCCTCCATCAACCATCATACTAACCAACTTAGACAATATTTTCCTAGATTCAAACTGTTGTTCCAAACCAGCTTTCACAATATCGGTTGATGTAGCAAACGACTCCATTGTTCTAATACTTTTTCCACTTTCGGCTTTCTTTGATTCTTCAGAAGTATGCTGTTTTGGTTGTTCATTGATTAACTTCATTGTAACTTGAGGTGTTACTTCCTGATTAAGCTTCATATTAACACACAAATTGGAATTATAAATGAGGTGTTACTTCCTGATTAAGCTTCATATTAACACACAAATTGGAATTATAAATGAAGTATAACAATTAAAACTTATAATTAATTATCATCGACAATTACCTTAGGATATCCAATATTTATTAAACTTTTCGGCCATCGAACAAAAGATCCAACCGCCTCACCCACGGTAGAAAATTCTTCGGTTGGGAAAGGTAATTGTGTACCCTCCTCTCCCTCCAAGACAACCTCAATTGAGACCCTTAACTCATTTTCTCCAAATGGACAACCGTGAGATCTTGAATTCTCTGTTGGGGCCCGAAAAACTCTTCCAAGAGCCACCTTTCGCAAGTCCATGTCGAACACATCTAGCTGACATTCAAGGCCCTTACAAAATATAACCAGATAGAAGAAAATCACAACATGTACACATAAATTCATTAGAAAAAGCAGACTACACATAGAATTTATGACTTACCATCTCCGGTATGTCACCAAATGGATCAGCAGGTTCATCATCTTCACAGCAACTAGCTTTCCCACTTTTGCAATTGATCTCTAGTGCAAGATCTCTCTCAACTGAATCACTTGTGTTTCCATTGTTGGTCATTATGTCACTCGTTGTCCTTTTCTCAACCATAAGATCTATTTGTCTTAACATATTAGCTTCTACTGCCTTAGTGATCTTCTGAGTAAGTGCTTCCAAAAGCTCTTTTGATATTCCTCCACTTCGATGATCACTACTTTTACCAAAGTACTGCTTATGTCCTACCTTTCCACCAACACCTCTGACACGACCAGAATGCTCTTCATTTCCAAGTGCTTTAGTTAGTACGTCGATCTTTCCAATAGGTGTAAACTCCCCTTGCAACACTTGTTCCTTAATAGAATGCTGTAATGAAATAAAATAATTTTTGGTTCTGAACAAAGTAAATTTGAAGCTGTATTTTGAAATAAACATAAGTGTGCTTACAATTTTTTCTATTGCTTGCGTAGTCTCCACATTAAGACATTCACCATCTTTGTCAACTCTTCCCTCTATCCATAAATCACCTCTTTCGATGGTCATGACAGTAGTATCATTAGATGAATCAGATAACTTTTTAGAATGCAACTTCATCCTTGTTTTTCAATTCTATACCATCAACGAAAACATTATTTCCACATTTAACACATGGACAATAAATTGCGTCAACGTTCTCAGCGTTATCAATAGCATATTTAACAAACTCGTCTACGCCCTTCCTGTATCTAGGATCCAAACGATCAATAATCATCCATTCACGACCCATTGGAAATCTGCTTTAATCACCTATGATCATATCACTTACTCTTTAAATAAAAATGACATTAGAATTTTTTAAATAAAAGTCGTCTTGCCTAACATGATATGAAAAGCAATATATGAAAGATGGATAATCAACCAACTACTACAAGATATAGAACACCCAATCAAATAAAATTATGAATGTATCATTTCCCTATCGATGGATCATTCGGTTCAAACAACACCGTATTAATCTATTTCACACAAGAATAATTATGAACTAAAATGAAGTAAGGTGCATTATTAATCTATAACATCTTGATAATTTATTGATACCATGTTGACATCTTGATAAAAATCTAAAATGAGTATATAATATAATTACTTAAGGTATAATAATTTGTTGATACCATGTCCGTCATCATTACCTTGTCATTTGGGCTCCTCATTTCGTTCATGTTACAAGTCCATTAATTTGTACGTCCTCCATCCACTTTTCTATACTCGTTTAAAACCGTCTAAATTGCTCAATTTAACAAAACTATTACTCCGATCGAAATCCAGATTCTATCCCGTACGGATTATTATTTATGTATATATACTTTTATCCTCAAAGTATAATACATGTACGGATTATTATTTATGCCAATTGCAATGCCGACAAAGCCAGCAGCCACCATCATAGCACTACGGTGGCCTAGCAGGGTACCCTAACTACTACCACTCTCAGGGCGGCCTCTCCCTTGACCACCACCAGCAGATGTGAAGGGACGGTGGGTTCCTTGGCGGCGGTTCTCAGGGACCGCAGCCCAAGCAAAGCAAGCAACACATGTGGCAAAACAGCTACTAGTCAAAAACTCTCCTTAGTACTTGCAGCTACGCAGCACGAGGGTGCAGCGGGTAGAGTTATAGAGAGCGTGGTGGGGGTCGACTAGCGGCCGTGTGGGCTGGAGGTTGACCTTTTTACTTGCAATTTCCAGTTTGGCTAACATAGGATCAAACTTTTGTATGCTAATCTTTTCCCCTAGTCTGTTTTTTAATCACATCCAATAGTGCAAGTTTTCACTGGTTTTGTCCCCCCCCCCCCCCCTCTTATGTTTGTTCAGTGTTGTTAGTTTATTGTTTTGTGTTGGAAAAATGGAGTCATTTCAAATGGCATCATTTCAGTTCTATTAAGCTCATCTCGTTTAGACCAATTCAGTCCAGTTCAATCTTGTTACGTCCGTTTTATTTCACTTCGGTTTAATTAAGTTAAACTCACTTTGGTCGGAAATATTGAGCCAATTTTTTTACATAATACATCTCTTAGTAAGATTGGGTCGGAGTTTTGATCTAGTACCAGTGTTAACCTCGTGCAATTGGTATATTATTCATTTGATTTCTTTATTGTTTTTTATTTTTTTATTTTTATGTTAGTTCAATTGGAGCCGATTTGACGATTTTGGTAATCATACTAATCCCAATCCACACTAATATCAGAATAACAAGATGACCTAAACCTAGCATCAATAGGAATGAAAAGAAAAGAAAAAAATTGACAGAAACAATGAACTAGCGGAAATCGAGATTTCACTAAAAATGATGACTTGAGCCTAGCATTGAAATCGAACCAACAACACAAAACTCAACAGAAATGATTGATTTAGAATACTCCTTGAGTCATAAACTAGCATAAATCGCTAATTTCACTGAAAACCCAACGACCTAAACTACGCACCAAAATCACAACAACAATAACAACACAAAATTCAACAAATACGATTAATCAAAGTATTTCTTACGTCATTACAGGAAAAAGTACAAAAAGTGACTTACAGAGGAGACGATTGATTAGTGAAATACAAAGGAAGAGCCGATCGATTACTGAAATACAAAGGAGGAGGCGATTGATTACTGAAATACAAAGGAGGAGGCGATCGATTACTGAAATACAGAGGATGAGGCGAACGATTAGCTTAGGATACACAGAAAACAGAAAACAGAAATTAACTAACACTAAAGAAATTAAATAAAAAACCCTAAACGAAAAACAAAATCAATCAAATTCTTTAAAGAACTAACAAACAACAAACAAAATCAAACTAACTTCACAAACTCAAAAAATCACAATTAATTTCAGAAGAACAAACAATCGATAACTCATCTCCTTTCACAAGTGTCGCATAAGCTCCGAGTATCCAAATATAATATACTAAAGCCTCAAAACTCGAACAATATCATCCTAAGAATTAAACTGAATACGCATACAAAATCACTCGAGAACTTAATTGGCAATATCAATCACCGTATCAAAATGATGATTCGCTCTAACATCAACAACTACAAGTCTACAAGTAAAGTTGTCCCAACGCTAGCTCTTAATTCCACTTCCTCAAGTCTCAACACGAATCGACAGACAGTCAATGTTTCGACCCGTATCAAACAAACTGAGCTTAACGTATCAAAATCGTAAAAATGCAGATTAGAATTGAAAAAACAAACTGAGTATTAGCACATGAATTGAAAAAAACAAACTGAGCTTAACGTAATTTAATCGACGAATTAACAAACGAAAATCAAACTGACTCATCACAAATTCACAAATTGAAAACCCTAAAACCCCAAAATCGAATATAAACAAACAATAACAAAGGAGGCGAGCGATTACTGAAGGAATTGAAGAAGAAACTGCCGGAGGATTGACGGATTGAAGAAGCGACTGCCGGATTAGGAGTGACGGATTAAAGACGCGTACGCGTGACGGAGTGACAGAGAATGCCAGATAGGAACTGAGTATGCCGGATTGAAGAAGCAATTGAAGAAGCGATTGAAGATTATTGAGGATTAGGTATTGAGTATGCCGGAGCTTCATTTTCGTTTCATGGCTGCTCTTCGTTTTCAATGTAAGAAGGGAGAGAGATGACTGAGTGAAATGGAAAAAAAAATGACGGAGATGACTGCTCTTCGTTTATTAGTTTATTATTAATGTAAGAATATTATTAGTTTATTGAGGATTATTAGTTTATTAGGAGTATAGAATATTATTAGTTTATTAAGACTAATAGAATAGACATGGGTCATTATTTTATATCAATATACATGGATTTCTTGTGTGCCCTACATCTATTCATATATTGTAGACATAGGTTTTACTTTGACCTATGTCTATAATTTATAGACATGGATTTTAATTTTGACCTATGTATATTCTCTTTTATGTACATAGGTTTTTTAAATAACCTATGTCTATTAAAAATAGATGTGGGTTTTTCTTTTAACCTATGTCTATTAGGTTATGTCTATGACTAATTTTGTAGTAGTGATGGTGGGGTAGGTGGTAAATTTGGTGAAGTAGATGATGTAGAAGGATTATTTGGAATGGGATTATGTGAAGTAGATGGTGTAGAAGGTGTATGTGGTAGGATTGGATTAAGGTTAGAAAGTGATAATGAAGGGTGTGGAATAATGGTTGTTGAGTTATTTCCCCGAAATCGCAATGCTCTAAAAATCCTCTCCGGCTCCAGATCGAACCACAAGGGCAATGACTTATTCCTGGGCATAAAACTCAATTTAAACGGTAAGTCTCCTAGCACCTAACGGTACTAGGGAAGAGGGAGAAAAACAAATAACCAAACACAACAACTAAAAACTCAATAACTTGCCATTCCCCGGCAACGACGCCATTTTGACATTCGCCCCAATCGGATCGGTCGTTTAGCGAAGGATGGGGGGTCAAACAATATTTATAGACTCCTAATAAAGCAAAAACTACTAGGGTATTCGTGGTAAGTCGAGGTCGGTCCACCGGGAACGGAACGGTATCGAGTTAAAAGCAACGTGTTTGGGATCTAGAGGGGGTTTTAAGGGTCGAGTCTATGCTAGAGATGCGGTAAATGCCGAAAAATAAATAACAAGAAAAATAACAAGAGAAATGACAAGAGATGATCAATTTAGGAAAAAGGTGTTAGGGGGAAGTCGGGAATCGGAAATTGGGGTCTAAGAATCATGGAATCGGGTCGGTCACGACATTGATAAGGGGAGAATGACACCTTTCAGTTTCTTCACCCAACCCAACCTGCTTTCGCGGCGAAGAAGGGTAAGTCTCAAGTTAAGGTAATCTCTACCCTGAGTTTCCCCATATTGATAGAAATGAGTCAAGGTCGGTCTAGTTGGCCGGACTAAATCAACAATGACACAACAACTATAAACAAGATAAACCGATGAGCAAGCAAGCAACCAAAATCTCTCAATTCAAAATAATCTAAGATCTTCATCCCTAAACCCCCAACAAGAAATCTACTCACTACTCATAATGGAAAACAACAAAGCATTAACAAGGAAGAAAAAAACTACAACATGTATAATAACTAAATCTAAGAGAAATAACAACAAAACTATAAGGAAATTACGATCTACCAAATCAACCACAAAACTATGAAAGAAATTGCGATTAACAAAATCAACTAGGAAATAATGTAGAACAACATAAATTAGATCTAGAGAAATTAACAACACTAAGATGATCAAAATAACAATCAACAAAACAAAACATAAAGCAATCTAAAATAACATAAATAAAGATGATCAAAACAAGAGAATAATGGAAGAACAATTAAATGAATAATATTGAAAGAACAATTAAATGAATAATATTGAAAGAACAAAATTAAATCTAACTAGAGATTAGAGAGTGGAAAGAAATGTACCAACTATGTAGATCAACAATAAAGATAAAGATTGCATAAATAAAGGATGAAGCTTTGAAGAAGAGAATAGAGGATTTGTCACTAATCCCTTAGTAATCTCCACAAATCTTTAATAAAAACTTGAAATAATCTTCTACAAAGCTTGAAAATAAGATCTAGAGAATTGTAATTGATAGGAACTATGAAGAATTCTACTAAGTTTACTATAGAAAACTACTAGAGTTGTAGAGAATTAATAAAAGTACTCTAGAATGATCTACTAAAAATGGATGGTAAGTAGTGAGAGAATGGATGCTAATGTGGTTTCTAATGTGGTGTCTTAGGTAACAAACTAGGGTATACATATATATAGTAAAGCCTTAATGGATCCTTAACCTAAAGCCCAAATCCAACTTTTTGCTCCATTAGTGAGACAATCACCCTTTAAGTCTTCATGAGGTGGAAGTTCACCTTATCGTACATGGACTAATACCGTCGGGGGAAACTTCACCCGGTGGTTTCACCCGGTGAACTTTTCCTAGTTTTGCATTTCTGAACGCCTTTACCATCGGGCGAAACTTCACCCAGTGGGTGAAAGTTTCGCCCGGTGGAGAAGCTCTCAGAATATCTTCAGGGAGGCAAATTTATCGTCGGGCGAAACTTCGCCCAATTGTTTCTCATTGGGTGAAATTGCACCCGGTCATTTTCCGGTCTTTTTTCTTGTCTCATTCTTCGTCGCTTGACTGGATGGCTTTGAACTTAAGTTTAATGCTTTGCTCTTTGGACGATATTCCCTTCTCTTGTGCTCGTGGAAGCTCAATCATGCTTTTGGTGCCAAATCCTATCAAAATTGATAGAAAAACTACCAAAAACACGTAAAATGCACAAGAGGGACGCTAATGCGAGAAATACTCAAAATAAGGCGATAATCGCACTCTAAACTCGCAAAACTGGGAGAAAACGAGTCTAAATGAGGGGAAAAACGGTCTAAATTTAGCACACAACAGTTAGTAGAGGAATTAGATGTTAATCTTGGGTGACTAGGGTTTATTGTGGGTAAAGGTTGAATCTTTGTCTTGTTATGCATGCTATGTGTTTGATGAAATGCTTGTTAGAGTAGTGGCCAATGCTTCTCTTGCTTGTTTCTTCCTTCTTGTTGTATGCATAATTGGTGGTTGAATTCTCTCGTTTTGGGTAACATCTTCCATGAGTTTTCGGGTTTGTTCTTGTCGCGAGAGCGCGGACTTACCTTAGGGACTAGATGAATCCTACACCCTCGATTTCCCCATTATCATAATACATCTATGAACCCGACCGAACCCTACTCTCCCCCCTTATTGATTTCTTCATCTTCTTAGCTATTATTCCTCTAGTTTGTTGTTTCATCTTAGTTTTAATTGAATCGTTTAGTTTATGTCATGTTTAGTTCCTTCATAGTCATAGATTTCTTCCCATTTCATTGCCTTAGTTTGTTTATCGTTGTTTCTTAGCCTACTGATCGTGTTAGTAATCAACTCTCGATAATTCACGTCTATTGTTTCCTTGTGACCTAGTCTAGTCTTTCGGTGGAACTCTAGTCTAAACCCCCATTTTTCGTCCTTGTGGTTCGACCCGACATGCCCTTGCTATCTAGCTTAGGCTCATTGGTTTATTGGTGACAGGTTCCACGACAAATCCCTCCATCAATTTGGCGCCGTTGGGACGGTGTATGTTTAGACTTGGTTTGCTTATTTTCTTGACTTAGTTACCGTTTTTTGTTTGTTCTTCTTTCTTTGTCTTTTGTTGTGTGCGTTTATTGTCTCTACCTAGTGCCCATAAAGCACTAGGTGTTCTCACGTTTGTTCCAACTGTGTAGTGTATGCCTAGGAGGGGAGATGACTCCTTACTCTTCAATTCAGAGCCGAAAAGACTCTTTGGAGCCTTTCGCCAACAGACGATTGCTCGAGTTAGGAATTCTCAAACGGGTACTAACACAAACATCGTGGAGCGAGCTCAAGGACTTGACTTAAACGAAGCATCTCAAGAGACCACCGAAGGGACCTTCTTGAATCCCTTTGGCACATTATTCGAATCACCTCCTACATCTCTTTCAACATCTCAATCAAGTTCTACACCGTCCTCTCCCTTACATCCGAATATGCCTAAGTTTTCATCACACTCTACTTTCACCGAGGATGTCTTGCCGGGACCGAACACTCTACCGGCCGCTTATGCCGGAAATTTTGTCGCCAAGACAAAATTTATTCAACTAGTAGAGAAAAATAAATTTAGTATCTTGCCCACCGAAGACCCGCAGCAACATATGGAGACTTTCTCCGATTATTGTGGTGCTATTTCTCAACCCATGATTACTCAAGATCAAATTCGATGGGTTCTTTTCCCGTTTTATCTTATTGGAAAAGCTAAGCAATGGTTTAAGAGTCTCGATAAGGCGGCCATGGGAATTGATACATGGAAGAAGCTTTCATTAGCCTTCTACCAAAAGTTCTACCCTCCCGAGAAGACAAACTTGCTAAGAGCCTCCATCACCGGTTTTCAACAATGGGATGAGGAGAGTCTCTACGAATCGTGGGAAAGGTTTAAGGTCTTGGTCCGTTCTTGCCCCCATCATGGGTTGTTCCAATGGTTTCTTGTCCAACAATTTTGGAATGGTTTATATGAAGATTCTAGGGCTATACTCAACATGGGTTCCAATGGAAGGTTTACCGAGGTTGAGGATGACCAAACTTGGGCTAGGATTGAAGAAATGGCGGTCCACAATTCCCAATATAGTAGGTCTAGGAAGGCGAATAGAAGGGAAAGGCATGAGATTGATGCAATTACACAACTTAGTGCCGATCTTGGGGCACAATTGAAGACCCACATGGATGCCATCAATAAGAAGCTCCAAGGTCACTTTAATCATACTCAAGTCACAAGTTCTTCCCACCAACAATCTATCCATCAAGTTAATGCTATGGGAGTGCTTTCTCCAACTTCTTATTATGGGATATATGAAATTTGTGGGACATATGGGCATGAGCCTCAACATTGTCAAAGTAGTATTGAGCAAGTTAATGTCTTTCAAGCATACAAACAAGGTGCTCCATACTCCTCCTACAAGGCTCAAAATGTGCAAAATCCTCATATGTTCCAAGATTCTCAACAAGCTCAACGACAACATCGTCCATCATATGTTGCTCCTCCCTTAAGGGACAATCAAGGCTACCAAAGTTACCAAGGCAATCAAAGGCCTTTTAACAACTTCCAACAACAAAATGCTTATCAAAACCAAGGTGCCTATAACAATCAACAAGGGTTCAACAATCAAGGGAACTTCAATAATCAAGGTCGACATGGTTTCCAAGGAAACCAACACTCTCAAGGGTTTCAAAAAAACAACCAAGGATACGAAAATCACAATCAAGGTGGCCTAAATCAAGGCAATTCTCAAGGGTTCCAAGGGAACTTTCAAAGTCAACAAGGGTTCCAAAATGCTCAACAAGACAACAAGCCAAGGAGTCGATCTCCAACTCATGACTATGGCTTTCCCCTAGCCATCACTAATATTCCTCACAACCAATAATCTCCAACACCCGATTTTGATATGCAAAAGACGATGTTAGACATGCAAAGAAGTCAATTGGAGATGCAAAGAAATCAACAAGAATTCTATGCTCAACTTCAAAAGGAAAACAAGGCAAGAGATACACATGTTAAGATGTTTGAGACTCAAATATCTCAAGTAGCTTCGGGTAGTTCTTCAAGGCAAAAAGGCCAACTATGTCCTCAAGGGGTAACATTGAAAATTGAAACCGTGAACGCCATCACCTTGAGGAGTGGTGCATCCTATGATTCTCCCTTGTTTCCTAATGAAAAAAAAGCTATGAAGGAAGTGGAATCCTCATCTCAAGACTATGAAAATCCGGGGAAGCTCATGGAGGAGCAAGTCTTATGGGAAGTTGAAAACTGATAAGTGTGTTATGTAGTGCTTATTTCTTGTGTTTGGTTCCGGT
The DNA here is from genome assembly GCA_958450325.1 of Agrostemma githago. Taxonomy (NCBI): domain Eukaryota; kingdom Viridiplantae; phylum Streptophyta; class Magnoliopsida; order Caryophyllales; family Caryophyllaceae; genus Agrostemma; species Agrostemma githago. The sequence goes on from OY288245.1 coordinate 42,903,971, forward strand.
TTCTCTTGTGGAATCGCTCTTTGGAGCGGTTTTGATGCTACTTACGCTTCTTATAGCTTGTTTTAGGTTCCTAAGGCCTATCTTGGAGAAATGGAACAATTCTGACTCGTTTCCGACGCATATGGAGCCAACGAAGAGAAGCGACGATTACTCGGTAGCTTAGACTCGATCCCGAGTCCCTTGAAGCCCATTCCCGAGCACCGAGAGTCGATAAGAATCCTAGGAAGAGCAAGTAGGGACCTATGTGATCATATTTGAAGCCTACATGACCCATCCCGGTCGGGATCACATCCATCACGACCGGGACGAGAAGCAAGAACAAACAGCAGCCTCTGACAGGCCTTCCCGTCCGGGATCATGGTCTTCCCGGTCGGGACCACCCCATCCCGGTCGGGATGGTGACCTTCCTGGCCGTGAAGGGCCCAGCTCTGGCCTTCTTCGCTTTTCCGCCTCCCTTATTCATTAGAACCCTATATATACCCCCCTCTTGTATTGTTTTAAGAACCCTACATTAGAGTAAACCCTAGATAGAGATCCTTCATCATTAGCTTAGTTTCTCATTAATGTTTCCTTAATCTTTTGTTAATCTTAGTTTAATCTTAGCAATTACTCTTGTATTATTGGAATTCTTGAAGATTTCTATCAAGATTGACAACCTTGGTGGATTTATTTTGGGTTTTCTCTATATATGCAAGTTTCCATCTTTTCATCTATTTTGTAGTTTGGTATAATCTTTCTCTTCTCTTTTCTCTTAATCTTTCATTGTTATTCAAGTTTTACTCTTTATCTTTTGTTTATTGTATTGTTCATCTTTGTTGTTCTTCATTATGAATGTTTTAGTTCTTATATTGATGTTGTCTCTTGTTTGTGTTAGTTTTAGTTTGAATATGAGTGAGTAGATTCTTGTGGGGTTAGTAGGGGGATTAGGTGTTGATTATGGGTGATTAGGGATTGATTGTGGGTAAAGGTTGAATCTTTGTTGCTAGTCACTTGTCTTGCATGCCATGTGTTTGATGAAATGCTTGTTAGAGTAGTAGTGGCCAATGCTTCTCTTGCTTGTTTCCTCCTTCTCATTGTATGGTTGATTGGTGGTTGAATCCTCTTGTATTGGGTAGCATCTTGCATGAATATTCGGGTTTGTCTTTGACGCGAGAGCGCGGATTTACCTTAGTGACTAAGTGAAACCTACACCCTCGATTTCCCTACTAGCCTTATACACCTATGAACCCGAACTAACCCTACTCTTTCCTTATTTGATTTCTTCATCATCTTAGTAATTGTTCCTCTAGTTTGTTGTTTCATTTTAGTTCTAGTTCAATCGATTAATTTATTTCATCCTTAATTAGTTCCTTCATATTCCTAGTTTTCTCCCCTTTTCATTGTCTTAGCTTATTTAACGTTCAATTCTTATTAGTTCTCCTTCCTTTGTGTTTTTGTGACTTGGTCTAGTTTCTAGGTAAACCTTAATCTGAACCCTTTGTCCGTCTCCGTGGATCGACCCGACTTACCCTAGCTACTTGTTAGGATTAGTTGGTTATATTTGATGTCGGGATTCACGACGAATCCTACCATCAATTTGGCGCCGTTGCCGGGGATGGTGTGTGTTTAGATTTTTGTTTGCATATTTGCTTGATTTAGTTACCGTTTTGTGTTTTTTTTATCCATAGTTCATCGTTTGTTTTCTTTTTCCTTGTTTTTATTTTGTTTTCTCTCTTTGTCTTTTGTTGTGTTCGTTTATTGTCTCTACCTAGTGCCCATAAAGCACTAGGTATTCTCACGTTTGTTCCAAGTGTGTAGTGCATGCCTAGGAGGGGAGGCGACTTCTTTCTCTTCAATCCAGAGCCGGTGAGACTCTTTAGAGCCTTTCGCCAACGGACAATTGATCGAGTTAGGAATTCTCTACCGAGTACTAGCACTAACATCGAAGAGCAAACTGAAGGATTTGACTTAAACGAAGCATTTCGAGAGACCACCGAAGGAACCTTCATCAATCCCTTTGGTACATCTAGCCACTCTTCTCCACCTAGTTCTCCTTCAACATCTATATCAAGCTCTACACCATCATCTCCCGCACATCCAAACATGCCTAAGTTCTCATCTCACTCCACTTTCACCGTGGATGTCTTGCCGGGACCGAGCACTTTACCGGATACATACACCGGAAATTCTGTGGCCAAGACACAATTCATTCAGCTTGTGGAGCGAAATCAATTTAGTGGTTTGCCCACCGAAGACCCGCACCAACATATGGAGACTTTCTCCGATTATTGTGATGCTATTTCTCAAACCGGGATTACTCAAGATCAAATTCGTTGGATTCTTTTCCCGTTCTCTCTTATTGGAAAAGCTAAGCAATGGATCAAGAGTCTCGATAGGGCAACCATGGGGATTGATACTTGGAAGAAGCTTGCATTGGCGTTCTACCAAAAGTTTTACCCTCCCGAGAAGACAAACTTGCTAAGAGCCTCCATCACCGGTTTCCAACAACGGGATGAGGAGAGCCTTTATGAATCATGGGAGAGGTTCAAAGCTTTGGTTAGATCTTGCCCCCATCATGGTTTATCACAATGGTTTCTTGTCCAACAATTTTGGAATGGGTTATATGAAGATTCAAGGGCCATACTCAACATGGGGTCTAATGGAAGGTTCACCGAGGTAGATGATGACCAAACTTGGTCAAGAATTGAAGAAATGGCGGTTCACAACTCTCAATATTCTAGGCTTAGGAAGGCAAATAAAGGGGGAAGGCATGAAATTGATGCTATCACACAACTTAGTGCCGATCTTGGGGCACAATTGAAGACCCATATGGATTCTATTGATAAGAAGCTCCAAGGTCACTTTAATCAAGGTCAAAGCACAAGTTCTTCACACCAACATTCAATCCACCAAGTCAATCCTTTAAGAGTGGTTCCTCCAACCTCTTATTATGGGATATGTGAGATTTGTGGGATATATGGACATGAGCCTCTACATTGTCGAAGTAGCATTGAGCAAGTGAATGCTTTTCAAGCATACAAGCAAGGTGCCCCATACTCTACTTACAAGGCTCAAAATGTGTCAAGTCCTCATATGTTCCAAGCTTCCCAACAACAAGCTCAACAACAATACCGTCTACCATATGTTTCTCCTCCGTTAAGGGACAACCAAGGCTACCAAGGTTATCAAGGCAATCAAAGGCCTTTTAACAACTTCCAACAACAAAACCAAGGTGCCTTCAACAACAATCAAGGGTTTCAAAATCAAGGAAACTTCAATCATCAAGGTGGTTTCCAAGGAAACCAACACTCTCAAGGATTTCAAAACAACCAAGGTTACCACAATCACAATTAAGATAATCTCCAAGGCCTAAATCAAGGCAATTCTCAAGGGTTCCAAGGGAACTTTCAAAATCAACAAGGGTTACAAAATGCTCAACAAGAAACCAAGCCAAGGAGCCGGTCTCCAATTCATGACTATGGCATTCCCCTAACCCTAACTAACACTCCACATAACCAACAATCTCCGCCTCGGGATTTTGACATGCAAAAGACGATGTTGGATATGCAAAGGAGTAATCAAGAGATGAAAAGAAGTCAAATGAAGATGCAAAGAAACCAACAAGAATTGTATGCTCAATTTCAAAAGGAAAACAAGGCACTTATTACTCATGTGAAGATGCTCGAAACCCAACTAGCTCAAGTTGCTTCGGGTAGTTCTTTAAGGCAAAAGGGTCAACTACCTCCTCAAGGCGTGCCAACATAATTTGAATCCGAATGCTATTACTTTGAGGAGCGGTGCATCATATGATTCTCCCTTATTTCCTAATGAGCAAGAAGCCATGAAAGAAGTGGAATCTCCATCTTAAGGCAATGCAAATTGGGGAAATCTCATGGAGGAGCAAGTCTTGTGGGAAGTTGAAAAACCTATTGAAGACAAGCTTCCCCCACCCCAAGAAGAAGACAAAGCAAAGAAGAAATTGTCAAATGAAAAATCCAAACCTAATGAACTCGAAAATATCAACATCAAGTTGCCATTCCCATCGAGGCAGTTGAAGACAAAGGTGGATTATCAATTTGACAAGTTCGTTTTATATTGTGAGGAAATTAGATGTGAGCATCCCTTTCACCGATCTAATTACCCAAGTCCCGACCTATGGAAAGTTCATGAGAGAAATCTTGGCTAGGAAGAGATCCTTGAACAAGGAAGAGACCATAGCGTGTACAAGAGAGGTGAGTGATCTTATTCAAGGTTCCATCTTACCTAAGCTCAAGGATCCGGGTAGTTTCTCAATCCCATGCACCATCGGGAATATGAAGATCGAGAGGGCGTTATGTGATTTGGGGGCGAGTGTAAGCATTCTCCCTTATTCTATTTGTGAGCGACTTAGAATGAAAGAGCTCAAGTGTACCTCAATTACACTCCAAATGATCGATCGTTCACTTAATCGACCATTAGGAATGTTAGAGGATGTGCCATTAAGGATCGAAAAATTCTTCATTCCGGTTGACTTCCTTGTACTCGATATGCCGGAGGATGCAACCACCCCCATTATCCTAGGGCGCCCATTTCTACACACCGCCGGTGCGATGATCGATGTCAAGAAGGGTAGGATCACTTTTGAGTTAGGCGATGAGAAGCTTATGTTTGACCTCCAAGGCAACACCTCGCCTACAAATAAAGAGTCATGTAATATGATCCATGCCTTGAAGGACACCGGCCTAGGGAATGAGTAGGGTGAAAGCTTGGGGGTTGAAATCAACTTGTGTGGATTTGAGGATGATGCTTTGGAGCTTGGGGTGAATGAATGTCCTTGTAATGTGAATGAGGATAAGTCGATTGGTAAGAGCAAAGTCGAGCCTCCCTTGAGGCCCTATGAAGATTAATGGAAGTTTGGGTATATCCCGAAGGATCACAAGTACAAGTTCAAGCCGTTGAACTTAGTAGATCGGGATGCCCCGGGAACGTCGAGGCAAGGTTGTGAAGAACCTTAGAGTGTAGGTTGGTACTCCACAAGCTTTATTTAAGACTTCTCGAGAGCTTTCGACTTGTTGCTCCGTGCCCTTGAAGGCTATGGAGTCGTGTACCATGTTGTTGAAGATGAATGAAGAATTCACCATCCTTGGTTTGACGGAGTTCCTCAAGAACCGTCTTGTTGTATATATCTCTTTCCTCTTCTTTAGAATTTTTGAGTTGTGTTTGTTGGTTAGTTTCTAGGTTTTGTATGTTGTGTAGCGTTCTTGTCATTTGGAATTTTGATGAGTGATGTGAGGGAGGGATTTTTGATGGTGTTTATTGAGTTTACTTGATAGGTTAATAGTGAAGATGAAGTTTTGAGAGGAATTGTTGATGATAGAAGCTTGGATCTTGGGCAAGGAAGTCGGTTTTTGAGCTTTTCATAAGCTTTTAGGGACGGGATCTTGGATCCCGAGGTAGTATTTGTTGTTTGGGTGGAAGATTCGGTATGCTAGTGTTGAATGAAGGCTTCAAGGCTTGGGAAAGGTGCTATCCCGATCAGGATTATTACTATCACGAGCGGGACGAAGTGAGCAACAAAACAGGAGCTTCTGACGACCAATCCCGCCCGAGATCTTAGTCATCCCGACCGGGAAGACATGATCCCGACCGGGAAGAGTTGTTCCCGACCGGGAAGGAGTCCCTTCGGTGGTCTTTGACTTTTTTTCTTCATTTAAGCCCCACCCCACCACTTTATACCCCCTCCCAACCTCCCTACTCACCTTTGCCATTATCATTTCATCCTTACACTTCAATTATACACCTTCATCTCAACTTCTCATCACAATACACCGAGTTTCCCCTCAAATCCCAACCTCGTTACACCATTACAAGCCCGATACTTCAACCATACCTCTACATTTAAGAAGAAGATGAATAACGATGATGAAGACAAGCAAAGTGCCGATAACGATCATTGAGCCGATGGAGATTATTGAGTTGCTAACCGTTTGGTAGGCGACTCTCCTTTCTTTTCCGTCTTTTATTGCTATTCTTCCTTTGTATGTTCCCATTCCCTTTATCCTTTTGGTGTCATGGTGGCCCTTGGGGCCTTTGTGGTTATTGCTCCCGATTCTCGATGTCGTGACTACATCGAGAATCTATTGAAAATCCAAATTGACAAGTTCTTTTTTACTCTTTCTTTATCTTTATTCCCTTTTTGGTAGAGTTTACTCGGAATCGGGCGGAATCCGGGCTAGGTGACTTGATTACACCTAGCCCTCCCCTCCCATTTCCTTTTTATTTTCTTCTTTTTATTTCTTCCCCCATCCATATCTTTTCTCGTCTCGGCCCTTGGTGACTTGATTACACCCCGGCCGACACATTCTACCTCTTCTTCACTTTCATTTTTGATTCTTAGTTTTATTTTCTTTATTTTCTCTCTCTTCTTTTTTTTGTCTTCCACACTCTACTGATCGAGCATGAGGACATTGCTCGGTTTAAGTGTGGGGGAGTTGATAAGTGTATTATGTAGTGCTTATTTCTTGTGTTTGGTCCCTGTTTCTCTTGTGGAATCGCTCTTTGGAGCGGTTTCGAGGCTACTTACGCTTCTTCTAGCTTCTTTTAGGTTCCTAAGGCCTATCTTGGAGAAATGGAACGATTCCGACTCGTTCCCGACGCATATGGAGCCAACGAAGAGAAGCGACGATGACTCGGTAGCTTACACTACAACAAAATCACCTTTTCGCGGTGATTATTTTGGTATTTCGTAGCGATTCTATTTGACGCGAAAGGTTTCCCTATCGATTGTGTATTCGTTGAGGTAGGCAGCGTTGCTGTAGCCTTTCGTGGCGAATAATCTATTCGCTGGGTTAACTTTTATAATCGACGTGAAAGAAGAGGATATTTAGTGGCGATTTTGGTGTCAATTATTATTGATGCGGTAAATAATTTGATTTTCCCACTAATCAGAATTGTAACAATTGTATTCGACACGATAAGTATAATAAAATGTTATTTAGTGACAATTGTTGTAAATGTATTCGACACGATAAGTACTATTAAATGTCATCCATTTTACAATTGTATCAATTGTATTCAACGCGATAAGTATTGCAGAACGTCATCATCTGTAATAGTCGTAACAATTTCATTCGGCACGATACGATACGTATTACAATTATAACCATATACTACCTTCTCATATCCTGTATACGCTTATCGCCCCCAAATCACAAAAAAAAAAAATTGTCAAACCAACTTTCACAATACGTGAAATCCCGTATCGTCAATTTGAGAAATTTGCGACAGTATCGTCAATTTATGGTCTTTGAACTACGTAAGGTATTTCGTTTTTTTAATTCTACGTAAGGTATTTCACGTTATATAAATTTTGTACAACAGCTAATTTTCAATCTATATACGTTCATATATGTAGTGCGGATGCAATTATCGTTGTTCCAATTCAGTCAAATTTAAGAAGAAATGAACAAATTATTCTTGTTATTGTACAATTTCGTTTATTGTTATTATTTAACAGTTGGTTTAATTTCTTTACTGTACTTTTGTTCAATCTCGTTATTGTTTAGTTTAGTTTAGAATAATTGTTAATATAATATAGTGTAATTGTTATTGTACAATAGAGTAATTGATGTTGTACTATAGAATAATTGTCAGAATATTCTTAATATTCAATCTCAACTATGGTTGATTCAAATACGTTTAATTATGTAGAATAATTATTCTCAAAATATTCTAAATACCGTTCATTCTCAATACAGTTTACTCAAATATTCTCAACAGTTAATTTTCAATCTATATACATTCATATATGTAGTGCGGATGCAAGTATCGTTGTTTCAATTCAGTCAGATTTAAGAAGAATTGAACAAATTATTCTTGTTATTGTACAATTTCCTTTATTGTTATTATTGAACAGTTGCTTCAATTTCTTTAATGTACTTTTGTTCAATTTCGTTATTGTTTAGTTTAGTTTAGAATAATTGTTAATATACTATAGAGTAATTGTTATTGTACAATAGAGTAATTTATGTTGTACTATAGAATAATTGTCAGAATAGTTGGACGAAGTTTCAATTGTTTCAATCTAAGCGTATAATTGATTTGATGGTTTCGACGCTCAAAATTGAATTTCCAATTTTAATCTAAGCGTTTAATGGTTTCTATTTCAAAGATCGAAATTATTCCACTTCCAATTCGATTTTTTCCAAAGTTTCAGTTCACTCCGAAATTATTCCGATTTAAAATAGATTTTTTCCCAAAATTTCAGTTTGATTCGCAATTATTCTCGTTTCAATTAATATTTATCCAAAATTAAATTATGCGAAAATTTTGTTTCGTTCGCATCGTTTCAATTTTATTACTTAGATTTCCTGATGATGTTTTCTGTTTTATGTTTTCGATTTTGAATTCAACGCTCGAAATTATAGTTAATTCAACGCTCGAAATTATACAATTTTGTTTGTCGTACTATATTGTTTAATGTTTGTGTATTGTTCTGTATATTGTTTTTCGTTGATAATGTTTTTCAAATTATACGATGATGATGTTTTTTGTATATTTTTTTTCGTTTAATGTTTGTCGTGCTAATAATTGTTTGACGTTTAATGTTTTTCTATTGTCTAGTTGATTCAATTGCTTGTCGTACTATATTCTTGTTCAATTTTGTTACTGTACTATTGTGGAGACGGAGTTACTTCAATTTCTTTTAATGTACAGTTTAGTTTAGAATAATTGGTAGTGTACTTTAGAATAATTGTTACTGTACTGTATAATAATTGTTATTGTACTATAGAATAATTGTCAGAATAATTAATAGTTGGACGAAATTTTTAGTATTTAAAATCCAATTTCGAACAAAATTTAAAATCACTATTTCGTTAATTCACTATTTAAAATCCAATTTCAATTAATCCAATTTCAATTCGATTGTTTGCCGGAATTTATCGAACCTACTATCATCAAAATAGTGAATTAACGAAATAGTGAATTCTGAAACAGTTTAATTCGATAATTACTGTTTCGATAGTGTAGATAATGATAACGTATCAAAAACAGAAGTTTACTTGTCCCTACTGTTTTGACAGAATTAATTCTTATACTTGTATCAACTGCACTACATTATTGTTAGAATAATTGTTACTGTACTGTAGAATAATTGTTATTGTAATGTAGAATAATTGTCAAATATACTTGTACACAAACTGCGTAACTATAATCAATGTTACAAGTTAGAATAATTGTTCTCGTACTATAGAATAACTACTCGACTACTATGTAATAACTGGAATAGAAATATACAATAACCGTTTATTATATGAAACAATAACTTGTTAGTTAACATAATTATTTACGAAATACTAGTTTACTGTAATTGTATTATATAACACCTGCAGTTATAATTACTACTAGGTTACTATGTAATAAAGATAATTTATGTTACCTCGACAAATAGACTTATTATATGTTGTCGATTTTTGAATGGCAGGGGAATCTATAATGTCATCTGCACAAGAGCACATTAACTACAGTGGGACGCTTTCATTGAGTTACACTACAGGTGGCAATGAGGAATGGGTTAGAGAAGTTCCAGCTGAATCCAAGCCCAGAATTGGGCAATTATTTGGAAGTTTACCCCATGCGTTCGAGTTTTACGATGTTTACGCAAAAGCTTGTGGTTTTACTCCTAGGAAACACAACCAGGATACGTTCCATGATGGGGTCATACAAAACAAATATGTTGTTTGCAACAAACAAGGATTCAAGGCTGAAAGTAACAAGTTGATAAAGATTAGCAACGACGATGGTAGTGAAAAAAAGAAGAAAAAAGGGCAACAAAAAACAGAAGGGAAGAAGGCGAAGTTAACCAGGACAGGCTGCCAAGCAAGCATAAGGTTTTCTTATGTGCTAGGGGGGTATAAGGTGGATCAATTCAACGAAGTCCATAATCACCCACTTTGTGCCATCCAGAATCAAGAGTTTGAGAAGGTTTATAGACACCTTACCCTTTATCACAAGCAAACCATTGTGAATAATTGTAGGCTGAATATCGGTGCTACAAAGACATTTAGGATACTGAAAGAGCAGTCCAATGGTTATGCGAATATTGGTGCCACCCTCACAGATTTGAAGAATTTCAAAAGAGATATTAAGTGTTTTATAGGTCTCCAAGACGGTCAGTTATTCATAAATTACCTTAAAAATCTTTCGGAGACGCAAGATGGGTTTTACTTTGCATATCAGCTTGATCGTCAGAATTGCTTGTGTAGAGTATTTTGGGCAGATGCACAAGCGAGGAACAACTACTCCATATTTGGGGACACGATCTCCTTTGACCCGACTTACGGTACTAACAAGTACTTTATGGTTTTTACTCCCTTTACCGGCGTGGACAACCATAAAAAGTCTGTTACTTTTGGTGCTGCGTTGTTGTCTCATGAGGATGACCTCGCGCTCGATTGGGTATTCGAGAAATTCTTGGATTGTATGGGGGGGAAAGAACCTCAGTGCATTATTACTGACCAAGATGCTGCCATTAAAATTTCTGTGGAGAATACATTCAAGGAAGCAACACATCGAAATTGTACGTGGCATATTATGCTCAAGCTAACTGATAAAGTCGGTTCCACAATTTGTAGGGATACGGACTTCGTTGATCGCCTTGCGAATATTGTATGGGATATTGACTTAGAGCCGTCAGAATTTGAAGAGAAATGGTGTTGAGTGATTGAGGTCTTCGAATTGGAGAGCAACACCTGGTTAACACACATTTATAGTATTAGGAAGAAATGGATACCTGCCTACTCGAGGAATCTCAAATTGGGCTGTATTTTAAGGACGACACAACGGTCCGAGAGCGAGAACAGTTTTTTCAAGCGGTTCGAGAGTGTGAATGGTACGCTAGTTGAGTTTTGGATGCGTTTTCAATCTGCTATGGACCAGCAACATCACAATCAGAAATCACTTGATAACGCAAGTGACAACTCATTACCGCAAACCGTCACACCAATAGAGCTTGAAAAACACGCTTCTAAGATCTACACACATTCCCTATTTTACGAGTTCCAAGAGGAGGCTAAAGAGTCTATTTGTTCATGTTGTGTGGGTGGTTTCAGGTTAGCCGAGAGCATAGAGTATGTCGAGGTCAAAGATTCAATGAAACAGACGACATTCCAGGTGAACTATTTTCCATTGTTTTTTTGGTCGGTTTGGTATATGATTGTCGTGGTAGTTATTTTATAGTGTAACGTTGATTTTTTCAACGCTTTTTTATGGTTATTATTTGATTTCATTTCCATATACGTCTAAATTGGTCCTTCTACATGTAGAGAATATTTGAATGAACTGCTATTCAATACAGGTTACCCACAATGCCGACACATATGAGACGACATGTACCTGCAAGCTCTTTGAGATGAAAGGAATTCTTTGCAGGCACATTATTTGGCATCTATCGGGGAAGCGGGTGCAACAAATTCCTGAACCGTACATCCTAGAGCGGTGGGCAAAGAAATCATATCGAAGACCAAGACATCACTTGGATGGGTCACTTGTGCAGGATTTCGATGTTACTGATGTTAGGAAGTTGGGTTTGTCGAAGTTATGGTCTGAATTCAATGCAACAATTAGTGTCCTCACAACGATGCCCGAAATTTATACCTATGAGCTTACAGACATACTGCAACAGTACAGGAAAAAGACTGCACCAAAGGAAGTTGTATTATCCAAGGAGAAGGAGATAGAGATGTTGTTGGGCTGTTCTACGTCAACAGAGATTGAGGTTCGTCCACCTAATCCTTCAAGAAACAAAGGTAGTGGAAAGAGACTTATATCCAAGAAGAACCAATCAATCGCGAAGGCTAAGAAACCAAAGAGACTTTGCAACAATTGCAAACAAATGGCAAATCACGACAAGAGAAACTGCCCCAACCCATATGTCGATGACTCTTTAGTTGATGAAAATGCGGAAGTTTGAGATGCGAATAAAATTTAGTAGGTCATATTAAGTTGATTGCATTCATGTTTTGACGTTGATGCATTAAGTTGATTAATGACAATATTGTTTTTGTCTGTTAGAGGTAATCAATGAAAAAAAAGTTGGCGCTTACTATAAATATAATAATCAATGTACGGGGTTAGAGTAACTGTTTTTCTACTATAAAATAACAGTATAATACAATAACTACTGATGTAGAATATAATAACTACCGTCGTATAATACAATAATTGGTCGTACTTTCAAAAGTATTTTACATGAAAACTACGTAAGTAAAGCTGTATTACATAGTGTTGAATCCAATATCAATACGGCTGTATTTGGGATGAACACATTATTACATGTAATGTCTAATTCCAATTGTTGCTATTGTTGCTTGCATCATTTATAAGTACAGTTAGTAACTTGTCGTTTTCGTATATATTTGAGACGAAACAATAAAAAGGTAATTGGTGCTTGACGTAAATGAGTTAAATATAATAATCAATGTACGGGTTTAAAATAGTTGTTTTTCCACTATAAAATAACTGCACTATTGCACTACAATAATTGTGTAGTGAAGATGGAAAAAACATAATCATAGCACATGGTAAATCATGGAACAAGATATAATAACTACTAATGTAGTATATAATAACTACTATCATATAATATAATAATTGGTCATCGTACTTAATCAAATATTTTGCAAAAGACAGATATGTTCACAGAAGGACGAAATCTAAAACTTCTTGAAGCTGAAGTCCGAAAGAAAATATCATCCACCCCCATCACTTTCGAATCACTTTAGCCGTTTTTTCCTTTATCTTGGGGTGCTTAGCATTTATTCCTGTCATGTGGTGCCTTCTCCTGACCTCTTGCGAATTTCCTCTTGCGATTTTTCACAACCGCTTCTTTAATAGCAACTATACCATCTGTGAACAAGTTGGCAGATTCCACAAGCGAAGTCCTCGACTCGTTTACATCTGACATAAGCATGATACTCACCATCTCAATCCATAGAGCAATCCGATTAACTTTCTTGTCAATAAGAGAAGGGAAATTCTTTCCCTCGTACAGCAACATGTGGTACATCACGAAAAAACCAGATTCTGTGTTGTTGAGCTCGGGTTTTCTCCAACTAAATTCAACTAACGTTTTCGGGAATGCAGAAAAAGCACATGCAATCTCCTCCAAATTCCTTGAATCAAAGAAATCAACCAAAGAGTGCACCTACAACAAACATATCCACTTATTATTACTATATGCATGGTTGACTTTCTGGAACTTGAAGCTTACAATTTAAATAATATAATAATTAAACAGATTAGAATACAGTAACATAATTTAAGCGTTAGAATAACCAACCGACTACTACAAAATAACTACAATTGAAAATATAAAACAGGGGATAAGTATATAAGAAATTCTAGAGAACTTAGCAATAATACTACTTTAATAAGTTGATTAGAATAACCAACAGATTACTATCAAGTAATTAAATAAATACTATAAAATAAATTGGTATGTAACTTCATTTTGTTATACAATAGCTACATTTGTTAATTGCAATAACTGCGTAGACGCTTCACAATAACTTACAATTAACTAGTATCATTATATTTTTTAAGTACTTGGGATAATTAAACAGGTTTGAATACAATAGCATAAGTTAAGCGTTAGAATAACCAACCGACTACTACAGAATAACTAAATTAAAAATATGAAACAGGGGATAAGTATATAAGCTTACAATTTTAATAATGTGAATTGGAAAGACTTACAGCACGTTCCACCAGTTTGTAGCACTTTGTGACCGTCCAGTCCTTCTTGTAGATCTTATTATCCAACACCTCGATTGCTTTACTTAAGGTGTTTACGCATATACAGAAGTAGTGCGATTCTACGCGTAATGGCAAGAAGATCAACTCCACATCCAGTTCACTATTAGTGAGATTTGATAGGTACAAGTCCCAACCCTTTATCAACTTGGTCGTCTCTCGAGTCTGGGAACCCCCATCATCATTCTCCAACATATCTTCAAGAATAGCCTATTATAAAAGGATGCACAATGAAACATCATTCTGACAATTCAAGAGCTTATATGAGTATGATAACAATAATTAAAACTACCAAGTGAGATGTCCCAAAGAACACCATTGATGGTGTTTCACCGTCCACCTCTTCAACTGAGACCATGTGATTCAGTACCATCGTCCAGCATTCGATAACATTAACACTAGTGGGCACTTCTGGTCTCATCGAAAGGACATCATCCTTATCCATGAAGGTTGTTCCAACACGGAACACCGTCTCACTGAAAGACAATTACATGGAAATAAGTTCGGGAGATAATTACATAAAAATTGACATTATGGAAAATGATTACATTAGAATAACTGAATGTACACAATGGATTAACTGGAAGTGGTGACTAATTTGAATGATAAGAGTGGCATTATTACCAAGAGTGTAAGAAATGCAATAACAAAAAGAGTGCATTAAAATAAATGAAGATACAGAATGCAATAACTGTGAGTACTCAGAAAGAAGTTAAATGATACTAAGAAATGCAATAACCATAAGATTGTGTTAGAATAACCATGTATACACTATGCAATAATTGGGAGGATGATTAATGATATACGAAAAGAAGGATGAACATACGTATTCTCAAAGTTGTAGTCATCTAAGAGGCAATAATCAAGAACCTGTTTCTTCAACTTGGGCATATGGGTAGTAAACCTTTTATTCGCCATCATAATCTTCGATGCTACAACTAAAGATGGGTCAGGCTCTCCACAATCAAGTGAGCACCCTAGACCATCCGATCCTTGGCGTTTGATCCGTCGTGAAGAACTAATAATTCCACCAATACAATCCCCGCTAGTACGGTCCACCAGTTTTTTTGATGATCTTGGACTGTACTTGGCATCCAACAATGACTGCCTACGTTTTTCAACCAAAACAGGCAACAACGACGCTTTTGTTTTAGTCCATTCTCCAACGTTTGTAAGCAGTTGTTCCCTATGTTTGTTGATGTCTGCGAGGAGTAGAATGGCGGCTATTTCAGCTCGGTACAATATCCTCTTCAGTGGATCGCCAAGTTCGCAACAAAATACATCGCCCACGTAAAACATCATGTGGAGCATCACAAAAACACCACAGTCCATATTGAGGGGCATCGGACTTCCACGGAAAAGAGACATTGACAAAACGAAATTGAGCAACATCCCGACCTTTCTCAAATCCATTCTTTACTAGATACTTGCCAAAAAGGTCAACCTACAATAAATTACTAGGACATCTATATCAAAGACATCAACATCATGTAAAAATTGATAAAGAGACTTATAACGCGATAAAAGATAAAGGTCATAAGGAGAAATACATACAACGACTTCTGCACACAACCTAAACGCACTGGTGTCAAAATCATCGTATATACGATTGTCGAGATAGTCGACAGTTTTTTTCAAGAAGTTGATAACGACACAGAAAAAATGATCCCCGAGATGCAGAGGGAAGAAAACCTGACATTAAAAAGAATATGGGTGTAAAGTAACAAAGTGGTAATAGTAATGCCACATATAATAGTAATAACAAGGAATAATTACCATATCAGCATTCAGGTTAACTGAATGGGGTGTGCATTTTATAAAGTTATCCCATGCACACGAAACAGGCTCGGTAAAGGACGCTTGCTGAACACGTGGTGCATTAATAAGATTCTTCAAAGGGTCCTTTATAACAAAAATGGGAACAAATTAAGTTATCGAAAAATCCACTACTTTATTTTATACTATTATACATATTAAAAAACAGTAGATACATTCATTAAGGATTAAAAGGCTTATACCGAATGAGTAGTCCACAAAAAGAGTCTTGAAGTGGTACAATCTTTGCCAGCCCTATACACCATGTTATTTAATAAGCAGGCCCAACAGTCAATAACTGACGTGACAATCATTGTCGTAGGAGACAGTGAAATTATGCAATTCCGAGTGAGCATGTTAAAATCTGAGTAGGCACACAGATCCTCCCTACCACAAGATAATGAGTAAAGAAACAAAGTAATGGTCAGTACGTGTTCTCATCATCAAATAGGGTGTTCAATAAATGTGCATATTTAATGCTTACCCGTCTCGGAGCTCTTCAGTGTCATTAACAAAGCAATAATCAAGGACATCCTTTCTAAGCTTTACAATTGGGGATAACAAGTCCTTGTAGTCACAGAGGAACTTAGACACACCAAGCTGAAAAACATTAAATGGCCCGCAGTCAATACTACACCCTAGATCATCGAGAATGATACCCTCATTCTTAGGTATAATGGTCGAATGCAAAAGATATAAATCTATCCTACACTTGCTATGAATTGATTCACCCGAGAATGCATTCGTCAAGGTGCGAGATATGACATCGTTTAATGTAACAAAGTTTCCACTATTCTCCACCATCTGTAGTACAGACGTACCGGCATTGTCACCTCCCCCCTCCTCACGCACATCCTCCCTAACCTCCCGAATCTCCATCTCCTTACGAAATGTATCAAATGATGGGAGACTGTCTCCAGCCTGTCTGAGTTCTTCAGCTTTCTCGCTAACATAATCAAAATAGCGGAGGAAAGCAGAATTCTTCTCGTCCATGAACTCGGGGGTCTGGGATAGTATAGAAGACACCTGAGAAGCATCATTGCTACCATCTTGCCCTATCTCAGCTAACATTGCGTCTTTTCGTTGCTTGTATCTGTGATAAAAAAAGATCAATGTCGCTCTTGTATCTGTGATAAAAAAAGATCAATGTCGCTCTTCATGATCAAGCAATGTGCTTGAAAGGACTGCAAATGGTGAACATAAATACCATATAGTTAGAGATAAAAATATTCTAACCACATTTGGGCATTAGTATAACTGTGGGTAGAAAGACCTTAGTTGGTGTTAGAATAACCAACTGATTACTTTAAAATATCCAGATCAATCCTATAAAATAACTTAAGAAACTTCGCAGTTATAATTATATTTTTTAAGTACTTGGGATAATTAAACAGGCCGTGTGAATACAATAAACTAATTTAAGCGTTAGAATAACCAATCGACTACTACAGAATAACTAAATTAAAAATATAAAACAAGTGATTAGAATAACATATTACAATATTACTAGAGAAAATAATACTACTTTGATGAGTACATTAGAATAACAAACAGATTACTATCAAATAATTAAATCAATACAATAAAATAATTTGGTAGACAACTTCGTTTGGTTATACAGTAACTACATTTGTTAATTACAATAACTGCGTAGACACTTCACAATAACTAACAATTGATTAGTGTAATTATATTTTTTAGTAAACAGGTGTGAATAGAATAACAAAATTTAAGCGTTAGGATAACCGATTGACTACTACAAAATAACTACATTAAAAATATAAAACAGATGATAAGTATATAAAAAATTCTAGAGAAATTAACATATATACAATATTGTTAGAGAACATAATTCTACTTTAATAAGTGGATTAGAATAACCAACAGATTACTATCAAATAATTAAATCAATACTATAAGATAACTTGGTAGAAAACTTCATTTGGTTATACAATAACTACATTTGTTAATTACAATAACTGTGTAGTCACTTCACAATAACTGGCAATTAATTAGTATAATTATGTAGGTTGAAGTACAATAAAATAATTTCAGGCGTTAGGATAACCAAATGACTACTACAAAATAACTAAATCAAAACTATAAAATAACTGAAGGTGACAAGTGGGTAAGATGGTCATAAACAAAGTAATAAAAAATTCTAGGCCAGTGAACCGCTTACAGTAGCTTAAGACATCCAGTAGAATGATAACTATGCAAATAGAAATACAATAAAGAAGTATAACATATTAAAGAGAGTAGTAATCATTGCATCAACTGCCCTGGCTCGTATTGCATCATCGGTTTCAAATCCATCGGGGAGTTCCATGTAAATTTTTTGGCCTTTCTTAGTACTTACTCCTTGCTCTGGAGAACCCTCACCGTGTCGGAAACCTAACAAATTACACGGTTTCAATCTGAATCCTTAGTTGACTATATAATTACATATTCACGGAAAGAAGTATAAGTTAGGGTGGAACATACTCTGTATTCCTTTCGATGGTTGATTCTGGCAGACAGGGTATACACCCGCAATGTATTTCCCATTCCCCAACGAACCGGCCCTCATCTCCCCATTCGCCCTCTCCCGTATCAAAATGTCAGTCCAATGCTTTATGAGAGGGACATCGGACGGAGACGATTTCCCCTGGAATGACATTCTATGGAAGTACGCCACGATTACCACAATAATACAGCCACGAAGTGTATGGTGGCCTTTCCTGCATGCATCTACAGCTAACGTTAGTCGAGAAAAAACATACTCGCACCAGTCATGTTGTCGGATAGTTGACGTGTTTTGTACAGCTTTTAGGAGTGCAAAGTCAACCGTATCGTTTGATGTTGGCGCAAGAAATACCGACATCGCATAGAGCACAAACAGCCGTTTGAACGATTCTACCTTGTCGTCATCCATGCGGTCGTCATCCATGCCATCTAATTCTTTGTTTAACCGTTGCACCGACACTGATTTGTTCCCCTCCACCCCAAACTCTTTTCGGAAATCACCTTTCATTGTATCCTGGGAGGACAAAGTGTTATGTCCAGTTGGTACAATTTCAATCTCGCGATCCCCCATTGGCAACCCAAATATATCATGGACACCTTCCTTCGCCAACACAAACTTCACCTCCTGTGCCTTGAACATGTGGGCGGCCGCATTAAAGTGCCTAATAAATAAAGGGATGATGTCCAATGGTAGTTTTGTCAATCTCAACTCGAGCAAACCACCAAAACCAATATCAATTACTGCTTTTCGCTGATTTGGCCCAAGCTTTGATATCAGCTCAACCAAGCTCTTCGGTCGACATCGCACATCTATGTCATCATCCCTACAAATCGAACAATGCACAAATGAAGATAGAATATACGATGAGGATAAGAAAAGCAGGAAAAATAGTAACATACAATGTTATGGATTGAGCTTGGTTAGCCTTCTTTGGCTCAATCTTTATATTATCTATCTTAGAGCGTTTTTGATTTGTTGCACTATCTTCACCTGACTTACGTTTACGTGCGTTTTCTGCTTTATTTTTTGCCATGTCTGTAGAAAAGATTACATGTGTTAGAATAATTGACAAAAAAAAAGTTAACAGACAATATATAAGTTCAATTGGTTTAGTTAGTTTTAATTTGCCTAATTAAAGTCATGTGCATGCGTATTGAAATACAATAACTTGATTTAAGCATTACAATAACTGAAATTTATAGTGTACAAAGAGAAAAGAAGTTTACTAAACAACTTACAATAACTGAATATGCACCTTACAATAATTGGAATTGGGAATTAGAATAACTGGATAGACAACATGCAATAACTGGATATAAAATAACTTGATTTAAGCATTACAATAACTGAAATTTATAGTGTACAAAGAGAACTAAGCAATGAGAGTTTGGTTTAATTTCAAAAATGCATATTGAAACACAATACCATGATTAAAACTTTAGAATAAGTAATTAAATACTATAAAATAACTAAATAAGCAAAAAAAGGAAAAGAAGTTTACTAAATAACTTACAATAACTGAATATGCACCTTACAATAATTGCAATTGGGGATTAGAATAACTGGATAGACAACATGCAATAATTTATCATACATAAAGCAATATTTGCAATATTTTGAACTGGATAGAAAATTAAAGCATCTGGTTGAAATTGAAACGAGAAAACTATAATAAATTCCCTTTATTGTTGTTATTGTATAATTCTTCAGTTTCGTTATTGTACTATATGAATTTGAAGACATCAAGTTTAATTTCAATTTGCACACAAATTGTACACCAAATAGAATAGTTGGACGAGACATCATATTTAATTTGAAGACATAAATTTTGATTGAACCGATAGTTTCAATTGATTAGCAATTTTGATTGAACCGATAGTCAGTGAAATTCAATAGCAGTGAAAAAATTTGATTTGAAACGAAATAGAATCGAAATTTAATTTTTTCAATTACGAACAGAATGAACGGAATCAGCAATTTCAAATCTGTACAATAACGGCAATATGAACGCAATACTGATTGAAGAATGAACGACAGTAGCAGCACGACTAACATCAATTGAAATTGAAGAATAACACGTTACAACAGCAATAACGTGATTGGAATTGTAGCAGCAATAACAGTTGCAAAACAATAAAGAAAGAGCAGCATAAACACGTTACAACAGCAACAAAAGTCAAAATTGATACAAAATTAAATTAATTAAATACCTGATTTCAGAAGTTCGAAAATTAGAGTGAACAAAAATGTTTTGCCACTCATGATTATGAATATGATCAGGAATATGAGCAATTTTATTGTTTTGCCACTCATAGCAATTTCAGGAATCTAATACTTCAAATCATGCTGATGTATGATCAGGAATCTAATACTTCGAGTCACAATCATAAATTGTACAGTACGATAGACAAGAATTGAAATAGTAATCGAATTGAAACAGTAATGAAGTAATCGATTTGAAACATTCCAGCAATAGAATGGAAAAGGCAAATTGAAACAGTAATCGAAATCGTACCTGATGCGAGATGATGTAATTTGAAAAAAACAAATTGAAACCAGATGCGAGATTATGCGCGTGATGTGTTGCCTTCGTGATGAAATACCTGATTGACGCAGATTCGATTACGGTTTCAAATAATGAAAAACCAACATCAAAAGTGATAAAAAAAATGAAATGTCGATTACTGTTTCAAGAGGATGATTTCGTGATTGACGCAGATTCGAGAGGATTTGGTGATCGTTCAGTTGGTGATCGTGATGATTTCGTGATTGATGCAGATTGGAGAGGATTTGGTGATCGTTCAGTTGGTGAGGGTTCAACGTTTTGTTTTCTGTTTTAGCTTTAGAGTTTGATGAGTGTTGGGTTTAGTTTAGTAATGATATTCAATCTTAGCCCTTGATTAAACTACATCTAGTGGCTGAAAACTGAAGGTATATTGTACATAAAATTAAGGTGGGTAAAAGATCCCACTTCTATCTATCTATATATATATATATATATATATATATATATATATATATATATATATATATATATATATATATATATACACTGAAATAATTATCTTATGTACTTAATTATATGATTATTTGATATAGTAGAATTGTTATATACGCTAAAATAGTTATTATGTACACTGAAATTAGTTTTATACACACCAATTCGATTTTAATATAAACAATAATAACTGTATACACAAAAAAATGTTTATTTTTATAGGAAAAAAAGTCTTTTTTTCGGAAAAAAAAAAAAAAAAAAAATCCGAAAATTTGTTTTTTGATTTTTTTTCCAAATTTTTTTTGTTGTTTTTTCTGAACAAGAAAAAAAGATCATATGTATGATTTTTTGTTTTAATCTTATTCTTTAATTTACTTTTAATCTAATGGTTGAGATTTAGTCTCACCGGGTACGGCGAGTTAAGGTGTCTCAAAGGATCCTCTATATATGTGTGTGTGTATATATATATAGAGAGAGAGAGAGAATCAAGGAAGTTGTTTGATGAGAGAAGGGAGCATGATGAGTCACTCCCTCACTCCACCTCTCACATCACCCATCTTCCCAACTCTCTCCTCACACTTATTTCCCCCATTTTTTTTATTTTCCACTTGACTTGCACATCATTTTTCTTTACCAAATTCGTATTTATTTGCTCATATCATTATTCAATTATTTTATGTTACGGAGTATTTATTATTTGTTCAATTTACGAATTTGTTATTCAATCAATTTATATGTTATGTTTTATAAATTTTCAATTTATATGTTATGTTTTATAAGATTTTGAAGATTGTCCGTTTGACTTTTGTTTGTATGCTCTGTGACTTTCAATATATTTTTATGTGACTTTGATTGGAGCTGTTTATGAATTACTTAATTGACGGTTTTTCTTAATCGTCTTTATCCTCTTTATGAATTGTTGTTTCTATGTTGCATGAATTTGATTGATTTTTTGTGTGACTTTAACTGTTGCGCATGTATTTAATGGGCGTGTTTTCATTGGTTGGATGCGTGTGACTACGAGGTGTAACTTACGTGAGTGTGGTTGTAGTTGGTTGTGACTGTTATATGCAATTTGCGTGACTGTGACTCGTTGGATTCATAGTTATTTTTATTTCGCATGAATGTGTGACTTTATTTTGTATGTATTTTATGTGACTCTTACGGTATTTTGTGTGACTCGTACTGTAGTATATCTAATGGATTCACATGGACCTGTGACTTTGATATGTACGATGTGTGACTTTTGCATGTAAAATTGTGTGACTCTGACTGTATCTTGTGTGACTTTGACTGCTTTATTTCATAAACTAATCGTCAAAACTATGTTGTTGGAGCAGTTTAGGGAGCGCTTTGCAGCTGAGAATGATTTCCAAGAGCACGTGGTTACTTCGAAGAGTTTAGTTATGAAATATGAAGATTAGTTTTTGAAAAATGGTGTCTAGTAGTATGAATGTTCTTATGTTTTTATGCGTGTTTGTTTGGATATATGCTCTAAGTACATAAGACTTTTTTCCCTAATGTACGATATCTTCTTTAATTGAACGTTTAAATATTTCTCAAATGATTGAAAATTATAAATAAATTCATTAGACAACTATGTAACGCAATCTCCATGAACCACTCAAATCGCTCTTACAATCACACATTTTGTACATCGAAGTCACGAGTTGTTAGAAATACAGTCATACCCTTAAATGAATAAAGTCACTTAAATCGTGCTTACATTCACATGTTTTGTACATCAAAGTCACACATTTTTCATTCAAAAGTCACACATCGTACACACACAATCCAAAAATCTCACTTTTCCAAAAAATTAATAATATCTCGTCCACAAACAAAATTAACGAAGAACCAAAATTATGATTTTTTGGATGAATGAAGCTTGAAGATAAAGATGTTTTTTATTGGATAAATAGTTTAAAGTCCGAAATATGTATTTATGTTTTATTATTTAAGCCTCCCCTAAAATAATTAAAACCCTAAAATAATTTTTCAATATTCAAGAATGTAAATCAATCAAGGTCACCACAAAATACATATGAATCAATCAAAGTCACACAAAATACGTACAAAAGTCACACATTCTGGTGTACAAGAGTATTGTAGACTATTGACCCAAACAACCCAGAATACAAATACATGAGTCACCCAGAATATAACTACAATCACGCAAGTTATACATAAAAGTCACACATAATTACAACCAGAGTCACGTAACTTCCACCTCATAGTCACGCATAAAATCAAGGAAAACAAGTCCACCACAATTCCAACATAAGAACTCTATTTAAGATCACATGAATTACCAATCAAGGAAATCAAAAGTTAGGGTTGTGATGAGTTTTTCTTTGTGGATGAAGAATGAAGATGGCGATTATGATTCCTTTTTATTTTTGCTGAAGATGAAGATGAGAATGAATAAAGGTTAAAGAACAATTATTATTTTTATTAATGAATTTGGTGTGATAAGGGAGCATGTGGGAGACAATGAGTACTCTCTCTCCACTGCCACTGCCACATCTCACTTTTTTCTGTTTACCCAAATCAATCTAAGTCATCCATTAGTTACACAATCAATGGCTAGTATTGAAACTCTCCAACTTCCCAATCTTTAACAAACTTCTTTGATCCCTTCTCTCTCTACACACACACAGAGAGAAATTGCATCTCATGAGTCTCTCTTCTTTAAATGAGTCCATTCTGCAAATCACAGCTACACGATCAAATCATATGAATGGCTTAGATTCAATCTCAGCGTCATCTTGATCCTATATAATTAAACTTCCTCTGCCTCTCAAATTTTCTCTCTCTACGCTTACTTCCTCTCCCTCTTTGTTTCTTCAAATTCTCTCTCTCTCTCTCTCTCTCTCTCTCTCTCTCTCTCTCTCTCTCTCTCTCTCTCTCTCTCTCTCTCTCTCTCTCTCTCTCTCTCTACGTTCTCTTTGTTCTCTCCAACTTATCTTTGCTTCTCCTTCGTAATTCTCTACTCTTCCTTCGCAAGATAGATTCAATAAAGTACATCAATTGATGCAACATGTTCTCTCTGTTTGCTTACATGTGATTCTCTATTTGTTTTCCTGTTATTTTGCAGAATCACTATCATTCTATCAACGTTTAATAAATTAGCGTTTATTCAGTTAACGTTATTTGATTGGAGTTCATCTAAACGTACGTCTATGAATTCAAATTAGTAATTTCAGTTATTAATGCGAATTCAACTTACATACATAAGCTACGTATTCTATAGTTTAAATTTCGGTTTTCTTTTGCTTTGTTATTTCATGTGATCGATTTCATAAGATTCTAATTTTTACTTCATCACAGTTACTATGGATGATGCGACAGTTACTATGCATTCAACCATTGTTCATGAGAGCTTGGATGAAGGTAATTCATCCTACCTCTTTTAATTTCTGATATTATTAAATTGAATGTTGCTCTTTTATTTCATGTGATTGATTTTCTAAAATTCAAATTTACACTATTGCGTTAACCATTACATTTTTCTCATCACTCTGATACTGTTGTAGTATATTTTTGTTCGTTGTTTTCAACATTTACAGTAACTATGGACATGACATAGGTCCACCTCGATGCGGCCACGCGCGGGTTTGGGGAGGCTAATGAATCTCATGTGAGATGGATCTCGGATTGAAATTCAAATCGAAATGGAGTCGCCATTGACTTTTGTGGAAGTTCGGGCCCATTCGAACTCACTCTATATCCTTGTAGTCCGTGCACAAAGTACGGCCCATTTCGATTTCAGAGTTTATGGGGTTCCTCCATTTGCATTGCGATACCGATAACGACATTAACGGATACCGTGTACTGAATGACTCTAGTGCGCCAGCGGTTTCGGACATCCGGAAAACGAGGTTCTGAGTAGGGGGTGAAGGTACGCGTTGGGAAGCCCACAAAGGACACCCAACCCCGCCCGCACTTAGCAGCCTCTACTAAGATATCGTTCATTTTTTGAATACGCGCACTAGTAATTCGGTTGCAATGAAATGAAAACAACGTTTTAGCTAAACATGTGAAATATGTTTGATCTACGTCGTTTAATGCATCTTTGAATTATGTCGAGGTTGTATTTAGAATGCGAGGTTCGTATTAGTACAATAAAACAAACAACGAAAGTAAAGCCTAAAACAAAAGATTACAACATACACGGGCGGTATACAACTCGGAATTACAATACGACAAACAAAATATATAGCAATTGCAATACTAACGGAATGTAAATATATTGGATGCTATAAAAAGATATGCTGCACGGTTTTGAAAAGAATATTACACGTGATGGGCTTGACACGTGTTGACCGAGGTCATGAAAAAGGTTTATCGAGGCTTAAAGTATGTGGAAGACTCACGGCTTGGCGTGACAGAGGCCACTCGATCGAGTCATTGAGGGACTCGATCGAGTGCCTCTCGAAAAAAAACCCCTACCTCGATTTTAGGGTGCCACTCGATCGAGTGGGCAGAGGTACTCGATCGAGTGCCCCCCTGTGTGAACAGTAGTTCGTTTCGGGAAACATCGGTCTCGAATTTGCTTTAGTTTTAAATCGATAATTTATTAAGCCGTGTAAAAATACGGTAAAATTTTTACTTGGCTTAATTTTCGATACTCGCGATATGTATGCTTATTACGAGATCGATTATCGGGAATTTGGAAAAAGACTTTATAAATTGTTTTAAACTGAATTAAGACGAAATAATTCCATCCGCGTCGTAATTAGTCCTTTCGGACCATGTGACAATTATTTCGGCATCAGCGGGATCGTGCTAATTCGGTTTATCGATTAAATCCTTTTAGACGTAATATTCGACTATGGAGTCGGTATCGCATCTTTAGGATAACGTTTATTATTTGTTTGATTAGATCGAAAATCGATTCCCTCCGCATCACGACATCGTTATTAATCCTTGCGGATTATGTGATGTTCGATTTGCATCAACAGGTTTCGTTCTAACCTTTTGAAAAGGGGGAATCAAATATGTTTAACGCGGAATATTCGCGATCCCATCATGCCCTTGAGTGTTTAGGGCAGGGTTCCTTGAGAGGTCTTCATCACTGTTACAACTCGTAAAGGGATTAGAAGGGTCTTATGCGAATTTCAACATTAAATGTATTCAATTCGAGATTGTTTTATAAATCTGATGTATGCGCGATGTTAATTCGATAGTAGTAATAATAATAACGAAACAAAATAAAAAAAAAGTAATTAAAAAAAACATAAAAAACGGAGAAGAGAAGAGAGAAAAGAGAAGTGTCGGGATTGAGTTTTACACCCTCAACCTACATGCTTTTGTCTCGGAGATCGGCTCGTATAGTAGTGGCTTAGGCCCAGGAGCGTCGAGATGTATATAGGAGAGTTATGGTGTGTATAATTGAGAAGAGGATTTGACGAGTTTTGCTCTCGGGTCTTTGACAAGTTTTGATCTCGGGATTCGCTAGTTTATGCCTAGAGGGGATGTCAGGGTTGAAAGGTTGCAGAGTTATGAAAAACTTTCTGAAAAGTTGTGTAAAGTTTCTGATAAATTGTGTAAAGTTGCTGAAAAATTGTGTATAAAAATTGTGCGTAAAAAATTATGAGTAAAAAATTGTGTGTAATTTGCCTAGGATTGCTGAAATTTTAGGTTGTGAAATTGTGTGTTATTTGTGTTGCAAAGGGGGTGTATTTATAGGAAAAAGTACCCGGTTTTTGGATAGATTTTAGGAAAGAAATTCTATCCTAAATTGAAGAGGTTTTGCATGCAGCTGATATTTTGTGGTTTTTGACTTCGAGTCGGACTCTTGAGGCTTTGTGTGGCTGATTTGCGTCTCGGAAACAACTTTGACCGGGGTTTGACCCGATCGCTAAAAGACGGTTTTATTTCTAGTGTCGGTTTTGACCCAAATTAGTCTTATTTGATTGGAAACGACCCACTGGGCCTTAATTTGAGGTCGGTTTGGTGAGATTTTTACTCCGCTAAAAGCTCGCGCCAAATACTATTGATTCCGAGTCCAAAATCGAGCATATTAAGTCATGTTTACATCCGATCATCATCGGGTATTTTTTTGGAAACTACTATAGACATCTAGCGGCCAAATGTGGGTGTCTACAGTAACGCTATCACAGTAGCATTACTCTCTACCCTATTACTGTCAATACTTATTGTCACACTGTCACTGTAACATTACTCCACATTGCGGTGACACTATCACAGTAACAATCAACTTGGTTTATCTTACACGCCTAAAGGAAGTAAGTAGTGGCGTAGGATTGTTGACAGTGAGCTCACTTCTACTTTAGGAAAAGTTTTCACTCACTAGAGGCAGGGATAGAATTCTATAAGGTATATGCTAGGGCATGTGGTTTTAGTGATCGTAAGTATACCGGCAGTACTCCAAGGGGGAGGTCTATCCAAAAAAAAACCGTAGTTTGTAAACGGCAAGGCCATAGAGAAAATAAAGAGAAATTGCCTTGTGAAATTGTAAACTGTGACAAGAATGGTGAGAATTCATCCACTGTTGACCTGGTTAAAGGGAAAGTTAAAGTAACAAGGATTGGATGCAAAGCACTTATCAGATTTAAACTTACGGCGGGTATTAAGGATTCTATTGTCGTTTATGATGTTCGTGAGTTTCATAATCATCCTTTAAACTCTATTATTGATCGAGATGTTGAAAATATTTCAAGAATCATTTCCCTTTTCCAGAAGCAACTTATTGTTGACAATTCTTAACTAAATATTGGGACTGCAAAGACTTTCCAAATGTGTAAATAGTATACTTCTGGATAGCAAAATGTAGGTGCTCAATTGGTGGATTTCAAAAACTTTCAGTGTGATGTGAAATGTTTTATAGGATTAAGAGATTTAGAACTCTTTATCGATCGTCTTAAAAAGCTCGAATCCACTCAAAATGGCTTCTACTTGCCACTCGAGCTCCACAACTTGTTGAAGAAGGTTCATCTGGGCAAGAAGACGGTTGTCTCCACAAGAAAGCCAACCCGATCATAAGGCCACGAATGAAGAAGAGAAGGTCAATCAAGAGATCATTGTTGAGTGTTGCTTGGATGGTGAAGATATGGGAAGAATGGAGGAAGTTGAAGCTTCAAGGGTCAACAATGAGGAGGGAATTGAACATGATTCTCAAGGTAACTCTTGGGGAGCCAATGTATTGGCTATCAAATTGGATTTGTACGATTTTCTTCGTGATGAACCGGTCTTGACAATCCAAAGCCAAGTGAAGACAAGACTCTTCTAGGCCAACTAGATAAGGTGAGTGAAAAGGAAGGTAATACTTGGGAGAAAGAGATAGATGCCTTAGAACTTGCCTTGAATGGGAAATTGGAGGAGCCGATTAGGGGATTTGGAGATGCTATGCTAGACCAAACCTTCGAAGAAATTGAGGCCGCCATCAAGGGCCTTGAGTTTCTTCATGGTGAGAATTCTAGTAAGGACAACGATGAGGTCCCCCCTAAAGCCTCCAATGAAGAAAACTTGACGTCTTTACCTCCTTTACCGCACTTGATTTCGAGTCCCTTGTCTTGTGAGATGGTTGATGAAGAGGATCTTTGTCGGACGGTGGAAAAGAGTGCTATTCTTGACCCCGTAGAAGAAGCAACACCCTTAGGGTGTGATCTCCCAAATCACAACGCCAAGCATGACTTTAGACCACAATACCTACCGGATGGTCATAAGAGTTGTTGCTATCATGGTTCGGAAGACCCGGAAGATCACAAGAAACCCGAGCGAAATGGATTAGATGATTGCTTCTCGACTCCGACTCGGAAACTCTTGTTGATGGCTAGGATCGGCCACATGAGCATTAATGAAGATGTTGCTAGGGCATTTGACTTATTCCTTCGAGCTCTTGATGGCTATGGAGGCGTAGATGGTGAGAGTATCCTATTATAAATATCCTTTCCTTTTCTTTTTAGCTTTTGTCTTTGTATTTGTTTGATTGGATAGTTTGGTTTCTAGGATTTGTTAGTTTTTGTGGAAATCTTGTAATTTGGAATTTTCTTGAGCGATGTGAGGGAGGGAGTTTGATGATGTTTATTAAGTTCATTTGATAGGTCATAGTGAAGATGAAGTTTTGAGAGAAGTAGTTGATGATAGAAGCTTGGATTTTGGGCAAGGAAGTCGGTTTTTAAAGCTTTTGACAAGCTTTTGGGGACGAGATTTTAGATCTCGTTGTATTGGTGGTCTTGTGGGTGAAGCTATCAAGAAAATGAAGGGCTAGAAGACTCATCCCGACCGGGAAGGATGTCATCCCGATCGGGATGAGTGTGCTGAAAAGTGGGTTCTCTGATGTGCCATCCCGACCAGGATCAAGTCCGTCCCGACCGGGAAGAAGTCCATCCCGACCGGGATGGTGCCCAGCTACTCCTTTTGCCTCTTCTTCGACATTTGAGCCCACCCAACCACTTTTTACCCCCACCCAACCCCCCTACTAACCTTAGCCTCTATCATTTGACCCTTACACTTCAATTATACACCATCATCTCATCTTCTCATCACTATACACCGAGTTTTCCCAAAATCCCAACCTCATTACACCTATGCAAGTCCGATACTTGAGACTACATTGAAGAAGAGGAATAATGATGATGAAGACAAGCAAGGTGCCGATAACGATCATTGAGACGATGGAGTTGATTGAGTTGCTAACCGTTTGGTAAGGCGACTCTCCTTCTTTTCTGTCTTTTGTTGCTTAGTCTTTCTTCGTTTGTTCCCATTCCCTTTATCATTTTGGTGTCGTGGTGGCCCTCGGAGCCTTGGTGGCCCTCGGAGCCTTGGTGGTCATTACTCCCGATTCTCGATGACGTGATTACATCGAGATTCATTTGAAAAAATCCAAATTAACAAGTTCTTTCACTTTTTCCTTGTTTTTATTTTCTTTTGGTTGAATTTAATCGGATTTAGGCGGAATCCGGGCTAGGTGACTTGATTACACCTACCCCTCCCCTCCCATTTCCTTTGATTTTCTTCTTTTTATTTCTTCCCCCATCCATATCTTTTCTTGTCTCGGCCCTTGGTGATTTGATTACACCTCGGCCGGACATATTCAACCTTTTCTTCACTTTTTTTTTTTCATTTTTAGCTTTAATTTCCCTTTTTCTTTTCTTTTTAGTGTCTCCGCACACACTACCGATCGAGCATAAGGACATTGCTCGGTTTAAGTGTGGGGGAGCGATATCTTAGGCTAGTTTAGTTTTATTTTCATAATTTTTTTCGAAAAATCTTAAAATTCCCTAAAAATTTGAAAAAATTCATAAAAAAATCAAAAAGATTTTCTTTTTGTGTCTTTTTCTTTTGTGTCCTTATGCCGTATATTTGCTGTGTTGTGTGGTTTGCCTCCCCATTTCCATGTAGGTTTCGCGATCGTCGTCAAGTTTCGAAAAGCTCAAGACATCCGATAATATCCCTTCATTTCTTTCTCCTTTTTCCTTTTGTGGAGTTTGGAGGATGTGTTATGATGGTGTGTGCTCGGGTGGAGCTTTTTGAAGTTTGTGGTTGATGTGGTTGCTTGTTTGGAAGTTTCGGGGTGGTGTTTGTTTATTTTGTATGTTTGCTTGTTTGTTTGTCTTGTTTTGTTTTGTTGTGTTTGTCTCTTTTCCTTTCGTTTTTGTTGTGTCTTTGTTTTGTCTTGTTTAGTTGTGTCTAGTGTGTAATAAAAGGTTTTCGAAAACCCGGTTTTGAGGCTAGTGCGCAAGTGTTTACTTTCCCTTTCTAAGTAAAATGACTCGAGTCTTGGACTTTAGTCTAATAGAATGACTTTAAATCAATGATTTCGTTGGTTTCTTACATTGAGTCCACCTAGTCTACTAGGGATTTACTACGGGATTTGCATTTTGACCATTATGACCACCCACGGAGTGAAAAGGCCTTGGTTGCCGAGTCCCGTCCCTTAGGTGACCGTGTTCGAAATTGCTTTGATTAGTCCAAGTTTCCCCTTTTTTGTGGGTTTGAAGGGAAGACGTCGTCCCGACTCACCCATTTCCCTACCTCCTACACATTTCCACAAATAAGTTGCAAATTGTCAAACTTCGTACCTGGTTGCGATGAATGCCTACAAAACAAAATTTTGGCCAAAAGGGCAAACCAAGAAAAAGAAAGAAAAAAGAAAGAAAGAAGAAAAAGAAAAAGGCACAACAAATGAGAAACAAAATACAAAAGAAGAAAAAGAAATGGCATAGAAACTCAAAAGCCAAATGCAAAAGAAAAATGCCAAAGAAAATCATCTCAAAAAAAATTCTCACCCCTCAAAATAAGCCTTTTGCCGACTATTACCGTGAAGAGCCTACCAAAGGACCGAGTCCCTAGGAAGGATGATAGCGGTAAATAGTCGGTCTTCCTTCACTTTGCAACCTTATCCACCTTTTTACTTGGACTCGTTGGGCGATTTTGGACATGGGATGACCCTCTCGGCTTATCGCTAAAGGGGACGGGGTCTCACTTACCTACAGTGTCGACTAACTCTGTGGTTCATCCTTTTTCCATCCCGCCGATCGTCCCATAGTACGTTCTTAGAAGGTTAGGAGGACCTAGGTAAGTTATCAACGTTTTTATTGCTTTGTCGTCATACTATTAGGGTTTTGTCCATTTCGGTTTGTATTACTAGTTTGGGAACGTCGTCACTTGCCTTGAATTCTTAACCGGTGCTTCTTTTACCGCTTTGTAGAGGGAAGCAGTACTTGTTTCTTCTTGGATGCAACCGTGTGGCATTTGTTTGTTTGTTTGTTTGTTTGTTTGTTTGTTTGTGTGTTTTAGTGTACGGTTGTATCCACAGTTTTGTCGCAAGACCTCACTTGCCTTGCGGAGAGCACTTTTCCTCTAAGTGTTCTCGCGTAAGTTGAAAGGGCGTAGGGTGCGCTAACACCCGCTCGGTTATTAGTCTAGTTTCTTTTAGTTTTTAGTTAGTTTGTGCTTACTCGAGGGCAAGGGTTAAGTGTGGGGGAGTTGATAAGTGTGTTTTGTAGTGCTTATTTATTGTGTTTGGTCCCAGTTTCTCTTGTGAAATCGCTCTTTGGAGCGGTTTTCGAGGCCACTTACGCTTCTTCTAGCTTATTTTAGGTTCCAACGGCCTATCATAGATAAAGGGAACGATTAGGACTCGTTTCCGACGCATTTGGAGCCAACGAAGAGAAGCGACGATCACTCGGTGGCCTAGACTCGATCCCGAGCCCTTGGGACCCATTCCCGAGCCCTCAAGACCCATTCCCGAGCACTGAGAATCGATGAGAAGCCTAAAAAGAGCAAGGAGGTACCTATGGGATCATATTTGAAGCCTAGAAGACCCATCCCGGTCGGGAAGGACCCCATCTCGACCGGAATGAAGAAGCAAAGGAAGACGGGCTACTGGAGCTCCATCCCGGCCGGGACCAGGTCCATCCCGACCGGGACCAGGTCCATCCCGACCGGGACCACCTCATCTCGACCGGGACCACCACCATCCCGGCCGGGATGGGCCCAGCGAAGAGTTGTTTCGCTTTTCCTTCTTCCCTATTCATTGTAACCCTATAAATACCCCCCTCTTGTATTGTTACACTATCTTATGTTATGTTAGACATTACCCACTAAACCCTAGACTACTTTAGGTTATATTAGCTTAGATTAGTGTAGATTAGTCCTTAATCTAGTTAGTTAATCTTGTATTAAGGGATCTCTTGAAGAATCCATTCAATCTTGACAACATTGGTGGATGTTTTGGGTGTTCTTTATACACAAGTTCTCATCTTTTCATCCTTTGTAGTTTGGTATAATCCTTCTCTACTCTTTTCTCTTAATCTTTATTGTTATTCAAGTTTTCATCTTTGTTTATGTTTGTTGTTCATCCTTGTTCTTCATTATGAATGTTTCTTTTGTTCTTGTGATTGTTTCTCTTGTTTGTGTTTGTTTTAGTTTAGATATGTGTGAGTAGTTGTCCCCTAGGGTTAGTAGTAGGATTGGGTGTGATTAGGGATGATTAGGGTGAGATGGGTGGTACTAGATGTTATTTTTGTTGTTTCCCATTTACCTTGCACTCCACATGTTTGATGAAATGCTTGTGAGACTAGAGATGATCAATCCTTGTTTTTCTTGCCTCTTCTCTTGTATGTGTTTGTTTGGTTAGTTGGTTTGGTTCCCTCGTTAGTAGAGAGAGCGTTGTGAGGATGACCCCTAGGCCGTTTAAGTAGCGAGAGCCCGATCGGAACCTAGGCTACGAAAGCATGCTAGTAACCCCGTTTCCTTCTTTTTGTCTCCTTGACATCCATGAACCCGACCTAGCCCTAGTTTCTTCTTATTGATTTATTTGTTTCTTTTTGTCATTAGTTACTTGTTTAGCTTAGTCCTTTGTCGATCTTAGTCATCACCCTAGTTTAGCTTGTCTCGGACCTAGTCTTGGACCATAGCACCCATTAGTCTAAACCCATTTCCGTCCCTGAGGATATCGACCCGACTTACCATTTGCTACCAAGCCTAGGTTAGTTGGTTTATATTGATCGGTGGGATCCACGACAAATCCCTCCCATCAATTTGGCTCCGTTATCGGGGACGGCGTGGTTTAGACTTTTGTGTGCTTAGTTTTAGACTTTGTTCTTCAGTTTTGTGTTTTATTCTCCTTGTGTATCTGCGTTGTACTTCTTGTGTGCTATTCTCTCCTCCTAGTGCCTCTAAAGCACTAGGCTACTAACGTTTGCTCAAGTGCTTCTAGTGCATTCAATGAATCAAGGCAATGTTATGCATCCGAGCTACCATCAACCGTCATGGGACAACTATGGGGCAAATTACAAAGACCCACAATTTTACCAACCATATCAACCTCATCAACAATCTTATGAACCCCCTCCATATGGTTACCATGAAAGTTGTCAAGGATCATTCCAACATCCTAACAACTACCAAATACCCTCACATGACTCACAACCAAAAATCCCCAACTTTGAGCTTTGTCAAATGATGATTCAAATGCAAAAGAGTCAACAAGAGACGATGATTCAATTGCACAAGAGTCAACAAGAGATGATGATCAAAATGCAAAGGGATAAATAGGAGTTCAAGGCCCAAATAGAGGTGCAAGATGCTCGAATCAATGCACTCATGGCTCGTTTTACGATGTTGGCCACTCGAGCTCCACAACTTGTTGAAGAAGGTTCATTTGGGCAAGAAAGTCAACCCGATCATAAGGCCACGAATGAAGAAGAGAGGGTCAATCAAGAGATCATTGTTGAGTGTTGCTTGGATGGTGAAGATATAGGAAGAATGGAGGAAGTTGAAGCTTCAAGGGTCAACAATGAGGAGGGAATTGAACATGATTCTCAAGGTAACTCTTGGGGAGTCAATGTATTGGCTATCAAATTGGATTTGTACGATTTTCTACGTGATGAACCGGTCTTGACAATCCAAAGCCAAGTGGAGACAAGACTCCTCTAGGCCAACTAGATAAGGTGAGTGAAAAGGAAGGTAATACTTGGGAGAAAGAGATAGATGCCTTAGAACTTGCCTTGAATGGGAAATTGGAGGAGCCGATTAGGGGATTTGGAGATGCTATGCTAGACCAAACCTTCGAAGAAATTGAGGCCGCCATCAAGGGCCTTGAGTTTCTTCATGGTGAGAATTCTAGTAAGGACAACGATGAGGTCCCCCCTAAAGCCTCCAATGAAGAAAACTTGACGTCTTTACCTCCTTTACCGCCCTTGATTTCGAGTCCCTTGTCTTGTGAGACGGTTGATGAAGAGGATCTTTGTCGGACGGTGGAAAAGAGTGCTATTCTTGACCCCGTAGAAGAAGCAACACCCTTAGGGTGTGATCTCCCAAATCACAACGCCAAGCATGACTTTAGACCACAATACTTACCGGATGGTCATAAGAGTCGTTGCTATCATGGTTCGGAAGACCCGGAAGATCACAAGAAACCCGAGCGAAATGGATTAGATGATTGCTTCTCGACTCCGACTCGGAAACTCTTGTTGATGGCTAGGATCGGCCACATGAGCATTAATGAAGATGTTGCTAGGGCATTTGACTTATTCCTTCGAGCTCTTGATGGCTATGGAGGCGTAGATGGTGAGAGTATCTTATTATAAATATCCTTTCCTTTTCTTTTTAGCTTTTGTCTTTGTATTTGATTGATTGGATAGTTTGGTTTCTAGGATTTGTTAGTTTTTGTGGAAATCTTGTAATTTGGAATTTTCTTGAGCGATGTGAGGGAGGGAGTTTGATGATGTTTATTAAGTTCATTTGATAGGTCATAGTGAAGATGAAGTTTTGAGAGAAGTAGTTGATAGAAGCTTGGATTTTGGGCAAGGAAGTCGGTTTTTAAAGCTTTTGACAAGCTTTTGGGGACGAGATTTTAGATCTCGTTGTATTGGTGGTCTTGTTGGTGAAGCTATCAAGAAAATGAAGGGCTAGAAGACTCATCCCGACCGGGAAGGATGTCATCCCGATCGGGATGAGTGTGCTGAAAAGTGGGTTCTCTGATGTGCCATCCCGACCAGGATCAAGTCCGTCCCGACCGGGAAGGAACCGTCCCGACCGGGAAGAAGTCCATCCCGACCGGGATGGTGCCCAGCTACTCCTTTTGCCTCTTCTTCGACATTTGAGCCCACCCAACCACTTTTTACCCCCACCCAACCCCCCTACTAACCTTAGCCTCTATCATTTGACCCTTACACTTCAATTATACACCATCATCTCATCTTCTCATCACTATACACCGAGTTTTCCCAAAATCCCAACCTCATTACACCTATGCAAGTCCGATACTTGAGACTACATTGAAGAAGAGGAATAATGATGATGAAGACAAGCAAGGTGCCGATAACGATCATTGAGACGATGGAGTTGATTGAGTTGCTAACCGTTTGGTAAGGCGACTCTCCTTCTTTTCTGTCTTTTGTTGCTTAGTCTTTCTTCGTTTGTTCCCATTCCCTTTATCATTTTGGTGTCGTGGTGGCCCTCGGAGCCTTGGTGGCCCTCGGAGCCTTGGTGGTCATTACTCCCGATTCTCGATGACGTGATTACATCGAGATTCATTTGAAAAAATCCAAATTAACAAGTTCTTTCACTTTTTCCTTGTTTTTATTTTCTTTTGGTTGAATTTAATCGGATTTAGGCGGAATCCGGGCTAGGTGACTTGATTACACCTACCCCTCCCCTCCCATTTCCTTTGATTTTCTTCTTTTTATTTCTTCCCCCATCCATATCTTTTCTTGTCTCGGCCCTTGGTGATTTGATTACACCTCGGCCGGACATATTCAACCTTTTCTTCACTTTTTTTTTTCATTTTTAGCTTTAATTTCCCTTTTTCTTTTCTTTTTAGTGTCTCCGCACACACTACCGATCGAGCATAAGGACATTGCTCGGTTTAAGTGTGGGGGAGCGATATCTTAGGCTAGTTTAGTTTTATTTTCATAATTTTTTTCGAAAAATCTTAAAATTCCCTAAAAATTTGAAAAAATTCATAAAAAAATCAAAAAGATTTTCTTTTTGTGTCTTTTTCTTTTGTGTCCTTATGCCGTATATTTGCTGTGTTGTGTGGTTTGCCTCCCCATTTCCATGTAGGTTTCGCGATCGTCGTCAAGTTTCGAAAAGATCAAGACATCCGATAATATCCCTTCATTTCTTTCTCCTTTTTCCTTTTGTGGAGTTTGGAGGATGTGTTATGATGGTGTGTGCTCGGGTGGAGCTTTTTGAAGTTTGTGGTTGATGTGGTTGCTTGTTTGGAAGTTTCGGGGTGGTGTTTGTTTATTTTGTATGTTTGCTTGTTTGTTTGTCTTGTTTTGTTTTGTTGTGTTTGTCTCTTTTCCTTTCGTTTTTGTTGTGTCTTTGTTTTGTCTTGTTTAGTTGTGTCTAGTGTGTAATAAAAGGTTTTCGAAAACCCGGTTTTGAGGCTAGTGCGCAAGTGTTTACTTTCCCTTTCTAAGTAAAATGACTCGAGTCTTGGACTTTAGTCTAATAGAATGACTTTAAATCAATGATTTCGTTGGTTTCTTACATTGAGTCCACCTAGTCTACTAGGGATTTACTACGGGATTTGCATTTTGACCATTATGACCACCCACGGAGTGAAAAGGCCTTGGTTGCCGAGTCCCGTCCCTTAGGTGACCGTGTTCGAAATTGCTTTGATTAGTCCAAGTTTCCCCTTTTTTGTGGGTTTGAAGGGAAGACGTCGTCCCGACTCACCCATTTCCCTACCTCCTACACATTTCCACAAATAAGTTGCAAATTGTCAAACTTCGTACCTGGTTGCGATGAATGCCTACAAAACAAAATTTTGGCCAAAAGGGCAAACCAAGAAAAAGAAAGAAAAAAGAAAGAAAGAAGAAAAAGAAAAAGGCACAACAAATGAGAAACAAAATACAAAAGAAGAAAAAGAAATGGCATAGAAACTCAAAAGCCAAATGCAAAAGAAAAATGCCAAAGAAAATCATCTCAAAAAAAATTCTCACCCCTCAAAATAAGCCTTTTGCCGACTATTACCGTGAAGAGCCTACCAAAGGACCGAGTCCCTAGGAAGGATGATAGCGGTAAATAGTCGGTCTTCCTTCACTTTGCAACCTTATCCACCTTTTTACTTGGACTCGTTGGGCGATTTTGGACATGGGATGACCCTCTCGGCTTATCGCTAAAGGGGACGGGGTCTCACTTACCTACAGTGTCGACTAACTCTGTGGTTCATCCTTTTTCCATCCCGCCGATCGTCCCATAGTACGTTCTTAGAAGGTTAGGAGGACCTAGGTAAGTTATCAACGTTTTTATTGCTTTGTCGTCATACTATTAGGGTTTTGTCCATTTCGGTTTGTATTACTAGTTTGGGAACGTCGTCACTTGCCTTGAATTCTTAACCGGTGCTTCTTTTACCGCTTTGTAGAGGGAAGCAGTACTTGTTTCTTCTTGGATGCAACCGTGTGGCATTTGTTTGTTTGTTTGTTTGTGTGTTTTAGTGTACGGTTGTATCCACAGTTTTGTCGCAAGACCTCACTTGCCTTGCGGAGAGCACTTTTCCTCTAAGTGTTCTCGCGTAAGTTGAAAGGGCGTAGGGTGCGCTAACACCCGCTCGGTTATTAGTCTAGTTTCTTTTAGTTTTTAGTTAGTTTGTGCTTACTCGAGGGCAAGGGTTAAGTGTGGGGGAGTTGATAAGTGTGTTTTGTAGTGCTTATTTATTGTGTTTGGTCCCAGTTTCTCTTGTGAAATCGCTCTTTGGAGCGGTTTTCGAGGCCACTTACGCTTCTTCTAGCTTATTTTAGGTTCCAACGGCCTATCATAGATAAAGGGAACGATTAGGACTCGTTTCCGACGCATTTGGAGCCAACGAAGAGAAGCGACGATCACTCGGTGGCCTAGACTCGATCCCGAGCCCTTGGGACCCATTCCCGAGCCCTCAAGACCCATTCCCGAGCACTGAGAATCGATGAGAAGCCTAAAAAGAGCAAGGAGGTACCTATGGGATCATATTTGAAGCCTAGAAGACCCATCCCGGTCGGGAAGGACCCCATCTCGACCGGAATGAAGAAGCAAAGGAAGACGGGCTACTGGAGCTCCATCCCGGCCGGGACCAGGTCCATCCCGACCGGGACCAGGTCCATCCCGACCGGGACCACCTCATCTCGACCGGGACCACCACCATCCCGGCCGGGATGGGCCCAGCGAAGAGTTGTTTCGCTTTTCCTTCTTCCCTATTCATTGTAACCCTATAAATACCCCCCTCTTGTATTGTTACACTATCTTATGTTATGTTAGACATTACCCACTAAACCCTAGACTACTTTAGGTTATATTAGCTTAGATTAGTGTAGATTAGTCCTTAATCTAGTTAGTTAATCTTGTATTAAGGGATCTCTTGAAGAATCCATTCAATCTTGACAACATTGGTGGATGTTTTGGGTGTTCTTTATACACAAGTTCTCATCTTTTCATCCTTTGTAGTTTGGTATAATCCTTCTCTACTCTTTTCTCTTAATCTTTATTTATTGTTATTCAAGTTTTCATCTTTGTTTATGTTTGTTGTTCATCCTTGTTCTTCATTATGAATGTTTCTTTTGTTCTTGTGATTGTTTCTCTTGTTTGTGTTTGTTTTAGTTTACATATGTGTGAGTAGTTGTCCCCTAGGGTTAGTAGTAGGATTGGGTGTGATTAGGGATGATTAGGGTG
The DNA here is from genome assembly GCA_958450325.1 of Agrostemma githago. Taxonomy (NCBI): domain Eukaryota; kingdom Viridiplantae; phylum Streptophyta; class Magnoliopsida; order Caryophyllales; family Caryophyllaceae; genus Agrostemma; species Agrostemma githago. The sequence goes on from OY288245.1 coordinate 42,943,189, forward strand.
AGATGGGTGGTACTAGATGTTATTTTTGTTGTTTCCCATTTACCTTGCACTCCACATGTTTGATGAAATGCTTGTGAGACTAGAGATGATCAATCCTTGTTTTTCTTGCCTCTTCTCTTGTATGAGTTTGTTTGGTTAGTTGGTTTGGTTCCCTCGTTAGTAGAGAGAGCGTTGTGAGGATGACCCCTAGGCCGTTTAAGTAGCGAGAGCCCGATCGGAACCTAGGCTACGAAAGCATGCTAGTAACCCCGTTTCCTTCTTTTTGTCTCCTTGACATCCATGAACCCGACCTAGCCCTAGTTTCTTCTTATTGATTTATTTGTTTCTTTTTGTCATTAGTTACTTGTTTAGCTTAGTCCTTTGTCGATCTTAGTCATCACCCTAGTTTAGCTTGTCTCGGACCTAGTCTTGGACCATAGCACCCATTAGTCTAAACCCATTTCCGTCCCTGAGGATATCGACCCGACTTACCATTTGCTACCAAGCCTAGGTTAGTTGGTTTATATTGATCGGTGGGATCCACGACAAATCCCTCCCATCAATTTGGCGCCGTTATCGGGGACGGCGTGGTTTAGACTTTTGTGTGCTTAGTTTTAGACTTTGTTCTTCAGTTTTGTGTTTTATTCTCCTTGTGTATCTGCGTTGTACTTCTTGTGTGCTATTCTCTCCTCCTAGTGCCTCTAAAGCACTAGGCTACTAATGTTTGCTCAAGTGCTTCTAGTGCATTCAATGAATCAAGGCAATGTTATGCATCCGAGCTACCATCAACCGTCATGGGACAACTATGGGGCAAATTACAAAGACCCACAATTTTACCAACCATATCAACCTCATCAACAATCTTATGAACCCCCTCCATATGGTTACCATGAAAGTTGTCAAGGATCATTCCAACATCCTAACAACTACCAAATACCCTCACATGACTCACAACCAAAAATCCCCAACTTTGAGCTTTGTCAAATGATGATTCAAATGCAAAAGAGTCAACAAGAGACGATGATTCAATTGCACAAGAGTCAACAAGAGATGATGATCAAAATGCAAAGGGATAAATAGGAGTTCAAGGCCCAAATAGAGGTGCAAGATGCTCGAATCAATGCACTCATGGCTCGTTTTACGATGTTGGCCACTCGAGCTCCACAACTTGTTGAAGAAGGTTCATTTGGGCAAGAAAGTCAACCCGATCATAAGGCCACGAATGAAGAAGAGAGGGTCAATCAAGAGATCATTGTTGAGTGTTGCTTGGATGGTGAAGATATAGGAAGAATGGAGGAAGTTGAAGCTTCAAGGGTCAACAATGAGGAGGGAATTGAACATGATTCTCAAGGTAACTCTTGGGGAGTCAATGTATTGGCTATCAAATTGGATTTGTACGATTTTCTACGTGATGAACCGGTCTTGACAATCCAAAGCCAAGTGGAGACAAGACTCCTCTAGGCCAACTAGATAAGGTGAGTGAAAAGGAAGGTAATACTTGGGAGAAAGAGATAGATGCCTTAGAACTTGCCTTGAATGGGAAATTGGAGGAGCCGATTAGGGGATTTGGAGATGCTATGCTAGACCAAACCTTCGAAGAAATTGAGGCCGCCATCAAGGGCCTTGAGTTTCTTCATGGTGAGAATTCTAGTAAGGACAACGATGAGGTCCCCCCTAAAGCCTCCAATGAAGAAAACTTGACGTCTTTACCTCCTTTACCGCCCTTGATTTCGAGTCCCTTGTCTTGTGAGATGGTTGATGAAGAGGATCTTTGTCGGACGGTGGAAAAGAGTGCTATTCTTGACCCCGTAGAAGAAGCAACACCCTTAGGGTGTGATCTCCCAAATCACAACGCCAAGCATGACTTTAGACCACAATACTTACCGGATGGTCATAAGAGTCGTTGCTATCATGGTTCGGAAGACCCGGAAGATCACAAGAAACCCGAGCGAAATGGATTAGATGATTGCTTCTCGACTCCGACTCGGAAACTCTTGTTGATGGCTAGGATCGGCCACATGAGCATTAATGAAGATGTTGCTAGGGCATTTGACTTATTCCTTCGAGCTCTTGATGGCTATGGAGGCGTAGATGGTGAGAGTATCTTATTATAAATATCCTTTCCTTTTCTTTTTAGCTTTTGTCTTTGTATTTGATTGATTGGATAGTTTGGTTTCTAGGATTTGTTAGTTTTTGTGGAAATCTTGTAATTTGGAATTTTCTTGAGCGATGTGAGGGAGGGAGTTTGATGATGTTTATTAAGTTCATTTGATAGGTCATAGTGAAGATGAAGTTTTGAGAGAAGTAGTTGATAGAAGCTTGGATTTTGGGCAAGGAAGTCGGTTTTTAAAGCTTTTGACAAGCTTTTGGGGACGAGATTTTAGATCTCGTTGTATTGGTGGTCTTGTTGGTGAAGCTATCAAGAAAATGAAGGGCTAGAAGACTCATCCCGACCGGGAAGGATGTCATCCCGATCGGGATGAGTGTGCTGAAAAGTGGGTTCTCTGATGTGCCATCCCGACCAGGATCAAGTCCGTCCCGACCGGGAAGGAACCGTCCCGACCGGGAAGAAGTCCATCCCGACCGGGATGGTGCCCAGCTACTCCTTTTGCCTCTTCTTCGACATTTGAGCCCACCCAACCACTTTTTACCCCCACCCAACCCCCCTACTAACCTTAGCCTCTATCATTTGACCCTTACACTTCAATTATACACCTTCATCTCATCTTCTCATCACTATACACCGAGTTTTCCCAAAATCCCAACCTCATTACACCTATGCAAGTCCGATACTTGAGACTACATTGAAGAAGAGGAATAATGATGATGAAGACAAGCAAGGTGCCGATAACGATCATTGAGACGATGGAGTTGATTGAGTTGCTAACCGTTTGGTAAGGCGACTCTCCTTCTTTTCTGTCTTTTGTTGCTTAGTCTTTCTTCGTTTGTTCCCATTCCCTTTATCATTTTGGTGTCGTGGTGGCCCTCGGAGCCTTGGTGGCCCTCGGAGCCTTGGTGGTCATTACTCCCGATTCTCGATGACGTGATTACATCGAGATTCATTTGAAAAAATCCAAATTAACAAGTTCTTTCACTTTTTCCTTGTTTTTATTTTCTTTTGGTTGAATTTAATCGGATTTAGGCGGAATCCGGGCTAGGTGACTTGATTACACCTACCCCTCCCCTCCCATTTCCTTTGATTTTCTTCTTTTTATTTCTTCCCCCATCCATATCTTTTCTTGTCTCGGCCCTTGGTGATTTGATTACACCTCGGCCGGACATATTCAACCTTTTCTTCACTTTTTTTTTTTCATTTTTAGCTTTAATTTCCCTTTTTCTTTTCTTTTTAGTGTCTCCGCACACACTACCGATCGAGCATAAGGACATTGCTCGGTTTAAGTGTGGGGGAGCGATATCTTAGGCTAGTTTAGTTTTATTTTCATAATTTTTTTCGAAAAATCTTAAAATTCCCTAAAAATTTGAAAAAATTCATAAAAAAATCAAAAAGATTTTCTTTTTGTGTCTTTTTCTTTTGTGTCCTTATGCCGTATATTTGCTGTGTTGTGTGGTTTGCCTCCCCATTTCCATGTAGGTTTCGCGATCGTCGTCATGTTTCGAAAAGCTCAAGACATCCGATAATATCCCTTCATTTCTTTCTCCTTTTTCCTTTTGTGGAGTTTGGAGGATGTGTTATGATGGTGTGTGCTCGGGTGGAGCTTTTTGAAGTTTGTGGTTGATGTGGTTGCTTGTTTGGAAGTTTCGGGGTGGTGTTTGTTTATTTTGTATGTTTGCTTGTTTGTTTGTCTTGTTTTGTTTTGTTGTGTTTGTCTCTTTTCCTTTCGTTTTTGTTGTGTCTTTGTTTTGTCTTGTTTAGTTGTGTCTAGTGTGTAATAAAAGGTTTTCGAAAACCCGGTTTTGAGGCTAGTGCGCAAGTGTTTACTTTCCCTTTCTAAGTAAAATGACTCTAGTCTTGGACTTTAGTCTAATAGAATGACTTTAAATCAATGATTTCGTTGGTTTCTTACATTGAGTCCACCTAGTCTACTAGGGATTTACTACGGGATTTGCATTTTGACCATTATGACCACCCACGGAGTGAAAAGGCCTTGGTTGCCGAGTCCCGTCCCTTAGGTGACCGTGTTCGAAATTGCTTTGATTAGTCCAATTTTCCCCTTTTTTGTGGGTTTGAAGGGAAGACGTCGTCCCGACTCACCCATTTCCCTACCTCCTACACATTTCCACAAATAAGTTGCAAATTGTCAAACTTCGTACCTGGTTGCGATGAATGCCTACAAAACAAAATTTTGGCCAAAAGGGCAAACCAAGAAAAAGAAAGAAAAAAGAAAGAAAGAAGAAAAAGAAAAAGGCACAACAAATGAGAAACAAAATACAAAAGAAGAAAAAGAAATGGCATAGAAACTCAAAAGCCAAATGCAAAAGAAAAATGCCAAAGAAAATCATCTCAAAAAAAATTCTCACCCCTCAAAATAAGCCTTTTGCCGACTATTATCGTGAAGAGCCTACCAAAGGACCGAGTCCCTAGGAAGGATGATAGCGGTAAATAGTCGGTCTTCCTTCACTTTGCAACCTTATCCACCTTTTTACTTGGACTCGTTGGGCGATTTTGGACATGGGATGACCCTCTCGGCTTATCGCTAAAGGGGACGGGGTCTCACTTACCTACAGTGTCGACTAACTCTGTGGTTCATCCTTTTTCCATCCCGCCGATCGTCCCATAGTACGTTCTTAGAAGGTTAGGAGGACCTAGGTAAGTTATCAACGTTTTTATTGCTTTGTCGTCATACTATTAGGGTTTTGTCCATTTCGGTTTGTATTACTAGTTTGGGAACGTCGTCACTTGCCTTGAATTCTTAACCGGTGCTTCTTTTACCGCTTTGTAGAGGGAAGCAGTACTTGTTTCTTCTTGGATGCAACCGTGTGGCATTTGTTTGTTTGTTTGTTTGTTTGTTTGTGTGTTTTAGTGTACGGTTGTATCCACAGTTTTGTCGCAAGACCTCACTTGCCTTGCGGAGAGCACTTTTCCTCTAAGTGTTCTCGCGTAAGTTGAAAGGGCGTAGGGTGCGCTAACACCCGCTCGGTTATTAGTCTAGTTTCTTTTAGTTTTTAGTTAGTTTGTGCTTACTCGAGGGCAAGGGTTAAGTGTGGGGGAGTTGATAAGTGTGTTTTGTAGTGCTTATTTATTGTGTTTGGTCCCAGTTTCTCTTGTGAAATCGCTCTTTGGAGCGGTTTTCGAGGCCACTTACGCTTCTTCTAGCTTATTTTAGGTTCCAACGGCCTATCATAGATAAAGGGAACGATTAGGACTCGTTTCCGACGCATTTGGAGCCAACGAAGAGAAGCGACGATCACTCGGTGGCCTAGACTCGATCCCGAGCCCTTGGGACCCATTCCCGAGCCCTCAAGACCCATTCCCGAGCACTGAGAATCGATGAGAAGCCTAAAAAGAGGAAGGAGGTACCTATGGGATCATATTTGAAGCCTAGAAGACCCATCCCGGTCGGGAAGGACCCCATCTCGACCGGAATAAAGAAGCAAAGGAAGATGGGCTACTGGAGCTCCATCCCGGCCGGGACCAGGTCCATCCCGACCGGGACCAGGTCCATCCCGACCGGGACCACCTCATCTCGACCGGGACCACAACCATCCCGGCCGGGATGGGCCCAGCGAAGAGTTGTTTCGCTTTTCCTTCTTCCCTATTCATTGTAACCCTATAAATACCCCCCTCTTGTATTGTTACACTATCTTATGTTATGTTAGACATTACCCACTAAACCCTAGACTACTTTAGGTTATATTAGCTTAGATTAGTGTAGATTAGTCCTTAATCTAGTTAGTTAATCTTGTATTAAGGGATCTCTTGAAGAATCCATTCAATCTTGACAACATTGGTGGATGTTTTGGGTGTTCTTTATACAAAAGTTCTCATCTTTTCATCCTTTGTAGTTTGGTATAATCCTTCTCTACTCTTTTCTCTTAATCTTTATTGTTATTCAAGTTTTCATCTTTGTTTATGTTTGTTGTTCATCCTTGTTCTTCATTATGAATGTTTCTTTTGTTCTTGTGATTGTTTCTCTTGTTTGTGTTTGTTTTAGTTTACATATGTGTGAGTAGTTGTCCCCTAGGGTTAGTAGTAGGATTGGGTGTGATTAGGGATGATTAGGGTGAGATGGGTGGTACTAGATGTTATTTTTGTTGTTTCCCATTTACCTTGCACTCCACATGTTTGATGAAATGCTTGTGAGACTAGAGATGATCAATCCTTGTTTTTCTTGCCTCTTCTCTTGTATGTGTTTGTTTGGTTAGTTGGTTTGGTTCCCTCGTTAGTAGAGAGAGCGTTGTGAGGATGACCCCTAGGCCGTTTAAGTAGCGAGAGCCCGATCGGAACCTAGGCTACGAAAGCATGCTAGTAACCCCGTTTCCTTCTTTTTGTCTCCTTGACATCCATGAACCCGACCTAGCCCTAGTTTCTTCTTATTGATTTATTTGTTTCTTTTTGTCATTAGTTACTTGTTTAGCTTAGTCCTTTGTCGATCTTAGTCATCACCCTAGTTTAGCTTGTCTCGGACCTAGTCTTGGACCATAGCACCCATTAGTCTAAACCCATTTCCGTCCCTGAGGATATCGACCCGACTTACCATTTGCTACCAAGCCTAGGTTAGTTGGTTTATATTGATCGGTGGGATCCACGACAAATCCCTCCCATCAATTTGGCGCCGTTATCGGGGACGGCGTGGTTTAGACTTTTGTGTGCTTAGTTTTAGACTTTGTTCTTCAGTTTTGTGTTTTATTCTCCTTGTGTATCTGCGTTGTACTTCTTGTGTGCTATTCTCTCCTCCTAGTGCCTCTAAAGCACTAGGCTACTAACGTTTGCTCAAGTGCTTCTAGTGCATTCAATGAATCAAGGCAATGTTATGCATCCGAGCTACCATCAACCGTCATGGGACAACTATGGGGCAAATTACAAAGACCCACAATTTTACCAACCATATCAACCTCATCAACAATCTTATGAACCCCCTCCATATGGTTACCATGAAAGTTGTCAAGGATCATTCCAACATCCTAACAACTACCAAATACCCTCACATGACTCACAACCAAAAATCCCCAACTTTGAGCTTTGTCAAATGATGATTCAAATGCAAAAGAGTCAACAAGAGACGATGATTCAATTGCACAAGAGTCAACAAGAGATGATGATCAAAATGCAAAGGGATAAATAGGAGTTCAAGGCCCAAATAGAGGTGCAAGATGCTCGAATCAATGCACTCATGGCTCGTTTTACGATGTTGGCCACTCGAGCTCCACAACTTGTTGAAGAAGGTTCATTTGGGCAAGAAAGTCAACCCGATCATAAGGCCACGAATGAAGAAGAGAGGGTCAATCAAGAGATCATTGTTGAGTGTTGCTTGGATGGTGAAGATATAGGAAGAATGGAGGAAGTTGAAGCTTCAAGGGTCAACAATGAGGAGGGAATTGAACATGATTCTCAAGGTAACTCTTGGGGAGTCAATGTATTGGCTATCAAATTGGATTTGTACGATTTTCTACGTGATGAACCGGTCTTGACAATCCAAAGCCAAGTGGAGACAAGACTCCTCTAGGCCAACTAGATAAGGTGAGTGAAAAGGAAGGTAATACTTGGGAGAAAGAGATAGATGCCTTAGAACTTGCCTTGAATGGGAAATTGGAGGAGCCGATTAGGGGATTTGGAGATGCTATGCTAGACCAAACCTTCGAAGAAATTGAGGCCGCCATCAAGGGCCTTGAGTTTCTTCATGGTGAGAATTCTAGTAAGGACAACGATGAGGTCCCCCCTAAAGCCTCCAATGAAGAAAACTTGACGACTTTACCTCCTTTACCGCCCTTGATTTCGAGTCCCTTGTCTTGTGAGACGGTTGATGAAGAGGATCTTTGTCGGACGGTGGAAAAGAGTGCTATTCTTGACCCCGTAGAAGAAGCAACACCCTTAGGGTGTGTTCTCCCAAATCACAACGCCAAGCATGACTTTAGACCACAATACTTACCGGATGGTCATAAGAGTCGTTGCTATCATGGTTCGGAAGACCCGCAAGATCACAAGAAACCCGAGCGAAATGGATTAGATGATTGCTTCTCGACTCCGACTCGGAAACTCTTGTTGATGGCTAGGATCGGCCACATGAGCATTAATGAAGATGTTGCTAGGGCATTTGACTTATTCCTTCGAGCTCTTGATGGCTATGGAGGCGTAGATGGTGAGAGTATCTTATTATAAATATCCTTTCCTTTTCTTTTTAGCTTTTGTCTTTGTATTTGATTGATTGGATAGTTTGGTTTCTAGGATTTGTTAGTTTTTGTGGAAATCTTGTAATTTGGAATTTTCTTGAGCGATGTGAGGGAGGGAGTTTGATGATGTTTATTAAGTTCATTTGATAGGTCATAGTGAAGATGAAGTTTTGAGAGAAGTAGTTGATAGAAGCTTGGATTTTGGGCAAGGAAGTCGGTTTTTAAAGCTTTTGACAAGCTTTTGGGGACGAGATTTTAGATCTCGTTGTATTGGTGGTCTTGTTGGTGAAGCTATCAAGAAAATGAAGGGCTAGAAGACTCATCCCGACCGGGAAGGATGTCATCCCGATCGGGATGAGTGTGCTGAAAAGTGGGTTCTCTGATGTGCCATCCCGACCAGGATCAAGTCCGTCCCGACCGGGAAGGAACCGTCCCGACCGGGAAGAAGTCCATCCCGACCGGGATGGTGCCCAGCTACTCCTTTTGCCTCTTCTTCGACATTTGAGCCCACCCAACCACTTTTTACCCCCACCCAACCCCCCTACTAACCTTAGCCTCTATCATTTGACCCTTACACTTCAATTATACACCTTCATCTCATCTTCTCATCACTATACACCGAGTTTTCCCAAAATCCCAACCTCATTACACCTATGCAAGTCCGATACTTGAGACTACATTGAAGAAGAGGAATAATGATGATGAAGACAAGCAAGGTGCCGATAACGATCATTGAGACGATGTAGTTGATTGAGTTGCTAACCGTTTGGTAAGGCGACTCTCCTTCTTTTCTGTCTTTTGTTGCTTAGTCTTTCTTCGTTTGTTCCCATTCCCTTTATCATTTTGGTGTCGTGGTGGCCCTCGGAGCCTTGGTGGCCCTCGGAGCCTTGGTGGTCATTACTCCCGATTCTCGATGACGTGATTACATCGAGATTCATTTGAAAAAATCCAAATTAACAAGTTCTTTCACTTTTTCCTTGTTTTTATTTTCTTTTGGTTGAATTTAATCGGATTTAGGCGGAATCCGGGCTAGGTGACTTGATTACACCTACCCCCCCCTCCCATTTCCTTTGATTTTCTTCTTTTTATTTCTTCCCCCATCCATATCTTTTCTTGTCTCGGCCCTTGGTGACTTGATTACACCTCGGCCGGACATATTCGACCTTTTCTTCACTTTCTTTTTTTTCATTTTTAGCTTTAATTTCCCTTTTTCTTTTCTTTTTAGTGTCTCCGCACACACTACCGATCGAGCATAAGGACATTGCTCGGTTTAAGTGTGGGGGAGCGATATCTTAGGCTAGTTTAGTTTTATTTTCATAATTGTTTTCGAAAAATCTTAAAATTCCCTAAAAATTTGAAAAATTTCATAAAAAAATCAAAAAGATTTCTTTTTGTGTCTTTTTCTTTTGTGTCCTTATGTCGTATATTTGCTGTGTTGTGTGGTTTGCCTCCCCATTTCCATGTAGGTTTCGCGATCGTCGTCAAGTTTCGAAAATCTCAAGACATCCGATAATATCCCTTCATTTCTTTCTCCTTTTTCCTTTTGTGGAGTTTGGAGGATGTGTTATGATGGTGTGTGCTCGGGTGGAGCTTTTTGAAGTTTGTGGTTGATGTGGTTGCTTGTTTGGAAGTTTCGGGGTGGTGTTTGTTTATTTTGTATGTTTGCTTGTTTGTTTGTCTTGTTTTGTTTTGTTGTGTTTGTCTCTTTTCCTTTCGTTTTTGTTGTGTCTTTGTTTTGTCTTGTTTAGTTGTGTCTAGTGTGTAATAAAAGGTTTTCAAAAACCCGGTTTTGAGGCTAGTGCGCAAGTGTTTACTTTCCCTTTCTAAGTAAAATGACTCGAGTCTTGGACTTTAGTCTAATAGAATGACTTTAAATCAATGATTTCGTTGGTTTCTTACCTTGAGTCCACCTAGTCTACTTGGGATTTACTACGGGATTTGCATTTTGACCATTATGACCACCCACGGAGTGAAAAGGCCTTGGTTGCCGAGTCCCGTCCCTTAGGTGACTGTGTTCGAAATTGCTTTGATTAGTCCAAGTTTCCCCTTTTTTGTGGGTTTGAAGGGAAGACGTCGTCCCGACTCACCCATTTCCCTACCTCCTACACATTTCCACAAATAAGTTGCAAATTGTCAAACTTCGTACCTGGTTGCGATGAATGCCTACAAAACAAAAATTTGGCCAAAAGGGCAAACCAAGAAAAAGAAAGAAAAAAGAAAGAAAGAAGAAAAAGAAAAAGGAACAACAAATGAAAAACAAAATACAAAAGAAGAAAAAGAAATGGCATAGAAACTCAAAAGCCAAATGCAAAAGAAAAATGCCAAAGAAAATCATCTCCAAAAAAAAATTTCTCACCCCTCAAAATAAGCCTTTTGCCGACTATTACCATGAAGAGCCTACCAAAGGACCGAGTCCCTAGGAAGGATGATAGCGGTAAATAATCGGTCTTCCCTCACTTTGCAACCTTATCCACCTTTTTACTTGGACTAGTTGGGCGATTTTGGACATGGGATGACCCTCTTGGCTTATCGATAAAGGAGACGGGGTCTCACTTACCTACAGTGTCGACTAACTCTGTGGTTCATCCTTTTTCCATCCCGCCGATCGTCCCGTAGTACGTTCTTAGAAGGTTAGGAGGACCTAGGTAAGTTATCAACGTTTTTATTGCTTTGTCGTCATACTATTAGGGTTTTGTCCATTTCGGTTTGTATTACTAGTTTGGGAACGTCGTCACTTGCCTTGAATTCTTAACCGGTGCTTCTTTTACCGCTTTGTAGAGGGAAGCAGTACTTGTTTCTTCTTGGATGCAACCGTTTGGCGTTTGTTTGTTTGTTTGTTTGTGTGTTTTAGTGTACGGTTGTATCCACAGTTTTGTCGCAAGACCTCACTTGCCTTGCGGAGACCACTTTTCCTCTAAGTGTTCTCGCGTAAGTTGAAAGGGTGTAGGGTGCGCTAATACCCGCTCGGTTATTAGTCTAGTTTCTTTTAGTTTTTAGTTAGTTTGTGCTTACTCGAGGGCAAGTATGGGTTAAGTGTGGGGGAGTTGATAAGTGTGCTTTGCAGTGCTTATTTGTTGTGTTTGGTCCTAGTTTCTCTTGTGAAATCGCTCATTGGAGCGGTTTTGGAGGCTACTTACGCTTCTTCTAGCTTGTTTTAGGTTCCAACGGCCTATCATAGATAAAGGGAACGATTAAGACTCGTTTCCGACGCATTTGGAGACAACGAAGAGAAGCGACGATCACTCGGTGGCCTAGACTCGATCCCGAGCCCTTGGGACCCATTCCCGAGCCCTCAAGACCCATTCCCGAGCACTGGGAATCGATGAGAAGCCTAAAAAGAGCAAGGAGGTACCTATGGGATCATATTTGAAGCCTAGAAGACCCATCCCGGTCGGGAAGGACCCCATCTCGACCGGAATGAAGAAGCAAAGGAAGACGGGCTACTGGAGCTCCATCCCGGCCGGGACCAGGTCCATCCCGACCGGGACCAGGTCCATCCCGACCGGGACCACCTCATCTCGACCGGGACCACCACCATCCCGGCCGGGATGGGCCCAGCGAAGAGTTGTTTCGCTTTTCCTTCTTCCCTATTCATTGTAACCCTATAAATACCCCCCTCTTGTATTGTTACACTATCTTATGTTATGTTAGACATTACCCACTAAACCCTAGACTACTTTAGGTTATATTAGCTTAGATTAGTGTAGATTAGTCCTTAATCTAGTTAGTTAATCTTGTATTAAGGGATCTCTTGAAGAATCCATTCAATCTTGACAACATTGGTGGATGTTTTGGGTGTTCTTTATACACAAGTTCTTATCTTTTCATCCTTTGTAGTTTGGTATAATCCTTCTCTACTCTTTTCTCTTAATCTTTATTGTTATTCAAGTTTTCATCTTTGTTTATGTTTGTTGTTCATCCTTGTTCTTCATTATGAATGTTTCTTTTGTTCTTGTGATTGTTTCTCTTGTTTGTGTTTGTTTTAGTTTAGATATGTGTGAGTAGTTGTCCCCTAGGGTTAGTAGGAGGATTAGGTGTGATTAGGGATGATTAGGGTGAGATGGGTGGTACTAGATGTTATTTTTGTTGTTTCCCATTTACCTTGCACTCCACATGTTTGATGAAATGCTTGTGAGACTAGAGATGATCAATCCTTGTTTTTCTTGCCTCTTCTCTTGTATGTGTTTGTTTGGTTAGTTGGTTTGGTTCCCTCGTTAGTAGAGAGAGCGTTGTGAGGATGACCCCTAGGCCGTTTAAGTAGCGAGAGCCCGATCGGAACCTAGGCTACGAAAGCATGCTAGTAACCCCGTTTCCTTCTTTTTGTCTCCTTGACATCCATGAACCCGACCTAGCCCTAGTTTCTTCTTATTGATTTATTTGTTTCCTTTTGTCATTAGTTACTTGTTTAGCTTAGTCCTTTGTCGATCTTAGCCATCACCCTAGTTTAGCTTGTCTCGGACCTAGTCTTGGACCATAGCACCCATTAGTCTAAACTCATTTCCGTCCCTGAGGATATCGACCCGACTTACCATTTGCTACCAAGCCTATGTTAGTTGGTTTATATTGATCGGTGGGATCCACGACAAATCCCTCCCATCAATTTGGCGCCGTTGCCGGGGACGGCGTGGTTTAAACTTTTGTGTGCTTAGTTTTAGACTTTGTTCTTCAGTTTTGTGTTTTATTCTCCTTGTGTATCTCCGTTGTACTTCTTGTGTGCTATTCTCTCCTCCTAGTGCCTCTAAAGCACTAGGCTGCTAACGTTTGCTCAAATGCTTCTAGTGCATTCAATGAATCAAGGCAATGTTATGCATCCGAGCTACCATCAACCGTCATGGGACAACTATGGGGCAAATTACAAAGACCCACAATTTTACCAACCATATCAACCTCATCAACAATCTTATGAACCCCCTCCATATGGTTACCATGAAAGTTGTCAAGGATCATTCCAACATCCTAACAACTACCAAATACCCTCACATGACTCACAACCAAAAATCCCCAACTTTGAGCTTTGTCAAATGATGATTCAAATGCAAAAGAGTCAACAAGAGACGATGATTCAATTGCACAAGAGTCAACAAGAGATGATGATCAAAATGCAAAGGGATAAATAGGAGTTCAAGGCCCAAATAGAGGTGCAAGATGCTCGAATCAATGCACTCATGGCTCGTTTTACGATGTTGGCCACTCGAGCTCCACCACTTGTTGAAGAAGGTTCATTTGGGCAAGAAAGTCAACCCGATCATAAGGCCACGAATGAAGAAGAGAGGGTCAATAAAGAGATCATTGTTGAGTGTTGCTTGGATGGTGAAGATATGGGAAGAATGGAGGAAGTTGAAGCTTCAAGGGTCAACAATGAGGAGGGAATTGAACATGATTCTCAAGGTAACTCTTGGGGAGCCAATGTATTGGCTATCAAATTGGATTTGTACGATTTTCTTCGTGATGAACCGGTCTTGACAATCCAAAGCCAAGTGAAGACAAGACTCCTCTAGGCCAACTAGATAAGGTGAGTGAAAAGGAAGGTAATACTTGGGAGAAAGAGATAGATGCCTTAGAACTTGCCTTGAATGGGAAATTGGAGGAGCCGATTAGGGGATTTGGAGATGCTATGCTAGACCAAACCTTCGAAGAATTTGAGACCGCCATCAAGGGCCTTGAGTTTCTTCATGGTGAGAATTCTAGTAAGGACAACGATGAGGTCCCCCCTAAAGCCTCCAATGAAGAAAACTTGACGTCTTTACCTCCTTTACTGCACTTGATTTCGAGTCCCTTGTCTTGTGAGACGGTTGATGAAGAGGATCTTTGTCGGACGGTGGAAAAGAGTGTTATTCTTGACCCCGTAGAAGAAGCAACACCCTTAGGGTGTGATCTCCCAAATCACAACGCCAAGCATGACTTTAGACCACAATACCTACCGGATGGTCATAAGAGTCGTTGCTATCATGGTTCGGAAGACCCGGAAGATCACAAGAAACCCGAGCGAAATGGATTAGATGATAAAAGAGAAATTGAGGGTGTAGGTTTCATCTAGTCCGTAAGGTAAGTCCGCGCTCTCGCGAAAAGAACAAACCTGAAAACTCATGCAAGATGTTACCCAAAACGAGAGAATTCAACCACCAATTATGCATACAACAAGAAGGAAGAAACAAGCAAAGAGAAGCATTGGCCACTACTACTCTAACAAGCATTTCATCAAACACATGGCATGCATAACAAGAGGTTAGCAACAAAGATTCAACCTCTACCCAGAATCAACCCTAATCACCCAAGATTAACATCTAATTCTCACACTAACCCCACAAGAATCTACTCACACATGATTAAGTTGAAACTAACACAAACTTGAGAAACCAACATAAGAGCAAAAACATTCATAATGAAGAACAAAGAAGGATGAACAATAAACAAAAGATAAAGATTGAAACTTAACAAACAATGAAAGATTAAGAGAAAAGAGGGAAGAATGATTATACGAAACTAGAAGATGAATGAAAAGATCGAAACTTTTATATAAGGAAACCCAAAACATCCACCAATGTTGTCAAGATTGGTAGATTCTTCAAGAATTTCAATAATACAAGAGTAACTAGCTAAGATTAACCTAAGATTAAAGAAAGATTAAGGAAAAATTAAGAAGAAACTAAGCTAAGGGTGAAGGTTTTCTCTCTAGGGTTTCGTGCTTAAAATAATATAAGAGAGGGGTTGTAGACACCCACATTTGGCCACTAGGTGTCTATAGCAGTTTCCAAAAAACACCCGATGATGATCGGACGTAAACATGACTTAATACGCTCGATTTTCGGACTCGGAATCAATAGTATTTGGCGCGAGCTTTTAGCGGAGTAAGAATCTCACCAAACCGACCTCAAATTCAGGCCCAGTGGGTCGTTTCCAGTCAAATAAGACTAATTTGGGTCAAAACCGAGACCAGGGGCAAAACCGTCTTTTAGCGACCGGGTCAAACCCCGGTCAAAGGCGTTTCCGAGATAAAAAATCTGTCACACAGCTTTCGGAAATCCAATTTGAGGTCAAATACCACAGAAAATCAGCCTTGGAGAAGAATTAAGCAACCAAAACTCTCCGTTAAAGATAGAATCCTATTCCATCCAAGCCGCTTCTTTTCTTCCATCCTAAGCAAGCTTTTCCTATCCGAAACGGGTGTTTCTTCCCATCCAAGCAAGCTTTTCCTATCCAAAAGCCAAGTACCTTTCCTGGCCAAAGCCGGAAACCTCTCCTATAAATACACCTCTTTGCAAGCCTTCAAAGGACACAATTGACAACCTTACAACAATTACAATTCCCGAGATATCATCAACAATTCCCAACATCAATTCACAACCCGAGTTTCTAGGCAAACATCGTCCCAATTCTCCTCTAGTAATCCTTTAGGAAACCCAAGATCAAAACTCATCAAAGACCCGAGAGCAAAACTCGTCAAATCTCTTCCCAATTATACACACCATAACTCTCCTATATACATCTTAACGCTCCCGCGCCTAGGCCGCTATTACGAGTCCGTTTTCTAGATAATTTAGCATGTAGGTTGAGGGTGTTACAAATCCCGATTTCTCTCTTTCTCTTCCTTTTTCTCGTTTTTTCGTCCATCTTGCGTCGTCATCGTCGTTTTTTTTCCTATTTTCTTTTTCTCGTTTCTAATATCGATATTATCGTACTACTATCGTAATTAGCTATAAAGCGTCATCCCTAGGATTCGATATCGACTCTATAGTCGAATGTCGGATCTAAAGGAATCAATCAAAAAATGATTTCATAAACTTCTTTTCTAAAATTCACTCTAAATATTAGATATTGATTCTGTAATCAAGCATCGAATATTACGAGTATCAAAATTTAAGTCGAGTATAAATCGTATCATATTTTTACGCGACTTAACCAAATTATCAATTTTCAAAGCCGAAAGCAATTTCAAAATGAAAATCAAAACGAACCATAGTCCGTACAGGGGTCACTCGACCGAGTGCCATAGGCCACTCGATCGAATGACACCCCAAAAACAGAGACATAATGCTTCTTCGAGGACCACTCGATCGAGTGTCACGCCTGACTCGTTTGAGTGGCACCTCCAAATCCGGGCAGAAGTTTTTTTGGGTCCACTCGGTCGAGTCCCTCAATGACTCGATCGAGTGGCCCTTATCACGACAAAACCATGAGTCTTCCAATATATTTCAAGTCCCGATAAAATTCCTTTAACGACTTCGGTCATCACGTGTCAAGTCCATCACATGTTCGTCTTTTTAAAACCATGCATCATACCATATTTACGTCTTCTAACTCATTTGCACTTCGTCATTATCGCAATTGTTGTATTTTATCGTTTGTGGCATTGTATTTCCGGGTGGTATGCCGCTCGTATATTGTAATCTGTTGTCGCACCTTTTATTTTATTTCGTTGTTTGTTTTATTGTACTAAAACGAACCTCACATGCTAAATTAACTTTGACGTTAGTTTAGATGCATTAAACGACTTAGTCAAACATAATTCACATGTTTAGTCAAAACGCTGTTTGCATATCATTCAACCGCCAAACTAACACGCATACACGAAAAACGAATGATATCTAAGTAAAGGTCGCTAAGTGCGGGCGGGGTTGGGTGTTCTTTGTGAACTTCCCAACATGTACCCTCACCCCTTACTCAGAACCGTGGTTTCCGGATGTTCGAAACCATTAGCTTACGAGAGTCATTCAATACACGATTTCCGATAACGTCGGTATCGGTATCGCAATGCAAAGGGACGAACCCCATAAACTCTGAAATCGGAATGGGTCGTACTCTGTGCGCGGCCCACTAAGATATAGAGTGGGTTCGAACGGGCCCGAATTCCCATAAAATTCGGTGGCGACTCCATTTAGATTTAAATTTCAATCTGAGATCCATCTCACACGAGATTCATTCGCCGCCCCAAACCCGTGCGTGGCCGCGTCGGGGTAGACATATGTCATGTCCACAATTTGGCGACTCCGCTGGGGATACCTGATGTACCACTTGTCATCGGGATTCTCAGGGTGAGACTCGAAAAGAAATCGTTCGATTAGTAATGTACGCGTTTTAGTTCGATGGTTCATGCATAACCCAAATCTTTCCCGGGCCGGTTACCTGTGACCGACGTTCCACTATACCACGGTGCATTTCTAAATGGGTGCACTAAAGACTTCTATGGCCAAACTCGTATGGGTTTCACGGCATGTTCTAAGGCCAATTCGGCTTAGGAAGTCCGTCCTGATTTACGAGAAAGCTATTGTTGTTGGTATAGACCATATTTCGACCGACCGAGACTTAGTTTAAGAGCATACATGGTGTCGTTATACTGCTTCCATGACTATATGCTACTGGATTTACATGTCATCGTTTTCAAAAACCGTTATTTCAAAAAATGCATATTTTCAAAATTATCCAATTTTCAAAACCCGGGATGTTATTGAAATTGGGACTTACGATTTGACTCAAAAAAGCTTATTTCTAGCCGGTATGCCGCCCATTTCCAATTTCAATTTTTTTTTAAAATTTTCGAAACAACCGGCTTGACGACACTTTGCCGATTTTCAAAAAAGTCATGCCATCCACCGATTTTCTCGGAATCCAAATTTTCCTTTTCAAAACTTTCCTCTTTTTAGGACTGTAGTGTGCCAAATTTGGACCATTTTTCCTTCCATTTAGACCCGTTTTTCCTCCGTTTTGCGAGATTTGAGTGCGATTATCGCCATATTTTGTGTAATTCTCGCATTAGTGTCTCTCTTTTGCATTTTACGTGTTTTTGGTAGTTTTCTGTCTATTTTGATAGGATTTTCGACCAAAAACGTATCCGAGCTTCCATAAGACTAAAAGAGAGAGACACTGTCCGAAAAGCAAAGCACACAACTGAAAGTTCAAGTAACCCAATTGATCGACAAAGAAAGAGACCGGAAAAGAGGTGGAAGACCACCGGGTGAAGTTTCGCCCGGTGAGTCACCACCGGGCGAAGTTTCGTCCGACGACATTTTTCCACCCCCGAAGATTTTCATGATACTCTCCACCGGGCGAAACAACCGGGCGAAATTTTGCCCGATGGAGAAACCGAGCCGAAAACGCAAAAAATGAAGAAAATCTCACCGGGTGAAATTTCACCCGGTGGGATTATTATGTCAAACCGCGGGGCAAAGTTTCACCCCATGAAGATGCAAAGGGTGATGGTCTAGCTAAATGAAGAGGAAATTGGATTTGGGCCTTGAAGTTTGTGCAACCCATTAAGAAATTCTATAAATACTCACCCTAGGGTTTTGTGCCTCTTTGTGCCTTGAGTGAGCCTTTAGGAGTAGGAGTATTTTACGGGATTTCTAGAGTAGTTTAGAGAATTCTTAGTAGTAGTAGTAGATTGTAGTAACCTATCTAGTAAAATTCTCTACAAACAATTAGTAGATCTACTTAGTATTAGTATAATTCTTCCATAGTTAGTAATCAAGCTTCCATCTTTGTTGAAGATTCAAGGGTTTTGCAAGGGTGTATGTGACAAGGCTCTTGTTTTATTTCTTGAAGATTCATATTTCTTGTATTGAAGATTTAAGATTTATGCATGGATTAGTGACAAATTCTTGTATATTTCTTCCAAGATTCAATCTTTATGTTAATCTTCATCTTCCTCCTTAGTTTTCTCCATAGTTGGTGAATTCTTTCCTCTCCCTTTTCTCCATTAGTTTATGATTTTATCTCCTTTGTTAGTTTCTCTTTAGATTGTGTGTTAGTTAATCTCTCTCCTTAGTGTTAATTGTTAGTGTAGTTATTATGCATGCCTTAGTTAATTTCTCATTAGTTAATGTTTTGTTGTTATTCATCACGACTAGTGAGTAGATTTTCTTGTTGGGGAATTGGGGAGGAAGATTTGAATTATTTGATTCAAGGGATGTTGGTGGGTTGTTTACTTGTTGCTTATCAATTTTAATGTTTTTGCGTCTTTGTTGACCTAGAGTGCAGCTAGATCGACCTTGGCTCATTTCTATCAATATGAGAAAACTCGGGGTAGAAATTACCTTATTTTGAGACTTGCCCTTTCGTCGCGAAAGCGGGTTTAGGTAGGTTGGGTGAAGAAACCGAAAGGTGGCATTCTCCCTTTTTAACGTTGTAGCTAAAACTCGATCCCGAGACTCTTAGACCCCATTTCCGAATCCCGACTCTCCCCAACACTTTTCCTATTATTGTCCCTAGCCTTAGTTAGCGTAGCTCATTAGCATTAGCTCGACCTCTTTCGACCCGAAACCCCCATCTCAATCCCAGTCACAATTAAACTCTAGACTTGACCAATATCGCTTAACCATCTCCCTATGGATCGATCCCGACCTACCACTACTACATTAGTTAGGTTAGTCGGTGTTAAAAATATTGTTTGCATGCGTGTCGACGACAGCGCGCATCAAAATGGCGCCGTTGCCGGGAAGACGGTGATTAGTTAATTAATTAAGTCTTTGTTTTATTGTGTTTGGATAATTGTTTTTCCTTTCCTCCTACCCTAGTACCATTAGGTGCTAGGAGGACTCATTGTTTGTTGAGTTTTTTCTAGGTATACTTTTGATTTAGGTTGCTTGATCCCCATTCGGAGAACAAGTCGCGTGGAAATATTGTGACCGAAGAAACAACTCGATATTGTAATCCTCCACCAATTTCCTCATTTCTCAACACTCCATCTTCAAACAACATCCAAGGATTCAAGTATGGCTACACTTGGGTCCCATTCTCAACCATCTATTGAAGATATTTCTTCACCCGTCTTCATCAGAGCCATTCCGGAGAGTTTTGAGCTTAAACCTTCCATCATTCATTTGATTCAACAACAAACTTTTCGAGGATTGCCGGATGAAGATGTGTTAGAACATGTTTGCCTTTTCAAGGAAAGTCTTATTGGTATCAAACTTGAGGGTGTCACCGAGTGCCAACTATGCCGGATTCTTTTTCCCCGCACCTTGCGTGATGGAGCAAGGAGGTGGCTCAAAAGTTTCCCCAACCATGCTTTTCGCACTTGGGAGCACTTGTGCAACTCTTTCCTTGAGAAATATTTCCCACCGTTCAAGACCAACAAATTTCGAAGGGAAATTCAAACATTTCAACAACAAGAAAAAGAAAGCACAAGTGAAGCTTGGGATCGATTTCAAACTCTACGAAGAAAGTGTCCACACCATGGTATCCCTCATTGGCTTTTGCTCCAAACATTTTTCTATTCCTTATTCGCCGATGCAAGGGACATTCTTAACTCAACCGCAAGGGGCGACTTTTTCATACTTAACGAGGATGAATCCCATGAGCTTCTTGAGAAGATAGCCAAAAGTGACATGTGTGCTAAGGAAATGCAAGAGGGTGAACCAAGTGGAGACTCAAAACCGTCAAAACTCATGGAGGCCACCCTTGAAGTACAAATCGCTCAACTACTTGAGATATTTGAGGCAATGGTTGCTAGGGACACCTTCCCACACGAAATGAGGCCTCCACCAAGAAGAGCCACCCCACCAAGAAGAGTCACGCCACCAAGAAGACTCACACCACCTAGGCGAACATATATCTCGCTTCCAAAGCCATATAGAGTTGAAATTCCATGTGATCATTGTGGAAGGTATGATCACGACTCCATTTTTTGTGTGAGGAAGGAGTACGTTTATCAAGCTAACAATCAACAAACATATGAAAAGCCTCAAACGAACAATCCTAATTTGGGGACCGGATTCTATTCCATGCCAACTCAAGGATCATATCCTTTTCCAAGAGCCCCCAATCAAAGGGTTTATCCTAATTCATATGGACCTCATTATCAACCGAGACCTCCTCACACAAATCAATTCAATCAAGGCTATTTCTCTTCTCAAGGACCACCTCGACCAAATTATGGTCCTCCTTTTGGAACTTATCCACTACCTAACCAAGGTCCTCCAAGGAACTTTCAAGGTAACTCCCAACCCTTTTATGACATTCAACAAACGATCAATTTTCTATTGAAAGAAAATGCGTCAAATCAAGCTAGACTTGAAGCTCTAGAAGCACGTGCCACATCGCAAGCTCGAACTCCTCAAGAACCGAGCAATTCTTTCAATCAAGTTTTCGTGAATGCCATTAAGGTAGTAAGCAAAAAGAAACCGGTGAACTCCTTCGACCCACAAACTACATCTCATCCCTCAATCAATGAACCCGATGAGAAAGTGGTCAAGAGTGTAACCGAAAAACAAAGGAGAGATCCGTCAATGTATCTTGTGGAAGACCTTGAATTTGTTAATGAACAAATTCCAATAGAGGACACAAATCTAGTCTCTAGGATCGAAGTACCTCCTTTGAATGATAAGCCCCCAATCCCATTCAATGATCAAGCTTTGGGCATGATAACCTTCACCGATCTCATTGAGGACATTGTCACAAGCATATCCATGCCTACCCCGTCCGATTACATCCGAGACATCATTTTGAAACCCGCCGAGAAGGAAAAAGCTCCCGTTTCTCCAAGGACCAACCCTAAAGTCACAATTCCCATCAATCTAGGAGAACCGGGTAGTTTTGTCATTCCATGCTCCATCGACCATGTCTTGATAGACCGGGCTTTGTGCGACCTTGGCGCCGACATTAGTTTGATGCCTTTAGCCATTGCTCGTACTATTTATATTAAGACTTGGATTACTTCCGAGTGAATGTGCAAATGGCCGATGGAACCACTAAGGAGCCCTAAGGACCCGTAACCTCATGGTTAATGTGGGGAATTTGTACATCCCCACCGACTTCGTCATTTTAGACATGCCAATTGAGGAGCAGAATCCTATCCTCTTGGGACGGCCTTTCCTTGCTACCGGTGGGATGATTATCGATGTGAAGCGAGGTCGTTTATCCTTCAATGTTGCTAACGAAACGGTTCAATTTGTGCTTTCCGTATTCCTTCCCGAAGATCCTCCTAATATGGAGTTTTGGAACCAAATGGTGGAATTCCCATCAAATGAAGAGCCTTCTACCGAAGATCTTGACTACGATGATGAAGAAGACGATGGTGCCCTATTCATACTTGGTTCTACCTCTGACGAAGATATTCCCAAAGAATTTGCAATGCTTCCCGAGGTAGCACAACTTATGGGTTTGCCGGAGTTTAGAGAAAAGCTCAAGATCGGTAATGTGGAATTTGAAATGAATGATCAAGACCCTCCTGGTTGCTTTTTAAGCAACCCAACTAATCTCAAACATTCAATTCGGTTTGGTGGTGTCCATAATAACCACCTTTGTAAATATTTGTATATTCTCGTCTCTTTTTATCTTCTTCGAACAATAGCTTTTGGATTTTTCTCTTTGGAGCTTGCTTGTTTTGGTACCTGCAGGAATTGTGAAGATTTCTTTCGAAATTTTTGGGGTTGCACTTTGAATGATTATGAACGATTCAGATTGAGAAGATTGATTTTATTGAATAAGTTAAGGAAGGTTTGGGACAAGTCGAAGAGAATTTTCGTAGCAAGGTCCCGTTTTGAAGTGAATTATTTTACCGGGTGAAATTTCACCCAAGGGCGACTTTGCTCGAACTTAAGGAATTGACGGAAAATCCGTCGGGCAAAATTTCGCCCGGTGGAATCTGATCGGGCGAAAAATCACCCCGCGACTCCCACATCAGCCAAACCCCCCTTACCCATCTTCATAATTCACTTTTCCTATCTCTCTCCTCAATCAAACCCCAAAAACCCCAAATCCACCACCTTAAACCACCTCTAATCCCTCCATTCCTTCACTAAAATCCAATTAAATTATATATTTCTCATCCTTATCACATTCCTTTCACCTTCTTGGAGTTTGTT
This sequence comes from Agrostemma githago, assembly GCA_958450325.1. NCBI lineage: Eukaryota > Viridiplantae > Streptophyta > Magnoliopsida > Caryophyllales > Caryophyllaceae > Agrostemma > Agrostemma githago. The sequence goes on from OY288245.1 coordinate 42,966,258, forward strand.
TCGAGAAATTGTTTCGATTTCGACAAGCCCCAAACCGAAACCGTCAACACATAATCATCAAAATTCAAGCATCAAGGATGAGGAGGGTAAAACAAATGGCAAGGAAAAGGATATCTTCAATGCTAAATCGCAATTCGGGTTCGATGTCATCCTCACGGTCCGAGGAGCAGGCTGAGGCTCGGGACGAATCTGTCTCGATGCCCGTTCAAACACAAAGCTCTATTCCGCGTGAACAACCTGTTCCGCTTGAGGTATGTTACCCGAAAATCCGTCGTAATTTTCGTGAACCTCTGTCTGGTCTCTATTTCGCTAAGAAAGCCCATCTTGATAAATGTAAAAAATTATGGGTCTGTCGTCTCGAGCCAACCCGTTGGGCGGCTCGAGATGTACTTGTTTGTATGGGTATAGAACCGCAGGTACGAACAATGTGCCAAAATTTTGGTCTCATCAAATTTTATGCCTCCGAGGAGGATACTTTTCAAAAGTTGACGTGTGAGTTTTTCGCAACTTTTAAGCTAAGTGCTGACGATAATACCATTGTTAGTTTTCAGCTGCGAGAAACTCTATACGTCCTCAATTTGAGGGATTTTGGTGCATTGCTCGGTTTACCTTCTTCTGTCCTTGGAAGGCCTAGGACGGGGCAAAGTCGGGACGACAAGTTCGCCCGTGATCGATTTTGGTTTAAAATTGCCCGTCTAAGGACTTTCAAGGGAGGAAAAATGCGTTCTTTCTCTATCCGAAACCCCATCCTCCGGTATGTGGCGCGTATTATAGCCAATTCATTCTTGTCAAGCTATGATACGCATCACAACTGTAGTCAACAGCTGTGCAGTTGTTAGAGGACGCGGTTTTGGAGAGAGGCCCATCGATCGATATGTCCGAGGCTTTAGTTACTCACTTCGTCCAGATTGCGAAGGGCGGCCGCAAGAGAATTTCTTGTAGCGGGGTTGTAATGATGCTAGCTAGAGCCTTAGGCGTTGATTTTAGAGATTTGACGCCGGTTGACGGGGCGGGAATTTACATAGATGAAGTTTATTGTCCTTTCCTTGTGTGGCCCCAGAAAGGGGATTATAACAGTTTGTTTTTGTATAAGATTACTGAGCTGCGCGCTATTGCAATGCCTAACCCCGAATGGGTAAGGCTAGATGTTGAAGAGAACTTCGGCATGCCGAAGAGGTCCGGGGAGTACATTCGGGGTAGCACCCGTGGTAAGTTTTATCAGATTGAATATCCCGAGGGACCTTTAGATTTTGGCGACGATGATATAGAGGTTGTAGACGTGTCGGAGGAGGAACCGGAGGTTGAAACCTCTCGGGATTAGGGTCAAAGAACATTACTGTCATCATCACACGGACCCTCTTCCTCCCACCAACCCGAACCCAAGACCTTGCCATTTTTCACCCCTAACTTTTCAGACTTTGAACCACACAGACACTCGACGTTCACCCAGTCCACCACCGGTTTTCAGGAGGACATTAACATGAGTCCTCCACGACACTCCTCGTTCTTTGGATCGGAGGACTTTTATAACCAATGGGGGGAAGTCTATGATCGTACACGTCAGACATGGGAGAACTCGACCACCTCACTAAACCTGGCCCAGGACGTCTACAATGTGGCCCGGGATGCGCGCGATACTGCGCATAGTTTGTACTCGTACTCTAGGGAAGGTTTTGAGTACGCCCGGACCAGTTTTGAGATGGCTAGGGAGGCTGCTAGGGATGCCCAAGCAGCGAGGTTGGCGGCAGAGGAGAACCAAAGGATGTTGCAACAGCAGCAACACTATTTTATTCGATTTTTCGGTATGCCTCCGCCAGGATCTTACTACCCACCACCTCGTCCCCCAGGTCCTATGTGAGTGGTCGAGTGTCGTACGTTAGTGTTAGTGTGAGGGTGTTTGTTGTTGGTTGTCAGTCGTCAGTAATCTGTTCTCTTGTCTCAGTTATCTCCGTCACTGTCTGTCCTTGCAGCACCAACTTTTGGCAATTGATAATTATGTTGTTGGTTGATTTGTAGTTGATTATTTTGTTGGTTTGAGGAATTGTCAGCCCCTCCGTGACCCTACTTGGGTCGTTACACACGTGAGGTTTATTGCAGGTGCCTTAGAGAAGGACCTGATTATTGCTCCCGGTCTTCGGTGAATTGATCGCACCAAGACCATTTGAAAAATCCAAAATTTTCTTTTTCTTTTAATTTTCCCAATTCGTGCGGAATCCGGGCGAGGTGACGTGATTACACCTACGCCCTTTCTCCACTTATCGATTTTTCTTCTTTTTTATTTTTCACTTCATTTTCTTTTCTTATTTTTCGTTTTTTCTCTTTGGCTAGGGTCTAGGTGACGTGATTACACCTAGGCCCACCACTTCATTTTCTTTATTTTATCTTTTATATTTTCTTTTTCTCCGTTTTCATTTCATTTCTTTTTATTCTCTTAATTTATCAAAAATCCAAAAACATTTGAAAAATTATCAAAAACCCAAAAACATTTGAAAAATCATCAAAAATCCAAAAACATTTGAAAAACCATAAAAATTCAAAAAGATTTTCCGTTCTCTTCTCTTTTTCTTTTTTTTCGATTCTTCTCCTATTCGTGTATTGGGGACAATGCACAGTTTTAGTGTGGTGGAGGGATCTACTATCCTTTTCTCTATTTTCTTTTTCATTTTTCCTTTAAAAGAACCAAAAATCCAAAAAAAATAATCATTTTTTCTCTTTTTAGTTTTCTTTCCTTTATTTTCATTTTTGTGTCACTTGTATTGTCTTCCATTCTCCTTCTTGTAGTTACACCGCGAACCATTTAGCATGGATACGTAAGGTAGCGGAAATGAAATGAAGACCACGCGGTAATACTTTCTACCTTCGTTTTATCCCTTTCTTTTATGCATGGAGTTTGGGCATATATGCTATTTGGAGGTTCACTTGGTGAACATTTTGGAATTGGTGGTTGTGGATTGTGTTGACTTAATGGAGTATGGAGTGTTTGGCTATACTTGTGATTCCGTTTTGTTTTTGCTTTTGTTTCCTTCTGTTTTTGTCATTTTTGTGTTTTTTCTTATTTTGTGTATAGGTTGTCTAGGTAAAGTTTTCGAAAACCCGATTTTGAGATTAGGCCGAGTGTTTATTACTCCCTTGTTAGTGACCCTTTTTTATTTTTGGACATACTTCTAGTAGAATGGATTTTTACCATGAGTCCATCTTTTCTACTAGGAGTCTACATCGGGATTTGCATTTGACCACCTTGACCACCCATGGAGTGATAAGGCCTTGGTTACCGTTCCCCGTTCTCTTAGGTGACCTTACTTGAGAAGCCACTTTTAGTCCAAAATTCTCATCCTTTTATGGGTTCGGAGGGGGTGCACACCCGACTAGCCTATTTCTCTACCATTCACCCATTTCCACAAATAAGTTTGCAAGAATATGCTTTACCTTGATCTCAAATGAATCATCTAGCCAAAATGGGCTATTCAAAGAAAGAAAAAGGGAAAAATAAAGAAGAAGGTCATATGAAAAAAAAATAAAAGACAGTGTTGACTGGTATAGACTGATTTGGAGCAGATGGAGCGTGCCCAAGCACGGTTTTGTGAGCTGGCTTCAGCAGAATAAGGCTTTGAACACTAACGATAAACTCTTGCAATTGAATCTGATTACTGATGCTAGCTGTCCTCTTTGTTCGATGCAATCCGAAGATCACACGCACCTGTTCTGCGGATGTCAGTACAGTGGGAAAATTCTGGATGGGATTGCGAATTGGGTACGGGTTAAGACGGACACATCGTGCAATGTATGTTGGAGGAAACGGTTTAAGGGCACTAAACTTCAAAGGGAAATAAAGAATAGCGCAATCAATGCGGTCATCTACCATATTTGGAGACAACGAAATCGGGCCAAACACGAAGCAAGTATTAAGAGACCCGATTTTGTAATAAAAGAGATCAAAAATGAAATTGTTAGATATATCATGTACAAAAATCAAACCGGACTTAGTGACAAGGACAAATCCTTCTTATCGAGGATGACTTGTTAACTAATCCTATTTGTACAATTCTATTTATATATAATTACCCTTTAACCAAAAAAAGAAAAAAAATAAAAATAAAAAAAACCCTCGATCGAAATAATGGGAAAAGAAAAACCGAAAAAGAAAATCAAAATCTCAAAAATCGTTCCCAAACCCAAACAATCCCTTGGTTGAATTATTGCCGTGAAATGCCTACTAAAGGACCGAGTCCCGAGGAAGGAAAATAGCGGTAATTTGGCAATCCTTACCATTTTGCAAACACTTGTTCATCCTTTTGGTCTAATTGGCTTTCTCGAGTTTGGAACGACCCTCTAGGCTTAGCTTAGGAGACGGCATAACACTTACCTGCAGTGCTTACTAACTCCATGGTTCTCACTTATCCACTCCATTTATCATCCTGTTGTAGGCGTCTTTAGTGGAATTAGAAGGACCTTGGTAAATTTTCAATGTTTTTATTGTTTGATTGTCATCCTATTAGGATTTTGTCCATGGCAATTTGTGTTACTAGCTTGGTAGTGTTCTCGCTTGTCTTAAGCTCGAATCGGTGATTTATTTTCTCTTTGGTTGCGACTATCTTTTTATGTGGGTCTTCTGATGGGCAGGATTTGTCGTGGATCCTTGACAACTTTCTTGGTAACCATAAGGAGGGCGTTCATAAGATTGTTGATGAGGTTTATATGGTTGGTGAAATTTCGGGACTTGGCCATTTGCCCCAAAGTTGTCCCGTGATGATTGATGGTAGCTTGGACGAGCCATGTCCATAACGTCGCTTTGGTACCTAGGATGAGCTAGAAGCACTTGAGCAAACGTTAGTATCCTAGTGCTTTTGAGGCACTAGGAAGGGAGAATAGCACACAAGAAGAAAAAACGGAGATACACAAGGAGAAGAGAACACAAAAATCAAGAACAAAGTCCAAAACTAAGCAAACAAAAGTCTAAACAACGCCGTCCCCGGCAACGGCGCCAATTTGATGGGCAGGATTTGTCGTGGATCCCAACCGTCAAATAAAACCGGCTAAACCTAGTGGGTAGCTAGGGTAAGTCGGGTCGAATCCACAGGGACGGGAGGTCGGACTAAGGTATGCTGCGGTCAAGGACTAGGTTCGAGACAAGCTATTCTAAAGGGGAGGAAGAGGACTAAACTAGGTCTAAAACGCGGAAAAGGAAAATAAACAAGTAACTAACGACTAAGGGAAGCTAGGATACCACTAAGAAGGAAGACTAGGGTTAGGTCGGGTTCATGGAGTGATGGGATGGTCGAGAAAGAGCTAAGGTGAAGGGGTAGTAAGGTAATCTAGGTGTAGTCCGGACTCTCGCTACGTAGACCGACCTAGAGGTTCTTGATAGAACCCACCTTAGCGACACACAATGACAAACGGAGTTACTAGCGTACTATCGTGGCCTAGGTCGCATCTGGGCTCTCGCTACGTAGACCGACCTAGGGGTCGTCCTCACCGGGCTCTCGCTACGTAGTGAGGGAACCAAACCCACAAGCGAACCACCACCCACAAGAGAAAAGGCAAGAAAAACAAGCATATACATATACATGTCATTCAAGCATTTCATCAAACATGTACCATGCATCAAACCAAGAGGAAACCCAAATCTTCCACCAACATCTCCAACAAACCCTTAATCACCCACAATCACAACCAATCACCCTAATAACCCTAGCAAGAATCTACTCAAACATATCTAACCTAAAACTAACACTAACAAGAGGAATCAACATAACAATCAAAACAAACAAAGTGAAACTAGAACTATGAACAATACAATCAACAAAGATTCAAACTTTAATGATAAACAAGATTAAAGGGAAGGAAAAGAGAGATTATACCTACTAACAAGATGAATGGAAGAAGGAAACTTGCATTAATGAGAAAAACCCAAATACATCACCCAAGGTTGTCAATCTTGGTTGGATTCTTCAAGAATTCCCTTAATACAAGGATTAATCTAAGATTAACGATTAACTAAGAACTAATCTACACTAATCTATGCTAATCTATGCTAAAATAATCTAGGGTATAATGTCTAATGTCTAACATGAGCTTAACAAAACAAGGGAAGAGTATATATAGGGTTACAATGAGTAAGGAGAAGAAAAGAATGAGTTGCGTGCTACAGCTCACTTATCCCGCCCGGGACGAGATGGTCTCGCCCGGGACGAGATGGTCCCGCCTGAGACGAGTCCTTCTCGGCTGGGACGGGCTCAAGACAGGAGCCGTTGGTTTTGTGCACTCCTTCCCGGTCGGGAAGGTCACTATCCCGCCCGGGAAGGACCTTGTAGGCCTCCATTATGATCTTTTTGGTCCCTCCTTGGTTCTAATGGGCTTCTCACCGACTCTCGGGTCTCGGGATCAAGTCTAAGAGGCTCGGGATTAGGTCCCAAGGTCTCGGGGTCGAATCCAAGGCATCGAGTGATCGTTCCTTCTCTTCGTTGGCTTCAAAAGTGTATGAAACGAGTCGGAATCGTTCCAATTCTTCATGAATGGTCTCGGGAACCTGAAACGAGCTAAAGGAAGCATACTTAACCCATAAATCGCTCCCAAGGAGCGATTCCACAAGGAAAATAGGACCAAAACACTACGAAATAGGCACTACAAACTACACTTATCAACTCCCCCACACTTAACCCTTACTCGCCCTCGAGTAAGCACATACTATCTACTAAACTAGCCGAGTGGGTATTAGCGCACCCTACGCCCTTTGAACTCACGCGAGTACACTTAGAGGAAAAGTGCACTGCAAGGCAAGTGGGGTCTTGCGACAAAACCGTGGATGCAACCGGACACAAAACACAAAGACAAACAAGCACACAAACAAACACATAATCGGTTGCACCCAAAAGAAAACAAATACCGCTTCCCTCAAACAAGCGGTGAAATAAGCACCGGTTTTAGGACTCGAGGCAAGTGACAACGTTCCCAAGCTAGTAATACAAACTAACGTGAACTAAACCCTAATAGTATGACGATAAAGCAACAAAAACGTTGGTAACTTACCTAGGTCCTCCTAACTTTCTAAGAACGTACTACGGGACGATCGGCGGAGTGGAAAAGGGATGACCCACGGTGTTAGTCGACACTGTAGGTAAGTGAGACCCCGCCCCCTTTAGCGATGAGCCAAAAGGGTCGTCCCATGCCCAAAACCGCCTAACTAGTCCAAGTAAAAAGGTGGAAATATATGCAAAGTGAGGGAAGACCGACCATTACCGCTATCATCCTTCCTAGGGACTCGGTCCTTTGGTAGACTCTTCACGGTAGTAGTCGGTAAAAGGCTTATTTTGAGATGTAGGGATTCTTTTTGTGAGACGATTTTCTTTTTGGCATTTTCTCTTTTGTTTGCATTTTTGCTTTGTTTGTTGCCATGCCATTTCTTTTTCTTCTTTTCTATTTTATTTTTGGCTTTTGTGCCTTTTCTTTTTCTTCAATCTTTTCTTTCTTTCATTTTCTTTTCTTTGCCTTTTTTTGGCTTGATTTGGCTTTTTTTTGGCATTTCTTTGTGTAACAAGAAAGAGAGAATTTAACAAATTACAATTTATTGTGTGGATAAGTGTAGGAGGTAGGGAAATGGGAGAGTCGGGGAGCGTCCTTCCCTTCAAACCCACAAAAAGGGGAAAAACTAGGACTAGTCTAACGATTCCGAACATGGTCACCTAAGGGACGGGACTCGGCAACCAAGGCCTTTTCACACCGTGGGTGGTCATAATGGTCAAAATGCAAATCCCGTAGTAAATCCCTAGTAAGCTAGGTGGACTCAAGGTAAAGGACCAACGAAATCATTGATTTAGGGTCATTCTACTAGGCTAAAGTCCAAGACTCGATTTATACAACTAGGAAGGGAAAGTAAACACTCGCACACTAGCCTCCAAACCGGGTTTTCGAAAACCTTTTTACACACAAGACTCAACCACACAAAAAAACAAAGACCTGCCGAAAACAAAAAGAAAAAGAGACAAGAAACAACAAAACAAAACAAAATAAACACATGAACAAAACAAACACCACCCCGAACTTCCAATCAAGTCACCAAATCAACCACTAACTTTACAAAGCTCCACCCGAGCACACATCATCACAAATCTCCTTCAAACTCACAAGAAGCAAAGAGGGAAAAAGGGATAGAAGATGTTACCGAATGTCTTGAAAGCTCTCCAAAGCTATCTGTGATTTAAGAAACCTAAATGGAAAAGGGGAGGCAAACACACACAACAAGAAAAATATACGACACAAGGACACAAAACAAAAAGACACAAAAAAGTAAATCTTTTTTATTTTTGTGAAATTTTTCAAATTTTTAAGGTTTTTGAAGATTTTTTCCGAAAAACTACTAAAATAAAACTTACGATAGAATATCGCTCCCCCACACTTAAACCGAGCAATGTCCTCATGCTCGATCGTAGTGTGCGGAGAGACAAAAGCAAAGAAAATAAACTACGAAAGTAAAGCTAAAATTAAAAACAAAGCGGAGAAAAAGGTAGAAGGTGTCCGGCCGGGGTGTAGTCAAGTCACCATGGGCCGAGACAAGAAAAGATATGGATGGGGGAAGAAATAAAAAGAAGGAAATAAAAGGAAATGGGAGGGAAGGGCTAGGTGTAATCAAGTCACCTAGCCCGGATTCCGCCTAAATCCGACTAAATCCTACAAAAAAGGGTGAAAAACATGTGAATTTGGATTTTGAAATGACTCCCGACGTAATCACGTCATCGAGAGTCGGGAGCAATAGCTACCAAGGCCCCGAGGGCCACCATGACACCATGACACAAAAGTGTACAAGGGGAAGGGAACAAACACAAAGGAAAACAAGCTATAAAAGACGGAAAAGAAAGGATAGTTGTCGTACGAATAGGTTAGCAACTCACTCGCTCCATCGTCTCATAGATCAATATAGGCACTTTGCTTGTCTTCGTCATTGTCATCCCGCTTCAAAATTGATAAAACCGCATGGTTGAGGTAGTAATGGTGTGAGGGGGTGGGATTTGATGGGAAAGTCGGTGTAAATTGAAGAGAAAATGAGGTGAGGGTATGTAAATGAAGTGTAAGGGTCATATGACATGAGCAAGGATGGTTAGGGAGGTTGGGTGGGGGTATAAAATGGTTGGGTGGGCTCACATGATGAAGAAGAGGCCAAAAGAGGAGAAGGGGACCATCCCGGTCGGGATGACTCTCTAGAATGTCCAATTTTCAGCACACTCATCCCGATCGGGATAACATCCTTCCCGGTCGGGATGACTCTTCTAGCCCTTCATTTCCTTGCTAGCTTCACCCACATGTCCACCAATACATCGAGACATAGAATCTCGTCCCCAAACGCTTGTCAAAAGCTTCAAAAACCGACTCCCATGCCCAAATCCAAGCTTCTATCATCAACTACTCTCTCAAGACTTCATCTTCACTTCATATCTAGCAAACAAGCTCAAATACAACATCAAATTTCCTCCCTCACATCGCTCATCAAAATACCAAATTACAAGAATTGCACCAAAGCTAACAATCCTAAAAACCAAAATATCCAAACAAACATAAACACAAATACAAGCACAAAAGAAAAGGTAAAAGATATTTACACTAGCTACTCTCACCAACTACGCCTCCATAGCCATCAAGAGCTCGAAGGAGTAAGTCAAATGCTCTAGCAACATTTTCAATTAAGCTCACATGGCCGAGCCTAGCCACTTCCAAGAGCTTCCAAGTCGGAGGGAAGAAGCGATCATCTTCATTATGCTAGGGGTTCTCGTGATCTTCCGGGTCTTCGGAACCATGATAGCAACGACTCTTATGACCATCCGGTAGGTATAGTGGTCTAGAGTCGTGCTCGGCAATATGATGCGGGAGATCACACCCTAGGGGTGTCGCTTCTTCTACGGGGTCGAGAGTGGAACTCTTTTCCACCGCCCGACAAGGATTCTCTTCACCAACCGTCTCACAAGATAAGGGACTAGACATCGAGTGCGGTAGAGGAGGAGAAGGCATCAAGTTTTCTTCATTGGAGGCTTTAGGCTCCTCCAATTTCCCATACAAGGCGAGTTCTAAGGCATCCACTTCTTTTTCCTAAATATTGCGCTCCTTTTCACTCACCTTGTCTAGTTGGCCTAGAGGGGTATGTCTTCACTTGGCTTTGGATTGTCTAGATCCGGATCATCACGAAGAAAATCGAACAAATCCAATTTGATAGCCAAAACATCAGCTCCCCAAGAGTTATCTTGAGAATCATGTTCACTCCCCTCCTCATTGTTGGCCCTTGAAGCTTCAACTCCCTCTATTCTTCCCCTATCTTCACCACCCAAGTAACACTCAACAATGGTCTCTTGATCGACCCTCTCTTCTTCATTTGTAGCTTCAAGGTTGGGTTGACTTTCTTGTGGAGACACCCGACCTTCTTGCCCAAATGAACCTTCCTCAACATGTTGTGGAGCTCGAGTGGCCGACATCGTGATATGAGCCATGAGTGCATTGATGCGAGCATCTTGCACCTCTATTTGGGCCTTGAGCTCCTCTTTAACCCCTTGTATTTGAGCCATCATCGCTTGTTGAGTCTTATCCAATAGAATCCTCAAGTCTTGTTGACCCTTATGCAATAGGATTATCACCTCTTGTTGACTCTTTTGCATTTGAACCAACATTTGACAAGTCTCAAAGTTAGGAATATTTGGTTGTGGGTTATGTGAGGGTGTTTGGTAGTTGTTAGAACGTTGGAATGATCCTTGACAACTTTCTTGGTAACCATAAGGAGGGCGTTCATAAGATTGTTGATGAGGTTTATATGGTTGGTGAAATTTCGGGACTTGGCCATTTGCCCCAAAGTTGTCCCGTGATGATTGATGGTAGCTTGGACGAGCCATGTCCATAACGTCGCTTTGGTACCTAGGATGAGCTAGAAGCACTTGAGCAAACGTTAGTATCCTAGTGCTTTTGAGGCACTAGGAAGGGAGAATAGCACACAAGAAGAAAAAACGGAGATACACAAGGAGAAGAGAACACAAAAATCAAGAACAAAGTCCAAAACTAAGCAAACAAAAGTCTAAACAACGCCGTCCCCGGCAACGGCGCCAATTTGATGGGCAGGATTTGTCGTGGATCCCAACCGTCAAATAAAACCGGCTAAACCTAGTGGGTAGCTAGGGTAAGTCGGGTCGAATCCACAGGGACGGGAGGTCGGACTAAGGTATGCTGCGGTCAAGGACTAGGTTCGAGACAAGCTATTCTAAAGGGGAGGAAGAGGACTAAACTAGGTCTAAAACGCGGAAAAGGAAAATAAACAAGTAACTAACGACTAAGGGAAGCTAGGATACCACTAAGAAGGAAGACTAGGGTTAGGTCGGGTTCATGGAGTGATGATATGGTCGAGAAAGAGCTAAGGTGAAGGGGTAGTAGGGTAATCTAGGTGTTGTCCGGGCTCTCGCTACGTAGACCGACCTAGAGGTTCTTGATAGAACCCACCTTAGCGACACACAATGACAAACGGGGTTACTAGCGTACTATCGTGGCCTAGGTCGCATCCGGGCTCTCGCTACGTAGACCGACCTAGGGGTCGTCCTCACCGGGCTCTCGCTACGTAGTGAGGGAACCAAACCCACAAGCAAACCACCACCCATAAGAGAAAAGGCAAGAAAAACAAGCATATACATATACATGTCATTCAAGCATTTCATCAAACATGTACCATGCATCAAACCAAGAGGAAACCCAAAACTTCCACCAACACACTACAACAAAATCACCTTTTCGTGTCGATTATTTTTTTATTTCGTGGCGATTCTATTCGCCGCGAAAGGTTTCCCCGTCGATTATGTTTTCGTTGGGGTAGTTGGCGTTGCCGTAGCCTTTCGTGGCGAATAATCTATTCGTCGGGTTAACTTCTTAAAATCGACACGAAAGAAGAGAAGCTTTGGTGGCGATTTTAGTGTCGATTATTATTGAGGCGGTAAGTAATTTGATTTTCCTACTAATACGAATTGTAACGATTGTATTCGACACGATAAGTACTATTATATGTCATCTGTTTTACAATTGTATCAATTATATTCGACACGGTAAGTATTACAAAAAATCATCTATGACAATAGTAACAATTGTATTTGACACGGTTAGCATCACAATTGCACCCATATAGTAAATTTGGTATCGATTTCATTCGATACGAAATATTATTTTCATCTCTCAAATACGGTGCGAAAATAAAAAGATATGACAAATGAAAAATATGATAATTATATTACTCATAAAATTCCAAAAATTATATGTATCCAACATCGACTAAATTAAATTAATAAAAATAGGTCCAAAATAAGTGCAAACAACCTTTTAAAAACCTAAAAAAAATTACTACGTCTTCAACCATCAAAGCAAAGCTTCAACCCACGTATTCCGTATTACATGTAGGAGCCGCTCCTCGAAAAAACTACAATAAACATAGATAATTTATATACCAAGTTAGTCCGAATTTTTTTCATTTCCCACGTGCAAGTAAAAACATCACATATATTTATGTGTGTCCAAATATATACTCACTGGTTCAATAATATTCTTCGGCACATATAATGAAATATCACAAATCAGCACTTGAGTTGCTATAATCATCCTGTATGAACATTTAAATAGCACGCTAAATATTATATGATGGAAGTCCAATATCCAATTCACTTCAGTATAATATCATATTTGTAACATATTGTGTATTAATTACGAACCATTATGTAAAAATGAAATAAGAACATACCGTATCAGTCTGATCGTATTTTGAATATTGTGCTTTTCTACCTTTATAGAGGACCAACAAGTCATGGATTAGATTCTCGAGTTGATTTTGCTTTTCCAAGACCTTATTTACCTCCGCATCACTCTTTTCTTGTACCATCTTCAATTCTTCGGTATGTTTTTGTTGCATGAGGTTCATCTCATCACGAAGCTTGTTAATTAACTCATTGGAGGCAACATTGTTTTCCATAAAGTCTGACGATGGTTGTACACCAGAATTAGCCCACAGTTTGGAAGCACACAAGTCTCCGCCAACTCCACGCACACGTCCATGTCTTTCTTCCTTTTCAATTACTTGATCAAATATATCTCCTTTCAAAGCTATCTTTCCATCCAATTGCTCTATTCCGTTAGGCAGCTCTTGTAATTTTTCTTTCATTAATTCCTAATGTATACAATGTTTTTTTAAAATAATCATTAAAATTGTGACCAAGAGAATAAAAAACTGAAAGGATGAGCGCTACTACTTTATTAGCTTTGTAAGTGTGGATTGATTTAACTGTACAAAAAAAGTAATAAATAAATAAATAAAACTTACAACTGCTTTTGCCGACCGTTCATCAATTTTCTTCTTCTCTCTTGTTTTTCTGTCCTTGTGGGTTGCAATGAAAATTTGTGCGCGACTAGGCTCAATACCATTTACCGTCTAAATAATATCGAGCACTAGATTATTTACTACACAAAAATAATAGAGAGGAAATAATACTAGAACACGGATATTAAACAATTTATGAAATAAGAGTATCACCTTTTTCGCTCTTAGTTGAGCAAAACTTTGTCTCCCTGCGCAGTGTGGCATTGTTTGATTTTTCTGATTGATCCTATTAATTGTTGCACGTCTCTGTGCATATATTAAAGTGTTTGTTAGAAAAATAAGTATAGCTTTGTTAATTATTTACTAAGTTTACAACAATATAACAATAGTAATCCTAATAAATTTAAATATCAAATACCTTTGTCCTGTCTTGATCCCAATAAGAAATCAACTTCAACCATTGATCCATAGGAACACGTGAAGGCTTCGCATTAACCAAGTTTGATCGATTTTGTTTGTTTGGCTCATAGTACATAGCTTTTAGTTCTCCTCTAAATTCCTTAACCACCCTTCCTAATGCCTTAAGAATATGATCTTCTCCTCTACGTGGGAATATAAATCGCAACTACATAAAAAATCAAAAGGGAATAGATATTATATGAATGTATTATCTAATACTATCAACATATTTTTTTACGTGTATCGAAGGTTAATTAAACGTTTATCGTAAATATAATTTTCTTTTATACCTTTATCTCATTCATACATTTAACTTTGTATTCCTCTGGTACGAGCCTCCAATCGAAATAGCCTTGGGGTGCCAATTCAGGATTTCTCCCCATTCTACCGATGAAACTAGACAGAACGGTAGATCCCACGCCATAAGGTTGACCTTCCTTATTGAAATCAACGACTGTCCGCATATCAGGTGGCTGATTCCAAATATCAGTTAAAATAGTCGGCCCTCTACGTCTCACTATCACCCAAGAAAAGGTCATTAGCATTAATCGTATCAAAATTCTACAGGACCAACATTAGGTAACAAGGTATCAAATTTCAATTACATACCTGAACGTTCAGCCGTATCAGTATCTGTTTCATTAGGATTATCCTCATTCGTATGTAATGTTTCTATTACTTCACTTACCACATTTCTTGTGTTATCACCTCCATTAGCGACTGAGGAGTTCATATTATGCTCCTCACCAGGTGTTAAATTAAAAAAAATATCTTCACGACTACCTCCATCAAGATTGGAAGAAGTGTCATCCCGCACTCTGATTGTCGTCAAACGTCTCCTTTTCGTCATGATTTTCTGAAAAGATCACTTAAAACAAACATCATATTAACCTGTGAGTTTCACAAAACTAAGGGGAACAAAATATCATAAAATGATAGTTTCACAAATTGGTTTCATAACCAGGGAATCAACAAAAAAGAATGTTTCATCATCTACCATTTGAGAGAAACTACCTTTTAGTGGCAATGTCATACAATCTGAAAATTTATATTACATGGCTATATGAGAAACCTTGCAAAGACAATTACTCCATTAGATAGAACATACAATCTTAAAATTTATATTCTAGAAAGAATGATAAACCACACAATGGTGAAGGGAACATCCAAATAAACTATTATTATTATTATATTATTATTAATATCATTACTAATATTCTAATACAATACCAAACCAACATCAATGCGGAAATGTAACCAAGAAATGCAAAAAGAAAATGCTCATGTATCATCCACATATGTTCCTTCCACACCAGACAAGTCAATATCCATGTCGAAAGCATCTTCTATGGCTGGCAGACTGTGTTCTCCAATCCCCAAATAAACTTCCCATTGATCATCTCCTAAATCAAAAGTACCCCTAGGCTTTATCGACTTTGGAATAAACCAATCGCGATTTGTTCTATCTTGCACATATATAACTTGCTCAACTTGAGAAGCGAACACAAACGGCTCATCGCTTACTCGGTCTCCATTATACATAAGATGAGAAAAATTAACAAGAGTAAATCCTAACTTGTGTTTCTTTAAACCACTCACACTGTGAACATTCACCCAATCACACCTAAACATAGGTATCGAATATTTACTGTAAAAATTTAACTCGATGATATCAGTTAAGATCCCATAATATATAACATCTCCGAAAATCGGATTTGTATCCTTAGAGCTAGCATAACTTTGGGTCTTTGCTACAACCTTCACTCCACTATTCTTTGTAGTCTTATTCTTCTCAAATTCTTTAGTACGAAATCTGTAACCATTTTTCATATCAAATGCATGAAATCTTCTCGCCATAGGCAATGGACCAAGTGCAAGTGTCTTAACATCATCTGTGATTCTTATGTCATTCTTGTTATCAGGATCATTAACCTAATAAATTGAACATGATAAAACAAGGTTCAATTCGAGGTAAGTACAAAACAATTTTATGTTAGTTATGAAACTATTTGTTTTATTAATACTCACAAATGATTTCAACCATTCGACAAATTCTTCATTGTGCATTCGATCTTGGGCATGTTGAGTTAAACGATTACGTCTATGTATTCTCTTGAGGAAAGTAACATGTTCCCTACATCAATTATTTATGTTAGTTATATAAAACATATTTAAACATCAAAGTTACAAACAAAAATGCACAATAGAATTTCATACTCTCTTAAAGATTCAATATCTTTGCAATCACAATTAAACAGAATGTATCGATGTGCTTGTAACCTTGTCTTCTCATCCATCATAAAACCTTCAACTCGTCCATACGGTTGACCAACTGATGGAAAAAGACATGATTCTCGGCTATTTTCATAACCATAGGTACACTGCGCATTATTTCTATTTGAGGAATTCATAATGTCGTCACCTTCTCCCAAGTAACGAGAGCAAAATGTTATACACTCTTGAATTAGATAGGTTTGGGCAATCGATCCTTCAGGACGTGCTTTATTGCCTACGTATGACTTGAGTGTAGATAAATACCTAAAATAATTAACTTATTAGACGTGTTTCGCTTTATTACGCAGCACTAACTAAAACTAAATAAAGTAAACATTCTTACCTCTCAATAGGGTACATCCATCGATAATGCACTGGACCACCAATTTTAGCTTCAGCA
Organism: Agrostemma githago; assembly: GCA_958450325.1. Taxonomy (NCBI): domain Eukaryota; kingdom Viridiplantae; phylum Streptophyta; class Magnoliopsida; order Caryophyllales; family Caryophyllaceae; genus Agrostemma; species Agrostemma githago. The sequence continues at coordinate 42,982,706 of OY288245.1, forward strand.
ACAAGATGAACAACTAGGTGTACCAAAATAGTGAAGAAAGTTGGTGGAAAGAGTTTCTCTAGGTTACAAAGAATAGTAGCAATCTTCGCCTCTAATCGATCAAGTTCAGTTAGGTAGAGTGTTCTTGAACATAATGCTCGAAAAAAATCACAGAACTCGATTAAAATTGGGGATACTTTCTCGTGTAAGCTGTCTCTCATTGCAAGAGGTAACATTAGTTGCATTAGCACATGACAGTCATGACTTTTCAACCCAGACAACTTTCGTTTTAGCACACAATGGGAGATGTTTGACGCATAACCATCAGGGAATTTTACATTCTTAAGAACTTCACAAAATTGATCTTTTGCTAGATTGCTCAAAGTATAAGGTGCTGGAGGCAAAAATATTTTTTTGTTCCCTTGAGGTTGAGGCCATAAATGTTTTCTCACACCAATCTCTTGTAAATTTTGACGAGCTTTGAGGTTATCTTTTGACTTGTTACGAACATTCAAGAGTGTGTTAACTATATTATCACACACGTTCTTTTCTATGTGCATCACATCGAGGTTATGACGCAACATATTATACTCCCAGTAAGGAAGATCAAAGAAGATACTTTTCTTTTTCCAAGTGTTTGGTTCTACCCCGGAGAGGTGATCTTGATTAGTTTTACCGAGAGTGAAAGAGATATTCTCCAATTGTTGTAACACCTCTGAACCAGATGGAGGTTTAGGGGGACACCTAGTTTCTATGGTATTATCAAAAGATTTTTCATCAAAACGATAGTTATGTAAAGGATCCAAGAACCTCCGATGACCCATATAACAAACCTTCCCGCTATACTTGTATCGCTTGGACCAGTTATCATTATTACAACATGGACAAGCACTTTTTCCATAGACACACCACCCTGACAAGTTACCGTATGCCGGAAAGTCATTTATAGTCCAATTGAGAATAGCATGCAACTGGAAACTTTTCTTTTCAAAGACATCATACGTCTTAACACCTACATCCCAAAGCTCTTTCAATTCACCTATTAACGGCTGTAAGTAAGTGTCAATGTCATTTCCTGGAGACTTTGGACCAGGAATCAGTGTAGAAAGAATAATGAAAGGCTTTTTCATGCACAACCAAGGAGGCAAATTATATATTATCAAGAGTACAGGCCAAATGGAATAGGTGCTCTGCATTTCCGCGAATGGATTAAAACCATCACTAGCTAAGCCTAATCTAACGTTCCGAGGATCCGCGGCAAAAATCGGGTAACGATTATCAAAATTCTTCCATGATTCGGAGTCCGCCGGATGCCTTAAGACACCATCCTCGTTTAGTCGGTCTTTGTGATGCCATCTCATAAGTTCAGCTGTTTTAGAAGACATGAAGAGTCTTTGAAGCCTTGGTATCAAAGGGAAATATCGGAGTACTTTGACGGGAATGTTTTTTCTTTGGTTTACTTTTCATATTAGTAGACACATTGACACTAGACCCATCTAAGGTTTTCCAACGAGATGATCCACAGACTATACACTCGTCGTGATTAGCATATTCTTTCCAAAAAAGCATACAGTCATTTCGACATGCATCAATTTTTTCGTACTTAAGAGTTAGTTTATCTACAATCTTCTTTGTTTCATAAAGGGAGTCCGGAATCACGGCACCTTGCGGTAAGACCTTCCTAAAGATGTCAAGTAACTCCGTAAATGACTTATCAGACCATCCAGAGTTACATTTGAGATTATAAAGATGGAGGATAAATGAAAGTTTAGAATACTCCTTAAACCCAGGATACAACTCCAACTTAGCATCTTCTAAAAGCATATTAAACATATCAACATTAGAAGGGACTAATTCAAGTGGGTCTTCCACCCTAGTTAAACCTTCATCAAACTCGACACAGTCGTTAGAATTAGGAGTGTTGTTAAGATTCCCACCAAGAGTCTCATTATTAGAAGTATTGCAATGAATTCCGCAAGCATCCCCTAACATTTCTAATATCCTATTATTCGCAATGGATTTAGAAAGTTCGTCGTCCTTACTATGCATCGAAGAGGACCCAAAATCAAAGTTATCATACCATTTCTCAAAGTCACGCATAGGTCCATTTATCACTAAATGGTCATAAATGACTTTCTCACTACAACGATGATAACGTACACATCTGGCGCATGGACAAGCTATTGTTTTATCTTCACTAGATGTTTTCTCAAAAGCATATTTAATAAACTTTGTCAATCCAGTTAAATAATCATTGCTTCCAAGCTCACAATCTGACCAAACTTTAGGTTTTCGTCCAGCCATCTAATGATTATCTGTTTAAGGAAGAGCATTTTAAACTTAATTGTAAATCATAGTCAACGCAGGCAAAATCATACGATTATCAATTATCAAAATCAAAAGACATAACCAATAATCCATCACCAATGCTACTAGCCCACAACAATGGAAATTTAATTAATATTAAACAGGGATATATATGCCTGCGAGGGTCAAGAACTAAAGGGGCTTGACATACTCAAGTGTGGGATTGGTTGGTGATGTCTAAGCATGCCTTTATAGGCTGGATCATGATGCATAATCGACTGTTAACCAATGTTAGACTTCATAAACTAGGTATGATGCTTGTATTTCGATGTAATATATTTAGGAATAATGGGGAAGAAGATCATCAACATCTCTTTTTTAAATGCTAGTACAGTAGGAGGTGTATGAAGGGTCTGGAAGAGTGGTTCAAGGTGAACATACCTGTGGAGAATACCTGGGATTAGTGGCACTGTCAGAAGAGTAGTATGTTGAAGCGGATTATCGGTTGCTCGCTGATTGCAGTGGTGTAGCTCCACTTACTAGGCCTGAGATAGTGCTGCGGGACATTCAAAAAGGAGTTAGGATCAGATGCAACTTCTTGCTGAATCAGAAGAAATTGCAAAAAGTGGTAGATACGATGTAATTTTATTGCAGTTGCAGTTTGAGTGTCGCAAAATGGCCGTATATATTTAAGAGAAGAGAAAAGAAAAGCATCTGACACACAGAAAACTGAGAGACATCCATCTCTTAAGCTAGGTTGCCTTTATTTCTTATCCACCTTCTCAAACTCAAACTTCACTCACTGCTTTACCATGTATGCTTACTTAACCTCATCCATAATCCTTCTCTACTTCTCTTACTCTTCTAATTTTTTTTATTAAAGTCTAAGATCCTTAATCAAGTTATTATATAGGAGTTACGTTTTTTTGTTGGGTTTAATTATCTCTTTTGTTACATTAAGGAAATGTATTACTCCCTACGCCTCGACGGAGGGAGTATTTGTTTTCAAAGTATGTAAGGATTTGAATGAAGTGTTTTTTTTGGTTATAGAGATTAGAAAAGTTGAGTTAAATATAAGGGGTAATATTAGTAAGATTAAATTAATTGGTTTGAATACAAAAATGTGATTAATTCACTCAGGATAGCAAAAAAGGGCACTTTTGTGTCACAACAATATGTCTTTGTCTGCTAAAAATTTGGCTTTTAGGAGTGGCTGTCATATGATTCTATCACAAATTCATACTTGTATCTTTCTACTCTACTCCCCACCGTCACCAATACCATACAAAAGTTTATCTTATAGTTATTCGATGGGTTTATTCTAGGAGTACATGAGATTTAGTATTTGTATGTACTTAGTATAATGGCTTAGTACATTAATATACTTGTAAAGTCATAGTGGCTTAGTCGGTTTGTTACACGAGCGGGCTACAAATAAACCGAGCAGCAACATCAGCAATAAACAACAGTAATAGCAGAAATAGCAACAGCATGATCCAACAGAATACAGAAAACATCAGCACGCAACAAACGAACATGGCGACAAACGAACACGTAAATAGCAGAAACAACATCAGCAATAGAAAACGGAAATAGCAGAGGCAACAATAACGCACCAACAACAGTGAGAATATGACAGCAGCTAGCAGCACAATCCACGAGAATAAACTGACAGCCATCAATAATGGACAGCAGGAATATGTTAACGAATCAACGGCAGCAACCAAATATGAATAAAATAAAGGTTCGATTCCAGCAATGATACATAAACAAACACGAAAGAAAGAGAATTGGACAGCAGCCGCGACAAAATAGAAGTGAGAATGAGAGCAGTGACTGAACGAAGAACAGCAGAGAGAGTGAGAATGAGAGAAAGAGATTTATCTAGACAACAACAGCGAGCATAACATCTAGTTTCAATAACAGCGTACCATCAATAATATCAATAACATCGTAACATCAATAGCAGGAACGGAAGACAACAGGAACAACAGCAACTGAATTTCAAGTAGCTAGATTTCTGTTTCAAGCAGCAACGGAAGTGAAAGCAACTCAATTTATCTAAACCCTAACCTAAACAACTATAAATTTACATCGAATTGAGAATAACTAATCAAAAACTGCTGAAATTGGTATGCAAATAACAATAATAAAACCAATTTAAACAACGTAAAACAAAAGAAATCGAGTTAAAATCATACCTTGATCGAATTGGGGATTTTTGACGGTACCGTTCAAAACCGTATAAACAGCGCCAATAATCTTCAAAAACTTACATGGGATGATTTGTATCCAGAGCTTCATATATATTGATTAAATTAGGAGTGTTTAGGAAAAATAAATTGAGGGAGAGACAACCGTACCAGGCGCAAAGTGAAAAAAATTGGGAAATTGGTTTGCCGCTCAATTAATTTTTTTATTTTGAAGCACGTACGTTCATTATCCGGGTATCCGAACCGGTTTTTAAAATCGGTTTGGGTATCCGGTTTCTAGAAACAATTTTTTCTCGAATTGAAATCGGCCCGGTTTAAACCGGGTATCCGTTTTTTTTTTTCATATTGTAAACCGAAACCATTTTTTCTCGATTTGAAATCGACCCGGTTTAAACCGGGTATCCGGTTTTTTTTTCATATTGTAAACCGAAGCCGAACCGGTTTTTATGACCCGGTTTTAAAAAATATGGTTATCTTTATTATAAACCGGTTTTTTGAACCGATTTTTGACCCGGTTTTTAAAAACTATGGTTATCTTCGTTATAAACTGGTTTTTTAAACCAAATTCCGGACCGGTTTCACTAATTTGCATATCAAAACCGCGTACTCGATTTTTAAAATTTGTGAACCGAACCCGACACGAATTTTCACTAAAAAAAACCGGTTGTTCTAAACTTCAAAAACCCGGATTTTCGGGTTTCTTAAACCGGAATTTGGTTCGGTTTCGATTTTTATAACCGGTTTCATTTTTTTACTCACACCTAACGCTCAATGACTATTTTGGGTTGTGCTAATTACTATATGTATTATTATGCTATGCCATCGTTTAAGAAGGAATAATTAGTGTCGATTTCTATTTGTTACCATAAGTTGTTCACTATATGAGTAATTGTGGGTTATTTGTGTCGATTTACCATTCGTCACGAAATAATCGCCACGAAAAAGTGATTTTGTTGCAGTGACATCTCCAACAAACCCTTAATCACCCACAATCACAACCAATCACCCTAATAACCCTAGCAAGAATCTACTCAAACATATCTAACCTAAAACTAACACTAACAAGAGGAATCAACATAACAATCAAAACAAACAAAGTGAAACTAGTGAAAACTATGAACTATGAACAGTACAATCAACAAAGATTCAAACTTTAATGATAAACAAGATTAAAGGGAAGGAAAATAGAGATTATACCTACTAACAAGATGAATGGAAGAAGGAAACTTGCATTAATGAGAAAAACCCAAATACATCACCCAAGGTTGTCAATCTTGGTTGGAATCTTCAAGAATACCCTTAATACAAGGATTAATCTAAGATTAACGATTAACTAAGAACTAATCTACACTAATCTATGCTAATCTATGCTAAAATAATCTAGGGTTTAATGTCTAATGTCTAACATGAGCTTAACAAAACAAGGGAAGAGTATATATAGGGTTACAATGAGTAAGGAGAAGAAACGAATGAGTTGCGTGCTACAGCTCACTCATCCCGCCCGAGACGAGATGGTCTCGCTCGGGACGAGATGGTCCCGCCCGAGACGAGTCCTTCTCGGCCGGGACGGGCTCAAGACAGGAGCTGTTGGTTTTGTGCACTCCTTCCCGGTCGGGAAGGCCACTATCCCGCCCGGGAAGGACCTTGTAGGCCTCCATTATGATCTTTTTGGTCCCTCCTTGGTTCTAATGGGCTTCTCACCGACTCTCGGGTCTCGGGATCGAGTCTAAGAGGCTCGGGATCGGGTCCCAAGGTCTCGGGGTCGAATCCAAGGCATCGAGTGATCGTTCCTTCTCTTCGTTGGCTCCAAAAGTGTATGAAACGAGTCGGAATCGTTCCAATTCTTCATGAATGGTCTCGGGAACCTGAAACGAGCTAAAGGAAGCATACTTAACCCATAACTCGCTCCCAAGGAGCGATTCCACAAGGAAAATAGGACCAAAACACTACGAAATAGGCACTACAAACTACACTTATCATCTTCTTTGTTTTATGTTTGTGTGTGTGTTAGTCGCAACCTCAATTTTGAGCAAGACCTAACTTGCCTTGCATGGAAGTACTCTACCTCATGGGTATCTCGATGTGAGTTGAAGGGACGGAGTGGGCCCGTTAATTGCCTCGTATCGGCTTAGCATAGTCTAGCTTAATAGTAGTAGCTAGTTTCTTTTTGGGTCTTTACTCGAGGACGAGCAACGGTTTAGTGTGGGGGAATTGTTGTCTGCCAAATTTGGACCGTTTTTCCTCCCATTTAGACCCGTTTTTCCTCCGTTTTGCGAGATTTGAGTGCGATTATCGCCGTATTTTTTGTAATTCTCACATTAGTGTCTCTCTTTTGCATTTTACGTGTTTTTGGTAGTTTTTGGTCTATTTTGATAGGATTTTTGACCGAAAACGTATCCGAGCTTCCATGAGCACAAAAGAGAGAGACACGGTCCGAAAAGCAAAGCACACAACTGAAAGTTCAAGTAATCCAATTGATCGACAAAGAAAGAGACCGGAAAAGAGGTGGAAGACCACCGGGTGAAGTTTTGCCCGGTGAGTCACCACCGGGCGAAGTTTCGCCCGACGACATTTTTCCACCCCCGAAGAGTTTCATGACACTCTCCACCGGGCGAAATTTCGCCCACCGGGTGAAACTTCGCCCGATGGAGAAACCGAGCCGAAAACGCAAAAAATGAAGAAAATCTCACCGGGTGAAATTTCACCCGGTTGGATTATTATGTCAAGCCGCGGGGCAAAGTTTCACCTCATGAAGATGCAAAGGGTGATGATCTAGCTAAATGAAGAGGAAATTAGATTTAGGCCTTGAAGTTTGTGCAACCCATTAAGAAACTCTATAAATACTCACCCTAGGGTTTTGTGCCTCTTTGTGCCTTGAGTGAGCCTTTAGGAGTAGGGGTAATTTACGGGATTTCTAGAGTAGTTTAGAGGATTCTTAATAGTAGTAGTAGTAGTAGTAGTAGTAGTAGTAGTAGTAGATTGTAGTAAGCTCTCTAGTAAAATTCTCTACAAACAATTAGTAGATCTACTTTGTATTAGTATAATTCTTCCATAGTTAGTAATCAAGCTTCTATCTTTGTTGAAGATTGTGTTTTATGTTGAAGATTCAAGGGTTTTGCAAGAGTTTATGTGACAAGGCTCTTGTTTTATTTCTTGAAGATTCATATTTCTTGTATTGAAGATTGAAGATTTATGCATGGATTAGTGACAAATTCTTGTATATTTCTTCCAAGATTCAATCTTTATGTTAATCTTCATCTTCCCCCTTAGTTTTCTCCATAGTTGGTAAATTCTTTCCTCTCCCTTTTCTCCATTAGTTTATGATTTTCTCTTCTTTGTTAGTTTCTCTTTAGATTGTGTGTTAGTTAATATCTCTCCTTAGTGTTAATTGTTAGTGTAGTTATTATGCATGCCTTAGTTAATTTCTCATTAGTTAATGTTTTGTTGTTATTCATCATGACTAGTGAATAGATTTTCTTGTTGGGGAATTGGGGAGGAGGATTTGGATTATTTGATTCAAGGGATGTTGGTGGGTTGTTTCCTTGTTGCTTATCAATTTTAAGGTTTTTGTGTCTTTGTTGACAGAGTGCAGCTAGATCGACCTTGGCTCATTTCTATCAATATGGGGAAACTCGGGGTAGAAATTACCTTATTTTGAGACTTGCCCTTTCGTCGCGAAAGCGGGTTTAGGTAGGTTGGGTGAAGAAACCGAAAGGTGGCATTCTCCCTTTTTAACGTTGTAGCTAAAACTCGATCCCGAGACTCTTAGACCCCATTTCCGAATCCCAACTCTCCCCAACACTTTTCCTATTATTGTCTCTAGCCTTAGCTAGCGTAGCTCATTAGCATTAGCTCGATCTCTTTCGACCCGAAACCCCCATCTCAATCCCAGTCACGATTAAACTCTAGACTTGACCAATGTCGCTTAACCATCTCCCTGTGGATCGATCCCGACCTACCACTACTACATTAGTTAGGTTAGTCGGTGTTAAAAATATTGTTTGCATGCTTGTTGACGACAGCGCGCATCAAGGACTTCCCGTATTTAGCAGTATCGAGTCTTGTCATAAGTAGTCGAAGGTCTTTAGCGTCAAAACTTCGTCGATCTTACATCACGGGTTTCCTCCCTTTCCCAGTCCGCCTTATTCTAAAGGCATAACCAACCAATACGAGTCATACACTTGTAAATGGAAGGTTCATTTATACACTCGAGTCCTAACTAGAAAGTCCCACGCGACCTTTCCCTCCAGCAGGACGGTCCCCGCGACCTTTCCTAAGGGAATTTCGCCCATCTTTCAATCCGTTAGTCGAGTCATCCCAATTCAAGAATCCTTTAACTTAAGGGTTTACCCTAATCACAAGGTCAATCCTTATTCAAGTCAAGTCAAGGGTCTCTACTCTCTAGCGTCGAAACTATGCCGATCTTACATCGCAAGTTTCCTCTCTTACCCCGTCTGCCTTTCCTCGAGGCCGTGTCAACCTTTTACAAGGCATAGCCCTGTAGCAAAAGGTTCGTGATCCTTACATCTAAGGGTCACTCGTCCGACACTAGAGTCTTAACAAAGTCTTCAATCTCACTTGGGGGCTACCCTTCAGCAGAGCGATCAATCACGATTGCTCTAAGGGTCATGTCTTACACGTGTCTCATGTACCCCACTTTCGAGTCACTTAGATGCCACACCATCTAAGTCCTATCAGAATCTTTAGTCTCACTTGGGGGCTATCCTCCACCCGAGCTATCGACACACCCAGGGCTTCTTAAGCAAGCTCCCGCGTAATCGGGATGTTTATGCAAACGGGCAAACCAAGGGCTTCTTAGGCAAGCTCCCGCGTAATCGGGATGTGTCTGTAAACGGTCACACCCAGGGTTTCTTAGGCAAGCTCCCGCGGAGTTCTGAGATGGGATGTATCTGAAAACAGATACACCCAGGGCTTCTTAGGCAAGCTCCCGCGCAGTTCCAAGATGGGATGTATCCGCATACAGATACACCCAGGGCTTCGAGAACAAGTCCCCACGAAGCTATCCCTGACAACAGAACTCAGGTATGATTTCTATCTTATGGCTGGCGAGCCCTTTTACGCAAGTCTAATGGACTATAAACGACCCGACCGGAAGTCTGCCAAGTCTTAATCCTCGATTGGCCTGATAGCTACTCTGACTTTCGCCTTGTCCAAGCCTCAGTCAGAGTGGGGGCTCTGTAGACACCCACATTTGGCCACTACGTGTCTATTGCAGTTTCCAAAAAACACCCGATGATGATCAGACGTAAACATGACTTAATACGCTCGATTTTCGGACTCGGAATCAATAGTATTTGGCGCGAGCTTTTAGCGGAGTAAGAATCTCACCAAACCGACCTCAAATTCAGGCCCAGTGGGTCGTTTCCAGTCAAATAACACTAATTTGGGTCAAAACCGAGACCAGGGGCAAAACCGTCTTTTAGCGACCAGATCAAACCCCGGTCAAAGGCGTTTCCGAGACATTAAATCTGTCACACAGCTTTCGGAAATCCAATTTGAGGTCAAATACCACAGAAAATCAGCCTTGGAGAAGAATTAAGCAACCAAAACTCTCCGTTAAAGATAGAATCCTATTCCATCCAAGCCGCTTGTTTTCTTTCATCCTAAGCAAGCTTTTCCTATCCGAAACGGGTGTTTATTCCCATCCAAGCAAGCTTTTCCTATTCAAAAGCCAAGTACCTTTCCTGGCCAAAGTCGGAAACCTCTCCTACAAATACACCTCTTTGCAAGCCTTCAAAGGACACAATTGACAACCTTACAACAATTACAATTCCCGAGATGTCATCAACAATTCCCAACATCATTTCACAACCCGAGTTTCTAGGCAAACTATACAAAAACATCATCCCAATTCTCCTCCAGAAATCATTTAGGAAACCCAAGATCAAAACTCGTCAAAGACCCGAGAGCAAAACTCGTCAAATCCCTTCCCAATTATACACACCATAACTCTCTTATATACATCTTAACGCTCCCGCGCCTAGGCCGCTATTACGAGTCCTTTTTCGAGATAATTTAGCATGTAGGTTGAGGGTGTTACAAATCCCGATTTCTCTCTTTCTCTTCCTTTTTCTCGTTTTTTCGTCCATCTTGCATCGTCATCGTCGTTTTTTTTTCCTATTTTCTTTTTCTCGTTTCTAATATCGATATTATCGTACTACTATCGTAATTAGCCATTAAGCGTCATCCCTAGGATTCGATATCGACTCTATAGTCGAATGTCGGATCTAAAGGAATCAATCAAAAAATGATTTCATAAACTTCTTTTCTAAAACTCACTCTAAATATTAGATATTGATTCTTTAATCAAGCATCGAATATTACGAGTATCAAAATTTAAGTCGAGTATAAATCGTATCATATTTTCACGCGACTTAACCCAATTATCGATTTTCAAAGCCGAAAGCAATTTCAAAATCAAAATCAAAACGAACCATAGTCCGTAAAGGGGTCACTCGACCGAGTGCCATAGGCCACTTGATCGAATGACACCCCAAAAACAGAGGCAGAATGCTTCTTCGAGGACCACTCGATCGAGTGTCACGCCTGACTCGATCGAGTGGCACCTCCAAATCCGGGCAGAAGTTTTTTTGGGTCCACTCGGTCGAGTCCCTCAATGACTCAATCGAGTGGCCCTTATCACGACAAAATCGTGAGTCTTCCAATATATTTCAAGTCCCGATAAAATTCCTTTAACGACTTCGGTCATCACGTGTCAAGTACATCACATGTTCGTCTTTTCAAAACCATGCATCGTACCATATTTACGTCTTCTAACTCATTTGCACTTCGTCATTATCTCAATTGTTGTATTTTATCGTTTGTGGCATTGTATTTCCGGGTGGTATGCCGCTCGTATATTGTAATATGTTGTCGCACCTTTTATTTTATTTCGTTGTTTGTTTTATTGTACTAAAACGAACCCCACATGCTAAAATAACTTTTACGTTAGTTTAGATGCAGTAAACGACTTAGTCAAACATAATTCACATATTTAGTGAAAACGCTGCTTGCATATCATTCAACCGTTAAACTAACACGCGTACACGAAAAACGAACGATATCTAAGTAGAGGTCGCTAAGTGCGGGCGAGGTTGGGTGTTCTTTGTGAACTTCCTAACACGTACCCTCACCCCTTACTCAGAACCGTGGTTTCCGAATGTCGGAAACCATTGGCATACGAGATTCATTCAATACACGATTTCCGATAACGTCAGTATCGGTATCGCAATGCAAAGGGACGAACCCCATAAACTCTGAAATCGGAATGGGCCGTACTCTGTGCGCGGCCCACTAAGATATAGAGTGGGTTCAAACGGGCCCGAATTCCCACAAAACTCGGTGGCGACTCCATTTAGATTTAAATTTCAATCCGAGATCCATCTCACACGAGATTCATTCGTCACCACAAACACGCACGTGGCCGCGTCGGGGTGGACCTATGTCATGTCCAAAGGGGTATTTATAGGGTAGGAAGAAAGGGGAGGAAGCGAGGAATTGAATCGAGGCTCAAACAGGCCGTCACGGCCGTGTTTAGATGGTCACGACCGTGACCAACACCCGTCCCGGCCGGGACCATTTCATCACGGCCGGGATGGGCCTCAGCTCACGGTAGTGACCCTCTTCCACACGGCCGTGAAGGCCAGCAGTAAGCCAACTTCTTTTGCATCTTGAATCATGGCCATGTAGGCTTTTGACACGGGCATGTAGGTCCCTACTTGCTCTTCTTAGGCTTCTTATCGATGCTTGATGCTCAGTACTTGGGATATTCTCAAGTGGGCTCCAAGGGATTCGGGATCGAGTCTAAGGCAATGAATCATCGTCGCTTATCTTCATTGGCTCCATATGCATTGGAAACAAGATGGAATCGTTCCGTTTCTCCATGATAGGCCTTAGGAACCTAAAACATTCTAGAAGAAGCGTAAGTAGCCTCGAAACCGCTCTAAAGAGAGATTCCACAAAAGAAAGCGGAACCAAACAAGTGAAATAAACACTACAAAACACACTTATCAACTCCCCCACACTTAACCCTTACTCGCCCTCGAGTAAGCACGAATTAACTAACTAACTAACTAATGGAAACTAGACAACTAACCGAGCGGGTATTAGCACACCCTATGCCCTTTCAACTCACGTGAGAACACTTAGAGGAAAACTGCTCTCCGCAAGGCAGGTGAGGTCTTGCGACAAAACTGTGGACACAACCGAACACAAAAACACACAAACAAAGAAACAATCGGTTGCATCCAAGAAGAGACAAATACCGCTTCCCTCAACAAAGCGGTGAAAAAAACACCGGTTAAGGACTCAAGGCAAGTGACAACGTTCCCAAGCTAATAACACAAAATGATATGAACAAAATCCTAATAGTTTGACAACAAAGCAATAGAAACGTTGGTAACTTACCTAGGTCCTCCTAACCTTCTAAGAACGTACTACGGGACGATAAGCGAGATGGAAAGGGGATGAACCACAGAGTTAGTCGACACTGTAGGTAAAGTGAAACCCCGCCTCCTTTAGCGACAAGCTAAGAGGGTCGTCCCATGCTCAAAAATAGCCTAACTACTCCAAGTAAAAAGGTGGATATGGTTGCAAAGTGAGAGAATACCGACCATTAACGCTATCATCCTTCCGAGGGACTCGGTCCTTTGGTAAGCTCTTCACGATAACAATCGGTAAAAGACTTATTTTTGAGGGGTAATATTTTTTGTGAAATGATTTTCTTGGCATTTTTCTTCTTTTGTATTTTGTTTTTGACTTGTTGTGCCTTTTCTTTTTCTTCTTTTGTGTTTTGGTTTGCCCTTGTGGCCAAATAATGCGACTCGGGACCTACAAACATCATGACCCCCGCTTAGCGGTGCAGGGCACGACCTCCTCTTGGAGTATGCCTAGTACGTGACTAGAGGTCCCAAGTCTAATGTGCATCACAATCAAAATGAATAACCAAATAGATGTAGAAGCCTCAATAAAATGCAACTTATTAGTAGAATATGTGTAGAAGGTAGGGAAGTGGGTATGTCGGGCGCACCTTCCCTTCAAACCCACAAAAAGGTGAAAACTTGGACTAATCAAAGCAATTTCGGACATGGTCACCTAAGAGACGGGACTCGGAAACCAAGGCCTTTTCACTCCGTGGGTGGTCAAAATGCAAATCCCGGAGTAAATCCCTAGGAGACTAGGTGGACACAAGGTAAAGAACCAACTAAATTATTGATTTAAAGTCATTCTACTAGACTAAAGTCCAAGAATCAATTTATGTCACTAAAAAGGGAAAGTAAACACTTGCGCACTAGCCTCAAAACCGGGTTTTCGAAAACATTTTCTACACAAGACACAAACTAAACAAGACGAAAGAAAAAACGAAACGAAACAAAATTAGACAAACACACACAAAAATAAACAATCACCACCCCGAAACTTTCCAAACAAGCAACCTCATCAATCCACAAACTCCAAAAAGCTCCATCCGAGCACACATCACCACAAATTCTCCTCCAAACACCTAAATGGGAAAAGGAGAAAGATATAGGAGAATATTACCGAATGACGAGAGCTTTCCGAGATTCATGGCGATCAAGGAAATCGGGAAGCGAAACACACACAAAACAACAAATATACGACACAAAGACACACAAGCAAAAATGACCCAAAAGAATATCTTTTTGGTTTTTAAGAAATTTTTCAAATTTTTCAAAAAAACAACAAAAATAAAACTAAACTAAACTAAGATATCGATCCCCCACACTTAAACCGAGCAATGTCCTCATGCTCGATCGATAGTGTGAGGAAGACACTAAAAAGGAGAAAAAAAAGGGAAAAAAAAAACTAAAAATCATAATGAAAGTGACGAAAAGGTAGATTGTGTCGGGCCTAGGTGTAATCAAGTCACCTAGGTCCGAGACAAGAAAAAATATGGATGGGGGAAGAAATAAAAAGAAGAAAATAAAAGGAAATGGGAGGGGAGGGCTAGGTGTAATCAAGTCACCTAGCCCCGATTTCGCCCAATTCCGACTAAATTCTACCAAAAAGGGAATAAAAATAAAGAAAAAGTGAAAAGAACTTGTCAATTTAAAAAAAAAATTCAATTGATTCTAGATGTAATCACGTCATCGAGAATCGGGAGCAATAACCAAAGGGCCCCGAGGGCCACCATGACACTAAAAGCAAAAAAGGAAGGGGAACATACAAAGAGTAAGCAATAAAAGACGGAAAAGAAATGAGAGTTGCCTTACCAAATGGTTAGCAACTCAACTAACTCCATCGTCTCAATGATCTTTCTTGGTACCTTGCTTGTCTTTGTCAACGATATTCCTCCTCTTCCTAAATGTAGTCTCATGGTTAAGTATCGGGCTTGCATTGGTGTATAAGAGTCAGGATTTAAGGAGAAAACTCGGAGTTTAGTGATGTGAAGATATGATAAAGATGTATAAGTGAAGTATAAGGATGAAATGATATAGGCAAAGGTGAGTAGGGAGGTTGGGTGGGGGTGTAATGAGGTGGGGTTGGCTTAAATGAAGGAGAGGAAGCAAAGCGGGCTTAGAGTACACCCCTCACGGCCGGGAGGCTTCCCTCACGGTCGGGAGCGCACAGACACGGTCGGGTTCACACATAGTAAGCCGCAATTTTATGCACAATTCGTCACGACCGTGTCGACCTTCTCACAACCATGTCGCCTCATAGTAGCTTGTAAATTTTTGCACATAATCAACCCTACCATGTAGCAACCGACATGGCCATGTTCCTAGTGACATGGCCATGTCACTTCTCTAGATCTTCATTCTTCCTCATCATCCCGAGTCTTCCACTCTAAGAACATTACCAACTACGGGATTAAATTCCCGTCCCTAAAAGCTTACAAAAAGCTCAAAACCGACTTCCTTGCCAAAGCTCCAATCTTCTATCATCAATAATCTTCCAAAAACTTCATCCTCACTTCCAACCTATCAACTAAACTCAATAAACACCATCAAAAATCCCTCCCTCGCTTCACTCAAGAAAATTCCAAATGACAAGAACTCCACAAAACAAACAAAACCTAGAGACAAACCAACAAATCACACAAATACAAACATAAAAACTCAAAAGAAGAGGAAAAAGGAATCTACAACATGACGGTTATTGAGGAACTCCGTCAAACCAAGGATTGTGGATTCTTCATTCATTTCCCACATAATTGCACACAATTCCATAGCCTTCAAGGGCACGGAGCAACAAGTCGAAGGCTCTTGAATAATCTTCACAAAAGCTCGTAGAACACCAACATACACTCCAAGGTTCTTCATAGCCTTGTCTTGACGTCCCCGGGTCATCCCGATTTGTGATCTTCAATGGCTTAAACTTGTACTTGCAATCTTTCGGGATATAACCAAACTTTCATTTCTCTTCATGGAACCTTAAAGGAGGCTCAACCTTCCTTTTACCAAGCAACTTATCCACATCAACATGACAAGGGTATTCATCCACCCCAAACTCCAAAGCATCACCATTTTTCACATTATCAAGATGGAGAGATTTGGAACTCAAGCAAGTGAGTTCACTCATCTCCAAGCTACTCTTTAGCTTCTCACAATCAAGCTTATCGCAAGCATTCAAATTATCACACAAGGAAATTACACTTACCCCATTTTTACTCAAGTTGTTGGCAACCTCCAAGCTTTCACCCAATTCATTCCCAAACTCAATGTCTTCAAAGGCATGGATCATATGACATGACTCATCATTTGTCGGTGAAGTAGTGCCTCGAAGGTCAAAAGCAAGCTTCTCGTCACCGAACTCAAATGTGATCCTACCCTTGTTGACATCGATTAATGCACCGGCAGTGTGTAGAAATGGTCGCCCAAGGATAATGGGGGTGTAGGGTCCTCGGGCATATCGAGAACAAGGAAGTCAACCAGAATGAAGAACTTCCCGATCCTTAATGGCACATCCTCCAACATTCCCAATGGTCGATTTAGTGAGCGATCCGCCATTTGGAGTGTAATCGAGGTATGTTTGAACTCTTTCATTCCAAGTTGCTCACAAATAGAATAAGGGAGGTTACTTATACTCGCCCCTAAATCACATAACGCTATCTCGATCTTCATATTTCCGATAATGCATGGGATTGAGAAACTACCCGGATCCTTTAGCTTAGGTAGAGTGGAGCCTTGAATAAGATCACTCACCTCTCTTGTAAATGCTATTGTCTCTACCTTGTCCAACGATCGCTTTCTTGCCAAAATTTCTCTCATAAACTTCCCATAAGCCGGGACTTGGGTAATTAACTCGGTGAAGGGGATGTTCACATCTAACTTTTTCACAAGATCGAGGAATTTATCAAGTTGAACATCCGCCTTAGTGTTCAATTGCCTTGATGGGAAGGGCAACTTGATGTTAATCTTGTTAACTTCTTTGGGTTTGAATTTTTCACTTGGCACCTCCTTTTCCTTTGTTTCAAGTGCCTCATTTGGTGGAGGAAGCTTATCTTCACTCGGTTTTTGATGGTAGGATTCGTCGTGAATCCCGACACCAAATATAACCAACTAATCCTAACAAGTAGCTAGGGTAAGTCGGGTCAATCCACGGAGACGGACAAAGGGTTCAGATTAAGGTTTACCTAGAAACTGGACTAAGTCACAAAAACACAAAGGAAGAAGAACTAATGAGAATTGAAGGATAAATAAGCTAAGATAATGAAAAGGGGAGAAAACTAGGAATATGAAGGAACTAATTAAGGATGAAATAAATTAATCGATTGAACTAGAACTAAAATGAAACAACAAACTAGAGGAGCAATTACTAAGATGATGAAGAAATCAAATAAGGAAAGAGTAGGGTTAGGTCGGGTTCATAGGTGTATAAGGCTAGTGGGGAAATCAAGGGTTTAGGTTTCACTTAGTCACTAAGGTAAATCCGCGCTCTCGCGTCAAAGACAAACCCAAATATTCATGCAAGATGCTACCCAATACAAGAGGATTCAACCACCAATCAATCATACAATGAGAAGGAGGAAACAAGCAAGAGAAGCATTGGCCACTACTACTCTAACAAGCATTTCATCAAACACATGGCATGCAAGACAAGTGACTAGCAACAAAGATTCAACCTTTACCCACAATCAATCCCTAATCACCCATAATCAACACCTAATCCCCCTACTAACTCCACAAGAATCTACTCACTCATATTCAAACTAAAACTAACACAAACAAGAGACAACATCAATATAAGAACTAAAACATGCATAATGAAGAACAACGAAGATGAACAATACAATAAACAAAAGATAAAGATTAAAACTTGAATAACAATGAAAGATTAAGAGAAAATAGAAGAGAAGAATTATCCCAAACTACAAAGAAGATGAAAAGATGGAAACTTGCATATATAGAGAAAACCCAAAATAAATCCACCAAGGTTGTCAATCTTGATAGAAATCTTCAAGAATTCCAATAATACAAGAGTAATTGCTAAGATTAAACTAAGATTAACAAAAGATTAAGGAAATATTAATGAGAAACTAAGCTCATGATGAAGGATCTTTATCTAGGGTTTAGTCTAATGTAGGGTTCTTAAAACAATACAAGAGGGGGGTATATATAGGGTTCTAATGAATAAAGGAGGCGGAAAAGCGAAGACGGCCAGAGCTGGGCCCTTCCCGGCCGGGAAGGTCATGATCCCGACCGAGATGGGGTGGTCCAGATCGGGAAGACCATGATCCCGACCGGGAAGGCCTATCAGAGGCTGCTGTTTGTTCTTGCTTCTCGTCTCGGTCGTGATGGATGTGATCCCGACCGGGATGGATCATGTAGGCTTCAAATATGATCACATAGGTCCCTACTTGCTCTTCCTAGGCTTCTTATCGAATCTCGGTGCTCGAGAATGGGCTCCAAGGGACTCGGGATCAAGTCTAACACTACAACAAAATCACTTTTTCGTGGCAATTATTTCATGACGATTGGAAAATCGATACTACTAACACACAATGACTCATATAATAAACAACTTATCGCACCAAATAAAAATCGATACTAATTTCTACCCTTAAATGATGCTAATGATGGCTTAGCATATCATAATTACCAAAAATAAAAAATAAATAAACGCTAAACTGTTTCCAAATTGCGTTTCCCAATTATTTCATATGTGGTTACTCTGATTCTTTCTTAAACTTATGTTGTCCTGCATATATCTATTATCTCATATATTTTCATCAATACCACGAAGAACTAGAGAGGCACTAGAACGAAAACCCCCAATTATGTTCATCTTCTCCCCGAAATTTAGTCGTTCGCTGCTCATCGACGATTGCTCGTGAACGATTGCAGTTTCGTTTATACTCACTAATTAAGGTACGTTGTATTGCTTATTATTGCTGTTAATCTCTTCTAATGTCTGTTTTGATTCTAGAGCTATAAATCGGCGATTTGATTTGTTTTCTTACCTCTTTTTGTGGATTTCGTCGTTACAATTTTTCACACCTCATTCAATCACTTTTCCTTTAAAAAATTCAAGGCAAAATTACTCTTGATTAGTTGAATATTATCCTTAGAGTAGTAAAATGTTGACTATGTTTACTGTAGAAACTAGTTGCGTTCAGTTCTGTACATTAATTTTCCCAACTTACCTAAATCATGCTGATTCTTAACAATGTCATTGCAAATTTAGCTTTACTAATATGAATATCTGAGCATTTATTTGGCTAATTCACCTTTTTTTAGTGTAGCTTGTGTAACTAAACATGCTAAGATCAATGTCATATTGTCGTGGATAGTCGTGTTTAATCAATGCAACAAAGTGTTGTGTTCATGGCATTTTTTATAAACTAACCGTGCTATGAACCTGAGCTTAGGGATCGCCCAGTTTGGCCATACCAAATGGGACCACTCCACCTTAGATTTCATATTTCTAATCAAATTATAACCCTCCCTGATTCGATATTATTTTGTCTGCTTCTGGGTGCTCATTTGATGATCTGTGAAGGCTGAAAAATGTGGTTAGGAACTGGCCACTGCTCTTCCGAACGTGAATTCAAAGTTAATAAATGCAAACACTCTACTACGATTATAGTCTTACGGGACGACCCTATGAGAACAGTTGTAAACGGAACATGTAATTTGTAATCTACTACTCCTGCAAATTAATGTGGTATAATTGGTTGAGAAATGTGGTGAGCAACTGGTCACTACTACAAATGTGCTTAGGGATCACACTGAATGCTTGTGATCTAGGTTTAATTCGACTTTTTTTTTTTCACTGAAGCAACTACTCCGTATAAAGTAATGTAATTCTTCCTATCACTGTATATGTTTGAATCAGATATTTTATTCTGTTTCTTCTTTGTATTGACCTGAAGTAATTGACATTTTCAGGCGTAATTGAAGTGCTGATCAATTGCAGCAGACAAATTGATGCTGTAAACCTAGCTTTCCAATTTAAATAAACTGAGAAGCTTCCACATGTGCCTCTACTGCAGTCCCATTTGCATGAGGCAAATGAAGTTTCGTCTCCTGTTAAACCTGGAAGTGTATAGCATCAAACTCCCAATGCTCAGGTACTTGTTCATTCTCGCATAATTATCTTTATATTATTCTTAGCTATATGATATGTATCAGGTTCATTATTTGTTGGTGTATATATTACGTTTGTTTTCGAATGGAGGGTGGATGGCTCTTGTTGTAATTGATTGATACATGTTTATTCATATGAGAAATCAATGTTGTAATGGTCTATTTTTTAAAAGAAGTATAGAATTACAATAGCCAGGCGTTATAATAGTATAGACGTATGATCGGGAATCTGAGGGTGGATGCCTCTTATAAGTTAGCCGCCTGTTTACTAAGGCAATAGAATTAGTATACTTGACGTGTGGGGGTAGTTCCAATTAGAAGTTAGTCATAATGATGAGAATTATAAGTTAATCCTAGTGTTGGTGTGTGTGGGTGTCTACAGTTGGAGACTTGGACTATTCACAATACGTACATTAATGAAAACTTCAAGTAGAAAGTTGTACTGCTATTGAAACTTCCATTTAGCTTACAATTGGTTAGCATAGTTTAATTTCATGCACATTTAGTTTTTTAGTTCTATGATTATCATTAACATTTGAAATCGCTTTTTTTGTTAATTAGCATTATCATTGATTGTTTGAAGTGAAAATTTCAGTTGTTTAATTGTTATCCCTATAGGTTATATTTGGAGGCGCGACTACTCTATGTATTACAAAATACATCGGTTGGAGCTTTGCTTTGGGTTGAAGACTTAGTAATTTTTTTAGGTTTTAAAAAGACGGTTTGCACTTATTTTGAACCTATTTTTATTAATTTAATTTAGTGGATGTTGGATACATATAACTTTATTTGGCTTTTATGAGTAATATAATACTTCCATGTTTTTTCACTTGTTCTTTTTATTTCCGCACCGCATTTGAGAGATTTAAGTGATATTTCGTATTGAATCAAATCGATACCAAATTTACTATTCCCTCCTATGTTAAATGATTCCCCTGTTTCATTGTAATATATATATATATATATATATATATATAGTTAGGATATTTTACCCATGTCAATTTTGCTACAATATACCTATGCATACCAACCATTGGATCTCACTAAATCAAGGGATGATATTAAATCTTGAAATAATTTAAAACTCAATTTTTATTTTTATTTTTGCAACTTCTATCTCTCCTTTAGGTTTGTTTCTTATTTTCATTCTAAATTTTCAATTTTTCAAAAACCTCTCAATTTTGTTCTCCAATTTTTCATCAAAATCAGTTTGTACTCAAGATTAAACTTTTCGGTTAAATTAATTTCAATCTTTAACTCTTTAATTTCTTCTTTTTCATATTATGTTTGTTGATTTTGATTTTCAATTTTATCGATTTCGATATCGTAATTCTGTTCGACTTTCATATACATCTTATTAATTTTGGTATTGTTATTGTTAGTGATTAAGAAATCGTTCGATTTTTTGATTAATTTTTACGGCTTGTACGTTATTCGACATGTTTTGATACATTATTTGAGTATTTTTTATAATTTTGGTTACAAGAATGAAAATTGAAATTATGAATATTGCAATACTTGAATATGAATTGTTGATTGTACATTTTGATTTTTGAGTGATGTAGGGTTTGTGTGTTATTTTAGATGTTTTGATACATTATTTGAATAATTTCTATATTTTTGCTTACAAGATTGAAAGTCGGAATTGTGAATATTGCAATACTTGAATATGAGCAATAAAATACTTGAATATGAACATTGAAATAATTACATATTATTTCAGAGTAGAAATAACTGCGTAACCTCAATGATATACTCCCTCCGTATCTATATGTTCGTCCACTTTCAATATAATACTCCACCCATATATTAAACAAAGTGGACAAACATATAGATACGGAGGGAGTATTATTTATGAATATATAAATCTATTCAATTTTTCTGATTTTATTCAATATTTCGTGTATTGATATTCGTCTCAATTCAATTAAGATAAACCCTTTTGTAATTTTTTGATTTCGTGACAGCAAGAAAGTCCATCAATTTCGTGACTGCTGGTTTAATATGATCAATTTATGGATTTTTGGTTACATGATTCAAAATTTAAATTATGAATATTGCAATATTTGAACATAAACAATGAAATACTTGAATATGAACATTGAAATACCTACATATTATTTCATAGCATGAATTTCTTATTTTGGTACATTATTATTATTATTATGAAATACCCAATTATTTTATTATGTTATTTTGGTTATTCTATACTATTGTTGCGGTTATTCTATATTATTCTTGAAGTCATTTAATTATATTGGTTACTATGTTTTATTAACAGGGTTATTTTATAGTGTTTTTATAGCACATATTTGATTATTGTACTTCAATTTTTTGTAACGTAACTAACCCCCACTTTATTTTTGTCTTTTAGTAGGTGCACCCTCAATGATATGTAAGATATTTCATCCTAATACAATAACACGAGTTATTCATTACAATAACTGAGTTTATACATTGGACTAATAACTACGTAAAATCAGATAACAATATTTTAAAAATGATTATATTTGAGTGTCGTCCCAATTTATATAATAACATGAGTTGTTCGTTACAATAAATGAGTTTCTACTTTAGAAGAACGACGTAAAATCAGATAACATTATTATAAAGTTAATTATATTTGAATTCTATCTCAATACAATAACATGAGTTATAATAACTGAGTTTCTATATTGGAATAACTACATAAAATCAGATAACATTATTCTAAAATTTATATTTGAGTTTATCTCAATACAATAACACAAGTTATTCAATACAATAATTAACTTCTTACATTGACATCATTACGTATCTAAATTGAAATAACTTGATAACATTATTCTTAATAAACAATTGAGTTAACTATAAAATAATTATGCTTCTTCATTAAAATAATCATGTTTGTACATTGAAATAACTATAAAAATATGAGAAAAAAATGCTATGAGAATTTAGAGAGTTTTAATCTCAGCTCTTGATCATGTGAGATCTAATGACCATAATTAAGAGGTAAATTGTACCAAATATGACAAATGTACCAGATCCTGCCTATATATATATATATATATATATATATATATATATATATATATATATATATATATATATATATATATATATATATATATATATATATAGAGAGAGAGAGAGAGAGAGAGAGAGTTTAATATCTTATATAATGAGGTTTTTAGTGTATATAATAGTTATTTTGATGTATGTTCCACTGTTTTAGATTATTTCCGTGTATATATATGTTGATTAATTGGTGTACATAATAATCATTTGGTTCTATGTAACAATTATTTTACTGTATATATTGAGTTCTTAAGTGTATGTATATTGGGTTAATAGCATATGTAATGAGTTTTTAAGTGTATATATAACAATTGTTTTGATGTATGTTCCATTATTTTAGGTAACATGAGAGAATCAACTTAATTAAAAGGGGGGAGGGTTTGTTGTGATCTAATATTGTCCGTAGGTTATTTTTAATCTTATGGTTCAGATTGTGTCTTAACGTCTCACCGAGTTACCCTGTCTTACCGAAACCCGCCTCTATATATATACATGCCGTTAGATCGTACAAGATCGACGGTTGAGATTAATTCTCAAAAAGAGAACAAAACCCTCCCAAAACCACTCTCATGCCTCTCTCTCTCTCTCTCTCTCTCTCTCTCTCTCCTCTCTTTCTTTAGTCTTACGTTACCCCAATTTTGCTCTCAAAACTTTTGCTCCCAAAATTGAAATCCTAACATTCAAATTGAAACGTCGAATTATAATTTAAAAGAAAAAATCCAGTTATTAGGAAAATTGCTCAATGTATGTTCCTATTGCTCAATCGTAAGATTTGATTGTAGATTACTTCATTCAATTCGTTCAATTTTCACGAAATTCATTCAATTTTCGTTCAATTCCTTCAATTTTCCAGAAATTTATTCATTCAATTTACGAGAAATTCGTTTTAATTTTCCGAAGTTCTATAGAAAATTTGTTTTTGATGAACATGAATTCCACCGAGCATGAACCTATTGTTGAACATGAAAGTAATATCATTATACTTGAATACCAATTTTTGTTTTAATACCTATTCATTTTTTAAGGTAATTTCATGTTATTGGTTTTATTTGTTTTTGAATTCTTATCATGATTAATTTTACAGAATTCTTTATGATGAATATTGATTTCAACATAGAAGACATAAATCAACTTAAAGGTAATCTCAGAATTTTTAGAATACTTGAATATATAAGTTGGAGTAATTAAATATATATGTTGGAGTAACTGAATTCAGATTTTAAAATAGATACTTGAATCTCAGAATTTTTAGAGTACTTTAATATATAGGTTGGAGTAACTGAATTGGAATGTAAAAATTGGTACTTCAATCTCAGAATTTTAGTGTACTTGATTGTATGTTTTAGAGTATATTCTTAAATATATGCACTAGAGTACTTGAATTTGAAGGTTGGAGTACTTGAATGATAGAATAGTTGTAACAGTTGCTTAATAAATATGATTTATATGAAGGGTCCACTCGGAAATCTTTACGACTCGGTCAGAAGGATGAGAATGAATGATGTTGAAGACATTCATACAAGTATACAACTCAAACGATGAAAGCATACGATGTTTATAATACGATAGTTATAATAGTTGGAGGACTTGGTGTAATATCTAGGAATACTTGGTGTTATTTCTTAGAGTACTTGTTATAATAGCTTGGAATACTTGGTATTATAGCGAAATTTTTGGTGTTATAGCTTGGAATACTTAGTGTTATATCTTAAATACTTTGTGTTAATACTTAGAATACTTGGTACTATACATAGCTTGGAATACTTGGTACCTTATGTCTTAGTGAAAACTCTTACAGTAACTAAGATAAAATGTTGCAGTAACTATTGTCCAATATAGGAATAACTACTTGTAAGCATTGAAATAACAACATTAGCATAGGAATATATTCGATCCTTTCATTACTTAGCAATTTGCGGAAGATGTGGCTTTAGTTCATTTTTTCCCGGCCTAATATGTTTAATTACTAAGCATTAGTCTGAAATTTCGATTTGATTATTAAACTATAAGTTATGATTATACGTGTGGTTAATTTCTTCTATTGGGATTATGTTTTGAGTAATTACGAATTTATGAATACATGTGTCTTGGTTGCGTTTCGTCGAACATTGGACATAGACAAGTTCCCATTCTTTATTATAGTATTAGTGTATATACATTA
The DNA here is from genome assembly GCA_958450325.1 of Agrostemma githago. Lineage (NCBI taxonomy): Eukaryota > Viridiplantae > Streptophyta > Magnoliopsida > Caryophyllales > Caryophyllaceae > Agrostemma > Agrostemma githago. The sequence goes on from OY288245.1 coordinate 43,007,995, forward strand.
AAAATCAAATTTGTCAACTATTTATAATATCATGTGATATTTACTAAATGATGCGTAGAATGTGTCAAATTGTGGACATGACATAGGTCCACCCTGACGCGGCCACGCGCGGGTTTGGGGAGGCGAATGAATCTCCATATGAGAATGGATCGAATTGAAATTTAAATCGAAGTGGAGTCGCCACCGAACTTTGTGGGAGTTCGGGCCCGTTCGAACCCACTCTACGTCGTAGTGGGCCATGCACAAAGTATGGCCCATTTCCGATGTCAGAATTTATTGGGCTCGTCCCTTTGCATTTGATACCCATACCGACATTATCGGATATCGTGTATTGAATGACTCTCGTGCGCCAACGGTTTCGGACATCCGGAAACCGAGGTTCTGAGTAAGGGGTGAGGGTACGTGTCGGGAAGTTCACTAAGAACACCCAACCCCGCCCGCACTTAGCGGCCTCTAATAGGATATCGAATGACTTTCTAATACGCGCGTTAGTAGTTCGGTTAAATGATATGCAAACGGTGTTTTTCCTAAGCATGCGAGAAATTGAATGGGTTTCTAGATCGATTTAATGCAACTAATTCTAACGTCAAAGTTAAATTTAGCATGTGGGTTCATTTTAGTACCATAAAATAAATAAGATAAATCGATAAGAAAAATAACAAACTTGTTAGTAACGGTATAACGATAATAACGGTTTGCGAATTGTAGAATGATATCGAATAATGTAAACGTGATGCATGGTTTTTGAAAAAGTAATAGTACACGTGATTGATTTGACACGTGTTGACATAAGTCATAAAAAGGTATTACCGAAACTAGAAGACGGTATAGGACTCACGGTTTTGACGTGATAAAGGGCCACTCGACCGAGTCATTGGAGGACTCGACCGAGTGGACCTCTAGAAGAGCTTATGTCTCGTTTTTTAGACCCTACTCGATCGAGTTATTGACGAACTCGACCGAGTACACTGCCACTCGATCGAGTCATTACGGGACTCGACCGAGTGGTGGTCAAAAAATCATTCTGTCTCGGTTTTTGGGATGTCACTCGACCGAGTGTGCTAGGCACTCGATCGAGTGCCCCCTGTACGAACGAGGGTTCGTTTGCGATTTTTTATTGATTGCGAAATTGCCTTTCGATTTTGGTAAATCGTTGATTCTGCCGAATCGGTCATAAATATTGTATAATTTAGAGTTTTTTGTCAAAAGGCACCTAACATTTATGCCTTCTGTAAAAAAGGCACCTTAAGTTTTTTTTTTGCCCAAAAGCACCTTAGTTTCCATTTCTTTGTTTAAAGGCACCAAAGCCCCGATTCCGTTAAAAAAAGTTAGATTTAAAGGTTGTTTCATTTTTATTACTCTTAATCACTTCATTCCTTGCTCAAACTCAATTAATTCATTCATCCCCTTTATTCATTCCTCATAATCCTCAATTTTTTTCTTCAAGAACTCTTTTATCTCTCCCCAATATCAATAAGATTACATCATAAGTTCATAATAGTATGAGCCTACTCCAATTCTTCAAAGCCGATGAATATCAACTATCCTTCTAAATTACGTACATGCTTCTAAGCCGAAATATATATATTACGAATATCCATCGTCAGACTTTCGTAGATTCTACTCTTCATCTTGCCATATTCCATATATATATATATATATATATATATATATATATATATATATATAAAAGCAAATGGACTTGATTATAGCATGACTGTATAGTATAAGCAGTATCCTAATTTGCCTACTGGGGCTTGATTTCCTCATTACCTTTACATATCTTCCTCCGTCCATGTTTGGCTAGTAGTCTGAGAGAAGGTTGATAAGTAAGCAAGTAGTTTCCTTCAATATAGATAAAGTTGACCCACTTGATACACAAATGATCAGCTTTGGAATTAATCCATTTCATAAATGTGAGGTTAAATTAAGTAGAGGGATAAAAGAATTCTTGAAGAAAGAATTGAGGATTATGAGGAATGAATAAAGGGATTGAATGAATTAAATGAGTTTGAGCAAGGAATGAAGGGATTAAGAGTAATAAAATTAAACAACCGTTAAATCTAAATTTTTTTTAACGGAATTGGGACTTTGGTGCCTTTAAACAAAAAAATGGAAACTTAAGGTGCTTTTGGGGAAAAAAAAAACTTAAGGTGCCTTTTTTACAGAAGGCATAAATGTAAGGTGCCTTTTGACAAAAAACTCTATAATTTATGCTCGATTCAGATTTTGATAAATCGTTGATTGTGTTGAATCAGGCATAAATATTGTATAATTTGTGCTCGATTCGCGTGAATGATACTCGTCGTATCCAACGTGCTATTATTGAATCGACATCAGATATTAGAGCGAGATAAAAAAAAGTTGTTATAAGTCGTTTTAAATTAACCAAAACGATATAAATTCCCTCCGCGTTTATAGTGTCGTATTAATTCTTGTCGAATTAGATGACATCTATTTTAGCATCAGCGAGAAATCGTGTTAGTTAAATTACTTGACTAAATCATCTAGATTCGACATCCAACTATTGAGTTGGTATCGAATCTAATAGTTTGATACTTTGCGATTATTAAAACGGACTTGACTTGAAGAAAAATACGTGAATTAAAAAAAAAGGGTTTTAGAAATCGACGTATGCAATGTTGATGATGACGCAACGAAAATAAAAGAACGATTTTATTGATGTTGACTCACTTCAAAAATCAAATATTTGGGGTGTCGGGATAAGCGACCGGCCGCGTCGGATGAAACATCCTTGCATTCGTCTTTTCTTATCCCGTCATCCCTCATATTCGACACGAATTAGCGAGTATTTTAGTGTTTTATATTAACGATATTAGCGATATTATAGACGCGATAATAACATAAAAAAAACGACTATGACGACGGCCGACGACGCGAGGAAGAGAAGGAGAAGAGAGAAAAGCGGGATTTGGCACCCTCAACCTACATGTTCTTGTTCTCGGACGGGACTCGTTAGATGTGGCTTTGCACGTGAGTATTGAGATGTAGGCTAAGTTATGGTGGTTAGGGTTTTGATTACTAGATGCTAGGGTTAGGGTTTTGCAAGTGTGAGATTAGGGTTTTATTAGGGTTGAAAGTGATGTCCAAAAGATGTTTATAGGGGTGCTTATATAGGCATTGGCCATGCATCCCGTCTAGGGTTACTCGACCGAGCAGCCCCCTGACTCGGTCGAGGGGCCCAAACAACCGCAGTCAGGCTCGTTACAAGGCTCACTCGATCGAGTGGAGTTGGCACTCGATCGAGTGGGTCAGCTGGAGCGAGAGGTCCGGGCTTCTTGGACCTTGAGCTGGATACTTGATGGGTTTTGTATTTGGGTTAGATTTTTTATGTTTATGTGATTGTTTTTATGTGTTTCGGAAACGGCTTTGACCGGGGTTTGACCCAATCGCTAAAAGTCGGTTTTATTTGCGGTGTCGGTTTTGACCCAAATTAGTCTTGTTTGATTGGAAACGACCCACTAGGCCTGAATTTGAGGTCGGTTTTGTGAGATTCGTACTCCGTAAGTGCTTAAGCCAACAACTAATGGTTTTGAGCCCATATCCGAGCGCGTAGAAACACGTTTGCGTCCGAACATCATCGGGTATTTTTTAGAAACTGCTATCGACACCTGGCAGTCGAAATGTGGGTGTCTACAGAGCCCCCACTCTGACTGAGGCTTAGATAGGGCGAAAGTCAGAGCAGCTACCAAGCCAATTAAGACCTGGTAGAGTTCCGGTCGGGCCGTTTATAGTCCATTAGACTTGCGTGAAAGGCTCGTCAGCCGTAAGATAGAATTCATACCTGAGCTGATGATAATAACTTCGTGGGGAATAAGGACTTGTCGCTTAAGTCCTGGGTGCGCCTGTACGTGGGCCCATCCCGTAAAAAATGCCGCCTGGGGCTTTCCGCTGGGGAGATATGTGAATTGTGCGGTCTTGAATTGTACCTGTATAAGTTACATAAAATTTTGCATGCAACATGTAGGTGAAATAAATATGACTCGCGCTGGGGAAAATGATTTTTGAATTTTTGAATTTTTTGAAATTTTTTTAAATTTTGAATTTTTTGAAACTTTTGACCCCTAAGAAATTTAGGAAAGTTCGGGATGACAGAATCCGTGCTAGTATCGGGACTAGGCTTGTATGTTTAAGCCTTGTTGAGATTAGGAAATTTTTGCGGGAAGAAGATATGGAAAGAGGGTTGTAGGCCTTGATGCTATATATAGCCCTTCCTTGCTTCAATTTTCTTCACACTTCCTCATAATTCCCTTCTTAAAAAGAAAACCCTTTATTCCTTTCAAGAATTTTAGTCATGGGGATCGAGAGATTGATCGCGATGCTGCAGGAATGGTCCCTACGTTTTAGGGACACGGATAGGGTGGCTTTGAACCAGACGGGTATTTCTTAGTTGTATACATTCCGCCAGATGCAGGTTGATCGTTATTTCCTTGATGCGTGTTTGTCCTACTGGGACGACATATATCATGTCTTTGCTTTTCCTCGAGGAGAAATTTGCCATCTACCCGAGGAGATTGCTGCTGTGGGAGGATGGAACCCGATACTTCGTCCTGCTGTCCCGTATTCGGTCTACGACCCAAGGAGGAAACTTCGAGAGTTTTTAGGACTTTCTCATAATGAGGTATCTCGAATGGCCGGGGACAACAACACAGTTTCTTTGATTGATCTGGCTGAGAAATATATGAACCCGCATGATGTCCGGATCAGACCGATTCATTGTCGTAGGGCTTTTTCTTTTTATATGCTCCATGTTTATGCTTTTGAAGGTCACATGGATTTGTTGTCGTGCATGGGCGACGTTCGTCTTTTTACCGTGGTTGACCTGATGGAGATGGAGCACAGTCCGGCTTGACTTATCACGGGTGAAATCACCAAGGCTTGGACAATCGCAAGAGAGATTCGTCGGTCCGTCTAACCGGAAGCACGCGTTTATTGCAGGTATATCACCTCGAATTTTTCTGATTTTTCCCGATTTCTCGATTTTAATTTTTTTTTTCTTTGCGATATTTTTTTTGCTGCAGTGGGCACTCGATCGAGTTACCCTGGCACTCGATCGAGTGCCCTCGTAAAAAGCCTTCTGTTTTGCTTTTAGAGGTACCACTCGATCGAGTGACCCCTAGGCACTCGATCGATTGCCCTTAGGCGGACGCCTATTTTGTCTCTGAAACTCATATTTTTGTTTCCTTTTTCAGATTTCGGCTATACGAGAGGTTATCAGTGATAGATCCTCCCCTTGACTCGAGCAGCCACCGTCATAATCAAGTGATGACAAGGAGACGGGCCATTGATTTTTCTTGCCATATTACTCAGAAGTATTGGGACGAGGTGTTATCTTTCCATAGCGGTCCGTTGATTCGATGGGTAGTGCCGTGGTGGCCCATCTATGTTTGGACAGGTTTGGACCCAAGGGATAAGGCTCGTTACCAAGTAATCTTGTCTTTTCGGCAGACGATTCATCTTTATCCCGACCGCATACTAAGGCAGTATGGTTGGACCCAAATAATCCCGGAGGTTGAAGCAGTTGTGAGTGATCCTACCCAACTGACTGATGTGATGTGCGATACTTGGATGCAAAGATGGTACACCCATACTTGGCCCATTCCTAAATCTCGCCACTCAATCTGGGTTTCAGACTCCTACATGAAATGGACTAAAGCAGGTGATGCCAACGCCCGAGCTGCTCTTGTAACACCCGCTATTTGATTATTATAAAATCGAGTTTTGTTACAATTATATTGCAACTCTATACTATATTCCATCAATTTCGATTCCTATCTCTTTTATATCAACCGTAAATTATTTTAGATCCGATTCGAGTCCAATATTAAGGAGCAAGTTGGTTTTGGTGACTTTGTTTACTCTTTATAATATTATTAATCTTGGTTAATCTATCCTCTTTTAGTTAGTTAGCTAACTACTCTCCTAATCCTACTTCAACTTTTATGTAAGTTAGCTTGGAGGTGAGTTGGAAAACAAACTCTAACTCCCTTTTCTTGTGGTGTACGTACAACATCTCCTCTACATATCATCACATGTATACGTTCATTCATTGTATCCATTTTGTCCAATATACGTAAACTTGTTCACCCTTCTTTTCCCCTTCACAAGAGCCTGATCTCGTTGGTGATCTAGCAAATTATTCCCTTATTCTCACACAATTGTCCTACGCTCTTGCTTCTTATCCTCCCTCGTTCCGTTCTAAACTCAGGGTAATTTAATTACTCTTAATCCGCATGGTTCTTAGTTTTTTTTAGAGTAACTTTTATATGGTCGTAACACCATATATGTATACCGTTTTATAGGTTATTTGGAGGATCCCGAGGCGGACGAGTACATTGTCGATTCAGATCTTGAAGACTAACAAGGTATCAAGTATGGCATGACTCGGTATTGCGTGATATATATGTCGTAGTTGCTTGTAGTAATATTTAAAAATCGTATTTTTACTAATAGACATGTTTTATAAGGCCGAGACTAAAACATACAAATAATAATTTATCACTTAATTTTCGTGATTTTTAGTATGAAATACCAAATTGGAAGTTTTATTGTTTTTAACATAATTACAGCATGTTTCAGAATCGATTAATATTTTTGTACGATTTATTAATCATGTTTGAGGATCTTATTTTCAAAAAGTTTGAAAAAAGACTACTGTTTATTTTAAGTCTATTATAAGTCTTTTAAATTTCGTAAATTAATGCTAAGTAGTTTAGTCACAATAAATCGTTTATGAAACTGTGATAGATTAGTTCGCAAATCTGTCAGTTGTTGTAAAACCTAATTTAAAACCTATGATAAACTTTGAATTTAATTTTCATAATTTACATAAATTAACTGTAAAGAGTCTATTTAATGTTTCTAATTATATTTGTTTTAAAATAAAATTTTAAACATGTTTTATTAAAGAAATACTATCGAGTGTTGGATTCTGACAGTTTATAAAACTACGAATAAAAACCCCTGTTAAGTTAGGAATTTCGATTTTCTCCAGAAACAAAGGTTGTAGTTAAGATTATAAAGTTTTCAACCTCACTGATCTTACGTCGTTTTGATTTTTAATTATTTAATTATGAATTTTATAGTAAGACAGTGCAAATCTGAAAAATCTGTAAATTTGTAATTTATTACTTTTAATTACTTAAACTTCAACCTTTTGAGAAATAATTATGATTTTTACTTTCTTTGAATTTTAATCATTAATTATACATTTATCTAATAAAAATAATGTTTATGTCTCAAGGCCTAATATTAAATATTTTATATAACTCATATGTTAAACGATTTCTATTTATAATAGCACCTATTTTGGGAAAGTTACTATTTGAAGAAAGTTTCTATCTTTGGAAGGTTACTATTTTGGGAATATTTAAGATATCTTCGGATAAAATATTTATTGGTTGAATATGGAATAATGTTGGAAATGAGAATGTACAGTAAGTATATAAGTCTAGGATATGTTGTTTGTTGCCATCAGCTATATGGTCAGTGTATTTGCGTCAGGGATACATTGATTGTCGAACTGGGTATCGTTTATGCTTAGGAGTCATGCACATGTACTTAGGCTAGGACCTCGCTGAACGCAGTCCTATTATAGTTTGAGTTGTTGGTAAGAGGGCTTAGGAGTCGCTTCGTGGGCACTGAGTTCCTTAACTAGTGAGTGGGCTTAGGAGTCGCTTTGTGGGCACTGAGTTACTTAACTAGTGACACTTCGGTGTTGTTTGACATATCTCTAGTAGTAAAAGCTGTACTGATCATCGGTTTTAAATTCCATTATTCGTTTTGACGCCGTCAGGCTACTGAATTGTTTTCAGGATTTTGAATCTATTTTGATATATATAATGTTTTGAGTTTTAATCTATTTTCTTATATTATGCTTCTATTGCTTATATATTATGTAATATGGCTGGGAGAACTGCCTGAGTTGCTCCCCACTGAATTGTGGCTGTTATGTTTAACATGGCAGGTTATCTGTTTTGCGGGATCGGGTTTAACCTAGCGAGTAGTCATGATCCTACTCATTTATATTATTGTTAATATTGTTTCTATGGATTGCTTTACCGGATTTTGGAAATTTTATTTTCGCCCTTTTTAGGAAAAGTGGCATTTGTTTCATACTTACCTTTTGATCATACAATAATTTATTAGACATCAGTGTGTTTCAATCCCATCGACAGTGATTCCGCCACTATTTTGCATTAGATATTTAGGGGATTATAGTTGGTATCAGAGCATCACTGCTCCCGACGCTTACACTTGATCTTAGGCAAAATACTAATAAATAGATGAGAAAATAATAAATCACTTAGTAATAAAAGGGTAGAAACCAAATAAGGACTTGTTTGGTAGCCTGTTTGCTCTTGATAACTCAATGATTAGCATTGATTAAATGATTACTTGTTTTTGTCCCCGAAGAAGATGGCTGGACGTGGACGTGGACGTGGACGTGAGGCTGCAAACCAGGATGAGATTAACCTCGCCGTTCTCAACTCGCTGAACACGTTGATGGAGAGGACCCAACACTTGGGCCATGGACAACGTCCTTTCAGCTTCTCTAAGGCGGCAACGAAGATGGCTAAGAGCAAGTTGACCTTCTATAATGGTGCTGTTGATCCCGAGCAGATGTCACTCTGGACACGTCAGATGGAACGCCAGTTCGAGACTCACGAAGTACCGCCGCAACACAAGGTAGGCTTGGCAGTTCATTACTTGGAGGGTGAGGCCGACCGCTGGTGGATTTTAGTGGGACCCAATGCTCTCCTTACTCCTGGATTTGGGTGGCAACAATTCAAAACCTTGCTGGAAACAAGATTCTATCCTGAGGAGCTGAAGCACAGGAAGCAATTGGATTTCACATCACTTGAGCAAGGTTCAAAGTTGAAGGTGCAAGAGTATATAGACCTATTTCATGAGCTAAGCCACTATGCCACAGAGTTGCTACCAAACGAGGCTCAAAGAGTGTTCTTCTTCAGGAAAGGTTTGAGACCAGACATTGCTCACACTATTCCCCACGAAGCTGATACAGTAGAGAAGATATACAATGCTGCATTATGGGCTGAGAAGTCCCTAGAACGAATGCAGAACGCTGCTGCTCTGGTTTCTTCTAGCTATAAAAGGCCTTTCACTTCTTCTTATTCTTCTAATGCTGGTTCTGCTAAGAGGTTCCAGCCAAGTGGAGGTCTGTCCACATCCTTTTTCTTAACCCTTCTTTTCTCCCCTCTTTTGTGTTAGTAATTGTTCCTAACTATCTCTTACAGGTGCTGGTTCTAAGAAACCGTTTACCCCGGGACGTTTTGAGAAGAAGGATATGACCTGCTACAGGTGCAAGAAGGCTTTCCACCCAGGAAAGAACTGTGATGGATCGGTGATTACATGCTATGTCTGCAAGGAGGTTGGACACAAGGCAAACCAGTGTCCTAAGAAGACAACTGAAACTACTGCTAATGCTACTGCCTCTGGTGCTGTGGTTGCTCCCCGCCGTAAAGGCCGTTTGTTTCTGATGAGTCGAGCTGAAGCTGAGGCAAATCCCGATGTTGTTACGGGTATGTTTTTGATTTCTGGTTTTCAAGCTTCTATCCTGTTCGATACCGGTGCATCTGTGTCTGTTATATCTCCTAGTCTTGCTGTCAAAGCTTCTTTAGTATCCAGCCCAGCTGAATCTATCTCTATATCCTTACCTTCTGGGGAAATTTTTTCATCTGCCAAGGCATATGTGCATGTCCCTCTCTTATTTTCTAATGTGGCATTCCCTACTACATTACTCGAATTTCCTCTGGCCGAGTTCGACGTAATCCTCGGTATGGATTGGTTGGCTCATTATGATGCAAGATTCCTATGTCGAGACCAGAAAATATCCTTGAAGGGTCCTGATGGTGCTCGTGTCACGTATCGAGGTGGAAGACGTCAAGAGGGTATTAAGATTATATCCGCTATGAAGATGCTGAGTTTACAGAGGAAGGGTTGTCAAGTATTCCTATGCTCCGTGACTAAAACTCTGGAGCTGCCTAAACTTGAAGAGGTATGCATTGTGAGTGAATACCCCGATGTGTTTCCTGAAGAATTACCTGGTATTCCCCCAGAGCGAGATGTTGAATTCACCATTGAACTCGTACCAGGTACTGGACCAATTGCTAAAGCTCCCTATAGAATGGCTCCTGCAGAATTGCAAGAATTGCGCAAACAACTCGATGAAATGATTGAGAAGGACTTTATTCGTCCTAGTTCTTCCCCGTGGGGTGCTCCTGTACTGTTCGTAAAGAAGAAAGACGGTACTATGAGGCTATGTATTGACTACCGAGAGCTCAATCGGGTTACGGTCAAGAACAAGTATCCTTTGCCTAGAATTGATGATCTGTTCGACCAGTTGAAAGGTGCTTCTGTGTTTTCCAAAATCGATTTAAGGTCTGGTTATCATCAGATCCCAGTTTGAGAGTCGGATATTCCTAAAACCGCTTTTAGCTCGAGGTACGGCCACTACGAATTCAAAGTAATGCCATTTGCACTAACCAATGCCCCTGCTGTCTTTATGGATCAGATGAATCGCACATTCCGTGAGTATTTGGATAAGTGTGTCGTTGTCTTTATTGATGACATCCTGATTTATTCCAAGTCTGAGGATGAGCACATTGAGCATTTAAGAATCGTCCTAGGCATCCTGAGGAGTGAAAAGTGGTTTGCTAAATTCTCTAAGTGCGAGTTCTGGTTACATGAAGTTGCCTTTTTGGGTCATGTAGTCACGAAAGACGGTATCAAGGTCGATCCAGCTAAGATTTCGGCCATTGCTGATTGGAATAGCCCCTCTGATGTCGGTGAGATCCGTAGTTTCTTGGGCCTTGCAGGCTATTACAGGAGATTTGTGCAAGATTTCTCTAAGATAGCTCATCCAATGACTCAGTTATTGAAGAAGGAATCCAAGTTTATTTGGTCTGAAGCCTGTGAAGATGCATTTCTCGAGCTTAAAAAGAGACTCACTTCTGCTCCAGTTTTGACCCTGCCTGACGAAGGTGTTGGTTTTGAAGTATTCTGTGATGCTTCCAAGTTTGGTTTCGGGTGTGTCCTTATGCAAGGTGGTAAGGTGATCGCTTATGCCTCTCGACAATTGAAAGTTCATGAGGTGAATTACTCTACTCACGATTTGGAGTTGGCTGCTGTTGTACATGCTCTCAAGATTTGGAGACATTACCTATATGGAGTAAAGTGCAAGGTGCATACCGACCATAAGAGCCTACGATATCTCTTTACGCAGAAACATTTAAATGCGAGACAGAGACGTTGGGTTGAATTGGCCAGTGACTATGATTTGGAACTGGTGTACTACGAGGGGAGGGCTAATGTTGTGGCAGATGCCTTAAGCAGAAAGAATATTCATGCCCTTGTTTCTCATCCTTGTCTACCTGAAGAGTTGGCTCGTAATTTTGACAAGCTCACAATAGGTGTGGAGATGGACGGTGATGATGAGTGTGTTAGTGCCCTGGTTGCTGAACCTGCTTTATTCCGAGAGATCCGTGAGAAGCAGTTGTCAGATTCATTTATTGCTGGCATTCGAACCAAGATGGGTCTAGGTAAGGCTGTTGACTTCGTCGAAGATTCAAATGGTGCTTTGAAGTTCGAGGATCGTTGGGTCGTTCCTGCTGATGAGGAATTAAGGAAGAAGATTCTAGATGAAGATCATAAGCCTGGAGGTGATAAGATGTACAAAGACCTGAAGCTGCAGTTTTGGTGGCCATATATGAGAGACGATATTGCTGCCTATGTAAGTAAGTGCTTAACTTGTCAACAAGTGAAGTTCGAGCATAAGAGACCTGGTGGTTTGCTACAACCATTACCTGTGCCTGAATGGAAATGGCAGTGTATCGCGATGGACTTTGTTATGGCAATGCCTAGAACCGTTAATGGAAGAAACGGTATTTGGGTAGTAGTTGATCATTTCACCAAGTGTGCACGCTTTGTTCCTATTCGTGATACCTGGAGTTTGGAAAGACTTGCTGAAGTATATGTTGCTGAGGTAATCCGACATCATGGCGTGCCGTTAGAAATCGTGTCAGATCGAGACCCGAGATTCTGTTCTAAGTTCTGGAAGGCTTTGCAGGGTGCTTTGGGAAGTCAGTTGTTGATGAGTACTTCTTTCCATGCTGCGACTGATGGCCAATCTGAGAGAACTATTCAGACTTTGGAGGATATGCTCCGTGCTTGTGCCCTAGATTTTCAAGGTAGTTGGGATCGACATTTACCGTTGGTTGAGTTCTCCTACAACAACAGTTATCATGCTTCTATCAAGATGGCTCCGTTTGAGGCACTTTATGGTCGAAGGTGTCGTAGTCCTGTGTGTTGGGATGAACCTCGAGAAGTGAAGACTTTAGGACCTGATTTCTTAGCCGAGACTGTGGATGCGGTGCAGTTGATTCGTTCCAGGATGAAGGCTGCTCAAGATCGTCAGAAGTCTTATGCTGATGTGCGTCGAAGACCCCTTGGGTTTGAAGTAGATGACTTAGTATTCTTGAAAGTCTCGCCGATGAAAGGTGTGAAGAGATTTAGGATAAAGGGTAAGCTTAGCCCTAAGTTTGTTGGACCATATCCCATAGTAGAGAAAATCGGTGTGGTGGCATATAAACTGGAATTGCCTGCTTCTATGGGTAAGGTGCATGATGTGTTCCATTTCTCCCAGTTGCGTGGATACGTTAGTGATCCTGAACATGTGCTGAAACCTGAGGTCCTCGAGTTAGAACCAGATTTGACTTATGAGGAGAGACCTATTCGTATCACCGATAGAAAGGAGAAGCGACTAAGAAATAAGGTTATTCCCTTGGTGAAAGTTCTATGGAGGTGTAATCGCTTTGAGGAGGAGACTTGGGAGACCGAATCTTCAATGTTATCCAAACATCCCCATCTGTTTGAGTAAGGTATACTCATTTCCTTTCCGCTCTCTTTTCGTTCCTACAAGTTTCGGGGACCAAACTTTTTTTTAGTGGGGAAGGTTGTAACACCCGCTATTTTATTATTATAAAATCGACTTTTGTTACAATTATATTGTAACTCTATACTATATTCCGTCAATTTCGATTCCTATCTCTTTTATATCAACCGTAAATTATTTTAGATCTGATTCGAGTCCAATATTAAGGAGCTAGTTGGTTTTGGTGACTTTGTTTACTCTTTATAATATTATTAATCTTGGTTAATCTATCCTCTTTTAGTTAGTTAGCTAACTACTCTCCTAATCCTACTCCAACTTTTATGTAAGTTAGCTTGGAGGTGAGTTGGAAAACAAACTCTAACTCCCTTTTCTTGTGGTGTACGTACAACATCTCCTCTACATATCATCACATGTATACGTTCATTCATTGTATCCATTTTGTCCAATATACGTAAACTTGTTCACCCTTCTTTTCCCCTTCACAAGAGCGTGATCTCGTTGGTGATCTAGCAAATTATTCCCTTATTCTCACACAATTGTCCTACGCTCTTGCTTCTTGTCCTCCCTCGTTCCGTTCTAAACTCAGGGTAATTATTTACTCTTAATCCGCGTTGTTCTTAGTTTTTTTTTAGAGTAACTTTTATATGGTCGTAACACCATATATGTATACCGTTTTATAGGTTATTTGGAGGATCCCGAGGCGGACGAGTACATTGTCGATTCAGATCTCGAAGACTAACAAGGTAACAATGATGGCATGACTCGGTATTGCGTGATATATATGTCGTAGTTGCTTGTAGTAATATTTAAAAATCGTATTTTTACTAATAGACATGTTTTACTAAATTATTATAATGATAGTTGTAATTGATTTCTCACATGTTCGTTGTTTCTATCGTTTTTAACGTTACAAATCGCATGCTATAATTTGTCGTGCATCGAATCTACTAAATTATTATAAGGCCGAGACTAAAACATACAAATAATAATTTATCACTTAATTTTCGTGATTTTTAGTATGAAATACCAAATTGGAAGTTTTATTGTTTTTAACATAATTACAGCATGTTTCAGAATCGATTAGTGTTTTTGTACGATTTGTTAATCATATTTACGGATCTTATTTTCAAAGAGTTTGAAAAGAGACTACCGTTTATTTTAAGTCTATTATACGTCGGTTAAATTTCGTAAATTAATGCTCTGTAGTTTAGTCACAATAAATCGTTTATGAAACTGTGACAGATTAGTTCGCAAATCTGTCAGTTGTTGTAAAACCTAATTTAAAACCTATGATAAACTTTGAATTTAATTTTCATAATTTATGTACATTAACTTTAAAGAGTCTTGTTAATGTTTCTAATTAGATTTGTTTTAAAATAAAATTTTAAACATGTTTTATTAAAGAAATACTATCGGGTGTCGGATTCTGACAGTTTATAAAACTACGAATAAAAACTCCTGTTAATTTAGGAATTTCGATTTTGTGCAGAAACAAAAGTTGTAGTTAAGATTTTAAAGTTTTCAACTTCACTGATCTTACGTCGTTTTGGTTTTTAGTGATTTAATTATGAATTTTATAGTAAGACAGTGCAAATCTGAAAAATCTGTAAATTTGTAATTTATTACTTTTAATTACTTTAACTCCAACCTTTTGAGAAATAATTATGATTTTTACTTTCTTTGACTTTTAATCATTAATTATACATTTATCTAATAAAAATAATGTTTATGTCTCAAGGCCTAATATTAAATATTTTATATAACTCATATGTTAAACGATTTCTAATTATAATAACACCTATTTTGGGAAAGTTACTATTTGAAGAAAGTTTCTATCTTTGGAAGGTTACTATTTTGGGAATATTTAAGATATCTTCGGATAAAATATTTATTGGTTGAATATGGAATAATGTTGAAAATGAGAATGTACAGTATATAAGTCCAGGATATATTGTTTGTTGCCATCAGCTATATGGTTAGTGTATTTGCGTCAGGGATACATTGATTGTCGAGCTGGGTATCGTTTATGCTTGATGGGTAAGGATTTGTCGTGAATCCCAACCGTTAAACAAAACCGGCTATACCTAGTGGGTAGCTAGGGTAAGTCGGGTCGAATCCACATGGACGAGAGGTCGGACTAAGGTATGCTCGGGTCTAGGACTATGTTCGAGACTAGCTATTCTAAGGAGGGGGAGACTAGGACTAGGCTAGGTCTAAGGCAAGAAAACTATCAAAGGAAACGGGCTAGGATTAGGTCGGGGTCAAAGGGGTAACGGAATGGACGAGGGAGAACTAGAGGTGAAGGAGGTAGTAGGGTAATCTAGGTGATGCCCGGGCTCTCGCAAGTTAGACTCAACTAGAGGTTCCACCTAAAACCCAACTCGGCGATACACAACACAATCGGGGTTACTAGCATGCTATAGGCCTAGGTCGAATCCGGGCTCTCGCAACTTAGACCGACCTAGAGGTCGTCCTCACCGGGCTCTCGCAACTTAATGAGGGGACCGAACCCACAAAAAACTATCACCCACAAAGAAAAGCAAGAAAAACAAGCATTCATACATACTTAGTCGATCAAGCATTTCAACAAACATGTGATATGCATCATACAAGAGGAAACCCAAATCTTCCACCAACATCTCCAACAATCCCTTAATCATCCAATTAACACCCTAATCACCTTACTAACCCTAGCAAGAACACTACTCTAACATATCTAAACTAAAACTAACACTAATAAGATGAACCAAAACAACAATCAAAACAAACATGAAGAAACTAATCTAACAATGAACAAAACACTAAACAAGAACTAAAGAATCAAACTTGAATGATAAAAACAAGATTAAGAAGAAGGAAGAGGAGATTATACCATACTAGAGAAGAAAGGAAGAAAGAAACTTGCATAAATGGAAGAACCCAAAACAAACATCCAAGTTTGTCAAGCTTGAATGGAGATCTTGAAGAATTCCCAAATTACAAGTACTAATCTAAGATTAACGATAATCTAAAGACTAATCTACACTAATCTATGCTAATCTATGCTAAAACTATCTAGGGTTTTGTCTAATATCAAGTGCATCCTTAACAAAACAAGGGAAGAGTATATATAGGGTTACAAGTGAAAGGGAGAAGAAAAGAAAACAAAGCGGAGTAGCAGTGGCCCGTCCCGGCCGAGACGGGGTGATCCCAGTCGGGACGAGGTCGGTCCCGGTCGGGACGCCTCCATCCCGATCGGGATGGGCCCAGGTCAGCAACTTCTCTTTTTGCTCCTTCATCCCGAACGGGATGAGCTTATCTCGAACGGGATGAGCCTTGTAGGCCTCCATTATGATCTTTTTGGTTCCTCCTTGCTTCTCATGGGCTTCTCACCGATTCTCGGGACTCGGGACCGGGTCTCGGAGGCTCGAGATTGGGTCCCAAGGTCTCGGGGTCGATTCCCAGGCATCGAGTCATCGTTCCTTAGCTTCGTTGGCTCCAAAATGTGTATGTATAGAGTCGGAATCGCTCCAACTCTTCCAAATCGGTCTCGGAAACCTGAAACGAACTAAAGGAAGCATAAGAAGCCCCTAAACCGCTCCCAAGGAGCGATTCTACAAGGAAAACGGGACCAAAACACTACAAAATAGGCACTACAAATGACACTTATCAACTCCCCCACACTTAACCCTTACTCGCCCTCGAGTAAGCACATACTACTACTAAACTAACCGAGTGGGTATTAGCGCACCCTACGCCCCTTCAACTCATGCGAGTGCACTTCGTGGACAAGTGCACTCCGCAAGGCAAGTTGGGTCTTGCGACAAAACTGTGGATGCAACCGGACACAAAACACACAAACAAACAAACACACAAACAAACACATAATCGGTTGCACCCAAAACAAAAGAAATACCGCTTCCCTCTAAAAGCGGTGAAAGAAACACCGGTTTAGGACTCGAGGTAAGTGACAACGTTCCCAAGCTAGCAATACAAACCAAGGTGGACTAGACCCTAATAGTATGACGATAAAGCAACAAAAACGTTGGTAACTTACCTAGGTCCTCCTAACTTCCTAAAAGCGTACTACGGGACGATCGGCAGAGTGGAAGAGTGAAGAACCACGATGTTAGTCGACACTGTAGGTAAGTGAGACCCCGCCCCCTTTAGCGTGAGCCAAGAGGGTCGTCCGGTGTCTAAAACCGCCTAACTAGTCCAAGTAAAAAGGTGGAAATATGCAAAATGAGGGAAGACCGACTAATGCCGCTATCATCCTTCCTCGGGACTCGGTCCTTTGGTAGGCTCTTCACGGCAAAAGTCGGAAAAAGGCTTATTTTTGTGGGGATTTCTTTTTGTGAGACGGTTTTTCTTCTGGCATTTTCTTTCTTTTCGACGTTTTGATTTGTTTGTTGCCATGCCATTTCTTTTTCTTCTTTTCTATTTTCTTTTTGGCTTTTGTGCCTTTTCTTTTTCTTCATTCTTTTCTTTCTTTCATTTTCTTTCTTTTTTCTTTTCTTAGCCCTTTTTGGCTCGATTTGGCTTTTTGGCGCTTCTTGATAATTAAGAAAGAGAGATTTCAACAAATTGCATTTTTATTGTGTGGATTTGTGTATGAAGTAGGGAAATGGGTATGTCGGGACGACGTCTTCCCTTCATACTCACAAAAAGGGGAGAACTTGGACTAATCTAACGATCCCAAACACGGTCACCTAAGGGACGAGACTCGGTAACCAAGGCCTTTTCACACCGTGGGTGGTCATAATGGTCAAAAGTGCAAATCCCGTAGTAAATTCCTAGTAAGCTAGGTGGACTCAAGGTAAAGGACCAACGAATTCATTGATTTAGGGTCATTCTACTAGATCCAAGTCTAAGACTCAGTTTATACAACTGGGAAGGGAAAGTAAACTCTCACAAACTAGCCTCTAAACCGGGTTTTCGCAAAATGTTTACACACAAGACACACAACACAACACAAAACAAAGACACTACGAAAACGAACGAAACAAAAAGAGGCAAAAGCAACAAAACAAGAAACAAAACAAAACAAACACAACTCAAACACCACCCCAATCTTCCAAACAAGTCTCCAAATCAACCTCAAACTTTACAAAGCTCCGCCCGAGCACACCCGGGCTCTCGCAACTTAGACCGACCTAGGGGTCGTCCTCACCGGGCTCTCGCAACTTAATGAGGAAACCGAACCCACCAACAAACTAATACCCACAAGAGAAAAGCAAGAAAAACAAGCAAGAACTAATACTTAGTCAATCAAGCATTTCGACAAACGTGTGATATGCATCATACAAGAGGAAACCCAAATCTTCCACCAACATCTCCAACAATCCCTTAATCATCCAATTAACACCTTAATCACCTTACTAACCCTAGCAAGAACACTACTCTAACATATCTAAACTAAAACTAACACTAATAAGATGAACCAAAACAACAATCAAAATAAACATGAAGAAACTAATCTAACAATGAACAAAACACTAAACAAGAACTAAAGAATCAAACTTGAATGATAAAAACAAGATTAAGAAGAAGGAAGAGGAGATTATACCATACTAGAGAAGAAAGGAAGAAAAAAACTTGCATAAATGGAAGAACCCAAAACAAACATCCAAGTTTGTCAAGCTTGAATGGAGATTTTGAAGAATTCCCAAATTACAAGTACTAATCTAAGATTAACGATAATCTAAAGACTAATCTACACTAATCTATGCTAATCTATGCTAAAACTATCTAGGGTTTTGTCTAATATCAAGTGCATCCTTAACAAAACAAGGGAAGAGTATTTATAGGGTTACAAGTGAAAGGGAGAAGAAAAGAAAACAAAGCGGAGTAGCAGTGGCCCGTCCCGGCCGAGACAGGGTGGTCCCGGTCGGGACGAGGTCGGTCCCGGTCGGGATGCCTCCATCCCGATCGGGATGGGCCCAGGTCAGCAGCTTCTCTTTTTGCTCCTTCATCCCGAACGGGATGAGCCTTGTAGGCTTCCATTATGATCTTTTTGGTCCCTCCTTGCTTCTCATGGGCTTCTCACCGATTCTCGGGACTCGGGATCGGGTCTCGGAGGCTCGGGATTGGGTCCCAAGGTCTCGGGGTCGATTCCCAAGCATCGAGTCATCGTTCCTTAGCTTCGTTGGCTCCAAAATGTGTATGTATAGAGTCGGAATCGCTCCAACTCTTCCAAATCGGTCTCGGGAACCTGAAACGAAGTAAAGGAAGCATAAGAAGCCCCTAAACCGCTCCCAAGGAGCGATTCTACAAGGAAAACGGGACCAAAACACTACAAAATAGGCACTACAAATGACACTTATCAATGCTCAGGAGTCATGCGCATGTACTTAGGCTAGGACCTCGCTGAACGCAGTCCTATTATAGTTTGAGTTGTTGGTAAGAGGGCTTAGGAGTCGCTTCGTGGGCACTGAGTTCCTTAACTAGTGAGTGGGCTTAGGAGTCGCTTTGTGGGCACTGAGTTACTTAACTAGTGACACTTCGGTGTTGTTTGACATATCTCTAGTAGTAAAAGCTGTACTGATCATCGGTTTTAAATTCCGTTATTCGTTTTGACGCCGTCAGGCTACTGAATTGTTTTCAGGATTTTGAATCTATTTTGATATATATAATGTTTTGAGTTTTAATCTATTTTCTTATATTATGCTTCTATTGCTTATATATTATGTAATATGGCTGGGAGAACTGCCTGAGTTGCTCCCCACTGAATTGTGGCTGTTATGTTTAACATGGCAGGTTATCTGTTTTGCGGGATCGGGTTTAAGCTAGTGAGTAGTCATGATCCTACTCATTTATATTATTGTTAATATTGTTTCTATGGATTGCTTTACCGGATTTTGGAAATTTTATTTTCGCCCTTTTTAGGAAAAGTGGCATTTGTTTCAGACTTACCTTTTGATCATACAATAATTTATTAGACATCAGTGTGTTTCAATCCCATCGACAGTGATTCCGCCACTGTTTTGCATTAGATATTTAGGGGATTATAGCTCTGAAGGTTGATGAGGCTTTTGACCTGCTGCGAAGGGAGCAGGCTAAAGACAATAGGGGCTTCTTCGACGAAGGAGACAGTCCGGCTACCCTAGTCCGTCTTATGTCAGGTCAGAGAAAGAAGAGCAAGACTCAAGCTGAAGGGCCTAGTGCTAGAAGTGTGCGGGGGAAAGTGGACCCCCAGACCGACTTGGAAAGGAGAATTGGCCCAAGACTAGCAGTGCAGGAACGACTTGGCCCGCGAGACAGGCTGCCTGAACATGTACGGGCTCGACTTGGACCTGTGACAATAGCAGAAGACCCGCTGTCGAAGAAACGGGTTCGAGCTAAGGAGGTTCCCCTCGTGATTCGGGAACGCTCGCCCCGCCCCGGCGACCTCGGGCTCCACGCGACCCGAAGGACAAAGGAAAGGGCAAAAAGCATGAATATTAGTCTCCTTTGTTTTATTATTATTTAAATATTAGTACTATTTTTGCGGTGTGATTTTTTTGTGTTTGCCGTTTCCGGCGTTTTTTTTTTTTTTTTTTTTTTTTAAATTCCCGAGTTTATCTGGGTTTTAATAAAAGACATATTATTGAATACCGTTCCCATCGTTTCGTTATTGCAGTGGTTGTACCCTTTTGAGGGGTTGCCTACATATCCACAATTAGCGGAATCAAACCAAACGTACTTCAAAACATGATTTTTTGCAATTTTCAAAATACATCAAGACTATTAGTTCGAGATGTGTGACAGTAGAATAGTTAATTCTAACTTATTGACTTGCTTATAATTTTTTGAAAATTTATAAAAAGACAAATTTCTATAAACTTTTTGCAAATGACATTGAGATAGGGTATATAGGTAGTAGCGTTTCAGTTGGTCCAAGTTGGTCGGGTTGACGAACTCGTTCCCGTCCAGGTCTGTTAGCATCACCGCTCCTCCTGGGTCTGATAGGACTTTCTTTACTAAGTATGGCCCAGTCCAATTGGGTTTGAATTTTCCTCTTGGGTCAACCGGTAGTAAGGCACGAACCGATTTTAGGACCAAATCCCCTTCTTTGATGTTTCTGGGCCTAACTCTTTTGTTGAAAACCCGTTGGATCCTCTTTTGATATATCTGGATATTGTTGAGGGCCCAGGATCGCCGTTCGTCTAAAAGAACTAGCGAATCGTATCGGGCTTGGACCCAATCTGCTTCCGGTACTTGGCTTTCAAGTAAAATCCTGAGGGATGGCACTTCTAGCTCGACCGGTTGGACCGCCTGTGGACATGACATAGGTCCACCCCGACGCGGCCACGCGCAGGTATGGGGAGGCGAATGAATCTCCGTATGAGAATGGATCGAATTGAAATTTAAATCGAAGTGGAGTCGCCACCGAACTTTGTGGGAGTTCGGGCCCGTTCGAAACCCACTCTATATCTTAGTGGGCCATGCACAAAGTATGGCCCATTCGGATGTCAGAGTTTATTGGGCTCGTCCCTTTGCATTTGATACCAATACCGACGTTATCGGATACCGTGTATTGAATGACTCTCGTGCACCAACGGTTTCGGACATCCGGAAACCGAGGTTCTAAGTAAGGGGTGAGGGTACGTGTTGAAAAGTTCACAAAGAACACCCAACCCCGCCCGCACATTAGCGGCCTCTACTAAGATATCGTTTGATTTTGAAATACGCGTGTTAGTAATACGATGAATGATATGCAAACATTGTTTTGCCTAAACATGCGAGAAATTGAATGGGTTGCTATGTCGACTTAATGCATGTAATACTAACGTCGAAGTTATATTTAGCATGCGAGGTTCATTTTAGTACAATAAAATAAACAACGAAAATCGACAAAAGAGCAAGCTTGATAGTAACGATAATAACGATAATAACGGTTTGCGAAAATATAGAATGCTATAGGATAATGTAAACATGATGCATGATTTTGGAAAATCGATAATTATGCTAAGTCGTGTAAAATATGGTATGATTTATACTCGACTTTAAAATTTCGATGCTCGTCATATTCGATATTTTATTATGGAATCAATATCAAGATTAAGAGCGAGTTTAGAAAAGATGTTATAAGTTGTTTTAAAATTGAACTACAAAAAATCTTTTTATGTCGCAATTTCCATGCAATCGCGCGACTTGCATGGAGGACTGTTTTGGCTTTTTTGATTAATTCCGTTAGATTTCTGTGGACAAGACATAGGTCCTCCCCGACGCGGCCACGCGCGGGTTTGGGTAGGCGAATGAATCTCCATATGAGAAGGATCGAATTGAAATTTAGGTCTATGTGGAGTCGCCACCGAATTTTATGGTTATTCGGAACCGTTCGAGCCCACTCTATGTCGTAGTGGGCCGTATACAAAATACGGCCCATTTTCGATGTTAGAGTTTATTGGGCTCGTCCCTTTGCATTTGATACCAATACTGACGTTATCCGATATTGTGTATTGAATGACTCTCGTTCGCCAACGGTTTCGGGCATCCGGAAACCGAGGTTCTGAGTAAGGGGTGAGGGTACGTGTTGGGAAGTCCACAAAGGACACCCAACTCCGCCCGCACTTTAGCGGCCTCTACTAAGAATTCGAATGACTTACAATACGCGCGCTAGTAAAACGGGAAAATGATATGCAAAGATTTATTTTCCCTAAACATGCGAATGGAATTGAAAGGGTTTCTAAGTCAATTTAATGCAACTAAAATTAACGTCAAAGTTGTATTTTAGCATGCGGGTTCATTTAGTATAATAAACGAATAATAATTAAATTGACAAAAGAAACAAAAAACGCGTTAGTAACGATATAACGAATAATAACGGTTTGCAAATATTGAATTGGATTGAAAAGATGCAAATATGAGGATGCAAGATTTGAAAAGATAGTATACACGTGATTAATTATGCACATGTTGACCTAAGTCGTAAAATACTATCGAGTTTTGAAAAGTAGAATAATGTACGACTCACGTTTTAGTCGTCATGAGGCTACTCGATCGAGTGGTCGATGGACTTGATCGAGTAGGCCTGTAAAAAGCGATTCTGTTTTGCGTTATGGACCATACTCGGCCGAGTTATTGACCAACTCGGTCGAGTACATGGCCACTCGACCGAGTCACTGTGAGACTCGATCGAGTGGTGATCGTAATTACCATTCTGACTTGATTTTGAGGTGTCACTCGATCGAGTGACTAAGGCACTCGGTCGAGTGGCACCTGTACGAACTTGGTTCGTTTGCAATTTAATTATTGATTTTGAAATTGCTTTTGATTTTTTGATAATCGACGGTTTTACCGAATCGGACATAAATATTGCACAATTTATGTTCGACTTGGTTTTTTATAAATCGCGAATTTGTTGAACCGAATATAAATATTGTTGAATTTATACTCGATTCTAATTTTGAATACTCGTTATATCCCATATTCGATTATTTGAATCGATATAGAATATTAGAGTAAAATAAAAAAGAAAGAAAAAAAGATAAATTGATTTTAGTCGTTTTAAATTAATTATCGTGATATGAACAAATCACGCTAATTAATTCATATGACTTGATTGTTAGATTTGATATCCAATTATGGAATTGGTATCGAATCTAAAATCGACGCTTTACTTGAATAAAAACTTGATTCCCTCGAATTCTCCGACATTGAAATAAATCCCTAGGGATTGTGATGTCGGATCCGTGTCAACGGGTTTCGACCCTTATTAAAATTGATTTTGGAAAAAGATGAATGTAAAAAAATCGATGATGATGATGACGAGAAATAATAACGAATTGTTGTTTAAGTTGATTTATCTCAATAATCAAATAATCGGGGTACCGGGATAAGCGACCGACGACGCGTGTGCAGTACACTTGTATATGCGGTTTTCCTTATCCCGGTATCCTTCTTATTCGACACAAATCGATAAATATTTTAGTATTTTAATATTAGTAGTATTATCGATATTATGGTGCAATAAATAAAATGAAAAAAATGAAAAAAGATGATGAAGATGACGTGAGAAAGGGAGGAAGGAAAGAGAGGGTTTTGACACCCTCAACCTACATGTTCTTGTCTCGGTGCGGACTCGTAACCGTGGCTTCAACACAAGAGTCTTCGAGGTTTTATGTAGATTAAGTTATGGTGGCTCGGGATTGATTCCTACATCTAAGTTAGGGTTTGAATTTGATCTTGATTAGGGTTGAATTTGATGTTGATTAGGGTTTTCAAAGTGTGTGTGAAAGTTGATTAGGGTTGTGTAGAGATGTGTAAAGGAGGTCTAGGGTTTGTAAAAAAGTTGGTTGCATGTGTGTTGCATGGGGGGTATATATAGGAAGGCTAGGGCACCCGGATTAGGGTTACTCGACCGAGTATGGGGGTAACTCGGTCGAGTGGCCCGTGAAGCCTGCCGTCGGGCTCGAAATAGGCCCACTCGATCGAGTGGGTGGGTCACTCGATCGAGTGGCCCAAAGGGTTGCACGGGTCCATTTATTTGGACCTTGACTTTGGATGTTTTGATGGGTTTTGTGTTTGACTTGGACTTTTGAGGATTGTATGGCTGTTTTGTGTGTCTCGGAAACGACTTTGACCGGGGTTGACCCGATCGTGAAAAGTCGGTGTAAATTCCGGTGTCGGTTTTGGCCCAAATCAGTCTTGTTTGACTCGGAATGATCCACTGGGCCTGGATTTGAGGTCCGTTTGGTGAGATTTGTACTCCGTAAGTGTGTTAGTCAACTATTAATGGATTTGAGCCCGTATCCGAACGCATAGATACACGTTAGCGTCCGATCATCATCGGGTGTTTTTTTGGAAACTACCATAGACACCTGGCGGTCAAAATGCGGGTGTCTACAGAGCCCCCACTCTGACTGAGGCTTGGACAAGGCGAAAGTCAGAGTAGCTACCAAGCCCGTTAAGACCTGGTAGACTTCCGGTAGGGTCGTTTATAGTCCGTTGGACTCGCGTTAAGGGCTCGCCAGCCGCAAGACAGAAATCATACCTGATCTTGATGATTGTACTCCGTGGGTATTTGAGCTTGTTGCGTAAGCCCTGGGTGCGCCTGTGTGTTGGCCCATCCCGTGCTATCCCGGAGAATGCTGCTGGGGTGATTTGATGACTTGCATGTCCCTGTTTGAGTCGTACCTGTATGAGTCACATAAAAATGTATGCAACACGTAGGTAGTAAAATGACTCGTGCTGGGGAAAAATATTTTTTAAAATTTTGAATTTTTGGAATTTTGAAATCCTGAAAGCAATCACGAGCTAGGTTTTCAAAATGGAAAGGGATATAAAAGAAATTCGCAGTTTAAATAGACTGAAATATGACCTTGTCGAAAAAGATCTTTTTTCAAATGGCTAAATTTTGAAATTTCAAAGTGGAATTTGAAGAGAGGGGCCTATCGACAGACTCGACTCTGGACACGACAGGACGAGTTGACTGACACAGACTAGGCTTTCTAAGGGTTGGACCGTGATGCGATAGGGGTGTGGGCCGCCCAACAAGACTCTTAAGTTGCGCTATCCCGTAATCTAGGCGAGTGGCAACACGGTCGTACATTGAAATGGGATAGATATGCTATGGGGGGATTGCAGTAGCCTGTAATGAGACTGTTTTAGTCTGGTGCCCTTCTGGATTTCCTATTTTAGGATACATTTCCAAAGTGGGTATTGCCTCGAGTCCTGACAGATTCTTGTCTTCGACTGAGCCGAGTACTAGGACACACTATAGAAAGGAGACTAGATTTTGAAAGTATTTATCTGGATTTTGTGAGTGGATGAAGGTCTTCTGTCTAAGAAAAGCCCCCAGGACAACAAAGCTAGCTGCTGAGAACATGACAGTGTCGTGCCCGGAATGATAATGCTTTTTTGAACGTGTGTCAATGTGGGTGGTTGTGCCTCTGTTGAAAGGCTGCCTACGTATTCACGTGTGGTGAAATCAAACCAAGTCGTAGTTCAGTGGCGGAAGATGTATTATGGTGCCTATTCTAATAGGACTTTGTGGGTAACTAGCCATAATGACGGTGTAGGCTAGGTGCATTCCCAGTGATGTCTTGATCAAAGGGCATGAATGGTTAGGATATTAATCCTGTGACTGTGAGCGTTCTTTGGGGTAGCCCCCAGAGGTGGTGTGAACTATTTGGGCATGTTCTATGCCGACTGCAAGTTGAGTTCCCGTGTTCGGGGTTGGTAACTGATTGGGACGGGATTTTAGCGAGTTTTGCTCTCAGGGATTTTAACGAGTTTAGCTCTCAGAGATTTTAACGAGTTTTGCTCTCGGAGATTTTAACGAGTTTTGCTCTCGGGGATTTGACGAGTTTTGCTCTCGGGGATTTGACGAGTTTTGCTCTCGGGATTGTGTATGATTAGGTAAGGGATTTGACGAGTTTTGCTCTCGGGGATTTGACGAGTTTTGCTCTCGGGATTTGATGTATTTGGGAATGTGGTGCTAGGAAGTAAATGGCCTTGATGACTCGAAATCTGGAGCTCGGTTCTGTGGAGCTAAGGCTTCGAGAGCCGGTTTGATAATGAAGTAAATGGCCTTGATGACTCGAAATCTGGAGCTCGGTTCTGTGGAGCTAAGGCTTCGAGAGCCGGTTTGATAATGAAGTAAACGGCCTTGACGACTCGAAATCTGGAGCTCGGTTCTGTGGAGCTAAGGCTTCGAGAGCCGGTTTGATAATGCGGGATCTGGTTTCGATATCTGGCCCTAATTGTTAGGGGTATCCTATGGAGCTTGAATCCTCAGAATTCCGGGCTGTCTCTGGCCTGGGTCTCGGGAAGGTCTTGAGGGTTGTAATGTGGGAAGGCTAGATGTGGTGTTAGCTGACCAGCTTGATTGTCACTCCCCTATTAGATGGTATTGATAATTTTGAATTTGACCGTACCACGGTCAAAGGATTTTCACTTGAGTTGACCGTTGACCACGGTCATGGGTATTTAATTTTTGATTGACCTCTTAGCCGCGGTCATGGGTTTTGATAATTTTGACCGTACCCTGGTCGTGGGGCTCTCACTTGAATTGACCGTTGACCACGGTCATGGGTATTCTGAATTTTTTGATGATGGCCTGCTTTTGTTTTGGCCTTTTGCTTTTTTTTCCTCATGGACTTTCGATTTTTTTTTTGTGTCCAGTTTTCTTTTTTGATGGCCTTCTTTTTGCTTTGGCCCTTTCTTTTTTTTTTTTTTTTTTTGACTTTTGATTTTTTTTGTCCAGTGTTCTTTCGTTTTTTTTTTGCCGGTCAGACTAACACCTAAGGTAGGGATTGGTCAGTCTTATTAGCGGGGTGTTTTATTGTGGGAAATGAGCTTGCCTCCCGTCTTGAACCCAAAGTAGGAGATTACCTAGATTTGTCATAGGATTCGACACCGCTCCTGCTACGGGTAGTTATGTGGTTTTTCTATACCAGACACGGAATAGGTAAAATGAAAACACGGGCTCGGTTTCCTGCAGTCATTATAGATGTGCCTATAATAGTCACGTGCGTGTGCTCACAGTGTATGATGGTGTTCATCATGTTCTCGGAAACACGTAAGGAAAATATATATGAGAAACAGGAAAGCTGATTTTATTGGATTTTGAAAAGGAGGACAGAATACAATTGACTCTGACTCTGACTTTGACTTTGACTTCGAAGGGAATAGTACATCCTAGACTCGGACTCAGACTCGGACTCAAATCAGATCCGGACTCTCGGATAATGTTGTCGTTAGTCGTCGGCTTTTAAGGACTCGAGTTGATGTCCAGTATAGCCTTTAGTAGAAACTTCACCCAGATCTTCATTGTGTCGAAGATCGTCTTCAATCCTAATGGCCATTTTGGTAAGTACGGCAAAGTTTGAAATGCCGGCATACCTAAGATGGACGCGGTAAGAAGGTAGGAGGTTGTTGATGAAGGCGTCCACTAGTGTCTTCTCGTTGGGCTTGTTTACCAACTTTACACTCTCGGCCCTCCATCTTTGAAGATATTTAGTGAACCCTTCTTTGGGCTCTTGGGCCATCACTTCCAGAGTACGCATTGTAGTCTGGATTTCGATATTATCAGCGTATTTCCGAGCGAACTCCGTTGCCACGTCATCCCAAGTCGGGTATTTCTTGGAATCGAGCCTGTAGTACCAGGCTTTGGGGTGCTTCTGGAGGGAGGAAGGGAATAAGTGCTTAAACATGGTGGCCTTTACCCCTTGGACCGCCATGAAATCTTTGAAAGCCAGGATGTGATGGACCGGGTCCCAGTACCCTCAAACATTGGAATTCCCGTAAGGTTGAGGTTGGCAGGTAGCTCGTCATTCAAAGGTGAATAAGTACGAGCATTTTCGGTGTGGATCGAGTTGTTCGTCGATAGGTGGACTTGCTCTTCGAGCCTACGAACAACACTGATCAACTCGGCTATGGGCCCAGTGGGCTCAGCTCCTTCAACTGGGGCCGTTTTCTCCATGGTGCTTAGGCGGGTGGATAAAGTCGCTTGGTTAGCCTGGATGGCAGCCAGTTGGGTCTCGATCTTGGTCAGAGCATTTTTCAATTCGTCCATCTTGCGTTGGCGTCTGGTTTCGGGTGGCCTGTCTGTAAGAACACCACATAATCAGAGAGGTTGCTTCGGAACTCAGGCTCACCAAGGCATAGGAAATAGCGCAAGAGGAGGGACGGCCCCAGTTTGACTCGGGTTAGACTCCCCTAGGACAAATGTGTAGGGTACGATTCTCGGGGTGACTGTGATTAATCACTCCGTCGGAGAATAGCCCCCAAGTGAGACTAAGGACTCAGATGGTGTGACACCTAAGTGACTCGAAAGTGGAGTACATGAGACACGTGTAAGACATGACCCTTAGGGCAACCGTGATTAATCGCCCTGCTAAGGGGTAGCCCCAGAGTGGGATTGAAGATTTTGTTAAGACTCGATTGTTTGACGAGCGACCCTTAGACGTAAGGACCCCGAACCTTTTGTTGTAGGGCTATGCCTTGTAAAAGGTTGACTCGGAAAAGACACCTAGACGGGTGACTTGTGAAAGGTGGGCCTTCCTTAGGATTCGGCTATGTGGGCCGAGTCCTGTTCGAAGGAAGGTCCATGTGAAACATCCCCGGGCTTTGGACTCGATTGTGTAGACGGGCCCTCCATTGTAGGAGTATGTCCTACGTGGGTGGGCCTTGCCTTAGTCTAATAAGGCGGACTGAGGTAGGGAAGAAACTCGTGATGTAAGATCGACAGAGTTTCGACGCAATAGACCTTGACAACTTAAGACACGATCCGACACTGCTAAATACGGGAAGTCCTAGAAGTGGAAGGTTTTGAAAATTGATTGTTTTGAAAAAGGACCGAGTGGACTCGGTGAATGGCCCAAATTTCCGAAAAAAAAAGACGAAAAGTCATTGGGCCACGGGTTTTGAAAGTTCGAAATGCTTTTCGAGTTTTGAATCGGGCGGCATACCGTCTAGAAAATAGGCTATTTTGAGTAAAATCATAAGTCCTAAATTCGGTATGTGCCCCGGGTTTTGAAATTGAATAGTTTGAAAAAAGATGCAATTTTGAAAAATTGATGGTTTTTTGAAAACGACTCAGAAACCAAGTAGCACGTAGTCACACAAGCATTATAACGACGTCATGTATGCTCTATACTAAGTCTCGGTCGGTCTATAGAGGGTCTATACCAGTGCACATAGTCTAGACGTTGATCGGGACGGACTTCCTAAGTCGAGTTGATCTTAGAACATACCGCGAAACCCACTCGAATCGACTATGGACACCTTTTGACATATCCATATTGGAGTACATCAACGGTATAGTGGGACGTCGGTCGCGAGTACCGGCCCGGGAAAATATGGGTTATGCATGAACCGTAAAACTAAAACGCGTATTGTATTCGTCAAACGATTTCTATTCGAGTCTCACCCTGAGGATGCCGATGGTAAGTCACGCATCAGTTAATCCCCAGCGGATTCGTCAAATTGTGGACATGACATAGGTCCACCCCGACGCGGCCACGCGCGGGTTTGGGTAGGCGAATGAATCTCCATATGAGAAGGATCGAATTGAAATTTAGGTCTATGTGGAGTCGCCACCGAATTTTATTGTTATTCGGAACCGTTCGAGCCCACTCTATGTCGTAGTGGGCCGTATACAAAATACGGCCCATTTCCGATGTCAGAGTTTATTGGGCTCGTCCCTTTGCATTTGATACCAATACCGACGTTATCGGATATTGTGTATTGAATGACTCTCGTTCGCCAACGGTTTCGGGCATCCGGAAACCGAGGTTCTGAGTAAGGGGTGAGGGTACGTGTTGGGAAGCCCACAAAGGACACCCAACCCCGCCCGCACTTTAGCGGCCTCTACTAAGAATTCGAATGACTTACAATACGCGCGCTAGTAAAACGGGAAAATGATATGCAAAGATTTATTTTCCCTAAACATGCGAATGGAATTGAAAGGGTTTCTAAGTCAATTTAATGCAACTAAAATTAACGTCAAAGTTGTATTTTAGCATGCGGGTTCATTTAGTATAATAAACGAATAATAATTAAATTGACAAAAGAAACAAAAAACGCGTTAGTAACGATATAACGATATAACGAATAATAACGGTTTGCAAATATTGAATTGAATTGAAAAGATGCAAATATGAGGATGCAAGATTTGAAAAGATAGTATACACGTGATTAATTATGCACATGTTGACCTAAGTCGTAAAATACTATCGAGTTTTGAAAAGTAGAATAATGTACGACTCACGTTTTAGTCGTCATGAGGCTACTCGATCGAGTGGTCGATGGACTCGATCGAGTAGGCCTGTAAAAAGCGATTCTGTTTTGCGTTATGGACCATACTCGGCCGAGTTATTGACCAACTCGGTCGAGTACATGGCCACTCGACCGAGTCACTGTGAGACTCGATCGAGTGGTGATCGTAATTAGCATTCTGACTTGATTTTGAGGTGTCACTCGATCGAGTGACTAAGGCACTCGGTCGAGTGGCACCTGTACGAACTTGGTTCGTTTACAATTTAATTATTGATTTTGAAATTGCTTTTGATTTTTTGATAATCGACGGTGATGGTAGGGATTTGTCACGTCCCTAGCCAACAATAAAACACCGACTAACCTAGTGAGTAGCTAGGGTAAGTCGGGATCGTATCCACGAGGACGGTATATCAAAGCTTAGACTAGGTCGGCCTACAACGAGACTAAATTACCAAACAAACACAAAGAAGCGATGAATGGAAAACTATTAAGGAGGAGGAGTAAGAACTAGACTAATGATCTAGCTAATAAATAAACTAGAAGAACTATGACTAACTAAGACGATGGATCAAATATGGAAAGAAGTGGGGTAGGTCGGGTTCATAGGAGTAGAAGGGTAATTGGGGTGATCAAGGGTATAGGTGTCTCCTAATCGCTAGAGTCGGTCCGGGCTCTCGCAACTTAGGCCGATGTCAAGGTGGGTCCGGGCTCTCGCAACTTAGACCCTAGTCCGCGCTCTCGCGACTAAACTATTCTCAACATTTCCACAAAATAAGCAATCAATGAGAAGATGAACACTAGTATGGGAAGCATGGCCACTACAACTCACACAAGCATATCAACAAACACATAGAGTGCCTACAATGTGACTAACAATAAAGATGTAACCTTTTCCCCTTAATCAACCCTAATCATCCATAATCTACCCCTAACCCCCCTACTAACCCACATGAAAACTACTCACTCATTATCAAATTACTCATAACATCAACAAGAGAAAACAAACTAAACATCCAAGCATTCATTATAAACAACTAACAACAATAACAATATAAAAAGATGAAACAAGATTGAATAAACAAAGATTAAGAGTAGAGATGATTATACCAACACTATGAAGATGAAAAGATGAAATCTTGTATAAATAAGAACCCAAATAAAACCCAAGGTTGTCAAGCTTGGAGAATTCTTCAAGTATCCTCTTAATACAAGAACTAATTACAATGATTAACTAAGAATTAAGGAGAGATTAAAACTAATGAGTGAGAGTAAATCTAGGGTTTTAGATGCTAATGGAGGCTTAAACTAATCTAGGGTAAGATAAGATGTCTTAAAATTACAAGAAGGGAGTATATATATGGGTACAAGAATGAAGGAGAAGAAAAGAAGAAGCTCGTGCTGCCTCTGTAGCTTCCCGACCGGGACGGATCATCCCGATCGGGACGGCTCTGTCATCCCGACCAGGACGGGATGGTCCCGACCGGGATGGGCTCACAGAAGCCATCTCAAAGTAGCACCCCATCCCGAACGGGATGGGTCTTGTATGTCTTCCTTAAACGCTCTTTGGTCCCTCCTTGGTTCTCATGGGCTTCTCACCGATTCTCGGGACTCGGGATTGGGTCTCGGAGGCTCGGGATTGGGTCCCAAGGTCTCGGGGTCGACTCCAAGGCATCGAGTCATCGTTCCTTAGTTTCGTTGGCTCCAAAATGTGTATGTATTGAGTCGGAATTGCTCCAACTCTTTCAAATCGGTCTCGGGAACCTGAAACGAACTAAAGGAAGCATAAGAAGCCCATAAACCGCTCCCAAGGAGCGATTCCACAAGGAAAATGGGACCAAAACACTACGAAATAGGCACTACAAACTACAGTTATCAACTACCCCACACTTAACCCTTACTCGCCCTCGAGTAAGCACACACTAACTACTAAAGTAGCCGAATGGGTATTAGCGCACCCTACGCCCCTTCAACTCACGCGAGTGCACTTAGAGGAAAAGTGCACTCCGCAAGGCAAGTCGGGTCTTGCGACAAAACTGTGGTTGCAACCGGACACAAAACACATAAACAAACAAACACACGAACAAACACATAATCGGTTGCACCCAATACAAAAGAAATACCGCTTCCCTCTAAAAGCGGTGAATGAAACACCGGTTTAGGACTCGAGGTAAGTGACAACGTTCCCAAGCTAGCAATACAAACCGAGGTGAACTAAACCCTAATAGTATGACGATAAAGCAATAAAAATGTTGGTAACTTACCTAGGTCCTCCTAACTTTCTAAAAACGTACTACGGGACGATCGGCGGAGTGGTATAGCGAAGAACCACGGTGTTAGTCGACACTGTAGGTAAGTGAGACCCCGCCCCCTTTAGCGTGAGCTAAGAGGGTCATCTCGTGTCCAAGACCGCCTAACTAGTCTAAGTAAAAAGGTGGAAAACATGCAAAATGAGGGAAGACCGACTAATGCCGCTATCATCCTTCCTCGGGACTCGGTCCTTTGGTAGGCTCTTCACGGCAAAAGTCGGAAAAAGGCTTATTTTTGTGGGGATTTATTTTTGTGAGACGGGTTTTCTTTTGGCATTTTCTTTCTTCTTTTGCATTTTTGCTTTGTTTTGCCATGCCATTCTTTTTCTTCTTTTCTGTTTTCTTTTTGGCTTTTGTGCCTTTACTTTTTCTTCATTTCTTTTCTTTCTTTCATATTTTTTCATTCTTTTCTTTTTCTTTGCCCTTTTTGGCAAGATTTGGCTTTGTTGGCATTTTCATTGTATAACAAGAAAGAGAGAATCAACAATTTGCAAGTTATTGTGTGGATATGTGTGAGATGTAGGTAAATGGGTGAGTCGGGGGTCGCGATTTCCCTTCAAACCCACAAAAAGTGGAGAACTTGAACTAATCAAAACAATCCTAAACACGGTCACCTAGGGGACGAGACTCGGTAACCAAGGCCTTTTCACACCGTGGGTGGTCATAATGGTCAAAAGTGCAAATCCCGTAGTAAGTTCCTAGTAAGCTAGGTGGACTCAAGGTAAAGGACCAACGAATTCATTGATTTAAGGTTATTCTACTAGAGTAAAGTCCAAGACTCTATTTACACTACTAAAAAGGGAAAGTACACACTCACACACTAGCCTCTAAACCGGGTTTTAGAAAACTATTTACACACAAGACACACAACACAACACAAAATGAAGACATGACAAAAACAAAAGGAAAAGGAACAAAAGCAACAAAAAACAAAACAAGGCAAAACAAAACACATAGACAAAACAACCATCACCCCTATATTCCATACAAGCCACCAAATCATCCACCATTATACACAAAGCTCCACCCGAGCACACCTCAACACAACCTTCTCCAAACATCACAAGGAATAAAGGAGAAAAAGGGATAAGATGTTACCGGAAGTCTTTAGAGCTTTCCAAAGTCATTTGCGATTAAAGCAACCTATAAGAACAAAGGGAGGCAAAACACGCACACAAAACAAATGTACGACACAAATATACAAAATGAAAACACAAAAGAGAAACTCTTTTTGATTTTTGTGAAAAAATTTCAAATTTTTAGGATTTTTAAAGGTTTTTCGAAAAACTATGAAAATAAAACTACTACGATAGAATATCGCTCCCCCACACTTAAATCGAGCAATCTCCTCATATGCTCAATCGTAGTGTGCGGAGAGACAAAAGAAAAGAAAATAAACTACGAAAATAAAGCTAAAAAAAACAAAAATGAAGATGAAGAAAAGGTAGAAGGTGTCCGCCGGGGTGTAATCAAGTCACCATGGGCTGAGACGAGAAAAAGATATGGATGGGGGAAGAAATAAAAAGAAGGAAATAAAAGGAAATGGGAGGGGAGGGATAGGTGTAATCAAGTCACCTAGCCCGGATTCCGCCTAAATCCGACTAAATCCTCAAAAAGAAAAAGTGAAAAACTTGTAAAATTTGGATTTTTCGATTGACTCTCGACGTAATCACATTGTCAGGAGTCGGGAGCAACCACTACCGAGGCCTCGAAGGCCACCATGACAACAAGACACGAAAGTGTACAAGGGGAAGGGAATAAACAAAGGAAAACAAGCAACAACAAAAACGGAAAAGAAAGGATAGTTGCCGTACCATAGGTTAGCAACTCACTCTCTCCATCGTCTCATAGATCGATAAAGGCGCTTGCTTGTCTTCATCATTGCTTTTCCGCTTCATTCTCGATAACATCGCATGGTAGAGGTAGTAATGGTGCGAGGGGGTGGAATTTGATGTGAGAGTCGGTGTAAAGAGGATAGGAAATGGAGTGAGGGCACGACAATGAAGTACATGGGGCATATGATAAGGCTAGGGTATCTAGAGAGGTTGGGAGGGGGCATAAAACGGTTGGGTGGAATTGATTTGCGAAGAAGAATCACAAAGGGGGAGCAGAGGACCATCCCGGTCGGGAAGACTGATCCCGATCGGGTTACCTCACCCGTCCCAGTCGGGACGACCTCATCTCGGTCGGGACGGACTCACAGGAAGCTCCAAATATGACGCACCCATCCCGATCGGGACGACTCCTTCCCGGTCGGGATGCCTTACCCTTCCCGGTCGGGACGCCTCATCCCGGCCGGGATGGGTCTTTTTCAACTTCCACAATCCCCAAAAGCTTGCTCCAAGCTTCAAAAACCCGATCCTCTTGCTCACAACCCAAGGTATATCATAGCCACTCTCTTCTAGGAGGATTCTCACTTCACCTATCAAGCAATACTCAAACATACATCAAACTCTCTCCCTCACAACGCTCATCAATCAAACCAAATAACAAGAATTCACAAAAATCCAACTAACTACAAGAAAGAGATATATACAATGAGACGGTTCTTGTGGAACTCCGTCAAACCAAGGTGGTGCTTTCTTCAATCTTTTTCAACAACCAAAACTAGTTCCATCTCCATTAAGGGCACGTAAGAACAAGTCGAAGGCCCTAGAGAAGTCTTCAATCAAGCATGTCATATAACCGACCATATCCCAAGGCTCCTCATGGCCTTGCCTTGACGTTCCCGGGGCATCCCGCTCTTCCAAATTCAACGACTTGAACTTGTACTTTTGGTCCTTGGGGATATACCCAAACGTCCACCGGTCTTCATGTGGCCCCAAGGGCGGCTCATCCTTTTCCTTGCTTTGCAACTTGTCCTCAAGCCCATGATTTGGGCACTCATCTTCCTCCAAATCGGAGTCATCATCCTCAAGTACATAAGAGTACTTCTTCAAGCTTTGTCCCGAATCATCCCCTCGATCGACGTCTTCCGTGGCATGGATCACATTACACGTCTCGTTCATAGGCGAAGTGTTGTCTTGGAGGTCGAACACTAACTCTTCGTCGCCTAGTTGAAAGGTGATCCTACCCTTCTTCACATCGATCACGGCACCGGCGGTGTGTAAAAATGGGCGTCCAAGGATGATGGGAGTGTTAGCATCCTCCGGCATGTCAACCACAATGAAGTCGACCGGAATGAAAAACTTCCCTATTTGTACCGGCACATCCTCTAACATTCCCAATGGTCGGTTAAGAGACTTATCGGCCATTTGGAGTGTAATGGATGTACACTTCAACTCCGTCATCCCTAATCGCTCACAAATGGTGTAGGGAATAATGCTCACACTCGCACCCAAATCACACATAGCTCTCTCGATCTTGTAGTTGCCGATGGTGCATGGGATAGAGAAACTACCCGGGTCCTTCAACTTCGGAAGCGTGGAACCTTGAATAAGCTCTCTCACCACCCTAGTGAACGCTACCGTCTCTTCCTTGTCGATGGACCTCTTCCTAGCCAAGATCTCTTTCATGAATTTACCATATGCCGGGATTTGGGTAAGTAACTCGGTAAACGGGACACTAACATCCAATTTCTTCACGATATTAAGGAACTTGTCGAATTGAGTGTCCACCTTAGTCTTCAATTGCCTTGATGGGTAGGGCAACTTGATTTGAACCTTGTTTTGCTCGATATTGGTGGACTCCTCACTTGACACTTTCCCTTTACCTTTTTCTTGTGCTTGAAGTGGGAGAGGTTTGCCTTCTTGGGGGTTTTCGACATCCCAAAGGACTTGCTCCTCAATTGGATTATCAAAGCTCGATTCTTCTTGAGTTGGAGACGCCATCTCCATTGCCGGTTCTTGCATTGGCTCTTGCTCGATAGGATACGGAGGGGGATTGTAGGATGTACCTCTCCTTGTGGTGATAGAATTTACATGCTCAAATATCGGTGATTCACCTTGAGAAGGTAGTTGCCCCTTTTGTCTTGAGGAGCTCCCCGAAGCAAGTTGAGATACTTGAGTTTCAAGCATCTTCATACGAGCATCTCTTACCGCATTCTCTCCTTGAACGTAAGTAAAGAGCTCTTGTTGGGTTTTCGACATATCCATTTGACATTTTTGTACATCTTGAGTATTCTTTTGCATATCCATCAAAGTCTTTTGAATGTCAAAATCCCGAGGTGGGGATGATGGATTATGTGGAGTGTCGGTGATGGCGAGAGGAATGCCATAATCATGAGTAGGAGACCGGCTCCTAGGCTTGCTTTGTTGTTGTTGATTTTGAGTTGCTTGTTGTTGACGGTTCCCTTGGAACCCATGAGAATTTCCTTGGTTAATGCCTTGATTGTGGTTTTGTTGTTGTTGGAAGCCTTGGTTTCCTTTGAAACCGCCTTGATTGTTGTTGTGAAAGGTACCTTGGTTATTTTTTTCGAAGTTGTTGAAGGGTCTTGGATTACCCATGTAACCTTGGTAACCTTGGTTGTTGTCCCTTAAGGGAGGTGGAACATAGGGACGATGTTGTTGTTGAAAGGCTTGTTGTTGGGGGACTTGTTGGGAAGCTTGGAATTGATTAGAGTAAGAGGTACCTTGCTTGAACGCTTGGAATGCGTTCACTTGCTCAATACTCCCACGGCAATACATATGCTCATGTCCAACTATTCCACAAGTATCGCACATCCCGTAGTAAGGTAAAGGAGGTGCGAACCCCAAAGCATTAACTTCTTGAATCGGTTGATGGTGGGAGGAACTAGAGCCTTGGACTTGGTTGAGGTGGTTTTGGAGCTTCTTGTCAATAGTCTTCATGTGTGTTTTAAGTTGAGCTCCAAACTTAGTGATAGCATCGACCTCATGCATGCCTCCTCGGTGTGCCTTCCTAGGCCTAGAGTATTGCGAATTATGCACCGCCATCTCTTCGATTCTTGCCCATGTTTGGTCGTCATCGACCTCGGTAAACCTACCGTTGGAGCCCATGTTAAGAATAGCTCTCGAGTCCTCATAAAGTCCATTCCAAAATTGTTGCACCAAGAACCATTGTGAGAGTCCATGATGAGGGCACGATCTTACCAAAGACTTAAACCGCTCCCAAGCTTCATATAGGCTCTCTTCATCCCTTTGTTGGAACCCGGTGATGGAGGCCCTAAGCAAGTTCGTCTTTTCCGGAGGGTAAAACTTTTGGTAGAACGCCAAGGCAAGCTTTTTCCAAGTGTCGACACCCATGGTTGCCCTATCGAGACTCTTGATCCATTGCTTCGCTTTTCCAATAAGAGAGAACGGGAAGAGTACCCAACGAATTTGGTCTTGAGTAACCCCGGTTTGAGATATAGCGTCACAATAATCGGAGAAGGTCTCCATGTGTTGGTGTGGGTCTTCGGTGAGCAAACCACTAAATGAGCTCCTCTCCACAAGTTGGATAAATTGAGTCTTTGCCACAAAATTCCCGGTATAGGCTTCCGGTAATGCACTCGGTCCCGGCAAGACATCTTCCGTAAAAGTGGAGTGAGAGGAAAACTTAGGCATTCTTGGATGTAAGGGAGAAGATGGTGGTGTAGAGAGTGTTGATGTAGATGAAGAGGGGGAACTAGGAGAAGAATCACCGAAGGGATTGATGAAGGTCCCTCCGGCCGTCTCTCGAGGTGAAATGCTCAAGTCGGCGCCTTGGGCTTGCCCTTGATGAGTGGTGCTTGCACTTGGTTGAGAGATCCTAACCCGATTAATCGTCCGTTGGCGAAAGGCTCGAAAGAGTCTCTCCGGCTCTGGATTAAAGAGATAGAAGTCGCCTCCCCTCCTAGGCATACACTACACACTAGAACAAACCTAAGAACACCTAGTGCTTTATGGGCATAGGCAACGACAATAACAAACACAACTAGAGACAAAGAGAAAAGAAAACTAAGGAAAGAAGAGAAACTAGAAAATATTCACAAAAGAAGATGGGAGAGCACAAAGAAGGGTAACTAAGTCTAGAAATAAGCAAACTAAGTCTAAACAATGCACCGTCCCCGGCAATGGCGCCAAATTGATGGTAGGGATTTGTCACGTCCCTAGCCAACAATAAAACACCGACTAACCAAGTGAGTAGCTAGGGTAAGTCGGGATCGTATCCACGAGGACGGTATATCAAAGCTTAGACTAGGTCGGCCTACAACGAGACTAAATTACCAAACAAACACAAAGAAGCGATGAATGGAAAACTATTAAGGAGGAGGAGTAAGAACTAGACTAATGATCGAGCTAATAAATAAACTAGAAGAACTATGACTAACTAAGACGATGGATCAAATATGGAAAGAAGTGGGGTAGGTCGGGTTCATAGGAGTAGAAGGGTAATTGGGGTGATCAAGGGTATAGGTGTCTCCTAATCGCTAGAGTCGGTCCGGGCTCTCGCAACTTAGGCCGATGTCAAGGTGGGTCCGGGCTCTCGCAACTTAGACCCTAGTCCGCGCTCTCGCGACTAAACTATTCTCAACATTTCCACAAAATAAGCAATCAATGAGAAGATGAACACTAGTATGGGAAGCATGGCCACTACAACTCACACAAGCATATCAACAAACACATAGAGTGCCTACAATGTGACTAGCAATAAAGATGTAACCTTTTCCCCTTAATCAACCCTAATCATCCATAATCTACCCCTAACCCCCCTACTAACCCACATGAAAACTACTCACTCATTATCAAATTACTCATAACATCAACAAGAGAAAACAAACTAAACATCCAATCATTCATTATAGACAACTAACAACAATAACAATATAAAAAGATGAAACAAGATTGAATTAACAAAGATTAAGAGTAGAGATGATTATACCAACACTATGAAGATGAAAAGATGAAATCTTGTATAAATAAGAACCCAAATAAAACCCAAGGTTGTCAAGCTTGGAGAATTCTTCAAGTATCCTCTTACTACAAGAACTAATTACAATGATTAACTAAGAATTAAGGAGAGATTAAAACTAATGAGTGAGAGTAAATCTAGGGTTTTAGATGCTAATGGAGGCTTAAACTAATCTAGGGTAAGATAAGATGTCTTAAAATTACAAGAATGGAGTATATATATGGGTACAAGAATGAAGGAGAAGAAAAGAAGAAGCCCGTGCTGCCTCTGTAGCTTCCCGACCGGGACGGATCATCCCGATCGGGACGGCTCTGTCATCCCGACCGGGACGGGATGGTCCCGACCGGGATGGGCTCACAGCAGCCATCTCAAAGTAGCACCCCATCCCGAACGGGATGGGTCTTGTATGCCTTCCTTAAACGCTCTTTGGTCCCTCCTTGCCTCTCATGGGCTTCCCACCGATTCTCGGGACTCGGGATCGGGTCTCGGAGGCTCGGGATTGGGTCCCAAGGTCTCGGGGTCGATTCCAAGGCATCGAGTCATCGTTCCTTTATCTTGTTGGCTCCAAAATGTGTATGTATTAAGTCGGAATCGCTCCAACTCTTCCAAATCGGCCTCGGGAACCTGAAACGAACTAAAGGAAGCATAAGAAGCCCTTAAACCGCTCCCAAGGAGCGATTCCACAAGGAAAATGGGACCAAAACACTATGAAATAGGCACTACAAACTACACTTATCAGACGGTTTTACCGAATCGGACATAAATATTGCACAATTTATGTTCGACTTGGTTTTTTATAAATCGCGAATTTGTTGAACCGAATATAAATATTGTTGAATTTATACTCGATTCTAATTTTGAATACTCGTTATATCCCATATTCGATTATTTGAATCGATATAGAATATTAGAGTAAAATAAAAAAGAAAAAAAAAAGATAAATTGATTTTAGTCGTTTTAAATTAATTATCGTGATATGAACAAATCACGCTAATTAATTCATATGACTTGATTGTTAGATTTGATATCCAATTATGGAATTGGTATCGAATCTAAAATCGACGCTTTACTTGAATAAAAACTTGATTCCCTCGAATTCTCCGACATCGAAATAAATCCCTAGGGATTAAGATGTCGGATCCATGTCAACGGGTTTCGACCCTTATTAAAATTGATTTTGGAAAAAGATGAATGTAAAAAAATCGATGATGATGATGACGAGAAATAATAACGAATTGTTGTTTAAGTTGATTTATCTCAATAATCAAATAATCGGAGTACCGGGATAAGCGACCGACGACGCGTGTGCAGTACACTTGTATATGCGGTTTTCCTTATCCCGGTATCCTTCTTATTCGACACAAATCGATAAATATTTTAGTATTTTAATATTAGTAGTATTATCGATATTATGGTGCAATAAATAAAATGAAAAAAACGAAAAAAGATGATGAAGATGACGTGAGAAAGGGAGGAAGGAAAGAGAGGGTTTTGACACCCTCAACCTACATGTTCTTGTCTCGGTGCGGACTCGTAACCGTGGCTTCAACACAAGAGTCTTCGAGGTTTTATGTAGATTAAGTTATGGTGGCTCGGGATTGATTCCTACAACTAAGTTAGGGTTTGAATTTGATCTTGATTAGGGTTGAATTTGATGTTGATTAGGGTTTTGAAAGTGTGTGTGAAAGTTGATTAGGGTTGTGTAGAGATGTGTAAAGGAGGTCTAGGGTTTGTAAAAAAGTTGGTTGCATGTGTGTTGCATGGAGGGTATATATAGGAAGGCTAGGGCACCCGGATTAGGGTTACTCGACCGAGTATGGGGGTAACTCGGTCGAGTGGCCCGTGAAGCCTGCCGTCGGGCTCGAAATAGGCCCACTCGATCGAGTGGGTGGGTCACTCGATCGAGTGGCCCAAAGGGTTGCACGGGTCCATTGATTTGGACCTTGACTTTGGATGTTTTGATGGGTTTTGTGTTTGACTTGGACTTTTGAGGATTGTATGACTGTTTTGTGTTTCTCGGAAACGACTTTGACCGGGGTTGACCCGATCGTGAAAAGTCGGTTTAAATTCCGGTGTCAGTTTTGGCCCAAATCAGTCTTGTTTGACTCGGAATGATCCACTGGGCCTGGATTTGAGGTCCGTTTGGTGAGATTTGTACTCCGTAAGTGTGTTAGTCAACGATTAATGGATTTGAGCCCGTATCCGAGCGCATAGAAACACGTTAGCGTCCGATCATCATCGGGTATTTTTTGGAAACTACCATAGACACCTGGCGGTCAAAATGCGGATGTCTACAATTTGATATTCGACTACGGAGTCGGTATCGCATCCTTGGAATGATGATTTTTATTGAATCGGGCAAAAATATTGTATGATTTCTGCTCGATTCGGATTTGGATACTCGTCGTATCTAATATTCGATTATTGAATCGATATCGAATATTTAGAGTGAAATTTAGAAAATATATTTGTAAGTCGTTTTAAATCAACTAAAACGATATGAATAATCTCCGCGTTTATAGTGTCATATTAATTCTACCGAATTAGGTGACAACTATTTTAGCATCAACGAAAATCGAATTAGTTAATTTAAGTGACTAAATCGTTTAAATTCGACATCCAACTATTGAGTTGGTATCGAATCTAATTGATTGACACTTGTCGATTACTTTAATTAAAACGGACTCGATTTGATTCCCTCGGCTTCCCGACATCGTAATAAATCCTTACGGATTGTGTGATGTCGGATCCGCGTCAACGGGTTTCGACCTTAACTAAAAAAAATGTTTGATTCGAAAATAGTTTTAAAATTAATGAAATATGCGATTAACGACGATGCGAACAAAAAATAAAAAAACTATTGTTTACGTTGACTCACTTCAACAATCAAGCGCTAGGGGTGTCGGGATAAGCGACCGACAACGTCGGGTGAAACACCCTTGTATATTCGGATTTCCTTATCCGTCATCATTCGCACTCGACACAAATCAATAAGTATTTTAGTGCTTTATACTAGTAATTATTATCGATATTATAGACGCGATAACAAAATAAAAGAAAAACGAAAAAAAAGGACGACGACGACGCGAGAAGAAGCGAGGCGGAGAAGAGAGAAGAACGGGATTTTGCACCCTCAACCTACATGTTTCTCAGTCTCGGATAGATCTCGTTAGTTGTGGCTTTAGCACGGGAGAATCGAGGTTAATGTAAGTTAAGTTATGGTGGTTTAGGGTTTGCAAGTTGCTAGGGTTGATTAGGGTTGATTGATGATGAGTAGTGATGGGTGAAGATTAGGGTTTTTTTTAGGGTTGTCAAAAGTTGTGTAAACAAAAAGATAGAACTGGTAAAGCAATTAAGGGAAGTTAATTTCAGTCGAATTTAACTCATCTTGCAAAATTAATGACGGGAAGATATTGACTAACATACAGTAGTAAATTGCTAGACCAAATGTAAAACCAAATCTTTACAAAAAGTTTGGTATGGGTGGCAAAGCATGCAACATCGTGTAGACACCCGCATTTTGACTGCCAGGTGTCTATGGTAGTTTCCAAAAAAAAAACACCCGATGATGATCGGACGCTAACGTGCTCTAACGCGCTCTAACATAGCGTCGTTGTTATGCTTGCGTGACTATGTGCTACTTGGTTTCCGTGTCGTTTTTCAAAAACCGTCATTTTCAAAAATGCGTCTTTTCAAAAAATATTCAAATTTCAAAACTCGGGACACATACCGAATTTAGGACTTATGATTTTACTCAAAAATAGCCCACTTTTTAGCCGGTATGCTGCCCAAATCAAAACTCGAAAATATTTTCGACCTTTCAAAATCGAGGCCCGATGTACTTTCCGATTTTCTTGAAAAAAATCGGGCCTTTCCCCGAGCTTTCTCGGACTTTCCAAAAATAATCCTTTTCAAAACTTTCCTCCCCCTTCGGACCTTCCCGTATTTAGCAGTGTCGGGTCATGTCGTAAGTAGTCGAGGTCTCTAGCGTCGAAACTCTGTCGATCTTACATCACGAGTTTCCTCCCTATCCCAGTCCGCCTTATTAGACTAAGGCAAGGCCCACCTACGTAGGACATACTCCTACAAAGAAGGGCCCGTCTACACATTTGAGTCCAAAGTCTGGGGACGTCTCACGTCGACCTTCCTTCAAACAGGATTCGGCCCACCCGTCGAATCCTAAGGAAAGCCCGTCATCCACGAGTCACCCGTCTAAGAGTCTCTTTCAAGTCGTTTTAGTCTTTTCCCTGCTCGGGATGTACTATTCTGGTTCCAAGGTCTGGGTTCAGTTTCTGATTACGCGGTGTTCTTACAGACAGGCCACCGGCAACCAGATACACCCGCAGAATGGAAGCTACTCTTAACAGTTTGAAGACCTCCGTGGACGCCATGGTCGACAAACACGCCGACATTGAGGCCCAATTGACAGAAATGAGGGTCGGTCATGTGGCTATCGTTGCTCGTTTAGCTGCAGTGGAGCACAGGAC
The DNA here is from genome assembly GCA_958450325.1 of Agrostemma githago. Lineage (NCBI taxonomy): Eukaryota > Viridiplantae > Streptophyta > Magnoliopsida > Caryophyllales > Caryophyllaceae > Agrostemma > Agrostemma githago. Next base: position 43,052,232 of record OY288245.1, read on the forward strand.
TCCAAATACCGGGGTCACGGAACCCCTAGCTGAACTAGTTAGCCCGGTTCGCCGATTGGAAGAACAAGTCCACCTAACTGGAAGTAACAATATTCACCGGGAAAACAGTCGGGAGTACTCGCCGGTAAGTGACAAACTGCCCGCAAACCTGAATCTCACGGGCTTACCCATGTTCGAAGGAACTGAGGACCCGTTACTACATGTACGGGCCTTCAAGGAGTTCATGGCTATTAAGGGAGTGGACTCTTCCATGTTCAAAAACCTCTTTGCTGCATCTCTTGAGAAACACCCAAAGACCTGGTACTATTGGCTAGACCCGAAGAAGTTCTCGACATGGGATGATGTGGCTACGGAATTTGCTCGGAACTATGATGACAACACCGAGATCCAGACCATAATGCGGTCTCTAGAGGTTATGGCCCACGAACCTAAGGAGGGCTTTACCAAATACCTCCAACGTTGGAGGGCTGAAAGTGTGAAAATGATCGATAAGCCCAGTGAAAAGACTTTAGTGGAGGCTTTTGTCAAGAACCTCCTCCCTTCCTACCGGGTCCACCTCCGGTATGCTGTCATCCCCAATTTCACCACCCTTACTGAAATGGGCATGAGAATTGAAGACGATCTAAGACTAGAGAGCCTGACTAAGGCCCCTAGCAAGGGATATCAAGGGGCCTCCTCATCCACTACCAAGCCTCCGGCTGCAACCCGAAGCATCTTCGACACGGTTAATCTCTTGGATGCCTCATTCAAAAGAACTACTCCTCCTAGGGTATTCACTGATATAGGGACTACCTATACATATGCCTTACAAAGGCTATCTTCCAAGGGCCTGGTCCAACCGATAGGCCCAACTCCTGAAGTCCCAGTTGAAAAACGCTCCAAAGGCTACAATGCCCAAGCCTATTGCCAATATCATCGGGGCAATGGGCATGATACCGAGAAATGTTGGAAGCTAAAGCATCTGATTCAGGATTTAATTGAGAGCGGGAAAATACCGTTACCCGGGGACAAGCCAAGCAACAAGGACAACCCCTTTAGCTCTCATGCTATCTTCACCGGTGAAGTGATCTACTGTTCTCACCTTATCTCTCCTTTCATCCCACAAATCAATTGAATCTAGTTCGATGATGAGGAAGATGTGTACCTCACCAAAGGGGAAACTGTCCCTATCACTCCCGAAGAAATCCGGAGGGCTAAGTCCAAGGCCTTAGCCAGTAACCACCTCACTGCCGTCGGCCGCCTTATTCAGCCACTAGCTCCAAGGACATCTCAGTCCCAACAACCGTCACTGAACTTGCCAGGACAGAAGAGGCCATTGAAGAGCCAAATACCGATACGGCTCTTGTCAAACAATTGAAGAGAACCCGAGTTGACCTCACTATATGGCAACTCTTGGTTAGCTCACAAGAACACCGAGAGGCACTTACTAAGGCTCTCGATCAGATCAAGGTCGACTCCCAGGTTACCCCTACTGAAATGGTAGCCACTATCCTGCCCTACCTCAAGGGCAAGTCCAAAGAAGAAGGCCCAGTAGTCACCTTCTCGGATGCCGACCTACCACCGTTCGGGGCCTCTCACAATCTGGCTCTGTATATCACGGTAATTTTCCAGGGTAAGTACCTACCAATGACCCTAGTCGACGACGGGTCTGCTGTGAATGTCCTCCCTCTAACGACTGCCAAAGCTCTCGGTATCACCGAGGCCGACTACATACCAACCGCCCACACTATCCAAGCTTTCGATGGAAGCCCAAAGGCGGTTTCTGGGGCCGTTAAATTAGCAATTACAACGGGTCCAATTGAAAAAGAGCTAGAATTCCAGGTGATCGATGTCCCCTCCTCTTTCAATCTACTCCTAGGAAGGCCTTGTATTCATGCTGTAAAGGCGGTGTCTTCTACTCTTCACCGAAAGATCAAAATGCCCTTGCAAGACGGCATTATCACCCTAGAAGCAACCCCTATGACTGTGGCCAGCTGTAACGCCACGGACCGCACCGACCTTTTCAGGCCCTATTTACCGGGGGCTACCTCGAGGCCATATCTTCCAGCTGGGAAGATTATTGAAGTCCTAAATGACGGGGAATCTCACTTCGGTTTAGGGTATGCTATAACCCCGGGGAATGTGGTCCGAGCAGGCATTGAGAAAGCTTGCAACATCATAAAGGGTACCTATTTGGGCCCTTATAGCCCAAGGTTGGCTGACTATTTCGTCACACCAGTATTCGGGGCTATTCAAGTTGGCCTATATCAACCAACTATCACATATCCCGAGACTAAACTAGCTCGGGAATGCAACCATATTCCAGATGACATATTTGCCTCATCCAATCTGAATCCAAGGAGGGTACTGACAATGTCGAGCCCGTGCTGGGGCTCTTATTTGGGGAAGACAAAGCTATTCCGAACCCCAAGGAAGATCTGGTGAACCTGATCCTTCGAAGCAACAGGTTCGATCCTTCAAAGCTGATCTCGGAGTTCGGTGCTGATACTGGGAAAAGAGCCTGGAGGAAGACCATCAAGTGGACCGACAGCCAGGGTCGAGTCTACAAGTTGACCACCGGGGAAGGAAACATGCCGGACACTGATTCCGAGTCTGAGTCTGAGTCTGAGTCAGAGTCTGAGTCTGAGTCTGTATTCGAGTCTAAGGGGTCTGGTGCTAGAGTCCAAACTGTAACCCCCCTCCCTATAGTCACTGCCACTTGAGCCTCGGGGTCTGTCCCGAAAGCACTCCCAATCCCGCCTCTGACCAATGATCAGATGGCTGCTCTCTTCGAGATGTTTTCCAAATCAACCATCAATAATAATGAAAATCGTTCCGCTTATGACTTGTCTTCTTTTCAAAATACTCCCAATTTCAAAAATATTTTCTGCAATGACATTGAGAAACCCGATGAACAGGTATCCTTACCTCCGCATCTGATCGAGCAACTAGAACAGAGGGAATCCCAAGACCCGGTAATCGAAGAAACCGAGTCTATCAATGTGGGAACAACCTTAGAGCCCCAGATGCTTAAGATAGGGTTATCTTTAGATCCCAAGGAGAGACAATAACTCACAAACCTCCTCCAAGAGTTCAAAGATGTCTTCGCATGGTCCTACAAGGACATGCCGGGGATAGATCGGGAAATAGCTGAACACCGCATACCCATCAAAGATGGGTGCAAACCGGTAAAACAGAAGCTTCGAAGAATGAAGCCCGAGTGGTCTCTCAAAGTCAAGGAAGAAGTAGACAAACAATTCAAAGCAGGTTTTATACAAGTGTCTGAATATCCAGACTGGGTTGCAAACATAGTGCCGGTACCCAAGAAGGACGGCAAGGTGCGGGTATGTGTAGATTTCCGGGACCTTAACAAGGCCAGCCCAAAAGACGATTTTCCGTTGCCACACATCGACATACTGGTGGACAACACAGCTGATCATGCCCGTCTATCATTTATGGATGGGTATGCCGGATATAACCAAATCAAGATGGCAGAAGAAGACATGGGTAAAACCACCTTCACCACGCCGTGGGGGACTTATTGTTATACCGTTATGCCGTTTGGGCTCATTAATGCCGGAGCCACATATCAACGAACAGCCACGACCTTGTTACATGACATGATGCACAAGGAAGTGGAAGTTTATGTGGATGACATGATTGTTAAGTCTAAAAACCGAGATGGGCATGTTGCTGCCCTAAGAAAGTTCTTCACCCGATTACGTAAGTACAACATGAGGTTGAACCCTCAAAAGTGCAGTTTCGGGGTAACATCAGGCAAATTACTGGGCCATATCGTTAGCCAACGCGACATCGAGGTCGACCCAGCTAAAATCAAAGCCATCACCGAGATGCAACCACCTAAGACCGAAAAAGAAATAAGGGGGTTTCTCGGGAAAGTTCAATACATCAGCCAGTTTATCTCAAAGCTAACCATGGTGTGTGAACCCATTTTCAAGAAACTGAAGATAGGGGAACGGGTACTATGGGACGATAAGTGTCAAACAGCTTTTGACAGAATCAAGGAGATCCTGTCTGCTCCGCCGGTATTAATGCCACCTCAACCCGGTTTGCCTCTGTCTTTATACCTAACAACGACTGAGACAGCCATGGGGTCTATGCTGGCCCAGACAGTCGATTCAGAAGAAAGAGCTATTTACTACATCAGTAAAAAGTTCCTAGAATATGAATGCAAATATACAATGCTCGAGAAAACATGCCTAGCTCTGGTTTGCGCCACTAAAAAGCTACGACACTACATGCTCAGTCACGAGGTACATGTCCTGTCCAAAATGGATCCGATCAAGTACTTGTTCGAAAAGCCCATTCTTAATGGAAGAATGTCCAGATGGACTTTAATGCTAGCTAAGTTTGACCTCAAGTTTGTACCATTAAAGGCCATCAAAGGCCGGGTGGTAGCCGAGTTCCTCACCGACAGCCCAATATCTGAAGAGGGCTATACCGACACTTGGGCCTTTCCTGACGAAGACATATTCCATACTGACACCGAAACTTGGGATCTCTATTTCGATGGAGCATCCAACTTTCGAGGGTTCGGAGTCGGTATTCTCCTTATATCACCACAAGGGCAGCACACACCGTTATCCATCAAATTAGACTTTGATGTAACAAACAATGCGGCCGAGTATGAAGCATGCATCCACAGGTTTCAAGCGGCTGCTGATTTGGGAATTACAAATCTCCGGGTTCATGGGGACTCGTCCCTAGTCATCAACCAAGCCCTTCAAAAATGGAAAACTCGGAATGCCAATCTCGTGGCTTACCAAGCGCGAGTAAGGGTTCTAGAGAAGCAATTCCAGAAGGTAGAATATATCTATCTCCCGCGCGAAGAAAACCAGTTCGCGGACGCACTTTCCAAATTAGCATCCTTACTAAATATCCCGGAACATATGCCCAGTATGCCAATCTGCGTCGAAAGACGGTCTGAGCCGGCGTATGTCAATGCCATTCAAGATATCGAAATCACTGATTCAGAGCCTTGGTGACAGGCTGTTCTAACCTATTTGACTACAGGAGAATATCCACCAGGAACTGAAAATCGGACCAAGAAGGCCCTGCGAAGACTGGCCACCCAATTCCTTCGTACGGACGACGGTCAGTTATATAAAAAGACGGCACAGGGGGCTTTACTCATGTGTGTCGACAAGACACAGGCCGAAAAAGTAATGGCCGGAATACACGACGGTGAAAATGGGCCACATATGAACGCCCATATGCTAGCCCGAAAAATCATGAGGCTCGGGTACTACTGGAACAGTATGGAGACCGACTGTCAATCATATGTCAAACACTGCCATAATTGTCAAATTTTCGGCAATGTTCAACACATGCCATCGTCCCTACTGTACACCATGACCTCGCCATGGCCATTTTCGACATGGGGATTGACATAATTGGGAAAGTGAACCCTTCCGGGACGGGAGGTCACTGTTTTATTTTGGTAGCTATCAACTATTTCACCAAATGGGTCGAAGCCGATTCATACTGTGTCTTGAACGCCAAGCACGTAGCCAAGTTTATCCAGAATAAAATTATATGTCGATATGGGATCCCACATGAGTTTATCAGTGATCACGGGACCCACTTCCAAGCCGAAACCGCTACTCTGCTGGCAAAATACAAAATCCAGAGGCACACATCTTCGCCATACCGTCCCCAAACAAATGGAGCGGTAGAAGCTGCTAATAAGACAATTGTCACCATACTTAAAAAGATGGCTGATAATTATCGGGATTGGCCCGACAAAATACCCTTTGCCCTATGGGGGTACCGGACATCGATCCGAACTGCAACCGGGGCAACTCCATATTATTTAACGTAGGGTATGGAGGCAGTCCAGCCGGTCGAATTGGAAATACCGTCTCTCAGAATTCTACTAGAAAGCCAAGTGCCCGAAGCGGATTGGGTTCAAGCTCGATATGACTCGTTAATTCTCTTGGACGAACGACGGTCGCGGGCTCTCAATAACATCCAAATATATCAAAAGAGAATCAAACGGGTCTTTAACAAAAGAGTTAGGCCCAGGAATATCAAGGAGGGGGATTTGGTCCTAAAATCGGTTCGTGCCTTACTACCGGATGACCCAAGAGGGAAATTCAAACCCAATTGGGCTGGGCCATACCTAGTCAAGAAGGTTCTATCAGGAGGAGCCGTAATGCTGACGGACCTGGACGGGAACGAATTTGTCAACCCAACCAACCTAGACCAGCTGAAGCGCTACTACCCCTAAACCTTATCTCAAATGTCATTTGCAAAAATTATTTAAAAACATCTTTTTCAAAATTTATAAGCAAGTCAATAAGATAGGATTATTTATCATACTGTCGCACATCTTGAACTCATAGTCTTGGTGTATTTCGAAATTGCAAAAAAAATCTACGCCCGAACTACGTTTGGTTTGATTCCACTAACTGTGGATACGTAGGCAGCCCCTCAAAAGGGCACAACCACCGCAATAACGAAAAAGACAGAAACGGTTTCACTAAAATAATACTTTTATTATTCCAAAAAAAAACACCGATAAACTCGGTATTTCAAAATTACAAAAAGCCAAAAAAAGCCACGAAAAAAAACAAGCACAACAAAAATAGTAATAATATTTAAATAATAATAATGTAGACTAGTATCCAGGCATCTTGCCCTTGCCCTTGTCCTTTGGGTCTCGTGGAGCCCGAGGTCGCTGGGGTGGGGAGGAGCGTTCCCGGATAACCACAGGAACCTCCTTGGCCTGAGTTCTCTTCTTCGACAGAGGATCTTCAGCTATTGTCACGGGCCCAATTCGAGCCCGTATATGCTCTGGCAACCTGTCTTTGGGACCAAGTCGGTCCTGGACTAAAGACCCGGCCCCTGGTCTCCTCTCCAAATTTGTCTGGGGGCTCACTTCCATTCGAGCACCTCTAACATCGGACCCCCTAGCTCGAGTCCTTGCTCCTCTCCTCTGACCTGGCGTTAGACGGACTATCGGGGCTATAGTCTCCCCTTCAGCAAAGAAGTCCCTGTCATCCTTGACCTTCTCGCGTCAAAGCAGGTCGAAGGCCTCATCAACCTTCAGGGCAGCGCGAGCTTCGACAGTCTCGGCCTTGGTCCACCTTTCATAGGAATAAGACACCCAGGTAGAATGAAGCGACTTGGGAACGGACCAAGTAACTCGAGTGTACCACCTCTGAATCCAGGTGTCGAACATAATGTCGGTCAGCTGGGTAGGTGCACTCACAACTACCTCGTTCTCCGGGATGCGCTGAGTCCACCCATACTGCCTGAGTATGCGGTCAGGATAGAGGTGAACTGTCTGACTAAGGGACAAAATCACCTGATAGCGCGCCTTGTCTCCGGGCGCCAAACCCGTTCAAGCATAAATCGGCTACCACGGAACCACCCATCGTATCAGCGGACCACGGTGGAACGTTAATTCTTCCTCCCAATATTTCTGGGTAATAAGGCAGGACGAGTCAGTAGGCCGTCTCCTTGTCATCACCTGGTTAAACCTATATTGACTCGGGTTGGGAGGAGGCTCGATCTTTGACAATCTCTCAAACAGCTAGAGCTGAAAAGAACACAACATTCATGAGAACAATTCGGAGGTTCGCCAGAAGGCACTCGATCGAGTGCCGGGGTCACTCGATCGAGTGACACCCTTAAAACGAGACAGTAGACCCCTTAACGAGGGCACTCGATCGAGTGCCAGGGTGACTCGGTCGAGTGCCCCCTGTAGCAGTATATCGCGAAAAAAAAAATCGAAAAAAAAAAGAAAAATAAAAAAATCAAGGGAAAAATGATATACCTGCAGCAGACGGGTGCTCCCAGTAAAACGGGCTTCCTTATCGCTCTTTCGGTTGTCCAAACCCTTAATGATTTCCCCTGTGATCAACCATGCGGGACTACACTCCGTCTCCATAAGGTCAGCAATGACGAGAAGACGAACGCTACCCATACAAGACAGCAGGTCCATATAGCCTTCAAAAGCATACACGTGCAGCATACAGAAGGCGAACGCCCTACGGCTATGAATGGGCGTAACCCGGATGTCGTACGGGTTCATGAACTTCTCAACTAAAGCAAGCAAAGAAACAGTATCCCCTTCAAGCATGCGGGATACTTCAGCATGGGATAGCCCCAAAAACTCCCGTAATTTCCTCCTGGGGTCCCGAACTGAGAAAGGGACAGCAGGACGGAGCAATGGGTTCCACCCTCCTATAGCAGCAATTTCCTCAGGGAGAGGACAGATGTAGCCCCGAGGGAAGGCAAAAACGTGGTAAGTGTCATCCCAGAAGGTCAGACAGGCATCAAGGAAATGACGGTCCACGTGCATCTGACGGAACGTGAACAATTGGAATATGCCTGACTGCCTTAAGGCTACCTTGCTCGCATCCCTAAAACGGTGGGCCCAGTCTTGCAGCATATCAATCAGACGGTCAATGGCCATGATAAAATTTCTTGAGAGAGATAAAGTTTTCTTTTGAGGAGGAGATGAAGCTTTTTAGAGTTGTGACAAAGAAAGGAGCCAGGGTGATGTATTTATAACATCAAAACCCTGGTGCACCCTCCTGCAACTGTGCCTCCTTGGCCCAAGCAGGCCTAAACATACAGGCCCAACCCATAACTTTTCCCCACAGACACAGGAATTTAGTCATCCCAAGCAGTCTGTCAAAAATATATTCACATTCTAAAAATTTTCAAAAATTTTCAGTCTCCAATTTTTTATTCCCCAGCGCGAGTCATTTTTACTACCTACGTGTTGCATACATTTTATGTGACTTATACAGGTACTACTCAAACAGAGACATGCAACCCTCTAAATCTCCCCAGCAGAAGCCCGAGGCGGCATTTTCCCCGGAATGGTACGGGATGGGCCCACATATAGGAGCACCCAGGACTTACGCGGCAAGTCCGATTCCCCACGGAGGTATCATCATCAAGCTCAGGTATGATTTCTATCTTATGGCTGGCGAGCCCTTCACGCGAGTCTAATGGACTATAAACGACCCGATCAGAAGTCTACCGGGTCTTAATTGACTTGGTAGCTACTCTGACTTTCGCCCTGTCCAAGCCTCAGTCAGAGTGGGGGCTCTGTAGACACCCGCATTTTGACTGCCAGGTGTCTATGGTAGTTTCCAAAAAAAACACCCGATGATGATCGGACGCTAACGTGCTCTAACGCGCTCGGATACGGGCTCGAAATCAGTAATGTCCGGCATGGGCTTTTAAACGGGATACAAATCTCACAAAACCAACCTCAAATTCAGGCCCAGTGGGTTGTCCCGAGCAAAATAAGACTAATTTGGGTCAAAACCGACACCAAAAATAATTCCCGTCTTTTAGCGACCGGGTCAAAACCCGGTCAAGACAAACCCGACACAAAAAACGACCTGATACGTTCAAAATCAGCCAAATCAATCCAAAATCAATCAAAATCAATTAAAATAAATTTAAGGCTAATCAAGCCTAAAATTTTGCGGCCTAATTGATCCACTCGGTCGAGTGGATTGACCACTCGATTGAGTGGAGCCTCTTAAAACCGGTCCAAGTTCATTTGCTAGGGCACTCGACCGAGTGCACTAGGGCCACTCGATCGAGTGCCCCTGTGTCGTGGGTTCCCTATAAATACCCCAAGCATTACACAACTTTGGGACAACTTTTCAACCCTCAATTTCAGCCAACTTTGCACTCAATTTACATACACATTTCAGCCCTAGTTCAACCCTTAGGCATCATCACACTTACACCAATTTTCCGAGAGCACAAACTCGTAAAAATCCCACACAAACCGAGCCATACATACACACCATCAACTCCTCCTACGTATCTCGACGTTGCCGTGCCATTGCCGCCGTTTGACGAACCGTATCCCGAGAAGCAAGAACATGTAGGTTGAGGGTGTGACAATTCAACACCGACTTTTCCTTCTTCATCCTTTTTCTCGTTTTTTATGTATATTTATATTCATGTTTATAGTATTATATCTAGTCGATAGTAACGACATTACTAACGCTAACATTTTACTTCTCACATTTTAATTATCATTATGTACATTTTATCATAATATTGTATGTACCGTGTAAATATATATAATAATTTCAAAACTCGGATCTAAACACGTTTGACTACGATGATCATTTTTTTAAGGTTCGTTTATTAACACGATCATGATCATTCGTAGTTGAACGCGTATACATCCATTTCTATGATTGGTATGGAACCCGTTGACACGAACACCGACATCATGCAATCCGTAAGGATTAATATTGATGTCGTGACGTAGAGTGACACAATTTCATCACCAATCAAAATTTCAATCTAACGATAACGTTTTTATAAAATTCCGATAACGGTATTATAATCGTATGCATACACGATTATAGTACCGGAAACCAAGTTAAATACAAATCGTGCGATATTTGTATTTGATTTGGCCAATCATCGATTTTAAACCAAAAAATAAACGAGTCACGACTCGTACAGGGGCTACTCGACCGAGTACATAGGCTACTTGATCGAGTAGTATCCACAAAACTGGGCAGTAGCGTCTTCTAAGACGCACTCGACCGAGTCAGACCACGACTCGGTCGAGTAAGTCCTGTAACCCAGAAAATCGAGAGCCTCGACACACATTTCGAGCCTCGTCTTTTTATGACTCTAGTCATCACGTGTAAAGACAATCACGTGACTCTCCTTTCTTCAAAACTCACACATATCACGACACATAAACAATTTTGATCGATGATCTCAGTATTAATTTTGTGTTGACGACTCCGTAGTCGTATCCGACGCATAATTAATCTAGACTCCAATTTATCGACATGATAAATTGGGACAAGGTATCGGGATTTGGGATCGGGCTAGCACCACGCCTAGGTCCTATATCCCCGTCCTTCGATTAGTACATAAAATGATATGTATTTAATTGAAGTTAGTCCATTTACACGATTCACGGTCTAGTTTATACACGCGTCCGTTTCTATTTATTGCTTGCCATTTCAATTATATATTTCGATTATTATATTTATTGTTCGTCGTATTGTGAATTCCGGGTTGTATTCCGCCCGTGTAACTTGTAATCGATTTATTATTGCTTTCGTTTTATTTATTTGCGTTTTACCGTTTATAAATGAACCCTCGCATGCTATATTACTTCGACAATAAATTAGATGCATTAAATGACATAGATCACATTCAATTCGCATGCTTAGCTAAAACGTTGTTTGCATATCATTTCACCGAATCACTAACGCGCATATTAGAAAGTCAAACGATGTCTTAGTAGAGGCCGCTATGTGCGGGCGGGGTTGGGTGTCCTTAGTGGGCTTCCCAACACGTACCCTCACCCCTTACTCAGAACCTCGGTTTCCGGATGCCCGAAACCATTGGCGCACGAGAGTCATTCTTTACACGATTACCGGTATAGATGGTATCGGTATCGTAATGCAAAGGGACGAGCCCAATAAAATCTAAAACCAAAATGGGCCATACTTTGTGTATGGTCCATAGCGATAAGGAGTGGGCTCGAACGGTTCCGGATAACCACAAAATTCGGTGGCGACTCCATTTCGACTTAAATTTCAATTCGATCCATTCTCATATGGAGGTGCATTCGCCTACCCAAACCCGCGCGTGGCCGCGTCGGGGTGGACCTACGTCATGTCCACACATCGAGCACGTGATGTGGCATTTGACTTTTATGATAAAATAAAAAGGCGATAAGCAACAGAAAGTTGTACAATTGCAGCGATCGCAACAACGCGGGACTGGACTACTTGCAACAATGTCCAAAATCATAAACCACCATCAATCTATTACCTTGTAATATTTCAATCACAAAACAGAAGTCAAGAAATACAAACGGAAAATGTACAGTTACATTATATCAGCACATACAAAACGCGCGATACGAGAATATATATATATATTTAGTATCATATGAGAATCACTTGTATAATGAGAACCATGAGAACTAATTACATCCATTAAATCAATTGATGAACCTACGTAGAAGTCATTGTGGGATGCGGCTACAACCCAGGTCCGAAACAGGCTTAATTATTATTTTCAACATGAAATACTCAATTTCATGTTGTGTCTCAGTTGGTTGGGAATGAAGATATTGGTGAGGAGGTTATGGGTTCGAATACCACGCTTGCATTCTAGATTTTACGTGGCAGTCTAAGAAATACATTTCTTCCTAGATTTTAATTTTGGAAACAAATCTCAATTTTATTCTCATTTTTTTATATGTTTTAATTAAGGTAACATTTCGTTTTCATTCTCAGTTTTTTTTAAAGGGTTTAATTGTGGAAATACATTTAAATTTCATCATCAATCCTTTTAATTAAGAACTTGGATTTCAATTCCATTCTCAGTTTTATTCAATTTTAGCATACCCTTTTTCACTTTTAGCGTACCATTTTTCAATTTCAAATTTTAGCGTACCATATTTTCTATTTTAGCGTACCTTTTGTTCTACTTTAGCGTACTCTTTTTCCTATTTTAGCGTACCCTTTTTCAATTTCAATTTTAGCGTACCCTTTTTTCAATTTCAAATTTAGCGTACCCTTTTTCACTTTTAGCGTACCCTCTTTCCATTTCAATTTTAACGTAGCCTTTTTTAATTTTAGCGTACCATTTTTTCACGTTTAGCGTAGTCCTTTTCAATTTTATTGTACCCTTTTTCTATTTTAGTTTACCCTTTTTCTATTTTAGCGTACATTTTTTTCTATTTTAGTGCTATTTTAGTGCACATAACTGTGAGGTGCTACTTGAACCATAATTGAATAATTGTAGTCCGTAAGATATATAGAATTAATATAGTAATTTATAGGTGAACCGTGTATATCTTAATTTCCTAAGTTGACCGTGTATATGTGATACTAAGTGATTTCAATTTTATCGTTACTACAAAATTATTAATGAAGAATACACAAAAAGATGTGCTACACAAAAAGAAATGAAGAATACACAAGAATACTACAAAACCAAGAGTACCAATTCTTAATGGACGTACAAACCCTTAATTTGACATAAAAGAACCCCAACTACACAAAAATCTCAAATCAAGTGGACGTATTTAATGGGTTTAATGAAAATATGAACCCTAATTTAAAGAAATCCCCAATTGTATATAAATCCCCAATTTTAATAACACCGGAACTCTAATTTATTAAGATTAGACAACAAAACCTTCGAAATTTGCATTGATGAACAAAGCTTCATCTACTTTTTCTTGATTTTTGGTGAATTTTGTTGAATTATTTTCTTCAATTTCAGCCATGGTTGATAAGAGAAGAGAGAAGGAAGCAAGAGAGAGAAAGAAACAGATTTGGTTCTTTTTGTTAAAGGAAGAGGGGATCTTTTTAAGAATAATGTCAGCCATTAGATCTGAATAAGATTTAATGGTTCGAAAAAGTTCTCACGGTTCTTATTGAGGGATAGATTCTCACCCGATTTTAACTCTCTCTCTCTCTCTCTCTCTCTCTCTCTCTCTCTCACTCTCTCTCTCTCTCTCTCTCTCTCTCTCTCTCTCTCTCTCTCTCTCTATATATATATATATATATATATATATATATATAGGAAGGATCAAGTGAGTCCTCCTATATATATTGAGTCCATGAGTCCAACCTTGGACCATTGATCAGACCATTGATCTAGTGGAAGATGGATGGTTGTGATTGTTTGAGGTGAAATAAGGAAATAACTAACAAATCTTGGTAAATATATCATTTCTCTCCCTTCCTTAATTATCCCAATGCAAATCTTCTCTCTCATATCAATCTTTTAATTGCCTCTTTCTCTCGCACAACAAGTTTCTTCAAAATTAACTTTTTTTCATCTTCACCAAAAAATCATCATTTTTCTACTGTCATTGTACGTATGTTATTATGTTACTGCCATAATCCATAAACTATGTTACTTTAACTCATACAATGTGTTACTTTAATTCATGAACTGTGTTACTTTAACTCATAAAATCTGTTACGTTGTATAATAGTCTCTTGCAAAAACTGTTACTTTAACTCATATAATGTGTTACTCTAATTCATGAACTGTGTTACTTTAATTCATAAAATATGTTACGTTGCATAATAGTCTTTTGCAAAAACATGGCTTCCAATCAACCAAAAGAATAATGTATGTTTCTATTAAGGATACTCCAAAACAAAAATTATAAAACTCCATTATAATTCCAATGTTTCGCAGCTGTTACTCTAAGAACTGGATATTGGAAATCAAATTACACTCATAAACTGTGTTACTTTAATTAAGGATATTGGAATCAAATTACACTCATTTTACTCCAATAAAGAATGTTACTCTAAGGACTAGATATTGGAAAGTCAATCAAACTCATAAACTGTATTACTGTAACTCATTAAATATGTTACTCTAACGCATAATGTGTGTTATTCTAACTCATTTTACTCCAATAAATGATGTTACTCTAAGGACTAGATATTGGAAAATCAATCAAACCCATAAACTGTATTACTGTAACTTATTCAGTATGTTACTCTAATGAATAATGTATGTTACTCTAACAATATATTGTCCTACTCAGAATTGTGCTTCTTCTTCTTCATCCTCTTCTTCTTCTTCTTCTTCTTCTTCTTCATCGTCAAACGATGACTTACATGACGTTTCCTAATGATTCTTTCCTCTTCTTCTTCTTCTTCTTCTTCTTATCATCTACATCTTTGAAGATTTGCTCTATGTATGGAGTGAAACTCTCACCCACATCCTTGCACCATTCCTCTGCTTTTACGTCTACTACAAAAACAAGAACAATGTCAATAAACGTGGCGACAAACAAACAATCAGAACTTGAAATATGGCGGTATTCTAACCAAAACATTAATAACTAAATCCGATGACATGTTACTCTAATGCTTCAAACGTGTTACTGTAATACATTAGGTATGAATGAGAGTATGAATGACAGTATAAACATGTATACTGCTATGAATAAGAGTATGAATGAGAACGTTATACTTTGATATTATTTCATATGTTGATGGCAATCACGTTCCATCATTATAGGAAGCAATATTTTTTTAATATGGCAGTATTCTAAATTCTTTGTTACTCCAATACATTACAGTAACAGATGACAAGAATTAAAGTAACAGATGAAGTGCATTAAAGTAACACGAGATTCAATTAACAGAAGATGTCTATACACAGGGTTAGACATTAAAATAACAGATGGTCTATATTAAAGTAACACATTATGTGCATTACAATAACTCCATATATATGTTTGTGCGAAAAAATCATATAATGATCATATCTTTAAAAAAATCATACTATGAACGTAAAATCTAATAATATGGAGTATCTTAATGACTTCCAAAATAATAATCAGTGAAGATTATGAAAAAAAACCTAAATAATAAACCTAACAATCTGCAATCTATACTAACATAAGAGAAATAAATAGTTTATATGAATATACGATGAATGAAATGAATAAAATTGACGCAAAACATGAAAGTAATATCGAAACTCACCATTGTTTTACTCCACGAATTGCTTATCAACAGTTGATGATGATCTCGCGATCATTGAATCCATAGTAACGTGATGTCGAGCACAGATTTTGAATGAATGAATGGATGATCGTGATGTTGGAAACGCTTTTTTTTTAGGTTTGATGAACATGGTAACATGGGTGAATGAATGGGTGAATGAATGTGATATTATTGTTTCCTAAAATTATGGGAGTTATTTTAGGAAGCAGTATCTCCCTTCTTTTTCTTTTTTTCTTTTTTTTAATGCAAATTGTAGAATGAATCTTGTCCATCCATCCTCATCTCATCCAATGGATGGGACGAGGACTTATGGACTCATATATAGTGAAGGACTCATAAGAGCCTTACTATATATATATATATATATATATATATATATATATATATATATATATATATATATATATATATACACACTTCCAGTAAATATTTTCAAAGGCAACATGATTAGCAGTCCTATTAACATCAAAACAACGACAATAATTAAACATTTAACAAGTCCAAAAACAATGAGGCCTGAGTATTCTGTCGTGAACAAGACATAAAAATGAGACACGACATTGATTCAGTACACAGCAAAGCCTTCGAAATACACCTATGTTGGATAAGTATACCACATCGCCATTTAGTGCCTCGGTTATATGCTTCAAAAGAAGCTTCCTTGTTGTACCACATTGAGGAAATAAGGAAAAGTGAGACTTATCCCACATTGACAATACTTCTTTTTATGAAGATGTGTCAGTTTGGCCTTAAACCACACACACGCTCGCCTCGGGTTTGCGCTGCGCTTCAGCCCATGTTTCTGTTTTTGTTTGCTACAAGAATTTGGCACAAGTCCCAATAATTTCTAGAGCCTTCTTGATTATTCTATCAATGTGGGAGATGCATCTGGTTTGTTCATCCACCTACTCTTCTTGTTTTTTGCTACACCATTAATTCGGGCTTTATTTTTTCCGTCAAGTTTGCTATATAAACCCCCTCTACACTCACTCACAACACACAACTCATCTCTTCTCTTCTCTCTTCACTTTCTCTCTTCCATATTTTTGTTCTCAAATATTTCCGAGGTTACTTGGCAACATTCTTGGTAGTGTTCAGTTTGCAGTTCTTTCTACACCAAAGCTGCAAAGGTTGTGTACCCCTGGGGGTCGATTGTCGTGAAAAACCGTGTGTAGTGTACGAGATAAATTCGACTTTAGGACAATGACTTGTCACGCCACAACCGTCATTTTCTCAGATAAGCTCGTTCCCTTATTATTTATTTATTGTATTTACCGTTTATATAATATTATATTTCAATAATATACCTACCTCTACTTATTTTTTGTGAAACTTATACTCGATAGTAGCCTTGTACTAATATCCCAACAATCCAAAGTCGAATTTCTTTTCAAAGGGATATGCGAGTGATCAATGGCTGGAGTATAAGTTAAGATTTGTCTAATTATTAATCATCTTTGATCATAAGGAGACACGACTAGTTGGCAGCATAATGCATGCTGATATTTTTTTTTCTTTAGACATTGTGTTGGGTATTAACAAGTGGAGCATTCCTCTAATATTTCTGGAAAAAAATGTTTTAATGCTAGATTTATGTTTCAGTCTTTGCCTAATTCGGTTAAAATACAAATGGAAGTATGTTCATTCCCGTTGGTGTTCACTTCAATATGATTTGTGGGTTTCATTAAATCGTACTCCCTCCATCCTTTATGTTTCTTCCCACTTTTTAATATTTGTGAGGAGTATAAGGGAAGAAACATAAAGGACGGAAGGAGTATCATTCTTTTTGTTTTATTAAACTTGCAGAACAGTAGAACACTATGGAGTATATTGTTAATGTCTACGGATAGAAAATTGTGTAGAATGAAACACATGTTGGTTTATATATTGGTATGAACTGTATGTATATATGATGTGAGGAATACTAAAGAGAAGTAGCAGCAATAAAAAGAGCCACGGTTGATCAAAAGTATGATTAATCAGTCGTGTCATGAAGTTTAAATCCGTCAAAGGTACGTCCAAGAGGTTATTTTAATTAAAAGAATACTACTATATATATATATATATATATATATATATATATATATATATATATATATATATATATATATATATATATATATATATATATAGAGAGAGAGAGAGAGAGAGAGAGAGAGAGAGAGAGAGAGAGAGAGAGAGAGAGAGAGAGAGAGGTAGGTTCAAATAAGGGCAACAACTATTTTAAGGGCATAAGGTCAAGTGTTGTAGTTACACAACAAGTGCTTAAAGTTACACGAGATGAGTGATAAAGTTGCACTTTATCACTTTAAGTGATAAAAGAGCTGAATGTTATAGTTACATATCATATTTAAACAAATGCAACTTTATCCTATGTCATCTGTAACTTTAATAGAGACTTACTGAAACATGGTGACCTTATTTGAACCTAACTATATATATATATAGTAAGGCTCTTATGAGTCCTTCTCTATATATGAGTCCAGGAGTCCTCATCTCATCCATTGGATGAGATGAGGATGGATGGACAAGATGCATTGCATTTAAAAAAAAAAGGAGGATTTACGTTCCTAAAATAGCTCCCAAGAATTTAGGAAACAATAACCCACTTTATCACGTTCATTCATCATTCATAACGTTCATTCATTCATTCAACCGTGAAAAAAAATCATTTCTTCATCACGTTCATCCATTCATTCAATCCATACTGTGCTCGAAAATGCGTTACAATGGATTCAATGACAGCATCATCTTCTTCAACAGTTGATAAGCAATTGATCGAGTATAACAATGGTGAGTTTCAATATTTCTTTGACGTCAATTTTCATTGTTGTTATAACTTTCATGGTTGCGTTATTTTTTGACGTCAATTTGGATGTTGATATTGCTTTCATTGTTATTTCATTCATCATCGTTTCCTGTCAATGGTTAGTTGCTCTCTCGATCTTTACAGATTCCAGGGTTTTAAATATGTTTCTTATTTAGGTTTTGCATGATATACACTGATAATACCGTTTGTTCTGTATTAAGGAAGAAACGTCATTGAAGTAACATAACGTCTGAGTTACAATAACACTTAATTGCAATTACAGTAACACATTGAACGTTTAGAAAAAGGATTTTGATGATGATGTTAAAGTAACGTACTGTATCAGTTAGAGTAACAGAACTTGTCAATTGAAGTAATACATTGGTTTCATAGGTGTAACGTTGTTTTATTTTTGTGCAGGTGGCATTGGCAAAGAAGCACAAGGTGAGATTTTATTCATTTGATTAATCATGGATTAATAACAGTGGTTCATCGCTCTTGTTTTAGCATAGAATATAGATTTAGCGTATGCTTCATTGATACTACCGTTTTGTTTTGTATTAACGTAGAAAAGTCATTGAAGTAACATACAATCTGAGTTACAGTAACACTTAATTGCAATTATAGTAACACACTGGACGCTTAGAAGAAGGGTTTTAATGATGATGTTGAAGTAACGTACTGTATTCGTTACAGTAACACAACTTTTGAATTGATGTAACACACATGTCCCATGTAACGTTGTTTAATTTTGTGCAGGTGGCATTTGCCAAGAACCGAATGCACAGGAATGGTGCAGAGATGTGGGTGAGGCTTTCACTCCGTACATGAAGCAAGTATTCGGAACAATCGAAGAGGCGGTGGAGTTTTATAAAATCTACGCGCTGGCTTGCGGATTTGATGTGAGAAGGTATACCACAAAGCGATGGTACGGTGGTGAGATAAAGTCGAAGCACCTAGTCTGCAACAGACAGGGTTTTACGAAATCTGTTAAAGCTGTTAACAATTAACCTGTGGCTGTGAAAGTTGTTAACGATGCAGCTGGGGGAGGAGTTGTTGTGGACGCACCTAAAAAGAAGACAAAAGTTCGTCGTTGTGGGTGCAAGGCAAGGATTAGGCTGTTCAATAAAGGCGGCATTCTCAGGATTGATAGGTTCCACATCGGCCACAACCACGAACTGATCTCACCAAAAGACAGAGAATTCCAAAAGCTGTCGAGGAACCTGACAACGTACCACAAGCAACTGATCTTGAACAATTCGCGGGTATGGAGTAACACAATTTCTTTTATAGAATAACATTTGAGTAAGATAGGTGTAACACCATTTTTTTGCTAGAGTAACACAGCTGGATTAATCCAGTGTCTACATAATCTAATTACTTTTGCTAGAATAACACCAGTGATCCTATAGAGTAACAGTACTTAAAAATAAGAGTAACACAACTGGTGTATTAATGTTAAATTGTCACAACGCTTGACTCTTATTTTCAGCTGAATATCGGAGCAACGCGGACTTACAACATGTGCAAGGAGCAGGTAGAGGGTTTCACAAACGTGGGTGCGAGCTTGGTTGACTTCAAAAACTGGGGAAGGGATATAAAGTGCTTCCTACATGAGAGGGACGGTCAGCTATTCATCGAGCGTTTCAAAGACATGGCTAAGAATAGGAAAGGTTTCTATTTTGACTACGACCCGGATGAAGATGGGAGTTTGAGCAGGGTTTTCTGGGCTGACAGTGAGGCGCGCGAAACTACCAGTTATTTAGGGATGCAGTTTCGTTCGACCCGACATACGGGACGAACAAATATAAGATGATATTCACGCCGTTCACCGGCGTTGATAATCACATTCGATCGGTAACCTTTGTTGGCGCTCTGATAGCGCACGAGGATTATGAGTCGTTCGTGTGGGTGTTTGAGAGATTTCTGACTGCAATGGGCGGTAAAGAGCCGGGGTATATTATTACCGACCAGGATCCGGGTATTATACCAGCCGTGAAGAAGATGTTTAAGACGGCGCTACACTGTTTCTGTATGTGGCATATCTTTAACAAGGTCCCCACCAAATACGGTGCAGCGCGGAGCGACTACCAAGATTTTTTGAAGAGACTGAATGCTATAGTATGGGATGTGGAGAGTGACAGAGATGAGTTCGACGCGGAATGGCGTGACATAATGGAAGAGTACCATGGCGGTGATGTCGAGTGGTTTTCAACTACATTCTCCATTAGGGGGCAATGGGTGATGGCACATTGCAGGGATTTAAAGATGGGCGGCTTAATGCGAACAACTCAAAGGTCGGAGAGTGAGAACAGTTTCTTCAAAAGATTCGAACAAAAATCGGGGACGTTGGTTGAATTCTGGATGCGATTCGCGAGCGCCATGGACCAGCAACGGTATACACAGAAAAAACTCGACAATGACAATGTACAAACTTCTCCAAAAAGAGCAACCCACCTGCCAATTGAACATCACGCACCCACGCCGCATTTGAAGAATTCCAGGAGGAGGTGAAATTTTCTGTGGGTACTTGCAGCGTGAGGGGCTTCCTTGAGAAGGAGGGGATTGAGGAGACATTGGTGAGGGATGCTACACGAGATAAAGAGTTTACGGTCCAGTATATATCAGGTACTCCTTAAAACTCACCAGTCGTTCATGTGATAGAAGAGTATTTAATAAAGTAACACCAGTCGTTCCTTACAGTAACATATATAATGCGTTAGAGTAACTGAGGACAGCATTTGGACATCTGTGTCGTAAATGCTTAAAAGTAACACCGACCATGGATTACAGTAACACCTCATATTCTTAAAATTATCTCATTCTGCACTCCATTACATTTTGCACACCATTATATCCATTATAATTGTTTTCTCTGCTGATTGAAAAAATGGATAATATATCCATCATCCATTAATATGTCATCATTTGTCGAGGAACGTCTGAATCAAGCTGCACATGTCAATTCTTTAATTTACGAGGGGTACTGTGTAGACACGTAATCTGGATATATTCGTCGAAAGGGCTGAGCACTATACCCGAAAACATGGTAACCAAAAGGTGGACAAAAGAGGCTGTTCGCATTGCTCGTATCATTGATGAAGGATTAGACGGCGAAAACACTGACATCATTGAAGGAAAACAGATAGAGATGTCGAAATTGTGGTCGGAAATCCATGAGACAATGGGACTTCTAAGGGCAGGGGACAAGGCAGATGTGGAAAGCTTGTGCGGATTAATTCGGGAGTTCAGGTTGCAGAGGCAGCCAGTTTCTGGTGGGGGGAATATTGGCAAGACGCAGGAACTGGAAAATATGCTTGGGTGTACGACCTCTGACAATATCACGATACAACCTCCGAAGATTTCTAAGACAAAGGGCAGCGGAAAGCGGATGTTGTCGAGCAAGGAAAAGAAGGCCGCACTTTCTAGAAAGCCGAAACGCATGTGCAATAACTGCAAACAGATGGCACACCATGACAAGCGAAACTGTCCAAATCCGTACGCATCACGACCCCCTAAACAACCTACTAAGCCACCCAATGATGAGAATGAGGAGGATGAAGTAGATGAAGACATCGAAGGAGAGGAAACTGAAGAAGACACCAAGGAAGACGAGGAGGATGAACAAGTGTTTTGAGCATACTCGTGTTTTTTGTCATTATAAGAACTTTTTCTTTTTTCCTGGTTTACACGAATAACTTTTTTTGTAAACATTTTTTTACAGGTAGCACTGTGCTACGTTGCAATTAACACTATATTTATATAATACAAGTGTTTTTGGTTAGAGTAACATATCATGTGTGTCGGAGTAACACTTATCGTCTGTTACAGTAACAGAAACAATGCATTGAGGTAACTGACGAAAGCAGCGTTCTTTAGGACAAATCATTGCCAAAGTAACTGGGGATAACTTGGATTGGTTCCATTCATTAACAAAGTACCAACTTGGATTGGTTCCATCATTGCCAAAGTAACTGGGGATATATTGTTCTTCAAAAAACAATATATCATTGTTCCAACACCATTAATCAATTATGCGTTAGAGGAATTGATTGCAATATCATTGTAATAACACCATTAATCAATTAAAGTAACATAATGCGTTCATTAAAGTAACATTTACTGGACTTCAGTAATCCCCATAGTAACAGCAGCAGTAATTTAAAGTGACAGGTTCAGCTAGTCAGTGTAACAGAGATTGACAGCTTCAATGCAATGGTGACAGTCAAAATACCAATGCAATTACAAAAGTATCTGAATAATAGAAACCATTAAATCGTATTTAGAAAAGATATGACATGATTCAGTAACCACATTATTTTTTTCGGCCTTTTGTTGGCTTGCTCTTGGGACGGTCGATGATCTTTTGTCTATCGACCACATACTTGTCCACATTTTCCAACAATAGCGATCGCACATTGTTCTTGTCTGCCAATAGAAGTGTGGCTACAAATTGGACCACCAGATATCGTCTGTTGACCTTCCTCTCGAGGTCTATGTGGTGGAATGTACGTCCCTCGTACATCAACATGTGCATCATGGTGAAAATTCCCGACTCGTCCCAGGTTAGGTCTTGTTTCTGCCACTTAAACTTGACCTCTTTAAACTCAAAACCAGCAATATCAGATGCATCAGGGACTTTGAGCTTCTCGAAGTAATCGCTAATTGTTGACACCTGTGTGTATCACAGCGACGTTATTAGGTGAGAAACAAATAGCGGTATGCAATAATAACTACTAGCATATATATACTAACCATTATCATTGTGGCCTTGTACAAGTTTGTATCTTTCACGTTCGTGTAACGTTGGTGGTCAAGGAGATCTACTTTCCTCGTTTTACGGTTAATGCACACGCATGAGTAGTAATCATCGATGTTGATCGGGACAAAGATGAGATCAGCTTTCAAGTTAAGATAACGACCACACTTCCTTCTAAAAATATTGAGATGGTTCATCAAAGTGTCCACTGCCTGCGTGGATGGGCCGTCTTCATACACGTCAATCATCCCATAAAGGCAGTCCTAGAAACATATTCAATGTGTCTCAGATTGGGTTCAACTGTATACAAGTCTTCCAAAACGAGCATGTTGAAGTAACACATTCACTACGTATAAGAGCATGTTGAATAACAAAGACGCGGATTAAAGTAACACATTTTATGGATTACAGTAACACCAAAAATGTGCCAAAGTAACACCCTATTTATGTAACACAAGTATGTTAGATCAACACCATAAAGTTAAATTGTAGCTGATTAGGGTTAATGTAACCACGGTGATAATTATATATATGTGTACACAAATGCAACAGTAATGCGTACCGCCTGTTGTATACCGAAGTATGCCGTCGTAGGTGTCTCGGCCGAATTAGTGGCGGGAGATGGAAGCTTGTTCAACAAGATCGACCAGCATTCGATGATGCACGACCTCATTTTCTGACCCGGTAACATTGAACGTATGTCATCCCGCTCAATTGAAGCCAAGAGTGAATAGTTTGCAACCTCGTCGCTGAAGGAAAACAAAAAATACCTCGTCAAAAAATCTGTTTTAATATTCACCCATTAATGTTACAGTAAATGCATACCAATTTTTTATGGATGGAAGCTCCACAAGGCAGTAGTCAATGACGTTTTTGCGAAGGACGGCGATCTTACTTAACAACGTCCTGTTGTTCAATAGAAACAGTGACAACATGGGAGAGTTCGCATCTTCAGCGCCACAGTCAATTAAGCAGCCAAGACCGTCACCCTCACCACGGTTTCGGCTCTTCAGGACGGATCTTGTCCGCGTTGACAACTCAGAGTCAAGCACCGTTTCTTCGACCGGGGATGTAGGGTCAGGTGTCGACACTCGGCTCTTCTTCGACGGTCGTTTCTCGTGTTCTGCCTCGCCTGCCCTCTTGACAGTCCCTCCGGTAGACCCCGCAACACCGGATATTGTTCTCTCAATGGCGATATTGGCTTTATCGTTTAGGAACTGTCTGACCCTCGCTATAACCTCATCTCTGTCCTTATTGATGTCACACAGGACCAGAGTCGCTGCAATCTCCGCTCTATAAAGGGTTGTCTGCCTCCATTGTTCCTAGGCAACAGTCGAATACTTCCCCCACGTACAACATCATGTGTATCATGAGGTATACACCGCAGTCGTTTGCCGAGAAACCTCCACCCTACCATTGATAAGTGTAGTTTGTAGTGCTTATTTGTTGTGTTTTGGTCCCATTTTCCTTGTGGAATCGCTCCTTGAGAGCGATTTATGGGTTTCTTATACTTCCTTTAGTTCATTTCAGGTTTCCGAGACCGATTTGGAAGAGTTGGAGCGATTCCGACTCGATACATACACATTTTGGAGCCAACGGAGTAAAGGAACGATGACTCGATGCCTTGGAATCGACCCCGAGACCTAGGGACCCAATCCCGAGCCTCCGAGACCCGATCCCGAGTCCCGAGCCTCCGAGACCCGATCCCGAGTCCCGAGCTTCCGAGACCCGATCCCGAGTCCCGAGAATCGATAAGAAACCCATGAGAAGGAAGGAGGGACCGAAAGAAGCTTAAAGGAGGCCTACAAGGCTCAACCGGAACCGGTTGAGGTGCACAAAAGAGAGGTGTTCTGTGAAGGGTCCATCCGGAACGGGACCAACTCATCCCGAACGGGATGAGCCCTTTTCAGGCCGCACTCTTTTCTTTCTTCTCCTTTCCACTTGTAACCCTATATATACTCTTCCCTTGTTTTGTTAAGCTTATGCCTTGGATTAGAGACTAAACCCTAGATTATTTTAGGATAGATTAGCATAGATTAGTGTAGATTAATCTTTAGATTATCGTTAATCTTAGATTAGTGCTTGTAATTTGGGAATTCTTCAAGATCTCCACCAAGCTTGACAACCTTGGATGTTTGTTTTGGGTTTTTCTCATTTATGCATGTTTTCTTCTTCCTTTCATCTTGTTAGTAGGTGTAATCTTCTTTTCCTTTCTCTTAATCCTTATTTTATCATTCAAGTTTGTATCTTTGTTGATGTTATTGATTGTTGTTCATTGTTCCACTAGTTTTACTTTGTTTGTTTTGATTGTTGTTTTGATTCCTCTTGTTAGTGTTAATTCTAGATTAGATATGTTAGAGTAGTGTCCTTACTAGGGTTAGTAAGGTGATTAGGGTGTCAATTGGATGATTAAGGGATTGTTGGAGATGTTGGTGGAAGATTTGGGTTTCCTCTTGTTATGATGCACATCACATGTTTGTTGAAATGCTTGATTGACTAAGTATGTACGAATGCTTGTTTTTCTTGCTTTTCTTGTGTGGGTGATAGTTTTTTGTGGGTTCGGTCCCCTCATTAAGTTGCGAGAGCCCGGTGAGGACGACCCCTAGGTCGGTCTAAGTTGTGAGAGCCCGGATTCGACCTAGGCCCATAGCGTGCTAGTAATCCCCGATTGTGTTGTGTATCGTCGAGTTGGGTTTTAGGTGGAACCTCTATGTGAGTCTAAATTGCGAGAGCCCGGGCATTACCTAGATTACCCTACTACCTCCTTCACCTCTAGTTCTCCCTTGACCATTCCGTTACCCCTTTGACCCCGACCTAATCCTAGCCCGTTTCCTTTGATAGTTCTCTCTCTTTAGACCTAGATTAGCCTTAGTCTCCCCCTCCTTAGAATAGCTTGTCTCGAACATAGTCCTAGACCCGAGCATACCTTAGTCCGACCTCCCGTCCCTGTGGATTCGACCCGACTTACCCTAGCTACCCACTAGGTATAGCCGGTTTTGTTTGACGGTTGGGATTCACGACAAATCCCACCCATCAAATTGGCGCCGTTGCCGGGGACGGCGTAGTTTAGACTTTTGTGTGCTTAGTTTTGGACTTTGTTCTTGATTTTTGTGTGCTTAGTTTCTCCTTGTGTATCTTCGTTTCTCTTCTTGTGTTACTCTCTCTTCCTAGTGCCTCAAAAGCACTAGGATACTAACGTTTTCTCAAGTGCTTCTATCTCATCCTAGGTACCAAAGCGACGTTATGGACATGGCTTGTCCAAGCTACCATCAATCGTCACGAGACACCTATGGGGCGAATTACCACAATCCACAACTTTACCAACCATATCAACCTCATCAACAATCTTATGAACCCTCTTCTTATGGTTACCAAGAAAGTTGTCAAGGATCATTCCAACATCCTAACAACTACCAAACACCCTCACATAACCCACAACCGCAAAATCCCAACTTTGAGACTTGTCAAATGATGGTTCAATTGCTTAAGAGCCAACAAGAGTCGATGACTCTATTGCAAAAGAATCAACAAGCGATGGTGGCTCAAATAATAGGGGTTAGGGAGGAGTTCAAGGCCCAAATAGAGGTGCAAGATGCTCGCATCAATGCACTCATGGCTCATATCACGATGTCGGCCACTCGAGCTCCACATCATGTTGAGGAAGGTTCATTTGGGCAAGAAGGTCGGGTGCCTCCACAAGTAAGTCAACCCGATTGTGAAGCTACAAATGAAGAAGAGGGGGTCGATCAAGAGACCATTGTTGAGTGTTGCTTGGGCGGTGAAGATAGGGGAAGAATAGAGGAAGTTGAGGCTTCAAGGGCCCACAATGAGGAGGGAGTTGAGCATGATTATCAAGATAGCTCTTGGGGAGCCAATGTATTGGCTATAAAGTTGGATTTGTTTGATTTTCTTCGTGATGAACCGGGTGTTGACAATCCAAACCCAAGTGAAGAGATGACCCCTCATGACCATTTTGACAAGGTGAGTGAAAAGGAGCGCAATACTTGGGAAAAAGAAGTAGTTGCCTTGGAACTTGCTTTGTATGGGAATTTGGAGGATCCTAAAGCCTCCAATGAAGAAAACTTGATGCTTTCTCCTCCTCTACCGCACTCGTTGCCTTGTCCCTTGTCTTGTGAGACGGTTGGTGAAGAGGATCCTTGTCGGGCGGTGGAAAAGAGTTCCACTCTCGACCCCGTAGAAGAAGCGACCCCCTTAGGGTGTGGTCTCCCGCATCATAATGCCGAGCACGACTCTAGACCACTATACCTACCGGATGGTCATATGAGTCGTCGCTATCATGGTTCCGAAGACCCGGAAGATCACGAGAACCCCGAGCATAATGAAGACGATCGCTTCTTCCCTCCGACTTGGAAACTTTTGGGAGTGGCTAGGCTCGGCCATGTGAGCTTAATTGAAGATGTTGCTAGAGCATTTGACTTACTCCTCCGAGCTCTTGATGGCTATGGAGGCGTTGTTGGTAAGAGTATTTAGTGTAAATATCTCTTTTTCTTTTCTTTTGTGCTTGTATTTGTGTTTATGTTTGTAAAGTTTGGTTTCTAGGGTTGTTAGTTTTTGTGAAATTCTTGTTTATTTGGATTGTTGATGAGCGATGTGAGGGAGAGAATTTGATATTGTATTTGAGTTCATTGTCATAGGTGTGAAGGAAAGGTGATTCCTAGAGGAGAGTAGATAATGATAGAGCTTGGACCGTGAGTATGGAAGCCGGTTTTTGAAGCTTCGGTGAAGTTTTTGGGGTTTTGGAGGTCAAGAAGACCCATCCCGGGCGGGAAGGGAGCTTCCCGACCGGGAAGGATATGCCATCCCGACCGGGAAGGAGCCGTCCCGATCGGGATGGTGGTGCCATATTTCGAGATTTCTGGAGTGGCTTCCCGACCGGGAAGGAGGCTTCCCGATCGGGAAGGGTTTATCATCCCGATCGGGACCATCCATCCCGACCAGGATGGTCTCTTTTCTCCTCTTTTGGCCTCTTCTTTGACATTTGAGCCCACCCAACCATTGTACACCCCCACCCAACCTCCCTACCCATCCTTGCTCATGTCATATGACCATTACACTTCATTTACGTACCCTCACCTCATTTCTCTTCCCTTTACACCGAGTTTCACATCGAATCCCACTCCCCTCACACCATTACTACCTCTACCATGCGTTTTATCGAGAATGAAGCGGAATAGCAATGATGAAGACAAGCAAGTGCCTTTATTGATCTATGAGACGATGGTGAGAGTGAGTTGCTAACCTATGGTACGGCAACTATCCTTTCTTTTCCGTCTTTTATTGCTTGTTTTCCTTTGTTTACTCCCCTTCCCCTTGTACACTTTTGTGTCATGGTGTCATGGTGGCCCTCGGGGCCTTGGTATATTTTGCTCCCGACTCTCGATGATGTGACTACATCGAGAGTCATTTCAAAAATCCAAATTTTACAAGTTTTTCATTTTCTTTTTTTTGAGGATTTAGTTGGATTTAGGCGGAATCCGGGCTAGGTGACTTGATTACACCTAGCCCTCCCCTCCCATTTCCTTTTATTTCCTTCTTTTTATTTCTTCCCCCATCCATATCTTTTTCTCGTCTCGGCCCATGGTGACTTGACTACACCCCGGCCGGACACCTTCTACCTTTTCTTCATCTTTATTTTTGATTTTTAGATTTATTTTCGTAGTTTCTTTTTCTTTCTTTTGTCTCTACGCACCCTACGATCAAGCATGAGGACATGGCTCGATTTAAGTGTGGGGGAGCGATATTCTAGCATAGTTTAGTTTATTTTCGTAGTTTTTCCGAAAAAAAATCTTAAAAACCCTAAAAATTTGAAAATTTTCACAAAAATCAAAAAGATTTTTCTTTTGTGTTTTTTTTTGTGTCATTGTGTCGTATATTTGTTTTGTGTGCGTGTTTTGCCTCCCTTTCCCTTATAGGTTGTTTTAATCGCCGTTAACTTTGGAAGGCTTTCAAGACTCCCGGTAACATCTTATCCCTTTTTCCTCTTTGTTCCTTGTGGAGTTTGGAGGAGATGTGTGTTGTGGTGTGCTCGGGTGGAGCTTTGTATAGTTTGTGGTTGTTTTGGTGGCTTGTTTGGATGATCGGGGAGGTATTTATGTTGTGTATGTATTCATTTTGTGTTGTTTTTTGTTTCGTTGCTTTTACTTCTTTTTCTTTCGTTCTTCGTTGTGTCTTTGTTTTGTGTTGTGTTGTGTGTAAACATTTTGCGAAAACCCGGTTTAGAGGCTAGTTTGTGAGAGTTTACTTTCCCTTCCTAGTTGTGTAAATCGAGTCTTGGACTTTAATCTAGTAGAATGACCCTAAATCAATGAGTTCGTTGGTCCTTTACCTTGAGTCCACTTAGCTTACTAGGGATTTACTACGGGATTTGCATTTTGACCATTATGACCACCCACGGTGTGAAAAGGCCTTGGTTACCGAGTCTCATCCCCTAGGTGACCGTGTTTAGGATCGTTTGATTAGTCCAAGTTCTCCCCTTTTTGTGAGTATGAAGGGAAGACGTCGTCCCAACATCCCCATTCACCTACCTCCCACACATATCCACACAATAATTTGCAACTTGTTGAATTCTCTCTTTCTTAATTATCAAGAAGCGCCAAAAAGCCAAATCAAGCCAAAAAGGGCTAAGAAAAGAAAAAAAAAGAAGGAAAATGAAAGAAAGAAAAGAATGAAGAAAAAGAAAAGGCACAAAAGCCAAAAAGAAAATAGAAAAGAAGAAAAAGAATGGCATGGCAAAACAAAGAGAAAAATGCAAAAGAAGAAAGAAAATGCCAAAAGAAAACCCGTCTCACAAAAAGAAATCCTCACGAAAATAAGCCTTTTTCCGACTTTTTCCGTGAAGAGCCTACCAAAGGACCGAGTCCCGAGGAAGGATGATAGCGGCATTAGTCGGTCTTCCCTCATTTTGCATGTTTTCCACCTTTTTACTTGGACTAGTTAGGCGGTCTTGGACACGGGACGACCCTCTTGGCTCACGCTAAAGGGGGCGGGGTCTCACTTACCTACAGTGTCGACTAACACCGTGGTTCCTCACTTTTCCACTCCGCCGATCGTCCCGTAGTACGTTTTTAGAAAGTTAGAAGGACCTAGGTAAGTTACCAACGTTTTTATTGCTTTATCGTCATAATATTAGGGTTTAGTTCACCTTGGTTTGTATTGCTAGCTTGAGAACGTTGTCACTTACCTCGAGTCCTAAACCGGTGTTTTATTCACCGCTTTTTGAGGGAAGCGGTATTTGTTTTTCTTTTGGGTGCAACCGATTATGTGTTTGTTTGTGTGTTTGTTTGTTTGTGTGTTTTGTGTCCGGTTGCATCCACAGTTTTGTCGCAAGACCCGATTTGCCTTGCGGAGTGCACTTTTCCTCTAATTGCACTCGTGTGAGTTGAAGGGGCGTAGGGTGCGCTAATACCCACTCGGATAGTTTAGTAGATAGTATGTGCTTACTCGAGGGCGAGTAAGGGTTAAGTGTGGGGGAGTTGATAAGTGTAGTTTGTAGTGCTTATTTGTTGTGTTTTGGTCCCATTTTCCTGGTGGAATCGCTCCTTGAGAGCGATTTATGGGTTTCTTATACTTCCTTTAGTTCGTTTCAGGTTCCCGAGACCGATTTGGAAGAGTTTGAGCGATTCCGACTCGATACATACACATTTTGGAGCCAACGGAGTAAAGGAACGATGACTCGATGCCTTGGAATCGACCCCGAGACCTTGGGACCCAATCCCGAGCCTCCAAAACCCGATCCCGAGTTCCGAGCCTCCGAGACCCGATCCCGAGTCCCGAGCCTCCGAGACACGATCCTGAGTCCCGAGAATCGATGAGAAACCCATGAGAAGCAAGGAGGGACCGAAAGAAGCTTAAAGGTGGCCTACAAGGCTCAACCGGAACCGGTTGAGGTGCACAAAAGAGAGGTGTTCTGTGAAGGGTCCATCCGGAACGGGACCAACTCATCCCGAACGGGATGAGCCCTTTTCTGGCCGCACTCCTTTCTTTCTTCTCCTTTCCACTTGTAACCCTATATATACTCTTCCCTTGTTTTGTTAAGCTTATGCCTTGGATTAGAGACTAAACCCTAGATTATTTTAGGATAGATTAGCATAGATTAGTGTAGATTAATCTTTAGATTATCGTTAATCTTAGATTAGTGCTTGTAATTTGGGAATTCTTCAAGATCTCCACCAAGCTTGACAACCTTGGATGTTTGTTTTGGGTTTTTCTCATTTATGCATGTTTTCTTCTTCCTTTCATCTTGCTAGTAGGTATAATCTTCTTTTCCTTTCTCTTAATCCTTATTTTATCATTCAAGTTTGTATCTTTGTTGATGTTATTGATTGTTGTTCATTGTTCCACTAGTTTTACTTTGTTTGTTTTGATTGTTGTTTTGATTCCTCTTGTTAGTGTTAATTCTAGATTAGATATGTTAGAGTAGTGTCCTTGCTAGGGTTAGTAAGGTGATTAGGGTGTCAATTGGATGATTAAGGGATTGTTGGAGATGTTGGTGGAAGATTTGGGTTTCCTCTTGTATGATGCACATCACATGTTTGTTGAAATGCTTGATTGACTAAGTATGTACGAATGCTTGTTTTTCTTGCTTTTCTTGTGTGGGTGATAGTTGTTTGTGGGTTCGGTCCCCTCATTAAGTTGTGAGAGCCCGGTGAGGACGACCCCTAGGTCAGTCTAAGTTGCGAGAGCCCGGATTCGACCTAGGCCCATAGCGTGCTAGTAATCCCCGATTGTGTTGTGTGTCGCCGAGTTGGGTTTTAGGTGGAACCTCTAGGTGAGTCTAAGTTGCGAGAGCCCGGGCATTACCTAGATTACCCTACTACCTCCTTCACCTCTAGTTCTCCCTTGACCATTCCGTTACCCCTTTGACCCCGACCTAATCCTAGCCCGTTTCCTTTGATAGTTCTCTCTCTTTAGACCTAGATTAGCCTTAGTCTCCCCCTCCTTAGAATAGCTTGTCTCGAACATAGTCCTAGACCCGAGCATACCTTAGTCCGACCTCCCGTCCCTGTGGATTCGACCCGACTTACCCTAGCTACCCACTAGGTATAGCCGGTTTTGTTTGACGGTTGGGATTCACGACAAATCCCACCCATCAAATTGGCGCCGTTGCCGGGGACGGCGTAGTTTAGACTTTTGTGTGCTTAGTTTTGGACTTTGTTCTTGATTTTTGTGTGCTTAGTTTCTCCTTGTGTATCTTCGTTTCTCTTCTTGTGTTACTCTCTCTTCCTAGTGCCTCAAAAGCACTAGGATACTAACGTTTTCTCAAGTGCTTCTATCTCATCCTAGGTACCAAAGCGACGTTATGGACATGGCTTGTCCAAGCTACCATCAATCGTCACGAGACACCTATGGGGCGAATTACCACAATCCACAACTTTACCAACCATATCAACCTCATCAACAATCTTATGAACCCTCTTCTTATGGTTACCAAGAAAGTTGTCAAGGATCATTCCAACATCCTAACAACTACCAAACACCCTCACATAACCCACAACCGCAAAATCCCAACTTTGAGACTTGTCAAATGATGGTTCAATTGCTTAAGAGCCAACAAGAGTCGATGACTCTATTGCAAAAGAATCAACAAGCGATGGTGGCTCAAATAATAGGGGTTAGGGAGGAGTTCAAGGCCCAAATAGAGGTGCAAGATGCTCGCATCAATGCACTCATGGCTCATATCACGATGTCGGCCACTCGAGCTCCACATCATGTTGAGGAAGGTTCATTTGGGCAAGAAGGTCGGGTGCCTCCACAAGTAAGTCAACCCGATTGTGAAGCTACAAATGAAGAAGAGGGGGTCGATCAAGAGACCATTGTTGAGTGTTGCTTGGGCGGTGAAGATAGGGGAAGAATAGAGGAAGTTGAGGCTTCAAGGGCCCACAATGAGGAGGGAGTTGAGCATGATTATCAAGATAGCTCTTGGGGAGCCAATGTATTGGCTATAAAGTTGGATTTGTTTGATTTTCTTCGTGATGAACCGGGTGTTGACAATCCAAACCCAAGTGAAGAGATGACCCCTCATGACCATTTTGACAAGGTGAGTGAAAAGGAGCGCAATACTTGGGAAAAAGAAGTAGTTGCCTTGGAACTTGCTTTGTATGGGAATTTGGAGGATCCTAAAGCCTCCAATGAAGAAAACTTGATGCTTTCTCCTCCTCTACCGCACTCGTTGCCTTGTCCCTTGTCTTGTGAGACGGTTGGTGAAGAGGATCCTTGTCGGGCGGTGGAAAAGAGTTCCACTCTCGACCCCGTAGAAGAAGCGACCCCCTTAGGGTGTGGTCTCCCGCATCATAATGCCGAGCACGACTCTAGACCACTATACCTACCGGATGGTCATATGAGTCGTCGCTATCATGGTTCCGAAGACCCGGAAGATCACGAGAACCCCGAGCATAATGAAGACGATCGCTTCTTCCCTCCGACTTGGAAACTTTTGGGAGTGGCTAGGCTCGGCCATGTGAGCTTAATTGAAGATGTTGCTAGAGCATTTGACTTACTCCTCCGAGCTCTTGATGGCTATGGAGGCGTTGTTGGTAAGAGTATTTAGTGTAAATATCTCTTTTTCTTTTCTTTTGTGCTTGTATTTGTGTTTATGTTTGTATAGTTTGGTTTCTAGGGTTGTTAGTTTTTGTGAAATTCTTGTTTATTTGGATTGTTGATGAGCGATGTGAGGGAGAGAATTTGATATTGTATTTGAGTTCATTGTCATAGGTGTGAAGGAAAGGTGATTCCTAGAGGAGAGTAGATAATGATAGAGCTTGGACCGTGAGTATGGAAGCCGGTTTTTGAAGCTTCGGTGAAGTTTTTGGGGTTTTGGAGGTCAAGAAGACCCATCCCGGGCGGGAAGGGAGCTTCCCGACCGGGAAGGATATGCCATCCCGACCGGGAAGGAGCCGTCCCGATCGGGATGGTGGTGCCATATTTCGAGATTTCTGGAGTGGCTTCCCGACCGGGAAGGAGGCTTCCCGATCGGGAAGGGTTTATCATCCCGATCGGGACCATCCATCCCGACCAGGATGGTCTCTTTTCTCCTCTTTTGGCCTCTTCTTTGACATTTGAGCCCACCCAACCATTGTACACCCCCACCCAACCTCCCTACCCATCCTTGCTCATGTCATATGACCATTACACTTCATTTACGTACCCTCACCTCATTTCTCTTCCCTTTACACCGAGTTTCACATCGAATCCCACTCCCCTCACACCATTACTACCTCTACCATGCGTTTTATCGAGAATGAAGCGGAATAGCAATGATGAAGACAAGCAAGTGCCTTTATTGATCTATGAGACGATGGTGAGAGTGAGTTGCTAACCTATGGTACGGCAACTATCCTTTCTTTTCCGTCTTTTATTGCTTGTTTTCCTTTGTTTACTCCCCTTCCCCTTGTACACTTTTGTGTCATGGTGTCATGGTGGCCCTCGGGGCCTTGGTATATTTTGCTCCCGACTCTCGATGATGTGACTACATCGAGAGTCATTTCAAAAATCCAAATTTTACAAGTTTTTCATTTTCTTTTTTTTGAGGATTTAGTTGGATTTAGGCGGAATCCGGGCTAGGTGACTTGATTACACCTAGCCCTCCCCTCCCATTTCCTTTTATTTCCTTCTTTTTATTTCTTCCCCCATCCATATCTTTTTCTCGTCTCGGCCCATGGTGACTTGACTACACCCCGGCCGGACACCTTCTACCTTTTCTTCATCTTTATTTTTGATTTTTAGATTTATTTTCGTAGTTTCTTTTTCTTTCTTTTGTCTCTCCGCACCCTACGATCAAGCATGAGGACATGGCTCGATTTAAGTGTGGGGGAGCGATATTCTAGCATAGTTTAGTTTATTTTCGTAGTTTTTCCGAAAAAAAATCTTAAAAACCCTAAAAATTTGAAAATTTTCACAAAAATCAAAAAGATTTTTCTTTTGTGTTTTTTTTTGTGTCATTGTGTCGTATATTTGTTTTGTGTGCGTGTTTTGCCTCCCTTTCCCTTATAGGTTGTTTTAATCGCCGTTAACTTTGGAAGGCTTTCAAGACTCCCGGTAACATCTTATCCCTTTTTCCTCTTTGTTCCTTGTGGAGTTTGGAGGAGATGTGTGTTGTGGTGTGCTCGGGTGGAGCTTTGTATAGTTTGTGGTTGTTTTGGTGGCTTGTTTGGATGATCGGGGAGGTATTTATGTTGTGTATGTATTCATTTTGTGTTGTTTTTTGTTTCGTTGCTTTTACTTCTTTTTCTTTCGTTCTTCGTTGTGTCTTTGTTTTGTGTTGTGTTGTGTGTAAACATTTTGCGAAAACCCGGTTTAGAGGCTAGTTTGTGAGAGTTTACTTTCCCTTCCTAGTTGTGTAAATCGAGTCTTGGACTTTAATCTAGTAGAATGACCCTAAATCAATGAGTTCGTTGGTCCTTTACCTTGAGTCCACTTAGCTTACTAGGGATTTACTACGGGATTTGCATTTTGACCATTATGACCACCCACGGTGTGAAAAGGCCTTGGTTACCGAGTCTCATCCCCTAGGTGACCGTGTTTAGGATCGTTTGATTAGTCCAAGTTCTCCCCTTTTTGTGAGTATGAAGGGAAGACGTCGTCCCAACATCCCCATTCACCTACCTCCCACACATATCCACACAATAATTTGCAACTTGTTGAATTCTCTCTTTCTTAATTATCAAGAAGCGCCAAAAAGCCAAATCAAGCCAAAAAGGGCTAAGAAAAGAAAAAAAAAGAAGGAAAATGAAAGAAAGAAAAGAATGAAGAAAAAGAAAAGGCACAAAAGCCAAAAAGAAAATAGAAAAGAAGAAAAAGAATGGCATGGCAAAACAAAGAGAAAAATGCAAAAGAAGAAAGAAAATGCCAAAAGAAAACCCGTCTCACAAAAAGAAATCCTCACGAAAATAAGCCTTTTTCCGACTTTTTCCGTGAAGAGCCTACCAAAGGACCGAGTCCCGAGGAAGGATGATAGCGGCATTAGTCGGTCTTCCCTCATTTTGCATGTTTTCCACCTTTTTACTTGGACTAGTTAGGCGGTCTTGGACACGGGACGACCCTCTTGGCTCACGCTAAAGGGGGCGGGGTCTCACTTACCTACAGTGTCGACTAACACCGTGGTTCCTCACTTTTCCACTCCGCCGATCGTCCCGTAGTACGTTTTTAGAAAGTTAGAAGGACCTAGGTAAGTTACCAACGTTTTTATTGCTTTATCGTCATACTATTAGGGTTTAGTTCACCTTGGTTTGTATTGCTAGCTTGAGAACGTTGTCACTTACCTCGAGTCCTAAACCGGTGTTTTATTCACCGCTTTTTGAGGGAAGCGGTATTTGTTTTTCTTTTGGGTGCAACCGATTATGTGTTTGTTTGTGTGTTTGTTTGTTTGTGTGTTTTGTGTCCGGTTGCATCCACAGTTTTGTCGCAAGACCCGATTTGCCTTGCGGAGTGCACTTTTCCTCTAATTGCACTCGTGTGAGTTGAAGGGGCGTAGGGTGCGCTAATACCCACTCGGATAGTTTAGTAGATAGTATGTGCTTACTCGAGGGCGAGTAAGGGTTAAGTGTGGGGGAGTTGATAAGTGTAGTTTGTAGTGCTTATTTGTTGTGTTTTGGTCCCATTTTCCTGGTGGAATCGCTCCTTGAGAGCGATTTATGGGTTTCTTATACTTCCTTTAGTTCGTTTCAGGTTCCCGAGACCGATTTGGAAGAGTTTGAGCGATTCCGACTCGATACATACACATTTTGGAGCCAACGGAGTAAAGGAACGATGACTCGATGCCTTGGAATCGACCCCGAGACCTTGGGACCCAATCCCGAGCCTCCAAAACCCGATCCCGAGTTCCGAGCCTCCGAGACCCGATCCCGAGTCCCGAGCCTCCGAGACACGATCCTGAGTCCCGAGAATCGATGAGAAACCCATGAGAAGCAAGGAGGGACCGAAAGAAGCTTAAAGGTGGCCTACAAGGCTCAACCGGAACCGGTTGAGGTGCACAAAAGAGAGGTGTTCTGTGAAGGGTCCATCCGGAACGGGACCAACTCATCCCGAACGGGATGAGCCCTTTTCTGGCCGCACTCCTTTCTTTCTTCTCCTTTCCACTTGTAACCCTATATATACTCTTCCCTTGTTTTGTTAAGCTTATGCCTTGGATTAGAGACTAAACCCTAGATTATTTTAGGATAGATTAGCATAGATTAGTGTAGATTAATCTTTAGATTATCGTTAATCTTAGATTAGTGCTTGTAATTTGGGAATTCTTCAAGATCTCCACCAAGCTTGACAACCTTGGATGTTTGTTTTGGGTTTTTCTCATTTATGCATGTTTTCTTCTTCCTTTCATCTTGCTAGTAGGTATAATCTTCTTTTCCTTTCTCTTAATCCTTATTTTATCATTCAAGTTTGTATCTTTGTTGATGTTATTGATTGTTGTTCATTGTTCCACTAGTTTTACTTTGTTTGTTTTGATTGTTGTTTTGATTCCTCTTGTTAGTGTTAATTCTAGATTAGATATGTTAGAGTAGTGTCCTTGCTAGGGTTAGTAAGGTGATTAGGGTGTCAATTGGATGATTAAGGGATTGTTGGAGATGTTGGTGGAAGATTTGGGTTTCCTCTTGTATGATGCACATCACATGTTTGTTGAAATGCTTGATTGACTAAGTATGTACGAATGCTTGTTTTTCTTGCTTTTCTTGTGTGGGTGATAGTTGTTTGTGGGTTCGGTCCCCTCATTAAGTTGTGAGAGCCCGGTGAGGACGACCCCTAGGTCAGTCTAAGTTGCGAGAGCCCGGATTCGACCTAGGCCCATAGCGTGCTAGTAATCCCCGATTGTGTTGTGTGTCGCCGAGTTGGGTTTTAGGTGGAACCTCTAGGTGAGTCTAAGTTGCGAGAGCCCGGGCATTACCTAGATTACCCTACTACCTCCTTCACCTCTAGTTCTCCCTTGACCATTCCGTTACCCCTTTGACCCCGACCTAATCCTAGCCCGTTTCCTTTGATAGTTCTCTCTCTTTAGACCTAGATTAGCCTTAGTCTCCCCCTCCTTAGAATAGCTTGTCTCGAACATAGTCCTAGACCCGAGCATACCTTAGTCCGACCTCCCGTCCCTGTGGATTCGACCCGACTTACCCTAGCTACCCACTAGGTATAGCCGGTTTTGTTTGACGGTTGGGATTCACGACAAATCCCACCCATCAAATTGGCGCCGTTGCCGGGGACGGCGTAGTTTAGACTTTTGTGTGCTTAGTTTTGGACTTTGTTCTTGATTTTTGTGTGCTTAGTTTCTCCTTGTGTATCTTCGTTTCTCTTCTTGTGTTACTCTCTCTTCCTAGTGCCTCAAAAGCACTAGGATACTAACGTTTTCTCAAGTGCTTCTATCTCATCCTAGGTACCAAAGCGACGTTATGGACATGGCTTGTCCAAGCTACCATCAATCGTCACGAGACACCTATGGGGCGAATTACCACAATCCACAACTTTACCAACCATATCAACCTCATCAACAATCTTATGAACCCTCTTCTTATGGTTACCAAGAAAGTTGTCAAGGATCATTCCAACATCCTAACAACTACCAAACACCCTCACATAACCCACAACCGCAAAATCCCAACTTTGAGACTTGTCAAATGATGGTTCAATTGCTTAAGAGCCAACAAGAGTCGATGACTCTATTGCAAAAGAATCAACAAGCGATGGTGGCTCAAATAATAGGGGTTAGGGAGGAGTTCAAGGCCCAAATAGAGGTGCAAGATGCTCGCATCAATGCACTCATGGCTCATATCACGATGTCGGCCACTCGAGCTCCACATCATGTTGAGGAAGGTTCATTTGGGCAAGAAGGTCGGGTGCCTCCACAAGTAAGTCAACCCGATTGTGAAGCTACAAATGAAGAAGAGGGGGTCGATCAAGAGACCATTGTTGAGTGTTGCTTGGGCGGTGAAGATAGGGGAAGAATAGAGGAAGTTGAGGCTTCAAGGGCCCACAATGAGGAGGGAGTTGAGCATGATTATCAAGATAGCTCTTGGGGAGCCAATGTATTGGCTATAAAGTTGGATTTGTTTGATTTTCTTCGTGATGAACCGGGTGTTGACAATCCAAACCCAAGTGAAGAGATGACCCCTCATGACCATTTTGACAAGGTGAGTGAAAAGGAGCGCAATACTTGGGAAAAAGAAGTAGTTGCCTTGGAACTTGCTTTGTATGGGAATTTGGAGGATCCTAAAGCCTCCAATGAAGAAAACTTGATGCTTTCTCCTCCTCTACCGCACTCGTTGCCTTGTCCCTTGTCTTGTGAGACGGTTGGTGAAGAGGATCCTTGTCGGGCGGTGGAAAAGAGTTCCACTCTCGACCCCGTAGAAGAAGCGACCCCCTTAGGGTGTGGTCTCCCGCATCATAATGCCGAGCACGACTCTAGACCACTATACCTACCGGATGGTCATATGAGTCGTCGCTATCATGGTTCCGAAGACCCGGAAGATCACGAGAACCCCGAGCATAATGAAGACGATCGCTTCTTCCCTCCGACTTGGAAACTTTTGGGAGTGGCTAGGCTCGGCCATGTGAGCTTAATTGAAGATGTTGCTAGAGCATTTGACTTACTCCTCCGAGCTCTTGATGGCTATGGAGGCGTTGTTGGTAAGAGTATTTAGTGTAAATATCTCTTTTTCTTTTCTTTTGTGCTTGTATTTGTGTTTATGTTTGTATAGTTTGGTTTCTAGGGTTGTTAGTTTTTGTGAAATTCTTGTTTATTTGGATTGTTGATGAGCGATGTGAGGGAGAGAATTTGATATTGTATTTGAGTTCATTGTCATAGGTGTGAAGGAAAGGTGATTCCTAGAGGAGAGTAGATAATGATAGAGCTTGGACCGTGAGTATGGAAGCCGGTTTTTGAAGCTTCGGTGAAGTTTTTGGGGTTTTGGAGGTCAAGAAGACCCATCCCGGGCGGGAAGGGAGCTTCCCGACCGGGAAGGATATGCCATCCCGACCGGGAAGGAGCCGTCCCGATCGGGATGGTGGTGCCATATTTCGAGATTTCTGGAGTGGCTTCCCGACCGGGAAGGAGGCTTCCCGATCGGGAAGGGTTTATCATCCCGATCGGGACCATCCATCCCGACCAGGATGGTCTCTTTTCTCCTCTTTTGGCCTCTTCTTTGACATTTGAGCCCACCCAACCATTGTACACCCCCACCCAACCTCCCTACCCATCCTTGCTCATGTCATATGACCATTACACTTCATTTACGTACCCTCACCTCATTTCTCTTCCCTTTACACCGAGTTTCACATCGAATCCCACTCCCCTCACACCATTACTACCTCTACCATGCGTTTTATCGAGAATGAAGCGGAATAGCAATGATGAAGACAAGCAAGTGCCTTTATTGATCTATGAGACGATGGTGAGAGTGAGTTGCTAACCTATGGTACGGCAACTATCCTTTCTTTTCCGTCTTTTATTGCTTGTTTTCCTTTGTTTACTCCCCTTCCCCTTGTACACTTTTGTGTCATGGTGTCATGGTGGCCCTCGGGGCCTTGGTATATTTTGCTCCCGACTCTCGATGATGTGACTACATCGAGAGTCATTTCAAAAATCCAAATTTTACAAGTTTTTCATTTTCTTTTTTTTGAGGATTTAGTTGGATTTAGGCGGAATCCGGGCTAGGTGACTTGATTACACCTAGCCCTCCCCTCCCATTTCCTTTTATTTCCTTCTTTTTATTTCTTCCCCCATCCATATCTTTTTCTCGTCTCGGCCCATGGTGACTTGACTACACCCCGGCCGGACACCTTCTACCTTTTCTTCATCTTTATTTTTGATTTTTAGATTTATTTTCGTAGTTTCTTTTTCTTTCTTTTGTCTATCCGCACCCTACGATCAAGCATGAGGACATGGCTCGATTTAAGTGTGGGGGAGCGATATTCTAGCATAGTTTAGTATATTTTCGTAGTTTTTCC
The DNA here is from genome assembly GCA_958450325.1 of Agrostemma githago. Classification (NCBI taxonomy): domain Eukaryota; kingdom Viridiplantae; phylum Streptophyta; class Magnoliopsida; order Caryophyllales; family Caryophyllaceae; genus Agrostemma; species Agrostemma githago. The sequence goes on from OY288245.1 coordinate 43,093,264, forward strand.
GAAAAAAAATCTTAAAAACCCTACAAATTTGAAAATTTTCACAAAAATCAAAAAGATTTTTCTTTTGTGTTTTTTTTTTTGTGTCATTGTGTCGTATATTTGTTTTGTGTGCGTGTTTTGCCTCCCTTTCCCTTATAGGTTGTTTTAATCGCCGTTAACTTTGGAAGGCTTTCAAGACTCCCGGTAACATCTTATCCCTTTTTCCTCTTTGTTCCTTGTGGAGTTTGGAGGAGATGTGTGTTGTGGTGTGCTCGGGTGGAGCTGTGTATAGTTTGTGGTTGTTTTGGTGGCTTGTTTGGATGATCGGGGAGGTATTTATGTTGTGTATGTATTCATTTTGTGTTGTTTTTTGTTTCGTTGCTTTTACTTCTTTTTCTTTCGTTCTTCGTTGTGTCTTTGTTTTGTGTTGTGTTGTGTGTAAACATTTTGCGAAAACCCGGTTTAGAGGCTAGTTTGTGAGAGTTTACTTTCCCTTCCTAGTTGTGTAAATCGAGTCTTGGACTTTAATCTAGTAGAATGACCCTAAATCAATGAGTTCGTTGGTCCTTTACCTTGAGTCCACTTAGCTTACTAGGGATTTACTACGGGATTTGCATTTTGACCATTATGACCACCCACGGTGTGAAAAGGCCTTGGTTACCGAGTCTCATCCCCTAGGTGACCGTGTTTAGGATCGTTTGATTAGTCCAAGTTCTCCCCTTTTTGTGAGTATGAAGGGAAGACGTCGTCCCAACATCCCCATTCACCTACCTCCCACACATATCCACACAATAATTTGCAACTTGTTGAATTCTCTCTTTCTTAATTATCAAGAAGCGCCAAAAAGCCAAATCAAGCCAAAAAGGGCTAAGAAAAGAAAAAAAAAGAAGGAAAATGAAAGAAAGAAAAGAATGAAGAAAAAGAAAAGGCACAAAAGCCAAAAAGAAAATAGAAAAGAAGAAAAAGAATGGCATGGCAAAACAAAGAGAAAAATGCAAAAGAAGAAAGAAAATGCCAAAAGAAAACCCGTCTCACAAAAAGAAATCCTCACGAAAATAAGCCTTTTTCCGACTTTTTCCGTGAAGAGCCTACCAAAGGACCGAGTCCCGAGGAAGGATGATAGCGGCATTAGTCGGTCTTCCCTCATTTTGCATGTTTTCCACCTTTTTACTTGGACTAGTTAGGCGGTCTTGGACACGGGACGACCCTCTTGGCTCACGCTAAAGGGGGCGGGGTCTCACTTACCTACAGTGTCGACTAACACCGTGGTTCCTCACTTTTCCACTCCGCCGATCGTCCCGTAGTATGTTTTTAGAAAGTTAGAAGGACCTAGGTAAGTTACCAACGTTTTTATTGCTTTATCGTCATACTATTAGGGTTTAGTTCACCTTGGTTTGTATTGCTAGCTTGAGAACGTTGTCACTTACCTCGAGTCCTAAACCGGTGTTTTATTCACCGCTTTTTGAGGGAAGCGGTATTTGTTTTTCTTTTGGGTGCAACCGATTATGTGTTTGTTTGTGTGTTTGTTTGTTTGTGTGTTTTGTGTCCGGTTGCATCCACAGTTTTGTCGCAAGACCCGATTTGCCTTGCGGAGTGCACTTTTCCTCTAATTGCACTCGTGTGAGTTGAAGGGGCGTAGGGTGCGCTAATACCCACTCGGATAGTTTAGTAGATAGTATGTGCTTACTCGAGGGCGAGTAAGGGTTAAGTGTGGGGGAGTTGATAAGTGTAGTTTGTAGTGCTTATTTGTTGTGTTTTGGTCCCATTTTCCTGGTGGAATCGCTCCTTGAGAGCGATTTATGGGTTTCTTATACTTCCTTTAGTTCGTTTCAGGTTCCCGAGACCGATTTGGAAGAGTTTGAGCGATTCCGACTCGATACATACACATTTTGGAGCCAACGGAGTAAAGGAACGATGACTCGATGCCTTGGAATCGACCCCGAGACCTTGGGACCCAATCCCGAGCCTCCAAAACCCGATCCCGAGTTCCGAGCCTCCGAGACCCGATCCCGAGTCCCGAGCCTCCGAGACACGATCCTGAGTTCCGAGAATCGATGAGAAACCCATGAGAAATAAGGAGGGACCGAAAGAAGCTTAAAGGTGGCCTACAAGGCTCAACCGGAACCGGTTGAGGTGCACAAAAGAGAGGTGTTCTGTGAAGGGTCCATCCGGAACGGGACCAACTCATCCCGAACGGGATGAGCCCTTTTCTGGCCGCACTCCTTTCTTTCTTCTCCTTTCCACTTGTAACCCTATATATACTCTTCCCTTGTTTTGTTAAGCTTATGCCTTGGATTAGAGACTAAACCCTAGATTATTTTAGGATAGATTAGCATAGATTAGTGTAGATTAATCTTTAGATTATCGTTAATCTTAGATTAGTGCTTGTAATTTGGGAATTCTTCAAGATCTCCACCAAGCTTGACAACCTTGGATGTTTGTTTTGGGTTTTTCTCATTTATGCATGTTTTCTTCTTCCTTTCATCTTGCTAGTAGGTATAATCTTCTTTTCCTTTCTCTTAATCCTTATTTTATCATTCAAGTTTGTATCTTTGTTGATGTTATTGATTGTTGTTCATTGTTCCACTAGTTTTACTTTGTTTGTTTTGATTGTTGTTTTGATTCCTCTTGTTAGTGTTAATTCTAGATTAGATATGTTAGAGTAGTGTCCTTGCTAGGGTTAGTAAGGTGATTAGGGTGTCAATTGGATGATTAAGGGATTGTTGGAGATGTTGGTGGAAGATTTGGGTTTCCTCTTGTATGATGCACATCACATGTTTGTTGAAATGCTTGATTGACTAAGTATGTACGAATGCTTGTTTTTCTTGCTTTTCTTGTGTGGGTGATAGTTATTTGTGGGTTCGGTCCCCTCATTAAGTTGTGAGAGCCCGGTGAGGACGACCCCTAGGTCAGTCTAAGTTGCGAGAGCCCGGATTCGACCTAGGCCCATAGCGTGCTAGTAATCCCCGATTGTGTTGTGTATCGCCGAGTTGGGTTTTAGGTGGAACCTCTAGGTGAGTCTAAGTTGCGAGAGCCCGGGCATTATCTAGATTACCCTACTACCTCCTTCACCTCTAGTTCTCCCTTGACCATTCCGTTACCCCTTTGACCCCGACCTAATCCTAGCCCGTTTCCTTTGATAGTTCTCTCTCTTTAGACCTAGATTAGCCTTAGTCTCCCCCTCCTTAGAATAGCTTGTCTCGAACATAGTCCTAGACCCGAGCATACCTTAGTCCGACCTCCCGTCCCTGTGGATTCGACCCAACTTACCCTAGCTACCCACTAGGTATAGCCGGTTTTGTTTGACGGTTGGGATTCACGACAAAGCCCACCCATCAGCCATGTGAATGGAACGTTGACAACAGGGAAACCCGCGATAGCCGAACCCCCCGCGATACCTTTTTTGACCATGTATTTTCCCTTTTCCACGGCCTTGATAAAAAAAATAAAAATAAGACGGAGGGTAAAATGATGACCGATTATATAAAACATAAATACACTTACTGCGATTTTTGCCATCCCGACATATGGCAGGCTTTCGAATTCCTAATCTTCGTAACTCCTGTTGTCGAGGTAATCAATCTGATTTGACAGAAAGTTGATACATGCACAGTTGTAGTGGTCGTTGTCGTCGGAAAGCACCGGGACGAAGACCTGTTATTTGGTAACAAAGTGATTGACGATTATTGTTAAAGAGCTGTAGTAAAGGGTCACCCGTGTGAGTGTTTCATATAGACGTACCAAGTCAGAGTCTAGGTGTACGATGTCTTTATTCACATCGGTCCAAATGTCCCAGAAGTTGAACAAGTCATCGCCAATGTCGACTTTTGCACCGCTCTTTACGCCCTTCCACAGCTTCATTACTGTCTTCTGCAGGACACATGTTGAAGTAAAAATTCATGATCGTGGAAATAAGACAGAGTAACACTGTTACTAATTAAAGTAACAGTATGAAAGCCTTACAGTAACGCCTGTTATTGTGTTAGAGTAACAGTAGTAATGTCTAGGAGTAACACTAGGTATGGATATCATCATTAGTGACATACTTATTAAAGTAACAGTATACACACCATACAGTAACACCAGTCGGTGTATTAAAATAACATTGATAGTAATGAACATGTGGAAGGGCATGGAGAGTGGTACAGAACAGGAAATTCATTATGAATGTTCAGTCCTAATATGAAAAGATTACATTTGTTATGAAAATGATCATTCCAGATATGTTAGTGGCACTAGTTGTTGATTGTGCTGGTATGATAAATATAATAGAGACAAGCTTACGATGTGGCTAACGCCAAAGAAGCAGCGTGATGTAGGACGTGGCGCAGTCTGACTCGCGTCAAGACTGTTAAGGAGTATACACCAGCTATCGATAACAGCGTTAGACAGCTCCTGTCCCGGTTGGAGTGTCGACAGCTCATCACGAGGGACGTTGAAGAAGTCGTCAACTCTCACAAGCATCTCACTAACATATTTTGAATGAATTATAAGACAATTGATAAAAAATAACATAGATAAATAGAATCAGGTAAAGAACATTAAGCACTATTGAAAACTTACTCCGCACTGTACTTGTCATTGTTATAAAAGACGTAATCCATTACGTCTTTCCGAACACTGAAAACCGACCTGAACAACCTACTGTTTCTGACCAGAAAATCCGATACTATCAGCTGGTTTGGTTCAGGGGTTCCACAGTCATAAGAGCATCCAAGCTTCTCATCGACAACTTGCATGCAATCCAAAAATTTTTCAGAGTGGAGAAAGTAAGGATGGAAGACCTTCCGTCCATCAACTTCCACACACAAATTCTCAATAACATTCGCTTCATCAATTCGGTGATCCCTGTCCTCCGAACCACCGTTAACAGCCTCAACCATCTCCGCCGTTGTGTACAGTTCGAAGTCAGGACAGCCTCGATTCTCATTCCCAGTCACAACATCATCATCCCCCGTCACATTTGTACGCATGCTCGCACCTGCTGGTTGTGTGGGTTGGCCTGTGAATGCAGGGCCTTGGGTGGCTGCGTTCTTCGCACGTGCGTACGCCTCGCACACTTCATCGACCGTCCGGTGGAGCTCTTCTCCACTCCAGAAGGCTTGCGAGGCCTGTGACGGAACGGGATCATCGTTCAGTGGTCTGCCGGATGTTATTCTCCTAAGTTTGGAAGCGGTTGAGATCCACCAATCATGGAATGCAACTGCATTCCTTGCCATCATGAGGTACAATTCATGTACCTCTTGCATCAAGAGTAAACAAAAAGTGTTACTTTGGAGGTGACATTATGATTCGTATTAAAGTAACACATTTGTGTCATTAGAGTAGCATGTTATCAACATTAAAGTAACACATATCCATGCTCAGATTAACACATCTTCACGCTTAAAAAGTAACTGAATACCTTAACGTAACACATAATGCGCATTAGTGTAATAGGGAGATGATATTTAAAGTAACATAATTAGGCAACTACAGCAACAACAAATTTGTTTTCTGAGTTCCATTAGATCAGGGGAACAAATAGACACATACCACCATTCTTGCGAACAACGCGTATTCAATGAACACAGAGACATAAACACATGCAATTTATTGATGAAAATTCTTATTACTTACGTCAACCGCCTTCGCTCTTAGATCAGCGTCATCCTCGACGCCATCTGCTAGCTCAATGTTTATGGACTTCGCAGCTTTGTGCGCGGATGATGTTGGGGCATTCGTTATCCTCAGTGGCACCCCGTCATCCACCACCTCCTCGTCCACCACCTCCTCAAGTAGACAACGGGGGTATTTCACCTTTGCCTTGGTAAGACGACCAAGCCCACCACCAACAAATTCACCATATAACCTATCTAGCATCCGCTCGCGATCCCAATGCTTAATAAGCGACAGATCGTGCGGACAACGATGATTACGGTATTGGAAACGCTAAAAGTATGTGATCATCAAAAATGGCACACAACCGAGCAGGTATGTCGGTTTCCGAGTAACAGAGTCTTGACAGGCTGCAGTAAGCCCATCCAATACAATCGTGCACCAATCATAGTTCCTAATCTGCTCTACGTTCTCCACGCACCTCAGCAGACTTAGATCAACAGTGTAATTCGACGTTGGATTAAGAAAAATAGACATGCTGTACAGAACAAACAATCTACAAAATTCGTTCCCCCCCTCCGTGAACGTCCTTCTGTAGTTCTTCCAACAACAGAGACAGAGAGATCGTGTCGCTTGAGGTAGGAATATGGAACCGATCCCTCCATGCTTGTTTCAGACTGACGACATCCTCCGCCAGTGCTTCCTTCGATCGACCCATTAGGAGCAGGTCAACGAGGTTCGGACCGTATGGTAGGAGGAAGCAGTCGTGGACGTCATGCTTCGTTACCAAGAATTGATAGCTTTTCCTTGGTAGTCTGAAAATCAGAGTGTCATCCGCAAAAAGCGTCATGAAGTCAATTGCATACTTACCGGCGAAACTTTTGAGTCGCATTTGTAGTAGGCCGCGAAAACCGATTCTGACGACAGCCTCCCGCTGCCTATCGTTTAATTTGGACATTAACTCAACGAGGTTCTGTGGTCTACACCTGAACTAGATCTTCTTAACAACAAATTCTTGTTCCCCCCCTTCTTCCTTCTGAAAAGAGACAAGTATAAAAATAATTAGTATGTTCAACTGTTGTTAGAGCTATATGCACCAGGTAAGAGATGAACATCAACAATGCTAAGGCCTGCAACTGACCTGCTCCTTGCTTTGCCTCCTGCTTTTGCCATCTGTGGCACGAGTTTTCCTGGACTTGTCTCCTCCTTTTGCCATCTGAAAAGTACAGTAATTATGTACAACTGTTCTAAAGGCATTTTTTTTCGTAAACACATTAATGTCGATTTGTTTTCCCCAATTTCTTTGTTCGGATGAAATAATTACAATAATTCTTTCGAACGGGTAGTGTATTTAATTTGACAATGAAATTTTATGCTATAAAAGTTGGTTTTGGATATATACTTCCTATATTATTGGCGTTTTACTATATATTTTTGTTGTTGAAAGTGTATGTTTGAAATGCTATAAAACTCCAAAAATAAGACAACAAAAATAAGTGAGACGCATGCAAAAAAGCGTTGAGAGTATAAAAATTCCTGACGTCAAAAAGCGTCGTTAGTTAAAAATGTCATGACGTAGTGAAGCGACGAGAGTCTGGACAAAATAAAGCGTCGCCAATCTTGACGCACAAAAGCGTCAAAAAATCCTGACGCCCAAAAAGATGACGCTTTACTGAAGTGACGAACATAAAAATACTGACGCTTTAAAGCGTCGAGATTGACCTTAAAAAGCGTCGAAAATATCAGGTATTGGTAGTAGTATGTACACCAATTAATCAACAATGAAAGATACATCCAAATAATTATTATATACACTAAAAAACTCATCATGTACGCTATTAAACTCACTATACATATACACACGTACTTAAGAACTCAATATATATACAGTAAAATAATTGTTATATACACTCAAATGGTTACTATGTACACCAATTAATCAACATATATATACACTGAAATAATTGTCATATGTACTTAATTATATGATTATTTGATATAGTAAAATTGTTATATACGCTAAAACAGTTACTATGTACACTGAAATTGTTTTATATACACACAAATTTTTTTTTTTGGGAAAAAATTGTTTTTTTTCGAAAAAAATTTTGATATTTTTACAGAGAAAAAAAAAATCGAAAAATTGTTTTGTTTCGATTTCTTTTTTCCGAAAAAAAAAATTCGAGATTTTTTTTATGTTTGATTTTTTGTTTTAATCTTAGCCTTTAATTTGATTTTAATCAAATGATTGAGATTTGGTCTCAACGGGTGCGGCGAGTTGAGGTATCTCAAAGGATCCTATATATATATATAGAAGAAGGATGAATTGGTGGTGGATTGGGAAGTTGAGAAGTTGTGTTGTTGGCCCTTGATCTTGTGTTGATTGGATGACTTAGATTAGTTTATAAAAAGAAAAGAAAAAAAATGTGGAAAGCCTGATTGATAGGCGTAGTTGATAGCGGCAGCAACAGCAGTCGAAAAGGAGCAACAGCAGCATGCATAAGATAGGGGTCTGCAATGTGGATACTTGTTGTTTCTGTGAGTCTGAAACGGAGACAGTTAAGCATCTGTTTCAGCTTTGTTATTACAGCTGCAAGATATGAAAAGGAGTGGAGAACTGGACAGGATGCAAGCTACTTAAAGTACAGGAATTCAAAGACTGTCATCAACATTCAGCGGAAGAAAAAGTTCAAGCCATGATCGCAAATGCATTCATTCATACGGTGTGGGTGACTCGTAACAATGCTCGATTAAATAGTGCCTATAATTCCCTGAGATTATTGTGAAGACCATCCTTGATGCTGTCAAAGCGCAAGGCAAGGTTACGCTGAAATCGGTAAGAACATTAGTGAGGCAAACTGCCTAAGGAAACTGATCTAAGACGTATTTGATGCAAGAATGATTTTTGTGCTGATCTGCTCTTTTAAATTGGGCTGCGAGTTTTCTCCTTAGCAACTCCCCAAACTTTGTAAATTTTTTGTTAATGATATAATATACTCACATTTACACAAAAAAAAAGCATGCATATGATGCATTTGCTTCCTCTTTCACTATCAATCACACCAAACTTTCCTCTCTCTCTGATAAGTGTAGTTTGTAGTGCTTAATTGTTGTGTTCGGTCCATTTTCTTTGGAGCGATTCATGGGCTTCTTATGCCTCCTTCAGTTCGTTTCAGGTTCCCGAGGCCGAATTGGAAGAGTTGGAGCGATTCCGACTCAATACATGCACATTTTGGAGCCAACGAGATGAAGGAACGATGACTCGAGACCTCGGAATCGACCCCGAGACCTTGGGACCCAATCCCGAGCCTCCGAGACCCGATCCCGAGTCCCGAGAATCGGTGGGAAGCCCATGAGAGGCAAGGAAGGACCAAGGAGCATTAAAGGAAGGCATACAAGACCCTTCCCGGTCGGGATGGTGGCCTTCCCGATCGGGAAGGGATGCACATTTAGGAGCGCTACTGTGGGTCCTTCCCGATCGGTTTGAGCCCTTCCCGATCGGGAAGGAAGAACCCTTCCCGATCGGGATTATCTTTCCCGATCGGGAAGAAAGAACCCTTCCCGATCGGGATTTTCTTTCCCGATCGGGAAGGCGTTGCCTCGAGCCCAGTTCGCCCGATTGAGACCCAGTTCGGCCCTCCTCTCTTCAGCCAAGCCCGACCCGCCCCTAATCCTTTTCCTCTTACAACCTCCCTCTTACAAACCAACCCAACCCATTCCCACATCATTTCAACACAACACTACCAAACTTCATCTTCAACCTCTCTTCAAAACCCCATTTTTCAAAACCTAACCCCAAAATCACCATTAATCCTCCATTTCTCCACCAAACTTCACCAAATCACTCCCAAAACTTCACAAAATCGATTTCTATCCCATCATAAGTATCCTAAACCCATTTTCTACCTTCAAAACTCCCAAAAATTGAAAAAAATCGAGTTTTTGTGCCCATTTTTCTCAAAATCCGAAAATTGGTATTTCTTCTATTACTCGATTTGTCTTGCTAAGCTTCACTTGGGTAGCTTATTTCTTCGATATTAAGCTTGTTTGAGGTATTTTTGGGGGGTTTTAGCTCTTATTTGTGGGAAGGAAATATTTTTGTGTTTGATATACTATCATTCTAAGCCTTCATCATCCAATATGGCACCAAAGAAGAGAGGGGGATCATTGATTAGCAGAAAAAGAAAGGATGCTTCGAGTTCGAGAGCCCAGCCCGAGCCCGAGCCCATGGTCGAGGTTGAGGAGCAGGAAATTGCTCGTCTCCCGGAGTTTCCCAGTCTGATATTTGAATCGGAAGAGCAAAAGGAAAAATTTATCAAGCTCCTTGGTAAGCCCCTAGAACCCACTCGATTCATATGCAAAATTATTCTTCGAAAGTTTGGTATTTTAGAGCAATGTAGGCAATTCTTTGTTTGGGATGGGTATGGAAGTTCTCTTTGACATGCATGAGCTCACATATAGGTAACTCACTTTAGAGTTTCTAAGTAGCTTTCGTCTCGAAATTCGATCCCGACCACACCGAGTTTATTTCCGAATCAATAACGCATCCCTTATGTACACCCTCGACAACTTCGGTGAGCTCTTTGGCATTCCGGAGGTTACCGATGGTCGGGTACCCAATGACTTTAATGTAGCTGACGTATGGCGTAGTATAACGGGTGTCACACTTGTGGATCTTAGACACTTGTCTAGTCGCCTTGTCCACCACCCGGTCCTTCGTATATGGCAGCGTTTTGTAGCGGGTACTATTTTCGGGAGGTGTGAGACGGTTACATACACTCAGCAAGAGTTGACCTTAGTCGGGGGGTACTTGAACTTAAAAAGGCAACATCGGTTTACCCCCGACGTCGCACTTGCACTAGCCAAGCATTTCGAGAAGATAGCCAAGGGGGGGAAGCATTTGAGAGAAATTGTTATCGGGGGGCTTGTTACTCATCTAGCCAAGAGAGTGAGTCCGACATTTAGGGAAGACGGTTTAATCCCCGTACCGGGGGGCACAAGATTAGATGAGGACCGATTATCTAGGTATCATCGATGGATCAATTATGATAATAGGCTTAAAAAGTACCTTTGGAGCACGGGGGGTCGGACGCACTTATTCCTACCGTGCGATACACTTCCGGCCCTTGCACCTTTGCAACGATCCGCCGTGCCGGTTCAAGAACCTAATCTTTTATTGCCTTTTATCGGAAGTGATCAAGGTGCCTCCTCTTCCCATGGGCCCCGACCACGAGCTCGACCCCAACTCCCAGCTCGACCACGACCACAACAACAACAACAAGCCACACAACCCCAGCACTACTATCCCCCCCCCCCCCCGGCATTCATTGATGTCCCTCCGTATGCACCATACACTCCCTTTGTTTACCCTTCGCTCCCGGCCGACCTTTCTATGGCCGCCATGCTTAATGCTCTACATCTTGGGCAATATGAGCAAAGGAGGGATGATTAATATGCCCAATACCCCGGGTACCATCTCCTAGCTCAACAAGGGTATATAAACCCGCAAGGGAACCTCCCATCGTGGTATAGACCGGAATATTTCCAAAGCCACGGTAACCCTAGTACTAGTGGCGGTGTAATGAACGATGAGGAGTTTGAGGAGGAGGACGCTTGGGATGTCAATATGGGCGAGAGTGATGATGATGGTGAAGATGATGATGGTGGAGATGATGAAGGTGACGATGATGATAATGACGATGGTGATGGAGGTGATGATGACGGTGATTACTAGCCTCGATGATGAAGAGGCGATTGGGTGGCCTTAAGGGCCTTGATGATTGCTCCCGGTGGCTCTTGACGACGTGATTACGTCAAGAGTTACTTCAAAATCCAAAATGACAATTGGTAATTCTTCTCCTTAGTTTTTATTTCTTTTAATTTATTTAAGTTATTTTCTTTTTTTTAGGATTAATCGTTAGAAATTAGTGGAAATCGGGCGGAATCCGGGCTAGGTGACTTGATTACACCTAGCCCTCCCCTCCCATTTCCTTTTATTTCCTTCTTTTTATTTTCTTCCCCCATCCATATCTTTTTCTTGTCTCGGCCCATGGTGACTTGATTACACCCCGGTCGGACGCCTTCTACCTCTTTCTTCACCTTATTTTTGATTTTTAGCTTTATTTTCGTAGTTTCTTTTCTTTTCTTTTGTCTCTCCGCACCCTACGATCGAGCATGAGGACATGGCTCGATTTAAGTGTGGGGGAGCGATATTCTAGTATAGTTAGTTTTATTTTCTTAGTTTTCCAAAAAAACCTAAAAATTTGAAAAAATTTCACAAAAATCAAAAAGATTTTTCTTTTGTGTGTTTTCCTTTTGTGTCATTGTGTCGTCTATTTGTTTTGTTGCGCGTGTTTGCCTCCCCTTTTCCTTATAGGTCGCTTATTCACCGCTAGCTTTGGAGAGCTTTCAAGACACCCGGTAACATCTTTTCACCCTTTTTCCTCTTTGTTTCCTTGTGGAGTTTGGAGGAGTTGTGATGTTGTGTGCTCGGGCGGAGCTTTGTAAAGTCGTGGTGGATTTGGAGACTTGTTTAGATGATCGGGGTTGTGTTTTTGTTGTGCATGTGTTTGTTTTGTTTTGTGTTTGTTTCTTACTTTTGTTTCTTTTTCTTTTGTTTGTTTTCGTCGTGTCTTCATTTTTTTTTTTTTTGTGTTCTGTGTCTTGTGTGTAAATGTTTTTGAAAACCCGGTTTAGAGGCTAGGGTGTGAGTGTCCATTTTTCCCTTCCTAGTAGTATAAATCGAGTCTTGGACTTTAATCTAGTAGAATGACCCTAAATCAATGAGTTCGTTGGTCCTTTACCATGAGTCTACCTAGCTTACTAGGAATTTACTACGGGATTTGCACTTTTGACCATTATGACCACCCACGGTGTGAAAAGGCCTTGGTTACCGAGTCTCGTCCCCTAGGTGACCGTGTTTAGGATTGTTTTGATTAGTCCAAGTTCTCCACTTTTTGTGGGTTTGAAGAGGGATCGCGACCCTCGACTCACTCATTTCCCCTACCTTCTACACATAAACACACAATAAATTACAAATTGTTGATTCTCCCTTTCTTGTTATTCAATGAAAGTGCCAAAAAATGCCAAATCTTGCCAAAAGGGCAAAAGAAAAGAATGAAAGAAAGAAAAGAATGAAAGAAAGAAAAGAATGAAGAAAAAGAAAAGCCAAAAAGCCAAAAAGAAAATAGAAAAGAAAAAAAAGAATGGCATGGCAAAACAAATCAAAAACGTCAAAAGGAAAGAAAATGCCAAAAAGAAAACCCATCTCACAAAAACATATCCTCTCAAAATAAGCCTTTTTCCGACTTTTGCCGTGAAGAGCCTACCAAAGGACCGAGTCCCGAGGAAGGATGATAGCGGCATTAGTCGGTCTTCCCTCATTTTGCATGTTTTCCACCTTTTTACTTGGACTAGTTAGGCGGTCTTGGACACGGGACGACCCTCTTGGCTCACGCTAAAGGGGGCGGGGTCTCACTTACCTACAGTGTCGACTAACACCGTGGTTCTTCACTTTTCCACTCCGCCGATCGTCCCGTAGTACGTTTTTAGAAAGTTAGGAGGACCTAGGTAAGTTACCAACGCTTTTGTTGCTTTATCGTCATACTATTAGGATTTAGTTCACCTTGGTTTGTATGTCTAGCTTGGGAACGTTGTCACTTACCTCGAGTCCTAAACCGGTGTTTCATTCACCGCTTTTAGAGGGAAGCGGTATTTCTTTTGTTTTGGGTGCAACCGATTATGTGTTGTTTGTGTGTTTGTTTGTTTATGTGCTTTGTGTCCGGTTGCATCCACAGTTTTGTCGCAAGACCCAACTTGCCTTGCGGAGTGCATTTGTCCTCTAAGTGCACTCGCGTGAGTTGAAGGGGCGTAGGGTGCGCTAATACCCATTCGGTTAGTGTAGTAGTTAGTATGTGCTTACTCGAGGGCGAGTAAGGGTTAAGTGTGGGGGAGTTGATAAGTGTAGTTTGTAGTGCTTAATTGTTGTGTTTCGGTCCCTTTTTCCTTGTGGAATCGCTCCTTTGGAGCGATTCATTGGCTTCTTATGCCTCCTTCAGTTCCTTTCAGGTTCCCGAGGCCGAATTGGAAGAGTTGGAGCGATTCCGACTCAATACATGCACATTTTGGAGCCAACGAGATGAAGGAACGATGACTCGAGACCTCGGAATCGACCCCGAGACCTTGGGACCCAATCCCGAGCCTCCGAGACCCGATCCCGAGTCCCGAGAATCGGTGGGAAGCCCATGAGAGGCAAGGAAGGACCAAGGAGCATTAAAGGAAGGCATACAAGACCCTTCCCGGTCGGGATGGTGGCCTTTCCGATCGGGAAGGGATGCACATTTAGGAGCGCTACTGTGGGTCCTTCCCGATCGGGTTGAGCCCTTCCCGATCGGGAAGGAAGAACCCTTCCCGATCGGGAAGGAAGAACCCTTCCCGATCGGGATTATCTTTCCCGATCGGGAAGAAAGAACCCTTCCCGATCGGGATTATCCTTCCCGATCGGGACGGGCTACAGCTCACCCGCTCCTCTCTTTTCTTCTTCCTCATTCTTGTACCCATATATATACTCACTTCTTGTAATCTTAAGACATCTTATGTTAACCTACCTTAGTTTAAGCCTCTAAACCCTAGATTTACTCTCATTCATTAGTTCTAATCTTTCCTTAATCCCTAGTTAATCATTGTAATTAATCTTGTATTAAGAAGATTCTTGAAGATTATTCCAAGATTGACAACCTTGGAGTTCTATTTGGGTGTCTTATTTATACAAGTTCTCATCTTTCTCTCATCTAGATTGGTATAATCATCTTTACACTTGTTCTTAGTTTATTTAATCTTGTTTCCATCTTTTTATGTTATTATTGTTATTGTTCTTGTTATTCATAATGAATGTTTGGAATGTGAGTTTGTTTTCTCTTGTTAATGTTAGTTTCTCTTTAATAATGAGTGAGTAGTTTCTTTGTGGGGTTAGTAGGGGGATTAGGGGTAGATTATGGATGATTAGGGTTGATTAAGGGGAAAAGGTTGCATCTTTGTTGTTAGCCACATTGTAAGCACTCCATGTGCTTGTTGATATGCTTGTGTGAGTTGTAGTGGCCATGCTTCCCATGCTTGTATTCATCTTCTCATTGATTGTTTATTTTGTGGAAATGTTGAGAATAGTCATAGTCACGAGAGTGCCGACTAGAGTCTAAGTTGCGAGAGCCCGGACTCACCTTGACATCGGTCTAAGTTGCGAGAGCCCGGACCGACACTAGCGATTAGGAGGCACCTTTACCCTTGATCACTCCAATTATCCTTCTACCTCTATGAACCCGACCTACCCCACTTCTTTCCATATTTGAGTTCACCGTTTTAGTTAGATATCGTTCTTCTAGTTTATTCATTAGTTCGATCATTAGTCTAGTTCCCACTTCTCCTCCTTCGCACTTAGTCATTTAAAGCTTCCTTTGTGTTTGTTTGTGTGACTTAGCCTAGTTTTTAGTGGACTTAGTCTAGACCTTACTCTACCGTCTTCGTGGATATCGACCCTACTTGCCCTAGCTACCCACTAGGAATAGTCGGTTTAATATTGACGGTTAGGACCCACGGCAAATTCTTCCCATCACTCACTACAATTCAAACCTCTTCCCCTAATTCACACTACTAAACACCTCATTTTTCTTCTATACAATTTAATTAAACACTCCCTCTCTTCAAACCACTTCCCCTAATTCCTAATTTGCTCCATCTCTATATGATCCAATAGTACCGTTCCTCGAAAATTTGCAGTCAACATAATCATCCGATGATCATATGCTCGAAAATTTGCAGTCAACATGTAGGAGGTAAGATGAGTATATGTATTTGCTTCTACATTTGGTATCTTGAATTAATTTCAAGTGCTCAAATTTTTTATATTCCATCTTTTTTTTATTTGCTAACTTGAAGAATCACATAGTTACAAAGTGATAGTCACACTCTATACGAAGGAAAGTCACGCATTGAGGAGTACAGATTTTGATACATGGGTTATAATGATGTCATCAGATATTACTCCATCATATATTTGTAGGGTTTAATCACATATTACGTCATCATTGTCACTGAAATCACTTGCTCGAAAGTCAATCTTTGTGTATTGGTATAAAGTCAATATTTTTTTCCCGTTTTTATTGTTGATGTTTTCTTGTGTTGGTTATTTCATTCCAAATATTTGTGTAGGAGTATTGCATTTTGGTTCCTTATAGTTGTAGTTTTTCGTTGTATGTTTTGAGTGACAATAATCACGTTTTTTTTTTGTTTTTGTTGTTGATGTTTTCTTGTTATGTTCTCATTCAAAACATTTGTGTAAGATGAGTATTGCATTTTGGTTTCTTGTACTTGTAGTTTTTCCTTGTATTTTTTGGGTGTTAATTTTTGATAATCACGCAGTTATATGAGCAAAGTCACAGTCGTTGTTGTGGAAAGTGCCCAGTAATAATCACGCAGTTATATGAGCAAAGTGGCAATCGTTGTTCAGCAAAGTCGTTGTTGAGCAAAGTCACACTTCATTAAGGTCAGAGTTGAATGTGTGTGTTGCAAGATTCATAGTTTCTAGTTTTTAATCTAGGGTATTTTTTTTCCACTTGAGACCACGGCTTTGTTGTTATAAAGTTCATTCAAACCTCTGATCTTTGCATTTTCATTCACGTATATGTCAGCTAAAGACACAATTAGTGCTCCTTACGTAGGGCAGAAGTTCGTGGACATCGACGGAGCGTTTGAGTTTTATCAATCTTACGCATGCTCCTGGGGTTTTGAGGAGAAAGGTACACGCCAACTAGATCCTATGATGGTTCGATTGAGAAGAAATTGTTGGCTTGTAATAAGAAGGGCCAAATAGGTAACCAGAGCATGGTCAAGTTGTCGAGCATGCAAGAGAAGGAAGGTCAAGAGTATGTGGGACCGTATGAACCCAAAAGGAATTCGAAGGCGATGAGGATGCTTTGTGGCGCAAGGATTAGGCTCTGTCCGATGATCGGTGGGTTCTTTATTGATTAGTTCATCGAGGAACAAAACCACGACCTTGTGATGGCCAACGACAGAGAGTTTCAAAAGTCATCTCGAAGTCTCTCAAGATATCACAAGTAGATGATTGTTTGTAACTCAAGGGTGCGTAACGTTTGTGAACAATGTTGTTAGTGTTCGTTTGACAGTTAACTGTGCGTGATTAATACAACTGCAATTTGTGTTTGCAGCTGAAGATTGGGGCGACTCGGACATATAGGATGTGCAAGGAGATGTCGGGTGGATTTCAGAACATCGGAGCATCGTTGGTTGATTTCAAGAATTGGGATAGGGACGTTAAGTGCTTCGTTCACGAGCAGGATGGTCAATTGTTCATAGATCGGTTCAAGAGTTTGAGGGACAGTCAGGAGGACTTTTACTTTGACTACGATGTCGATGTAGACGTTAGCCTACGTAGGGCCATTTGGGTGGACGGTACGGCGCGAAGGAACTACGCGACATTCGGTGATGCCTGTCGTTCGACCCAACTTATGGAACCTACATGTATTAAATGGTGTTCACATCGTTCACCGGCCTGGACAACCACAAACGGTCTGTTACGTTCTCGGGACCTTGCTATTAAAGGAGGACTACGAGTCATTTATCTAGGTCATCTCCCGCTTCCTGGAAGCCAAGGGTGGGAAGGAACCGTGCTATATCATGATAGACCAGGATCTCGGGATCTTAAAATTTGTCCCGAAAATATTCAAGGCAGCGTGGTACATCATGAACAAGGTATCATCGAAGCACGGCAGATCAAGAAAGGAGGCCTCGGAATTCGTGAAAGACCTCAACGCTATTATTTGGGACGATGACATCAAGGCGTTGGAGTTCGACGATAGGTGGGGGCAGATTATGATCGACCATGACGCGGTGGGGATCGAATGGTTCGACTACGTGTTTGGCATATGGAGCAAGTGGGTCGCAGTGCATTGCAGGGAGCTGAGGATGTCTGGAATTATGAGGACGACGTAGAGATCAGAGAGTGAGAACAACTTCTTCAAAAAGTTTGAAGACAAAAAGGGTATGTTGGTCCAGTTCTGGATGCGATTCGAGAGTGCGATGGACCAACAGGGGCACACGTAGAAGAGGCTAGACAACGATAACCGGCAGACATATCCTAAAACTGGAACGACGAATCCAATGGAGGCCGACGCGGTAAGGGTTTTAACGCACGTGGCGTTTGCACACTTTCAGGAAGAGGTCAAGTTGTCATCGTACACGTGCAGCGTTCGTGGGTATCAGGAGAAGGACGGGATTGAAGCGACGACAGTTAGGGATTTTGAATACAATCCAGGTAGTCTGATTCTGGCATAGCTTTTTAGAAATTCACTGTCCACGTTGTGTAGTCACACCCGTATAGTCTTAATGTGACTATACAATCTAAACGGTGTGACTTTAAAATACGATTAGTGTGACTATACAACGTGTTGAGTTTGAGTGTATACCGTAATGAGTTTTATTCTACAACATAATGAGTGTGACTATGTAAACTAAAGGGTGTGACTCTGAAATGTGATGAGTGTGATTATACAACGTAATGCGTTTGATTTTGCACCATAAGGAATGTGACTATACGACATAATGAGTGTGACTATACGATCTAAAGGGTGTGACTATACACTTTTAGAAAGTCACATTCTCTACGTTGTGTAGTCACGGTCCATATGGTTTAGAGTCGCACTCTTTATGTGCCTAATGTCCTTGCAGGTACTTGTGAGGTCAGCTGCACTTGCAGGAACTTTGGTCGGTACGGAATTCTCTGCAGGCACGCTATTTAGATATATTCTTCCGAAGGGCAGAAGACGATCCTGGTACGGTACGTTGTTGGTAGATGGACAAAGGATGCTCTATGTAATGCTATTGCACATCCCCCGACACAGAGTCGCCTAATCGACGAGAAGGCTATTACAGTCACGAGTCTGTTTTCGGAGTTCTAGGAGACCGTTAGTCATGTCAGTAGAATGGGTAAGGACGACGTAAGTAGCTTAGCCGACATCATTCGTGATTTCAGATCCGATGTGGTGCCCCATGTTGATCCTTGTAGTAAGACACAAGAACTGGAGGAGATCCTTGGTTGTACGAGCGCAATTGAAATAACGGTATTGCCCCCGAAGAAAGCTAAGAACAAGGGCAGTGGGAAGCGGATGCTGTCTTCCAAGGCGAAGGCTGCTGCAATTGCTATGAAGCCTAAACGGTTGTGTAACAACTGCAAGAGGATGGGGCATCATGACAAGAGGAACTGCCCCAACCCGTTCGCTGAGAGCCCACCTATTGCCGACGTGTCTACCGATGTTGTGGAGAAGGAGGAGGAGGAGGAGGACGTGGTAGGGGATGCGGAGGATTGTTTGTGAATATCCTCTTTCTATTGTGGACAAAGAATTTTTTCGAAACATAAAGAATGTCGACGTTTGAAATTGTCAAGGTTCATTGTATTGTTTTCGCCGATCGCGGACCTCAATCATTTCTAACACGGCGTAGTCGTAAATCATTGACTAAATTGCTTTTGGTAGATTGGCTGTAAAAATACAAATCAACGTCCTGAAATATCAATCGTTTGAAAAGTAGTCTATCAATTGTTTTTGTAATAATATAATTTTATTGTGATTCAACGTTAAGTGTGTCTTTGAAATGCGATGCTCATACGTCCATCTTTGGCTACAATACAGCTGTGGAAGAACATTACGCACTTAATCTCTATAAAGAATGTTGAAGAATGTCGTCGTTTGAAATTGTCAAGGTCTGCGATTGTCAGATTCAGTTGACATTATGCACCAAATGAGTGTGATTTTACAACGTAATGTGCGTGATTCTACAATAAGCTGAGTGTGATTGTACAACAGGTGGAGCTTGACTATACAAATTGTATGAGTGTGTTTGTACAACATACTGAGTGTGATTCTACAACATGGAGAGGGCGACTATAAGAATTGAAGTGTGCGACATTTGAAAGACCGAAATCTAAACTGGCTATACAACGTGATGACTGTTACTATACAACATGTTGAGTGTGACTATACAGCTTAATGCGATGCTCATTACATTTTGTATAATACGTGACTCTGAAGGTGAAAGTATGCCTGATTTTGTAATAACCTCACGTGATTATGTAACCAGGAAATAGCGATGGAAATATTTGTACATTAGAAAAAGTCCATATTTTACATATCACATAGTACTTGAAACATAAAACATTGTAAGACATAATGGGTTTTAACCCATATCAAACAATATATAATATAGTACTAGGAAAACAGTCATCAAACCTTTAAACACATAAAAACATCCATTGCATATCATATTTTTCGGCTACATTTTAACCTACCTACTTAACCCTCGTAATTTTTAAGTATCTTCTTCAAGTTGGCCAAATCACGCTGGAAACCCTTCAAAGTGCGGAATCATTCAACAGACTTTGTCATCAAGAATTGGACGTAGTCATCCATTTCGGCCTCCTTCACTGTATCGCCCCTAGATGCCACAAAGTTCCTTGCGTCTATGGCACTGACGACTAGTTGCATGGCTGTCAATTCATTGGATCTAGTGGTCTCCACCAAGCCATCGTACTGCACGATCAAACTCCTTACTTCTATTTTCCCAGGCATTTTTTTGTTTAGGTTAAAGATGAATTTATGGGGTTAAAGAGGTGAAGATGAATTAGGGTGTTAAATGGGGGGTGGTATTTTAAGGGGAAGGGAAGATAGATTTGAAAATTTAACTGAGGTAGAAGAGAGAAGGTTAAATGACGGATGGTTAGGTGGTGGGTCTACCTGCCCAAATTAATTGGGGTAGAAGAGAGAGGTGACTGTTTTGTGTTCTCAATGTGCATTGAGACACACAAACATCACTTCATTCACGTTCATTGTATCCAACGGGAAGATAACGTACTCGATTTGTATCATTTTTTGTAGTCGACATTCGTGGAACGATTAATTTTTTTGTCAAATAATCTGTGCTTACGCGTTTCGGTGTTAAAACAATTTGCTTTAATGTCACCGGGTCAAAATTGGTGCAGACCTCAAATTTGTTTAGTCATTATGATGGGAGGGGATTTGTCACGTCCCCAACCGTCAATAATATAACCGGCTACTCCTAACACGTAGATAGGGTAAGTCGGGTCGAATCCACGGGACGGGAGGTCAGACTAAGGTATGCTACGGTCAAGGACTTGGTTCGAGACAAGGTATTCTAAGGGGGAGGCTAGGACTAAGCTAGGTCTAAAACTAGGACTAAGGGAAGCTAGGATAACGCTAAGAAGGAAGGCTAGGGTTAGGTCGGGTTCATGGAGTGATGGGATGGTCGAGGAGGAGCTAAGGTGAAGGGGTAGTAGGGTAATCTAGGTATGGTCCGGGCTCTCGCTACGTAGACCGACCTAGAGGTCCTTGATAGGACCCTCTCTTAGCGACACACGGGACAATCGGGGTTACTAGCGTGCTATCGCGGCCTAGGTCGCGTCCGGGCTCTCGCTACGTAGACCGACCTAGGGGTCGTCCTCACCGGGCTCTCGCTACGTAGTGAGGGAACCAAACCCACAAGAGAAACTACCACCCACAAGAGAAAAGGCAAGAAAAACACAAGGATTTGCATCAACATGTCATTCAAGCATTTCAACAAACATGTACCATGCATCAAACAAAGAGGAAACCCAAATCTTCCACCAAAATCTCCAACAAACCCTTAATCACCCACAATCACATCCAATCACCCCAATAACCCTAGCAAAGATCTACTCTAACATATCTAAACTAAAACTAACAAGAACAAGAGAAATCAAGGCAAGAATCAAAACAAACATAATGAAACTAGTGAAACAATGAACAATGAACAATAAACAAGAACTAAAGATTCAAACTTGAATGATAAAAACAAGATTAAGAAGAAGGAAGAGGAGATTATACCATACTAGAGAAGATGAAAAGAAGAAATCTTGCATAAATGGAAGAAAACCCAAATACCTCACCCAAGGTTGTCAAGCTTGGTTGGATTATTCAAGAATTCCCGAATTACAAGCACTAATCTAGGATTAACGATAATCTAAAGACTAATCTACACTAATCTATGCTAAAATAATCTAGGGTTTAAGGGGAAGTGTCTAACCTGAGCTTAACAAAACAAGGGAAGAGTATATAGGGTTACAATGAGTAAGGAGAAGAAAAGAATGAGTTGCGTGCTACAGCTCACTCATCCCGCCCGGGACAAGATGGTCTCGCCCGGGACGAGATGGTCCCGCCCGAGACGAGTCCTTCTCGGTCGGGACGGGCTCAAGACAGGAGTTGTTGGTTTTGTGCACTCCTTCCCGGTCGGGAAGGCCACTATCCCGCCCGGGAAGGACCTTGTAGGCCTCCATTATGAACTTTTTGGTCCATCCTTGGTTCTCATGGGCATCCATCGATTCTCGGGACTCGGGATCGGGTCTCGGAGGCTCGGGATTGGGTCCCAAGGTCTCGGGGTCGACTCCAAGGCATCGAGTGATCGTTCCTTAGCTTCGTTGGCTCCAAAAAGTGTATGTATTGAGTCGGAATCGCTCCAACTCTTCATGAATGGTCTCGGGAACCTGAAACGAGCTAGAGGAAGCATAAGTAGCCCATAAACCGCTCCCAAGGAGCGATTCCACAAGGAAAATGGGACCAAAACACTACAAAATAGGCACTACAAACTACATTTATCAACTCCCCCACACTTAACCCTTACTCGCCCTCGAGTAAGCACATACTAACTACTAAACTATCCGAGCAGGTATTAGCGCACCCTACGCCCTTTCAACTCACGCGAGTACACTTAGAGGAAAAGTGCACTCCGCTAGGCAAGTAAGGTCTTGCGACAAAATCGTGGATGCAACCGGACACAAAACACAAAGACAAACAAGCACACAAACAAACAAATAATCGGTTGCACCCAAAAGAAAACAAATACCGCTTCCCTCAACAAAGCGGTGAAAAGACACCGGTTTAGGACTCAAGGCAAGTGACGATTTTCCCAAGCTAGCGATACAAACCAAGGTGAACTAAACCCTAATAGTATGACGACAAAGCAACAAAAACGTTGGTAACTTACTTAGATTCCTTCTAACTTTCTAAGAACGTACTACGGGATGATCGGCGGAGTGGAAAGTGATGGACCACGGTGTTAGTCGACACTGTAGGTAAGTGAGACCCCGTCCCCTTTAGCCAAGAGCCAAGAGGGTCGTCCCACGCCCAAAACCGCCTAACTAGTCCAAGTAAAAAGGTGGAAATGAATGCAAAATGAGGGAAGACCGACCATTACCGCTATCATCCTTCCTAGGGACTCGGTCCTTTGGTAGGCTCTTCACGGCAAAAGTCGGAAAAAGGCTTATTTTGAGATGTAGGAATTATTTTTTTGTGAGACGGGTTTTCTTTTGGCATTTTCTCTTTTCTTTGCATTTTTGCTTTGTTTGTTGCCATGCCATTTCTTTTTCTTCTTTTCTATTTTCTTTTTGGCTTTTGTGCCTTTTCTTTTTCTTCAATCTTTTCTTTCTTTCATTTCTTTCATTTTCTTTTCTTTGCCCTTTTTTTGGCTTGATTTGGCTTTTTTTTGGCATTTATTTGTGTAACAAGAAAGAGACAATTCAACAAATTGCAATTTATTGTGTGGATAAGTGTAGGAGGTAGGGAAATGGGAGAGTCGGGGAGCGTCCTTCCCTTCAAACCCACAAAAAGGGGAAAAACTAGGACTAGTCTAACGATTCCGAACATGGTCACCTAAGGGACGGGACTCGGCAACCAAGGCCTTTTCACACCGTGGGTGGTCATAATGGTCAAAATGCAAATCCCGTAGTAAATCCCTAGTAAGCTAGGTGGACTCAAGGTAAAGGACCAACGAAATCATTGATTTAGGATCATTCTACTAGGCTAAAGTCCAAGACTCGATTTATACAACTAGGAAGGGAAAGTAAACACTCGCACACTAGCCTCTAAACCGGGTTTTCGCAAACCGTTTACACACAAGACTCAACCACACACAAAACAAAGACATGACGAAGACAATAACAAAAAGAGGCAAGAAACAACAAAACGAAACAAAATAAACACATGATTAAAACAAACACTACCCCTAGCTTCCAAACAAATCACCAAATCACCCACAAACTTTACAAAGCTCCACCCGAGCACACAACATCACAATCTCCTCAAAACTCCACAAGAGATAAAGAAGTAAAGGGATAAGATGTTACCGGAAGTCTTGAAAGCTCTCCAAAGCTATTGGTGATTTAAGCAACCTATAAGGAAAGAGGAAGCAAAACACACACAATACAACAAATACACGACACAAAGACACAAAAGGAAAACACACAAAAGAAAATCTTTTTGATTTTTGTGAAAAAATTTCAAATTTGTAGGGTTTTTTAAAGATTTTTTCGAAAAAACAATGAAAATAAAGCTAACTACGCTAGAATATCGCTCCCCCACACTTAAACCGAGCAATGTCCTCATGCTCGATTGTAGTGTGTGGAGACACAAAAGAAAAGAAAAGAAACTACAAAAATAAAGCTAAAAATCAAAACTAAAGTGAAGAAAGGGTAGAACGTGTCCAGCCGGGGTGTAATCAAGTCACCATGGGCCGAGACGAGAAAAGATATGGATGGGGGAAGAAATAAAAAGAAGGAAATAAAAGGAAATGGGAGGGGAGGGCTAGGTGTAATCAAGTTACCTAGCCCGGATTCCGCCTAAATCCGACTAAATCCTAAAAAAAAGGGTGAAAAACTAGAAAATTTGGATTTTGAAATGACTCTCGATGTAGTCACGTCATCGAGAGTCGGGAGCAACACATACCAAGGGCCCGAGGGCCACCATGACACAAATGGTAAGGGAAGGGGAGTATTCAAAGGGCAACAAGCAACAAAAGACGGAAAAGAACAAAAGAGTCGCCTTACTGATAGGTTAGCAACTCATGAACTCCATCGTCTTCAATGATCAATAAAGGCACTTTGCTTGTCGTCATAATTGTCATCCCGCTTCCAACTTGCTAAAACCGCATGGTTCAGGTAGTAATGGTGTGAGGGGGGTGGGGTTTGATATGAAACTCGGTGTAAAGGGAAGAGAAAATGAGGCGAAGGTATGGAAATGAGGTGCAAGGGTCATATGACATGAGCAAGGATGGGTAGGGAGGTTGGGAGGGGGTATAAAGTGGTAGGGTGGGCTCACATGATGAAGAGGAGGCCAAAAGAGGAGAAGGGGACCATCCCGGTCGGGATGGATGGTCCCGGTCGGGATGGCACACTCGTCCCGGACGGGACGCTCCCTTCCCGGTCGGGACGGACCTCCAGCAAGCTCGAAAATACGTACCTCCATCCCGATCGGGATGGCTCCTTCCCGGTCGGGATACCTTACCCTTCCCGGTCGGGAAGCCTTCTTCCCGATCGGGATGAATCTTCTATCCTTCCACAAACCCAAAAGCTTATCCTAAGCTTCAAAAACCGATTCCCTTGCTTACAATCCATGCTTTATCCATAGACCTTTCTCTCTAGGATTCACCTTCACTTCACACCTATGACAATAAGCTCACATACAACATCAAATTCCCTCCCTCACATCGCTCATCAAAATACCGAATCACAAGAATTCCACAAAAACTAACAAGTCCTAAAAACCAAATTATCCAAACAAACAAAAACACAAATACAAGCACAAAAGAAAAGGGAAAAGATATTTGCACTAACTACTCTCACCAACTACGCCTCCATAGCCATCAAGAGCTCGAAGGAGCAAGTCAAATGCCCTAGCAACATCTTCATTTAAGCTCACATAGCCGAGCCTAGCCACTTCCAAGAGCTTCCAAGTCGGAGGGAAGACACGATCATCTTCATTGAGCTCAGGGTTCTCGTGATCTTCCGGGTCTTCGGAACCATGATAGCGACGACTCTTATGACCATCCGGTAGGTATAGTGGTCTAGAGTCATGCTCGGCATTATGATGCGGGAGATCACACCCTAGGGGTGTCTCTTCTTCTACGAGGTCGAGAGTGGAACTCTTTTCCACCGCCCGACAAGGATCCTCTTCACCAACCGTCTCACAAGACAAGGGACTAGACATCGAGTGCGGTAGAGGAGGAGAAGGCATCAAGTTTTCTTCATTGGAGGCTTTAGGATCCTCCAATTTCCCATTCAAGGCAAGTTCCAAGGCGTCTACTTCTTTTTCCCAAGTATTGCGCTCCTTTTCACTCACCTTGTCGAATTGGCCTAAAGGAGGTATGTCTTCACTTGGCTTTGGATTGTCTAGACCCGGTTCATCACGAATAAAATCGAACAATCCAATTTTATCGCCAAAACATCGGCTCCCCAAGAGTTATCTCGAGAATCATGTTCACTCTCCTCCTCATTGTTGGCCCTTGAAGCTTCAACTCCCTCTATTCTTCCCCTATCTTCACCACCCAAGCAACACTCAACAATGATCTCTTGATCGACCCTCTCTTCTTCATTTGTAGCTTCAAGGTTGGGTTGACTTCCTTGTGGAGACACCCGACCTTCTTGCCCAAATGAACCTTCCTCAACATGTTGTGGAGATCGAGTGGCCGACATCGTGATATGAGCCATGAGTGCATTGATGCGAGCATCTTGCACCTCTATTTGGGCCTTGAGCTCCTCTTTAACCCCTTGTATTTGAGCCATCATCACTTGTTGAGTCTTATCCAATAGAATCCTCAAGTCTTGTTGACCCTTATGCAATAGGATTATCGCCTCTTGTTGACTCTTTTGCATTCACTACTACATTATGTCACTTGGGCCACGAATTATGCCACGGGAATTTGTAATTCGTGGCATAAAATTACTTCGCCACGGGAAAAATACTATTATTACTCTTAGATTAATTAGTTTTAAAAATTATGCCACGGGATAAACACTGTCGTGGCTATTAATTGCTTTTAGCCACGAATTGTGCAAGGATTGTGGCTATTAATTACGCTTAGCCACGACATAGGATATAGCCGTGGTTGTTAATTACATTTAGCCACGTACTAGTTATAATCGTGGCTAATGATTTTTTTTGCCACGTATTACTCTATTTCGTGGCTAAATATTGTTTGTTGAACATGTATTATTTGTTGATAATGACTAATGATTGTTTTTACCTATGAAATAAATTATTTTTAAAAGCAAGTTACGTGAAGTTTTTTAAAATTAATTGATTATTCAACATTATTATTATTATTATTATTATTATTTAAATGGTGAAATTTTATTAATGAATCAAAATGTTGTTTACAATAAAATAAGTGGTCAGCCGAGATATCATCTGAGACCCAGATTGTATCTCGACTACCCACCAATTTTTTATAAACTGCTTTTTGATTCATAATAATAATAATAATAATAATAATAATAATAATAATAATAATAATAATAATAATAATAAAAGTCGGGTCAGTTCGGGTTGCGGGTCAACTTCGGATGTCGGGTCGGATTTAAGTTGACTTATTCAGGTCGGGTCAGGTCAGTTTTGTCAGGTCTAGGTCTAAGCACTACTTCTACTATTTACTTCTTTCTAGATCATTGACATTCAGTTTAGTTTGATCAGTCCAAAAGAACGAGTACAACTAGAAACATTATACTGATAGTTATCGTGAGACGGTCTCACATGAGAGTTACTGATACTATATATATATATATATATATATATATATATATATATATTCTTACAAAATTAAACTATCTCAAATTGAGTACACAAAATTAAATCTAATATTTAAAAAAGAAGACCATAATTTCATAAGAAACACCTAACTCATCGACATCAACTAAAAGAATCGTATAAAAGAAAGAAAGAATCGTATCCGTATAAAAGAAAGAAAGAATCGTATAAAAGAAAGAAAGAATCACATAAAAAGACCCAAATCCTGAAAAACTCCAAACCCCAAACTACAATCACAAAATCTGTACACTCATCGAATCATCTGCACTACTCGGAAAGAATCAACACGGGTAAGTCTTCTTGCGAATTCCAATCAAAGTTGTTTGTTAATTTTTATTTGGGAATTTTTTTATCTGTAAATTAGGAATTAGGTTTACGTTTATTAGTTTGCACGATTTCTATCAGTGTTATTAGCAATTAGTTTGCACTATTAGTATTATTAGCAATTAAGATTAGTGTTAAGATTAGCAATTAAGATTTGTTTGCACGGTCAGTGTTACTAGGACTTAAGATCAGCAAAGTGTTATTAGTTTGCACGATTTCTATTATTTATTTCAGTGCTAGTAATTTGTATGCGTTTATGTGATATTGATGCTTGATTATGATTTCCATAACACTATACACATGAACTACTAATTATATCGAGTACAACAAACAATTATAATGGTGGGAAGATCTGAAGACATGAACCTCCACACGGTGAACAAAAAAAATAACAAGTTAAGGGGAAAAGAAGACCCTCTGTGTGAAAGAGTGATGTGAGAATTCATTCGATTATAGGGGGGTCAGGTCATATCGGGTCATCATCTGATTCAGGTTAAGTTGGGTTCTGGTTGGTTCATTATAGGGTCGGCTCATTTTGGTTAAATATGATAAGTAAATATATAGTGGTAATATGTTAAATATGATAATTACATGGTGATAATTTGTAATTTTTCCTTAAAATTATACTCCGTAAATAAAATGTTAGATCGTTTTTATTTTAAGTATTATGCTAGCTAACTTATAACTTAATATAAGGTTCTAATGGATTCGCATTTGACGTTCCCCCAACATTTTAGTTGTTCGCTTCGACCACATGGATAATGAAGATGTTTTGAAGAAAAGATTAGAATGGATGAGTTGCAATGATAGGACACATAAGTTATACATAAATGGAGTCATAGAGTTTCTTGATTACGCATTCGCTAATACATCTACAACTGTTGACAATAATGATGATAAACTCACTGTCCCTTGTCCATGTTATACGTGCAATAACAAACACCATAAAAAAAGGCAAGATATATATGATGATTTAATGCTAAATGGCATTGTTCGTGGGTATGTCCGTTGGGTTTATCATGGTGAATATAAAACTCCACTCAAAAGATGTCGAGGTGAATTAGAAGATAGTCATAATAATCATATCTTTGATCTGATTCGTGAATCTCGTGAATATGTATCACCAATTGATGAAACGGGTGATGGTACCACATCTAGAATCGATGATTCTTTTGAAGATGAGACACATAAAAATAAACAAGTGAATGAAGAGAAAATTATCGAAAAATTGATAAGTGATGCGCAACAACCTCTTTATCCCGGGTGTGTAAAGTTTTCAAAGTTGTCATTCATTTTAACATTGTTCCAAACCAAATGTATGGATGGGATGACAAATAAAGCATTTTCTAGTATGCTTAAGATGTTCAAGAACGCATTATCTAAGGGAGCTGAGATACCTTCCTCGTATTATGAAGCACGAGAAATGATTGCTGATTTGGGGTTCGATTATGAAAAAATAGAAGCATGTGAGAATGATTGTATGCTCTTTTGGAAGGAGAATGTTAATCTTGATAAGTGTAGCGTATGTGAGAAGGAGCGTGATAAAAAATCACCAAAGGTACTAAGATATTTTCCAATAACTCCTAGATTACAAAGGTTGTTTATGTCAACTAAAACCTCTGATGATATGAGATGGCATTTTAAATGTAGAAACAATGATGGAGTTCTTAGACATCCTGCGGATAGTAAAGCATGGCAACATTTTGATAAGTTGTATCTCTCTTTTGCCAATGACCCTCGAAATGTAAGGCTAGGTTTAGCAAGTGATGGGTTTAACCCTTTCGGCGGTCTTAGGAGTGATTACAGTATATGGCCAGTGGTAATTGTTATATATAACCTCCCACCGTGGATGTGCATGAAACAAGCTTATTCAATTCTATCTTTATTGATCCCGGGGAAGAGTGCACCTGGCAATAATATTGATGTATATTTAAGGCCTTTAGTTGAAGAATTACAGAAGTTATGGGATGTCGGTTGTTTAACTTTTGATGCTTCAACTCGTGAATATTTTAAAATGCATGTTGCACTTATGTGGACTATTAACGACTTTCCGGCATATGCAAACTTGTCGGGATGGTCTACTAAGGGCTATAAGGCATGTCCTTGTTGTATGAATAACACTAACTCGCTGCGGTTGCCTAATTGCTCAAAGATATGTTACATGGGTCATCGTCGTTTTCTGCCAAATGACCATAAATGGCGAGATAGTAAAACTTTTGATGGAAATCAAGAGAGAAGAGATCCTCCGTCACAACTATCGGGTCACGATATTCTATGTCAGCTTAATGATTTCAAAGATATGAAGTTTGGAAAAACCATTAGCCACCCTAAGAGAGATGATAATTGGAAAAAGAAGAGTATGTTTTTTAATTTGTCATATTGGAGCAGTTTATTGATTCGCCACAATCTGGATGTTATGCATATAGAAAAAAATGTGTGTGATAATATTCTTGGTACTTTACTTGACATTGAAGGAAAAACTAAAGATAGTATAAAAGCAAGACATGATTTGAAATTGTTGAAAATCATGAAACATCTAGCTCCTAAGCTAGTGAGTGGAAAATGGCATATTCCACCGCCCTTTATACTTTGTCTAAAGACCAAAAGGAGAAAGTGTACAGGTTTTTGGAAGAGTTAAAAGTTCCAGACGGGTATTCTTCTAATATCTCAAAATGTATAAATTTAGACAAACGTAAAATTTGGGGACTTAAATCTCACGATTGTCATGTAATTCTGGAGCAATTATTGCCATTTGCTATTCGTGGGGTGTCACAACCAAAAGTATATGATGCAATTGCTAAATTTAGCACATTTTTTAGAGAACTATGTTCAAAAACATTGAACATAGAGGTGTTATATCGCATTCAGGATAGTATTATTCTTACTTTATGTGAGATGGAAAAGATATTTCTACCTTTCTTTTTCGATATTATGGTGCATCTATGTGTTCACCTTGCTGAAGAAGCAAAAATCGGTGGACCTGTGCAATATCGCTGGATGTATCCAGTAGAGAGGTAAGATATATTATTTACAATATATTATAATTTTATTCTACTTCACTAACATTTGTATACTAATAGAATGACTAATATTTTATAGGCTTCTACGAAAGTTTAAGTGCTATGTGCGAAATAAGAATAGACCAGAAGGTTCAATTGCAGAGGGATATATTATAGAGGAGTGCATGCTTTTTTGTTCACAGTACTTGAGTGAAATTGACACAAAATTTAATCAATATGAACGAAATGCGGACAAGGAAGTTGACAATTTTAAAGGATTAGTGATATTCAAACCTTCAGACACGCCTTTAGGAAGAGCTAAAACACGGCGTCTTACGGATATAGAATTAACACAAGCACATGAGTATGTGCTTAAGAACTGTGAGGTAGCTGAAAAGTATATAAGGTATCAACTATCAAGTGATTTATAATTATCTCATTTAAAATATCAATTTTCTAAATAAATTTGATTCTTTATCGTTTATTAATTAGTGAATACAAAAAAGATGAGTTTGATGATAGTTTGTCAAATTGGTTCAAATATCAGGTATGTTTTTTTTTTAAAAATGAAAATCGTGAAAGTTATTAGTTTTTCTCTTTTAACAATTTTTTTTTATTAACAATCCATTTTTTACAATTAGATCTCACACTCATCCGAGGAAGAGGTTGATCAAGTACTTCAAGATTTACAAGCACTGTCTTTAGGTCCTTTAAAAAGTGTTCAGTGTTTCAATGGTTTTTTAGCAAATGGTTTTAGGTTTCATATAAAGGATGTTGAAACAAAGAGGAGAAATCAAAACAGTGGAGTTATGGTAAAGGGGGCTGAACATGATTACTATGGAGTTCTTACGAATATAATTTGTCTACAATATTTGGATGGAAAACGTGTGGTACTGTTTCGTTGTGATTGGTGGGATGTTCATTCTCATGGTAGAGGTGTAAAAGTTGATAAATTTGGTTTTGTTAGTGTTAATGCTTCAAAGAGGTTACGTACGAATGAGCCTTTTGTACTTTTGTCCCAAGCTCAACAAGTTTTTTATGTCAAAGATGGGAGCGATCCAAATTGGCTTATGGTTATCAAGACTCATCCTAGACATCACTATGATACTCCTGAAAAAGATCATCTTGAAAATGATGGAGACGCTTTGCAACAAAGTCATCCAGAATTTTCAAATGATTTTTTAAGTGTAACAAGTTTTTATGATATTGATACTACAGTAGAAGTTGTAGGAGATTATATAGAAGTTGGTGTTCTTGATTCGACATCTGAAAATCAACCTAAGGATTTAATCAACGTGGAAGAGGAAGACGATAATATTGATGAAAGCTCGGGCGACGATTCCAGTGATATCGATTGTGATGTCGATGTCGACGAAGATATTGATCTAGCTTAATATTTATATGCATAATTTGAGACATTTGTGTTTAGTTTGGAGTCTAGCGGTAGTGTGTGATTATTTTCCCTCATTTATTAATTACGAGTAGTTTTTGTGTGCTAACTTATTTATTTAATTATTGTTTTTTCCCTCTTTCTGATTAATGATTGTTTATGCACTTAGGTCACTTAATGTTTTTTTAAGTATTATTCTCTAACATTGGTTACTTGGTAGCATTTAAATGTCAAAGGCAGGAAAACGGACAAAGGCTGATACGCCTATGACCTCATTGAACAATTATGAGAGAGATAGACTCCTCAATATTGAAGCCAACAATAAACGATTGGAATCATTGAAACTCAAGCATATCGCGTATTCGATGTCTAGCCTGGTGAACTCCACAAATGCAAAAAAAAGAAAAGGTAGAAACAGTATACTGGCAGAAGAAGATGAAGACTATGAACCGGATTTTGGTGAAGATGCTGATCGTGCTGATAAAGAATATGAAAAGAGGGAAGATTTTATAAATGAAATAAAGGTAATATTTGATGTTAAACACACACAAATATGTATATATGTGTGTGTATATATACCAGTAGTAAAAAGTGAAGTACTTTTCCAATATAGAAGAAGAAAACTGGAACAAAGGATGAGCGCAAGAAAAGCCAATTCATTCCACCATTGGCACTTGCCAGTTTGATCAGAGTGAAAGATAAGCAACGACGTCAAGTGATTGGTGATGATACAGTAAGATCAGTTTCTTCAGCTTTGAAAGTTGTCGAAGAAGGTAGTTTTTTCCCTTGTGAATGTTATCTTGATGCTTTAGTTATATACAAGAAGAACAATTTCTTCATCTAAAGCACATTTTTTTAGCTATTGGCACCCAACAAAACACTACAACTACTTACAGTGAACACGACTTTGATTCGGAAGGTACATATTTCGGAAATGTCGCATTTAATCTTAATCACTTTATACTTGTTTTTTTAGCTATTAAATACTACTACTACTTTGATATTCATTATATTATACTTGTTTTTTCTTTTCTGAATGGTACAGATATTGATAATGATGAATTTAGTCATCTTATGGCTATTGGAAGAGGTACTATTGAATTTAATTACTTTTTTTTATAACAAATCATTGCTTAATACTATGTGAAATGCTAATCAAATTTGTAATCAGAGAATCGTGCGCATCTATACAATAGTGGGGATGAAGATATGCAAATGGAAAAAGGTTATGTATTTTACTTTTGAAATCTATAACTACATCACACTAATGCTCTACATTGTTACACCAAATGACAATGTCCTTTATACTTCGGTTCATTACACCATGTTTTTACACAAGCGTAAATGTCTCATCTGCCACAACATGGGCATTAGTGCTGATCGTGTCCTAGAAATACCAAATCCTTCCCTTTGTAGTTAACTTATATTGCTTCTTTTATATATATATATAGAGGACGAAGATACACCCCATAATGAACAAGGTCAATACATGTCAGATGAAGATGACATCTGGGATAAGGAAGTTGAACATCAACTAAGCAAAGCTAGAGAAATTGATTCGATGAATAATGAGATAGTTACATCAGGTACTCATATCAGAATTTTATGGAGATTGATCATGTTATTTTGACTATTGATTTACACCTTATTTTTTTGGGAAACAATAATGATATGCAGGTAAGGCAAAGAAAACAAGAGGAGTGGTATACTGTAGAAATCTTACTGCACTCAAACCTGGGGAAAAGGTTTTTATAACATTTAATGAAGATGGTATTGCAATCGGTGAGAATGCAACATCTTTTGCTTATTTTGTCGGAGATCAAGTTAGGAATCGAAGCGTATTACCCGTGCAAGTTAATGGATGGCAAGACTTCAAAGAAGAGACACTTGATCACTTATGGAGATGTATTCTGGTAAATGTGATTGATTTTTTTTTTAATCTTCGCTCGTTTAATGATTTTATAATTATGATCTGCTATACTAGGAGAAATGTGAGTTTGATGACTCAGAGTTAAGAAAAGAAGCAGTAATGAAGTATGCAAGGGCTTTGTTTAGGAATAGTAGGTATCAGTTGAAGAAAAAATATATTATTTCCCCAAAACTCACAACAAAAGAGAGGATCAATTGAAGAATAAGCCGAATGATATGCCGAAAGCAGATTGGAAATTCTTGGTAGAACTTTGGCGGTCTCCTAAATTTCAGGTACACTAGAAACTTTTATGTTTACATTTGTAAACTAAGTATCCAATTATTGATTGACGATCTCACGTAATGCTTTTTGTTTATCAGGAGAGGAGTATTAAAGCGAAAAAGAGCAGGTCATGTCAAAAAATGCCTTATTATACTGGATCCAAAAGTCATGCTCGTGTCCAAGAAGAACTTGTAAGTTAACTTATAATAAATGTACAAAAGTTTTTCTATAGGCCATTATCTTTCTGGCTAAAATTGACTCAACCGAGCTAGACGGAAGTGTTTTGTATGTATTATTAATTAACATGAAACTAAAGGCAAAAATAGTTGACAGAAGTTCATTTTTGGCTTGTGTCCGAGTCATCTACTAAGAACAATATTTGGATGTTTTAAGAATCCTTGTGTTGACAAATCGAGTGCACTTACGCAAAGTATCTCATTTTTTATTACTTGTGATTGATTCAAATTGCAGAAACAAAGAAACAGGGGAGAGTGTTCGAGGGTAGATGTGCTCCTTGAAACTCGAAAAAGGAAATCCAAGAATCCCATCAATTCGGTTAACTTAGACTGCAACATATTCTTTTAATTTGGACACCTAGATCGTATTATATCTTTATACTCCATATGTAATATTATTATCTTAATATTATAATTTTTGTTTATTTTTACAGGTGATAATGTTGGTCTCTTATAATTTATGGGAAAATAAAATGAAGAAAAAATGTCCACGTATAGAGAAGAACCAACGTTTACGGTTGTAATTTTTTGGCAATATTTATTGTTTGAATAATATTTTGGTTGCACAAACAAACATTTATAGATTTTATCGAATTTTTATCAACAATACTCTTTGAATGATTTGCATTTGTATCGTATAAAATTTCAGGATGATATACTTTCATTAATGAATCAATTCTTATTTTTTTTTATTTTTTTTTATCTGTACTATCTATTTTTATGGGTAGTCATATTATTGTGGCTAACAAAGATTTATCAACCAGTAAAGTATAGCCACGATAAATATATTTAGCCACACTAATATGTATTGACTATTACGATACTAGCCATGAGAAACAAAAATATGCTGCATAATTTTGCTACAAAATTTTTATACACAGCCACGATATTATTCGTGGTTAGCCAAAGGAAATATTTTTTGCCAAAACATTTTAGCCACGGAAAATATATTTTGCCACAACATTTTAGCCATGGAAAATATTTTGGCCACGACATTTTAGCCACGAGATTTATTTTTGCCACGTTGTTTTAGCCACGAAGAAAGTGTTAGGCCACGA
Source organism: Agrostemma githago (assembly GCA_958450325.1). Classification (NCBI taxonomy): domain Eukaryota; kingdom Viridiplantae; phylum Streptophyta; class Magnoliopsida; order Caryophyllales; family Caryophyllaceae; genus Agrostemma; species Agrostemma githago. Next base: position 43,128,713 of record OY288245.1, read on the forward strand.
TATATAGCCACAGAAAATTTCGTGGCAAAATGTTCAAATTTAACCACATTACTTTTTTTTAGTGGCTATTTTTTTGCCACGGCCACTTGCGCCACGCTTAGTTTCCCGTGGCTAAGTCGTGTAGCCACGTGAATTTATCACTTGCGCCACGATTCCAAACGTGGCCCAAGTGACAAATTGTTGTAGTGATTTGAACCAACATTTGACAAGTCTCAAAGTTAGGGATATTTGGTTGTGGGTTATGTGAGGGTGTTTGGTAGTTGTTAGGATGTTGGAATGATCCTTGACAACTTTCTTGGTAACCATAAGGAGGGCGTTCATAAGATTGTTGATGAGGTTGATATGGTTGGTGAAGTTTCGAGACTTGGCCATTTGCCCCAAAGTTGTCCCGTGATGATTGATGGTAGCATGGACGAGCCATGTCCATAACGTCGCTTTGGTACCTAGGATGAGCTAGAAGCACTTGAGCAAACGTTAGTATCCTAGTGCTTTTGAGGCACTAGGAGGAGAGAATAGCACACAAGAAAAGAAAACGGAGATACACAAGGAGAAGAGAACACAAAAGTCAAAAACAAAGTCCACAACTAAGCAAACAAAAGTCTAAACTACGCCGTCCCCGGCAACGGCGCCAATTTGATGGGAGGGGATTCGTCACGTCCCCAACCGTCAATAATATAACCGGCTACTACTAACGCGTAGATAGGGTAAGTCGGGTCGAATCCACAGGGACGGGAGGTCGGACTAAGGTATGCTACGGTCAAAGACTTGGTTCGCGACAAACTATTCTAAGGGGGAGGCTAGGACTAAGCTAGGTCTAAAACTAGGACAAAGGGAAGCTAGGATAACGCTAAGAAGGAAGGCTAGGGTTAGGTCGGGTTCATGGAGTGATGGGATGGTCGAGGAGGAGCTAAGGTGAAGGGGTAGTAGGGTAATCTAGGTATGGTACGGGCTCTCGCTACGTAGACCGACCTAGAGGTCCTTGATAGGACCCTCTCTTAGCGACACACGGGACACTCGGGGTTACTAGCGTGCTATCGCGGCCTAGGTCGCGTCCGGGCTCTCGCTACGTAGACCGACCTAGGGGTCGTCCTCACCGGGCTCTCGCTACGTAGTGAGGGAACCAAACCCACAAGAGAAACTACCACCCACAAGAGAAAAGGCAAGAAAAACACAAGGATTTACATCAACATGTCATTCAAGCATTTCAACAAACATGTACCATGCATCAAACAAAGAGGAAACCCAAATCTTCCACCAACATCTCCAACAAACCCTTAATCACCCACAATCACATCCAATCACCCCAATAACCCTAGCAAAGATCTACTCTAACATATCTAAACTAAAACTAACAAGAACAAGAGAAATCAAAGCAAGAATCAAAACAAACATAATGAAACTAGTGAAACAATGAACAATGAACAATAAACAAGAACTAAAGATTCAAACTTGAATGATAAAAACAAGATTAAGAAGAAGGAAGAGGAGATTATACCATACTAGAGAAGATGAAAAGAAGAAATCTTGCATTAATGGAAGAAAACCCAAATACCTCACCCAAGGTTGTCAAGCTTGGTTGGATTATTCAAGAATTCCCAAATTACAAGCACTAATATAGGATTAACGATAATCTAAAGACTAATCTACACTAATCTATGCTAAAATAATCTAGGGTTTAAGGGGAAGTGTCTAACCTGAGCTTAACAAAACAATGGAAGAGTATATATAGGGTTACAATGAGTAAGGAGAAGAAAAGAATGAGTTGCGTGCTACAGCTCACTCATCCCGCCCGGGACGAGATGGTCTCGCCCGGGACGAGATGGTCCCGCCCGAGACGAGTTCTTCTCGGCCGGGACGGGCTCAAGACAGGAGCTGTTGGTTTTGTGCACTCCTTCCCGGTCGGGAAGGCCACTATCCCGCCCGGGAAGGACCTTGTAGGCCTCCATTATGAACTTTTTGGTCCCTCCTTGGTTCTCATGGGCTTCCCATCGATTCTCGGGACTCGGGATCGGGTCTCGGAGGCTCGGGATTGGGTCCCAAGGTCTCGGGGTCGACTCCAAGGCATCGAGTGATCGTTCCTTAGCTTCGTTGGCTCCAAAAAGTGTATGTATTGAGTCGGATTCGCTCCAACTCTTCATGAATGGTCTCAGGAACCTGAAACGAGCTAGAGGAAGCATAAGTAGCCCATAAACCGCTCCCAAGGAGCGATTCCACAAGGAAAATGGGACCAAAACACTACAAAATAGGCACTACAAACTACATTTATCACATTACGTAGTCATTTTGTTTATTGTTTCTAGTGTTTAATATTTTCAGCGAGTGTAGGAATTGTATAAATCGTTTATTAAGGCATCGTATTTTTTCTAACGTTTAATAATATATTCCCTCGATTTGTTTGATATGTGGATTAACATACTCGATTTGTATATATTTAGGAATCATATAAACTGAACGAAATGAATTGTCATTCATCTGTTCAATTAGTCAGTGAATTGTGGTTGTCATCTATGACTGTACATGACTTTGGCTGTGACTCTGACTAAAAAGTGGCGTGATTGTACCACGCCAAGCATGTGACTCTGCCCAAATCATAAATCTAAATAAATTGAGTACTCATTCATTTGTCACTATATATTCATTTGGTTTGTTACTTTTCTGAGGCAAGTATTCAACGATTCGACGATACTTCAAAGATAGTTCAACATGAGATTTTTCGATACTGCAATAATTGATTCCTTTAAAGATTTGTCAAAATTCATTTGTATTCTTTGCTACATATTAACGCATTAGGGTATTTACTTGGTTATCTTTTTTACTATCTTACGCCAAGCCTCGAGGTGTCTCCATATTTCCTGCCCATCCTCTATGAAAGCTTTTGTTTTTCCCAACGTGTCCCTACGTGCCTCATTCATGTCAGCAAGGATGAGGGATGCTGCAATCTCAAACGATAAATAATGCCTCCCGACCTTAGTCCCGATATCGTCGTGGCTGAACGGCGCACCATCGTACATGCACATGTTCATCAAGCAAAAAATGCCGGACTCCATGTCGTTCTTCTTGGCGCTCTGCCATTCCAACTTATCTGGCGATGTGTAACTTCGGCATGGCAAGGCCCTTCATCAGTCACACATGTCACGTAAAAGAATCTTACCGCTATTCGAGCAATGCCACAGTAAGGCAACGTATCAAAATCGTCACTGTACAACCTGTTGTCGAGATACGCTACTTGTTTCGATTGGAAGTTTATGCAGGCTCAACTGTAGTGGTCGTTGTCCCCGGATCGATAGAACTGGGACGAACACCTGCAACCAATATGTCAGATATTTACGCTCATAACCACTACTAACGAACATTATTTGTGGCTTTATGCAGAGTAATACCATGAGTCCAGAGCGAATTCGGAGAAACTATTTCGCCTCCACTCGTCCCACACGTAGAATATCTGTTCGTCCAGATTCAGGCCCTCGTCTTTTTTGTTCCACAATTCCAGCATGGGTGTCTTCTTACATGCACCGATGTTAATACAAGTAGTTAGTGATTATACACCTTCAAGTGCGTGACTATACACCTGATAGTGTGTGACTATACAGCTTATAGTGAGTGATTATACACCTTCAAGTGTGTGACTGTACACACTAAGGTATGTGACCATACACCTTCAAGTGTGTGACTGTACACCACAAAGCGCATGACTGTACAACATGAAGTCTACGATTATACACCACAAAGTGTGTGGCTATATAACATAAAGTTGGTGACTTTTTAAAAAACGTGTGGAGTTGCCGCTTTTTGGAGGGTCACCGTACCGTATGTCCAAGAGAGAAGAAACATCTACTGGTTACGCGTGCTGCGGATTTCTCACACATAAGCTGGTTGAGTAGCCTACACCACCAGTCGATGACATTATTTGTCACCTGCAAGCCGGACTCGAGTGACTGCATGTCCTCTCTCATTATACAGTCGTATGCTGTGTACTCGACAAATTTTTCGCTGCAGGTCAAACAAAGTCTCGATGAACAAATATATATAAAATGACATGTGTATGAAATAGGTGAATACCTTTTGGACGGTCAGTTGATCGGTTGAAGATGTAGTCTATCACATCCTTCCGCACGGTGAAGACATCTGAGAAGATTACTATATTAGACCACATGAATCGAGACACAACAAGCTTCCCGTTTCGCGGGGACCCGCGGTCAAAGAGACACCACAAATCTTCCGACACGATACCCATGCATTCAAATGCCACGTCGGAGTGGAAAAGGTATGGATGATGTACACCGATGACGTTAGGAACGTACGTTGTTCTTTTTTCACTCGCAGTCTCCGCTCCCCTAGTCTCGCCTACTCGTTGAGCATCCTCCGCGAAGATGTCCGTTGTTGCCGTGGTCACGTGCACAACGTCAGCTACATCCCACCCCGTTTTCTGCAGCGCAACCTCAAGGCTCGCACTTACTTTACCGCCCACGTTTTTCATAGTTGGGTCTACGGTTGTGCTCTCATCGAGCACAGCCACGCGCGCATCCTTCGCGTCCCAACCCGCCTGCTGCAGAGCCAGAACTACCTTCTGGCTCTCGCTCACATCCTCTTCCATGGCTGGCAAGATAGATCCCGTAGCGAGCTCGTCCACAGCCGTCCGTATGTCTTCGGCCTCCCAACCCGCTCAACGTAGAGCCACAACTACGATCGAACTCACACTAATCGATGACTGCACCTCGCAGCCTGCTTTGAGTTCTTCACCATGGGTCAGCATATCTTCGCTGTGTGGCTCGTCTGTAACAGGCTCGGCCGTTTCGTCATCAGCCTCCTCGTAATCCTCACCCACACAAAAACCCGATGACACGAAGCCACCTTCAAACTACCCTCGTCACCCTTTTCCTCGTACCCTCCTGTACTCTCACCCCAAAGTACCCCACTAAGGCCCTTGCCCCCTAGACCGAGGTCCACGTTTTCAATTTCGTCTTCCAAGTAACCAGCATCACGTAAGTCTTCCACCACTCTGCGCACGTACTTGAAGAAACCATGACTGCGTTGTCCCTCGCCCTTTTCAAAATGCGTACCGCCCGCAATGATGAGGGTGTTCTGGGTAGCTTTCCTCAACTGGTTAACCACCGAAACAACTTTGTTTACATACCTGAGGACAGCTGGATCCTCCCATAATTGTTGAGAAGATGGAAGTTGACTTGGAACAGCCATGTCCCTCGTCGCTATGTCCTTTACAGTTGAGGCAGCTTCCTCACAGAACTTGCAAAAGGCAAGCGCGGTCCTCTGAAACTTCAGTAAAAACTCATGGTCGGCCTATTAGTCAGTCAAAGTCAAATCATTAGTTCAGTTAGACAATAAGTGTAAAGTTGTGCGGTTCTACAACATAATGAGTGTGACTATACATCTTCAAGTGTGTGACTGTATAGCACAATAATTGAACAATCTACGTGATTCTAAAAGACAATTAGTGTGACTATACATCTTCAAGTGTCTGACTATACATCACACTGAGTGTGAATATAGATCTTCAAGTGTCTGACTGTACAACACAATAATTGAACAAACTATGTTACAACCCGGTTCTTCCAATGATATTAAATAACAAGGTGGAAAATAATTAAGTCGTAAAAAGTGGAAAAATTAAAAAGCATTGACTCAAGTGAATCTTTTACCGAAAAATGAACCGTTCGTTAAAATACAACAACTGAAAATCGAATTACAAATTTCTAAATAGGATAATCTTACAAAATTTGTGCTTCAAGATTTATAGTTTGACACTCTCATATGCTAAGTTGTATCTCTTGCACTAATGCATGCCCCCATGTCCAATCCTGAGAGTTCGCTAACCTGAATGCATATTTAAATATACATATCCCACTTAGTGGGAGTAACTTAACCGTCCTTCTAACACGGCCCCGAATAATCAATGTAGTACAATCATTAGGTTATCTAATTAACAGATAAGAAGGCATGTCACATTACAAGTCGACATGTACACAATGTGAGATACACATGAAGTGAGTTCAGTTTAGCATGTGAACATAATGGCATGTGAAACAAGCATGCGATGTGAATTACGATAAAGCATACATTATGTGAAAAGCAAATAGTAAAATATACATCATGTTAGCAGCATGTGAGAAATAAAACAGTACATCATACATCATGTGAGCAATCTCATAGCAAAAGCTCTCTGAGCAATCTCCCATCACGTCGATCTCTAAAACTTGGCATAATATTACCCAACATGTACCGATACTATGATATAGATTGTCTATAGGAGACATATAAGGATGTTGAACACTTAGACTCCCGTAGGATCATTGGTTCAGACAACTAAAATGATTGCATACTATCCCAAAGGTACAGTCGCTACATATGACTCACTTGGTATCGAACGGTCAGATTTCCATAGGAACTTAGTTCAGATAACCGGAAGGATGTGTACTGTCCCGTAGGTATAGAAGCTCCAATAAATGAGACACTGGTTAGGTCCACTTATTCATATAGGACACTAACTGGCCCGAAGGTACACCAGTTCATTAAGCTAATTTAGGAACGATTACTAAACGATCATCACAATTATATCAAGTGTATTTTACTTGACTGAATATCTTAAGTATATTTGGTCTTATTGATTTGGAATGTTTTATTTGATGTATATTACTCCCTCCGTATCTATATGTTTGCCCTGTATACCTTTTTGGGAAGTATCTTTATGTTTGTCTCCTTTCTTTTATTTCCTTATTTGGCAAATTATATTCCTATACTACCTTACTACTTTTACTTATTTACCATTTATGTCATCATTAAAGTAGACTAAACATTCACTAAACTCTCCCTCCAATTTATTAATCAGATTACTTTTAACCCCCCAAACCCTAAATATATATACCTATCCCTACAAATTCACATTCACTGTTCCCCCACCAAAACTGCCGCACACCCTTTCTCTCTCTCACATGCAATCCCGATCGCATCCTAAAATCCTCTATTTTACCATATTGTCCCCCCTCCTTCCTATAATTAATTTAGTCTCGTTCCTCAATTTTTTGGAATGGATCATGATCAAAGTGGTGATGGAAAACAGAACATTTCTAGTGGCGAGGAAACGGGTGATAATACTCGTGATATCGGCAAAGAGGATCGCGCTGGCGGCGGCATCATGGAGGATCATGTTGTAAGCGAGGTGTCAGAGAGTTATTCGCCTGAGAAGGATGACTTGTCTACTGAATCTAAGAAGGTTGAGTGGGCTCGCATTTGTAATGAGACACGGGGTCGCCTTGGCGGCGTTGGACCCTTTGATGGTGGTAATTATTTGAAGTGGGGTTGTGGTGATGTCGAGGAGACGAGCAAGGGGTGTATTGGTGACAGTAAAAGTGGTAAGGTTGAGGTGGAGGGTGGTGATTCTGATGAGGGTGAGGGAGGTCAGGTTAATGTGAAGGTCAAGGGGATTGGTGAGGGTGGTGGGGAGGGGAAGGGAGGTCATGTTAATGTGAAGGTCGAGGGGGATGATGAGGGTGGCGAGGAAGGAAAAGATTCTGACTATGGAGGTGATTTGAATTTTATAACCTGAGATTGCTTTATTTGTCAACAAAAAATGGATTCTACTGACGGTTATGGTGGGGTTTGTGCTGATTGTGAAAGTGAAGAACCAGTTGAAATTGATCCAGGATGGTGTAATGGCAGGAGGTTATCGGAATCATCCACGGACGAAGACAGCTTCTCTAAGAAACAACCCAGAATCCGTGGTGTGTCAGCAAAGCTTGAGAAGGTTATTTCATTTCCCTTTCTATATCTTTCATAATACTCCCATTCCTGAAATTTTTAATTGTCGTAGAATTATACTCGTGCTTTGGAATTATTGATCCGTTGGCTCGTATATTGACAAAACAAACACTTTATCTGTTGCAATTTTTAATTGTCGTAGAATTATACTCGTGCTTTGAAATTATTGATCCGTTGGCTCGTATATTGATAGAACAAACACCTTATCTGTTGCAGCATAAAGCATGCCTTGAAAAATGACTTTACATGTAAAAAGCTAATAAGTGTCTTTGCATTTAATATAACCATGTGGTAATTATATATCTTTAGGAGTTGGTTAACAAGGAGGATTTGTAAGTTTAAAGTAGAATTAAGTTTTTATAGGCATATAAAAAGGCTTGACAATTGATATGATAGCCATTGTTTGAATAAAAATTCTTGTTTAAGACGGGAATATCCATCTTAAACTTATAAAGGTTGAGTACTATTTGACTTGTTATAAGTTTAAGGCGGATAATTTTCTCATAAGTTAATTATCGTCTCTCGTGTGTAACATTTGGGTTTCACTTTTGGACAAAAGTAGCATACATTCACAGATGTTAATACTAAAAATCTATGATTCAGTGGTTTCCATAGAAAGAAGTTGTTCACATGCACATATAAGCATTTAGATATCCAAAAGCTAAAACACTACTTACATAAAGACGACATCCCAAATCTAGAACACTACTTACACAAAGACAACATCACAAAGCTAGAACACTACTTACCTAAAGACGACATCCTAAAGCTTGAACAATACTTACATAAAACACTCTTACATCAATACGACATCCATAAGCTAGAACACTAATTACATAAAACACAAATATATGACATCCAAAAGTTAGTACACTTACATTAAATTGCTTATACATCCGCAAGTTGAATGCCTAGATCGGCTTTTATATCTTCCAAATTAGTATCTTTTGCAACTTCTGTTAAATACTCCATGCATTCCCACACCAAATTTTCATCAACTGTCAATTCTCTTTCTAAAGTACCTGCCCGCCTTGCTGCCCATTTCTTCAAATGAGGTAATTTGTAGTCATTGTGACCCTTTCTCATCATTTAAAGTATCAACCTTTTGATTTTCGTACGCTTCTTTCACATTACCAACAAGTTCATCAGTTGTTTTGGATGGCTTTGAGGATTGTAAACTTTGTATGATCTAAAGAAACCCAAGTCTAACACATTCAAGTCAGGTGAGTTTGTTGGTTGTTGTTTTAATTCTATATTAAACCCGTCTGATGTAGCAACCTGTACAAATTCAGGGTCATTCCCGTGTATATGGGGTTTCGCATTGTCTTGTTGGATTGTGATATTCTTTGTGGCTGATGCTGGCCACTTGTTCTTGATTGCAGGTATGATTTTGTTGATCATAAAGTCTTTTATTACTAGCTTGTTGACAGACTCGATAGGTTTTGTCTCCATTGTTCCCGCTTGCCTATTCTTTGAGTTTCTTTTTGCTGGTGACTTATAAGTGAATGGAAAGATACCCATCTTGATCATATATTGGTCTTGATACGGCAGTGGGAAACATAACTTTGACGATGAATCTTTTGCTTTTGCAAGAACGGTAAGGTGTTTCCTCTTCCCTCGCCAGGTAGTACTTTTGGTTTAGGTTTGTCAGGTTAAACCATTTTTCGTCAATATGGACGATGTTGCTCATATCTTTTAATTTCAAACATCTGAGATTTCTGTCGAAATATAACTTGCTCATGACAAAGTGCAACCTTAAGAATTTGTTATCTTGGGTTAGATCAGGATGGAGAGATGATGTGTGACTTTTAAGATCACCCCGTTGTATCCACCTTTGGACCGTACTTCGGTTATATCCTATAGCCTCAGACAACTTTGAAATTGTGCTTCGTAGAGATAACGGAACATTTGATATATGCTCGAATGGGCAGCTTATTCGTTTTTTCCCACTATTACCTTCAATAAGTGATTTCACATTGATTGGAGTCCCTTCTACTTGTTGTTGTTTAGCTTTCTTCCACAACCTTGTTATTGCTGTTGTGGACACTTGAAACTCGGCGGCTAGCGTTGTCATTCTGCCGCGTTTCGGTTTGCCATTAATGCAACTTTCCAAAAGGGTTGTCACTATCTTGAGCCTCTCCTCGTCATTTAAATTAGGGCCTCTCATTTATTATTGTGTATATATTTCATTGACTACATATACTGACTATTTTTTTTGCTTTTAAAGGAAAAACGTGAAAAGCTCAAAAAGTGTAGCACAAACGATGAAGACAATGGTGATTGTTGAAGTATAAGTAGTGGGGTTTATATTTTGAGAGGGAAGGTTTAAATTTCCCAAATTTTGGACTTCCCTCCTTTTTGAAAAGTTTAAAACATGGGTATATGTCTTCCATTTTGTATTGACGTGTAAAAGGCATCACCATGTCCCACATTGTTTATATTTTGGTGGGAAGTTTATCTATGTAATTAAATTACTTCCTCCATTTTTATTTTATCTTCCCATTTACTTTTGGCACAATTTTTTTTGTAATGAATATAAAATGATAATTTTAAGAAATGTTGAGGGTAGAATGTGTGGACATGACATAGGTCCACCCCGACGCGGCCACGCGCGGGTTTGGGGAGGCGAATGAATCTCCATATGAGATGGTCAAATTGAAATTTAAATCGAAGTAGGAGTCGCCACCGAATTTTGTGGTTATTCGGAACCATTCGAGCCCACTCTATGTCGTAGTGGGCCGTATACAAAATACGGCCCATTTCCGATGTCAGAGTTTATTGGGCTCGTCCCTTTGCATTACGATACCGATACCGACATTATCAGATACCGTGTATTGAATGACTCTCGTTGCCAATGGATTCGGACATCCGGAAACCATGGTTCTGAGTAAGGGGTGAGGGTACGTGTTGGGAAGTTCACTAAGAACACCCAACCCCGCCCGCACTTAGCGGCCTTTACTAAGATATCGTTCGTTTTTGGTGTACACGGGTTAGTTCGATGGTTGAATGATATGCAAACATTATTTTCCTAAGCATGTGAGAAAAATAAAATGGGTTGCTAAGTCGTTTAATGCATGTTAAACTAATAACGTCAAAGTTATTTTAGCATGTGAAGTCGTTTTAGTCTAATAAAACGATAAAAAACAAAATAAAATAAAATTGCTACAAACACGAGAAAACGAGTTAGTAACGTTTAAATAAATCGAATAAAGACGTAAATGAATAATATGCATGATTTTAGAAAAGATTTATGACACGCGAAAAATACTTGTCGAAATCTGAAAATATACCGAGAAAACCGCTGTTTTATGTGACAAAACGATGCTGGAAAAATCGGAAAAAAACGAAAAAAGGCTGCGGCTTACAGCAGCCCGCGCGGCTCGCCCGGGAGGGGCGCGACTCGCGCGGGTGGCTGTCTCGGATTCGATTTTCGAAAATTATTATTTTTGATAAATCGCGTACAAATATGGATTAATTTATACTCGATTTATATTTTCGATATTCGTCGTATTCGATATTCGCTTATGAAATCGATATCGAATAGTCGGAATGATTTTAGAAAAGGTTTTGAAAAAAGTTTGTTTTGAACGAAAAGTAAAAAAAAGAATTTTGAACGAAAAAGATGTTAATTCTCTCCGCGTTAAAATCGTTGTATTTTGTTTAAAAAGATGTAATGATTTTGTTAGCATCAACGAGAATTAATTAATTTAGTTCTTGTAGATACGATATTCGATTAGAGAATCGGTATCATATTTTAAAAACATTATAAAAATAGTTTTTTGTAGTATCGATTATTAGTAATAAATAAAAATATGTGACGAACGACCCATATTAATAATATGAAACGACCGCGACCCGTAAAAAAAGTGACGGACGAAAAAATGGAAAAAAGACGTGAGAGAGAGAGAGAGAGAAAGGAGAAGAATCGGGTTTGATTTACACCCTCAACCTACATAGGGCTGAGCACGGATCGGATGTCCGATCTGAATCCGATTTTCGGATCGGATCGGATATCCGATAAATCCGAAATTTCAATATCCGATATCCGATCCGGAGTACTTCGGATATCCGATTTTAGATATCAGAAAATTTCGGATCGGATATCCGAAATATCCGATATCCGATTCGGTTGGTATTTTTGGTCAAATTAAATTCTAAATAAGGTTCAATTAAACCGAAAAAAACTTATTTTAATTAATCTATTTTTATACCGGGTATACCGCTCTATATTTTAAGACAATACAAAAATAAAACCAAGGCTCAAAGTAAAATGGATTAAATTATAACCTACTTATATTAGAATACACCAACCCAAAAAAAAGAAATCCAAAAATAACCCATTGTTCGGATCGGATCGGATATCCGACAAAATTATTTTAGATATCCGATTCCGATACGATATCCGAAAGTTTCGGATCGGATATCCGATCCGAAAAATATTTTCGGATAGGATCTCCGGTTTTACAGATCGGATACGGATTGGATATCGGATCGGATTCGGATAATCGGATAATTTGCTCAGCCCTAAACCTACATGCTTTATTTTCTCGGTATGGAGCTCGTCGGAAAGTGGTTTAAACTTGGGAGCGTCGAGATGATGCGGGTGAGTTTGGGATGGTGCGTTTTTTTGGACGTGTGGGGCATCGGGTTCGGCCGAATGGGGGTGGTTTTGTCGGTATTTCGAGACTTCTTCAGGAATACGTCGGGATTTGCTTTGTATTATTTTTTTAGATATCGAGGATGTATGTATGTTGGATGTGTGAATGTGTATTTCGGTCTGTGTAAATTGTTGTATAGAATCGTTGTCCTTTGTGTTGGACGGGAGGTCCTATTTATAGGGGTCGAGGTAGTCTTGCTTGTGTGATAAGAAATACTGGTTTTGATAGGAAACGCGAGAGTTCGAAAGGGAACGAAAGTCTCGTTTCTTGGTGGAGAAGCCAAGTATCTCGGCTGTCATGAAGAGTTGGCCGAGTGTTTTGGCTGTTTGGGATGTCTAGGCCGAGTATCTGGAGCTCGGTCGGTGTCTGATTCGGTTTCCGGATAGAATTCCTACTTGAGATCGAATTCTATCCTTAAACGGATTTGTTTAATATTTATTGAAGCTGATTTTTTGTAGGATTGGAGTCCGAATCAGCCGTGTGAGGTGTCACGGCTGACTCACGTGTCTCGAGAATATTTTTGACCGGGTTTTGACTCGGTCGTAAAAAGACGGTTTTACCCCTGGTGTCGGAATCGACCCAAATTAGTCTCATTTGACTCGAAACGACCCAATGGGCCTGGATTAGAGGTTGGTTTTGTAAGATATGTACTCCGTAATAAGCCTAAACCAAATGTCCATGATTTCGAGCCCATATCCGAGTCATTAAAGCATGTTTGCGTCCTATCATCATCGGGTGTTTGGCGGGACCTACTATAGACACCTGGCGGTCAAAATGTGGGTGTCTACAGAGCCCCCACAATGACTGAGGCTTGGACAAGGCGAAAGTCAGAGTAGCTACCAGGCCAATCGAGAATTAAGATCTGGCAGACTTCCGATCGGGTCGTTTAGAGTCCATTAGACTTGCGTGAAGGGCTCGCCAGCCATAAGATAGAAATCATACCTGGATAGACGTCAATAATGTTGCGGGGACTTTTCTTAAAAAGTCTTGGGTATGTCTGTTTACAGACACATCCATCTTGGAATGGCGCGGGAGCCTCCATTGGAAGCTGTGGGTATACCGCTTACTGATAATCCCACCTCGAAATAGTACGGGAGCCTCCATTAGAAGTTGCGGGTGTACCGCTTACTGATACATCCCATAGAATTGCGCGGGAGCCTCCATTGGAAGCTGTGGGTATACCGCTTACTGATAATCCCACCTCGGAATAGCGCGGGAGCCTTCATTAGAGGCTGCGGATGTACCGCTTACTGATACATCCGATTCTTCAGTAAAAATGTTGCTTGAATTTTCACTGGGAATTTTCTTTTGAGAATTCTCCGGGAGTCTTGGGATAGCTGTTTGTTTTGCATGCAACATTCAGATAAAACATTGACTCACGCTTGGGAAGAAAATGATTTTCTTTTATTGATTTTTGGAAAAAAATGCTGAAATTTTTGAATTTTTTTTGGAAACGCTGCAAATTTTTGAATTTTTTTTGGAAATTAGAATGCTTGGGATGACTTGATTCCCGATCAGATTCTGACACGGACTTCTAAAATCTCCTGGTTAGGCCTGTATTCGACTCTGGACGTGACCGGACGAGCTTTGACAGACATGACTGGACTCTCTAAGGGTTGGACCGTGACTCGGTAGGGGATGGGCCACCTAAGATGACAAGACTCTTAAGTTGCGCTATTCCGTAGCCTAGGCGAGTGGCAACATGGTCGAATCCTCGTTATGAGTCTATTTCCGTACGACAGGGCTTTGTGGTAGCAATGCCGTAGACTGGTGTTCTTCTGAATTTTTTTTTTGTTTTCGGGGCATATTCCCAAAGTAGGTATTGCTTCGAGTCCTGACAGATTCTCGTCTTCGACTGAGCCGAGTACTAGGACACACTATAGAAAGGAGGCTAGTTTTTGAAAGTCTTTGGCTTATGTGAGTGGATGGAGAACTTCTGCCTAAGAAAAGCCCCCGGGACGACAAAGCTAGCTGCTGAGAACATGACAGTGTCGTGACCGGAATGATGGTGCTTTTGAATGAGTGTCAATGTGGGTGGTTGTGCCTCTTTTGAAAGGCTGCCTACGTATTTACGTGTTGTGAAATCAAACCAAGCCGTAGTTCAGTGTTGAAAAATGTATTATGGTGCCTAGTTTATTAGGGCTTTGTGTGTAACTAGCCATAGTAATGGTGTAGCCTAGGTGCATTCCCAATGATGTCTTGACCAAAGGGCTAGAATAGTTAGGATGTTGATCCTGTGACTGTGAGCATTTTCCGGGGTATCCCCCAGAGGTGGTGTGAACTATTATTTGGGCATGTTCTATGTCGACCGCAAGTTGAATTCCCGTGTTTGGGGTTGGTAACTGGTTTAGATGTTTTGGAAATGTGGTGCTAGGAAGTAAGTGGCTTTGATGATTCGAAATATGGAGCTCGATTTTGTGGAGCTGTGGACATGACGTAGGTCCACCCCGACGCGGCCACGCGCGGGTTTTGGGTTAGGCGAATGCACCTCCATATGAGAAGGATCGAATTGAAATTTAGGTCGAAATGGAGTCGCCACCGAATTTTATGGTTATTCGGAACCATTCGAGCCCACTCTATATCGCCATGGCCCATACACAAAGTATGGCCCATTTTGGTTTGAGAGTTTATTGGGCTCGTCCCTTTGCATATCGATATAGATGCCGACTTGAGCGGTTAATCGTATATTGAATGACTCTCGTTGCCAATGGATTCGGACATCCGGAAACCACGGTTCTGAGTAAGGGGTGAGGGTACGTGTTGGGAAGCCCACTAAGGACACCCAACCCCGCCCGCACTTAGCGGCCTCTACTAGGACATCGTTTGACTTTTTAATATGCGCGTTAGTGATTCGGTGAAATGTTATGCAAACAGCGTATTAGCTAAGCATGCGAATTAAATGTGAGCTACGTCAATTTAATGCATCTTGATTTATTGTCGAAGTGATTTAGCATGCGAGGGTTCCTTTATAAACGGTAAAACGTAAATAAATAAAGCAAAGCAATAATAAATCGGTTACAAATTACACGGGCAGAATACAACCCGGAATTCACAATACAACGAACAATAATAATAGAATAATCAAAATATATAATTGAAATGACTAGCAATAATTATAAACGGACCCGTGTATAAACTAGACCGCGAATTTGCGTAGGAGGACGAACTTCAATTAAATACGTATTATATTGCGTATTAATCAAAGGACGGAGGTTCGAGACCTAGACGTGGTGCTAGCCTGATCTCGAACCTCGATGCCTTGTCCCGACTTATCACCTCGAGAAATTGAGTCTAAATTAATTTTACATCGGATACGACTAAAGAGTCGTCGACATAAAGTTAATAATGTGAGACCGTCGATCAAAATCGTTTAAGTGATGATATGCATGTATTTTGAAAAGGAGATCACGTGATTGACTTTACACGTGTCGACTAAGTCGCTTTTAAAAAGACGAGGCTCGAATGCTATAAAAAGAGCTCTCGGTTTTCTGGGCTACAGGACCCACTCGATCGAGTCGGGGCTGACTCGGTCGAGTGTGTCCTTAAAAGGTTTCTGCCCACGATTTGGGGTGCTACTCGGTCGAGTGGCAGGTGTACTCGGCCGAGTGGCACTTGTACGAGTTATGACTCGTGTGATTTTATGCGTTTTAAATCGAGGGTTGGCCGAATTAAATAAAAATATTGACGAATTAAGATTTAGTTCGGTTTGCCGGTATTATAATCATGTCTTATATGATTATAATACCGTTATCGGAATTTTGTAGAAAAAGGTTATTATTAGATAAAAAAATTGATTAGTGACGGAATTGCGTCCCTCTACGTCACGACATCGATATTAATCCTTGCGGATTATGTGACGTCGGTTTTCGTGTCAACGGGTTCCGTACTAATCTTTGAAATGGATCTATACGCGTTCAACTACGAATGATCGGGATCGTGTTAATAAACGAACCTTAAAAAAATGATCATCGTAGTCAAACGAGTTCGGATCCGAGTTTTGATATTATTATATATATACACGGTACATACGATATTATAGTAAAATATAATAACAATGATTAAATGCAAAAGGTAAAATGTTAGTGTTAGTAATCATGTCGTTACTATCGACTAAATATAATACTATAGCATAAATGAATGTACATAAAAAAAGAACGAGAAGAAAGGAAGAAGAAGGAGAAATCGGTGTTGAATTGTTACACCCTCAACCTACATGCTCTTGCTTCTCGGGATACGGTTCGTCTAATGGCGGCAATGGCGCGGGAACGTCGAGATATGTAGGAGGAGTTGATGGTGTGTATATGGCTCTTGGTTTGTGTGGATTTTTACGAGTTTGTGCTCTCGAAATGCGTGCAAGGATGACGGCGTTTATGGCTGAAAAATGTATGCAAAAGGGTTGTGTAAGAGTGGATGATTGTGTAGGAGGTAAAAGAGTTGTCCCTTTGTGCTTAGGATTGACGGGTATTTATAGGGAACACGATATAGGGTTACTCGACCGAGTGGCGCGGGTGTACTCGGTCGAGTGCCCTCGCGAATGCACCTGGACCAGTTTTTTTGAGGCTCCACTCGATCGAGTGGTCAATCCACTCGACCGAGTGGATCAATTAGGCCGTGCTAAATAGGGAATGATTAGCCTTTGATTGCTCTTGATTGATTATGTTTGATTTGGCTGATTTTTGGATTGTGGTGCAAGTTTCGAGACGTATCCGGTCGCTTTTTGTGTCGGGTTTGTCTTGACCGGGTTTTGACCCGGTCGCTAAAAGACGGGAATTATTTTTGGTGTCGATTTTGGCCCAAATTAGTCTTGTTTGACTCGGAATGACCCACTGGGCCTGGTTTTGAGGTTGGTTTTGTGAGATTTGTATCCCGTTAAAAGCCCATGCCGGACATTATTGATTTCGAGCCCGTATCCGAGCGCGTTAGAACATGTTAGCGTCCGATCATCATCGGGTGTTTTTTGGAAACTGCTATAGACACCTGGCGGTCAAATTTTGGGTGTCTACAGAGCCCCCACTCTGACTGAGGCTTGGACAAGGCGAAAGTCAGAGTAGCTACCAAGTCAATTAAGACCTGGTAGGCTTCCGTTCGGGTCGTTTATAGTCCATTAGACTCGCGTGAAGGGCTCGCCAGCCATAAGTTAGAAATCATACCTGAGCCGATGATGATAACTCCGTGGGGAATTGGACTTGTCGCATAAGTCCTGGGTGCGCCTATATGTGGGCTCATCCCGTACCATTCCGGGGAAAATGCCGCCTTGGGCTTCCGCTGGGGAGATTTAGAGGGTTGCATGTCCCTGTCTGAGTCGTACCTGTATAAGTCACATAAAATGTATGCAACACGTAGGTAGCAAAAATGACTCGTGCTGGGAAATAATGTTTTTTGAATTTTTGAAAGTTTTGAAATTTTTGAACCTTGAAATCGAAATCCTGAAAGCAACTCACATGCTAGGTTTTCAAAATGAAAGGGGTAGAAATGAAATTTGCAATTTAAATAGACCGAAATTTGACCTTGTCGAAAAGGATTTTCTCAAATGGCTAAGTTTTGCAAATTTTAAAATGGGAATTTGAAGAGAGAGGTATACTGACAGACTCGACTCTGGACGTGACCGGACGAGTTGACAGACACGAATGAACTCTCGAGGGATTGGACCGTGACTCGGTAGGGGGGTGGGCCACCTAACAAGACTCTTAGGTTGCGCTACTCCGTAGCCTAGGCGAGTGGCAACATGGTCGAATCCTCGGAATGGGAAGGATGCGTTATCGGGGAATTGCAGTAGTCTGTAATGAGACTGCAACTGCACAACAGGGCTTAGCAATGTTGTTGTCTAGCGCTCTTGAATTCTTAGTTTCGAGGTATAGGCCCGAAGTGGGCGTTGTCTCGAGTCCTGACAGATTCTTGTCTTCGACTGAGCCGAGTACTAGGACACACTATAGAAAGGAGGCTAGTTTGAAGTCTTTTGGATTATGTGAGTGGATGGAGAACTTCTGTCTAAGAGAAGCCCCCAGGACAACAAAGCAGACTGTTGAGAACAAGACAGTGTCGTGACCGGAATGATGGCGCTTTTTGAATGTGTGTCAATGTGAGTGGTTGTGCCTGTATTGAAAGGCTGCCTACGTATTCACGTGTAGTGAAATCAAACCAAGCCGTAGTTCAGTGGATTGGAAGATATATTATGGTGCCTAAGCTAGTAGGACTTTGTGTGTAACTAGCCATAGCGATGGTGTGGGCTAGGTGCGTTCCCAATGATGTCTTGATCAAGGGGATAGAATAGTTAGGATGTTGATCCTGTGGCTGTGAGCGTTCTCCGGGGTAGCCCCCAGAGGTGGTGTGAACTATTTGGGCATGTTCTATGCCGACTGCAAGTTGAGTTCCCGTGTTCTTGATTTGGATGAGAAGAGTTGGGATGGGATTTTAACGAGTTCTGCTCTCGGGGATTTGACGAGTTCTGTTCTCGGGATTTTTAACGAGTTCTGTTCTCGGGATTTTTAACGAGTTCTGTTCTCGGGATTTTTGATGAATTTTGATCTCGGGTCTTTGGTGAGTTTTGATCTCGGGTCTTTGATGAGTTTTGATCTCGGGTCTTTGGTGAGTTTTGATCTCGGGTCTTTGGTGAGTTTTGATCTCAGGTTTGTGTATGGTGATTGTGAATTCTGTTATGTAAAGGGGAAGTCGAGAAAAATAGCTCGAACTTCGATTGGGATAGGTTTCGATAATGCGGGATCTGGTTTCCATGTCTGGCCCTAATGGTTAGGGGTATCCTATGGAGCTTGAATCCTCAAAATTCCGGGCTGTCTCTGTCTTGGGTCTCGGGAAGGTCTTGAAGGATGTAATGTGGGAAGGCTGAGTGTGGTGTTTAGCTGACCATTTTGATTGAGTATTGATAACTTTGAATTTGACCGTTTTTACTACGGTCATGGGTTCTTGAATATTTGTTGGCTGTCCTTCTAGCCCCAGTCATGGTTTTTTTTTTTTGTTTTTTTTTTGGTTGACCTCTTAGCCCCGGTCGTGGGATTCTTCATTTGGATTGACCGCTTTAGCCTCGGTGATGGGTGCCTCTTTTTTTTTGACGATGTCCCTTTTTTTTGTTTTGGCCTTTTGCTTCTTTCCTAGATTTTTTTTTTTTTTTTTTTTTTTTTTTTTTTTGGCTACCCCTGATGGTGTTGTGGTCGGATATGGGGGTGGGCCCATCGGTTGGATTAGGCTTGTGGAGCTAAACCTTTGTAAGGTGTAAGCCTAGTTGATATTTGTGTGAGTGGAACTCATGGTGGAGTACTCTACGGTAAACATGGTGGTTTGGATCTCGGTATTGTCATCATAATTCCGAGCAGGCTTGGTGGGAGTATCGTCCCAAGTTGGGTATTTTTGGTTAGACTAACACCTAAGGTAGGGATTTGTCGGTCTTATTGGAGGGGTGTTTATTGTGGGAAATGGGCTTGCCTTCCGTCTTGAATCCAAACTAGGAGAATACCTAGATTTGTCATAGGATTCGATATCGCTCCTGCTAAGGGTAGTTTTGTGGCTTGCTATACCAGACATGGAACAGGTAAAGGAAAACACGGGCTCGGTTTCCTGCAGTCATTATAGATGTGCCTATAATAGTCACGTGCATGTGCTCACAGTGTATGATGGTATTCATCATGTTCTCGGAAACACAAAAGGGAAGCATATATGAGAGATTGAAAAAGCTGATTTTATTGGATTGAAAAAGAGGACAGAATACAGTTGACTCTGACTCTGACTTTGAAATTGCAAGAGATAGAACATCCTAGACTCGGACTCAGACTCAGACTCAAATCAAATCTGGACTCTTGGATGAGGTTGTCAGTAGTCTTCGGCTTCTAAGGACTCAAGTGGATATCCAGTATAGCCTTCGGTAGAAGCTTCACCCAGATCTTCATTATGTTGAAGATCGTCTTCAATCCTGATGCCCATTTCGGTAAGCACTGCAAAGTTTGAAATGCCGGCATACCTAAGATGGACGCGGTAGGAGGGTAGGAGGTTGTTGATGAACGCCTCCACTAGTGTCTTCTCGCTGGGCTTGTCTACTAGCTTAACACTCCCGGCCCGCCAACGTTGAAGGTATTTGGTGAAACCTTCTGTTGGATCTTGGGCCATGACTTCTAAAGTCCGCATGGTTGTCTGAAGTTCAGTGTTATCAGAATAGGTTTTAGCGAACTCGGTAGCCACATCTTCCCAAGTGGGGAATCTTTTTGCATTAAGCCTACAGAACCAGGCTTTTGGATATTTTCCGAGAGATGTGCCGAACAGATTGATGAACATGTCGGCTTTGACCCCCTTGATTGCCATAAATGCTTTGAAGGCTCGGAGGTGTAGTAATGGATCCTCCGTCCCTTCGAATATGGGTAACCCCTCTAAGTTGAGATCTGTTGGTAGTTTCTCACTGATGGGTGTATAGTCTCGGGAGTTCTCAATATAAATGTTGTTCCCTTGAAGGGCGTGGAACTGTTGTTCGAGCTCACGCACCGTGCTGATCAGTTTGGCAAATGGCCCAATATTTACCGACCCAGAATTGAGATCTTGCCGTTCAATGACCGTTAAACGAGCATTCATGGCCTCTTGGTTGGTTTTCAGGAACCCTATATGGGTTTCGGTTATGGCCTGCTTACTAGCCATTTTCTCCAGCAAAGCCTTTATTTCATTGATGGTGTTTTCCATGTCCCTATTTCCGGTTGTGGGTGCCATATTCTGCGAGAATACCCACGTAATCAGAAATGTTGCTTCGGAACTTGACTACACCAAGGCATAGGAAATAGCGCGGGAGGAGAGACAACTCTGGTTTGACTCGGGTTAGACTCTCCTAAGACAAATACGTGGGGTGTGATTCTCGGAGTGACTGTGATTAATCTCCCCGTCGGAGAATAGCCCCCAAGTGAGACCAAAGACTCTGATAGGACTCAGATGGTGTGACATCTAAGTGACTCGAAAATGGGGTACGTGAGACAACACGTGTAAGACGTGACCCTTAGAGCAACCGTGATTGATCGCTCTGCTAGAGGGTAGCCCCCGAGTGGGGTTGAAGATTTTGTTAAAACTCGAGTGTCGGACGAGTGACCCTTAGACGTAAGGACCCTGAACCTTTTTTATAGGGCTATGCCTTGTAAAAGGTTGACTCGGAAAAGACATCTAGACGGGTGACTCGTGAAAGATGGGCCTTTCTTAGGATTCGGCGAGTGGGCCGAGTCCCGTTTGAAGAAAGGTCAACGTGAGACATCCCCAGACTTTGGACTCAATTGTGTAGACGGGCCCTCCTTTGTAGGAGTGTGTCCTACGTAGGTGGGCCATGCCTTAGTCAAATAAGGCGCACTGGGGTAGGGAAGAAACTCGTGATGTAAGATCGACAGAGTTTCGACGCTAAAGACTTCGATGACTTATGACAAGACCCGACACTGCTAAATACGGGAAGTCTTAAGAAGAGGAAAGTTTTGAAAAGGATTACTTTTGGAAAGTCCGAGAAAACTCGGGGAAAGGCCTGATTTTTCAAGAAAAATCGGAAAGTGTATCGGGCCTAGGTTTTGAAAGTTCGAAAATATTTTCGAGTTTTGAATTGGGCAGCATACCGGCTAGAAAGTGGGCTATTTTGAGTAAAATCATAAGTCCTAAATTCGGTATGTATCCCGGGTTTTGAAAATTGGATATCTTGAAGTTTGAAAATTTAAATGTTGGAAAAAAGAATTTCCGACGATTTGAAAATTTGAAGATGAGATCCCGAAGATTTGAAAATCGAAAACGGCATCTCGAAGATTTGAAAGTTGAAAATGGCATCGCGAGGATTTGAAAATTGAATTTTGAAAATTCGAAAATCGAATGGTGGATCGGAAATTCGAATTTTGAAATGGGCAGCATGCCGGCTAAAAAAATAAGCTTGTTTTGAGTCAAATCTTAAGTCTAAATTTCGGCAGCTTTCCGAGTTTTTGAAAATTTGAATATTTTTGGAAAGATGCATTTTTTTGAAATGACGATTTTTTGAAAATGACACGGAAACCAAGTAGCACATAGTCACGTAAGCATTACAACGACGCCATGTATGCTTTACACTAAGTCTCGGTCGGTCTGAATAGGGTCTATACCAGTGTTCATAGTCTAGTCGAGAAACGGGACGGACTTCCTAACTCGAGTGGAATTTAGAACATGCCGCAAGGTCCATACGAGTCGACCATGAACACCTTTAACATATCCAAAGTTGAATACGTCGTGGTATAGTGGGACGTCGGTCACCAGTACCGGCCCGGGTAAATATGGGGTTATGCATGAACCGTAAAACTAAAACGCATATTGTACTCGTCAAACGATTTCTATTCGAGTCTCACCCTGAGAACTCCGATGGTAAGGCACACATCGGTTGATCCCCAGCGGAGTCGCCAAATTGTGGACATGACGTAGGTCCACCCCGACGCGGCCACGCGCGGGTTTTGGGTTAGGCGAATGCACCACCATATGAGAAGGATCGAATTGAAATTTAGGTCGAAATGGAGTCGCCACCGAATTTTATGGTTATTCGGAACCATTCGAGCCCACTCTATATCGCCATGGCCCATACACAAAGTATGGCCCATTTTGGTTTGAGAGTTTATTGGGCTCGTCCCTTTGCATATCGATATAGATGCCGACTTGAGCGGTTAATCGTATATTGAATGACTCTCGTTGCCAATGGATTCGGACATCCGGAAACCACGGTTCTGAGTAAGGGGTGAGGGTACGTGTTGGGAAGCCCACTAAGGACACCCAACCCCGCCCGCACTTAGCGGCCTCTACTAGGACATCGTTTGACTTTTTAATATGCGCGTTAGTGATTCGGTGAAATGTTATGCAAACAGCGTTTTAGCTAAGCATGCGAATTAAATGTGAGCTACGTCAATTTAATGCATCTTGATTTATTGTCGAAGTGATTTAGCATGCGAGGGTTCCTTTATAAACGGTAAAACGTAAATAAATAAAGCAAAGCAATAATAAATCGGTTACAAATTACACGGGCAGAATACAACCCGGAATTCACAATACAACGAACAATAATAATAGAATAATCAAAATATATAATTGAAATGACTAGCAATAATTATAAACGGACCCGTGTATAAACTAGACCGCGAATTTGCGTAGGAGGACGAACGTCAATTAAATACGTATTATATTGCGTATTAATCAAAGGACGGAGGTTCGAGACCTAGACGTGGTGCTAGCCCGATCTCGAACCTCGATGCCTTGTCCCGACTTATCACCTCGAGAAATTGAGTCTAAATTAATTTTACATCGGATACGACTAAAGAGTCGTCGACATAAAGTTAATAATGTGAGACCGTCGATCAAAATCGTTTAAGTGATGATATGCATGTATTTTGAAAAGAAGATCACGTGATTGACTTTACACGTGTCGACTAAGTCGCTTTTAAAAAGACGAGGCTCGAATGCTATAAAAAGAGCTCTCGGTTTTCTGGGCTACAGGACCCACTCGATCGAGTCGGGGCTGACTCGGTCGAGTGTGTCCTTAAAAGGTTTCTGCCCACGATTTGGGGTGCTACTCGGTCGAGTGGCACGTGTACTCGGCCGAGTGGCACTTGTACGAGTTATGACTCGTGTGATTTTATGCGTTTGAAATCGAGGGTTGGCCGAATTAAATAAAAATATTGACGAATTTAGATTTAGTTCGGTTTGTCGGTATTATAATCATGTCTTATATGATTATAATACCGTTATCGGAATTTTGTAGAAAAAGGTTATTGTTAGATAAAAAATTTGATTAGTGACGGAATTGCGTCCCTCTACGTCACGACATCGATATTAATCCTTGCGGATTATGTGACGTCGGTTTTCGTGTCAACGGGTTCCGTACTAATCTTTGAAATGGATCTATACGCGTTCAACTACGAATGATCGGGATCGTGTTAATAAACGAACCTTAAAAAAATGATCATCGTAGTCAAACGAGTTCGGATCCGAGTTTTGATATTATTATATATATACACGGTACATACGATATTATAGTAAAATATAATAACAATGATTAAATGCAAAAGGTAAAATGTTAGTGTTAGTAATCATGTCGTTACTATCGACTAAATATAATACTATAGCATAAATGAATGTACATAAAAAAAGAACAAGAAGAAAGGAAGAAGAAGGAGAAATCGGTGTTGAATTGTTACACCCTCAACCTACATGCTCTTGCTTCTCGGGATACGGTTCGTCTAATGGCAGCAATGGCGCGGGAACGTCGAGATATGTAGGAGGAGTTGATGGTGTGTATTGGCTCTTGGTTTGTGTGGATTTTTACGAGTTTGTGCTCTCGAAATGCGTGCAAGGATGAAGGCGTTTATGGCTGAAAAATGTATGCAAAAGGGTGTAAGAGTGGATGATTGTGTAGGAGGTAAAAGAGTTGTCCCTTTGTGCTTAGGATTGACGGGTATTTATAGGGAACACGATATAGGGTTACTCGACCGAGTGGCGCGGGTGTACTCGGTCGAGTGCCCTCGCGAATGCACCTGGACCAGTTTTTGTGAGGCTCCACTCGATCGAGTGGTCAATCCACTCGACCGAGTGGATCAATTAGGCCGTGCTAAATAGGGAATGATTAGCCGTTGATTGCTCTTGATTGATTATGTTTGATTTGGCTGATTTTTGGATTGTGGTGCAAGTTTCGAGACGTATCCGGTCGCTTTTTGTGTCGGGTTTGTCTTGACCGGGTTTTGACCCGGTCGCTAAAAGACGGGAATTATTTTTGGTGTCGATTTTGGCCCAAATTAGTCTTGTTTGACTCGGAATGACCCACTGGGCCTGGTTTTGAGGTTGGTTTTGTGAGATTTGTATCCCGTTAAAAGCCCATGCCGGACATTATTGATTTCGAGCCCGTATCCGAGCGCGTTAGAACATGTTAGCGTCCGATCATCATCGGGTGTTTTTTGGAAACTGCTATAGACACCTGGCGGTCAAATTTTGGGTGTCTACAGAGCCCCCACTCTGACTGAGGCTTGGACAAGGCGAAAGTCAGAGTAGCTACCAAGTCAATTAAGACCTGGTAGGCTTCCGTTCGGGTCGTTTATAGTCCATTAGACTCGCGTGAAGGGCTCGCCAGCCATAAGTTAGAAATCATACCCGAGCTGATGATGATAACTCCGTGGGGAATCGGACTTGTCGCATAAGTCCTGGGTGCGCCTATATGTGGGCTCATCCCGTACCATTCCGGGGAAAATGCCGCCTTGGGCTTCCGCTGGGGAGATTTAGAGGGTTGCATGTCCCTGTCTGAGTCGTACCTGTATAAGTCACATAAAATGTATGCAACACGTAGGTAGCAAAAATGACTCGTGCTGGGAAATAATGTTTTTTGAATTTTTGAAAGTTTTGAAATTTTTGAACCTTGAAATCGAAATCCTGAAAGCAACTCACATGCTAGGTTTTCAAAATGAAAGGGGTAGAAATGAAATTTGCAATTTAAATAGACCGAAATTTGACCTTGTCGAAAAGGATTTTCTCAAATGGCTAAGTTTTGCAAATTTTAAAATGGGAATTTGAAGAGAGAGGTATACTGACAGACTCGACTCTGGACGTGACCGGACGAGTTGACAGACACGAATGAACTCTCGAGGGATTGGACCGTGACTCGGTAGGGGGGTGGGCCACCTAACAAGACTCTTAGGTTGCGCTACTCCGTAGCCTAGGCGAGTGGCAACATGGTCGAATCCTCGGAATGGGAAGGATGCGTTATCGGGGAATTGCAGTAGTCTGTAATGAGACTGCAACTGCACAACAGGGCTTAGCAATGTTGTTGTCTAGCGCTCTTGAATTCTTGGTTTCGAGGTATAGGCCCGAAGTGGGCGTTGTCTCGAGTCCTGACAGATACTTGTCTTCGACTGAGCCGAGTACTAGGACACACTATAGAAAGGAGGCTAGTTTGAAGTCTTTTGGATTATGTGAGTGGATGGAGAACTTCTGTCTAAGAGAAGCCCCCAGGACAACAAAGCAGACTGTTGAGAACAAGACAGTGTCGTGACCGGAATGATGGCGCTTTTTGAATGTGTGTCAATGTGAGTGGTTGTGCCTGTATTGAAAGGCTGCCTACGTATTCACGTGTAGTGAAATCAAACCAAGCCATAGTTCAGTGGATTGGAAGATATATTATGGTGCCTAAGCTAATAGGACTTTGTGTGTAACTAGCCATAGCGATGGTGTGGGCTAGGTGCGTTCCCAATGATGTCTTGATCAAGGGGATAGAATAGTTAGGATGTTGATCCTGTGGCTGTGAGCGTTCTCCGGGGTAGCCCCCAGAGGTGGTGTGAACTATTTGGGCATGTTCTATGCCGACTGCAAGTTGAGTTCCCGTGTTCTTGATTTGGATGAGAAGAGTTGGGATGGGATTTTAACGAGTTCTGCTCTCGGGGATTTGACGAGTTCTGTTCTCGGGATTTTTAACGAGTTCTGTTCTCGGTTATTTTTAACGAGTTCTGTTCTCGGGATTTTTGATGAATTTTGATCTCGGGTGTTTGGTGAGTTTTGATCTCGGGTCTTTGATGAGTTTTGATCTCGGGTCTTTGGTGAGTTTTGATCTCGGGTCTTTGGTGAGTTTTTATCTCGGGTTTGTGTATGGTGATTGTGAATTCTGTTATGTAAAGGGGAAGTCGAGAAAAATAGCTCGAACTTCGATTGGGATAGGTTTCGATAATGCGGGATCTGGTTTCCATGTCTGGCCCTAATGGTTAGGGGTATCCTATGGAGCTTGAATCCTCAAAACTCGAGTGTCGGACGAGTGACCCTTAGACGTAAGGACCGTGAACCTTTTTTATAGGGCTATGCCTTGTAAAAGGTTGACTCGGAAAAGACATCTAGACGGGTGACTCGTGAAAGATGGGGCTTTCTTAGGATTCGGCGAGTGGGCCGAGTCCCGTTTGAAGAAAGGTCAACGTGAGACATCCCCAGACTTTGGACTCAATTGTGTAGACGGGCCCTCCTTTGTAGGAGTGTGTCCTACGTAGGTGGGCCATGCCTTAGTCAAATAAGGCGGACTGGGGTAGGGAAGAAACTCGTGATGTAAGATCGACAGAGTTTCGACGCTAAAGACTTCGATGACTTATGACAAGACCCGACACTGCTAAATACGGGAAGTCTTAAGAAGAGGAAAGTTTTGAAAAGGATTACTTTTGGAAAGTCCGAGAAAACTCGGGGAAAGGCCTGATTTTTCAAGAAAAATCGGAAAGTGTATCGGGCCTAGGTTTTGAAAGTTCGAAAATATTTTCGAGTTTTGAATTGGGCAGCATACCGGCTAGAAAGTGGGCTATTTTGAGTAAAATCATAAGTCCTAAATTCGGTATGTATCCCGGGTTTTGAAAATTGGATATCTTGAAGTTTGAAAATTTGAATGTTGGAAAAAAGAATTTCAGACGATTTGAAAATTTGAAGATGAGATCCCGAAGATTTGAAAATCGAAAACGGCATCTTGAAGATTTGAAAGTTGAAAATGGCATCGCGAGGATTTGAAAATTGAATTTTGAAAATTCGAAAATCGAATGGTGGATCGGAAATTCGAATTTTGAAATGGGCAGCATGCCGGCTAAAAAAATAGGCTTGTTTTGAGTCAAATCTTAAGTCTAAATTTCGGCAGCTTTCCGAGTTTTTGAAAATTTGAATATTTTTGGAAAGATGCATTTTTTTGAAATGACGATTTTTTGAAAACGACACGGAAACCAAGTAGCACATAGTCACGTAAGCATTACAACGACGCCATGTATGCTTTACACTAAGTCTCGGTCGGTCTGAATAGGGTCTATACCAGTGTTCATAGTCTAGTCGAGAAACGGGACGGACTTCCTAACTCGAGTGGAATTTAGAACATGCCGCAAGGTCCATACGAGTCGACCATGAACACCTTTAACGTATCCAAAGTTGAATACGTCGTGGTATAGTGGGACGTCGGTCACCAGTACCGGCCCGGGTAAATATGGGGTTATGCATGAACCGTAAAACTAAAACGCATATTGTACTCGTCAAACGATTTCTATTCGAGTCTCACCCTGAGAACTCCGATGGTAAGGCACACATCGGTTGATCCCCAGCGGAGTCGCCAAATTGTGGACATGACGTAGGTCCACCCCGACGCGGCTACGCGCGGGTTTTGGGTTAGGCGAATGCACCTCCATATGAGAAGGATCGAATTGAAATTTAGGTCGAAATGGAGTCGCCACCGAATTTTATGGTTATTCGGAACCATTTGAGCCCACTCTATATCGCCATGGCCCATACACAAAGTATGGCTCATTTTGGTTTGAGAGTTTATTGGGCTCGTCCCTTTGCATATCGATATAGATGCCGACTTGAGCGGTTAATCGTATATTGAATGACTCTCGTTGCCAATGGATTCGGACATCCGGAAACCACGGTTCTGAGTAAGGGGTGAGGGTACGTGTTGGGAAGCCCACTAAGGACACCCAACCCCGCCCGCACTTAGCGGCCTCTACTAGGACATCGTTTGACTTTTTAATATGCGCGTTAGTGATTCGGTGAAATGTTATGCAAACATCGTTTTAGCCAAGCATGCGAATTAAATGTGAGCTACGTCAATTTAATGCATCTTGATTTATTGTCGAAGTGATTTAGCATGCGAGGGTTCCTTTATAAACGGTAAAACGTAAATAAATAAAGCAAAGCAATAATAAATCGGTTACAAATTACACGGGCAGAATACAACCCGGAATTCACAATACAACGAACAATAATAATAGAATAATCAAAATATATAATTGAAATGAATAGCAATAATTATAAACGGACCCGTGTATAAACTAGACCGCGAATTTGCGTAGGAGGACGAACTTCAATTAAATACGTATTATATTGCGTATTAATCAAAGGACGGAGGTTCGAGACCTAGACGTGGTGCTAGCCTGATCTCGAACCTCGATGCCTTGTCCCGACTTATCACCTCGAGAAATTGAGTCTAAATTAATTTTACATCGGATACGACTAAAGAGTCGTCGACATAAAGTTAATAATGTGAGACCGTCGATCAAAATCGTTTAAGTGATGATATGCATGTATTTTGAAAAGGAGATCACGTGATTGACTTTACACGTGTCGACTAAGTCGCTTTTAAAAAGACGAGGCTCGAATGCTATAAAAAGAGCTCTCGGTTTTCTGGGCTACAGGACCCACTCGATCGAGTCGGGGCTGACTCGGTCGAGTGTGTCCTTAAAAGGTTTCTGCCCACGATTTGGGGTGCTACTCGGTCGAGTGGCAGGTGTACTCGGCCGAGTGGCACTTGTACGAGTTATGACTCGTGTGATTTTATGCGTTTTAAATCGAGGGTTGGCCGAATTAAATAAAAATATTGACGAATTAAGATTTAGTTCGGTTTGCCGGTATTATAATCATGTCTTATATGATTATAATACCGTTATCGGAATTTTGTAGAAAAAGGTTATTGTTAGATAAAAAATTTGATTAGTGACGGAATTGCGTCCCTCTACGTCACGACATCGATATTAATCCTTGCGGATTATGTGACGTCGGTTTTCGTGTCAACGGGTTCCGTACTAATCTTTGAAATGGATCTATACGCGTTCAACTACGAATGATCGGGATCGTGTTAATAAACGAACCTTAAAAAAATGATCATCGTAGTCAAACGAGTTCGGATCCGAGTTTTGATATTATTATATATATACACGGTACATACGATATTATAGTAAAATATAATAACAATGATTAAATGCAAAAGGTAAAATGTTAGTGTTAGTAATCATGTCGTTACTATCGACTAAATATAATACTATAGCATAAATGAATGTACATAAAAAAAGAACGAGAAGAAAGGAAGAAGAAGGAGAAATCGGTGTTGAATTGTTACACCCTCAACCTACATGCTCTTGCTTCTCGGGATACGGTTCGTCTAATGGCGGCAATGGCGCGGGAACGTCGAGATATGTAGGAGGAGTTGATGGTGTGTATATGGCTCTTGGTTTGTGTGGATTTTTACGAGTTTGTGCTCTCGAAATGCGTGCAAGGATGACGGCGTTTATGGCTGAAAAATGTATGCAAAAGGGTTGTGTAAGAGTGGATGATTGTGTAGGAGGTAAAAGAGTTGTCCCTTTGTGCTTAGGATAGACGGGTATTTATAGGGAACACGATATAGGGTTACTCGACCGAGTGGCGCGGGTGTACTCGGTCGAGTGCCCTCGCGAATGCACCTGGACCAGTTTTTGTGAGGCTCCACTCGATCGAGTGGTCAATCCACTCGACCGAGTGGATCAATTAGGCCGTGCTAAATAGGGAATGATTAGCCGTTGATTGCTCTTGATTGATTATGTTTGATTTGGCTGATTTTTGGATTGTGGTGCAAGTTTCGAGACGTATCCGGTCGCTTTTTGTGTCGGGTTTGTCTTGACCGGGTTTTGACCCGGTCGCTAAAAGACGGGAATTATTTTTGGTGTCGATTTTGGCCCAAATTAGTCTTGTTTGACTCGGAATGACCCACTGGGCCTGGTTTTGAGGTTGGTTTTGTGAGATTTGTATCCCGTTAAAAGCCCATGCCGGACATTATTGATTTCGAGCCCGTATCCGAGCGCGTTAGAACATGTTAGCGTCCGATCATCATCGGGTGTTTTTTGGAAACTGCTATAGACACCTGGCGGTCAAATTTTGGGTGTCTACAGAGCCCCCACTCTGACTGAGGCTTGGACAAGGCGAAAGTCAGAGTAGCTACCAAGTCAATTAAGACCTGGTAGGCTTCCGTTCGGGTCGTTTATAGTCCATTAGACTCGCGTGAAGGGCTCGCCAGCCATAAGTTAGAAATCATACCCGAGCTGATGATGATAACTCCGTGGGGAATCGGACTTGTCGCATAAGTCCTGGGTGCGCCTATATGTGGGCTCATCCCGTACCATTCCGGGGAAAATGCCGCCTTGGGCTTCCGCTGGGGAGATTTAGAGGGTTGCATGTCCCTGTCTGAGTCGTACCTGTATAAGTCACATAAAATGTATGCAACACGTAGGTAGCAAAAATGACTCGTGCTGGGAAATAATGTTTTTTGAATTTTTGAAAGTTTTGAAATTTTTGAACCTTGAAATCGAAATCCTGAAAGCAACTCACATGCTAGGTTTTCAAAATGAAAGGGGTAGAAATGAAATTTGCAATTTAAATAGACCGAAATTTGACCTTGTCGAAAAGGATTTTCTCAAATGGCTAAGTTTTGCAAATTTTAAAATGGGAATTTGAAGAGAGAGGTATACTGACAGACTCGACTCTGGACGTGACCGGACGAGTTGACAGACACGAATGAACTCTCGAGGGATTGGACCGTGACTCGGTAGGGGGGTGGGCCACCTAACAAGACTCTTAGGTTGCGCTACTCCGTAGCCTAGGCGAGTGGCAACATGGTCGAATCCTCGGAATGGGAAGGATGCGTTATCGGGGAATTGCAGTAGTCTGTAATGAGACTGCAAATGCACCACAGGGCTTAGCAATGTTGTTGTCTAGCGCTCTTGAATTCTTGGTTTCGAGGTATAGGCCCGAAGTGGGCGTTGTCTCGAGTCCTGACAGATTCTTGTCTTCGACTGAGCCGAGTACTAGGACACACTATAGAAAGGAGGCTAGTTTGAAGTCTTTTGGATTATGTGAGTGGATGGAGAACTTCTGTCTAAGAGAAGCCCCCAGGACAACAAAGCAGACTGTTGAGAACAAGACAGTGTCGTGACCGGAATGATGGCGCTTTTTGAATGTGTGTCAATGTGAGTGGTTGTGCCTGTATTGAAAGGCTGCCTACGTATTCACGTGTAGTGAAATCAAACCAAGCCATAGTTCAGTGGATTGGAAGATATATTATGGTGCCTAAGCTAATAGGACTTTGTGTGTAACTAGCCATAGCGATGGTGTGGGCTAGGTGCGTTCCCAATGATGTCTTGATCAAGGGGATAGAATAGTTAGGATGTTGATCCTGTGGCTGTGAGCGTTCTCCGGGGTAGCCCCCAGAGGTGGTGTCAACTATTTGGGCATGTTCTATGCCGACTGCAAGTTGAGTTCCCGTGTTCTTGATTTGGATGAGAAGAGTTGGGATGGGATTTTAACGAGTTCTGCTCTCGGGGATTTGACGAGTTCTGTTCTCGGGATTTTTAACGAGTTCTGTTCTCGGTTATTTTTAACGAGTTCTGTTCTCGGGATTTTTGATGAATTTTGATCTCGGGTGTTTGGTGAGTTTTGATCTCGGGTCTTTGATGAGTTTTGATCTCGGGTCTTTGGTGAGTTTTGATCTCGGGTCTTTGGTGAGTTTTTATCTCGGGTTTGTGTATGGTGATTGTGAATTCTGTTATGTAAAGGGGAAGTCGAGAAAAATAGCTCAAACTTCGATTGGGATAGGTTTCGATAATGCGGGATCTGGTTTCCATGTCTGGCCCTAATGGTTAGGGGTATCCTATGGAGCTTGAATCCTCAAAACTCGAGTGTCGGACGAGTGACCCTTAGACGTAAGGACCGTGAACCTTTTTTATAGGGCTATGCCTTGTAAAAGGTTGACTCGGAAAAGACATCTAGACGGGTGACTCGTGAAAGATGGGGCTTTCTTAGGATTCGGCGAGTGGGCCGAGTCCCGTTTGAAGAATGGTCAACGTGAGACATCCCCAGACTTTGGACTCAATTGTGTAGACGGGCCCTCCTTTGTAGGAGTGTGTCCTACGTAGGTGGGCCATGCCTTAGTCAAATAAGGCGGACTGGGGTAGGGAAGAAACTCGTGATGTAAGATCGACAGAGTTTCGACGCTAAAGACTTCGATGACTTATGACAAGACCCGACACTGCTAAATACGGGAAGTCTTAAGAAGAGGAAAGTTTTGAAAAGGATTACTTTTGGAAAGTCCGAGAAAACTCGGGGAAAGGCCTGATTTTTCAAGAAAAATCGGAAAGTGTATCGGGCCTAGGTTTTGAAAGTTCGAAAATATTTTCGAGTTTTGAATTGGGCAGCATACCGGCTAGAAAGTGGGCTATTTTGAGTAAAATCATAAGTCCTAAATTCGGTATGTATCCCGGGTTTTGAAAATTGGATATCTTGAAGTTTGAAAATTTGAATGTTGGAAAAAAGAATTTCCGACGATTTGAAAATTTGAAGATGAGATCCCGAAGATTTGAAAATCGAAAACGGCATCTCGAAGATTTGAAAGTTGAAAATGGCATCGCGAGGATTTGAAAATTGAATTTTGAAAATTCGAAAATCGAATGGTGGATCGGAAATTCGAATTTTGAAATGGGCAGCATGCCGGCTAAAAAAATAAGCTTGTTTTGAGTCAAATCTTAAGTCTAAATTTCGGCAGCTTTCCGAGTTTTTGAAAATTTGAATATTTTTGGAAAGATGCATTTTTTTGAAATGACGATTTTTTGAAAATGACACGGAAACCAAGTAGCACATAGTCACGTAAGCATTACAACGACGCCATGTATGCTTTACACTAAGTCTCGGTCGGTCTGAATAGGGTCTATACCAGTGTTCATAGTCTAGTCGAGAAACGGGACGGACTTCCTAACTCGAGTGGAATTTAGAACATGCCGCAAGGTCCATACGAGTCGACCATGAACACCTTTAACGTATCCAAAGTTGAATACGTCGTGGTATAGTGGGACGTCGGTCACCAGTACCGGCCCGGGTAAATATGGGGTTATGCATGAACCGTAAAACTAAAACGCATATTGTACTCGTCAAACGATTTCTATTCGAGTCTCACCCTGAGAACTCCGATGGTAAGGCACACTTCGGTTGATCCCCAGCGGAGTCGCCAAATTGTGGACATGACGTAGGTCCACCCCGACGCGGCCACGCGCGGGTTTTGGGTTAGGCGAATGCACCTCCATATGAGAAGGATCGAATTGAAATTTAGGTCGAAATGGAGTCGCCACCGAATTTTATGGTTATTCGGAACCATTCGAGCCCACTCTATATCGCCATGGCCCATACACAAAGTATGGCCCATTTTGGTTTGAGAGTTTATTGGGCTCGTCCCTTTGCATATCGATATAGATGCCGACTTGAGCGGTTAATCGTATATTGAATGACTCTCGTTGCCAATGGATTCGGACATCCGAAAACCACGGTTCTGAGTAAGGGGTGAGGGTACGTGTTGGGAAGCCCACTAAGGACACCCAACCCCGCCCGCACTTAGCGGCCTCTACTAGGACATCGTTTGACTTTTTAATATGCGCGTTAGTGATTCGGTGAAATGTTATGCAAACATCGTTTTAGCCAAGCATGCGAATTAAATGTGAGCTACGTCAATTTAATGCATCTTGATTTATTGTCGAAGTGATTTAGCATGCGAGGGTTCCTTTATAAACGGTAAAACGTAAATAAATAAAGCAAAGCAATAATAAATCGGTTACAAATTACACGGGCAGAATACAACCCGGAATTCACAATACAACGAACAATAATAATAGAATAATCAAAATATATAATTGAAATGAATAGCAATAATTATAAACGGACCCGTGTATAAACTAGACCGCGAATTTGCGTAGGAGGACGAACTTCAATTAAATACGTATTATATTGCGTATTAATCAAAGGACGGAGGTTCGAGACCTAGACGTGGTGCTAGCCTGATCTCGAACCTCGATGCCTTGTCCCGACTTATCACCTCGAGAAATTGAGTCTAAATTAATTTTACATCGGATACGACTAAAGAGTCGTCGACATAAAGTTAATAATGTGAGACCGTCGATCAAAATCGTTTAAGTGATGATATGCATGTATTTTGAAAAGGAGATCACGTGATTGACTTTACACGTGTCGACTAAGTCGCTTTTAAAAAGACGAGGCTCGAATGCTATAAAAAGAGCTCTCGGTTTTCTGGGCTACAGGACCCACTCGATCGAGTCGGGGCTGACTCGGTCGAGTGTGTCCTTAAAAGGTTTCTGCCCACGATTTGGGGTGCTACTCGGTCGAGTGGCAGGTGTACTCGGCCGAGTGGCACTTGTACGAGTTATGACTCGTGTGATTTTATGCGTTTTAAATCGAGGGTTGGCCGAATTAAATAAAAATATTGACGAATTAAGATTTAGTTCGGTTTGCCGGTATTATAATCATGTCTTATATGATTATAATACCGTTATCGGAATTTTGTAGAAAAAGGTTATTGTTAGATAAAAAATTTGATTAGTGACGGAATTGCGTCCCTCTACGTCACGACATCGATATTAATCCTTGCGGATTATGTGACGTCGGTTTTCGTGTCAACGGGTTCCGTACTAATCTTTGAAATGGATCTATACGCGTTCAACTACGAATGATCGGGATCGTGTTAATAAACGAACCTTAAAAAAATGATCATCGTAGTCAAACGAGTTCGGATCCGAGTTTTGATATTATTATATATATACACGGTACATACGATATTATAGTAAAATATAATAACAATGATTAAATGCAAAAGGTAAAATGTTAGTGTTAGTAATCATGTCGTTACTATCGACTAAATATAATACTATAGCATAAATGAATGTACATAAAAAAGAACGAGAAGAAAGGAAGAAGAAGGAGAAATCGGTGTTGAATTGTTACACCCTCAACCTACATGCTCTTGCTTCTCGGGATACGGTTCGTCTAATGGCGGCAATGGCGCGGGAACGTCGAGATATGTAGGAGGAGTTGATGGTGTGTATATGGCTCTTGGTTTGTGTGGATTTTTACGAGTTTGTGCTCTCGAAATGCGTGCAAGGATGAAGGCGTTTATGGCTGAAAAATGTATGCAAAAGGGTGTAAGAGTGGATGATTGTGTAGGAGGTAAAAGAGTTGTCCCTTTGTGCTTAGGATAGACGGGTATTTATAGGGAACACGATATAGGGTTACTCGACCGAGTGGCGCGGGTGTACTCGGTCGAGTGCCCTCGCGAATGCACCTGGACCAGTTTTTGTGAGGCTCCACTCGATCGAGTGGTCAATCCA
The DNA here is from genome assembly GCA_958450325.1 of Agrostemma githago. NCBI lineage: Eukaryota > Viridiplantae > Streptophyta > Magnoliopsida > Caryophyllales > Caryophyllaceae > Agrostemma > Agrostemma githago. The sequence goes on from OY288245.1 coordinate 43,165,065, forward strand.
CTCGACCGAGTGGATCAATTAGGCCGTGCTAAATAGGGAATGATTAGCCGTTGATTGCTCTTGATTGATTATGTTTGATTTGGCTGATTTTTGGATTGTGGTGCAAGTTTCGAGACGTATCCGGTCGCTTTTTGTGTCGGGTTTGTCTTGACCGGGTTTTGACCCGGTCGCTAAAAGACGGGAATTATTTTTGGTGTCGATTTTGGCCCAAATTAGTCTTGTTTGACTCGGAATGACCCACTGGGCCTGGTTTTGAGGTTGGTTTTGTGAGATTTGTATCCCGTTAAAAGCCCATGCCGGACATTATTGATTTCGAGCCCGTATCCGAGCGCGTTAGAACATGTTAGCGTCCGATCATCATCGGGTGTTTTTTGGAAACTGCTATAGACACCTGGCGGTCAAATTTTGGGTGTCTACAGAGCCCCCACTCTGACTGAGGCTTGGACAAGGCGAAAGTCAGAGTAGCTACCAAGTCAATTAAGACCTAGTAGGCTTCCGTTCGGGTCGTTTATAGTCCATTAGACTCGCGTGAAGGGCTCGCCAGCCATAAGTTAGAAATCATACCTGAGCTGATGATGATAACTCCGTGGGGAATCGGACTTGTCGCATAAGTCCTGGGTGCGCCTATATGTGGGCTCATCCCGTACCATTCCGGGGAAAATGCCGCCTTGGGCTTCCGCTGGGGAGATTTAGAGGGTTGCATGTCCCTGTCTGAGTCATACCTGTATAAGTCACATAAAATGTATGCAACACGTAGGTAGCAAAAATGACTCGTGCTGGGAAATAATGTTTTTTGAATTTTTGAAAGTTTTGAAATTTTTGAACCTTGAAATCGAAATCCTGAAAGCAACTCACATGCTAGGTTTTCAAAATGAAAGGGTAGAAATGAAATTTGCAATTTAAATAGACCGAAATTTGACCTTGTCGAAAAGGATTTTCTCAAATGGCTAAGTTTTGCAAATTTTAAAATAGGAATTTCAAGAGAGAGGTATACTGACAGACTCGACTCTGGACGTGACCGGACGAGTTGACAGACACGAATGAACTCTCGAGGGATTGGACCGTGACTCGGTAGGGGGGTGGGCCACCTAACAAGACTCTTAGGTTGCGCTACTCCGTAGCCTAGGCGAGTGGCAACATGGTCGAATCCTCGGAATGGGAAGGATGCGTTATCGGGGAATTGCAGTAGTCTGTAATGAGACTGCAACTGCACAACAGGGCTTAGCAATGTTGTTGTCTAGCTCTTGAATTCTTGGTTTCGAGGTATAGGCCCGAAGTGGGCGTTGTCTCGAGTCCTGACAGATTCTTGTCTTCGACTGAGCCGAGTACTAGGACACACTATAGAAAGGAGGCTAGTTTGAAGTCTTTTGGATTATGTGAGTGGATGGAGAACTTCTGTCTAAGAGAAGCCCCCAGGACAACAAAGCAGACTGTTGAGAACAAGACAGTGTCGTGACCGAAATGATGGCGCTTTTTGAATGTGTGTCAATGTGAGTGGTTGTGCCTGTATTGAAAGGCTGCCCACGTATTCACGTGTAGTGAAATCAAACCAAGCCGTAGTTCAGTGGATTGGAAGATATATTATGGTGCCTAAGCTAATAGGACTTTGTGTGTAACTAGCCATAGCGATGGTGTGGGCTAGGTGCGTTCCCAATGATGTCTTGATCAAGGGGATAGAATAGTTAGGATGTTGATCCTGTGGCTGTGAGCGTTCTCCGGGGTAGCCCCCAGAGGTGGTGTGAACTATTTGGGCATGTTCTATGCCGACTGCAAGTTGAGTTCCCGTGTTCTTGATTTGGATGAGAAGAGTTGGGATGGGATTTTAACGAGTTCTGCTCTCGGGGATTTGACGAGTTCTGTTCTCGGGATTTTTAACGACTTCTGTTCTCGGGATTTTTAACGAGTTCTGTTCTCGGGATTTTTGATGAATTTTGATCTCGGGTCTTTGGTGAGTTTTGATCTCGGGTCTTTGATGAGTTTTGATCTCGGGTCTTTGGTGAGTTTTGATCTCGGGTCTTTGGTGAGTTTTGATCTCGGGTTTGTGTATGGTGATTGTGAATTCTGTTATGTAAAGGGGAAGTCGAGAAAAATAGCTCGAACTTCGATTGGGATAGGTTTCGATAATGCGGGATCTGGTTTCCATGTCTGGCCCTAATGGTTAGGGGTATCCTATGGAGCTTGAATCCTCAAAATTCCGGGCTGTCTCTGTCCTGGGTCTCGGGAAGGTCTTGAAGGTTGTAATGTAGGAAGGCTGAGTGTGGTGTTTAGCTGACCAGCTTGATTGAGTATTGATAACTTTGAATTTGACCGTTTTTACTACGTTCATGGGTTCTTGAATATTTGTTGGCTGTCCTTCTAGCCCCAGTCATGGTTTTTTTTTTGAATTTTTTTGTTTTTTTTTTTTTGGGTTGACCTCTTAGCCCCGGTCGTGGGATTCTTCATTTGGATTGACCGCTTTAGCCTCGGTGATGGGTGCCTCTTTTTTTTTGACGATGTCCCTTTTTTTTGTTTTGGCCTTTTGCTTCTTTCCTAGATTTTTTTTTTTAATTTTTTTTTTTTTGGCTACCCCCGATGGTGTTGTGGGCGGATATGGGGGTGGGCCCATCGGTTGGATTAGGCTTGTGGAGCTAAACCATTGTAAGGTGTAAGCCTAGTTGATATTTGTGTGAGTGGAACTCATGGTGGAGTACTCTACGGTAAACATGGTGGTTTGGATCTCGGTATTGTCATCATAATTCCGAGCAGGCTTGGTGGGAGTATCGTCCCAAGTTGGGTATTTTTGGTTAGACTAACACCTAAGGTAGGGATTTGTCAGTCTTATTGGAGGGGTGTTTATTGTGGGAAATGGGCTTGCCTTCCGTCTTGAATCCAAACTAGGAGACTACCTAGATTTGTCATAGGATTCGATATCGCTCCTGCTAAGGGTAGTTTTGTGGCTTGCTATACCAGACATGGAACAGGTAAAGGAAAAAACGGGCTCGGTTTCCTGCAGTCATTATAGATGTGCCTATAATAGTCACGTGCATGTGCTCACAGTGTATGATGGTATTCATCATGTTCTCGGAAACACAAAAGGGAAGCATATATGAGAGATTGAAAAAGCTGATTTTATTGGATTGAAAAAGAGGACAGAATACAGTTGACTCTGACTCTGACTTTAAAATTGCAAGAGATAGAACATCCTAGACTCGGACTCAGACTCGGACTCAAATCAAATCTGGACTCTTGGACGAGGTTGTCAGTAGTCTTCGGCTTCTAAGGACTCAAGTGGATATCCAGTATAGCCTTCGGTAGAAGCTTCACCCAGATCTTCATTATGTCGAAGATCGTCTTCAATCCTGATGCCCATTTCGGTAAGCACTGCAAAGTTTGAAATGCCGGCATACCTAAGATGGACGCGGTAGGAGGGTAGGAGGTTGTTGATGAACGCCTCCACTAGTGTCTTCTCGCTGGGCTTGTCTACTAGCTTAACACTCCCGGCCCGCCAACGTTGAAGGTATTTGGTGAAACATTCTGTTGGATCTTGGGCCATGACTTCTAAAGTCCGCATGGTTGTCTGAAGTTCAGTGTTATCAGAATAGTTTTTAGCGAACTCGGTAGCCACATCTTCCCAAGTGGGGAATCTTTTTGCATTAAGCCTACAGAACCAGGCTTTTGGATATTTTCCGAGAGATGTGCCGAACAGATTGATGAACATGTCGGCTTTGACCCCCTTGATTGCCATAAATGCTTTGAAGGCTCGGAGGTGTAGTAATGGATCCTCCGTCCCTTCGAATATGGGTAACCCCTCTAAGTTGAGATCTGTTGGTAGTTTCTCACTGATGGGTGTATAGTCTCGGGAGTTCTCAATATAAATGTTGTTCCCTTGAAGGGCGTGGAACTGTTGTTCGAGCTCACGCACCGTGCTGATCAGTTTGGCAAATGGCCCAGTATTTAACGACCCAGAATTGAGATCTTGCCGTTCAATGACCGTTAAACGAGCATTCATGGCCTCTTGGTTGGTTTTTAGGAACCCTATATGGGTTTCGGTTATGGCCTGCTTACTAGCCATTTTCTCCAGCAAAGCCTTTATTTCATTGATGGTGTTTTCCATGTCCCTATTTCCGGTTGTGGGTGCCATATTCTGCGAGAATACCCACGTAATCAGAAATGTTGCTTCGGAACTTGACTACACCAAGGCATAGGAAATAGCGCGGGAGGAGAGACAACTCTGGTTTGACTCGGGTTAGACTCTCCTAAGACAAATACGTGGGGTGTGATTCTCGGAGTGACTGTGATTAATCTCCCCGTCGGAGAATAGCCCCCAAGTGAGACCAAAGACTCTGATAGGACTCAGATGGTGTGACATCTAAGTGACTCGAAAATGGGGTACGTGAGACAACACGTGTAAGACGTGACGCTTAGAGTAACCGTGATTGATCGCTCTGCTAGAGGGTAGCCCCCGAGTGGGGTTGAAGATTTTGTTAAACTCGAGTGTCGGACAAGTGACCCTTAGACGTAAGGACCGTGAACCTTTTTTATAGGGCTATGCCTTGTAAAAGGTTGACTCGGAAAAGACATCTAGACGGGTGACTCGTGAAAGATGGGCCTTTCTTAGGATTCGGCGAGTGGGCCGAGTCCCGTTTGAAGAAAGGTCAACGTGAGACATCCCCAGACTTTGGACTCAATTGTGTAGACGGGCCCTCCTTTGTAGGAGTGTGTCCTACGTAGGTGGGCCATGCCTTAGTCAAATAAGGCGGACTGGGGTAGGGAAGAAACTCGTGATGTAAGATCGACAGAGTTTCGACGCTAAAGACTTCGATGACTTATGACAAGACCCGACACTGCTAAATACGGGAAGTCTTAAGAAGAGGAAAGTTTTGAAAAGGATTACTTTTGGAAAGTCCGAGAAAACTCGGGGAAAGGCCTGATTTTTCAAGAAAAATCGGAAAGTGTATCGGGCCTAGGTTTTGAAAGTTCGAAAATATTTTCGAGTTTTGAATTGGGCAGCATACCGGCTAGAAAGTGGGCTATTTTGAGTAAAATCATAAGTCCTAAATTCGGTATGTATCCCGGGTTTTGAAAATTGGATATCTTGAAGTTTGAAAATTTGAATGTTGGAAAAAAGAATTTCAGACGATTTGAAAATTTGAAGATGAGATCCCGAAGATTTGAAAATCGAAAACGGCATCTTGAAGATTTGAAAGTTGAAAATGGCATCGCGAGGATTTGAAAATTGAAAATTCGAAAATCGAATGGTGGATCGGAAATTCGAATTTTGAAATGGGCAGCATGCCGGCTAAAAAATAGGCTTGTTTTGAGTCAAATCTTAAGTCTAAATTTCGGCAGCTTTCCGAGTTTTTGAAAATTTGAATATTTTTGGAAAGATGCATTTTTTTGAAATGACGATTTTTTGAAAACGACACGGAAACCAAGTAGCACATAGTCACGTAAGCATTACAACGACGCCATGTATGCTTTACACTAAGTCTCGGTCGGTCTGAATAGGGTCTATACCAGTGTTCATAGTCTAGTCGAGAAACGGGACGGACTTCCTAACTCGAGTGGAATTTAGAACATGCCGCAAGGTCCATACGAGTCGACCATGAACACCTTTAACGTATCCAAAGTTGAATACGTCGTGGTATAGTGGGACGTCGGTCACCAGTACCGGCCCGGGTAAATATGGGGTTATGCATGAACCGTAAAACTAAAACGCATATTGTACTCGTCAAACGATTTCTATTCGAGTCTCACCCTGAGAACTCCGATGGTAAGGCACACATCGGTTGATCCCCAGCGGAGTCGCCAAATTGTGGACATGACGTAGGTCCACCCCGACGCGGCCACGCGCGAGTTTTGGGTTAGGCGAATGCACCTCCATATGAGAAGGATCGAATTGAAATTTAGGTCGAAATGGAGTCGCCACCGAATTTTATGGTTATTCGGAACCATTCGAGCCCACTCTATATCGCCATGGCCCATACACAAAGTATGGCCCATTTTGGTTTGAGAGTTTATTGGGCTCGTCCCTTTGCATATCGATATAGATGCCGACTTGAGCGGTTAATCGTATATTGAATGACTCTCGTTGCCAATGGATTCGGACATCCGGAAACCACGGTTCTGAGTAAGGGGTGAGGGTACGTGTTGGGAAGCCCACTAAGGACACCCAACCTCGCCCGCACTTAGCGGCCTCTACTAGGACATCGTTTGACTTTTTAATATGCGCGTTAGTGATTCGGTGAAATGTTATGCAAACAGCGTTTTAGCTAAACATGCGAATTAAATGTGAGCTACGTCAATTTAATGCATCTTGATTTATTGTCGAAGTGATTTAGCATGCGAGGGTTCCTTTATAAACGGTAAAACGTAAATAAATAAAGCAAAGCAATAATAAATCGGTTACAAATTACACGGGCAGGATACAACCCGGAATTCACAATACAACGAACAATAATAATAGAATAATCAAAATATATAATTGAAATGACTAGCAATAATTATAAATGGACCCGTGTATAAACTAGACCGCGAATTTGCGTAGGAGGACGAACTTCAATTAAATACGTATTATATTGCGTATTAATCAAAGGACGGAGGTTCGAGACCTAGACGTGGTGCTAGCCCGATCTCGAACCTCGATGCCTTGTCCCGACTTATCACCTCGAGAAATTGAGTCTAAATTAATTTTACATCGGATACGACTAAAGAGTCGTCGACATAAAGTTAATAATGTGAGACCGTCGATCAATATCGTTTAAGTGATGATATGCATGTATTTTGAAAAGGAGATCACGTGATTGACTTTACACGTGTCGACTAAGTCGCTTTTAAAAAGACGAGGCTCGAATGCTATAAAAAGAGCTCTCGGTTTTCTGGGCTACAGGACCCACTCGATCGAGTCGGGGCTGACTCGGTCGAGTGTGTCCTTAAAAGGTTTCTGCCCACGATTTGGGGTGCTACTCGGTCGAGTGGCACGTGTACTCGGCCGAGTGGCACTTGTACGAGTTATGAGTCGTGTGATTTTATGCGTTTTAAATCGAGGGTTGGCCGAATTAAATAAAAATATTGACGAATTTAGATTTAGTTCGGTTTGCCGGTATTATAATCATGTCTTATATGATTATAATACCGTTATCGGAATTTTGTAGAAAAAGGTTATTGTTAGATAAAAAATTTGATTAGTGACGGAATTGCGTCCCTCTACGTCACGACATCGATATTAATCCTTGCGGATTATGTGACGTCGGTTTTCGTGTCAACGGGTTCCGTACTAATCTTTGAAATGGATCTATACGCGTTCAACTACGAATGATCGGGATCGTGTTAATAAACGAACCTTAAAAAAATGATCATCGTAGTCAAACGAGTTCGGATCCGAGTTTTGATATTATTATATATATACACGGTACATACGATATTATAGTAAAATATAATAACAATGATTAAATGCAAAAGGTAAAATGTTAGTGTTAGTAATCATGTCGTTACTATCGACTAAATATAATACTATAGCATAAATGAATGTACATAAAAAAAGAACGAGAAGAAAGGAAGAAGAAGGAGAAATTGGTGTTGAATTGTTACACCCTCAACCTACATGCTCTTGCTTCTCGGGATACGGTTCGTCTAATGGCGGCAATGGCGCGGGAACGTCGAGATATGTAGGAGGAGTTGATGGTGTGTATATGGCTCTTGGTTTGTGTGGATTTTTACGAGTTTGTGCTCTCGAAATGCGTGCAAGGATGACGGCGTTTATGGCTGAAAAATGTATGCAAAAGGGTTGTGTAAGAGTGGATGATTGTGTAGGAGGTAAAAGAGTTGTCCCTTTGTGCTTAGGATTGACGGGTATTTATAGGGAACACGATATAGGGTTACTCGACCGAGTGGCGCGGGTGTACTCGGTCGAGTGCCCTCGCGAATGGACCTGGACCAGTTTTTGTGAGGCTCCACTCGATCGAGTGGTCAATCCACTCGACCGAGTGGATCAATTAGGCCGTGCTAAATAGGGAATGATTAGCCTTTGATTGCTCTTGATTGATTATGTTTGATTTGGCTGATTTTTGGATTGTGGTGCAAGTTTCGAGATGTATCCGGTCGCTTTTTGTGTCGGGTTTGTCTTGACCGGGTTTTGACCCGGTCGCTAAAAGACGGGAATTATTTTTGGTGTCGATTTTGGCCCAAATTAGTCTTGTTTGACTCGGAATGACCCACTGGGCCTGGTTTTGAGGTTGGTTTTGTGAGATTTGTATCCCGTTAAAAGCCCATGCCGGACATTATTGATTTCGAGCCCGTATCCGAGCGCGTTAGAACATGTTAGCGTCCGATCATCATCGGGTGTTTTTTGGAAACTGCTATAGACACCTGGCGGTCAAATTTTTGGTGTCTACAGGAGCTAAGGCTTCGAGGGTAAGGTAAAGTAATGTGGTAGGAAAGGGGGAAGTCGAGTAATAATGACTCGAACTTCGATCGGGGTAGGTTCGATAATGCGGGATCTGATTTCCATGTCTGGCCCTAATGGTTAGAGTATCCTATGGAGCTTGAATCCTCAAAAATCCGAGCTGTCTCTAGCCTAGGTCTCGGGAAGGTCTTGTGGGAAGGCTTGATGTGGTGCTAGCTGACCAGCTTGATTGTTTCTCCCCTATTTTGTGGTATGGGTTTTGAATTGACCGTTTCACTTTAGTTGATCGTTAACTATGGTCATGGGTTTTTGAATTCTTTGGGTTGAACTCTTAGCCCCGGTCATGGGATTCTTCATTTGAGTTGACCGTGTCTGGTCGAGGGATGTTGATAATGTTTTTTGATCATGGCCAGCTTTTTTGTTTTGGCCTTTTGCTTTTTCTCTTGGACTTTTGATTTTTTTTTTGTCCAACTTTTTTTTTGTCGGTCAGACTAACACATAAGGTAGGGATTGGCTAGTCTCATTGGATGGGTGTTTATGGTGGGAAATGGGCTTGCCTCCCGTCTTGAACCCAAACTAGAAGACTACCTAGATTTGTCATAGGATTTGATACCGCTCCTGCTAAAGGTAGTTATGTGGCTTTCTATGTCAGACATGGAACAGGTAAAGGAAAACACGGGTCTCGATTTCCTGCAGTCATTATAGATGTGCCTGTAATAGTCACGTGCATGTGCTCACAGTGTATAACGGTGTTCATCATGTTCTCGGAAACACATAAAGAAAGTATATATGAGGAATAGAAAAGCTGATTTTATTGAATTCTAAAAAAAGAGGACAGAATACAACTGACTCTGACTCTGATTTGGAAATGAGGATGTAGGGTATCCTAGACTCGGACTCGGACTTAGACTCGAATCAGATCCGGACTCGGATGCTCGGTTGGTTGTTTTTTTGGTAAGGTCTTCGACAGGTGCCACGACTCGCCTAAATTCGGCTTTGTGCAAATGCAAGAGAGGGAGTCAAACTAGACATGGCCCGGGGTGACGGGATGACAAAGACTCTTGGATCGGGATACCCGAACGTCGACCTAGACAAAGTAACGACCGTGACTTAGACTCGAGCTGTACAAAGATGAGACCGAAAATGGGGCGACCGTGTTTGACCGTGTCGCGTGCTCGGCCCAACCGTGGTGACCTAACCCTAGGTGACTCGAGTGTTCGTAGCATAGGTTCGACTCGGAGAAGGCATCGTAAGGACGCCGGTGTAGGATGAACATAGGGTACCCCTTAAGGTGACCGTGGTCGACTGCTCGGCTGAAGGACAGCCCCCAAGTGAGACTAAAGGCTTTGATAGGACTCAAATGGTGTGACATCTAAGTGACTCGATAGTGTGGTACGTGAGCCAACACGTGTAAGACCTGATCCTTAGAGCAGCCGTGGTTGACCGCTCTGATGAAGGGTAGCCCCCGAGTGAGGCTGAAGACCGACTCCTAGATAGGTGACTTGTGAAAGGTGGGCCTCCCTTAGGATTCGGCAAAGTGGGCCTAGTCCCGTGTGAAGAAAGACCTACGTGTGAGCTATTCCCAGACTTTGGACCCTAAAGTGTAAATGGGCTTCCCTTTGTAGGGGTTTGTCCTATGTAGATGGGCCGTGCCTTGATAAATAAGGCGGACTTCGATGGGGTAGAAACTCGTGATGTAAGATCGACGGAGTTTCGACGCTAGAGATTCTAACAACTTATGACAAGACCCGACACTACTAAATATGGGAAGTCCTAAGAAGAAGAAAGCTTTGAAAGGAGAATTTGGATTTGAAAAACCTGAACAAAGTCGGATTGGAAAGCCCGATTTTTTTTGAAAATCGGAAAAAAGGTTTATCAAGCCGAGATTTTGAATTTTTTGAAAAGTTTGGATAGCATACCGGCTAGAAAATAGGCTATTTTGAGTAAAAATCATAAGTCCTAAATTCGGTAGCTTTCCGGGTTTGAAAAATGGATAGTTTAAAAAAGATGCAAATTTTTTGAAAAGGACGATTTTTTGAAAAGATGAGACACGGACCAGGTAGCAGGTAGTCACGGAAACAGTATAATGACGCCATGTATGCTCTTAGTCTAAGTCTCGGTCGGTCGAATAGGGTCTATACCAACGACGATAGCTTTCTCGCAAATCAGGACGGTCTTCCTAAGCCGAGTTTGTCTTAGAACCTGCCGTAAAACCCATGCGAGTTCCGCCATCGAAGTCTTTAGTGGGTACAAGTAGGAACGCACCGTGGTATAGTGGGACGTCGGTCACAAGTAACCGGCCCAGGAAAGATTGGGTTATGCATGACCCATTGAACTAAAACGTGTACATTACTATTCGAATGATTTCTTTTCGAGTCTCACCCTGAGGATGCCGATGGTAAGTGACTCATCAGTTAATCCCCAGCGGAGTCGCCAAATTGTGGACATGACATAGGTCCACCCCGACGCGGCCACGTGCGGGTTTGGGGAGGCGAATGAATCTCCATATGAGATGGTCAAATTGAAATTTAAATCGAAGTAGGAGTCGCAACCGAATTTTGTGGTTATTCGGAACCATTCGAGCCCACTCTATGTCTTAGTGGGCCGTATACAAAATACGGCCCATTTCCTATGTCAGAGTTTATTGGGCTCGTCCCATTGCATTACGATACCGATACCGACATTATCGGATACCGTGTATTGAATGACTCTCGTTGCCAATGGATTTGGACATCCGGAAACCATGGTTCTGAGTAAGGGGTGAGGGTACGTGTTGGGAAGTTCACTAAGAACACCCAACCCCGCCCGCACTTAGCGGCCTTTACTAAGATATCGTTCGTTTTTGGTGTACACGGGTTAGTTCGACGGTTGAATGATATGCAAACATTATTTTCCTAAGCATGTGAGAAAAATAAAATGGGTTGCTAAGTCGTTTAATGCATGTTAAACTAATAACGTCAAAGTTATTTTAGCATGTGAAGTCGTTTTAGTCTAATAAAACGATAAAAAACAAAATAAAATAAAATTGCTACAAAAACGAGAAAACGAGTTAGTAACGTTTAAATAAATCGAATAAAGACGTAAATGAATAATATGCATGATTTTAGAAAAGATTTATGACACGCGAAAAATACTTGTCGAAATCTGAAAATATACCGAGAAAACCGCTGTTTTATGTGAGAAAACGATGCTGGAAAAATCAGAAAAAAACGAAAAAAGGCTGCGGCTTATAGCAGCCCGCGCGACTCGCCCGGGAGGGGCGCGACTCGCGCGGGTGGCTGTCTCGGATTCGATTTTCGAAAATTATTAATTTTGATAAATCGCGTACAAATATGGATTAATTTATACTTGATTTATATTTTCGATATTCGTCGTATGCGATATTAGATTATGAAATCGTTATCGAATAGTCGGAATGATTTTAGAAAAGGTTTTGAAAAAAGTTTGTTTTGAACGAAAAGTAAAAAAAAGAATTTTGAACGAAAAAGATGTTAATTCTCTCCGCGTTAAAATCGTTGTATTTTGTTTAAAAAGATGTAATGATTTTGTTAGCATCAACGAGAATTAATTAATTTAGTTCTTGTAGATACGATATTCGATTAGAGAATCGGTATCGTATTTTAAGAACGTTATAAAAATAGTTTTTTGTAGTATCGATTATTAGTAATAAATAAAAATATGTGACGAACGACCCATATTAATAATACGAAACGACCGACGACCCGTAAAAAAAGTGACGGATGAAAAAAAGGAAAAAAGACGTGAGAGAGAGAGAGAGAAAGAAGAAGAATCGGGTTTGATTTACACCCTCAACCTACATGCTTTATTTTCTCGGTATGGAGCTCGTCGGAAGTGGTTTAAAATTGGGAGCGTCGAGATGATGCGGGTGAGTTTGGGATGATGCGTTTTTTTGAACGTGTGGGGCGTCGGGTTCGGCCGAATGGGGGTGGTTTTGTCGGTATTTCGAGACTTCTTCGGGAATACGTCGGGATTTGCTTTGTATTATTTTTTTAGATATCGAGGATGTATGTATGTTAAATGTGTGAATGTGTATTTCGGTCTGTGTAAATTGTTGTGTAGAATCGTTGTCCTTTGTGTTGGACGGGAGGTCCTATTTATAGGGGTCGAGGTAGTCTTGCTTGTGTGACAAGAAATACTGGTTTGGATAGGAAACACGATAGTTCGAAAGGGAACGAAAGTCTCGTTTCAAGGTGGAGAAGCCAAGTATCTCGGCTGTCATGAAGAGTTGGCCGAGTGTTTTGGCTGTTTGGGATGTCTTGGCCGAGTATCTGGAGCTCGGTCGGTGTCTGATTCGGTTTCCGGATAGAATTCCTACTTGACATCGAATTCTATCCTTAAACGGATTTGTTTAATATTTATTGAAGCTGATTTTTTGTAGGATTGGAGTCCGAATCAGCCGTGTGAGGTGTCAAGGCTGACTCACGTGTCTCGAGAATATTTTTGACCGGGTTTTGACTCGGTCGTAAAAAGACGGTTTTACCCCTGTTGTCGAAATCGACCCAAATTAGTCTCATTTGACTCGAAACGACCCACTGGGCCTGGATTTGTGGTTGGTTTTGTAAGATATGTACTCCGTAATAAGCCTAAACCAAATGTCCATGATTTCGAGCCCATATCCGAGTCATTAAAGCATGTTTGCGTCCTATCATCATCGGGTGTTTGGCGGGACCTACTATAGACACCTGGCGGTCAAAATGTGGGTGTCTACAGAATGGTAAGTGTGTGTGAATAGGAAAGAATAAAGGTGTAAAGTGTTGTAAATAGTAAGGGTAGTATGGTAAAAATTATGGACAAAAATGGAAAGAAATGAAATGGGAAGATAAAAAAAAAGTGGACCAAAAAGAAAATTGGGAAGATAAAAAGAAAATGGAGGAAGTACTTTATGTAATTATGTTATCCTATTCACTTTCTAACTTTTTCCTAATTAGCCCCACTTGCATTATCTTTACAATATAATAATAAATTCTTAATCCTTGTGCCAATATCAATGTAGACAAACATATAAATATAGAGGGAGTATTTGAAACGTTCATTAGTTGAGATTTGATTAAAGATTCATTTATTTTTAAGTACATCATTTAAGATGGGTTTCTTTATCTTGACTTGGTCTATGTTTACATAAAAAGTCAAAATTTGACCATGATGGACTAGTCAAGCTTTAGTTTGACTTAGTCACTAATTAGTCCTTACGTGGTTATTAATAAGTTTAAGTGATGTTTAACTTATTTAAGCATGTTTAACATAGTACCTTTAGGTTATTCGTCTTTTAGTACTTTATACTTTTTAGGCATAAGTATTTAGTATATTTTTATTTCAAGTGTACGTATTTAGTATTTTTATACGATTTCATATTTGTACAAGTATACTTATCTTTTAAAACCTATTTATACTAAAATCATTTTTAACCTTATCAAGTATTATATTTCTCAAAACTTAGATTTTTACAAAAAAAAATTTAAGTAATAACGAAATCGGTAATAGTATTAAGGATACAAAATAAGTCATTTTTCAAATGTCATTTTTAAATCACGATTTTCGTACTAAATACTCCCTCCGAGTTTCTAACATTGCCCCATATTCCTTTTTTGGCTAAGTTTGATCTTTTACCCATTTTCTACTTTTGGCCACAAATGTGTGGTTCATATTTATCCACCAATTTCTCTCTCTTTCTCTTTTCTTTTTTAACCATTCATTTTCCCTTTCTTATTTTCCACCCAAAACATAAATGAGGTAATGTTAGACACTCGGAGGGAGTATATTTTTATGAGTTAGGCTTCCATATCTAAACTCATTTTTCATAAATAAAAAGTTTTATTATTTTAAAGAAATTAAAAACGAAAAATGATACGATTTTCAATATTCTCTTTTAAATCATTTAAAATACTTAAAAATCATGAAAGTTAACCAAATATTTACTTTAGATACCTATATTTGTACATAACGTAACCCCAGAAATTTAGATTAAAATACTTTATAAATGTTCTTAAATAAAATCATCTTTCCAGATCTGACCCAGTTTAGTACAAATTTTATAAATTAAAATATATATGATGGATTTATATGAAATTTGATGTACATATAATAGACAGCATCAGGAACATAATATAATGTTTTCAAGTAAAAAAACGTTAAACTTTAGGAAACATATTATTTGCCAAGACAGTACATAAAATCATACAGTACAATTTTACGAAATAAATAATTATTAAATATATATAATCATAAAAACTTATGTTTCATATTTTTCATATACTCTGGACATTTAGATCTACAACTTTCATGAAGAAACCTAAGGCTAATTTGAAACATATTTTACACAGAAAAATCGTAAAAATACATCATACATCACAAAATCCATTTTACAGCATGTATTGTGTTAAGTGATAAATCAACAAATAGTTAACTTTAAACTTGGTGATCTGATGATTTAGTCCTAAACATGATGTTATATGTTAGTTAGAGTTAAAAACTATACTATGAGATTTGTGGGCGAAGAAAAGTTAGGTTACCTTGAGCAAAAATAATCAATTCTACAACATATAAGAAAACGAAGATCGATGCTCCTTTTCTCTTGCTCTTCTTCATAAATTAGTTAGAATGACACAAAAACAAACTAAGTTTGTAGTTATAATATTAAATAACTTTGAAAATAGGTAGTATAAGATAAGAGAAAGAAGGGATTAATACTCTTCAAAATGGTGGTGTAAAGGGTTAAGAACTTAGTATTATTTTGATGGTTTTCCTTTGGTTTTTAGAAAGGATTTTAAGGAGGATGTTAGGTGGATGAATATATGAGTTTGAGGATCATATGAGGCTCATTATAAGAGAATTTGGTCGTGCCTTAGGTGAGGGACCAAGCAATGGACAAAGAAATGACAATTGCTTCAAATGGCTAGTCACCCTTTAGGAAGTACATCACCCTTTTAGTGTTTTAGATTAGAAAAGCATTTTTTTACCCTTGAACCTCAAGGTGACGGTATGGGGTGTGTAAGGATGATATTTTTGAGTTATTTTGCTTCCAAAAATGTTAGGAAAGAAGTACGGAAATCGAATGGCGAGAAACGATTCGTCGGGTGACGATTTTCGTTGCAGAGGAGCTGTCTAGTATAATATTATTTTGATGCACTTAGAAACTGAAATTTTGGATATTACAATTGTGTAGATCTTGACAGTCTTGAAGTGGACAGTGTGGGGAGATCGGGGGGTCTTGCTTTTCTATGGAGGAAGGGGATACATGTGTCATTTCGGTCGACGTCAGTCCATCACATGGACTTCGATGTGGTTCTCGGCGATCATGAGTGGAGGGTAACGGGGTTTTACGGGTGGCCTGTGGTGAGTGACATGCATCTTTCTTGGGAATTATTAAGGCTGTTACATGGGCAATTTGATGGTCTGTGGCTCTGTTTGGGTGATTTTAACGAGATTCTTTACGCCTCTGAGATGAAAGATGGAATAAGGGCGCAGTGGCAAATGAATAATTTTAGAGAAGCTGTGGATGATTGTGGATTACGTGAGGTTGGTTTTGAAGAGTATGAATTCACATACGACAATGGCCAAGCGGAAGATATGAACAGGCAGTGCCGACTTGACAGAGCTTTTGGTAATGAGAAATGGTTCGACTTATTCCCTAGGACGAAACTCCTTCATCTTACAAGGGAATGGTCAGACCATGCACCAATTAAACTCATTGTTGCTCCAACGTTACTTGGGGAGGTAAGGAGGAGGCCTTTTCGGTTTGAACAAGTGTGGGTGGGTGAGGAGGGGTGCGAGGAGACAATAGAAAGGGTGTGGCAATAGGATGGAGATGATGTTCTTTCTAGGTTACGTGAGAGTGGGGAGGAATTTATGAAATGGAAGGGGGTGAGTATCGGTAAAGTACTCCGTGACATAAATAAAAAACGACGTCGATTAAGAAAGCTGGAAGGAGAGAGTCGCAGTATCAATAATGTGAATGAAAGACGTCGTGTGGTTCGTGATTTGGCGAAGCTACAGAGGAGTGAGGATATCTTTTGGAAACAACGATCAAGGGCAATTGGCTTCAGGAAGGAGATCAAAATACTAAGTTTTTTCATAAGAAGGCATCGATTAGATGACAGAACAATCATATTGCGCAGATTCGTGATGAGAATGACATTTCTTGGCAGGGGCAACAGCATATTGGGCGAGTGGTGGTTGAGTATTTTCAACACCTGTTTACGTCGACTATGCCAGGCAATTGTGATGACTTGTTGGGAGGCATTGAAGAGAGGGTGTCGAGAAGTATGAATGATGTTCTTACAAGTGAGTACAACGGCTTTGAAGTACGTGAAGCACTTGATCAAATGCACCCAACTAAGGCTCCAGGGCCAGACGGTATGAATGCTCTTTTTTTTCAAACTTACTGGCATATTGTTGGCCCTTTGGTGACTAGGTCCGTACTTGCGGTCCTTAATGGGGCTCCAATTCCCCGGGGTAGCAATCGTACATTTATAGTCCTTATTCCAAAGACAAAGAGTCCATCTGGGATGAGGGAGTTTAGACCGATAAGCTTGTGTAATGTGATATATAAGCTTGTTTCAAAAGTATTGGCGAACCGTCTCAAAATTTTTCTAGGAGAGATTGTGTCGGATAACCAAAATGCATTTACTCCGGGTAGACAAATTACAGATAATGTACTAGTGGCGTTTGAGATTTTTCACCATATGAAAAATATAAGATCGGGGGAGGGATATATGGCGGTCAAGCTCGATATGGCTAAGGCTTATGATAGGGTTGAGTGAAGTTTTTTTAGAAAGGGTGCTAAGGGGAATGGGGTTTGATGGGAGGTGGGTTGATCGGATAATGAATTGTGTAACGACGGTGACTTTTGAGGTTCTGGTGAATGGGCAACCAACACGTGTGTTTAGGCCGAGAAAAGGCTTGAGACAAGGCGATCCTTTGTCACCATATCTATTTATTTTATGAGCTGAGGTTCTTTCTAGTCAAATCAGGAAAGCTATTGAAATGAAGTCGTTGCACGGCATTCGGGTGGCCCATGAAGCACCAATTATCTCACATTTATTTTTCGCAGATGATAGTTTGATTTTTTGTCGGGCTAATATCAATGAAGCAAGGGTATTAAAGCAAATTCTAAGCCGCTACGAAAACGCGTCTGGTCAGAAGGTGAATTATGATAAAACTACGGCATCTTTCTGTGGTGGTACGAATCAACAACCCATAATGGAGACTACGGGAGTCCTCAGTGTGCGTGGGGGTAAAGAATCCGGGTAAGTATCTTGGCCTTCCAACAATTATTGGTGGATCTAAGGCTAACCAAGTGGGAATTCTTCGAGACAAGTTGGCTAAGAAACTTAAAGGGTGGGAAAAGATGCTTTTGTCTATAGCAGGTAGAGAGATTATGATAAAGGCAGTAGCCCAATCAATTTCTACCTATGTCATGATTGTATTTATGCTACCAATAAGTTTCTGTGAAGAACTTCGATCGATGATCTCGAGATTTTGGTGGGGATCGGAAAATGGGAAACGAAAGATTTCTTGGATATCATGGAAGAAGCTTTGTGGACCCAAGGAGATGGGGGGACTTGGATTTCGCGATTTCCACAATTTTAATATGTCATTGTTGGGTAAGCAGGCTTGGAAGTTGGTTATAAACCCAGGCAGCTTGCGCTCGTGTTCTACAGGCGAAATAATATAAAAACGGGTCGTTTCTTCAAGCCGGGTTAGGACCCAATCCGAGTTATACATGGAAGGGGATATGGGAGGCGAAAAAAGTATTGCAGCGGGGTCTTTTGCGAAGGATAGGCAATGGGCAGGGTACACGAGTTTGGGGTGTGCCTTGGCTGTTAGATACTAACTTGAAATGTGTAGTTTCTCCGCCTATGTTGGGTAATGAGGCTATGATGGTTGCTGTCTGTTTGAGGAATGATGGTGCTTGGGACAAGTGTAAATTGCGTGCCCTGTTTCTTCCGTTCGAGCAAGAAGCCATTGCTAATATACGGCTTTGTAAGAGAGACATAGAAGATATATGGTACTGGGGTGGGGAAAAGAGCGGTGTTTATTCGGTCAAATCTGCGTACAAGTTGCTGTTTGATTGCGAACTGGGAAAATCGGGTCCTTCGGACTTTACGCGCGAAAAATGGTTATGGTCCAAAATTTGGAAGGCTCGAGTTTTGCCTAGGGTGAAGGTATTTTTCTGGCAAATGTGTTCCAATGCAATTCCTACGATGGGTAAACTTGCCAGTAGGATCCCGAGGATCGATGCTACCTGTCCTGTTTGTCTATATGAGGTGGAGACTTGTCTCCATCTTGTTAAGGGGTATGGGTGGGGGGTTGTGGTGTGGGATGGGTTGGGAATTTATGTTAAAAAGGAGAACGGGCATGAGCGGGTGAGGGAGTGGGTCGAAAATGTGTGGAGGGGGATGGAGGAAGAGGAGCGAGGAAGGATGATGTTGGCATGTTGGGCTATGTGGGAGGCTAGGAACAAATGGGTTTTCGAGGGAATAAAAATAAATACCGAAAAAGTAGTGGCGAGAGTGAGGGACTTGGAGCTCGAGTTGGAGATGGTGGATGAGGGGAGAAAGGGAGGAGGGAAGCATTCTGGAAACGCGGTGCCCACAGAAATTAGGAAGTGGCAGCCGCCCGTTGTGGGAACAATTAAAGTTAACTGCTATGCGGGTTTCAGGGGAGGAGAAAGATGTGCAGGGGTAATTGGGAGGGGAGCGGATGGATGCGCGATATGGACTGCGAGTACTAGACGGAGCAGTATGGTCGACGTTGGAGAAGCTGAAGCCGTCAAGATGGGCTGAAGGACGCTTGGAGTAGAGGATACCGAAGGGCGATTATTGAGTCTGATTGTAACTCGGTGATCGAGCATTTGCGCCATCCGACGTATGGCCGTAGTAGCATTTTCCTTTTATTTGATGAATTGCTGCAATTGAGTAGTTTATTTGATAGTGTCTCATGGTCTTTTGTCCTTCGAGTCTGTAATCGTGCAGCCCATGCTCTAGCGCATGTTTCAGTTAGTAGCTGTGGGAAGCACACTTGGGAGGGTACTGGACCATCTTTTGTAAACTCGATTTTTATTGATGATTTAATGGCAATGACATAGTCCCAATAGTCGGGATTTTAAAAAAAAAATTGTGTAGATCTTGGAAAAATAATAAAGTTAGGCTTTTGAAACGCCTCAATCGAAGTCCGTATGAGAAAATAGGAGCGGTTTTACGAAATCGCGCAGGATTGCGATAACGGTAGAAATTTCAGTTTTGCAAACAATGAAATGAAATAGAAAAGGTTACAAAGGCACAAGAATTGAATATTAATATTTAAAATAGTTTGTCGCGACTCGATTTATTAATATTAATCGTTATTAGAAATAACTAAAATGGTCAAAGACACAGGGTGTTACAGACTACCCCCCTTAAGAAAATTTCGTCCTCGAAATTCGCAACTACTAGGTTGGTAAGGTATATATTTCCTAAGGTTAGGCTAAGGTTTTCCTTTATTTTGTTTGGAGGTTCATATTTATCCGTAGGATATTTTCAAGTTCTCAAAAGTAAAACAATCTCTGGTCATTTCGAGATTTGGTTTATTGTGAGTTCTAACTCCATATATAACATGATAATCTATGTTCCTTAAAAACAACATTGGATGTTCTGTGGAAATGTTTGGTTTAGCTTAAGGTATTAATTCATTCAAATAAAGGTTGTCCTCATTTCCATCAAATTTCAAAACGTTTGTTAGTTTTGTTCTCTTTAGGTTTATCACCACTATTACTTGTAAATCCTAAATTATCAATCATATCGAAATTCATGGTTCTTATGGCACCCTCAACATTTATCATCGAAAGGGGTTGATCTCCTAGGATTGCTTAGTTCTTTCAGTGATAAGCTCTTAGTATTAATCCAAAACTCTTGTATTGATTTCTCTTAAGTTTCCAAGACCTCCAATAGTTTCCTTGTTTCTCGATTCCTTAATTGGTAGGTTATTCCAAAACTCGAATTGACAGTGTGTTGGGTTTTGAAGTATCCGTCATAATTACGACACCCGGGGTTGTAATATTATCAACCATCATTCAAAATACAAGTAATTCTCCAAAATAAATACAGTTTTCCTATGGATTTCCAAAATTATTGGTTATAAATTAGTCAATCCTGAAATTTTTAGAGTGCTAAGGCTTGTTCACAATCTATTCTTCAAAATAGCTTTTGAAGTCAATAAAGGAAATCCTCAAATAATTTGATCAATGATCGTTCTCATACTTCTTTCGAACACATAATTCCACATATACAAGGTAATGACATTTCGAACATCTCTCGACCTCAAAGGCATTCTAACTTTGTTATAACAGGGTGGGTAAGATTTTGGATGGAAAACAAAGGGTTAAGTCTTACAATAGGTGTGGACATTACGTAGGTCCTCCCCGACGCGGCCACGCGTGGGTTTGGGGAGGCGAATGAATCTCGTGGTAAGATTGCTCTCGGGTTGAAATTTAAGTCAAAGTTGTAGTCGCCACCAAATTTTATGGGAATTCGAACCCATTCGAGCCCACTCTATGTCGTCGTGGACCGTACACAAAGTACGGCCCATTTCGATTACAGAGTTTATGGGGCTCTTCCCTTTGCATTGCGATACCGATACCGTCACTACCGGTTATCGTGTATAGAATGACTCTCGTGCGCCAACGGTTTCGGACATCCGGAAATCGAGGTTCTGAGTAAGGGGAGAGGGTACGTGTTGGGAAGCCCACTAAGAACACCCAACCCCGCCCGCACTTAGCGGCCTCTACTAAGACATCGTTCGTTTTCGTGTACGCGCGCTAGTAAAATGACTAAAAGATATGCAAACAGCGTTTTCGGCTAAGCATGCGAATTATTTGTTAACTACGTCATTTAATGCATCAAAATCATAGTCGAATTGTTTAGCATGTGATGTTCATTTAAATAAATAAATTGCAAACATCAAAAATAGAAAACTCGTAAATAAATTACAAATTACACGGGCGGAATACAACCCGGAATTCACAATACAACGAGCAATAAAATAGAATAATCGAATTTAGGAAACGGTAAATACTAACTAGAAACGGACCCGTATATAATAAATACAAGCTAGACCGTAAGTTGAGTAAATGGACGAACTTCGATTAAATACACATTATATTGTGTATTAAACGGAGGACGGAGATATGAGACGTAGACGTGGTGCTAGCCCGATCCCGAATCTCGATTCCTTGTCCCAACTTATCACATCGAAAAATTGGTGTCTAGATTAGTCATGTATCAGATACGACTAAAGAGTCGTCGACATAAGACTAATTGTGAGAGACATCGGTCAAAGTCGTGAAAGTGAAATAAAATGCATGAGTTTTGAAGAAGAAGATCACGTGATTGACTTTGCATGCGACGACTAAGTCGTAAAAAATTGACGAGCTCGGATGATAAGATAAGCGCTCGTTTTGCTTGGACAAAGAAGTCCACTCGACCGAGTCATGGCAAGGACTCGACCGAGTGGGCTTCTGTCAGACCTTCTGCCCAATTTTTTGGGAGCTACTCGATCGAGTGGGCTTGTGCACTCGATCGAGTGCCCTCTGTACGGGTGTTTAACTTGTGCTTTGAAACGACCCATTTTGTAGCTTTTATGTTTTTGAATCGAGATGCAATTACGCTAAATATAAATATTGTCCAATTTATATTTGTTTAAATCTCGATGGCTCGTCATACTCGACATTCGGTTATAGAACCGACATCTAGTATTTAGAGCGAATTTGCAAAATTGAGTTTGATCGAGCTAGAAAAAATATCGATCCCCTCCGCGTCATAATGTCGTAATCAATCCTTTCGGATCGTGTGACAATTAATTCGGCGTCAATGGGTTTCGTCCTAATCCGATTTGTCGATGATTCTTTTAGAATAATATTTTTAAAGAGATGTGGTTGGACATATTTAACGACGAATCTCCACGATCTATTACGCCCTTAAGTGTTTAGGGCGGCGCACCTCGAAGGGCGCCACCTCCAATACGACTTGTAAAGGGATTAAATAGACTTTAAGCGGAATTCGTAATTAAACATATTCGACCCAAAAATTCGACCGTCGTTGCAAAATTAAGTCCTCGCATTTTAATATCATATTTTGGCTTTAAGGCCTACGATTATTAATTTAGCCACAACGGACGTTGCTCGGATCGTTTTGAAAATAGTTTTGTTAAATAATTATACGCGGTATTATATAAGACGGAATATAAACAGTAAATAAAATGTTAGGTGTTAGAGTACATAATTAAAATGTTAGATTGCGATAAATAAAATGTTAGTAGCAAAATTAAAATGTTAGTAACGAAAATAAAATGTTAGTGTTAGTAGTTAGTAGTTAGTAGTAATAATAATAATAATAATAATAATAATAATAATAATAATAATAATAATAATAATAATAATAATAATAATAATAATAATAATAATAATAATAATAATAATAATAATAATGCATAATATAATATATATATATATATATATATATATATATATATATATATATATATATATATATATATATATATAAGGTAAAAAGAAGAATGGAGAAAGAGATGTCGGGATTTGAATTACACCCTCAACCTACATGCTTAAATGGCCTCGGAAACGAACTCGTAATAGCGACGGGAGCGCGGGAGTGTCGAGATATGTAGGGTGAGTTATGGTGTGTGTCTTTGACGAGTTTTGATCTCGGGAATTTGAATGTGCATGTGTGTGTGTATGAGTGCCTAGAACTCAAGGGTGATGAAGGTTTGAAGGTTGAAGGTGTGTATGATGATGAATGTTGTGTGAAATGTATAGGGTTGAATGGGTGAAAAAGATGTTGTGTAAAGTTGCAAATGGGATGATTAGGGTTGGAAAAGCCTTGTCAAATGGCTTAGGGTGACGGTGTATTTATAGAAGAAATACCCCGGTTTAGGGCCACTCGATCGAGTGGAGCGTGTGCACTCGATCGAGTGCCCGGTTCGAGTCCGGTTCGAGTCCGGTTCGGCCGGTTCATGGCCTTACTCGACCGAGTGGATGTGAACCACTCCATCGAGTGGATCGGGAAGGAGGGAGTGTAAATAGGGCATAATTTGTTGACTATTTTGAATTGATCTTAGTTGTTGGACTTCCTTCTAGAAGCGAACTTGGCTATTTTTTGTGTCGGATTTGTCTTTCACCGGGTTTGACCTGGTCGCCAAAAGATGGTTTTTATTTTTGGTGTGGGTTTTGGCTCAAATTAGTCTCATTTTATTGGAAACGAACCACTGAGCCTGGATTTGAGGTCGGTTTTGAGAGATTCACTCTGCTAAATGCCCACGTCGGATATTATTAATTCCGAGTCCATATTCGAGCGTATTAAGTCACGTTTGCGTCCGATCATCATCGGGTGTTTTGTCGGGAACTACTATAGACACTAGCAAGCAAAATGCGGGTGTCTACAGAGCCCCCACTCTGACTGAGGCTTGGACAAGGCGAAAGTCAGAGTATCTACCAGGCCAATCGCGGATTACGACCTGGCAGCCTTCCGGTCGGGTCGTTTATAGTCCATTAGACTCGCGTGAAGGGCTCGCCAGCCATAAGAAAAGGGTCCTGCCTGTCCTGATGATGATAGTTCCGTGGGGAGTCAGACTTGCCTTTGAAGTCCTAGGTGTACCCGTATGTTGACACATCACATCTTAGATGTAGCATTCCAGAAGAAACACCGACTCACGCTGGGGAGTAAAGTAGCTGCGGGGGGGGGGGGTGTGATCCCCTAGAAATTCTAACGCAATACAGTGGCGGAAACACTGTAGAGTTGGGATTAAAACACACTGACAAACTATATCTTATTAAAAGAAATGGAAAGTCAATACAAAGGCCTCTTTTTACAAAAGGGCTAAATGTAAAATCTCCAAATGGGTTTATACAAATCCATAAATTACAAGAATGAAGAAAGAGTAGGATCTACGCTACTGGCTAGCTCACACCCAAAACTCAGCAGCAAATACCTGTCATGTTACAAACATAACAGCCACGTCAGTGGGGAGTAACTCGGACGTTCTCCCAGTCATATTATATCATATGGAAAAAAAATAATAGTATTATTATATCAAAATAATTAAAATGGAAAACATTAAATGAGATAATAAAATAAGCTTTCGAAGAAAACTTAAAGCATTTGCCAACCTGCAAGTCAAAATCAATTGATAATATAAATATTCAAAAATGGCGTTATGGAAATATTCAGTGTAGAAGGTCAGACTTTCACCAGGAGAATACTAAAAACTATCTTCGAGAACCTAGTTCAAACAAATCAAACTTCGGTCTCTAACTAGGCTACTCAACCATAATAGGACGGCGACTTATAAATGCGTGGCCCTAGTTTAAGACAATGTACACCCCTCCTGGGATTACCTGTCACCCAGTTCAACTTATGACGGCGACTTACTGCGAGGCCTAAGCTTAAGGTCAAAATGTACACAACTCCCGGGATACCTGTCACCCGGTTCAACAACTAATGTACCGATTCCTGATACACTAGCCTTATAGTTGATGGCAAAACCGTAAACCCCAGATATATTACTCTAACCCCACACTTGTCCTTATTCCATAACTCCAAAACAAAGCCATTATCGATATTCAAGAGATATAATCATTATAAATAATATGGAGATGAAAGGAATAAACATTTATATAAAAAGAGAAACTTTCTATAAATAGAAAGTTACTAATTTTAGAAACTTACTTAAAATAGAAATATTATTATAAAATGAGTGAAATGTATAAAAATAGCATTTCTAACGAAATTAACATTTTATTATTATCGTCGTTATCGTAACTTTAATATATTTCTAAATTCGTTACTAAAATATAAATAAAATAGAATAGGTGAAAGTATAGTATTTTATAAATAATTAGGAGAATCGAGTTTAAAATCATAAATTTTAGAAAATAGATGTTTTATGAAAATGGTATCAAAATTAATTGAGTCGACGAACTTTATAAATGAAATAAAATTTACGACGAATTCAAATTATTTTTAACAGATAGTTTTTATTAGTAAATAATATGGATTTTAATAAAAATAGTCAATCGGAAACAATTAGAAAATTATTAGTGAAAATAATCTCGACTAAAAATATATTTAAAACAAAATCGACTATTTTCTCATTTATTAGAATAAATCGTAAAACGAAATTTAATTTATTAACAAGAATACAAATTTCGATTAAAATATAAAAATACGATTTTTAAGTGGAAATTATAAATTAACGAAATATGAAAACGACTTTATTTAGTTACTAGTGTCACGATAACCAACAAAATATTATAAAGATCGTAAATAATTAAATTACTAACGATTTATAAAACGATATCGAAAACTTGTGAAAATATTTGTAAGACATACGATTTAAAAATAATATTTTTAGCAAATAGTAAATAGCTAAAATTAGAAAACCGGAGTTAAAATATTTACTACATACTACTACTCAAACATACGATATAAAATCGAGTAACGTCCTAAAGTTACCTTGAGTCGATAGCCAAAACGAACACGTACTCGTCCTAACTCCAAATCGTTTTTTTTAAGCTCCGAGTTGTAGAATCGTTAGTCTTCTAAGCAGGCGAGTTCCTATAACGAAGGCAGCAGCAACGCAGCAGGAGAAGAAGACGGAAATGGAGAGGAAGAAACGGACAGTAGCAGCATTAGTGTAGCAGCAACGGAAACGCAACAAAGACAGCAGCGCAGCAACGGAAAACCGGAGAAAAAGTGGAAAATAAGGGGATAAACGAAGGGGAAATCAGACCCAAACAGAGGACACTCCCGAAGAAGATAACGATTGAAGAAGATGAACAAAAAAAATGGTGTTGGATGAAGAAAAGAGGATGCCAACCGAGGTTCAAAAATACGCAACAACAATAAATAAAATGAAAGAGGAGAAGGAGGGGGAGTATGAAACGGATAGGAGGAAGGACGAAGAGGTGGGAAGGCAGGGGTGTGAAGCGGTGCAAACAAAGGAATAGGGAAAGGAATCACGTTACAAAGTGGGAAGAACAAGGGAAGGGGAAAGAACGTGAGTGGAGGATGAGTCACTCAAATAATGTGAGTTAAATACGACTTACAATAAAAGTGTACCGATTCCGAGACAATAGTATACGTTGTACACGGATTTAGTTAAATGAATCGGGTTAGGAATAAGAATTACACGAATTTCGTAACGACAAGTTGACTGACCCAAGTATTGAATTAAAACGAGATAATAAAATTAATAAATAATCGGACCGTCAAATAAAACGAGTAAATCAAATTTTCAAGATGGAAACGAAATTAGTATAAATAAATAATTAGGCGGTGAAATAGTATCTCTCGATAAATAATAAATTTTTGATGAAGTGAATTAAATTGATTTCTCGAGGAAAAATAATAGATGTTTTGACGAAACTTAATATAAATGAGCTTCGAGCCGAAAAATAGAAAACTCGAGCTTAAATATAAATAAATAAATAAATAAAAAGACTTTATAATTTAAATCATCGAAACAGACTTTCGATAAGAACTAATTTAAATGTAAAAAATGAATCGAAACAAAAATAAAAATATATTTTAAATATAAGAAGAGTTTCCGAGTCAAATAGAATTTTAGGAGTTTGAAACGATTAAACGATAAATTCGTTTTATAATAATTTTAAGAGTTACAAAATACGAACAAAATTTTAATTTAATATAATTTATAAAATCAGGGGTGTTACAGGGGGGGGCTTGCTTCTGATGTCTTGGGTGTACCCGTATGCTGACACATAACAACTTGGATGTAGCATTCCAGGAGAAACACCGCCTTTGTTGTTCCATTGGGAAGCACTAGCTGGCACCTGAAATGTTAGATACATAGGCAAAAATAGCAGGCATAGTATATAGCAAGATAGCACATATGAAACACAGTTAGCATCTATAGACTAGCTTGCGCTGGAGAAAATGGTTTTTGCTTCATTTTGAAATCGAAGTCCTGAAAGCAACTCACGTGCTAGGAGATAGGTTTTCAAAATTAAAAGGTGTAGAAAAGAAATTTGCAGTTTAAATAGACCGAAATTTGACCTTGTCGAAAAGGATTTTCTCAAATGGCTAAGTTTTGCGAATTTCCAAGTAAGAATTTCAAAAGCGAGGTATACCGAAAGACTCGACTCTAGACGTGACCGGACGAGTTGACAGACACGAACTAGACTTTCGAGGGGTTGGACCATGACTCGGTAGGGGGATGGGCCACCTAAGACGACAAGACTCTTAAGCTGCGCTACTCCGTAGCCTAGGCTAGTGGCAACATGGTCTAACTTCAGGATGGGAAAGATGTGTTATAGTCTGTAGTGAGACTGTTACTGCAGGACTCAGCAGTAGCGGTGTTGTAGACTAATGCTCTCTTGAATTCTTAGTTTTGGGGTATATTCCCAAGT
Source organism: Agrostemma githago (assembly GCA_958450325.1). Lineage (NCBI taxonomy): Eukaryota > Viridiplantae > Streptophyta > Magnoliopsida > Caryophyllales > Caryophyllaceae > Agrostemma > Agrostemma githago. The sequence continues at coordinate 43,192,889 of OY288245.1, forward strand.
AGGTGTCGCTTCGAATCCCTAACAGATTCTCGTCTTCGATTGAACCGAGTACTAGAACACACTATAGAAAAGAGGCCAGTTTTTTGAAAGTCATTTGGATTATATGAGTGGATGGAGGTCTTCTGCCTAAGAGAAACCCCCAGACGACAAAGCTAACTACTGAGAACATGACAGTGTCGTGATAGGAGTGACGATGCTTTTTGAATTTGTGTCAAGGTGGGTGGTTGTGCCCTCGTTGAAAGGCTACCTACGTATTCACGTGTAGTGAAATCAAACCAAGCCGTAGTTCAGGAGATTGGTAGATATATTATGGTGCCTAGTTTATTAGGGCTTTGTGTGTAACTAGCCATAGCAATGGTGTAGGCTAGGTGAATTCCCAATGATGTCTTGATCAAAGGGCTAGAACAGTTAGGATGTTGATCCCGTGACTGTGAGCGTTCTTCGGGGTAGCCCCCAGAGGAGGTGTGAACTATTTGGGCATGTTCTATGCCGACCGCAGGTTGAGTTCCTGTGTTTGGGGCTGGTAACTAGTTTGGATGTTTTTGGAAATGTGATGCCAGGTTGTAAGTGGCTTTGATGCTTCAAAATCTGGAGCTCGATTTTGTGGAACTAAGGCTTCGAGGATAAGGTATTGTAATGTGGTAGGAAAGGGGGAAGTCGAGTAAAAATGACTTGAACTTCAATCAGGATAGGTTTGATAATGCGGGATCTGGTTTCCATGTCTGGCCCTAACGGTTAAGGTGTATCCTATGGAGCTTGAATCCTCAAAATTCCGGGCTATCTCTTAGCCTAGCTAGGTCTCGAGAAGGTCTTGAGGGTTGTAATGGGGGAAGGCTAAATGTGGTGTTAGCTGACTAGCTGATTGTCTCTCCCCTAGTTGACGGTATGGGTTTTGATAATTTTGAATTGATCGTACCCCGGTCAAGGGACTTTCACTTGAGTTGACCGTTGACCACGGTAATAGGTATTTGAATTTTATTGTTTTTTTTGGGGGGTTGACCTCTTAGCCTCGGTCGTGGGATTCTTCATTTGTGTTGACTGTGCCCCGGTCAAGGGATTGACCGTATCTGGTCGTGGGATGTTGATCATGGCCAGCTATGTTGTATTGGCCTTTTGTTTTTTTTTTCTTGGACTTTTGATTTTTTTTTGTCCTGTATTTTTTTTTGTTGGTCAAACTAACACCTAAGGTAGGGATTGGTCGGTCTTATTGGAGGGGTGCTTATTGTGGGAAATGGGCTCTCCTCCCGTCTTGAACCCAAACTAGGAGGCTACCTAGATTTGTCATAGGATTCGATACCGCTCCTGCTAAGGGTAGTTATGTAGCTTACTATACCAGACATGGAACAGGTAAAGGAAAACACGGGCCTCAGTTCCTGCAGTCATTATAGATGTGCCTATAATAGTCACGTGCATGTGCTCACAGTGTATGATGGTGTTCATCATGTTCTCGGAAACACATAAGGGAAGCATATATGAAAAATTGAAAAAGCTTATTTTATTGGATTGAAAAAAAGAGGACAGAATACAGTTGACTCTGACTCTGACTTTGAAATTGAATAGAACATCCTAGACTCGGACTCAGACTCGGACTCAAATCTGGACTCTTGGATGAGGTTGTTAGTAGTCTGCGGCTTCTAAGGACTCAAGTGGATGTCCAGTATAGCCTTCGGTAGAAGCTTCACCCAAATCTTCGTTATGTCGAAGATCGTCTTCAATCCTAGTGCCCATTTCGGTAAGCACGGCAAAGTTTGAAATGTCGGCATACCTTAGATGGACGCGGTAGGAGGGTAGGAGGTTGTTGATGAACGCCTCCATTAGTGTCTTCTCATTGGGCTTGTCTACCAGCTTAACACTCTCAGCCCGCCAACGTTGAAGGTATTTGGTGAAACCCTCTGTTGGATCTTGGGCCATGACGTCTAAAGTCCGCATGGTAGTCTGAAGTTCAGTACTATCAGAATAATTTTGAGCGAACTTGGTAGCCACATCTTCCCATGTGGGGAATCTTTTTGTGTCTAGCCTATAGAACCATGCTTTTGGATATTTCCCGAGGGATGCGCCGAACAAATTGATGAACATGTCGGCTTTGACCCCTTTGATCGCCATAAATGCTTTGAAGGCTCGAAGGTGTAGTAATGGATCCTCCGTCCCTTCGAATATGGGCAACCCCTCTAAGTTGAGATCCTTTGGTAGTTTCTCACTAATGGGTGTATAGTCTCGGGAGTTTTCAATACGAATGTTATTCCCTTGAAGGGCGTGGAACTGTTGTTCGAGCTCATGCACTGTACTGATCAGTTTGGCAAATGGCCTAGTATTTACCGACCCAGAATCGAGGTCTCGCCGTTCAATGACAGTTAAACGAGCATTCATGGCCTCTTGGTCGGTTTTCAGGAACCCTAGGTGGGTTTCAACCATGGCCTGCCTACTAATCATTGTTTCTATCAAAGCCTTCAGTTCATCAATGGTGTTTTCCATGTCCCTATTTCCGGTTGTGGGTGCCATGCTCTGCGAGAATACCCACGTAATCAGAAATGTTGCTTCGGAACCCAAACACGCCAGGGCATAGGAAATAGCGCGGGAGGAAAGACAACTCCGGTTTGACTCAGGTTTAACTCTCCTAAGACAAATATGTAGGGTACGATTCTCGGAGTGACTGTGATTAATCGCTCCGTCGGAGAATAGCCCCCAAGTGAGACTAAGGACTCTTATAGGACTCAGATGGTGTGGCATCTAAGTGACTCAAAAGTGGGGTACGTGAGACAACACGTGTAAGACATGACCCTTAGAGCAACCGTGATTGATCGCTCTGCTGAAGGGTAGCCCTCTGAGTGAGATTGAAGGTTTTGCTAAGACTTGAGTGTCGGACGAGTGACCCTTAGATGTAAGGATCACGGACCTTTAGCTACAGGGCTATGCCTTGTAAAAGGTTGACTCGGCCTCGAGGAAAGACAGACGGGGTAAGGGAAGAAACTTGCGATGTAAGATCGGCTGAGTTTCGACGCTAGAGACCCTTGACTTGACTTGAATAAGGATAGACCCTGTGAGTAGGGTAGACCCTTAAGTTAAAGGATTTTTAAATTGGGATGACTCGACTAACGGATTGAAAGATGGGCGAAAATCCCTTAGGAAAGGTCGTGGGGACCTTCCTGTCGGAGGGAAAGATCGCGTGGGACTTTCTAGTTAGGACTCGAGTGTAGACGAACCTTCCATTTACGAGTGTATGCCTCGTGTTGGTCGGTTATGCCTTTAGAAAAGGCGGACTAGGACGGGAAAGAAACCCGTGATGTAGGATCGACGGAGTTTCGACGCTATAGACCTTCGACGACTTATGAAAAGACCCGACACACAAATTACGGTAGGTCATAAAAAAAGGAAGGTTTTTGAAAAAAAAAATGATTGAATTTTGAAAATTGAGAGGACGGTCCTGAGATTGGTAGTGGGCCAATAGGACTGGGTATTTTGAAATGTTAGAATGATTGCGAGTAAATTCGCATTTTGAAAAATTGGGAGACGGTACCATCTTTTGAAATTGGCACCATGCCGACAGGACCGAGTTTTTTGAAAAGTTGAATTTTTTGAAAATTTGAAAATTTTGAATATCGAAAATAAATTTCTGAAAATTTGAAAATCGAAAATAAGATCCCGAAGATTTGAAATTCGAAAACGGCATCTCGGAGATTTGAAAATCGAGAATGGAATCTCGAAGATTTGAAAATCGCGAATGGCATCACGAAGATTTGAAAGTTGAAATTGAATTTTGAAAATTCGAAAATCGAAACGGAATCGAAAATTCGAAATTTGAAATGGGAAGCATGCCGGCTAAAAATAGGCTATTTCGAGTCAAATCGTTAGTCCTAATTTTCGGCGGCATTCCGAATTTTTGAGAATTGGATATTTGGAAAAGACGGGTCCCGAAACGGACAGTATTTCGAGTTTTTCAAAATTTGGTATTTTTGGAAAGATGCATTTTTTGAAATGATGGTTTTTGAAAAATGACACGGAAACCAAGTAGCACGTAGTCAAACAAGCATTATAACGACGCTTATGTATGCTTTACACTACTAAGTCTCAGTCGGTCAAAATCGGGTCTATACCAACAACGATGGCTTTCTCGTAAATCAGGACGGACTCCCTAAGCCGAATTGGTCTTTGGACATGCCGCGAAACGCATACGAGTTCGGCCATAGAAGTCTTTAGCGCACCCATTTAGGAATGCACCGCTGTATAGTGGGACGTCGGTCACAAGTAACCGGCCCGGGCAAAAATGGGTTATGCATGAATCATTAAACTAAAGTGCGTACACTAATATGCGAACGATTTCTCTTCGAGTTTCACCCTAGGAACCCCGATGACATGTGGTACATCATGTATCCCCAGCGGAGTCGCCAAATTGTGGACATGACGTAGGTCCACTCCGACGCGGCCACGCGCGGGTTTGGGGAGGCGAATGAATCTCGTGGTAAGATTGCTCTCGGGTTGAAATTTAAGTCAAAGTTGTAGTCGCCACCGAATTTTATGGGAATTCGGACCCATTCGAGCCCACTCTATGTCGTCGTGGAGCGTACACAAAGTACGGCCCATTTCGATTTCAGAGTTTATGGGGCTCGTCCCTTTGCATTGCGATATCGATACCGTCACTACCGGTTATCGTGTATAGAATGACTCTCGTGCGCCAACGGTTTCGGACATCCGGAAACCGAGGTTCTGAGTAAGGGGTGAGGATACGTGTTGGGAAGCCCACTAAGGACACCAAACCCCGCCCGCACATGGCAGCCTCTACTAAGACATCGTTCGTGTTCGTGTACGCGCGCTAGTAAAACGACTAAATGATATGCAAACAGCGTTTTCGGCTAAGCATGCGAATTATTTGTTAACTACGTCATTTAATGCATCAAAATCATAGTCGAATTGTTTAGCATGTGATGTTCATTTAAATAAATAAATTGCAAACATCAAAAATAGAAAACTCGTAAATAAATTACAAATTACACGGGCGGAATACAACCCGGAATTCACAATACAACGAGCAATAAAATAGAATAATCAAATTTAGGAAACGGTGAATACTAACTAGAAACGGACCTGTATATAATAAATACAAGCTAGACCGTAAGTTGAGTAAATGGATGAACTTCGATTAAATACACATTATATTGTGTATTAAACGGAGGACGAAGATATGGGACCTAGACGTGGTGCTAGCCCGATCCCGAATCTCGATGCCTTGTCCCGACTTATCACATCGAAAAATTGGAGTCTAGATTAGTCATGTATCGGATACGACTAAAGAGTCGTCGACATAAGACTAATTGTGAGAGACATCGATCAAAGTCGTGAAAGTGAAATAAAATGCATGAGTTTTGAAGAAGAAGATCACGTGATTGACTTTGCACGAGACGACTAAGTCGTAAAAAACTGACAAGCTTGGATGATAAGATAAGCGCTCATTTTGCTTGGACAAAGAAGTCCACTCGACCGAGTCATGGCAAGGACTCGACCGAGTGGGCTTCTGTCAGACCTTCTGCCCAATTTTTTGGGAGCTACTCGATCGAGTGGGCTTGTGCACTCGATCGAGTGCCCTCTGTACGGGTGTTTAACTTGTGCTTTAAAACGACCCATTTTGTAGCTTTTATGTTTTTGAATCGAGATGCAATTACGCTAAATATAAATATTGTCCAATTTATATTAGTTTAAATCTCGATGGCTCTTCATACTCGACATTCGGTTATAGAACCGACATCTAGTATTTAAAGCGAATTTGCAAAATCGAGTTTGATCGGGCTAGAACAAATATAGATCCCCTCCGCGTCATAATGTCGTAATCAATCCTTTCGGATCGTGTGACAATTAATTCGGCGTCAATGGGTTTCGTCCTAATCCGATTTGTCGATGATTCTTTTAGAATAATATTTTGAAAGAGATGTGGTCGGACATATTTAACGACGAATCTCCACAATCTATTACACCCTTAAGTGTTTAGGGCGGCGCACCTCGAAGGGCGCCACCTCCAATACGACTTGTAAAGGGATTAAATAGACTTTAGGCGGAATTCGTAATTAAACATATTCGACCCAAAAATTCGACCGTTGTTGCAAACTTAAGTCCTCGGCATTTTAATATCGTATTTTGGCCTTAACGGCATTCGATCATTAACTTAGCCTCAACGGACGTTGCTCGGATCGTTTTGAAAATAGTTTTGTTAAATAATTATACGCGGTATTATATAAGACGGAATATAAACAGTAAATAAAATGTTAGGTGTTAGAGTACATAATTAAAATGTTAGATTGCGATAAATAAAATGTTAGTAGCAAAATTAAAATGTTAGTAATGAAAATAAAATGTTAGTGTTAGTAGTTAGTAATATTAATAATAATAAGAATAGTGCATAATATATATATATATATATATATATATAGGTGGGTTCAAATAAGGGAACCAACTATTTTAAGGGCATAAGGTCAAGTGTTAAAGTTACACAAAAAGTGCTTAACGTTACACGAGATGAGTGATAAAGTTGCACTTTATCACTTGAACTGATAAAAGAGCTGAATGTTATAGTTACATATCAATTTTAAACAAATGCAACTTTATCCTATGTCATCTGTAACTTTAATATAGACTTACTGAAACATGGTGCCTTATTTGAACCTAATTTTGTTAAATAATTATACGCGGTATTATATAAGACGGAATATAAACAGTAAATAAAATGTTAGGTGTTAGAGTACATAATTAAAATGTTAGATTGCGATAAATAAAATGTTAGTAGCAAAATTAAAATGTTAGTAACGAAAATAAAATATTAGTGTTAGTAGTTAGTAATATTAATAATAACTAGTTTTCGTGCCCGTGAAATTCACGGGTCTAGCAATAATGTATTTGTGTGACTTTTCTTTATCGTAGCGTCTTTGTTGTGGATTCTTGGTTTCAATGTAGAAGTCAATTGTTAAAAGAGTGAAAGTCGTAGTGTTTGGTTTTGTTACACGAAGTTTTGTTTTCTCCGTCTATAAGTGTAAGATAGAAGACAATTTGATGTTACTAAAAAAAGAGTTTGCGAATCTGGGTAAGCCACACCTTCGAATCTTGATGAAGCAATTGGAATTGGAATTGGAATTGGAATATAGGTCATGGTATATGGAAAACAGTACTTAAATAATAATCCTTTATTGTACTTAAATAATCTGAACACGTAAATAATTTTCCAATCAATGGTTGTAGGTTGCTGAATATTGGCCTTCTTAACTTTGGTGTGGTGCTGTTGGGCGCAATCGCTTTGCATACTTGCTAATCTCCTTCGTGGTTGCTTCTGTTTCCTTGGGTTCATCTCTGCGGTACATTGTAGGCAGATTTAGGTCAATTTGCAGAATGAAGCAAATGTAAGGATTATTTGTAAGTGTAGTTTGTTTTGTACTTACTGTTTTGGCCGCTTTGAAGTTTGTGGTTCTTGTGGAGTGTTGACGATCATCTCGTCTTCTGCCGCTTCTACGCTAGTGGATTTTCCCTTGTTTCCTTCTATGCTCTGCGCTTTGTTTTTTTTCTGGTGTGAATATAATTGACATTGGAAATAGTTATTCTAAAAGCAGTAAATTAATCGTGCATACCTTGTCTTGGGCTGTGGTGGGTGTGGAGTCATGCGTCTCAGCCATAAATGTCTTTTGAACTTTTAATTCTCTTTCAGTCCCAAATTTATTTATCCATATCTTTACTTTGAAGGTGTATGACGTCCCAACACATTGTTGTAGGATGTCAAATACCATTCCATAGCAGGTGAGTTACATAATTTGGTCCCCCTTAATATCGAGTCTAATATTATTGATACGAATTTTTAGGTCGTTACCTTCGCATATAAGTTTAACAACTGAGTTATTGGCTTCCCTATGACCTTCTCTGCCTCCTTGTAGAAAATAACCAAAGGCGCATATGTGTCCCCGTCCTTTATCGTCGTCATTAGTCTATATCTGCAAATGATTATTTTTACATGTTTCTGTTTCATGCAAGCTGTAGTTTAATTAGTTGTTATCTTTGGGTTGGGTAGGGAATCGTCTGGCTACATTTAGCGCATGTGTTATCTTCTCGAATGCCAGTCTTGCATGTCGAACATGATTGGTATTTCCAGTCGACATCCGTGTGGACTTCTACTGAGGTTAGTTTGACGTAGATCTATCTATCAATCCTTGCTTGCTAATTAGTTCATTACCGTCACAAATTATAGTGTAAGACAAATCTACTGTCATCTTTGCTCGAAACAGGGATGGCCTAAATGATCGACATGAATGCAATGTGATAGCTGTATAAATAATTTAACCACTTTCTTAATAATTCAGTTTGCAAGAACCGAACAACATACAGTATAAAGAACCGAATAGTCTAAACATGACCGCTAGAAACAATAACCGAGTAGCATAAAACTTACCGATGAAGAATGATGCGATCGGAACCGGTGTCTGTACCAAATCGATGGTGACACTACAGAGGAACGAAAAGAGAAAGGCAAATGAAGGTTTGTTCTTGTCGATTGTATGAACCCGGAAAGTATAAATAGGCCGAAATCGATTCTGAGCCTCGGATTCCATCGTAACCGCTGGACCATTCATGTCTCCCTGAAATTAATACACTTAATGGAGCATAAATTTATTTGGTGGAATTTATTTAGGGTTAACTAATACAGTTAGCTTAACTAATACAGTTAGCTTAATAAGGGTATGAGGTTGCCACGTGTCGCATGTCTAGGGTTGCCGCGTGTCGCATGTCTAGGTGAGTTAGCATATGAGGGTAACTCAAAGGGATGACTTTTTATTTTATTATATAGATAAGAATAGTGCATAATATATTATAGGTAGGTTCAAATAAGGGCAACAACTATTTTAAGGGCATAAGGTCAAGTGTTAAAGTTACACAAAAAATGCTTAACGTTACACGAGATGAGTGATAAAGTTGCATTTTATCACTTGAACTGATAAGAGAGCTGAATGTTATAGTTACATATCAATTTTAAACAAATGCAACTTTATCCTATGTCATCTGTAACATTAATATAGACTTACTGAAACATGGTGCCCTTATTTGAACCTACCTCTCTCTCTCTCTCTCTATATATATATATATATATATAGAGAGAGAGAGAGTGAGAGAGAGAGAGAGAGAGAGAGAGAGAGAGAGAGAGAAAGGTAGGTTCAAATAAGGTCCACAATTTATTTAGGGTTATTTCATAACAATAATACAAACTATGGGGGTGCTTCTTATATTAATACTAACTATACGTAATCTCATTTTAATATGAACTATCCCCACATTAATCTCTCTTTAGAACAAATTACCGGCTACCTGATGAGTCGGTTCCCTTTTCCTTTTAATTTCTTTTTGAATTAAAGTCCCCCTCCCACCATACTTTGTACACTTCCTCTCTCGTTACTACGTACTCTTCTCTCGCCATTGTTGAACTCGACATCTCCTCTTGTCATTGCTTTTCTTAATTTTTTGAAATTGTGGTAAATAAATTAGAGCATCTGACCTTTGCAAAAAAAAAAAATCTGACATTTGAAGGATACGAATTAGAGGAGAATCCAGATGAATAACCACATCTCATTGTATCAATGACGATTTTGAAGGTTGATAATGGAGGATTACTTTTAATTTGATGAATATAAAGGGGAAGAAGGAGAAGAGGCGCACCAAAACCTAGCAGGTCACAATTACCGGTTTTACAGGTAAAAAAAGACATTGGTTATAAAGAAAGATTAATGAGAGGATAGTTCATATTAAAACGGGATTACGTATAGTTTGTATTAATATAAGAAGCACCCCCATAGTTGGTATTATTGTTATGAAATAACCCATTTTTTTAAGTCTATATTGAAGTTACAGATGACATACGCTAAAGTTGCATTTGTATATATATCAATTTTGAACAAATGCAACTTTAGCGTATGTCATCTGTAACTTCGATATAGACTTAAAAAAATTGTGGACCTTATTTGAACCTACCTCTATATATATATATATATGTATATATATGTATATATATATATATATATATATATATATATATATATATATATATATATATATATATGTATAAGGTAAAAAAAAGAATGGAGAAAGAGATGTCGAGATTTGAATTACACCCTCAACCTACATGCTTAAATGGCCTCGGAAACGAAATCGTAATAGCGACGGGAGCGCGGGAGTGTCGAGATATGTAGGGTGAGTTATGGTGTGTGTCTTTGACGAGTTTTGATCTCGGGAATTTGAATGTGCATGTGTGTGTGTGTGTATGAGTGCCTAGAACTCAAGGGTGATGAAGGTTTGAAGGTTGAAGGTGTGTATGATGTTGAATGTTGTGTGAAATGTATAGGGTTGAATGGGTGAAAAAGATGTTGTGTAAAGTTGCAAATGGGATGATTAGGGTTGGAAAAGCCTTGTCAAATGGCTTAGGGTGACGGGGTATTTGTAGAAGAAATACCCCGGTTTAGGGCCACTCGATCGAGTGGCGTGTGTGCACTCGATCGAGTAGAGCGTGTGCACTCGATCGAGTGGAGCGTGTGCACTCGATCGAGTGCCCGGTTCGAGTCCGGTTCGGCCGGTTCATGGCCTTACTCGACCGAGTGGATGTGAACCACTCGATCGTGTGGATCGGGAAGGAGGGAGTGTAAATAGGGCATGATTTATTGACTATTTTGAATTGATCTTGGTTGTTGGACTTCCTTCTAGAAGCGAACTTGGCTGTTTTTGGTGTCGGATTCGTCTTTGACCGGGTTTTGACCCGGTCGCCAAAAGATGGTTTTTATTTTTGGTGTCGGTTTTGGCTCAAATTAGTCTCATTTTATTGGAAACGACCCACTGAGCCTGGATTTGAGGTCGGTTTTGAGAGATTTGCACTCCGCTAAATGCCCACGTCGGATATTATTGATTCCGAGTCCGTATTCGAGCGTATTAAGTCACGTTTGCGTCCGATCATCATTGGGTGTTTTGTCGGGAACTACTATAGACACTAGCAGGCAAAATGCGGGTGTCTACAATAGGTTACCGCTCAAAATAGATTGTGCGTACACACATTGATAACTTGACTTAATAAGGTTCCAAGTCCTAAAAATATTTTAAGGTCGGCAAGTGGTCTGGCAAAACAAAAACAAAAACAAGGTTAGCAACGCTTCTTTCCAAGGTTCGCACATTGATCTCGTAGGTCTTCTTTGATGATATGGTCCCTAATCTGAACTCTATGCTTCTTGTTGATTTCCTTCTGGATCAACTTTGAATAGGCTCATCATATTAAGAGTCTTTCTTCTATACGATCCTAGTGAAGTCGTTCTCTTGCTCCCAGCAGTTCCAACGTTACACCTACTCGTAAAGTACTAAATCGTCAGGTCAAAGGTTAATAACAATATTCTAGTTGGTCGGGTTAAATCGATTGGAGATGCATAGAAAATTTCAATGAAAGTACGTAGGTACAGTTGATCAAAGAAGTGGGATTAGGTTTCACAAAAGAACGTATATGAAAAGAAGTGGTAAGTTAAACCAAAAATTATCATTTGGTTCGTTGCATAAAAGAGGTAAGGGAAGTAACAATTATGAGGAGGAATTATCGCGATGATTTGTCAATAGAACATTGTTCCAACTAACCAAAGAGTTCCTCGTCCGATAGAAGGAACGAAAAGATATTTTGAGTTTTAATAAGACAACTTCTAACAAAGTTTGTTTTTCAAAGGGATGAGCAAGGTAAGGATCAAGATAGATACATTATTGATGTACTCCTCAATGAGAAGAATAGATGTATTAGTGAGTTTTCAGATAACATATGAGGTTTCAGATAATAGGCAAAGCAGAATTCAAGACCAAAAGGTCAGGGTTGAAGATTTGCATAGGTTCTGTTGTGGTACGAAGTTGGGCTAAGATGTGTTACCACTACTACAAAACATCAAATAGACAACTGTTTTTTTTGCCATAGACAACTGACTTACAACAGTTGAGTAGTTTGGAGTTGTATATTAGACTAAGCATAGACATCTGTTTTACAACAGTTGTCTATTGGTTAATAAACAACTGTTTTTGTAAAACAACAGTTGTCTATTACGTATATAGACAACTGTTTTTCTAGAACAACAGTTGTCTATTACGTATATAGACAACTGTTTTTCTAAAACAACAGTTGCCTATATACATAATAGGCACCTGTTTTCTGAAATACGTATATATAGATATTTTCTTATATACGTATACATATTTTATGTTTTTTTTAATAATTCTTAAATACGTACATATTAACAAACCATAAAAAAGGAATACCATAGCGAATAATTGAACAAAAGAAGCTACACTTTTATAAAATCCAACATCCAAAAGATACATAAAATCATTATCCAACATCCAAAATCGAAAAGGTACACGTAAAATCATTATCCATGTCCAAAAGTACCTAAAACCATAATCCAACTAACACCTTGTCCGCATAAGGTAATCCGATGCATCATATACGACTAATTATTAAGAAAATAATCCGCCTATAATCCACGAACCTCGTCAATATCTTCTTGAGAACATGGCATCATATCGTTGAAATGCTACAAAATCAATAATATAAATGAACTAATTATTTTGTTTCAATTATGTGCATAAAACAAATGATTGAAACAAGAGAAAGTGTGAAAACCCAAGTCTTACCTCATTGACGGTTCTCTTCAAATCAGAACGAGTGATAATTTCGATCATATATCTCGTCACGTAATAACCGCACTCTGTTTTCCGAGCATGAGGAGCCGTCTACATTGCAACAAGTATAACAAAGTGTAAGAGTCGTACAAATGACAAAATACAAGATACAACATACACATACATGGATGAAGGTTATTAGTAACAAGATGACCTGTAACCATACCGTAAATAGATAAATGAGAATTTTAACATTGTACTCCTCAATTTTTAATCTATTAGGTTTTTTTAATGTTGTATCCCTGTTTTCTTAGAAATGCATAATAATTGTAATCGAGACAAAGTGCAACATCTTAGTAATAGCACTTTACCTTTTCACGAACAGCAGCATGCAGGTTATGTCTTTCGATGAAGTCAAAAACACCTGGTTTTAGAAGCTGCAAATACAAGCAATTGAGGAAAAGGCGTTACTGCAATTGAAGGTTATAATACCTCTCCCAAGCTGAAGCTGAACCTTGAAGCAATTTGGGACATAATTCTGCAGCTTCGGCATACTTTTTCTCAGCAAGCAAATGCTCCAGGTATCTCGATCCCACCTATTAAAGATTCATTAACAGTGAGATAAGTGAGAAACACATATTCCTCCATTGGTTCCCTTAATAAAACTTCCTCGTTTAATTTATCAAGAAACTTTTGAATATCTTACACTTAGGAAACACAGTTTTTTTAAAAAAATCAGTAAATAGCAAAACGCCAACCTCTTCAAGAAGTTCTTTTCTTCCGTGTGTTACTTCGATTTCAGTTACAGCTTTGTCATACCACCCATGCTCAAGAAGCCAATTTATATGATCTTCAGTATCCCTGTTATTAATCACAAACAAACATCAGGGGACGCATCAAAGTTCCATCTATAATGAACCTGTACAAGATGCAAGTAAGTTGATGAAAGTTTAAAAAATTGATCACGAACGAGCTTATTGATCACGAAAAAGTGAAAAAAAAAGTTTGCTTCTCATTAGCTATTCTCTCTCTATATATATATATATTGAGATCTAACTTTCATATCTCACTTTACGATATATATACAGGGAAAAAAGTGCACCCAATTTAGTTTTCTTGAAATCTATCACAACACTCCAACCTTAATTAAGAAATTACTTTTCATATCCTCTTTCCTCTTGTCTACCGAGAAAGGGGGATGGATCAGCCACTAAACCAGATGTGATTACTATCAACACGGAAGAGAGTAACTAAATGTCAAGACCCCCCGAGTTCAGACGATCAAAAAAAAAAGGAGAAAAAAATACTCGGCAAGAGGTTAGACAAACCTTGGTTTAGCAATAACTATATCTTTTGGGGAAACAACGTAGTAGAGTGGCTCATCACCTGTTGTCCACCGACCATAAATATAACTGCTCCCTAGATCAATAATAATAATAATAATAATTCTTAGGGTTATTCAAGTATTTAAAGCAAGACGGAAATATCGCTTCAGTACAAATCATATCCAGCCTCATACTAAACTCCCTCTCCATTCAGTCGGTACATAAACAAAATAAGTAGGAAAGCTAATAACAGAGCACGAAAGTCGGAAAAAGAAAACCTGTAGAGGAGTGTGGGAAAGACAATAGTCTTTAGCTTTATAATGTTCAAAACCATGTACTGGTAAAGCATCAGTTGCTAGTTCATCATTGGTTCATGTAACAACACGTACTTCCGGTCTCTGTGCATTACCCTGCGTAAAGAGTAACAATTCAGTGAAATCATGAACGGTGGTTACTTTCAGGCTTTCAGCTTCCCGTGTCTATGCAATAAACAGTAACAATTCAGTGAATATGATGAGAGTATAAGCCAATTTAAGCTGTGAATGCAAGTCCGACACAAGGATAATCTCGTATCTACGCTCCATGTGAGGCTGGAACAAAGTACACAGGGATTCACATTTAAGAGGAACATATACCTGACGTGTAGGAGCTGTGCTACTGAAATCCTTCTCTCCGTCTTCCTGTCCTCGTATATATGCCAGAATAACCAACGAATCACCAAAAGGAGCAATACCTGAAATGTAGTAATTCGTCTCGAAGGATGCAACGATATCAACGTGATTGACACTTGATACAGGTCCGGGCATATATGAGCCATTAGCATTGACTCTCAGCGAAGCAATCTTTACAGATGTGTCCCTGCCAATTATCAAGACTGCATCATCCTGAATTAAGCCCTAATTAGGAAAGAAACGTGCATTTCGGAGCAAGTCTCCCCAAACATCGGAGTAATAGTAAGGAACATTAAAACAAGGATAAAGCCGGAGTAATTATTATCTCCGAAGCGGTATCATTTGGGTCAAAATAACAACAAACCTGCCAAACAAGGTGCGGAAGCAAAAGCTCGGGATGAGGACTTCCTCGTGGTCTTTCAATAAAAGTAACACGTTGATCAGTAGCAGTATCATAAACTTTAACACCGGTATCATTTGCCCAAGCAATAAGGCTTGTCCGCCATGCCACTGCATGTATCGGACCTTCGCCAGAGTGCAATATCTACAACACCACATATTATTTATCACATATACTACGCAAAATAAATCAACTACATAGACATGAATGTATAAGCTACATAAAAGTCTCGAACCTGCTCTTGATAGCCGAACCACTTATTCATGTAGAATATAAGTTGACCAGCTAATCCGCCGGCTACAAACCTTCTTGATGCTTTTCTTGAGTAGTCGGGATCAAGAGCGATGGCCTTCATCAGCCTGTGATACTCAAACTTGCGTTTTTCATCAGTAAACAGACTGCTTATAACAATTGATCCATCATCAGAGCAACTTCCGATAAACTCGCCATCAATATCAATATATCAATGAAATGGAGCTGAGGAATTTAGGATCATACGTATGAGTACCAATATATCAATATTTAGGATCATTCACGTGCTGTCTCGTATCAATATAGCAATGAAATGGACTGAAATGTATACGTCTATATGCAAACAGAGAAGAAGAGTGAGTACTAGAGAACAGCGAATAACAACGACAAACAGAGAAGAAGAAGGAACGACGATGAAGAGCGAAGAACGGCGACGAAGGACGCTTCGAAGTTAATTAGAGAAGAAGGAAGAGAAGAAGGGCGACGAAGATTGAGGAAGAGCGACGAAGGTTAGCTTCATGATGTTGCATTATTAGAATTGGGGATCTGGAAACAAATTAGGGTTAGAGTAAGTTGAGCAATGATTGACAAAAAAAACGCAACAATATGATTAAATTTACCATAGAGAGAGTTTAGTGAGGGACCTGGTGGAAACAAGAGAAACGGATTGAAATTGCTGGTTGAAACATGAAGAAACCCTAAGAATCATAAACCGGTTAGCATGAAGCCAAAGCTGCTTCAACTGAGTCATACCCGAAACAACCCGAACCGAACCCGAAAGCCCCTGATTATTAACCCAAAGAGTCTGCAACGACGACCCACTAAACGAACCGGGTAGAGATCCGTTAAGCCTATTATACGACAACCTCAAGTCAGTAAGACTAGGCAACGAATCGAATATATCCGAAATGGGACCCACAATACCGGAGCCAGCAGCGTAGACGGTAGCAAGACTAGTAGAATTAACGAGCTCAGCAGGGAACCGCCATGGGAGCAAACCTGCGTTTTCGGAGTTGGAAAGCATTTGAAGGGCGGGGAGGAGAGAGAAGGCGTTAGGTGCGACGGAGGTGAAGTTGTTGGAGTTGAGCATGAGGGTGGTGAGGGAGGTGAGGCCGGAGAAAGAGGGGATTTCGCCGAAGAAGTGGTTGTTCTGGAGAGAGAGTGAGGTGAGTTGAGTTAGGGTGTTGAGAGTTGACGGAAGTTCGCCGGAGATGGCGGAGGACTGGAGGACAGGTTTCGATCAGGAAAGTACGTATGAAATTGGGGGAAAAAGAGAGGACAGGTTTCGATCGAAGTAAAATGCAAAGCAAAGTTAAGTTTTGGTTTATTTGGCGATGATTTCTTGGAAAACTAAACGCATTTCAAGATCGAGACAGCTCGTTCGTTCCGATTAAATTTTGAACTTGACTCGATTAAATTTTGGGTCGATAAATTAATGAATTAAGTCGAGTAATTATTGGGTCGATAAGTACGATAATTAAGTCGAGTAATTATTGGGTCGATAAGTACGATAATTAAGTCGAGTAATTATGTGTCATAAACTGATAATGATACGAGACAGCTCGTGAATGATTTGAACTTGACTCGATGAAATTTTGGGTCGATAATTTAATGACGAGTCGAGTCGAGTAATTGGTGGTTGATAAGTACAATAACTTAATGAGGAATTTAGGATCATGGTGATCATATACGACTTAATATTAATCAGTGATAATTAAATCAATTTTTAATCACTATGCAAATTAAACATCGCAATTTAGTCCATAATCATCGACTAAACTCCTTGATTAATACTAATTACAGTAATTAATTAAATTAATCAAACAATTTAGAAATCTTACATCAACAACGTAGCTCCTCTGTCGTTCTTCGTCCAATCCGAGAAATTTTAACGTTCGCAATCCACTATCGGCCAACGTTACTACAAACAAAAAAAACAAACAAAAACCGTAATAAATCAAATGAAACGGAAAAAACTCGACATCAAATGAAACGGAGGAACGGAATGACGGAAATCGGAAGGTACCTTTACAGGAACGGATATGGGTTGAATTACACTTATTATTAGATTACTTAAAAAAATATTTGAGAGAAAGTGATATGGGTTGGGTAGTAACAACTAATTTTCAGTGGTCCTCAAAATTAGAATAGACAACTGAGTTTTATAAAAACAGTTGTCTAATATATAGACAACTGTTCTTATAAAGTTCAGTTGTCTATAAGCCTATAAAGACAACTGTTTATCAAAAAAAACAGTTGTCTATATATTATACATCGGTTGTTAAGAATATCAGATGTCTATTAGGAGTTGTCTATTTCATGTTTTGTAGTAGTGGATACTACGACTCTAGGTAATAATTAGAATAGGAAAATATAGGATCATAATGGGAACATCACTGATCCATGAAAGGCTTCGTTTAAGGAGTAGCTGGAAAGTATTCCATACAAAAATTGATATGGAGTGATTAAACTGATAATGGAAACAACACATCATCAATCAAGAACCATGTTAGATTGGGTCACTCATTTCTCTATTCTAAGTAACTTCGTCATTCGACATTTCTTTCTAGTTAATCCTCAAAATGTTTTTTTGTTCCTCCAGTTGTTTCTCTAACCTTTATATTCAGAAGTTTGGTTCCTTAAACTCTCGGCATATTATTCCTCAAGTATTTCACATGAGTATATCTAGCGTAGGCATACATCTCCAATAGTATAAGAAGGTCCTTTATTTGCTCAATTATACTGATTAACTTAATTCTTTCAGTCAACTCCCTGATAACTAGTAAGCTAGGATCCATCGGTGTTTTCATTCATCAATGATTTTTCTCTAAATGTTACACAACCTTACATCTAATTTGGATTTAAACAATCCCAATGAGTTTTATGAGGTTTCATTTATATCCTCGAATTTAAAAATTATAATTAACAAATTCATTGGTCGTGTCCGCTGAAGAGATTAAAGCGGCCTTGCTTAGTATTCCTCGAGATAAAGCTCCGGGTCCGGATGGCTTCTCGAGTCAGTTTTTCATAGATGCTTGCGACGTTATTGGAGCTGACTTCACGGCAGCTATTCAGGACTTCTTCATCTCAGGTAAATTACTTAAGCAGCTGAATTGTGCGAATATTGTTTTAATTCCTAAGGTGAATCGGCCTCAATCGGTGAAAGAATTTCGTCCAATTGCATGTTGCAATGTCGTTTATAAATGTATTGCTAAAATCATTTATGGGCGACTAGCTCGGGTGTTGCCTCAAATAATTTGTCCTACCCAAGGAGGATTTATTGAGGGACGGAGTATAGTAGAGAATGTGCTTATCTGTCAAGACCTTGTTCGTATGTATAAGAGAGGACGAATTTCGCCCCGTTGCCTTTTTAAGGTTGACATTCACAAGGCTTATGACAGTGTCGAATGGAGTTTTGTTGATCAAATGCTGAGAGCCTTGAATTTCCCGGAACATTTTAGGAAATTAATCATGGAGTGCATTCAAAATGTTTCTTATTCCTTATGTGTGAATGGGGATAATTTTGGATTCTTTAAAGGGACAAGGGGATTGAGGCAAGGTGATCCGATGTCTCCGCTGCTGTTCACGATTTGTATGGTGTATTTTACTCGGCTTATGGATTATGTGACGGAGGAGAAGAACTTTAGGTTCCACCCGAATTGTGGAGCGTTGAAGCTCAGTCATTTGCTCTTTGCTCATGATTTACTACTTTTTTGTAAAGGGAAATCTGAATCGATGGAGATCTTGTGGCGGGCTTTTGCGACTTTTAGTAAGGCTTCCGGGTTGAGTATTGGTGTGGGTAAATTCCACGCCTACTTTGCTGGTGTTGATGAGGATAGGAAGGCTGCTATTCTCCAATTTTCGGGATGCGTGGAAGGTACTATGCCGTTTAGATATCTGGGACTGCCTATCCAGAGTACCAAACTAAGCAAGATTGACTGTGAAAAACTGGTGGCCCGAATCATGGCGAGAGTGACGAGTATTGGGGCGCGTAAGTTGTCCTATGCGGGCAGATTGACTTTGGTTCAGTCCATGTTGTCTCAGCTTCACAATTACTGGGCTATGGTTTTTATCATCCCGAAATTTATTATGGCTCGAATTGGTTCTTTGTGTCGGAACTTGCTTTGGGAGGGTGGCGTTGAGGGCACAACCCGGGCCTTAGAGAGTTGGGAGAAGTTATGTTGTCCCAAGCCTGAAGGCGGGCTGGGGGTGAGGGAGTTGTCGACTTGGAACGAGGCGACGGTGGCGAAATTGGCTTCTTGGGTGTTTGATCAGCCGGACCGATTATGGGTTAGATGGGTGAATAGTGTGTATCTGAAAGGTTCCTCTTGGCGTGACTATCAGCCTCATGCTGATGTCACATGGACGTGGAGGAAGATATGTCAGGCAAAGGAGAAGATAAAGCATATGTTTGTGAATGAAAAATGACATGGTTCGGATACACACTACTCGATTTCTAAGGCGTATGAGGAGCTGAGGGGTCATAGACCGGTTGTCTCGTGGTGGAGACTAGTGTGGAGTAATTGGAGCGATCCTAAGCACAGCTTCATTGCGTGGCTTGTGTATCGGGGGGCTTTGAACACGAGAGTGAAACTCTTGAGATTTGGGGTGACTAACTCTTGTACGAGGCCCATCAGGAGAACATTGACCATTTGTTCTTCGGGTGTGGCTGGAGCAGGAAGGTGATGGTAATCTTGGGAGAATGGGTCATGAAAAGGTTACCGAGCAACGATGGACTTCTTTGGGCGACGAAGTTGAGGGGCTCGAAACTTCAGTGCAACATAATTCGTGCTTTGATCAACGCTTCGATTTATCACATTTGGCGACAACGAAATGTGTGTAGATTAGAAGGTGTTGTTCCTTTGCCACAGGTTACGGCTAAACTCATTACGAAAGATGTGAGAAATAGAGTAAGGTGTAAGTTGAAATACCCAATTAGAACTAAAGATGCTAGATGGCTACATAAATTGATGTAGTCATTTGGTTACTCCTTTGTAACGATACACATTCTTTATTAATATACTTACCCTTCATCAAAAAAAAAAGTTACAAGTCCTCAGATAATCAAGGTTCTCTTTTTAATCATTTGGTTGTTGACCTCGATTTATCAATTCTAAAGCTATTCATGATTTAACTAAGAGTTCCATAAATTTATTCATTCAGAACTATGTATCTTATCATTAGTATACAAGTTTCATTCTTCAAATAAACTTTTCCTACAATTCTCTCACTTCTCAAAATTACTATTGTAGCTATTTTACATTCTATCTTTTCGTGTTCTTTATTGCTTCTTTGTCTTTAGTATATTTGCATACCCGTCAAACTCTCTTATATTTATAAGTAGTTACTCATCCACAAGACTCGTCTATTAACAAACTTAATCCTCAAAAACATTCAAACAAAAGGGTTCTAAATTCCACAATATGTACGACTTAGTTTCTCATCAAGTACTCATTAGTTATATGCATGTGGGTTAGATTTCCATAAGTGTCATTCTTTCTTATCTTTCCTTAGCTTACAACCTTAAATCTTTCAATCTTTTGTTATTCTTTACTATCCTCAGGTTACAATTTCTAAACCTCTCAAACGTTGGTTAAAATTAATAATCCTCAAAATCATTGAATCCAAGATTAACACTCAAAAACATTAGTTGGTTCTCATCTTTTTCCAACCTCTTGTCATTCCAAAAATCAATAGGTGCCTATGTCCAATAATTATAGGTTGACTAAAAGGGTAAAGATTGGGTGGTCCTAGTGTGGTTGGTTTGGAAGGATATTGGATACTTCAAGTACATTATACTGGTGAGAATCCTTGGTATAAGTATGTCCATACTAAGTGGTTTACGGGTTCCTCGTGCTTCCATTGCGCTCTGATAAGTTGTAACCATGGTTCATTCAAGACGTAGAAATATACTTTGAAAATGGATTGAAAGAATAAATATTTAAGAATTTTGAATTGGGTTGATGAGAATAATAACTGAGAGTATTGAAGTTTATCTCCATAGTGAACATTTATGACAAACTTGGAAATAGGAACTGGTAACAAGATAGGGATAAAAGACGATGAATATGTATGATGTCTGCATACATGCAGTTTGATAGCAATCTAAAAGAATAGGAAACAAGCTGCAGAAATGAGAAGGAAATAAGATAGAACGGTAAATATGTAAGGTTCCATCAGATAGGAATATTCCAGACTAAGTTTAGGTGAGCCATAATATACGAAGGTGAAATAAGCGAAAGACTTCTTGTATGACTCAGGATGAGCCTAAGAACTAGTTCACGAAGGGATCGGAATGAGTTTAGAAACAAAATAGAAGGAATCAGTTGAGGTTAAAACTTCTTTAGAAAAGATAAGAAGTTTGTTCATGGATGACTCAAGGGTTAGGCTTTAAATGACTTTTGTCTATGCATCCTGATATAGGTTCAAATGTAGGATTTGATTGTTGAACAATTTAACCAAAAATAATAATAATGAAATAGTAAAAGGTGTTAATCAATTTATGAAGGTATGGATGTTAGACATGAAGGAAAGCTTTGTATGTGATGTTTAAGAATTTCGATGGAAGGATTGAAGATAGTTCGGAATTGAACTCAAATCTTTGCTTGGTTAGATGAAGAAAGTGGGGCAAAGGTAGAAAATAGAGAAAGTCTTAGAAAAAGGAATCATATGTGGTTGATAGTGTTACTGAGAAATGAATATAAGAAAGAATGCTTCATTTCTTAATACAAGTTAGGCTAACAATTGATCTCCGATGTACGAGTTATTTAGGTAACTAGAGTCTCGATCAGGTCTAAGTCGACACCTAAATAGTACTCGATGACTACTATCTCACGTCTGCACTTGATCTTCTCGTATGTTACATCTCGTTTGCATAATTTCACTCGATTCTTCAACATGATCCAACTTGATTTTGCAACTATAGTTGATTTGGAAGATGCGTCTATTTGTGCTAGCAATGGTGTTCTACCAGTCTTGAGCTCTCGATGGTTGCAAGTGCTTTACCTTGGTCATCGCATTGATCACAAGTAAATTAAAACTAGCCAATTGACTAAGGTTAGACAATCACTGTACATACAACTATTCAGATAGCATATGAAAACAAGCGAGGGGCCAAAACCTAAATCGAACAAAACGGGTAATCCTTAGTAGTTCTACCCATTTATATATTCTACCCAAGTATATATTATTTGATCCTAGGGTTGTATTTGTGAATCTCTCATTTAGTGATGTTTTACATGTTTTAGACACTCTAGACACTTGTCATGAGCTCCAGGCGCGTTTCCTCGATAGGTGATGTAAATATGCATCGCACATAGTTACACACGGTCTCAAGGTCGCTCTGATACCAACTGTAACAACTCGGTTATTCCAATGACATTAACTAACAAGGCGAAAAATAACTAAATCGTCAAAAGTGGTAAAAATTAAAAACCGTCGACTCAAGTGAGTCTTTTACCGAAAAATGAACCGTTTGTTAAAATACAACAACTGAAAACAAAATTACCAATTTCTAAATACGATAGTCTGACAAAATTTGTGTTACAAGATTTATAGTTTGACACTCTCATCTGCTAAGTTGTATCTCTTGCACTCATGCATGCCCCCATGTCCAGTCTTGAGGGTTCGTCAACCTGAATGTATATTTAAATATACATGTCCCACTTAGTGGGAGTAACCTAACCATTCTTCTAACACAGCCTCGAATAATCAATGTAGTACAATCTTTAGGTTATCTAATTAACAGATAAGCAGGCATGCCACATTACAAGTCGACATGTATACAATGTGAGATACACATGAAGTGAGTTCAGTTTAGCATGTGAACATAATGGCATGTGAAACAAACATGCGATGTGAATTACGATAAAGCATACATTATCTGAATAGCATGTGAAATGCAAACAGTAAAATATACATCATGTGAGTAGCATGTGAGAAATAAAACAGTAAAGCATACATCATGTGAATGACATGAGAGAAGTAAACAGTAAAGCGTCCATCTTGTGAATAACATGAGAAACATAATAGATATATCATCATCGAGCATACGTCATGTGAATCAAGTCATTCAACATGTGACATGTGAAACACGGCGAGTATATAACTTTTGAACATATGTGTTCATTCAAACTAATTTATCATATGTATATAGAATAATAATGAGGCATACCGAAACATATGATTTAGAAAATGGTAGTCATTTAGTTTTAGAAACAATGGTTTCCTTTCACATAATGCACGAGACGTGACTACTAATGTCTCATGCACACTTAAGGCTTGCATCTCACCATTAGTGCGGATGGGAACATCAATCCCGCCAATTATATCGATACTAGGAAGTTTACATCTCACCCCTAGTGCTCAAAAGGATCGAACAACAGCTATGAGATTTGATTTAGAATTCTAATCGCGGGGGAGAAAAGACTGCTATGATGTAAACGACAACTCGCAGAAGCCTACCTAAACCACCGCGAGGCGAGGCCCACTGGCAACACGCAGAAGTTGGGGAAAAGAATCACGTACACAACCGTGAATAAAAGTGCCAAGATATCAGAAAGATAGTAAAGCTGATCAGGCCATTGTCAAATACATGCGCACGTATCCCCTAACATAATTCTCGGACTCCCGCAAGTCCTCAGTGATAGCCGGTGATTACTACTCTAACGACAATCCATCCACACGCGGCTTCAGGATGTGTTGTCCCTACTCTCATAGCAAAAGCTCTCTGAGCAATCTCCCATCACGTCGATCTCTAAAACTCGACATAATATTACCCAACATGTACCGATACTGCGATATAGATTGTCTATATGAGGCATATAAGGATGCTGGACACTTAGACTCTCGTAGGATCATTGGTTCAGACAACTAGAATGATTGCATACTATCCCGAAGGTACAGTTGCTACATATGACTCACTTGGTATTGAACGGTCAGACTCCCGTAGGAATTTAGTTCAGATAACCGGAAGGATGTGTACTGTTCCGTAGGTACAAAAGCTCCAAGAAATGAAACACTGGTTAGGTCCACTAATTCATATAGGACACTAACTGGCCCGAAGGTACAACAGTTCCTTAAGCTAATTTAGGAACGATTACTAAACAATCATCACAATTATATTAAGTGTATTTTACTTGACTAAACATATTAAGTATATTTGGTCTTAGAGATTTGGAATGTTTTATTTGATGTATATTATTTGAAACATTGATTAGTTAAGATTTGATTAAAGATTCAGATATTTCTAAGTATATTATTTAAGATGGGTTTCTTTATCTTGACTTGGTCTATGTTGACATAAAAAGTCAAAGTTTGACCAAGATGGACTAGTCAAGTTTTAGTTTGACTTAGTTACTAATTAGTCTTATGTGGTTATTAATAAGTTTAAGTGATGTTTAACTCATTTAAGCATGTTTAACATAGTACTTTTAGGTTATTCGTCTTTTAGTACTTTATACCTTTTAGGCATAAGTATTTAGTATATTTATACTTCAAGTGTATGTATTTAGTATTTTCATACGGCTTCGTATTTGTACAAGTATACTTATCTTTTAAAATCTATTTATACTTAGTAAAATATTTCAAAAATCAAATAAATTTATAATAATTATAAAAAATATTTTTAACCTTATCAAGTATTATATTTCTCAAAACTTAGAGTTTTACAAAAATAAATTTAAGTAATAACGAAATCGGTAATAGTATTAAGGATACAAAATAAGTCATTTTTCAAATGTCATTTTTAAATCACGATTTTCATACTAAATATACTCTATGAGTTAGGCTTCCATATCTAAACTCATTTTTCAGAAATAAAAAGTTTTATTATTTTTAAGAAATTAAAAACGAAAATGATACGATTTTCAATACTCTCTTTTAAATCTTTTAAAATACTTAAAAATCATGAAATTTAACCAAATATTTACTTTAGATACCTATAATTGTACATAATGTAAATCCAGAAATTTAGATTAAAATACTTTATAAATGTTCTTAAATAAAATCTTTTTTCCAGATCTAACCCATTTTAGTACAAATTTTATAAATTAAAATATATATGATGGATTTATATGAAATTTGACGTACATATAATAGACAACATCAGGAACATAATATATTCTTTTCAAGCCAAAAAAAATGTTTAACTTTAGGAATCATATTATTTGCCAAGACAGTACATAAAATGTTACAGTACAACTTCACGGAATAAATAATTATTAAATATATATAATCATAAAAACTTACGTTTCATATTTTTCTCATGTTTTTTGATATTCAGATCCACAACTTTCATGAAGAAACCTAAGGCTAATTCGAAACATATTTTACACAGAAACATCGTATATATACATTATACATCACAGAATCCATTTTACAACATGTATTGTGTTAAGTGATAAATCAACAAATAGTTAACTTTAAACTTGGTGATCTAATGATTTAGTCCTAAACATGATGTTATATGTTAGTTAGAGTCTAAACACTATACTACGAGATTTGAGGGCGAAAAAAAGTTAGGTTACCTTGAGCAAAAATAATCGATTCTACAACATATAAGAAAACAAAGATCGATGATCCTTTTCTTTTGCTCCTCTTCATAAATTAGTTAGAATGACACAAAAACAAACTAAGTTAGTAGTTATACTATTAAATAACTTTGAAAATAAGTAGTACTCCCTCCGAGTTCCTATTATTGTCTCACTTTTCTTTTTGAGCTGAGTTTGATATTTGTCTCACTTTTCTTTTTAGACCATCAATGTGTGGTTCACATTTACTCTCTCATTTCTCTCTCTTCCTTCTTCTTTTTTGAGCCACTCATTTCTCCTTCCTTAGTTTCCACCCCAAAACCTTTTGGGACAATATAAGAACTCGGAGGGAGTATAAGATAAGATAAGGAAGAGATAAACGCTCTTCTAAATGGTGGTGTAAAGGCTTAAGAACTTAGTATTATTTTGATGGTTTTCCTTTGGTTTTTAGAAAGGATTTTAAGAAGGATGTTAGGTGGATGAATATATGAGTTTGAGGATCATATCAGGCTCAATATAAGATCATTTGATCGTGCCTTTGGTGAGGGAGCAAGCAATGGACAAAGAAATGACAATTGCTTCAAATGGCAAGTCACCCTTTAGGAAGTACATGACCCTTTTGGTGTTTTTGGTTAGAAAAGCATTTTTTGACCCTTGGACCTCAAGGTGACGGTATGGGGTGTGTAAGGATGTTGGTTTGGATTTATTAACTTCCACAAAGGTTAGGAAAGAAGTACGGAAATCGAATGTCGAGAAACGATTCATCGGGTGACGATTTTCGTTGCAAAGGAGCTGTCTAGTACAATATTATTTTGATGCACTTAGAAACTGAAATTTTGGATATTAAAATTGTGTAGATCTGGGAAAAATAATAAATTTAGGGTTTTGAAACGCCTCAATCGGAGTTCGTATGAGAAAATAGGAACCATTTTACGAAATCGCGCAGAGTTGCGATAACGATAGAAATTTCAGTTGTGCAAACAGTGAAATGAAATAGAAAAGGTTACAAAGGCACAAGAATTGAATATTAATATTTAAAATAGTTTATCGAGACTCGATTTATTAATATTAATCGTTATTAGAAATAACTAAAATGGTCAAAAACACGGGGTGTTACATACGTGATTCTACAAGACAATTCGTGTGACTATACAGCTTCAAGTGTGTGACTATACAACATAATGATTGTACAAGCAACGTGATTCCACAACATAGTGAGTGTGACTATACAAAATAATGAGTGTGATTATTCAGCTTCAACTATGTGACTATACAACCTAATCTGTGTGACTATACATCTAAAACCACCAAATGAAAATAAACATATACGGAGTAGTTAATTATATATCCATGGTTAGTTAATTACCACCCACTAATTAGTGCAAGAATGAGTGCAACTCAAAAACAAAATGAGTGTGACTATACAACTTAAAGTGTGTGATCCTGCAACATAATGACTGTGCCTATTAAACTTTAATATACAGTCACACTAAATGGTTTACAAACACAGTCGCACAGTAAATTCTGTAATGTCGCAGTTGATTTAGTTACAGTCAAGCGAACAATTGAAAACAGTCACACTCAATTGACGGTATAAAGAGTGGCAGCGAGATAACTCACGTTCATGGCTCTGACCTTCAGTTGATCGTCGCTCTCGATCCCCGACGGTAGAGGGACCACTCTGCGTGTAATGCTACCCGTACATTCTTTTCTTTCTGGACTAGAACGATGTCCGCCAGAAGGCCAAGTTATAGCGTGCAAACCCTCCTCACCCGTCACCTCACATGTACGTGGGTACGATACTTGGAGCGCAACTGATTCCCCAGTGACCTCGTCGCCAGCTTCCCATCCAGATGCTCGCTTATCCTCTACGCATCCCAATGCCTGATCAACGGGAGGTCGTATCTGCAAGTCTCACTACAAAAATCATAACCTTGGAAGTAGGCAATCATGATAACCGGGATGCATCCCCGGAGGTAGTTAGATTGTTTACTTAACTCACGCGTCTCCTTCCTTGCACGTACCAGCTCTTGCAGCACGTAAGTGCACCAGTCTTGTTGTCCAATTAACCCACGTCCTCCACCGCGGCCAGTAGGCTGAGGTCGAGTGAGTTGTTTCTAGTAGGCGTGAGGAACGACGATAGTGAGAACAAGACGAACCTATGTACAAAGCCATCGTTCGCGGTATCGGTTTCCATTAATTTGTTGTACACGCACCCTAAACCAATTGGTCCGCCGACTTTCACCACGTTAAACTGTTTCCTCCATCTATTCTTTAAACTAACCACGTAAGGTGAATCAGCTTCTTTTTTTTTCGTTGGGATTACGTTCACCGGGTGAGGTCCAAAAGGCATTTGAAGCAATCGTGGACGTTTTACTTTGACACCATGAATGCCTCCCGGCGTGAGGCACGGAAAACATGGCACCCGTCAGAGAACGCACAAAGAAACATAAGCGTGTGCTCTAGGGGGAACGAATCGAACCTCAGCTCCAACAGCCCACCGAACCCCACATCATGTACTCTTTCTTTCTGCTCGGCCGTCATTTTTTAAATAACCGTGTGCAACCTCCTAGGTCTACAATGAACATCCGGCGGCCTATCTTTTCACAAGTGATCACCGACCTTCTTTTCACTATTGGCGGTCTACTTCTTGTTCTCTTTGCCTCTTACCCCACCCCCCCCCCCCCCCCCGACTTTGAAGCGGGTGCATCTGGTACGCGCTCAACAATATGTCGTCCAATGACTTCCTCGGCCACTGTTTGAAACACGACCTTCTTCTTCCCACTGCCCTTCTTACCAGCAATTTTCTTCTCCCTAGTCATTTCGCCAACAACGTGGTCGGCCGCTGTCTCTTCCACGACTTTCTTTTTTCCACCACCCATGTTACCAACAATTTTCTTCCCACCTGCCATTTTGCTGCAATGACGACATGCGTAATGAGTGTTACTGTACAACTGGATGTGTTACTACACAACTTCAACGGTGTGACTATACAACCTAATCTGTGTGACTATATAACATCAACCATGTGATTCTACAACATAATGAGTGTCACTATAATTTCAACCCTGCGACTCTACAACATACCAAGTGTGACTATTCTGTCTCAACTGTGTGACTATACAACCTAATCTGTGTCACTATACACCTCCAACCCTGTGACTCTACAAAATAATGAGTGTGACTATTTAGCTTCAACTGTGTGACTATACAACCTAATCTGTGTGCCTATACATCTAAACCACCAAATGAAAATAAACATATTGTTAATTATATATCCATGGTTGGTTAATTAACACCCACTAATCATTGCGAGAATGAGTGCAACTCTAAAACAAAATGAGTGCGACTATACAATATCACTTGTGTGACTATACAACTACAACCACATAGTTAATACAATGGAAAATAAAAGCCATATAGTTAATTATACTTCGATCATCATTAGCACAGTCATATTCCTAATTAGAAAGCTGATTATCGGAACTTGAACATGAGAAAATCATATGACTGTACACACTTATCGGCCCAAAGAATTGCATTATATGAATTTGAACAAGAAACATCAGGTAATTACATTATTAATTTCAGGGTTTTCACAACGGAAAATAATTTTAGGGGTTAACCACTAAAACGACGATGGAAGTTTACGCATGAACATACCTTCGTATGATGATCGGAGTTACTGACGGAGTAAGTTGTGTTAGATCGGAGTTGTTGACGGAGTATGATCGGAGTTATTGATAGAGCTTATTTGATGGGGTTTTCTTAGAGAGAGAGAGAATGAGAGTGTGATTGAGGAATGGGAGTGTGGTTGATGAAATGAATTCAAAAGAAGGTGATTGGGAAGGATAATAGGCAATAGGCGGGAGAGTAGAGGATGGAGTAAATGGCAGTGATTGATTTGGGTGAGGGGAAGGTTGACGCGCGATGGTTTGGCAGGCAATGTCAGTCTTCCTTTTTTTTATTATAAACTTGAAGGACATCCATTCATCCATCTTTAAGATGGATGGGATGTCAAGATCAACACTAAGGGACTTCAGGAAAGTTAGTAACTTCCTTGATCCCCTCTCTATATATATATTTATAAAGAAGTACAAAATTTAATCATATTAATTAATTTTACACTATAACTAAATCGAAAATATATTAATAATTTTATATAATTATTTCAAGAAAAAGAAAAAAACAAAACAAAAATAAAAATACAAAAGTTCATAAAATTGACTTAACTAAATTAAGGTTAATAATTAACTAAACATGTTAAATTACTAACCTACCCTTACACTAATCAACAATGGTTAAAGTAAAAAAGACATGTGACGCAAAATTATTGGTTGTGTGTGGAAAATGCTGTACACCCTAAGAATTGGTACTGTAGATAACCGCTGCACTGTAGCTAAGGAACAACAGTCATACCCCTTCTCCGTTTTTAAGAGTAACTCGTATTATAGATATATAGAAGAGATTTTTTTTGCTATAATCAATCTCTTTTCCTATGAATTATCCAAAAAAAAACGACCCTCCATCAAATTGCTTTGTTCATATAGTTCATCTAGTATTACCTAAGATTAATTTCCTCCAAAAAAATTAAATCTTAACTGATGTAAGTGATGATTGATGACTTAAATACTTGATGGGTGATGATATGCAGATCTAGACCTGTCGAACGGATCGAGCGGTCGGGTTTCGGGTTCGGTCATTTCGGGTTAGGGTAAAATACGGGTCGGGTGTATTTCAGGTTTGAAAAATACGGGTTTTATATGGGTAGGGTTTATACGGGTTTCGGGTCGAGTTTCGGGTCAAATACGGATTATTAACGCACTTTTTTTATCATAAATATAATTTTATTCTTAATTTTTTTAACAGAATTACTTTTTCATACTCGCGCGTTACTCAATCCTTCTTAAAATTTCCTAAACTTTCCAATATTACCCTTTCTTTATTTAAGAAACCTTCATTGTTTTTATCCTATTCTAGATCAATTTTTTTACTTAAACCTCATCAATTCTATTTATCGATCAATCATTATTTGCGAATTCACTATGGATCATAGTTTGGTAATTAATATTTTATCATATACGGAGTAGTAATATAAATTGAAAATCAGGGTTAATCAATGATAATTAATTATTTACGGTTCTTGTCGTCATTCTCCGATCTCAATTTCTATTTGTATAATCGGCTAATCACAAATTAGGACTATTTCGAATGACCTAATTGGTGCAATTGATCTAAAATTCATCGCAAGCTATGACTTTTCCGGGAACCCTAATTGGTATACATTGCAAATAGGACTTTCGAAAGAACCCTAATTGGTGCAATTGATTTGAAATTCTTGACCTCGGTTTTTACTCGCTTCCTCACAAATTAAGACTTCTTTGAAGAACCCTAATTAGTGCAATTAAATTTGAAATCTACGACCTCAATTTGTACTTGAATCATCGCAAATTAGAACTTTTTGAAGAACCCTAATTGGTGCAATTGAATTTTGGATTTTTTTTCTCTCTAAAAACTTAGGTGGGGGGGAATGAGAGGGATAAGGGAGTAATTTTGAGGTATGATTGAGAAATGTTAAAGTATAAAAAGGTATCACCCTTTTTTATTCATCTCATTTAATATATGATATGATGTGAGTTAGAATGAACTTTGAACAAATTATTTGGCGATTGATAGTAAATTGAAATGAACAAAACAAAGCAACAAAATCAGATTGAAATAGTTGCTGTAAAGTGTTGATAGAACGTAACCAATGATAGTGTGCTAAGTGAGATAGACCTATACCTCAAAAAAGCGGGTGCTAATTCAAACACTCGATTGAAATAGCGAGTATAGAGCTTGTAACGCGACTTACTCTAATACTTTGTCTTGTGAACTACAAAGACGAAAAGGAAAGCAAAGCTTAACTCAGATTTTGTTTGATGAAGATTGAATGCTTTATTCATCAAATGGGTGGCTATTTATAGCCTACAAAACATCCCCAAAAAGAGGTCAACCAGAATAGTCAAGCCTCTTAAAGAAGGTGATACAAACAAAGAAAGGGAAAAGAACTTAGACAACTAGATACAATGCATCACTGTAGACCTGTCAAACGGGTCGGGCGGTCGGGTTTCGGGTTCGGTCACTTCGGGTTCGGGTAATATACGGGTCGGGTGTATTTCGGGTTTGAAAAATACGGGTTTTATACGGGTCGGGTTTATACGGGTTTCGGGTCAAATACCGGTTATTAACGCACTTTAAAAACATTAATTTTCTTTACTTTTTTTTTATCATAAATACAATTTTGTTCTTAATTTTCTTAACTATCTCATTTAATATAAGATATTAGTGAGAATAAACCTGTTTTATTTAATATATTTTTTAGTATACATTGATATTTTATTTTTATAGGAGGTACGAATATATATGACGAACTTTGACTCGATTTATTGATTTTTTTTTCTCTCATTATAATAATCATGTGATAAAAATATGATTTTAAAGATATATATAAATATTATTTCTTAAAATTTTGAAAATTAAAAAATATTTCTATGTTTTTGAGAAACTTTAGTGTATAATAGCAATATTTTTTAAATTTATCTATTTTTGGGCGGGTAACGGGTTCGGGCAGGTTATGACCCAATATATTCAGGTTTTTATCGGCGGGTCACTTTCGGGTTTCGGTCATTTTCGGGCGGGTTTTTTCGGGGTTTTTTTCGGTCGGTTTCGGGTCGGGTTTTCGGGTCGGGTCAGTTTTTGACAGGTCTACATCAATGGGAACACATTCAGCCTACTAAATCAGATGCAAAGCCCTTGTTTGCTGGAGAGGTTTGATGAGTGTGAACCAAAGTTAATGTATCCACAAGGCCTTGACTATTTGAGCTTGTAAATCAGATTAGAGCAATGCATGTTCTTGCTCTTTTATTTGGTCCAAGTAGGTGTTCACACGAGCTAGTTCAGCATGCACTTGAAGAAGACATACTACTAGACTAGCTAGAAGGAGGGACTAAGAGGGTTGGACTATGACCATTTGGAGCTAGTGTGAGTTCATTGAATTCTTGGTTTGTTGTTGCTTCTTCATTCGGATCATATATGATCATAGTGAGAATTGTAGACACCCGCATTTTGCCTGCTAGTGTCTATAACAGCTTCCGACAAACACCCGACGATGATCGGACGTAAACGTGCTTTGACGCGCTCGGATATGGGCTCAAAGTCATTAGTATTTGGCTTGGGCTTTTAACAGAGTACAAATCTCACAAAACCAACCTCGAATTCAGGCCCAGTGGGTTGTTTCCAATCAAATAAGATTAATTTGGGTCAAAACCGACACCGAAAATAAAACCGTGTTTTAGCGACAAGGTCAAAACCCGTGTCTTTGCAAAGACGAATCCGACACAAAAATCAGCCATATACGTTTCTAGAAGCAAACCTCAACAACCAAATCTCTTCAAAATAGGATAGAATTTCTTTCCCTAAACATCTCCCTCCGTTCAGACCCACTCGATCGAGTGAATCAGGCCCACTCGGTCGAGTAGGCCAGCGAACCGACCGAATCGGGCTTAGACCGGGCACTCGATCGAGTGCACTCACACCACTCGATCGAGTGGTCCCTTTTTACCCTAAACCGGGGTATTTTCTTATAAATACCCCATCACCCTCAAAACCTTTTGACAGCTTTGACAATCTTCTTCTACCTCAAATCCTCCATAATTTCAGCCATAATCATCATCACCTCGATACACCCATACATACACAATCCCGAAATCAAAACTCGTAAAAAGACCGAGAGCAAAACTCGTCAAATCCCCTCCCCAATAATACACACCATAATTCTTCTATATACATCTTGACGCTCCCGCGCCAAAGCCACATATTAGACGAGCCTATTACCGAGAAGACAAAGCATGTAGGCTGAGGGTGTAAAACTCAATCCCGATTTCTCCCTTTCTTCCTTCTCTTCTCCCCGTCTTCTTCGTTCTTTTTTCGTTATTTTTTATTTATTTCGTCGTGTTTCTAATATCGTATGTATTATATATTTATCGTTGCATTAAATGCAACCGTGCGTAAATAAATTTATAAAATGATCTTGAGTCGAATATGTTTAAAAGCGAATCCCGTTCAAGATCCTTCTAATCCCTTTACGACACTACCACACAAATGGGCTATTGCAACACCTTAAAAGTGTTGCCTAATGGCTTAAAAGTGTTGCTAAAGGCTTTTGCAACATTTTTCGGTGTGTTGCTTAAAGTTGTGTTGCAATAGCTTAATGCAACACTTTATGCAACACTTTCTTATCAAATGCAACACTTTGTTTAAAGTGTTGCATCTATTTATAATATGCAACACTTTTTTTGCAACCCACGTGATCATCTAATACAACCCTTTGACAGAAAGATGCAACACTTTTTGAGGGGCAAAAGAAACACTCCATCTTTTTTTGCAACACTTGTAATTGGCTAAAGCAACATGTGGTAGAAGAAAATGCAACACTTTTTTAATCATTGTTTGCAACACCTTTTTTTACCGAATGTAACAATCCACACAATTTGATTAAAGGGTTTTTCTATGGGATACCCCTCAACAATCGGCTTTTCCAAGTGGTACCCCCGCCTTTTTCGAATTACAAGATGTACCCCTAAACTTTGTAAATTAGTCTATATTGTAACCAAAGTTATAATTTTTCAACGAAAATTTCTCAATTGATGATATAAATAGTAATTATTCCCTATTTTACTTTCATCAACCATGATATATTTCTTAAATTTGCATCCTTTACTCGAAAAAATTCATTCCACCACACTACGACATGGGGGTGACGGAGGGATTGAGGTTGAAGGATTTAAAAGAGTAAGGGAGATAGGTCGATGTCGGCCGACAACAGAGTGTGTTTTGATGGGCATTTGGTGGCTTGGTTAATGGTAAAGAAAAAGAGGTGGTTTGTAGCATCAATTTGATTGATTAATATGTTAATTATTCATTTAAAAAAAATAATTGTAATACACTTATCACTTTGGTTATGATATGGAGTGATAAGTAAAGTTTAGGGGTACACCATGTAATTCGAAAAAGGCGGGGGTACCACTTGGAAAAGCCAATAGTTGAGGGGTACCCAATAGAAAAACCCTTGATTAAATTATATCTAAATCAAAAGAAATTTGATTTTTATTGTCGTATGTAACTAAAAATTACACAAAATAGTTCAAATAAATATTGTCTTGCATAATACATGTCCGAAAGTATTATTAAGCAAAATTAAAAAGCTACTATTCAAATAAATAATGTCTCAATAAATTCTATTCATCAAGTAAATAACGTCTAGCAATGTCAGTAGATAACTTTTCTAGAAGTTTTTGCAGAATTTGTTGAGTCATATTTGTCTTCTCATTCTCAAGTTCGCTCTGCTTATTTTCCAATGCTTCCTTCTTCTTTAGATGTTCCTCCTCCAACTCCTTATGTTTATCTTGTACCTTAATAATTTCACTCATCACATTTTTTCGTACATCCTCCAACAAATTTGATTTGATCGACTCTAATACTTCTCCTGGAACCACAAAAGATGACACACTATTTACAGCTCTCAACTTCTTATTAGAGACACCCATACCATATAGTTGACAACGTCCATAGTAATTTTTTCCCATGACACCAAGAAAAGCGTCAGAAGGACCAGTATCATCTGGACAAGTATACCTTTTCATGTCCTCCTACAATTCAATTTTCAGATGTCACTGGCTATTTATAATAAGTAATTTCAAATGTTACGTATATATACACATGGTCTAAATAATGTTTAGAAATGTACAATTTTTTTCCGTATCTGCGTAGGACTCCATGTACTGCTTCCACTCGGTTCTTTTACGGGTACGCTCAAACAACTCCGCTAGAGAAGGTAGTTCCTTGTTAGGATGTTCATTCCTCTGTTCAATAAAATTACTACATTATAATGATCTCTACGAAATTTACCATTATCTCGCATACCGTAGCAAAGCTCCACGGACCAACTGTGTGCATATTTCCCACGGACAATCGACTTTGTCTTTTACATGAGCAACGTTCCTTCAAAAGGGAATAAACGTAAGAACACCATAGAAAGCACACCAAATACAAGTAAGTTTATGAAGCAGTTTAGCAAAATCTTCATCGGGACACGTACAGTTTAACAGCAAAAATTTTCAGTTAGCTGAGAATAAAAACCTTTTCAGAATTTTTTTTCCACATAGAAAGCAGTTTAGCAAAATCTTCATCGGGAATTGTTTTAAATCTGTTCTTCCACCTTGTTTTGTCATCACTGTATGCATAGTAATGTTTCCCCTTGAAACGACATTTATGAACTCTCCACGCATCTCGAATGGTCTTCATTAACCAATCTTGTCCTTCAATAGGTATCGAATACTTCGTCTAAATAAAAAAAAATTTAGTCATATAAAAATGTATCAATTAATATAATTATAGTTGCATAAGTAAATTAAATAATATGAATAACTTTTTAAGAGGGAAACATACCAAACCAAATTCCCACAATTTTTCCTTTTTAAGAAGCTTTTTCCATGACTCAAAGAGTATAGGTACGTACTTGTTGCTACAAGCAAGTGTTCCTAAAAATCGAGATAACTCCACTATCGTATCCTTTTTCCCAACAATTGGACCAATGGTTTGTCCAAATTCATTTACATGAACTGGGTCCCTTTCGTCCATAGGATGCGTGTGCATATGATGTAACATGGTCGGTCCTCTTTTCTTTCCCCTTAATATAGGTGTAAATTTTTGTGTAAATCAGACAAAACTCCCTCATCAAGACAATTAGCATCAATTATGATAAATAAATAAATAAAAATATCGTCAACTTGAAGGTCATCGATATCTAAGTCCATTTCTGCACTTTCATCGTCGATGGTCTCTTGATTACTACTACAAGCATCATATTCATCATTAAAATTGTCCGACGAATTGTCTCCCTCGAGAGTTTCCAAGATATCCTCGTCGTCATCATAGTCCTGACTATCGTACTCGTACTCATTATCCTCATAAGGTAGATCGATTTCTTTTCCTTTCTTTAAATTCTTTTCCTGCAAAAGTAAGTCAGCCATCGTCAATCTACCTTTAGTATTTTCCTGCAAAAGATGGACTCTCGACTAGACTAGTGTACTGATTCGATTGTATTCAGCAGCGGCTGATACATCAAAAAAATTCACGTCTTGTACTGTTCAAAAAGTGCAGCAGCGTGATTCCGTTTCTCCATCAAAATTAGCCTGATTCGTGATTTTTTTAGAGCACTATATAGCATTAGCAAGTAATTAGATTGAACGGAATCTCATGAATAACAAACCCCAAGTGCCAAATGCACACAAAAGTTAAATTAAAGAAAAGATGGACTCTCGACTAGACTAGTGTACTCATTCGATGCTGCTGATATATCAAACTAATACACGGCCTGTTCTGCTCAAAAAGTGCAGCAGCGTGATTCCGTTTCTCCATCTAACTCGGCCTAGAGTAGTGTACTAGTGACAAAGCATAGTATTTTAAAAGGCAAACATTTTGTTTTACTTTTACTGCCAGCTGGTTATATGGGAAAATCTGATGTTTGAAAACATTGCACAACAGTTTCATTTTTTCATATGGCAATAGCAGTAGTAGACAGGCCTGAAATCTGATTTTCATATGGCAATAACAGCAATTGCAGGACTGAAATCTGATTTCTACGGCAATTGCAGGTTTGAAATCAAATAAGTGTAATCTTGGGTTCACATTGATTGGTTTCACGGCTGGGGCGGCAACCATTTGTACAACAATCAAGGCACAGGAATTTGATACAGCAGAGATCTGATCTACACCTTTTTGAGCCAAATACAGTCTCATTCGCTCAAAATAAACCATGCCTGGAGACTCAAGCAGGATGCTTAACAAAACAAGGAGCTTTTAACTAATTAAATAAACCAGATTTCTTCAGAACGAAATGCAAAAACCATAAAAATAACGAACTGTAAAATAAAATTAATCTGTTCCGAATCAGTGATGTTAAAGACATATCGTATTTATTGCTTCCAGTAGCAATGTCATGAAGGAGTTATGTCCACTGTTCTACGGATTAACCCGCTTAAGTCTACGTATCCGATATGCCTTGCCAGAGGTCGATGTCGGGTTGACATGTAAATGAGTTATGTGTCTGGTAGTCTTAAGTGGGCCCATTGGGTCACACACAATGTGTACGGGATATATTAATATATATCGATTTATTAAATATATCGGGTCAGTAGTAATACGGACCCAGCTGCGTTATCGGGTTATGGTAATTAGAGTTATACTAATAATCTAATTATGGTAAAAGAGTTATGGAAATAACCTAATTCTACCTTCTCATCTCCTATATAAGGAGGTTCATATGATGAACCAATATATGGAATAAAGAGTATTGACTCATAATATATTCGTCTTATAAAGAGTTATAAGAGAGATATAGAGAGAAGTTGTGAGACGGTCTCACGTACCTTTATACTAGCATATATGTCGCAGTTTTGTACCCGTGTGGATACCAAAGGAGGCATCACGTTTGGGGTGCTTTATTCTGTCCGTGGATATTATTTATTCTGTCCGTGAAGATTATTTATTCCGTCCGTGGAGATTATATATATTTCTGGGTTAATTATAATTCTTATTAATACGCTGTTCCGCTGGAAATAAGGTATAATTGTTATCTCTCTACTTTTGTCTTTTCGGTTAATACTCGTAACAGATCCTTGGGTTTAAGGGTTGTAACCCTTCAGTGGTATCAGAGCCTCTGTTATGTAGTATTAATCTAATAGACCTGAATCTATGTCTCATAATTGGTTGTGAGAGATTCCACCTGCGTATTAATTTGATTATTGCGTACAATATTATTGTCTTTTCGCCTGACTTGTGGCATGTCAATCAGCTTGCTTGGTGTCTTTTGCATAAGATAAACATGTACGTCACATAATAATATTATTATATACTTTGATGAATGCATATCATGATTATTAAGTGGCAGATTAATTTCGGTAATCTGATTTTTTTCTTGCGAGGCTTGTTACGGTTGCGTAATTGATTATTTTGCTGCGAGTAATCGTCGTTTCCGTTTAGGGTTTGTTATAATTTGTGAATTTAATTTGTTAAATTCTAAAATTGACTCGTAAAATTAATTTAAGATCTAACATTGATTATTTTTTATTTAATTGCCTTAAATTGACTCACTATAATCCTCAATTTTCGTGTTGACGATGAGGCTAATTAGATTAGTCAAGACTCGATTGAAATTGGGAACGTAAAATTACAAGAATTTATCGTTGACGATGAGACCTAATAAGATTAGGACAAGACTCGTTTTAATTATGGTGGAGACGGAACGAAAGGAGACTAACCCGGTTGGCACGAGTATGACTCGGTGGGCACGAGTGTGACTCGGTCGGCACGGGTATGTCCCGGTTGGAACGGGATGACCCGGTCAACAAAGGTTTGACCAAGACGACACAATATTTACTCGGACGACATGGTGTCGGGTCGAGCGACGCTTTTAAGAAAAGTCATTTTCTCGCGTTTGTGTGTTGATTATACTTTTATTTTTCCGAATCAATGAAAAATTAGTTTTCTAAATCGGCTAAATAATATTATGCATTATAATTATCACATTATCATAAATAGATCGGAAAAAGAGTTTCTCAAGTCTTATTTAATTTTGATGAATTGTTCATCTATATGACAATTATAAGTTGCAGATCGATTGTGAATCGAGTTTTGGATATTCGTTCAATTTTTCCTGGTGGAAAATTGTTTCTCGTAGTTGGAAAAATGAAAGATATTGGTGAAATTATTCAAACCAAATAGCAATTATGAATTGTAATATGATTATGAATATAGAATATGTGATCTTTTAACTTATTTTATACACAATTGAATTATTATGTCATACGATGCATGAATTTTATTGTTTGAGACTTCTGACTTGTGTGCTTAGGTTGCCTTGTATGTTGACCTAGCAGCATGTTTAGGACCCATAATGCATTTAATCCCTCGCACAAATATTAAGTATTGCCTTTCCAGAATTGACCACTACAACAATTTCATATCATTGGTTGAAGTGACTGCCTAAGCGGTGCTTTGCCGATGTGTGTGGACTGAGTAGGTGGATAACGGTTACCCACAGGTTCAGTCTGGTTTACTTAACATTGCTATCAAGTCGGACTTGGGCTTTGAGGCAAATAGTTGGTGTCATATGATGACTAATTCCGACGAACCAGGAATTACATAGAGATGTAATTGACAAGTTTGTTGTCTACCTTTACTTTTGGAGTTTGAGCGGTGAGCCCAAGTTCACTTGAGCGACAAAAGGTTTAGGATCTTGGAATATTATGCGACCTTGAGGGTAGTTTTCATGATTTTATTTTAAAATTGTTTAAGATTGTTAATATTAATTATCGTTTTTCTTTGCATATAGTTGTAGTTGTAAGTTAGTCACCTTTATCACATTTATTAAAGATGAGTTTGAATTGTTCAACCTTGTCGATTGGTATCTTGAGAATCGTTCTCAAAATTAGAGATACGGATTTTGTCCTTGTGAAGGATAATTCCGACAGATCATAACCAATGCTAATGTATAGTATGGACTGTATAATTAGAGTCATAGAGATGACTACTATAAGTACCAAAATCAATTGTTTAAATAAAGGAAACCGTTCCCATTAAGTGAGAAAATGTTAAAGATGATCCAATTAATCCATGTCATATGATGAATGATTATCCTGATAATCAGGAAATTTTGGATGCTTCTTTTTACAGAATTAGGAATTGAAATCGTTTCAATTAGTCCTAAGTTTAGGTCACTTTATTATGAATAAACAGGTGACTTAATAAGGTTCTTATCTTTTAGCATGAGATGTTAAAAGATGGTTGAACATTGTATCAAGAAGGCAAATAATACTAATGTTCTATGAGTTCACTAAGAAAATTGTCTGAGATAATGATTAATGAATCTAATACGTTGGTTAAAGTAAGGGAAGGATAATTGTTGTCATACCCAAACTTGTTCCCAAGTTTAGATTAGGTACGAAATTATTTATCATTAATGTAATGACAAATATATGGCATTGGTAGATAGCTTTCTAGAAGTGTCTAGAAAATCTGCAAATCAATTATTGAAGTATGACTTCTGGTGTGTATGTTACTAGAGTAATTGTTACTTTCATTCTACTGTTTTGGTATATGATACCAAATGCAACTATTACATTGTGGATGTGATGGCTCAAAGAGGGTGGAATAATGGTATATAAGTGAAGTGTTTTATGATGAAATGAACAAACGTTGTTGTTTCATATATAAAAGGAAAATCACTTAATTTTATCATAAAGCTGAATATTGGAATTGAATAATTGTTATTCTTGTACTTGTCATAAGCAAGAATATTGATTCTGTTTCATGTATGGGCATGAAAAGTTTTAATAAAAGTAGAACAATGGTTGCTCTATACCTTACAAGAATATGAGGTACAATAAGGCTAACATGATTATTGAGCTCTTCATTCCTAGTAGTGAATGCTTTTATTTGTGACATAATAACCAAAAGGTTCAAGTCCCTCGACTCTAGTTTTACCTATTATGGCATTGTCCTTAATTCATGTGACAAGAAACATAAAAATAAGTTCCATAATTATGAAATTATAAACCTTATTGATAAGGATCAACTGAGGTAGATGAATTTTGTTTAGATGGATAAATGACATTAGAAGTGTCTCCTATTATTTGTAGTGGGATGGTACTTAGACTTGTTGGATCACACATATACAGATACGTGTGAGTTTAACTAGTGATGTTGCAAAAATGGGTAACGCGTATAGTTTTGTTCATTTGATGAAATTTGAAACTGAATGCTTTGAATTGTTCAAGGTACAAGATCAACATGATAAGTTGGTACGAGTCGTTCGATATGATTGAAACAGGGAGGAATTGAACTAAAAGATTATGATCATCTTAGAAGTAGTGAAAGTGTTTCAAACTACATCGAACCATATTTGATATGATTTGATCTATGATGAGTCATATGCAGATATTATTGACGCTTTAGAAAGTTATGCACTATAAAAGTCTTTGTACAATGTTGATGAGATTGTCCATGAAAGTCAAAGAATAGACACCATATGAGATATGGATTGAAAATGTTCTAAAATAGTCTTTTCTTAATTATCAAGTCTTAAAGTTTAGAGAAAATCGTTTTCTAGAACTTAGACTCAATTAAGACATTTGTTTTATTAGGGATATTATGTTAATTTTACAAATCATCCAAAGAACAAATTTGTTTTGTTGCATGGAGTGGTATGTTTCTTTTAAAAATATGTGATTTCTAATAGAAACAGTGGGAGTAGAATCGACCTTGAATTGTTCAAATTAACAGGAATTCTTTACAACTGTTGAAGAGGATAATATTGATGCATCCATGAAAAGTCATGATCATCTTACCTGTAAAATATTACCCTACATAGGTTTGACCTATGATGAAACAATAAATGGGCAAAGACTCCAAAATTCACATAAAATCTAATAGATTCTATATACCATAACTACCAAGTATAGACTTTGGTTAAATGGGTCTTATAGTGAAGAACCGTCTTCAATATAAAGACGATATAGGTTGATATAAGATTATCTATGAAGCATAGTTGGTAGTTAAGGATTGATCTCATAGTACTGACTACAGAAAAATTCTTTTTACAACATTATGCTTAAGTCTATTAGGATTGATTTAGCATTTTGAATGTCATCACTCATACGATGAGTATTGGACATATATATGTGAAATACATTTCTTGAAAGAGATGTAATATGATGTGTGTGCGACTCATCGTATGAATTTCATATTATTAAAATTCCTAGGCAAATGTGAATATTCCAATTTGATTGGAGTATGGAGTAATAGTTCTCAATGTGGTAATTCAAAGATGTTTGTTTTCCTTTGAGACGAAGAAAGACAATGTGTACAAGAGGCTAGTGGAGGTGCATTTATCGTTATGATTTGGTATGTATGTGACATCTAAACGACATTTGATTGCTTTAGTCTATGAGACTTTTTCAAGAAATGTGTTTATTATGTGCTCGTGTGACGAGTAGATACTAATCTAGTGAGTTTCACTAGAATGCTATCTAAGGATTGTTCCTTTGCGATTGAGAAGCAAAAGGGGAATTATTTAAGAGATGCACATGATGTGATAAAAGAATTATTGTAAATAAGTTACAACAATTCATATTTCCAAATGGACAAAAATAACATGAGATTGTACTCTCAGTATATTTTGTTTTGGATGAAAGTTGTGTGTTGGAACGGTTCCAAAGGACAACTTTGTGACTAGTATTATAACTAAAGTTAGTGTTCTATTACTTTTGAAGCAAATAGACGTTTGATTACGAATTAAGCACACACTCAACTTTAAATTTTATGAAGCAATTTGTTGCTTATGAAACTATCAGTTTACCTTAACTGAGAGAAGGTAGATTGATCATATGCTTGTAAATAATCGATACAAATATTGTATGTCCCGAAACCTACTCTACATAAAGATCATATTGATTATGATCGGTATAAGACGCATGAGCGAGTGGTCTTAGTACTTTTAGAGGTGTTTGGTTTAGTGGGAGTTATTTCGATAATTGATATATGTATGACATATTGTCACTTGGTTAATGTAATTGAGTTTTGTCCCTAAATAATTTACATTGATGAAATAGATCACTAAGTACGTGACTTAGTCTTGGAACTCTATTTGGATGATGTAATTATTTTGTCTCTAGTCAGGGCATTGTGTTGGGAGATTTGAATACCCTTAAATGACTGGTGTGTGAGTTGGTTGATGACTAAGTTTCTTGAGTCATAGGTATTGAGATACTAAACCAGGCACACGGGTGTATGTTAAGAACATGCATTAGACAGACCCGCCGAAAAGGATTTTATTAAGATTTCGCTTAGTGTCAGTAAAGTTCTTTGCAAGTTATGAACTTGTACGGTCTTTAGACCTGAGTCTTTGACTATTCTGTACATGTGATGTGTATGCTTTGATACTATTCCTCGTCATCTATAAAAGGGGGCTATGGATGGTTATTGGGCATGCATGGATCATGTGATAGGATGTGGTTAGACAAGAGGGGATTTGCTCTTCCTTTATTGAAGGGAATTTATTGTTTCTTGGCCACTCGAAGAGTGTGACTTGTGCAAATGCGTGGCCGCGCTCATATAGGATGATTGTCATCTATCTGCTCTTTTAACAAGTCAACTCAAAGATTCGAGTAAAACATTGAGATATGTGAGGATGACACTTCTTCTTACCTCATTCTCAATTGGAGACAATAGTAGCAAAGAGACTTAACGCTGTTCTTGAGAGGACATGTACAAGTGGGAGACTGAAGGAGTTATGTCCACTGTCCTACGGATTAACCCGCTTAAGTCTACGTATCCGATATGCCTTGCTAGAGGTCGATGTCGGGTTGACATGTAAATGAGTTATGTGTCTGGTAGTCTTAAGTGGCCTCATTGGGTCACACACAATGTGTACGGGATATATTAATATATATCGATATATTAAATATATCGGGTCATTAGTAATACGGACCCATCTGCGTTGTCGGGTTATGGTAATTAGAGTTATACTAATAATCTAATTATGGTAATTAGAGT
Organism: Agrostemma githago; assembly: GCA_958450325.1. Taxonomy (NCBI): domain Eukaryota; kingdom Viridiplantae; phylum Streptophyta; class Magnoliopsida; order Caryophyllales; family Caryophyllaceae; genus Agrostemma; species Agrostemma githago. The sequence goes on from OY288245.1 coordinate 43,237,365, forward strand.
TATGGAAATAACCTAATTCTACCTTCTCATCTCCTATATAAGGAGGTTCATATGATGAACCAATATATGGAATAAAGAGTATTGACTCATAATATATTCGTCTTATAAAGAGTTATAAGAGAGATATAGAGAGAAGTTGTGAGACGGTCTCACGTACCTTTATACTAGCATATATGTCGCAGTTTTACCCGTGTGGATAATAAAGGAGGCATCACGTTTGGGGTGCTTTATTCTGTCCGTGGATATTATTTATTCTGTCCGTGAAGATTATTTATTCCGTCCGTGGAGATTATATATATTTCTGGGTTTATTATATTTCTTATTAATACGCTGTTTCGCTGCAAATAAGGTATAATTGTTATCTCTCTACTTTTGTCTTTTCGGTTAATACTCGTAACAGGTCCTTGGGTTTAAGGGTTGTAACCCTTCATGTCATGCTCATAGTCTACATCTTTCTGTAGAGCACGGGTTGAGCTAGTCTTCTTATTTGTTTTGCTTTGACTCCTTTGAGCCAAACTCGTAAGCGAGCCTGCAATTCCTGGAACTCCCAACGCCTGCAGCCTTTTCTTATTTTGAGCGACCCTTGCATTTCTAATTTGCTCATACTCATCCAACTTTTCCACAGGTTCCATCTAGATGCTAAAACTATATAATAAAGTAAGTAAAATTTAAACAATTTAGTTCACAACAAGGAATTAGTTCAGAAATAGGCAGTGGAATCAAAACGAATGATAGGAAAATTAAATGCAATGTACACTTGGAAAATTAAATTAAAATAGTCTGAAAGACCGCATTTCTGATTGCTTTTAGATGATTAAAGATCACATTTCTTCAAAACCAATAACGATTTTTACAACGCACACACGGACATTTTATCTGATCATTTAAACTTGATTTAGAAAAGGAGGCATCCAAGAATTCAATCACTCCTTTCTCATACTCAGGTAATCGCCTAGGAATATACATCCAACTTCTATCTTCTCTCATGACCTAGGTTTTAAATCTAAGAATTACTAATGTGATATGACAAACATAGCGTGTTGACGTAATTAATTTTATTTACAAAAACTTTCTTAAATGCAAGTTAAGTTATTTCTAAATATTTTGTACTAATTTTGAATAAAGTCAAAGTCCTCAAGATATCCGACTATAAAATGTGGGAAAAAATATTTAGTTGTTCCATTTAACAAGTACTACCACTTAATTATCAATTTAAAACGAACTATAAGATTGTAAATTTGAAGCTGAAATTGAAATAATTAACTTACAATCATCAATTGAGTATTATTTTAATAACGAAGGATACTAAGAAAAATTTGACAAAGAAATTTTTATCTCTCCGTATTACATTATCAACATACGAGTATTAAAAAATTATAAAGAAATAACAAGAAAACGACAAGAGCTAACAAGTTAGCTTCTCTAGAATGATAGAGTAAAGAAAGAAAAAATTATAGGAAGCATGAAAGAAAGATTCAAAGTTGTATTTAATTTTTTTATTACTAAAAAGAGAGAAAATAATTTTGTATACGGGTATATTTTTTAAACGTGTGAGGTTGTTTTTCGATGAAGGAATACACTTATTAAAGTAAATACGTGTTGGACCGATAATAAATGACTAAAACTTAAAACCATTATTACCAAAATATTTTGGAGAAAATAAATTACTGGCATAGTAGGAAACTATCTATCTAATCAAACAAAAACGATTCCACCAGCATAGATTAGAAACAAAAACTAAGGTGGAGGCTTGTCCAACTATAATTCTCACTCTATAAAGTCTTCACTTGTCCAACTATCTTTCAAGTTTGATACTTCATTTTCATAGTTTACGATCAGTCGACACCAAATCATTACTACTTTGGTATAATAAAGCAGAATGAAGATTCAGTGTGATGTGTGTGAGAAGGTGGAGGCTTCAGTGTATTGTGGAGCAGATGAAGCAGCAATTTGTGAAGGGTGTGATCATAGGGTGCACCATGCTAACGAGCTTGCTACCAAACACCAACGTTTCCCTCTTCTTCACCCTTCTCCTTCTTCTAAACATCATCTCCCTCTCTGTGATATTTTCCAAGTAACTAACTAACTTCCTCCCATCTTTATTATTAACGTAATTAGTAATTATCGACATGCTTGCATATATCTGATATTGTGATCGTGTTGCAGGAGAAAAGAGCATTCGTATTTTGCAGAGAAGACAGGGCAATGTTGTGCGGAGAATGTGACTGCCAAATACACAAAGCAAATGAATACAGTCAAAGTCACCATAAATTTATGTTAACAGGGGTCAAAATTTCATCTACATCACCCACAAATGACACATACCCTAATAGTTATAGTTATAGTAGTAGTAGTAACTCCTCATGTAAAGCAGCCAATTCCAATTCCAAAACTAATAAGAACAGCTTTTCTCATCTAATGAAAGTCTATCTTTTCTAATTGAATAAAAACAACTTTCCTATCCTTGCATTCATTTATAGTAATTGTTATGCTGTTTTTATTTAACATATCATAATATTATTAGGCAAATTATATACACATTAATCTGAAGAACAGAAGCAGACAGTTCACCTCTAACAGGCAATGCAATTCAACGAAAACCATCAAATTTCTCGCATTAAATCTATCTATATTGTCACATGATTCAACCAATTCATACTATAAGCATATAAATTCAATCATTATGTCATATACTACTTCAATGAATCAAAAATATTCATTCAATTATTCATTCAATAAATATGCAAATTCACTGATAATTCAATAAAGAAAATGAACTTAAACAAAACTTTGAATCTTACTGATTCCAAAAGATAGCTGATTCCTAAATTCCGTTCCCCAAGTTACTCTTTGGAGGACTGCCTACCATGATTAATACAGGAAAAATATGAAGAAAAAAAAAAGGTAATTCCATATCATTGATTCACTCGTAATTAAATTAAAGAAAGAACTGAATTGAAATTAAGATAGAGTATAAATTTACTAATGCGTTGCTCGGTGGTGATTCAAAAATTCAGAAATAATGATTCAAATAAGAGGATGCAAAAATCAATAAAGTCTCATAATTGCTCATATTACTGTTTCATTAACCTCCATAAAGAGGATGGGAAGAAGGGTGTACTCTTATCAAAGGAAAAGAAGAAAAGGACTCAATGATAAAAGACTAATGCTTAGTTTTGTTAAATAGAGTATTTAGTAGAGTCTAATATAGACTAAGATGTTTCCTTTAGTCCATTGGATAATAGCGTAGAATGTGGTCATTAACTAAGCTCACTTGTAGTATATACCCCTAAATTATCATTGTACTGACATCCAATATTTCACCATCAACATAGCTCAACCAAAAACTCTGCACTTGCAGATTCAATACTGTCTTCTATTTCCTAAGATGCATTAAACTTCACATGGTATCAGAGCCAAAGGAAGGAGGAGACGAATATCCAACTCTTGATGAGCATTAAATGATATTTTACTGGCACAGGAGCAATACTTTGCCTATTTAAAGAACTCTTGTATCCTGCTAAGTCCAAACCAACCCACAAAACTTTTTCTCACCAGAAATATGTCTGAGTTACTAGAAAATCTCTTCTCAAGCAAAAACAAGGGAGGATACAGATCTGGAACAAATAGAGGCAGGAGGAATCCAAGATACCACAAGCAGGAGAGAATGACTGCAAATATGGTGACAGAAGTAAGCCACAATGACAGTGGAGGTGCTACAATCCTGACCACCCAACAATTTGCTCAACTTATGAGCAACCAGAAAGGAAAGGAGACAACCTATCCTGAAACTAAAGATGAAATGGAGGCAAATTTTGCAGGTATGGCCTACCTAAACTGTAACTATGCCTCTAAAACCCCTCATGAATGGATAATAGACTCAGGAGCCTCTAATCACATGGTCGATATGACCATTATGACTAATACAAGGGAATTGAAAAACAAACCAAGGATAAATCTACCAAATGGAGAAACTGCTGATGTCTCACATGTAGGCTCGTACACTTTCACAAATGGTCTCACCCTGAACAATGTTTTATTTGTTCTTGCCTTTAGACACAATCTGCTGTCAGTCCAGAAATTAACAAGGGATGAGAACTGTCATATAATTTTCTATGCAAATATGTGTGTTATACTGGACTCTCACAACAAGATTACTAGGGGTATTGGAAGAGAAAACAAGGGAGTGTATTACTTATTAGATAATGACAAGTCTAGACCTAATGTAACTCTTGATTTGAATGTTGTCAGCAGCTCCGCAATATGTAATGAAGCGGTAAGTAGTAGTGTGTATTCTCAAGAGAGTGACACTATATCTAAGTCAAGTAATGGAACTAATAATCTATGTAAGGAAGTGCCAATTTTCAATGAAAAGAACTCTCATATCTGGCATTTAAGGCTAGGACATGCTTCAAGCAGTAAACTGAAACATATACCTCATATTGCGGAAAAATTGCAGGAAGATACAACCAGAATATGCATGGTCTGTTCAATGGCAAAACAGACAAAGTCACCCTTTCCCCTTAGAACGCAAACAGCTACAAAAGTGTTTGACTTGGTTCATGTTGATGTATGGGGACCATACAGAAAAGAGACCAGAAATAAAAAACAAAGATACTTCCTTACTTTAGTGGACGACCACAGTAGAGCAACCTGGGTGTATCTCATGGTACACAAGTCAGAAGTGTCACAATTGCTAGTCAACTTCTACAAATTCGTCAAAAATCAGTTTAAAACAACCATCAAAGTACTCAGGTCTGATAATGCTTTAGAAATAACAAAAGTACTTAGGTCTGATAATGCTTTAGAAATAACAGAAGGAGATAGTAAGGCATACCTACAATCCAAAGGGATATTGCAACAGACCAATTGTGTTGACAGGCCACAACAAAACGGGGTAGTGGAGCGAAAACACAGGCATCTCCTTGAAATTAGTAGGGCTATCAGGTTTAGCTCAGGACTACCACTGTCATTCTGGGGTGATTGTGTATTGGCAGCGGCTTACATTATCAATAGGCTACCTACTCCACTAGTGAATAACAAGACACCATATGAAGTCCTATTCAACAAAGCACCAAATTATGAAACAACGAAAGTGTTTGGGTGTCTCACTATGGCATATAATCCAAGTAGGGAAAATGACAATTTCAACCTAGAGGTATCCCATGCCTTTTCATAGGATATCCTTTATCTCAGAAAGGCTACAAGGTGTATGACATAGTGAAAAATACGGTATTTGTCTCAAGAGAGGTCAAATTTTTCGAAGGAGTGTTCCCCTGCAAAATTAAAAATTTTGCGCAACACATTCCTAGTCTACATTCAGGCAAGTTTCAAAACTACTTCATTCCTAATGTTGTACATTCCACAGATTTTATGGAGCCTGAAGTTCACTCAAATGAACTTGCTGATCTCACTAGTGTTGAGAACAACACAATCCATGAAGAAGATCAGATGAAGACAATACCAACGATGAAGACAATACCGACCCTCCTGAAACTGAACAACCTGCTAGTGATGAGATAGTAGAGAGACCGAGGAGGGAAAGAAGGGCTCCAGAATGGGCAAAAGACTATGTGGTTGACAATCCTGCCATGGCACCCTCAGTGAGCATTGCAAATGTGGTTCAACTACATTTGGATAAACCTTTTGCTGGTCACAAAGGCTTGACATTAACTACTACTGATCCCTTATCTTATCAGGAAGCAAGTAAAGATCCCAAGTGGGTCCAAGCAATGCAGTTGGAGCTCCAGGCTCTCCATGACAACAATACATGGTTCCTTACACCATTACCTAAAGGCAGAAAAGCTATTGGGTGCAAATGGATTTACAAGACAAAATTTAATCCAGATGGTTCCGTTGAAAGACACAAGGCAAGACTTGTTGTACAAGGGTTTAGACAAATGTATGGGGTAGATTACGATGAGACATTTGCCCCAGTGGCAAAAATGTCCACAGTAAGAGCTCTTCTCTCAGTTATTTCTACCAACAATTGGGAGACTTGCCAGATGGATGTGACCAATGCTTTCGTACATGGGGATATTATGGAGGAGGTGTACATGAAACTACCTCAAGGGTATTGTGATGGAGTTCTACGGGTTCCTACAAAGGGGGAGCAAGTTAATCATGAAGGAAAGGTTCGCAAGCTGACCAAGTCATTGTATGGGCTCAAACAAGCCCCCAGACAATGGTTTTCGAAGCTTTCTCAAACACTCTTTACATGTGGTTTCCGTCAATCCCATGCTGACCACTCTCTCTTTGTGAAACAACAAAATGGTCACACCACTGTAGTTCTCATATACGTGGGTGGTATGGTCATTGCAGGAGACAACTCTCTCAAAATTCAGACCCTCAAAGATCATCTCAACACTTCTTTTCACATGAAGGATCTAGGTGAACTCCACTATTTCCTAGGAATAGAAGTAACTAGAAGTGAAGCTGGTATTTCATATCTCAGCACAAATATACCATGGATCTCTTGAAAACATTTGGAGTCACCAAATCTAGAACCATTCAACTACCTGTAAATCCTATAATCAAACTCGAACCAGGGAAGGGAACCCCACTTCCTCAACCAGATCTCTACAGAAAATTGGTGGGAAAACTAATCTACCTCACCATCTCGAGGCCTGATATTGCCTTCTCAGTTCAACTACTAAGCCAGTTTCTACAACATCCAACATCTGACCATATGCAAGCAGCCAGAAGAGACCTAAGGTATCTTAAAGCAGCACCTGAACAGGGTATTTTATTTGCCAGCAACTCTGTCGTTCAGCTCACAGCTTATTGCGATTCTGACTGGGCCTCCTGCTCGTTTAGTAGACGTTCCACTACTGGTTATTGCATTCTACTTGGTAATTCACCCATATCATGGAAGTCCAAGAAACAAACTGTAGTGTCGCGCTCCTCAGCGGAGGCAGAATATAGAGCGATGGCCATGACAACGTGTGAAGTCACCTGGTTGTTTCAGCTCCTGCGGGATCTAGGACTCAAACACTTAGGCCCTGCTCACCTCAAGTGTGATAACCAGGCTACCCTGACCATCGCCGCAAATCCCGCATATCATGAGCGTACTAAACATATTGAAGTCGACTGTCATTTCATTCGCGAAAAAATACAACAAGGGTTGTTAACAACTTCTTATGTGAACACCAAGGATTAAGTGGCCGATGTGTTCACCAAATCTTGTCCGATCCGTCAACATAAATATTTATTGTCCAAGATGGGAGTTACGGGTATGCCTCACTCACATCTTGAGGGGGAGTGTAAAGAAGAGTCCAAGTCCAAGTCTATTACTACAAAGGAACAACAATTCAATGCACAGGCACAATTAAGAAGGGTGCACTCTTATCAAAGGAAAAGAAGAAAAGGACTCAATGATAAAGACTAATGCTTAGTTTTGTTAAATAGAGTATTTAGTAGAGTCTAATATAGACTAAGATGTTTCCTTTAGTCCATTGGATAATAGCGTAGAATGTGGTCATTAACTAAGCTCACTTGTAGTATATACCCCTGAATTATCATTGTACTGACATCCAATTTTTCACCATCAACATAGCTCAACCAAAAACTCTGCACTTGCAGCTTCAATACTGTCTTCTAATTCCTAAGATGCATTAAACTTCACACGGTGAAATGAAAATGGGAATCCTGCCCCACTTCATTTTAATATATTTGCTCTTAATTATTAGGCTTAATACAAGTAATTCATTACTATTAAAAATAAAGCAACGAGTCACGACTCACTAAACCTGAGAAAACTAAGTCGAACTAAAAATACGAATTTGACTCCTAAACCTTATTAATTAGGCCTAACCCGGAACTGACTCGAATATTTTCATAGAAAACGGTTTGATATCACTAAAAAAACTGAAAATAACAAACCCGAAACAACCACGAACCGACCCAAAGTCAACATGTTTTTCCGACTTGAAAGTGGTACAACTTGATGTCGACCTACCCGAACACGACTCGGTCGACCCGTTTGCCAGGTCGAGGCAAGCATCATATGAACTGGGTGATCCGATCCAAAACTCGAGTGAACCCAATTCGACTCGGCCCGGAATTAAAGTACATAGTGTGATAAAAAAAATGCACACCACAAATCAAACCGGTTATATAAAAATCGAACTCGGCGTAGGGTTGATAGATGCCTTGATGAAGGGTTTAATATGGTGATTAATTAGTTAGAGAAAGAGCCGCAAACTAAAATACGCATCCCGTCTACTTTTCTTTAAAAATCAAATAAAATGTCATTAACCTAATCTTATTAGTTTATTTATTCAACAATTCTTAGGCAAATTTTGATAAGTGTTGCAAATAGTGTTGCAATTTGATAATCTAATGCAACATTTTTTTATTAAATGTTGCATCGGTTTAGTATAAGCAACATTCTCATTAAAAGTGTTGCAAATTACTTATTTCTGCAACACAAAGTAAAAGTGTTGCACGTAAAGTGTTGCAATAGCCTATTTATGTAGTAGTGCGAGTTGTAACAGTGGTGGCGCCCTTTCGAGGAGCACCGCCCTAAACACTCAAAGGCATGATGCGATCGCGGATATTCGTCATTAAATGTATTCGATGCCCTTTTTTTCGAGTTAGTACGGAACCTGTTGATGCTGAATCGTACACCACGTAATCCGTAAGGACTAATAACGGGGTCGTGACGCGGAGGGAATCAATTTCGTCCTAATTCAGTTCAAAACGACATTATAACACTTTTTCCTAAAATCCCCGATACCGATCTCGTAAATAATAAAATATACGTTACGAGTATCGTAAACTGAACCAAGTATAAATTATATCGTATTTTTATGTGGTTCGGTTAGCTATCGATTTAAAACTAAAAGCAATTTCGGATTCGACGTCTTTTCGAAACGGACATCAGTCCATACAGGGGGCACTCGATCGAGTGTCATAGCCCACTCGATCGAGTGGCATCCCAAAAAGCAGGCAGGAGATCCGTTACAGTGTCACTCGCTCGAGTCCCTCCTATGACTCGATCGTGTGGTCCCCTTTACGCTGAAACGCGGGTTTCGGATATCATGTTAGCATCGTCAAATGTTTTTATGACTTCGGTCGTAACGTGTAAAGGCAATCACGTGTCCTTTCCTTTCAAAAATCAAGCATCGTCTTACTATTTCGATTTCTTCGATATTTTTGCGTTTGTTGTATTGTATTTCCGGGTTGTATTCCACCCGTGTATTTATAATCTATTTACGCGTTTTTATTTTTGTTGTTTTTTTTATTGCACTAAAACGAACCTTGCATGCTAAACCACTTTGACGTGAATTAAATGCATTAAATTGACGTAGCAACTTATTCAATTTTTCGCATGACATAAAACGTTGTTTGCATAACATTCAACCGAATCACTAGTGCGCGTATTAAAACATCGAACGGTATCTTAGTAGAGGCCGCTAAGTGCAGGCGGGGTTGGTTGTCCTTTGTGGGCTTTCCAACACGTACCCTCACCCCTTACTCAGAACCTCGGTTTCCGGATGCCCAAAACCGTTGGCGCACGAGAGTCATTCGATATACGATACCCGATAACGTCGGCATCGGTATCGTAATGCAAAGGGACGAACCCCGCAAGCTCTAGTATTAAAGTGAGCCATAGTTTGTGCATGGCCCACCAAAATATAGAGTGGGTTCGAATGGGCCCGAACTCCCACAAAGTTCAGTGGCGACTCCAACTACGATTTAAATATCAACCCGAGAATTATCTCACGTGGGAAACATCCCCCCCAAACCCGCGCGTGGCCGCGTTGGGGTGGACCTATGTCATGTCCACAATTTGGCGACTCCGCTATGGAAAACTGATGTGTGCCTTACTATTTGGATCCTCAGGGTGAGACTCGAGGAGAAATCGTTCGATTAGTACAATACACGCTTTAGTTTTACGATTCATGCATAACCCCATTTTTACCCGGGCCGGTATTGGTGACCGACGTCCCACTATACCGTGATATATTCCAAATTGGTGTTCATGGCTAATTCGTATGGGTTTCGCGGCATGTTCTAAGATTAACTCGACATAGGAAGTCCGTCCCGATTCTCGAAAAGGCCATGCACACTGGTATAGACCCTATTTCGACCGACCGAGACTTAGTGCATGGTGTCGTCATAATACTTGCGTGACTATGTGCTACCTGGTTTCCGTGTCGTTTTCAAAAACCGTCATTTCCAAAAATGCATCTTTTCAAAATATTCAATTTTCAAAAACATGGAAATGCTGCCAAAATTTAGACTTACAGATTTGACTCAAAACAAGCCTATTTTCTAGCCAGCATGCGGTCCATTTCAACATTCAAATTTCCGATCCAGTTCGATTTTCGAATTTTCAAAATTCAGTTTCGATTTTCAAATCTTCGAGATGCCATTATCAAATTTTCAAATCTCCGGAATGCAGTTTCCGTTTTTCAAATCTACGGGATCCCGTTCTTGATTTTCAAATTTCCAGAAATTCATTTTCGATATTCAAATTTTTGAAATTCCAAATATTCAAATTTTCAAAAAATCGGTCCTGTCGGCATACTGCCAATTTCAAAAGATGGGACTGTCTCACAATTTTTCAAAATGCGAATTTATTCGCAACCAATCCAACATTTCAAATGCCCGGTCTTATTGGCCCACTGCCAATTTCAGGGCCGTCCTCTCAATTTTCAAAATTCAATCATTTTTCAAAACCTTCCGATTCTAGGGCTTACCGTAATCCGTGTGTCGGGTCTTTTCATAAGTCGTCGAAGGTCTATAGCGTCGAAACTCCATCGATCCTACATCACGAGTTTCTTCCCCATCCTAGTCCGCCTTTTGCAAAACGCATAACCGACCAACACGAGTCATACACTCTTAAATGGAAGGTTCGTCTACACTCGAGTCCTAACCAGAAAGTCTCGCGCAATCTTTCCCTCTAACAGGACGGTCCCCACGACCTTTCCTAAGAGAATTTCTCCCATCTTTCAATTCGTTAGTCAAGTCATCCCTATTCAAGAACCCTTTAACTTAACGGTCTACCCTAATCACAGGGTCGTCCTTATTCAAGACGAGTCGAGGGTCTCTAGCGTCGAAACTCTGTCGATCTCACATCGCAAGTTTCTTCCCTTACCCCGTCTGCCTTTCCTCGAGGCCGAGCCAACCATTTACAAGGCATAGCCCTATAAAAAAAGGTTCGTGATCCTTACATTTAAGGGTCACTCGTCCGACACTCGAGTCTTAGCAAAATCTTCAATCTCACTCGGGGGCTACCCTTCAGCAGAGCGATCAATCACGGTTGCTCTAAGAGTCTTTCTTACACGTGTTGTCTCACGTACCTCACTTTTGAGTCACTTGGATTCCACACCATCTGAGTCCTATCAGAGTCCTTAGTCTCACTTGGGGGCTATCCCCCAACCGAGCAATCGATCACGGACACCTTAAAGGGTACCTTACGTTCATCCTACACCAACGTCCTTATGATGCATTCTTTAAGTCGTACATATGCTACAAGCACTAGAGTCTCCTAAAGGTTTAGGTCGCCATGGTTGGTCCAAGCACGCGACGCGGTCAAACACAGTCGCTTCATTTTCGGACTCACCCTCATGCAGCTTGAGTTTCATGGTCGAGTCCAAGCCAGGGTTGTTACCTTGTCTAGGTCAACGTTCGAGTATCCCGGTCAAAGAGTATATGTCGTCCCGTCATCCCGGGCCGTGTCTAGTTTGACTCCTTCTCTTGCACTTGCGCAAAGCCGAGTTTAGGCGAGTCATGGCACCTGTCGTTCTCTCCAATCAACGACCTTACCAAAAAAAGAACATACACCGACCGAGCATCCGAAAGTCCAAATTTGATTACAGTCTAAATCTAAGTCCGAGTCTAGGATACCCTACATCCTCATTTTCCAATCAGTGTTAGAGTCATTTGTATTCTGTCCTTTTTTGAAATTCAATAAAATCTGCTTTTCTATTTCTCATATATGTTTCCTTATGTGTTTCTGAGAACATGATGAACACATGCACGTGATATAGGCACATTTATAATGACTGCAGGGAACTGAGACCTGTGTTTTCCTTTACCTGTTCCATGTCTGGTATAGAAAGCCACAAAACTACCCTTAGCAGGAGCGGTATCGAATCCTATGACAAATCTAGGTAGTCTCCTAGTTGGGGTTCAAGACGGGAGGCAAGCCCATTTCCCACAATAAACACCCTTCCAATAAGACTAACCAATCCCTACCTTATTGTAGACAACCGCATTTTGACTGCCAGGTGTCTATGGTAGTTTCCAAAAAACACCCGATGATGATCGGACGCTAACGTGCTCTAACGCGCTCGAATACGGGCTCGAAATCAATAATGTCAGGCATGGGCTTTTAACGGGATATAAATCACCCAAAACCAACCTCAAATTCAGGCCCAGTGAGTCGTTCCGAGTAAAAAGGGACTAATTTGGGCCAAAACCGACACCAAAAATAAAACCCGTCTTTTAGCGACCGGGTCGAAACCCGGTCAAAGACGAACCCGACACACAAAAACAACCTGATACACCCCTAGAAAATGGCGCCCAAATTCAAAAAATCAAAATCAATCAAGGTCAACCGTTTCCTAAAATGGTGCGTCCTAATTGATCCACTCGGTCGAGTGGATTGACCCACTCGGTCGAGTGGAGCCTCAAAAACCGGACCAGGTTCATCTTCAAGGGCACTCGACCGAGTGCACTAGGGCCACTCGATCGAGTGACCCTAGGTCGTGGGTTTTCCTATAAATACCCCATCAACCCTCAACATTTTAAAAACTTTTACAACACATTTTTCAGCCAACTTTGCACCTTCAAAACCTCACATTTCAGCCATAATACACCGAGCCATACATACACACCATCAACTCTTCCTACGTATCTCGAAGTTCCCACGCCATTGCCGCCATTTGACGAACCGTATCCCGAGAAGCAAAAGCATGTAGGTTGAGGATGTGACATTCAACACCAACATCTCCTTTCTCTCTTTCGTTTCTTTCGTTTTTTTTATTTATGTTTACGTATTAATATTATAATTAGTCGATAGTAACGACATTATTATTAATTCTAACATCTAACCTTTTTCTTTATCGCATCTAATCTAACATTTAATTATTGTCACTTATTTTCGTCTCATTTATCGCGTTTACGTAATAATAATAACAAGTCTTGGTTTCAAATCCGTTTAACTATGACGATCATCTAAAGTCCGTCTAATCCCTTTAAGAGCAACGATGGAGATGGCACCCTTTCGAGGAGCGCCGCCCCAATGTACTCAAGGGTACGACGTGATCGTGACCGATCATAGTTGAACGCATTCGATTCCATTTCCAAGATTGGTACGAAACCCGTTGATACGAAAACCGACATCGCATAATCCGTAAGGATTAATATCGATGTCGTGACGTAGAGGGACACAATTTCGTCACTAATCCAAATTTTTCAATCTAACGACAACATTTTTCATAAAATTCCGATAACGGTATTATAATCATATAAGACATGATTATAGTACCAAAAAAACCGAGTTAAATCTAAATCGTCAATATTTTTATTTAACTCGGGATAGGCCAACCATCGATTTAAAACAAATTAAACGAAACGAGTCATAACTCGTACAGGTGCCACTCGACCGAGTACATACGCTACTCGATCGAGTAGCACCACAAATCTTGGGCAGAAGCCTCCTCGAGGACACACTCGACCGAGTCAGACCATGACTCGATCGAGTGGGTCCTGTAGCCCAGAAAACCGAGAGCTCTTTTTTACCATCCGAGCCTCGTCTTTTAAAAAAGCGACTTAGTCGTCACGTGTAAAGTCAATCACGTGATTTCTTTCAAAATTCATGCATATTATTTAATTTATGGTCTAGTTTATACACGGGTCCGTTTCTATTTATTGGCTATCGTTTTAGTTATATATTCCGATTATTCTATGTTATTGCTCGTTGTATTGTGAATTCCGGGTTGTATTCCGCCCGTGTAACTTGTAACCGATTTATTTTTGTTTTGCTTTATTTATTTGCATTTTACCGTTTATAAATGAACCATCGCATGCTAAATCACCTCGACAATAACTTTGATGCATTAAATTGACGTAGCTCACATTTAATTCGCATGCTTAGCTAAAAACGCTGTTAGCATATCATTTCACCGAATCACTAACGCGCATATTAGAAAGTCAAATGATGTCTTAGTAGAGGCCGCTAAGTGCGGGCGGGGTTGGGTGTCCTTAGTGGGCTTCTAACCACGTACCCTCAACCCTTACTCAGAACCTCGGTTTCCGGATGCCCGAAACCGTTGGCGCACGAGAGTCATTCTTTACACGATAACCGGTGTAGATGGTATCGGTATCGTAATGCAAAGGGACGAGCCCAATAAACTATAAAACCAAAATGGGCCATACTTTGTGTATGGTCCATAGCGATATAGAGTGGGCTCGAACGGGTCCGAACTCCCACAAAGTTCGGTAGCGACTCCATTTCGACTTAAATTTCAATTCGATCCATTCTCATATGGAGGTGCATTCGCCTACCCAAACCCGCGCGTGGCCGCGTCGGGGTGGACCTACGTCATGTCCACAATTTGGCGACTCCGCTGGGGATTAACAGATGCGTGACTTACCATCGGCATCCTCAGGGTGAGACTCAAATAAAAATCGTTTGACTAGTACAATACGCGTTTTAGTTTTACGGTTCATGCATAACCCCTATTTTCCCGGGCCAGTACTGGTGATCGGCGTCCCACTATACCACGATGTATTCCGACTTGGATACGTTAAAGGTGCTCATGGTCGATTTGTATGGGTTTCGCGGCATGTTCTAAGCTCAACTCGACTTAGGAAGTCCGTCCCGATTCTCGTCTAGGCTATGTGTACTGGTATAGACCCGATTTAGACCGACCGAGACTTAGTGTAAAGCATACATGGCGTCGGTATAAGCTTGCGTGACTATCTGCTACTTGGTTTCTGTGTCGTTTTCAAAAAATCGTCATTTTCAAAAATGCATCTTTTCAAAAAATATATTCAAATTTCAAAGCCCGGAAAGCTACCGAATTTAGGACTTATGATTTTACTCAAAATAGCCCTCTTTCTAGCCGGTATGCTGCCCAATTCAAAACTTGAAAATATTTTCAAACTTTCAAAACCAAGGCCCGATGCCCTTTCCGATTTTCTTGGAAAAAATCGGGCCTTTCCCCGAGTTTTCTCGGACTTCCCAAAAATAATCCTTTTCAAAACTTTCCTCCCTCTTAGGACTTTCCCGTTTTTAGCAGTATCGGGTCATGTCGTAAGTCGTCAAGGTCTTTAGCGTCGAAACTCTGTCGATCTTACATCACGAGTTTCTTCCCGATCCCAGTCATCCTTATTAGACTAAGGCAAGGCCCACCTACGTAGGACATACTCCTACAAAAGGGGGGCCCGTCTACACATTTGAGTCCAAAGTCTGGGGACGTCTCACATGGACCTTCCTTCGAACAGGATTCGACTCACCCGTCGAATCCTAAGGAAAGCCCGTCATCCACGAGTCACCCGTCTAAAAGTCTCTTTCAAGTCGTTTTTTTAGTCTTTTCCCTGTTCGGGATGTACTATTTTGGTTCCAAGGTCCGGGTTCAGTTTCTGATTGCGCGGTGTTCTTACAGACAGGCCACCGTCCACCAGACACAGTCGCAAAATGGAAGCAGCTCTGAACAGTCTGAAGGCCTCCGTGGATGCCATGGCCGACAAACAACTCGACATTGATGCCCAACTGACAGAAATGAGGGCCGGTCAAGTGGCTATCGTTGCTCGTTTAGCTGCAGTGGAGCAAAGGACTCCAAATACCGGGGTTACGGAACCTCTAGCTGAACTAGTTAGCTCGGTCCGCCGATTAGAAGAACAAGTTCACTTAACTGGAAGTAACAATATCCATCAGGAGAATATTCGGGAGTACTCCCCGGTAAGTGACAAACTGCCCGCGAACCTGAATCTCACGGGCTTACCCATGTTTGAAGGGACTGAAGACCCATTACTACATGTACGGGCCTTCAAGGAGTTCATGGCTATTAAGGGAGTGGACTCTTCTATGTTCAAAAACCTCTGTGTTGCATCTCTCGAGAAACACCCAAAGGCCTGGTACTACAGGCTATATCCCAAGAAGTTCTCGACATGGGATGATGTGGCTACGGAATTCGCTCGAAACTACGCTGATAACACCGAGATCCATACCACAATGCGGTCTCTAGAGGTTATGGCCCAAGAACCTAAGGAGGGCTTTACCAAATACCTCCAACGTTGGAGGGCCGAGAGTGTCAGACTGGTCGATAAGCCCAGTGAGAAGACTTTAGTGGAGGCCTTTGTCAAGAACCTCCTCCCTTCCTACCGGGTCCACCTCCGGTATGCTGTCATACCCAATTTCACCACTCTTACTGAAATGGGCATGAGAATTGAAGATGATCTAAGACTAGAGAGCCTGACTAAGGCCCCTAGCAAGGGATACCAAGGGGCTTCCTCATCCACTACCAAGCCCCCGGCTGCAACCCGAAGTATCTTTGACACGGCTAACCTGTTAGATGCCTCGTCCAAAAGAAATACCCCTCCGAGGGTATTCACTGATATAGGGACTACCTATACATATGCCTTACAAAGGCTGTCTTCCAAGGGCCTGGTCCAACCGATAGGCCCAACTCCTGAAGTCCCAGTTGAAAAACGCTCCAAAAGCTACAATGCCCAAGCCTATTGCCAATATAATCGGGGCAATGGGCATGATACCTATAGATGTTGGAAGTTGAAACATCTGATTCAGGATTTGACTGAGAGCGGGAAAATAGCGTTACCCGGGGACAAGCCAAGCAACAAGGACAACCCCTTTAGCTGTCATGCTATCTTCACCGGAGAAGTGATTGACTGTTCTCACCTTATCTCTCCTTTCATTCCACAAATCAATGGAATTTGGTTCGATGATGAGGAAGATGTGTACCTCGCCAGAGGGGAAACTGTCCCTATCACACCCGAAGAAATCCGGAAGGCTAAGTCCAAGGCCTTAGCCAGTAACTACCTCACCACCGCCGGTCATCCTTACCCAGCCCCGGCAACCGTCATTGAACCTGCCAGGACAGAAGAGGCCATTGAAGAGCCAAGCACCGATACGGCTCTTGTCAAACAATTGAAAAGAGCTCGGGTTGACCTCACTATATGGCAACTCTTGGTTAGCTCGCAAGAACATCGAGAGTCACTTACTAAGGCTCTCGATCAGATCAAGGTCGACTCCCAGGTTACCCCTACTGAAATGGTAGCCACCATCCTACCCTACCTTAAGGGCAAGTCCAAAGAAGAAGGCCCATCACTTTCTCAGATGCCGACCTACCACCATTCGGGGCCTCTCACAATATGGCCCTGTACATCACGGTAATTTGTCGGGGTAAGTATCTCCCGATGACCCTGGTTGACGACGGGTCTGCTGTGAATGTCCTCCCTCTAAGGACTGCCAAAGCCCTCGGCATCACCGAGGCCGACTAAATACCAACTGCCCATACTATCCAGGCTTTCGATGGAAGCCCGAAGGCGGTTTCTGGGGCCGTTAAGTTGACAATTATGACGGGTCCAATTGAAAAGGAGCTAGAGTTCCAGGTGATCGACATCACCTCCTCTTTTAATTTGCTCCTAGGAAGGCCTTGGATTCATGCTGTAAAGGCGGTGTCTTCTACTCTTCACCGAAAGATCAAAATGCCCCTGCAAGACGGTATTATTACTCTAGAGGCAACCCCTATGACCGTGGCTAGCTGTAACGCCACGAACCGCACTGACCTTTGGGGGTTCGATTTCGTGGGGATGATTGAGGAGGAGTATCTTTTCAGGCCCTATTTCACCACGAGCATCGACACGATGCTGCAAAATTTGGGGTATCTACCGGGGGCTACCTCGAGGCCATATCTTCCAGCTGGGAAGATTATTGAAGTCCTGAATGACGGGGAATCTCGCTTCGGTTTGGGGTATGCTGTGACCCCGAGAAATGTGGTCCGAGCGGGCATTGAGAAGGCCCGCAACATCATCAAGGGTACCTACTTGGGCCCTTATAGCCCGAGGTTGGCTGACTATTTCGTCACACCGGTATTCGGGGCTATTCAAGTTGGCCTATATTAACCAACTATCACATATCCCGAGACTGAACTAGCTCGGGAATGGAACTACATTCCGGATGACATATTCGCCCTCATCCAATCTAAATCCAAGGAGGGTATTGACAATGCCGAGCCCGTGCTGGGGCTCTTATTTGGGGAAGACAAGGCTGTCCCGACCCCTAAAGAAGACCTGGTGAACCTAATCCTTCGAAGCAACAGGTTCGATCCTTCAAAACTGATCTCAGAGGTCGGTGCTGATACTGGGAAAAGAGCCTGGAAGAAGACCGTCAAGTGGACCGACGGCCAGGGCCGAGTCTACAAGCTGACCACCGGTGAAGGAGACATGCCGGACACCGATTCTGAGTCTGAGTCAGAGTCAGAGTCTGAGTCTGAGTCTGTATTCGAGTCTAAAGGGTCTGGTGCTAGAGTCCAAATTGTAACCCCCCTCCCTGTAGTCACTACCACCGAAGCCTCAGGGTCTGTCACGAAAGCGCTCCCAATCCCGCCTCTGACCAATGATCAGATGACCGCTCTCTTTGAGCTGTTTTCCAAATTTACCATCAATAATAACGAAAACCGTTCCGCTTATGACTTCTCTTATTTTCAAAATACTTTCAATTTCAAAAACATTTTTTGCAATGACATTGAGAAACCCGATGAACAGGTGCCCTTGCCTCCGCATCTGATCGAGCAGCTAGAACAAAGGGAGTCCCGAGACCCGGTAATCGAGGAGACCGAGTCTATCAATGTGGGAACAACCTTAGAGCCCCAGATGCTTAAGATAGAGTTATCTTTAGATCCCGAGGAGAGACAACAATTCACAAACCTCCTCCAGGAATTCAAGGACATCTTCGCATGGTCCTACAAGGACATGCCGGGTATAGACCGGGAAATAGCTGAACACCGCATACCCATCAAAGATGGGTGTAAGCCGGTAAAACAGAAGCTTCGAAGAATGAAGCCCGAGTGGTCTCTCAAAGTCAAAGAAGAGGTAGACAAACAATTCAAAGCAGGCTTTATACAAGTGTCTGAATATCCAGACTGGGTTGCAAACATCGTGCCGGTACCCAAGAAAGACGGCAAGGTGCGGGTATGCGTGGACTTCCGAGACCTTAACAAGGCCATCCTAAAAGACGATTTTCCGTTGCCACACATCGACATACTGGTGGACAACATGGCTGATCATGCCCTTCTTTCATTTATGGACGGGTATGCCGGGTACAATCAAATCAAGATGGCAGAGGAAAATATGGGTAAGACCACCTTCACCACGCCGTGGGGGACTTACTGTTATACCGTCATGCCATTTGGTCTCATCAATGCTGGGGCCACTTATCAACGAACAACCACCACCTTATTACATGACATGATGCATAAGGAGGTGGAGGTTTATGTGGATGACATGATTGTCAAATCTAGAAGCCAAGATGGGCATGTTACTGCCCTAAGAAAATTCTTCATCCGACTGCGCAAGTACAACATGAAGCTAAACCCTCAAAAGTGTAGTTTCGGGGTAACATCAGGCAAATTACTGGGCCATATCGTTAGCCGACGCGACATCGAGGTTGACCCAGCTAAAATCAAAGCCATCACCGAGATGCAACCACCTAAGAACGAAAAACAAATAAGGGGGTTTCTCGGGAAAGTCCAATACATCAGCCGGTTTATTTCGAAGCTAACCATGGTATGTGAGCCCATTTTCAAGAAACTGAAGATAGGAGAACGGGTACTATGGGACGATAAATGTCAAGCGGCTTTCGATAAAATCAAGGAGATTCTGTCTGCTCTGCCGGTACTAATGCCACCTCAACCCGGTTTGCCTTTGTCGTTATACCTAACAACGACCGAGACAGCAATGGGGGCTATGCTGGCCCAGACAGTCGATTCAGAAGAACGGGCTATTTACTACATCAGTAAAAAGTTCCTAGAATATGAGTGCAAGTATACAGTGCTCGAGAAAACATGCTTAGCTCTAGTCTGGGCCACTAAAAAGCTCCGGCACTACATGCTCAGTCACGAGGTACATGTCCTGTCCAAAATGGATCCGATCAAATACTTGTTTGAGAAGCCCATTCTTAATGGAAGAATGTCCAGATGGACTTTAATGTTAGCCGAGTTTGACCTCAAGTTTGTACCATTAAAAGCCATCAAAGGCCGGGTAGTAGCCGAGTTCCTCGCCAATAGTCCGGTATCTGAGGAAGGACATACCGACACTTGGGTTTTTCCAGATGAAGACATATTCCATACTGACACCGAAACATGGGACTTGTATTTTGATGGAGCATCCAACTTTCGAAGGTTCGGGGTCGGTATTCTCATAATATCACCAAAAGGGGAGCACACACCGTTATCCATCAAACTGGATTTTGATGTGACTAATAACGCGGCCGAGTATGAAGCATGCATCCACGGGTTACAAGCAGCTGCTGATTTGGGAATTACGAACCTCCGGGTTCACGGGGACTCGTCCCTAGTCATCAATCAAGCCCTTCAAAAATGGAAAACTCGGAATGCCAATCTCGTGGCTTACCAAGCGCGAGTAAGGATTCTAGAGAAACAATTCCAGAAGGTAGAATATATCTACCTCCAACGTGAAGAAAATCTGTTCGCAGATGCACTTTCCAAATTGGCATCCTTACTAAACATCCCAGAACATATGGCAAGTATGCCAATCTGCGTCGAAAGACGGTCCGAGCCGGCATATGTCAACGCCATTCAAGATATCGAAATCACTGATCCAGAACCTTGGTATCAGGCTGTCCTAACTTATTTGACTACGGGAGAATATCCCCCAGGGACCGAAAACCGGGCCAAGAAAGCCCTGCGAAGACTGGCCACCTAATTAATTCATACGGACGACGGTCAGTTATACAAAAAGACGGCACAGGGGGCTTTACTCCTATGTATCGACAAACCACAAGCCGAAAAAGTGATGGCCGAAGTACACGACGGTGAAAACGGTCTGCATATGAACGCCCATATGCTAGCCCGAAAACTCATGAGGCTCGGATACTACTGGAACAGCATGGAGACCGACTGTCAATCATATGTCAAACACTGCCATAATTGTCAAATTTTCGGCAATGTTCAACACATGCCGAATCATATCGTGTCTTGAACGCCAAGCATGTGGCCAAATTCATTCAGAATAAAATCATATGCCGGTACGGGATCCCACACGAGTTTATCAGTGATCACGGGACCCACTTCCAAGCCGAAACCGCTACTTTACTAGCAAAATACAAAATCCAAAGGCATACATCTTCGCCTTACCATCCCCAAACAAATGGAGCGGTGGAGGCTGCTAATAAAACAATTGTCACCATACTTAAAAAGATGACTGATAATTATCGGGACTGGCCCGACAAAATACCCTTTGCCCTAAGGGGGTACCGGACGTCGATTCGTACTGCAACCGGGGCAACTCCATATTATTTGGCGTATGGCATGGAAGCAGTCCAGCCGGTCGAATTAGAAATACCGTCTCTCCGAATTCTACTAGAAAGCCAAGTGCCCGAAGCAGATTGGGTTCAAGCTCGATATGACTCGTTGGTTCTTTTGGACGAACGACGGTCTCGGGCTCTCAATAACATCCAAATATATCAAAAGAGAATCAAACGGGCCTTTAACAAAAGAGTTAGGCCCAGGAATATCAAGGAAGGGGATCTGGTTCTCAAATCAGTCTATGCTCTTTTACTGGTTGACCCAAGGGGAAAGTTCAAACCCAATTGGGCTGGGCCATACCTGGTGAAAAAGGTTCTATCAGGAGGAGCAGTGATGCTAACGGACCTGGACGGGAATGAATTTTTCAACCCGACCAACTTGGACCAGCTGAAGCGCTACTATCCCTAAACCTTACCTCAAATGTCATTTGCAAAAATTATTTAAAAAACATTTTTTTCAAAATTTATAAGCAAGTCAATAAGTTAGGATTATTTATCCTACTGTCGCACATCTTGAACTCATAGTCTTGATGTATTTCGAAATTGCAAAAATCTACGCCCGAACTACGTTTGGTTTGATTCCACTAACTGTGGATACGTAGGCAGCCCCTCAAAAGGGCACAACCACCGCAATAACGAAAAAGACAGGAACGACTTCACTAATATAGTACTTTTATTAATCCAAAAAAAAGAAACCGATGAACTCGGTAGTTCAAAATTACAAAAGCCACGAAAAGCCAAAAAAACACACACACAACAAAAATAGTAATAATATCCAAATAGTAATAAAAGAGACTAGTACCCGGGCATCTTGCCCTTGCCTTTGTCTTTTGGGTCATTAGGGGCCTCGGGACGTCGAGGCGGGGGCGGGCGTTCCCGAATGACAAGGGGAACCTCCTTGGCTCGAGTCCTCTTCTTCGACAGAGGATCTTCAGCTATGGTCACAGGCCCAAGTCGAGCCCGTACGTGCTCCGGCAGCCTATCCCTAGGACCAAGTCGGTCCTGGACTGATGGCCTAGGCCCTAGTCTTCTCTCCAAATCTGTCTGGGGGCTCACCTCCCCCCGAGCACCTCTAGCACTGGACCCCCCAGTTCGAGTCCTGGCTCCTCCTCTCCGACCCGGCACTAGACGGACTATCGGGGCTGGAGTCTCCCCTTCAGCAAAGAAATTCCTGTTATCTTTGACCTGCTCTCGTCGAAGCAGGTCGAAGGCTTCATCCACCTTGAGGGCGGCGCGAGCTCCGGTAGTCTCTGCTTTGGTCCACCTCTCATAAGAATAAGACACCCAGATTGAGTGAAGCGACTGGGGAACGGGCCAAGTAACCCGAGTATACCACCTCTGTATCCAGGTGTCGCACATAACGTCGGTCAGCTGGGTAGGTTCACTCACAACTGCCTCGTTCTCCGGGATGCGCTGAGTCCACCCATACTGCCTGAGTATGCGGTCAGGATAGAGGTGAACCGTCTGGCTAAAGGACAAAATCACCTGATAGCGCGCCTTATCTCTGGGCGCCAAACCGGTCCAAGAATAAATTGGCCACCATGGAACCACCCATCGAATCAGCCGACCGCGATGGAATGATAGTTCTTCCTCCCAATACTTCTGGGTAGTAAGATAGGACTCGATAGCACGTCTCCTTGTCATCACTTGGTTGAACCAATATTGACTCGGTTTGGAAGGAGGCTCGATAATTGATAATCTCTCATGTAACACCCGCTATTTTTCCTATCACTTTTATTCTTTCCGTTAGCACTCCGTCTTAACTCTGTCACTTTTCGGCCTCAAATTTCATCACTTTACTAAGCTCTATTTTAATTTTCGAGTTTAATAATTTTTATTTTTAATTTTAAAGATTTTAATTCTTTTAAATCCATTTACGTGGTTTCTTCGTAAACTAATTAATTTCTCCGCAAGGAATTCTATTTCTATTCGAATTGACGTTTTTAAACTCGGATTTAAGTTATTCATTTTCCTAAAAATGTTTTGATACGTTTATATAATATTTTCACTAGTAAATATTTTTATTTACAAGTATTTAGTCGTTAATAATTTTATTACGAAGCTTCGCGAATAATTATTTTCTTACGCGAGGTTTACTCGAATTACCTTGAAATGCCTTTAACTATTTTACGACTATACTTTTTATCAACTTATAAATCATTTGAGACTTTTCCTCATATTTTGGACCGACAAAGCTTCTTGTCGCAATTTAACTACGTTTTACTAACACGTTTCATTATTATCACTTTAAACCGTAAACATAAGATTCTTTTCTTTTCATTAAATTGAGGCTTTACTACTCAAGCTCTTCCTACTCGATCCCTCTCTTTTACTCTTGGCCGGTCAACTTTGAGTCTAGATGCACTTTGGATTCCTCATTTTGGAGGCTTTAATTTCATTCTTACTCTTTAAAGTGTAGTAACCTCCATCTCCTCCTTTACTCTACATTCATTTTTGCATTAACAAAAAAATTACTACAACATCTTCCTCATTATCATTTGGCCGTGTTACTCCTCATCTCCTCTTGGCTGATTTTTGTTCAATTCAAGTCCTAATCGTCTCATTTTTAGCGTCGAATTAATCCTCTTTCCAATTCCTTCGTTAAGGTAATAATCGATGTCGTTTTCGATCATTATTTACCTTGATTTTTAGCTTTTCTCATGGTATTTTTTCTGCCATGATTTTCGTGTTTGGTAGGATTTGTGGACGATCCCGAGGCCGACGAGTATATAATCGATTCAGACTTGGAGTAGAGGTAACGTCGATGTTACTCGGTATTTCATGATTTTAATTGTGTATTTGCATGTATATATTTTTATGTTTTATTTTGACAATATATGTATGTCACCAAATCTGTAAAATTTTTAAAAGTTGAAAATTTGCATGTTTCGGTATTTTTATCGCTTTTACGAGATTAACGATTAAATTGTTATATTAATTTGTAAAATCATAATATTCGGCCTTAACATGTAATATATGTTTATATTCTGTAAAATTGATATTTTTGATGATTTATAATAATTTAGGATTTTTCTGATATTTTAGATATCGATTATGGAATTATTACCGTTTACGGACAAAAACGATTAAAAGCGATTTTTAGTTCTAGTACCTAAATATTTTATTTTAATCTGATTTTTGGCTTGGTGAAACTTTATGGTGAAATAGAATTTTCTGAATTTGTTCATAAGTTTTTGGAATTATTAAGTGGATGAATTAATTAATCACTTTAAATCATCGTTTATCGTTAAAACCGTGTTTGTTGTTCAATTTCTCGAATTCTGGTCTTTAGTTTAAATCTGGAAAAAAAATGTGATTCTGATGATTTCATATTAAAATATATTTTTATGATTTTTAGTGCCTTAATAAAATGTTAGGAACGATAAGTTTATTAATGAAATCGTTAATTGTGAAAACGGGTTTAAATGACGGTTTTGTTGGAATTTGTTGAATCTGGAATTTTGGAAAAATCTGGAAAATTTATATTCTGGAAAATCAGGATTTTAGAGTGTAATAATAATTTTTGAATATTAATACTTAAATCGTTTTGTAATTACTATTTTTATTAATCGTTATTGTCGAGATTAGACGATTAACGGGAAAACGCTTTAAAAACCGAGTTTTAGGATTCTGGAAAATTTTACTTTCTGGACAGAATGTCCATAATTATGTTTTAACTATTTTACGTAATTTTTTTACTATTTATTAAAGTCTTTAATTAATAATTATTGATTTTCGGACAAATTGTCTTTTATCGATAAAATTCTTCGTCTTACCTAAAAGAATTATTTTTCCAGCAATTTTGAAAGAATTTAAATCTGAAACTTTAAGAGTTAAATCATCACTTAACATATTCTGAATATATTCAATGGTTTAATTAAATAAAAGATGTTAAAAGATTTATTTGACATTTCCTGTAAAATCCTATTTATAATCGTATTGTCGAAACTAATAATAATTAGGGAATTTTAGTTTTGTATATTTTGGAAATACCCTAATTAGTAGTATTTAAAATGTTTAAGACATACTTTCAAAAAAAAAAAAAAAATGTTTAAGACATTTCTAAATCATTTTATAAACACTTGTATGACGTTTCAATAATTTCACTAACGCAAAAGTTCTCGTTTTAAAAATTAATATCGTTAAGGTCGAAAGTACTAGTTTTATAAATCTATATCGTTTACTAAAAATGTTGTATTAGTTTAAACTAATATTTTGCTATTTTCATATGATGCTATTTTTAGTAAGTTTCTAAAAATAGAAAGTTTCCTCTTTTAGAATATTGTGATTACTCCTTTTGTTCTCTTATTATTATGATGATTATATCTTTTGAATATCGATAATGACTTTGTTTTGGAGTTATGGAATAAGGAAAAGTGTGGGTTTAGAGTAATATAGTCTGGGCTGTACGTTTTGCCATCAACTATAAAGCTGGTGTGTCTATGTTGAGACACATTGGTCGTTGAACTGAGCATGGTTTGTGTTCAGGAGAGTGTATGTTTACCTTAAACTTAGATATCGCATCGTGTAAGTCGCGTCGGGTTGAACTGGGTATGGTTTATTGGTTTGTATCCAGGAGGGGTGTGCACTACTTAAACCAAGACCTCGCTGCACGCAGTCCTGTTATAGTTGAGTTGCCTAGTTAGAGACCAAAGTCTGATTTGTTTTGACTAAGTTCTCGAAACTAGATTTTAGTATTGTCCTAGTGAAAGTCTAGATTCTACATTAATCCTATCCATAACGCCATTTTGATTATTTTATTTGTTATCGATATAAATTGGTTTGCAGGTTGGCAAATATTTTTATGTTTCTTCGGTAACCATTTTAATATTTTGGTTTTGTGCCGAAAACTTATTTTAATATGATGTTTTACTGTTTTCCATTTTGATTATTTTTCTATAGTAGTAAGTACAGTTTTAAAATCATGTTATACGGCTGGGAGAACGTTGACGTTGCTCCCCACTGATTGTGGCTGTTATGTTTTAACATGGCAGGTATACGTGTTTGTTTCCGGTGGGTGTGGGCTAACGAGCAGTCTTGAATCCTGCTTGATTTTTTTTAATAATTATGTCTTACGGATTGTTTAACCTTTTTACGGATTGTTTTAAATTTTAGCCATTTTTATGTATGGCATACGTTTGACTTTACCAATTTAATTTACTAAGACATAGTTACAGTGTGTTTTAATCCCGACTCTACAGTGTTTCCGCCACTGTATCGCGTTAGAATTTCTAGGGAATTACATCTCAAATAGCCAGAGCTGGAAAAGAACACAACATTCATGAGATCCCGGGACGATTCGCCTGAGGGCACTCGATCGAGGGCCAGGGTCATTCTATCGAGTGACACCCCTGAAGCAGAACAGAAAACCCCTTTACGAAGGCACTTGATCGAGTACCAGGGTGACTCGATCGAGTGCCCCTGTAGCAGTATATTGCGAAAAAAAAAAGCGAACAATTTTTTTTTTTGAAAAAAAAATGCGCGATATACCTGCAGCAGGCGGATGCTCCCAGTCAAACGGGCTGACTCATCCCTTTTACGGTTGTCTAGGCCCTGAATAATCTCCCCCGTAATCAGCCACGCAGGACTGTATTCCGTCTCCATCAGGTCGGCGATAACAAGAAGACGAACGCTGCCCATACAAGACAGCAGGTCCAGATAGCCTTCGAAAGCATACACGTGAAGCAATCAGAAAGCAAACGCCCTACGGCTATGAATAGGCGAAACCCGGATATCATACGGGTTCATGAATTTCTCAGCCAGGGCTAGCAAAGAAATAGTATCCCCTTCAATCATACGGGACACTTCAGCATGGGAGAGTCCTAAAAACTCCCGTAACTTCCTCCTAGGGTCTCGAACCGAGAAGGGGACAGCGGGACGGAGCAGTGGGTTCCACCCTCCTATGGCAGCAATCTCCTCAGGGAGGGGACAGGTTTCGCCATGAGGAAAGGCGAAAACATGGTAAGTGTTGTCCCAATAGGACAGACACGCATCAAGAAAGTGGCGGTCCACGTGCATCTGGTGGAACGTGAACAATTGAAATATACCCGACTGCTTTAGGACTACCTTACTCGCGTCCCTAAAGCGGTAGGACCAATCTTGCAACATATCGGTCAGGCGCTCAATTCCCATATTTGAATTTCTTAAAAGAGATGAATTTTTCTTGAGGAGAAGAAGATTTGAGGGTTATGAAAAGAAAGAAGCCAGGGTGATGTATTTATAACATCAAAACCCTGGTGAATCCCCTGCAACTGTGCCTCCTTGGCCCAAGCGGACCTAGGCATACAGGCCCGACTCCTTTCTCCTCCCCGCGGACACAGGAATTTAGTCATCCTGAGCAGTCTGTCAAAATCCAAAAAATATTCTAAATTTTTCTAAAAAATTTCAATCATCCAATTTTTTTTTATTCCCCAGCGCGAGTCGTGTTCTGCCTAAATGTTGCATGCACAGCTTTATGTAACTAATACAGGTACAACCCGAGGCTTCAGAAGCAAGCCCACACAGTTTATATATCTCCCCAGCAGAACGTCTAAAGACGACATTCCCTCAATTTAGCACGGGATGGACCCACATGCAGGCACACCCAGGACTTACGCGACAAGTCCAATTCCCCACAGGGGTATTATCCGCAGCTCAGGTATGACTTCTATCTTATGGCTGGCGAGCCCTTCACGCAAGTCTAATGGACTATAAACGACCCGACCGGAAGTCTGCCAGGTTTCAATCCTCGATTGGCCTGGTAGCTACTCTGACTTTCGCCTTGTCCAAGCCTCAGTCAGAGTGGGGGCTCTGCAGACACCCGCATTTTGACTGCCAGATGTCTATGGTAGTTTCCAAAAAACACCCGATGATGATCGGGCGCTAACGTGCTCTAACGCGCTCGGATACTGGCTCGAAATCAATAATGTCAGGCATGGGCTTTTAACGGGATACAAATCACCCAAAACCAACCTGAAATTCAGGCCCAGTGAGTCGTTCCGAGTAAAATTGGACTAATTTGGGCCAACACCGACACCAAAAATAAAACCCGTCTTTTAGCGACCGGGTCAAAACCCGGTCAAAGACGAACCCGACACACAAAAACAACCTGATACACCCTTAGAAAATGGCGCCCAAATTCAAAAAATCAAAATCAATCAAGGTCAACTGTTTCCTAACATGGTGCGTCCTAATTGATCCACTCGGTCGAGTGGATTGACCCACTCGGTCGAGTGGAGCCTCAAAAACCGGACCAGGTTCATCTTCAAGGGCACTCGACCGAGTGCACTAGGGCCACTCGATCGAGTGACCCTAGGTCGTGGGTATTCCTATAAATACCCCATCAACCCTCAACATTTTAAAAACTTTTACAACAAATTTTTCAGCTAACTTTGCACCTTCAAAACCTCACATTTCAGCCATAATACACCGAGCCATACATACACACCATCAACTCTTCCTACGTATCTCGAAGTTCCCGCGCCATTGCCGCCATTTGACGAACCGTATCTCGAGAAGCAAGAGCATGTAGGTTGAGGGTGTGACATTCAACACCAACATCTCCTTTCTCTCTTTCGTTTCTTTCATTTGTTTTGTTTATGTTTACGTATTAATATTATAATTAGTCGATAGTAACGACATTATTATTAATTCTAACATCTAACCTTTTTCTTTATCGCATCTAATCTAACATTTAATTATTGTCACTTATTTTTGTCTCATTTATCGCGTTTACGTAATAATAATAACAAGTCTCGGTTTCAAATCCGTTTAACTATGACGATCATCTAAAGTCCGTATAATCCCTTTAAGAGCAACGACGGAGGTGGCACCCTTTCGAGGAGCGCCGCCCCAATGTAATCAAGGGTACGACGTGATCGTGACCGATCATAGTTGAACGCATTCGATTCCATTTCCAAGATTGGTACGAAACCCGTTGATACGAAAACCGACATCGCATAATCCGTAAGGATTAATATCGATGTCGTGACGTAGAGGGACACAATTTCGTCACTAATCCAAATTTTTCAATCTAACGACAACATTTTTCATAAAATTCCGATAACGGTATTATAATCATATAAGACATGATTATAGTACCGAAAAAACCGAGTTAAATCTAAATCGTCAATATTTTTATTTAACTCGGCCAACCATCGATTTAAAACAAATTAAACGAAACGAGTCATAACTCGTACAGGTGCCACTCGGCCGAGTACAAACGCTACTCGATCGAGTAGCACCACAAATCTTGGGCAGAAGCCTCCTCGAGGACACACTCGACCGAGTCAGACCATGACTCGATCGAGTGGGTCCTGTAGCCCAGAAAACCGAGAGCTCTTTTTTACCATCCGAGCCTCGTCTTTTTAAAAAGCGACTTAGTCGTCACGTGTAAAGTCAATCACGTGATTTCTTTCAAAACTCATGCATATTATTTAATTTATGGTCTAGTTTATACACGGGTCCGTTTCTATTTATTGGCTATCGTTTTAGTTATATATTCCGATTATTCTATGTTATTGCTCGTTGTATTGTGAATTCCGGGTTGTATTCCGCCCGTGTAACTTGTAACCGATTTATTTTTGTTTTGCTTTATTTTTTTGCGTTTTAACGTTTATAAATGAACCATCGCATGCTAAATCACCTCGACAATAACTTTGATGCATTAAATTGACGTAGCTCACATTTAATTCGCATGCTTAGCTAAAAACGCTGTTTGCATATCATTTCACCGAATCACTAACGCGCATATTAGAAAGTCAAATGATGTCTTAGTAGAGGCCGCTAAGTGCGGGCGGGGTTGGGTGTCCTTAGTGGGCTTCCCAACACGTACCCTCACCCCTTACTCAGAACCTCGATTTCTATGTGCACTGGTATAGACCCTATTTAGACCGACCGAGACTTAGTGTAATGCATACATGGCGTCGTTATAATGCTTGCGTGACTATGTGCTATTTGGTTTCTGTGTCGTTTTCAAAAAATCGTCATTTTCAAAAATGCATCTTTTCAAAAAATATATTCAAAATTCAAAACCCGGAAAGCTACCGAATTTAGGACTTATGATTTTACTCAAAATAGCCCACTTTCTAGCCGGCATGCTGCCCAATTCAAAACTTGAAAATATTTTCGAACTTTCCAAACCAAGGCCCGATGCCCTTTCCGATTTTCTTGAAAAAACTCAGGCCTTTCCCCGAGTTTTCTCGGACTTCCCAAAAATAATCCTTTTCAAAACTTTCCTTCTTCTTAGGACTTTTCCGTATTTAGCAGTATCGGGTCATGTCGTAAGTCGTCAAGGTCTTTAGCGTCGAAACTCTGTCGATCTTACATCACGAGTTTCTTCCCGATCCCTGTCCGCCTTATTAGACTAAGGCAAGGCCCACCTACGTAGGACATACTCCTACAAAAGGGGGACCCGTCTACACATTTGAGTCCAAAGTCTGGGGACGTCTCACATGGACCTTCCTTCGAACAGGATTCGACTCACCCGTCGAATCTTAAGGAAAGCCCGTCATCCACGAGTCACCCGTCTAAAAGTCTCTTTCAAGTCGTTCTTTTAGTCTTTTCCCTGCTCGGGATGTACTATTTTGGTTCCAAGGTCCGGGTTCAGTTTCTGATTGCGCGGTGTTCTTACAGACAGGCCACCGTCCACCAGACACAATCACAAAATGGAAGCAGCTCAGAACAGTCTGAAGGCCTCCGTGGATCCCATGGCCGACAAACAACTCGACATTGATGCCCAACTGACAGAAATGAGGGCCGGTCAAGTGGCTATCGTTGCTCGTTTAGCTGCAGTAGAGCAAAGGACTCCAAATACCGGGGTTACGGAACCTCTAGCTGAACTAGTTAACTCGGTCCGCCAATTAGAAGAACAAGTTCACTTAACTGGAAGTAACAATATCCATCGGGAGAATAATCGGAAGTACTCCCCGGTAAGTGACAAACTGCCCGCGAACCTGAATCTCACGGGCTTACCCATGTTTCAAGGGACTGAAGACCCGTTACTACATGTACGGGGCTTCAAGGAGTTCATGGCTATAAAGGGAGTGGACTCTTCTATGTTCAAAAACCTCTTTCCTGCATCTCTCGAGAAACACCCAAAGGCCTGGTACTACAGGCTAGATCCCAAGAAGTTCTCGACATGGAATGATGTGGCTACGGAATTTGCTCGGAACTACGCTGATAACACCGAGATCAAGACCACAATGCGGTCTCTAGAGGTTATGGCCCAAGAACCTAAGGAGGGCTTTACCAAATACCTCCAACGTTGGAGGGCCGAGAGTGTCAAACTGGTCGATAAGCCCAGTGAGAAGACTTTAGTGGAGGCCTTTGTCAAGAACCTCCTCCCTTCCTACCGCGTCCACCTCCGGTATGCTGTCATACCCAATTTCACCACTCTTACTGAAATGGGCATGAGAATTGAAGATGATCTAAGACTAGAGAGCCTGACTAAGGCCCCTAGCAAGGGATACCAAGGGGCTTCCTCATCCACTACCAAGCCCCCGGCTGCAACCCGAAGTATCTTTGACACGGTTAACCTGTTAGATGCCTCGTCCAAAAGAAATACCCCTCCTAGGGTATTCACTGATATAGGGACTACCTATACATATGCCTTACAAAGGCTGTCTTCCAAGGGCCTGGTCCAACCGATAGGCCCAACTCTTGAAGTCCCAGTTGAAAAACGCTCCAAAGGCTACAATGCCCAAGCCTATTGCCAATATCATCTGGGCAATGGGCATGATACCGATAAATGTTGAAAGTTGAAACATCTGATTCAGGATTTGATTGAGAGCGGGAAAATACCATTACCCGGGGACAAGCCAAGCAACAAGGACAACCCCTTTAGCTCTCATGCTATCTTCACCGGAGAAGTGATTGACTGTTCTCACCTTATCTCTCCTTTCATTCCACAAATCAATGGAATTTGGTTCGATGATGAGGAAGATGTGTACCTCGCTAGAGGGGAAACTGTCCCTATCACACCCGAAGAAATCTGGAAGGCTAAGTCCAAGGCCTTAGCCAGTAACCACCTCACCACCACCGGTCGTCCTTAGTCAGCCACTAGCTCCAAGGACATCTCAGCCCCGGCAACCGTCACTGAACCTGCCAGGACGGAAGAGGCCATTGAAGAGCCAAGCACCGATACGGTTCTTGTCAAACAATTGAAAAGAGCTCCGGTTGACCTCACTATATGGAAACTCTTGGTTAGCTCGCGAGAACATCGAGAGGCACTTACTAAGGCTCTCGATCAGATCAAGGTCGACTCCAAGGTTACCCCTACCGAAATGGTAGCCACCATCCTACCCTACCTTAAGGGCAAGTCCAAAGAAGAAGGCCCATTAGTCACTTTCTCAGATGCCGACCTACCACCATTCGGGGTCTCTCACAATATGGCCCTGTACATCACGGTAATTTGTCGGGGTAAGTATCTCCCGATGACCCTGGTTGACGACGGGTCTGCTGTGAATGTCCTCCCTCTAAGGACTGCCAAAGCCCTCGGCATCACCGAGGCCGACTACATACCAACTGCCCATATTATCCAGGCTTTCGATGGAAGCCCGAAGGCGGTTTCTGGGGCCGTTAAGTTGACAATTATGACGGGTCCAATTGAAAAGGAGCTAGAGTTCCAGGTGATCGACGTCACCTCCTTTTTTAATTTGCTCCTAGGAAGGCCTTGGATTCATGCTGTAAAGGTGGTGTCTTCTACTCTTCACCGAAAGATCAAAATGCCCCTGCAAGACGGTATTATTACTCTAGAGGCAACCCCTATGACCGTGGCTAGCTGTAACGCCACAAACCGCACTGACCTTTGGGGGTTCAATTTCGTGGGGATGATTGAGGAGGAGTACCTTTTCAGGCCCTATTTCACCACGAGCATCGACACGATGCTGCAAAATTTGGGGTATCTACCGGGGGCTACCTCGAGGCCATATCTTCTAGCTGGGAAGATTATTGAAGTCCTGAATGACGGGGAATCTCGCTTCGGTTTGGGGTATGCTGTGACCCCGGGAAATGTGGTCCGAGCGGGCATTGAGAAGGCCTGCAACATCATCAAGGGTACCTACTTGGGCCCTTATAGCCCGAGGTTGGCTGACTATTTCGTCACACCGGTATTCGGGGCTATTCAAGTTGGCCTATATCAACCAACTATCACATATCCCAAGACTGAACTAGCTCGGGAATGCAACTACATTCCGGATGACATATTCGCCCTCATCCAATCTGAATCTAAGGAGGGTACTGACAATGCCGAGCCCGTGTTGGGGCTCTTATTTGGGGAAGACAAGGCTGTCCCGACCCCTAAAGAAGACCTGGTGAACCTAATCCTTCGAAGCAACAAGTTCGATCCTTCAAAACTGATCTCAGAGGTCGATGCTGATACTGGGAAAAGAGACTGGAAGAAGACCGTCAAGTGGACCGACGGCCAGGGCCGAGTCTACAAGCTGACCACCAGTGAAGGAGACATGCCGGACACCGATTCCGAGTCAGAGTCTGAGTCTGAGTCTGAGTCTGAGTCTGTATTCGAGTCTAAAGGGTCTGGTGCTAGAGTCCAAACTGTAACCCCCCTCCCTGTAGTCACTACCACCGGAGCCTCGGGGTCTGTCACGAAAGCGCTCCCAATCCCGCCTCTGACCAATGATCAGATGGCCGCTCTCTTTGAGCTGTTTTCCAAATTTACCATCAATAATAACGAAAACCGTTCCGCTTATGACTTGTCTTATTTTCAAAATACTTTCAATTTCAAAAATATTTTTTGCAATGAATTGAGAAACCCGATGAACAGGCGCCCTTGCCTCCGCATCTGATCGAGCAGCTAGAACAAAGGGAATCCCGAGACCCGGTAATCGAGGAGACCGAGTCTATCAATGTGGGAACAACCTTAGAGCCCCAGATGCTTAAGATAGGGTTATCTTTAGATCCCGAGGAGAGACAATAATTCACAAACTTCCTCCAGGAATTGAAGGACATATTCGCATGGTCCTACAAGGACATGCCGGGTATAGACCGGGAAATAGCTGAACACTGCATACCCATCAAAGATGGGTGTAAGCCGGTAAAATAGAAGTTTCGAAGAATGAAGCCCGAGTGGTCTCTCAAAGTCAAAGAAGAGGTAGGCAAACAATTCAAAGCAGGCTTTACACAAGTGTCTGAATATCCAGACTGGGTTGCAAACATCGTGCCGGTACCCAAGAAGGACAGCAAGGTGCGGGTATGCGTGGACTTCTGAGACCTTAACAAGGCCATCCCAAAAGACAATTTTCCGTTACCACACATCGACATACTGGTGGATAACACGGCTGATCATGCCCTTCTTTCATTTATGGACGGGTATGCCGGGTACAATCAAATCAAGATGGCAGAGGAAGATATGGGTAAGACCACCTTCACCACGCCGTGGGGGACTTACTGTTATACCGTCATGCCAT
Source organism: Agrostemma githago (assembly GCA_958450325.1). Taxonomy (NCBI): domain Eukaryota; kingdom Viridiplantae; phylum Streptophyta; class Magnoliopsida; order Caryophyllales; family Caryophyllaceae; genus Agrostemma; species Agrostemma githago. The sequence continues at coordinate 43,272,291 of OY288245.1, forward strand.
TTGGTCTCATCAATGCTGGGGCCACTTATCAACGAACAGCCACCAACTTATTACATGACATGATGCATATGGAGGTGGAGGTTTATGTGGATGACATGATTGTCAAATCTAGAAGCCGAGATGGGCATGTTACTGCCCTAAGAAAATTCTTCACCCGACTGCGCAAGTACAACATGAAGCTAAACCCTCAAAAGTGTAGTTTCGGGGTAACATCAGGCAAATTACTGGGCCATATCGTTAGCCGACGCGACATCGAGGTTGACCCAGCTAAAACCAAAGCCATCACCGAGATGCAACCACCTAAGACCGAAAAAGAAATAAGGGGGTTTCTCGAGAAAGTCTAATACATCAGCCGGTTTATTTCGAAGCTAACCATGGTATGTGAGCCCATTTTCAAGAAACTGAAGATAGGAGAACGGGTACTATGGGACGATAAATGTCAAGCGGCTTTCGATAAAATCAAGGAGATTCTGTCTGCTCCGCCGGTACTAATGCCACCTCAACCCGGTTTGCCTTTGTCGTTATACCTAATAACGACCGAGACAGCCATGGGGGCTATGCTGGCCTAGACAGTCGATTCAGAAGAACGGGCTATTTACTACATCAGTAAAAAGTTCCTAGAATATGAGTGCAAGTATACAATGCTCGAGAAAACATGCTTAGCTCTGGTCTGGGCCACTGAAAAGCTTCGGCACTACATGCTCAGTCACGAGGTACATGTCCTGTCCAAAATGGATCCTATCAAATACTTGTTCGAGAAGCCCATTCTTAATGGAAGAATGTCCAGATGGACTTTAATGTTAGCCGAGTTTGACCTCAAGTTTGTACCATTAAAAGCCATCAAAGGCCGGGTAGTAGCCGAGTTCCTCGCCGATAGTCCGGTATCTGAGGAAGGACATACCGACACTTGGGCTTTTCCAGATGAAGACATATTCCATACTGACACCGAAACATGGGACTTGTATTTTGATGGAGCATCCAACTTTCGAGGGTTCGGGGTCGATATTCTCCTAATATCACCAAAATGGGAGCACACACCGTTATCCATCAAACTGGATTTTGATGTGACTAATAACGCGGCCGAGTATGAAGCATGCATCCACGGGTTACAAGCAGCTGCTGATTTGGGAATTACGAACCTCCGAGTTCACGGGGACTCGTCTCTAGTCATCAATCAAGCCCTTCAAAAATGGAAAACTCGGAATGCCAATCTCGTGGCTTACCAAGCGCGAGTAAGGATTCTAGAGAAACAATTCCAGAAGGTTGAATATATCTACCTCCCACGTGAAGAAAATCAGTTCGCATGCACTTTCCAAATTGGCATCCTTACTAAACATCCCAGAACATATGGCATGTATGCCAATCTGCGTCGAAAGACGGTCCGAGCAGGCATATGTCAACGCCATTCAAGATATCGAAATCACTGATCCAGAACCTTGGTATCCGGCTGTCCTAACTTATTTGACTACAGGAGAATATACCCCAGGGACCGAAAACCGGACCAAGAAAGCCCTGCGAAGACTGGCCACCCAATTAATTCATACGGACGACGGTCAGTTATACAAAAAGACGGCACAGGGTGCTTTACTCCTATGTATCGACAAAACACAAGCCGAAAAAGTGATGGCCGAAGTACACGACAGTGAAAACGGTCTGCATATGAACGCCCATATGCTAGCCCGAAAACTCATGAGGCTCGGATACTACTGGAACAGCATGGAGACCGACTGTCAATCATATGTCAAACACTGCCATAATTGTCAAATTTTCGGCAATGTTCAACACATGCCGTCGTCTCTACTATACACCATGACGTCGCCTTGGCCATTTTCGACATGGGGGATTGACATAATTGGGAAAGTGAACCCTTCCGGGACGGGCGGTCACTGTTTCATTTTGGTGGCTATCGACTATTTCACCAAATGGGTCGAAGCCGAATCATATCGTGTCTTGAACGCCAAGCATGTTGCCAAATTCATTCAGAATAAAATCATATGCCGGTACGGGATCCCACACGAGTTTATCAGTGATCACGGGACCCACTTCCAAGCCGAAACCGCTACTTTACTAGCAAAATAAAAAATCCAAAGGCATACATCTTCGCCTTACCGTCCCCAAACAAATGGAGCGGTGGAGGCTGCTAATAAAACAATTGTCACCATACTTAAAAAGATGACTGATAATTATCGAGACTGGCCCGACAAAATACCCTTTGCCCTATGGGGGTACCGGACGTCGATTCGTACTGCAACCGGGGCAACTCCATATTATTTGACGTATGGCATGGAGGCAGTCCAGCCGGTCGAATTAGAAATACCGTCTCTCCGAATTCTACTAGAAAGCCAAGTGCCCGAAGCAGATTGGGTTCAAGCTCGATATGGCTCGTTGGTTCTTTTAGACGAACGACGGTCACGGGCTCTCAATAACATCCAAATATATCAAAAGAGAATCAAACGGGCCTTTAACAAAAGAGTTAGGCCCAGGAATATCAAGGAAGGGGATCTGGTTCTCAAATCAGTCTGTGCTCTATTACCGGTTGACCCAAGGGAAAAGTTCAAACCCAATTGGGGTGGGCCATACCTGGTGAAAAAGGTTCTATCAGGAGGAGCAGTGATGCTAACGGACCTGGACGGGAATGAATTTGTCAACCCGACCAACTTGGAGCAGCTAAAGCGCTACTACCCCTAAACCTTACCTCAAATGTCATTTGCAAAAATTATTTAAAAAACATTTTTTTCAAAATTTATAAGCAAGTCAATAAGTTAGGATTATTTATCCTACTGTCGCACATCTTGAACTCATAGTCTTGATGTATTTCGAAATTGCAAAAATCTACGCCCGAACTACGTTTGGTTTGATTTACACTAACTGTGGATACGTAGGCAGCCCGTCAAAAGGGCACAACCACCGCAATAACGAAAAAGACAGGAACGGCTTCACTAATATAGTACTTTTATTATTCCAAAAAAAAAGAAACCGATGAACTCGGTAGTTCAAAATTACAAAAGCCACGAAAAGCCAAAAAAAAACACACACACAACAAAAATAGTAATAATATCCAAATAGTAATAAAAGAGACTACTATCCGGGCATCTTACCCTTGCCTTTGTCTTTTTGGTCATTAGGGGGCCGGGGACGTCGAGGCGGGGGCGGGCGTTCCTGAATGACAAGGGGAACCTCCTTGGCTCGAGTCCTCTTCTTCGACAGAGGATCTTCAGCTATGGTCACAGGCCCAAGTCGAGCCCGTACGTGCTCTGGCAGCCTATCCCTAGGACCAAGTCGGTCCTGGACTGATGGCCTAGGCCCTAGTCTTCTCTCCAAATCTGTCTGGGGGCTCACCTCCCCCCGAGCACCTCTAGCACTGGACCCCCCAGTTCGAGTCCTGGCTCCTCCTCTCTGACCCGGCACTAGACGGACTATCGGGGCTGGAGTCTCCCCTATAGCAAAGCAATCCCTGTTATCTTTCACCTGCTCTCATCGAAGCAGGTCGATGGCTTCATCCACCTTGAGGGCGGCGCGAGCTTCTGCAGTCTCCGTTTTGGTCCACTTCTCATAAGAATAAGACACCCAGATTGAGTGAAGCGACTGGGGAACGGGCCAAGTAACCCGAGTATACCACCTCTATATCCAGGTGTCGCACATAACGTCGGTCATCTGGGTAGGTTCACTCACAACTGCCTCGTTCTCCGGGATGCGCTGAGTCCACCCATACTGCCTGAGTATGCGGTCAGGATAGAGGTGAACCGTCTGGCTAAGGGACAAAATCACCTGATAGCGCGCCTTATCTCTGGGCGCCAAACCGGTCCAAGAATAAATTGGCCACCATGGAACCACCCATCGAATCAGCCGACCGCGATGGAATGGTTGTTCTTCCTCCCAATACTTCTGGGTAGTAAGATAGGACGAATCGACAGCACGTCTCCTTGTCATCACTTAGCTGAACCAATATTGACTCGGTTTGGGAGGAGGCTCGATAATCGATAATCTCTCAAATAGGCAGAGCTGGAAAAGAACAAAACATTCATGAGATCCCGGGACGATTCGCCTGAGGGCACTCGATCGAGTGCCAAGGTCATTCGATCGAGTGCCAGGGTCATTCGATCGAGTGACACCCCTGAAGCAGAATAGAAAGCCCCTTTACGAAGGCACTCGATCGAGTGCCAGGGTGACTCGATCGAGTGCCCCTGTAGCGGTATATTGCGGAAATAAAATCGAACAAATTAAAAAAAAAAAAAACGCGCGATATACCTGCAGCAGGCGGGTGCTCCCAGTCAAACGGGATGACTCATCCCTTTTACGGTTGTCTAGGCCCTGAATAATCTCCCCCGTAATCAGCCACGTGGGACTGTATCCCGTCTCCATCAGGTCGGTGATAACAAGAAGATGAACGCTGCCCATACAAGACAACAAGTCCAGATAGCCTTCGAAAGCATACACGTGAAGCATGCAGAAAGCAAACGCCCTACGGCTATGAATAGGCGAAACCCGGATATCATACGGGTTCATGAATTTCTCAGCCAGGGCTAGCAAAGAAATAGTATCCCCTTCAATCATACGGGACACTTCAGCATGGGAGAGCCCTAAAAACTCCCGTAACTTCCTCCTAGGGTCTCGAACCGAGAAGGGGACAGCGGGACGAAGCAGTGGGTTCCACCCTCCTATGGCAGCAATCTCCTCAGGAGGGGACAGATTTCGCCATGAGGAAAGGCGAAAACATGGTAAGTGTCGTCCCAACAGGACAGACCCGCATCAAGAAAGTGGCGGTCCACGTGCATCTGGTGGAACGTGAACAATTGAAATATACTCGACTGCTTTAGGGCTACCTTACTCGCGTCCCTAAAGCGGTAGGACCAATCTTGCAACATATCGGTCAGGCGCTCAATAACTATATTTGAATTTCTTAAAAGAGATGAATTTTTCTTGAGGAGAAGAAGATTTGAGGGTTATGAAAAGAAAGAAGCCAGGGTGATGTATTTATAACATCAAAACCCTGGTGAATCCCCTGCAACTGTGCCTCCTTGGCCCGAGCGGACCTAGGCATACAGGCCCGACTCCTTTCTCCTCCCCGCGGACACAGGAATTTAGTCATCCTGAGCAGTCTGTCAAAATCCAAAAAATATTCTAAATTTTTCTAAAAAATTTCAATCATCCAATTTTTTTTTATTCCCCAGCGCGAGTCGTGTTCTGCCTAAATGTTGCATGCACAGCTTTATGTAACTAATACAGGTACAACCCGAGGCTTCAGAAGCAAGCCCACACAGTTTATATATCTCCCCAGCAGAACGTCTAAAGACGACATTCCCTCAATTTAGCACGGGATGGACCCACATGCAGGCACACCCAGGACTTACGCGACAAGTCCAATTCCACACAGGGGTATTATCCGCAGCTCAGGTATGACTTTTATCTTATGGCTGGCGAGCCCTTCACGCAAGTCTAATGGACTATAAACGACCCGACCGGAAGTCTGCCAGGTTTCAATCCTCGATTGGCCTGGTAGCTACTCTGACTTTCGCCTTGTCCAAGCCTCAGTCAGAGTGGGGGCTCTGCAGACGCCCGCATTTTGACTGCCAGATGTCTATGGTAGTTTCCAAAAAACACCCGATGATGATCGGACGCTAACGTGCTCTAACGCGCTCGGATACGGGCTCGAAATCAATAATGTCAGGCATGGGCTTTTAACGGGATACAAATCACCCAAAACCAACCTCAAATTCAGGCCCAGTGAGTCATTCCGAGTAAAATGGGACTAATTTGGGCCAAAACTGACACCAAAAATAAAACCCGTCTTTTAGCGACCGGGTCGAAACCCGGTCAAAGACGAACCCGACACACAAAAACAACCTGATACACCCCTAGAAAATGGCGCCCAAATTCAAAAAATCAAAGTCAATCAAGGTCAACCGTTTCCTAAAATGGTGCGTCCTAATTGATCAACTCGGTCGAGTGGATTGACCCACTCAGTCGAGTGGAGCCTCAAAAACCGGACCAGGTTCATCTTCAAGGGCACTCGACCGAGTGCACTAGGGGCACTCGATCGAGTGACCCTAGGTCGTGGGTTTTCCTATAAATACCCCATCAACCCTCAACATTTTAAAAACTTTTACAAAAAATATTAGTTTATACTAACACAACATCTTTAGTAAACGATATAAATTTATAAAACTAATACTTTCGGCCTTAACGATATTAATTGTTAAAGTGAGAACATTTAGGCTTATGAAATTATTGAAAAACCATACAAGTGGTTACAAAATAATTAAAAATGTCTTAAACACTTTAGTACTACTAATTAGGGTGTTTCCAAAATTTATAAAACTAAAAGTCCCTAATTATTATTAGTTACGACAATACGATTATAAATAGGATTTTACGGCAAACGTCCAATTAAATCTTTTAACGTCTTTTATTTAATTAAACCATTGAATATATTTAGAATATGTTAAGGGATGATTTAACTCTTAAAGTTTCAGATTTAAATACTTTCAAAATTGCTGGAAAAATAATTCTTTTAGGTAAGACGAAGCATTTTAACGATAAATCACAATTTGTCCGAAAATCAATACTTATTAATTAAAGACCTTAATAAATAGTAAAAAAATTAAGTAAAAATAGTTAAAATATATTTATGGACATTCTGTCCAGAAAAGAAAATTTCCCAGAATCCTAAAATTCGGTTTTTAAAGCGTTTTCTCGGTAATCGTCCAATCTCGACAATAACGATTAATAAAAATAGTAATTACAAAATTATTTAAGTATTAATATCCAAAAATTATTATTAAACTTAAAAATCATGATTTTCCAGAATCTAACATTTTTCCAGATTTCCAAAAATTCCAGATTTAATAAATCCCGTCAAAACCTTCTTTAAAACCCGTTTTCACAATTAACGATTCCATTAATAAAACTTATCGTTCCTAAAATTTTATTAAAGCACAAAAATCATAAAAATACATTTTATTATGAAATTATCAGAATCACATTTTTTTTCCAGATTTAAACCAAGGACCAGAAATCGAGAATTTAAACGACAAACGCGGTTTTAACGATAAACGATGATTTAAAGTGATTAATTAATTCATCCACTTAACAATTTCTAAAAATTATGAATAAATTCATAAACTTCTATTTAATCATAAAGTTTCACCACGCCAAAATTTAGATTAAAATAAAATGTTTAGGTACTAGAACTAAAAATTGGCTTTTAATCGTTTTTGTCCGTAAACGGTAATAATTCAATAATCGATAACTAAAATATCAGAAAAATACTAAATTATTAAAAATCATCAAAAACATCATTTTTACAGAATATAAACATATATTACATGTTTAGGCCGAATATTATAATTTTATAAATTAATATGACGATTTAATCGTTAATCTCGTAAAAGCGATAAAAATACCGAAACATGCAAATTTTCAACTTTTTAAAATTTTCCAGATTTTATGACATACATATATTGTCAAAATAAAACATAAAAATATATACATGCAAATACACAATTAAAATCATGAAATACCGAGTAACATCGACGTTACCTCTAGTCCAAATCGAAAACGATAATATACTCGTCGGCCTCGGGATCATCCACAAATCCTACCATACATGAAAATCATGGCAGAAAAATACCATGAGAAAAACTAAGAAAATCAAGGTGAATAACGATCGAAAACCACATCGCTTATTACCTTAACGGAAGGATCGGAATAACGATTAATTTGACGATGAAAACGAGACGATTATGACTCGATTTGAAGCAAGAATTAGCCTCGAGAGGCTGCTGGAGTCATGGCCAAATGAGAATAAAGAAAGGATTTTTTTGATGTTTAATTGTAAGAATGAATGTTAGGAAATGGATGGTTTTTCCTAAGCTTGAATGCTATTAAAATTTGATGAAAACAATGCTACGCTACCACATATGGCCAGCCAAAATGAACAAGCGAGGGAGGATGAAAAGTTTGTTCAATAATATGTCAAATAAATGGGTAAGAAAAGCATTATCTTTACGTTTAAACATAATAAAACGAAACGTATAAAGAAAAACGTAGTAAAGGTGTGACAAGGAGGTGTGACGGTCCAAAACGTGGGAAAAAAGTCCCAAATAATTTCTAAGTTGACAAAAAGATGAATCGTAAAATTATTAAAGTTATTTCAAATCAGTTCGAGTAAACCGCGCGTTGGAAAATAATTATTTACGAAACTTCGTAATAAAATCATTAATGGCTAACTTTTCGTAAATAAAAATATTTCTAGGTTGAAAATATTATATAAATATATTCAGACACTTGTAGGAAAAGAAATATTTTAAATCCAAGCTTAAAAACGTTAACTCGTAGAAAAATAGAATTCCTCGCGGAAAATTATTTAGTTTACGAAGAAAATCCAATAAATAGATCTAAACGAATTAAAACCTTTTAAAAATAAAAATAAATATCATTAAACTCAAAAATGAAATTAAAGTTGGAAAAATGATGAAACACAAGGCCGACAGTGACAGAATTAAGACGATGTCATAACGAAAAGGATAAAAATGCTAGGAAAATAGCGGGTGTTACATTACGTACATCTGCACTTTATCTTCTTGTATGTTACATCTCGTCTGCATAACTTCACTCGATTCTTCAACATGATCCAACTTGATTTTGAAACTATAGTTGATTTGGAAGATGCGTCCATTTGGGCTTGCAATGGTGTTCTACCAGTCTTGAGCTCTCGATGGTTGCAAGTGCTTCATCTTGGTCATCGTGTTGATCACAAGTAAATTAAAACTAGCCAATTGGCTAAGGTTAGATAATCACTGTAAATACAACTATTCAGATAGCACATGAAAACAAGCGAGGGGCCAAAACCTAAATCGGACGGTAGTACGGGCCTTAGTAGCTCTACCCATTTATATGTTCTACCCAAGTATATTATTTGATCCTAGGGTTATGCTAGTGAATCTCTCATTTAGTGATCTTAAATGTTCTACAAGTTTTAGACACTTTAGACACTCTAGACACGTGTCATGAGCTCCAGGCGCGTTCCCTCGATAGGTAATGTAATTATGTATCGCACATAGTTACACACGGTCTCAAGGTCGCTCTGATACCAACTGTAACAACCCGTTTCTTCCAATGACATTAATTAACAAGGCGGAAATATAATTAAGTCGTAAAAAGTGGTAAAAATTAAAAAGCGTCGACTCATGTGAGTCTTTTACCGATAAATGAACCGTTGTTAAAATACAACAACTGAAAACTGAATTACAAATTTCTAAATACAATAGTATGATAAAATTTGTGTTACAGGATTTATAGTTTGACACTCTCATCTGCTACACTGTATCTCTTGCACTCATGCATACCCCCATGTCCAGTCTTGAGGGTTCGTCAACCTGAATGCATATTTAAATATACATGTCCCACTTAGTGGGAGTAACCTAACCAACCTTCTAACACGGCCCCGAATAATCAATGTAGTATAACGTTCAGGTTATCTAATTAACAGATAAGCAGGCATGTCACATTACAAATCGACATGTATACAATGTGAGATACACATGAAGTGATTTCAGTTATCATGCGAATTAATTTACATATATAAGACATGTAGGTTATATAGAATAAAGTAATACATACATCATATGAGTATCATGTGAGTAGAATACTGTAGAGCATGGATCATGGATTCATAGAAGTGTCATGTGAAAATAGAGTAAGACATACATAATACAAATCATATGAAACATAATATCAATCATAATCAATGTTCAGGCAAGACATATAACAAAACATCACTTCCCATTATCAAGCATTTCAATCACATCATTAGTCATAAGAGTATAGAACAGTAACGAAGCATACTAACACATGTGATTTAGAAAACTGTAGTCATTTACTTTTAAAAACAATGGTTTTCTTTCACATAATGCACGGGACGTGACTACTAATGTCTCATGCACACTTAAGGCTTGCATCTCACCATAACTGCGGATGGGAACATCAATCCCGCCAATCATATCGATACTAGGAGGTTTACATCTCACCCCTAGTGCTCAATAGGATCGAACACCTAAATTGACTCGGTTTAGTCGACTGACATACGGAGAAGAAGGACTGCAAGTGCATGGACTCAGAGGCCCCGCTAAACCGAACATGTCCCATACACTGCTAAGGCAAAGGTCGGAAGGTATTCCGCCCCCAAAGATATCCGATATAGAGAGTGAGAGCTGAACAATGCCCTTGTCTATGTATGCGCACAAACCCAATCCATACTCTTGGTCTCAGGAAAGAGAACCTTTACACAACCGAGCACCTCAATGGCAACTGGACGACTACTACTCTACCGACAAACTCATAAAGAGCTGGCTGCCCATTTACTTCTTAGCATTTTCTCGCACCGGCAGGATGCATCATGGCCTCCCATGAGCAGTGACTCCGAGTGTCGTAGTCTACTTTCGAAGCTGTCTTCTATCGCATCGTCTTCTAAACTTTACCAAGATAGCGCCCAACACGAAACGTAGGCTGAATTTGGGTGTCTTATAAAGACAGAGTCTCTGAAATATCGAGCTCAGTGGTCATCGTGGGGCACATGTCTGATGTCCAGAGGGATGAAACAATACCGGGTTCCATAAGGATGACCGGTCTGTGGGCTCTGTATTGACTCGGAACAAGTCATTACAACATGGAATGGTGAAGACGACTCAGAGGGTACTGCCAGGGCACATGTTCATTTTCACCATGATTGGTATCGATAACATCGTTCGTGAAAACGTGTCTGATCACCGGCTTAGGTAACACACCGACTAGAAGTACGGTTGTTCCTATGGAATTTGAGTGTGTCGATTTCAAGATTAACAAACAATATCAATCGTCGTAAAAATTTATCTTAACTGATAGTTTTAGTATACTGATGTAAGAGATTTGGAACATTTTATTTGAGATATATTATTTGAAGCGTTCATTAGTTGAGATTTGATTAAAGATTCAATTATTTCTATGTACATTATTTAAGATGGGTTCCTTTATCTTGACTTGGTCTATGTTGACTTAAAAAGCCAAAGTTTGACCAAGATAGACTAGTCAACCCTTAGTTTGACTTAGTCACTAATTAGTCCTTAAGTGCTTATTATAAAGTTTAAGTGTTGTTTTGCATATTTAAGCATTGTTTAACTTAGTACTTTTGGGTTATTCGTCTTTTAGTACTCTATACTTTTTGGGCACAAGTATTTAGTACATTTATTGTTCAAGTGTACGTATTTAGTATTTTTATACGGTTTCGTATTTGTACAAGTATACTTATCTCTTAAAGCCTATTTATACTTAGTAAAATATTTCAAACACCAAATAAATCAATAATAATTTTAAAAATCATTTTTAACCTTATTAGGTATCATATTTCTCAAAACATAGAGTTTTACAAAAGTAACTTTAAGTAATAACGAAACCGATAATATTATTAAGGATACTAAATGAGTCATTTTTCAAATATTATTTATAAGTTTTGATTTTCATATTCTACATACTTTTACAAGTTAGGTTTTCAGATATAAAGTCATTTGCAAAGATAATAAGGTTTATTATTTTTAACAAATTAAAAACGAAAACAGTACGGTTTTCAATACTTTCTTTTAAATCATTTAAAATACTTAAACGTCATTAGAGTAAACCAAAATTTTATTTTGGATACCTATACTTGTACATAACGTATACCCAGAAATTTAGATTAAAATACTTTATAAATGTTCTTAAGTAAAATATTCTTTCCAGATCTGACCCATTTTAGTAGAAAGTTTATAAATGAAAATATATATGATGGATTTATATGAAATTTGACATAAACATTACATGAATCATCAGGAACATAACATAATTTTTACAAGTCCTAAAGAAACGTTTAACATCACAAAACATATCATTTTCTCAGACAGTTCATAAAATCATACAGTACCAGTTTATGAAATAAGTAATTATTAAATATATATTTTCCCAAAAACTTACTTTTCATATTTTTATCATATTCTAGACATTCGGATCTACAACTTTCATGAAGGAATCTAAGGCTAATTCGAAACATATCTTACACAGAAAAATCATGAACATACATCATACATCACAGAATCCATTTTACAGCATGTATTGTTAAGTGATAAATCAACAAATAGTTAACTTTAAACTTGGTGATCTAATGATTTAGTCCTAAACATGATGTTATATTTTAGTTAGAGTCTAAACATTATACTACGAGATTTGAGGGCGAAGAAAAGTTAGGTTACCTATTAGCAATTCTCCGGATCAACTATGAAATCAAATATACTAAGATCGAAGCCCCCTTCCTCTTGCTCCTCTTCATGAATAAGTTAGAAGAACACACAAACAAAGTAAGTTAGTAAATATAATAGGAATAAGACTTAAAAATAAAGAGTATAAGGTAAGTAAAAGAAAGAGTATGTGCTCTTGAGATATGGTGGTGTAAACACCTTAGAACTTAAAAGAACTTGTATGATTTTCTTTGGTTTTTAGATGGATCTTTGAAGGAGTGTTTAAGTGAGTGAATGGATGAGTAAATGAAGAGAAAATGGCTGGTTATAAGCACACAAGTCGTGCATTAGATGGGGGAGCAAAGGGTGGACAAGAACTTGACAATTACCAAAAGTAGCTAAGCATACTTTAAGAGGTACATACCCTATTTGGTGTTTTTGATTAGAAAAGCATATTTTGAGACTTGGACTTCAAAGTGACGGTATGGCATGCCTTAGGGTGATATTTATGAAATTATTTGGTCACACAATGGTTAGGAAAGAAGTACGGAAATCGAATGTCGAGAAACGATTCGTCGGGTGATGATTTTCGTAGTAAAGGAGCTGTCCAGTACAATATTTTTATGATGAACTTATAAATTGTAATTTTGAATATCACCATTGTGTAGATCTTGGAAAATTAATAAAGTTAGGCTTTTGAAACGCCTCAATCGGAGTACGTATGAGAAAATAGGAACCGTTTTACGAAATCGCGCAGAATTGCGATAACGATAGAAATTTCAGTTTTGCAAACAATGAAGTGAAATAGAAAGGTTCCAAAGGTAAAAGAATTGAATATTACTATATAAAATAGTTTGTCGAAACTCGATTTATTAATATTAATCGTAATTATAAATAACTAAAATGGTAAAAAACACGGGGTGTTACAGACTACCCCCCTTAAGAAAATTTCGTCCTCGAAATTCACAACTACTAGGTTGGCACGTTATATATTTCCTAAGGTTAGGCTAAGGTTTTCCTTTAATTTTTTTTATTTTGGTGGTTCTTATATATCCATAGGGTATTGTCAAGTTCTCAAAAGTAGAACAATCTCGGGTCATTTCGAGATTTGTTTCATTATCGGCTCTAACTCCAAAATCGGATAATACTTAAATTCCTAAAACGATATAACATGTTTTTTTTCTTGGAGAAATGTTGGTTTGGCTTAAGGTATAAATCCATTCAAATAAAGGTTGTCCTAATTTCCATAAAATTTCAAAACGTTTAGTAGTTTGATCTCTTTAGGTTTATCCCGACTGTTACTTGTATATCCTAAATTATCACTCATCGAAATTCATGGTTCTTATGGCACCCTCAACATTTATCATTGAAAGGGGTTGATCTGGGTTGCTTAGTTCTTTCAGTGATAAGCTCTTAGTTTTAATCTTAAACCCTAGTATAGATTTCTCTAAAGTTTCTGAAATTTTCAATTGTTTTCTCGTTTCTTGATTCCTCGATTAGAAGGTTATTCCAAAACTTCAAATTGACAGTCTGTGGGTTTTGAAGTGCCCGTCAGCATTACAACATTTGGGGTTGTAATATTATCATCCATCATCCAAAAACACAAGTAATTCTCCAAAATAGATACAGTTTTCCTGAAGGTTCCCAAAAATCATGGTTATAAATCAATCAATCACTGGATTTCTAGATACGTGATAAGCCATGTTCACATATTATACCTCCAAACAGCTTTTAAACTCTACAAAGGATATCCTGAAAGGAAATTCGATCGATGATCGTTCGTATACTTCTTTCGAGCACATAATTCCACAAATACAAGGTAATCACATCTCAAACATCTCCCGACCTCAAAGGTATTCTAAATTTTGTTATAACACGGTGGTTAATATTTTGTATGGAAAACAAAGGGCTAAGTCTTACGATGGGTTACCACTCAAAATAGATTATGCGTAAGACACACACTGATAACTTGACTTAATAAGGTTCCATGTCCTAAAAGTATTTTAAGGTCGGCAAGTGGTCGGGCAGAACAAAAAAAAAACTAGGTTAGCGAATCTTCAGTCAAAGGTTCACACGACGATCTCGTAGGTCTTCTTTGATGATATGGTCCTTGATCAAGTTTCTGAACTCTATACTTCTTGGTGATTTCCTTCTAGATCAACTTTGAATAGGTTCATCATACTAAGAGTCTTTCTTCTATACGATCCTGGTGAAGTCGTTCTCTTGCTCCCAACATTTCCAACGTTACATCTAGTCGTCTAAGTACTACATCGTCAGGTCAAAGGTCAATAACATTATTCTAGTTGGTTGGGTTAACTCGATCGGAGATGCATAGAAAAGTTCAATGAAAGTATGTAGGTACAGTTGATCAAAGAAGTGGGATTAGGTTTCACAAAAGAACGTATATGAAAAGAAGTGGTAAGTTAAACAAAAAAAAATTATCATTTGGTTCGTTGCATAAAAGAGGTAAGGGAGGTGACTCTCAATAGAACATTGTTCCAACTAACCAAAGGGTTTCTCGTCCGATAGAAGGAACGAGAAGATAATTTGAGTTTATATCAGACAACTGCTAGCAAAATTTGTTTTTCAAAGGGATGGGCAAGGTAAGGATCGAGATAGATACGTTATTGATGTACTCCTTAATGAGAAGAATAGAAGTATTAGTGAGTTTTCAAATAGCATATGAGGTTTCAGATGATAGGCAAAGCAGAATTCAAGACCAAAAGGTCAGGGTTGAAGATTTGCATAAGTTCTGTTGTGGTACGAAGATGGGCTAAGAAGTGTTACCACGACTCTAGATAATAATTAGAATAGGAACATATAGGATCATAATGGGAACATCACTGATCCAGCCATGAAAGGCTTCGTTAAGGAGCAGCTAGAAAGTATTTCATACGAAAATGGATATGGAGTGATTTAACCGATAATGGAAACAACACAACAACAATCAAGAACCATGTTAGATTGGGTCACTCATGTCTCTATTCTTAGTAACTTCGTCATTCTACATTCCTTTCTAGTTAATCCTCAAAATGTTCTTTTTTTGTTTCTCCAGTTGTTTCTCCAAGCTTTATATTTAAAGGTTTGGTTTCTTAAACTCTCGGCATATTATTCCTCAAGTATTTCATATGAGTATATCTTGCGTAGGTATACATCTCCAATAGTATAAGAATGTCCTTTATTTGCTCAATTATACTGGTTAACTTAATTCTTTCAGTCAACTCCCTGATAACTAATAAGGTAGGATCCATCGGTGTTTCCATTCATCAAGGATTTTTCGCTACAGGTTACACAACCTTACATCCAATTTGGATTTAAACAATCCCAATAAATTTTGAGTTTTCATCTATATCCTCGAATTTAAAAATTATGATTAACAAATTCATTGGAAGTCTACGCCACTCAAGTTACAAGTCCTCAGATAATCAGGGTTCTCTATACAACCATTGGCTATTGACCTCGATTTATCAATTCTAAGCTATTCATGATTTAGCTAGGAGTTCCGTAAATCCGTTCAGTCGGAACTATGCATCTTATCATTGGATTACAAGTTTTATTCTTCAAAATTTTCATAAAATTCTCTTAGTCCTCAAAATAAATACTACATGCATTGTTAAATTCTATCTCTTTGTACTCTTTACTGCTTCTTTTCCCCGATATCTTTTCATAAAGGTCAAAACTCTCTTGTTATTAGTAATAGTTACTCATCCACAAAACTCGTCTGTTGGCTAACATAATCCGCAAAAACATTGAAAATACAAGGGTTCTAAATTCCACAAAACCATGTATGACTTAATTTCTCATCAAGTACTCAGTAGTTATATGTATGTGGGTTAGATTTCCATAGGTGTCATTCTTTCTTATCTTTCCTTAGCTTACAACCTTAACTCTTCCAATCTTCTGTTATTCTTTAGTATCCTCAAGTTACAATCTCTAAAACTCTCAATCGTTGGTTAAAATTAATAATCCTCAAAATCATTGAATCCAAGATCAACACTCAAAAACATTAGTTGGTTCTCATCTTTTTCCCACCTCTTGTCATTCCAAAAATCAATAGGTTCCTACGTCCAATAATTAAAGGTTGACTAAAAGGATAAAGATTGGGTGATCCTAGTGTGGTTGGTTTGGAAGGATATTAGATACTTCAAGTACATTATACTGGTGAGAATCCTTGGTATAACTATGTCCATTCTGAGTGCTTTATGGGTTCATCGTGCTTCCATTGCGCTCTGATAAGTTGTAACCATGGTTCATTCACGACGTAGAAATATACTTAGAAAATGGGTTGACAGAATAAATATTTAACAATTTTGAATTGGGTTGATGAGAATAATAACTTAGAGTATTGAAGTTTATCTCCATAGTCAACGATTGTGACAAACTTGGAAATAGGAAATGGTAACAAGGTAGGGATAAAAGACGATGATTATGTATGATGTTAGCATACATGAAGTTTGATAGCAATCTAAAAGAATAGGAAGCAAGCTGAAGAAATTAAATGAGAAGGAAATAAGATAGAATGGTAAATATGAAAGGTTCCACCAGATAGGAATATTTCGGACTAAGTTTAGCTGAGCCATAATATACGAAGGTGAAATAAGCAAAAGACTTCTTGTCTGACTCAGGATGAGTAGTCAAACCTAAGATCTAGTTCACGAAGGGTTCAAAATGAGTTTAGAAACAAAACAGAAGGAATCAATTGAGGTTAAAACTTCTTTAGAAAAGATTAGAAGTTGTTCATGGATGGTTCAAGGGTTAGGCTTTAAATGACTTTTGTCTATACATCCTGATATAGGTTCAAATGGAGGATCTGATTGGTGAACAATTTAACCAAAAAAATAATAATGAAAGAGTAAAAGGTGTTCATCGATTTATGAAGGTATGAATGTTAGACATGAAGGAAAGCTTTGTATGTGATGTTTAAGAATTTCAATGGAAAGATTGAAGATAGTTCGGCATTGAACTCAAATCGTGGCTTGGTTAGATGAATAAAGTGGGGCAAAGGTAGAAAATAGAGATCAGCTAGAAAAATGAATTAGATGTGGTGTAAGGTGTTACTGTGAAATGAATATGGGCAAGAAGTTAAGGGTTCATTTCCATGACTACAATTTAGGCTAATAAATGATCTCCGATGTACGAGTTATATAGGTAAGTAGAGTCTCGGTCAAGTCTAAGTCGACACCTAAATAGGACTCGAGGGCTACTATCTTACGTGTAATCCCCTAGAAAATCTAACGCGATACAGTGGCGGAAACACTGTAGAGTCGGGATTAAAACACACTGTAACTATGTCTTAGTAAAATTAAAATGGTAAAGTCAAACAATAGGCCTTAAATAAAATGGCCAAAATTTAAACAATCCACAAAAGGGGTTTGAACAATCCATAAGACATAATTATCAAAATAAACAAGCAGGATCCACACTGCTCGCTAGCCCACACCCGGAACACGTATACCTGCCATGTTAAAACATAACAGCCACAATCAGTGGGGAGCAACGTCAACGTTCTCCCAGCCGTATAATAGGATTTTAAAACTGTAATTACTACTATAGAAAAATAGTAAAAATGGAAAACAGTAAAACAGTGTATTAAAAATAAGCTTTCAGCGCCAAAACCAAAATATTAAAATGGGTTTCCGAAGAAACATAAAAATAGTTGCCAACCTGCAAACCAATTTATATCGATAATAATAAAATAATCAAAATGGCGTTATGGATAGGAGTAGTGTAGAATCTAGAATTTCACTAGGAAAATACTAAAAACTAGCTTCGAGAACTTAGTTCAAACAAATCAAACTTCGGTCTCTAACTAGGCTACTCAACCATAATAGGACGGCGACTTATAAATGCGTGGCCCTAGTTTAAGACAATGTACACCTCTCCTGGGATTACCTGTCACCCAGTTCAACTTATGACGGCGACTTACTGCGAGGCCTAAGCTTAAGGTCAAAATGTACACAACTCCCGGGATACCTGTCACCCGGTTCAACAACTAATGTACCGATTCCTGATACACTAGCCTTATAGTTGATGGCAAAACTATAAACCCCAGATTATATTACTCTAAACCCACACTTGTCCTTATTCCATAACTTCCAAAACAAAGCCATTATCGATATCCAAAAGATATAATCATAATAAATAAGAGAACAAAGAAAAAAGATCACTTTCCAAAAGAGGAAACTTTCTATTTTAGAAAACTTCTATTTTTAGAAACTTTACCAAAAATAGCATCATATCAAAATAGCAAAAAATATTAGTTTATACTAACACAACATCTTTAGTAAACGATATAAATTTATAAAACTAATACTTTCGGCCTTAACGATATTAATTGTTAAAGTGAGAACATTTAGGCTTATGAAATTATTGAAAAACCATACAAGTGTTTACAAAATAATTAAAAATATCTTAAACACTTTAGTACTACTAATTAGGGTGTTTCCAAAATTTATAAAACTAAAAGTCCCTAATTATTATTAGTTAAGACAATACGATTATAAATAGGATTTTACGGCAAACGTCCAATTAAATCTTTTAACGTCTTTTATTTAATTAAACCATTGAATATATTTAGAATATGTTAAGGGATGATTTAACTCTTAAAGTTTCAGATTTAAATACTTTCAAAATTGCTGGAAAAATAATTTTTTTAGGTAAGACGAAGCATTTTATCGATAAATCACAATTTGTCCGAAAATCAATACTTATTAATTAAAGACCTTAATAAATAGTAAAAAAATTAAGTAAAAATAGTTAAAATATATTTATGGACATTCTGTCCAGAAAAGAAAATTTTCCAGAATCCTAAAATTCGGTTTTTAAAGCGTTTTCCCGTTAATCGTCCAATCTCGACAATAACGATTAATAAAAATAGTAATTACAAAATGATTTAAGTATTAATATCCAAAAATTATTATTAAACTTAAAAATCATGATTTTCCAGAATCTAACATTTTTCCAGATTTCCAAAAATTCCAGATTTAATAAATCTCGTCAAAACCGTCTTTAAAACCCGTTTTCACAATTAACGATTCCATTAATAAAACTTATCGTTCCTAAAATTTTATTAAATCATAAAAATACATTTTATTATGAAATTATCAGAATCACATTTTTTTCCAGATTTAAACCAAGGACCAGAAATCGAGAATTTAAACGACAAACGCGGTTTTAACGATAAACGATGATTTAAAGTGATTAATTAATTCATCCACTTAACAATTTCGAAAAATTATGAATAAATTCATAAAATTCTATTTAATCATAAAGTTTCAACACGCCAAAATTTAGATTAAAATAAAATGTTTAGGTACTAGAACTAAAAATTGGCTTTTAATCGTTTTTGTCCGTAAACGGTAATAATTCAATAATCGATAACTAAAATATCAGAAAAAATACTAATTTATTAAAAATCATCAAAAACATCATTTTTACAGAATATAAACATATATTACATGTTTAGGCCGAATATTATAATTTTATAAATTAATATGACGATTTAATCGTTAATCTCGTAAAAGCGATAAAAATACCGAAACATGCAAATTTTCAACTTTTTAGAATTTTCCAGATTTTATGACATACATATATTGTCAAAATAAAACATAAAAATATATACATGCAAATACACAATTAAAATCATGAAATACCGAGTAACATCGACGTTACCTCTAGTCCAAATCGGAAACGATAATATACTCGTCGGCCTCGGGATCATCCACAAATCCTACCATACATGAAAATCATGGCAGAAAAATACCATGAGAAAAACTAAGAAAATCAAGGTGAATAACGATCGATGGTAAGGATTTGTCACGTCCCTAGCCAACAATAAACTACCGATTACACCTAGTGGTAGCTAGGGTAAGTCGGGATCGTATCCACGAGGACGGCTAGGCAAAGCTTAGACTATGTCTACCTAAAACTAGACTAGATTACCAAACAAACACAAAGAAAGCGATAAATGGAAAACTAGGATGGAGGAGGAGTAAGAACTAGACTAATGATGCTAAACAATGCTAATGATCGGTCAAACTAGAAAACTAGAGTAAACGATGTCTAACTAGAAGATGACTCAAATATGGAAAGAAGTGGGGTAGGTCGGGTTCATAGAGGTAGAAGGGTAATTGGGGTGATCAAGGGTATGGATATCTCCTAGTGTCTAGAGTCGGTCCGGGCTTTCGCAACTTAAACCGATGTCAAGGTGGGTCCGGGCTCTCGCAACTTAGACCCTGATCCATGCTCTCGCAACTACGATTATTCTCAACATTCCCACATCATAGGCAAGCAATGGATTCATGAACACATGCACAAGGAGCATTGGCCACTACTACTCATACAAGCATAACAACAAACACATAGAGTGCTCACAATGCGACTAGCAACAAAGATTCACCCTTTCCCCTTAATCAACCCTAATTATCCATAATCTACCCCTAATCCCCCTACTAATCCCACAAGAAGACTACTCACTCATGATGAAAGGAAGAATAACAATCAAAAGAGAAACTAAGACAAACATCCAAACATCCATAATGACAAATCCAAACAAGAACAATAACAATAACACTAAGAAAAGATTCAAACTTGTATAAATGACAAAGAACAAGGATGAGAAAGGATTATACCAGCACTAGATGAAGAAAAGGAACAATCTTGCATTAATGAGAAACCCAAATACAATCCCAAGGTTGTCAAGCTTGAGACAATCTCCAAGAATCCCTTAATACAAGCACTAATTACAAAGGATTAACTAAAGATTAACTAAAATTAAGAGAAGATTAAAGCTAATGAGTGAGAATCAATCTAGGGTTTTTTGAGGCTTAAACTAGTCTAGGGTATGATAATCCTGTCTTCATACAAGAGAAGGGTATATAAAGGGTTTAAGAATGAAAGGAATTGAAAGGAAATGAACACGGGCTGAACTGGGACAATCCCGATCGGGAAAGGAAATCCCGATCGGGAAAGTGGAGAATCCCGATCGGGATTTTATGTTCCCGATCGGGAACACCCCACAGTAGTCGCTCCTTGCTTTCCTCTTTATTCCCGATCGGGATGAGGCCATACCCGATCGGGAATAGTCTTGTAGGCCTCCAATATGAACTTTTCGGTCCCTCCTTGGTTCTCATGGCCTTCTCATCGATTCTCGGGACTCGGGATCGGGTCTCGGAGGCTCGGGATTGGGTCCCAAGGTCTCGGTGTCGATTCCAAGGCATCGAGTCATCGTTCCTTAGCTTCGTTGGCTTCAAAATGCATATGTATTGAGTCGGAATCACTCCAACTCTTCATGAACGGTCTCGGGAACCTGAAACGAGCTAAAGGAAACATAAGAAGCCCATAAACCGCTCCAAAGGAGCGGTTCCACAAGGAAAATGGGACCAAAACACTACAGAATAGGCACTACAAACGACAATTATCAACTCCCCCACACTAAACCCTTACTCGCCCTCGAGTAAGCACAAACTAAATACTAATCTAACCGAGCGGGTATTAGCGCACCCTACGCCCTTTCAACTCACGCGAGTGCACTTAGAGGAGAAGTGCACTCCGCAAGGCAAGTGGGGTCTTGCGACAAAATCGTGGGTGCAACCGGACACAAAACACAAAAACAAACAAGCATATAAACAACAAACAAACAAACAAATAAAAGGTTGCACCCAAAGGAAAAACAAATACCGCTTCCCTCTAAAAGCGGTGAATGAAACACCGGTTTAGGACTCGAGGTAAGCGACAACGTTCCCAAGCTAGACATACAAACCAAGGTGAACTAAACCCTAATAGCATGACGACAAAGCAATAAAAACGTTGGTAACTTACCTAGGTCCTCCTAACTTTCTAAAAACTTACTACGGGACGATCGGCGGAGATGGAAAGTGATGAACCACGGTGTTAGTCGACACTGTAGGTAAGTGAGACCCCGCCCCCTTTAGCGTGAGCCGAGAGGGTCTTTCCATGGCTAAAACCGCCTAACTAGTCCAAGTAAAAAGGTGGAAATATGCAAAATGAGGGAAGACCGACTAATACCGCTATCATCCTTCCTCGGGACTCGGTCCTTTGGTAGGCTCTTCACGGCAAAAGTCGGAAAAAGGCTTATTTTGAGAGGTAGGAGTTATTTTTGTGAGACGATTTTCTTTTGGCATTTTCTCTTTTCTTTTGCATTTTTGCTTTGTTTTTCCATGCCAATTCTTTTTCTTCTTTTCTACTTTGTTTTTGGCTTTTGTGCCTTTTCTTTTTCTTCATTTTTTTTCTTTCTTTCATTTTCTTTCCTTTGCCCCTTTTTTTTTGGCAAGATTTGGCATTTTCGGCATATCTTTGCATGACAAGAAAGAGAGAATCAACACATTGCATTTTATTGTGTGGAATGTGCGTAGGGGTAGGTAAATGGGTGAGTCGGGACGGCGCCTTCCCTTCAAACCCACAAAAAGTGGAGAACTTGGACTAGTCAAAACGATCCTAAACACGGTCACCTAGGGGACGGGACTCGGTAACCAAGGCCTATTCACACCGTGGGTGGTCATAATGGTCAAAATGCAAATCCCGTAGTAAATCCCTAGTAAGAAAGGTGGACTCAAGGTAAAGGACCAACGAAATCATTGATTTAGGGTCATTCTACTAGACTAAAGTCCAAGACTCGATTTATACTACTAGGAAGGGAAAATGGACACTCACACTCTAGCCTCTAAACCGGGTTTTCGAAAACCATTTACACAGAAGACTCACAATGCAACATAACACAAAATTTAAAGACATGACGAGAACGAAAGAAAAAGAGACAAAAGTAACAACAACAAACATAACAAAACAAACACATAAACAACACAAACACCACCCCGATTTCCAAACAAGTCTCCAAATCAACCACAACTTTACAAGGCTCCGCCCAAGCACACAACATCACAATCTCCTCCAAAACTCCGCAAGAGATAAAGAAGAAAAAAGGATAGAGGTTACCGAGATTCTTGCAAGCTCTCCAAAGTTGGCGGCGATTAGGCAACCTAAAAGAGAAAAGGGAGGCAAAGCACACGCACAAAACAAATATTCTACACAAAGACCCAAAAGTAAAACATACAAAAGGAAAAATCTTTTTGGATTTTGTGAAAAAATTTCAAATTTTTAGGATTTTTTCAAGATTTTTCGATAAAATAAGAAAATAAAACAAGCTACGATAGAATATCGCTCCCCCACACTTAAATCGAGCAATGTCCTCATATGCTCAATCGTAGTGTCGGAGAGACAAAAGAAAAAGAAGAGAAACTACGAAAATAAAGCTAAGAATCAAAAATAAGTTGAAGAAAAGGGTAGAATGTGTCCGGCCGGGGTGTAGTCAAGTCACCGTGGGCCGAGACGAGAAAAAGATATGGATGGGGGAAGAAAATAAAAAGAAGGAAATAAAAGGAAATGGGAGGGGAGGGCTAGGTGTAATCAAGTCACCTAGCACGGATTCCGCCTAAACCCGTCTAATTCCTAAAAAGCGGTGAAAATCTTGTAAATTTGGATTTTTCGATGGACTCTCGATGTAATCACGTCGTCGAGAGTCGGGAGCAACCATACTAGGGCCTCGAAGGCCACTAAGACTCCATGACTCGAGGGAAGGGGGCAAACAAGGAAAGGCAAGCGATAATAGACGGAAAAGGAAGGATAGTTACCCAAACCGAGCGGCTAGTAACTCACTTGCTCCATCGTCTCGATGATCATGAGGGCCTTGTTGCTTGTCTCCATAGTTGCCATCTCGCTTCATATTCAAGAGCTCACGGTCGGGGTAGTAATGGTGTAAGGGGTGTGTGGGTTTCGATGTAAGGTGAGGTGTATGGTCATGTGATAGGAGTAGAGTGGAGTAGGGAGGTTGGGAGGGGGTATTATGGATGGGTGGAATCAAATGCCTAGGAAAAAGACTCGAAATGGGGAAGAGGACTTTCCCGGTCGGGAAGGGAATTCCCGATCGGGAGTATGTGAATTCCCGATCGGGATTTTGTGTTCCCGATCGGGATCACCTTCCAGTGAGTCCGAATTCTTGGCATCAACATTCCCGATCGGGATAAGGCTTTCCCGATCGGGATTCTTCATCTTCACCTTCCATGAACCCAAAAGCTTGATACAAGCTTCAAAAACCGACTTCCTTGCTCACAAACCAAGCCTTATCAACAATCCACCCTTTCTAGGGCTCAAATCAACTTCACCTATCAAGAAAACTCAAGCACACATAAAATTCTCTCCCTCACAACTCTCATCAAATAGTCTAAACAACAAGAATAACACCAAAATCAAACTAACTAAGAGTAAGAAATATACACAATGCGACGGTTCTTGTGGAACTCCGTCAAACCAAGGTGGTGCAAATCTTCATTCTTTTTCATCAACTCTCCAACCGGCTCCATCTCCATCAAGGGCACGTAAGAACAAGTCGAAGGCCCTAGAGATGTCTTCAATCATGCTCGAAATATAGCCATCCACAAACCAAGGCTCCTCATGGCCTTGCCTAGACGTTCCCGGGGCATCCCGATCTTCCAAGTTCAATGGCTTGAACTTGTACTTTAGGTCTTTTGGGATGTACCCAAATGTCCACCGGTCCTCATGCGGCCCCAAGGGCGGCTCATCATTCTTTTCCTCGCTTTGCAACTTGTCATCAAGCCCATGATTCGGGCACTCATCTTCCTCACTATCGGAATCCTCAAGTACATATGAGTACTTCTTCAAGCTCTGTCCCGGGTCTCTCCCTCGATCGATGTCTTCCGTGGTATGGATCATTTTACACGTTTCATCACTAGTGGGTGGAGTGTTGCCTTGGAGGTCGAACACTATCTTTTCCTCGCCCAACTCAAATGTGATCTTACCCCTCTTCACATCGATCATGGCACCGGCGGAGTGTAGAAATGGGCGCCCAAGAATAATGGGAGTGCTTGCATCTTCCGGCATATCGAGCACAATGAAGTCGACCGGAATGAAGAATTTCCCTATTCGCACCGGCACATCCTCAAGCATTCCCAATGGTCGGTTAATAGACTTGTCGGCCATTCGGAGCTTAATGGATGTGCATTTCAACTCCTTCATCCCGAGTCGGCAACAAATAGTGTAGGGAATGACGCTCACACTCGCACCCAAGTCACATAATGCATTGTTGATCATAAAATTGCCAATGGTGCAAGGGATTGAGAAACTACCCGGATCTTTCAACTTCGGAAGCGTGGACCCTTGAATGAGCTCGCTCACCACCCTCGTGAACGCTACCGTCTCTTCCTTGTCGATAGATCTTTTCCTTGCTAGGATTTCCCGCATGAATTTTCCGTATGCCGGGATTTGGGTAAGTAACTCGGTGAATGGGACATTGACATCCAACTTCTTCATGATATTAAGGAATTTGTCATATTGAGAGTCCTCCTTACTCTTCATTTGCCTTGATGGGTAAGGCAATTGCACTTGGTACTTGTTTTGCTCCATGGGGATAGACTTCTCAAACGACACTTTCCCTTTGCCTTTTTCTTTCTCTTGAGGTGGTGGAGGGTTGTCTTTTTGGGGCTTCTCGACCTCCCATAAGACTTGTTCCTCAATTGGACGATCAAAGCTTGAGTCTTCTTGACTTGGAGATGCCAATTTCTTTGTTGGTTCATGCATTGGCTCTTGATCATTAGGGAATGGAGGGGGGTCATAGGATGTACCTCTCCTTGTGGTGATGGCATTTACATGCTCATATGACGGTGCTTGGCCTTGAGAAGGTAATTGTCCCTTTTGCCTTGAGGAACTTCCCGATGAAAGTTGAGCTATTTGATTCTCGAGTATCGTCATCCGGGTATCTCTCATAGCGTTTTCCCCTCGAACATAAGTAAAGAGCTCTTGATGGTTTCATGACATGTCCATTTGATTGTTCTTCACTTCTTGATTGCTCTTTTGCAAATCCATCATAGTCTTTTGTATGTCAAAATCACGTGGTGGAGATGATGGATTATGCGGAGTATCGGTGAGGGCTAATGGGGTACCGTAATCGTGGATAGGAGACCGGCTCCTAGGCTTGCTTTGTTGTTGTTGATTGTAAGTTGCTTGTTGACGGTTCCCTTGGAACCCATGAGAATTTCCTTGATTGTGATTTTGAAACCCTTGGTTGTGGTTTTGATATCCTTGATTGAAGTTCCCTTGTTGGAACCCTTGCTTATTGTTGAAGTTGCCTTGGTTATTTTGCTTGAAATTGTTGAAGGGTCTTTGGTTACCCACATAACCTTGGTAACTTTGATCGTTGTCCCTTAAGGGAGGTGGAACATAGGGACGATGTTGTTGCTGATGGTGAAACGCTTGTTGTTGGGGGACTTGTTGGGAAGCTTGGTATTGATTAGAGAAAGAAGCACCTTGCTTGAACGCTTGAAAGGCGTTCACTTGCTCAATACTCCCTCTACAACTCATAGGGTCATGGCCAACGATTCCACAAGTGTCACACATCCCAAAGTAAGGTGTAGGAGGTGCGAACCCCAAAGCATTCACTTCTTGAATCGGTTGATGGTGGGATGAACTAGAGCCTTGGACTTGGTTGAGGTGTCTTTGGAGCTTCTTGTCAATAGTCTCCATGTGCGTTTTTAGTTGGGCTCCAAGGTCAATGCTCAATTGAGTGATAGCATCAACCTCGTGCCTACCTCCCCGATTTGCCTTCCTAGGCCTAGAGTATTGCGAATTATGCACCGCCATCTCTTCGATTCTCGTCCATGTTTGGTCGTCATCGACCTCGGTAAACCTACCATTGGAGCCCATGTTGAGAATGGCTCTCGAATCTTCATAAAGTCCATTCCAAAATTGTTGTACTAAGAACCATTGTGAGAGTCCATGATGAAGGCACGATCTTACCAAAGACTTAAACCGCTCCCAAGCTTCATATAGACTCTCCTCGTCCCTTTGTTGGAAACCGGTGATGGAGGCCCTAAGCATATTGGTCTTTTCCGGAGGGTAAAACTTTTGGTAGAACGCCAAGGCAAGTTTTTTCCAAGTGTCGACACCCATGGTTGCCCTATCGAGACTCTTAATCCATTGCTTCGCTTTTCTAATAAGAGAAAACGGGAAGAGTACCCAACGAATTTGGTCTTGAGTAACCCCGGTTTGAGATATAGCGTCGCAATAATCGGAGAAGGTCTCCATATGTTGATGCGGGTCTTCGGTGGGCAAACCACTAAATGGGCTCCTCTCCACAAGTTGGATGAATTGAGTCTTTGCCACAAAATTTCCGGTATAAGCTTCCGGTAATGCACTCGGTCCCGGCAAGACATCCTCGGTGAATGTGGAGTGAGAGGAGAACTTAGGCATTCTTGGATGTAAGGGAGAGGATGGGGGTGTAGAGAGTGTTGATGTAGATGAAGAAGGAGAATTAGGAGAAGAATCACCGAAGGGATTGATGAAGGTCCCTCCGGCCGTCTCTCGAGGTGAAATGCTCAAGTCGGCTCTTTGGGCTTGCCCTTGATGAGTGGTGCTTGCACTTGGTTGAGAGATCCTAACCCGATTAATCGTCCGTTGGCGAAAGGCTCGAAAGAGTCTCTCCGGCTCTGGATTAAAGAGATAGAAGTCGCCTCCCCTCCTAGGCATACACTACACACTAGAACAAACGTAAGAACACCTAGTGCTTTATGGGCACTAGGCAACGACAATAACAAGCACAACTAGAGACAAAGAGAAAAAGAAGACATAACACTAAAGAAAGAAGAAAAATCAAGAGAATATACACAAGAGAAGATGGGAGAACACAAAGAGGGGTAACTAAGTCTAGAAATAAGCAAACTAAGTCTAAACAATGCACCGTCCCCGGCAACGGCGCCAAATTGATGGTAAGGATTTGTCACGTCCCTAGCCAACAATAAACTACCGATTACACCTAGTGGTAGCTAGGGTAAGTCGGGATCGTATCCACGAGGACGGCTAGGCAAAGCTTAGACTATGTCTACCTAAAACTAGACTAGATTACCAAACAAACACAAAGAAAGCGATAAATGGAAAACTAGGATGGAGGAGGAGTAAGAACTAGACTAATGATGCTAAACAATGCTAATGATCGGTCAAACTAGAAAACTAGAGTAAACGATGTCTAACTAGAAGATGACTCAAATATGGAAAGAAGTGGGGTAGGTCGGGTTCATAGAGGTAGAAGGGTAATTGGGGTGATCAAGGGTATGGATATCTCCTAGTGTCTAGAGTCGGTCCGGGCTTTCGCAACTTAAACCGATGTCAAGATGGGTCCGGGCTCTCGCAACTTAGACCCTGATCCATGCTCTCGCAACTACGATTATTCTCAACATTCCCACATCATAGGCAAGCAATGGATTCATGAACACATGCACAAGGAGCATTGGCCACTACTACTCATACAAGCATAACAACAAACACATAGAGTGCTCACAATGCGACTAGCAACAAAGATTCACCCTTTCCCCTTAATCAACCCTAATTATCCATAATCTACCCCTAATCCCCCTACTAACCCCACAAGAAGACTACTCACTCATGATGAAAGGAAGAATAACAATCAAAAGAGAAACTAAGACAAACATCCAAACATCCATAATGACAAATCCAAACAAGAACAATAACAATAACACTAAGAAAAGATTCAAACTTGTATAAATGACAAAGAACAAGGATGAGAAAGGATTATACCAGCACTAGATGAAGAAAAGGAACAATCTTGCATTAATGAGAAACCCAAATACAATCCCAAGGTTGTCAAGCTTGAGACAATCTCCAAGAATCCCTTAATACAAGCACTAATTACAAAGGATTAACTAAAGATTAACTAAAATTAAGAGAAGATTAAAGCTAATGAGTGAGAATCAATTTAGGGTTTTTTGAGGCTTAAACTAGTCTAGGGTCTGATAATCCTGTCTTCATACAAGAGAAGGGTATATAAAGGGTTTAAGAATGAAAGGAATTGAAAGGAAATGAACACGGGCTGAACTGGGACAATCCCGATCGGGAAAGGAAATCCCGATCGGGAAAGTGGAGAATCCCGATCGGGATTTTATGTTCCCGATCGGGAACACCCCACAGTAGTCGCTCCTTGCTTTCCTCTTTATTCCCGATCGGGATGAGGCCATACCCGATCGGGAATAGTCTTGTAGGCCTCCAATATGAACTTTTCGGTCCCTCCTTGGTTCTCATGGCCTTCTCATCGATTCTCGGGACTCGGGATCGGGTCTCGGAGGCTCGGGATTGGGTCCCAAGGTCTCGGGGTCGATTCCAAGGCATCGAGTCATCGTTCCTTAGCTTCGTTGGCTTCAAAATGCATATGTATTGAGTCGGAATCACTCCAACTCTTCATGAACGGTCTCGGGAACCTGAAACGAGCTAAAGGAAACATAAGAAGCCCATAAACCGCTCCAAAGGAGCGGTTCCACAAGGAAAATGGGACCAAAACACTACAGAATAGGCACTAGAAACGACAATTATCATGGAGTCATGGCCAAATGAGAATAAAGAAAGGATTTTTTTGATGTTTAATTGTAAGAATGAATGTTAGGAAATGGATGGTTTTTCCTAAGCTTGAATGCTATTAAAATTTGATAAAAACAATGCTACTGTACCACATATGGCCAGCCAAAATGAACAAGCGAGGGAGGATGAAAAGTTTGTTCAATAATATGTCAAATAAATGGGTAAGAAAAGCATTATCTTTACGTTTAAACATAATAAAACGAAACGTATAAAGAAAAACGTAGTAAAGGTGTGACAAGGAGGTGTGACGGTCCAAAACGTGGGAAAAAAGTCCCAAATAATTTCTAAGTTGACAAAAAGATGAATCGTAAAATTATTAAAGTTATTTCAAATCAGTTCGAGTAAACCGCGCGTTGGAAAATAATTATTTACGAAACTTCGTAATAAAATCATTAATGGCTAACTTTTCGTAAATAAAAATATCTCTAGGTTGAAAATATTATATAAATATATTCAGACACTTGTAGGAAAAGAAATATTTTAAATCCAAGCTTAAAAACGTTAACTCGTAGAAAAATAGAATTCCTCGCGGAAAATTATTTAGTTTACGAAGAAAATCCAATAAATAGATCTAAACGAATTAAAACCTTTTAAAAATAAAAATAAATATCATTAAACTCAAAAATGAAATTAAAGTTGGAAAAATGATGAAACACAAGGCCGACAGTGACAGAATTAAGACGATGTCATAACGAAAAGGATAAAAATGCTAGGAAAATAGCGGGTGTTACATTACGTACATCTGCACTTTATCTTCTTGTATGTTACATCTCGTCTGCATAACTTCACTCGATTCTTCAACATGATCCAACTTGATTTTGAAACTATAGTTGATTTGGAAGATGCGTCCATTTGGGCTTGCAATGGTGTTCTACCAGTCTTGAGCTCTCGATGGTTGCAAGTGCTTCATCTTGGTCATCGTGTTGATCACAAGTAAATTAAAACTAGCCAATTGGCTAAGGTTAGATAATCACTGTAAATACAACTATTCAGATAGCACATGAAAACAAGCGAGGGGCCAAAACCTAAATCGGACGGTAGTACGGGCCTTAGTAGCTCTACCCATTTATATGTTATACCCAAGTATATTATTTGATCCTAGGGTTATGCTAGTGAATCTCTCATTTAGTGATCTTAAATGTTCTACAAGTTTTAGACACTTTAGACACTCTAGACACGTGTCATGAGCTCCAGGCGCGTTCCCTCGATAGGTAATGTAATTATGTATCGCACATAGTTACACACGGTCTCAAGGTCGCTCTGATACCAACTGTAACAACCCGTTTCTTCCAATGACATTAATTAACAAGGCGGAAATATAATTAAGTCGTAAAAAGTGGTAAAAATTAAAAAGCGTCGACTCATGTGAGTCTTTTACCGATAAATGAACCGTTGTTAAAATACAACAACTGAAAACTGAATTACAAATTTCTAAATACAATAGTATGATAAAATTTGTGTTACAGGATTTATAGTTTGACACTCTCATCTGCTACACTGTATCTCTTGCACTCATGCATACCCCCATGTCCAATCTTGAGGGTTCGTCAACCTGAATGCATATTTAAATATACATGTCCCACTTAGTGGGAGTAACCTAACCAACCTTCTAACACGGCCCCGAATAATCAATGTAGTATAACGTTCAGGTTATCTAATTAACAGATAAGCAGGCATGTCACATTACAAATCGACATGTATACAATGTGAGATACACATGAAGTGATTTCAGTTATCATGCGAATTAATTTACATATATAAGACATGTAGGTTATATAGAATAAAGTAATACATACATCATATGAGTATCATGTGAGTAGAATACAGTAGAGCATGGATCATGGATTCATAGAAGTGTCATGTGAAAATAGAGTAAGACATACATAATACAAATCATATGAAACATAATATCAATCATAATCAATGTTCAGGCAAGACATATAACAAAACATCACTTCCCATTATCAAGCATTTCAATCACATCATTAGTCATAAGAGTATAGAACAGTAACGAAGCATACTAACACATGTGATTTAGAAAACTGTAGTCATTTACTTTTAAAAACAATGGTTTTCTTTCACATAATGCACGGGACGTGACTACTAATGTCTCATGCACACTTAAGGCTTGCATCTCACCATAACTGCGGATGGGAACATCAATCCCGCCAATCATATCGATACTAGGAGGTTTACATCTCACCCCTAGTGCTCAATAGGATCGAACACCTAAATTGACTCGGTTTAGTCGACTGACATACAGAGAAGAAGGACTGCAAGTGCATGGACTCAGAGGCCCCGCTAAACCGAACATGTCCCATACACTGCTAAGGCAAAGGTCGGAAGGTATTCCGCCCCCAAAGATATCCGATATAGAGAGTGAGAGCTGAACAGTGCCCTTGTCTATGTATGCGCACACACCCAATCCATACTCTTGGTCTCAGGAAAGAGAACCTTTACACAACCGAGCACCTCAATGGCAACTGGACGACTACTACTCTACCGACAAACTCATAAAGAGCTGGCTGCCCATTTACTTCTTAGCATTTTCTCGCACCGGCAGGATGCATCATGGCCTCCCATGAGCAGTGACTCCGAGTGTCGTAGTCTACTTTCGAAGCTGTCTTCTATCGCATCGTCTTCTAAACTTTACCAAGATAGCGCCCAACACGAAACGTAGGCTGAATTTGGGTGTCTTATAAAGACAGAGTCTCTGAAATATCGAGCTCAGTGGTCATCGTGGGGCACATGTCTGATGTCCAGAGGGATGAAACAATACCGGGTTCCATAAGGATGACCGGTCTGTGGGCTCTGTATTGACTCGGAACAAGTCATTACAACATGGAATGGTGAAGACGACTCAGAGGGTACTGCCCGGGCACATGTTCATTTTCACCATGATTGGTATCGATAACATCGTTCGTGAAAACGTGTCTGATCACCGGCTTAGGTAACACACCGACTAGAAGTACGGTTGTTCCTATGGAATTTGAGTGTGTCAATTTCAAGATTAACAAACAATATCAATCGTCGTAAAAATTTATCTTAACTGATAGTTTTAGTATACTGATGTAAGAGATTTGGAACATTTTATTTGAGATATATTATTTGAAGCGTTCATTAGTTGAGATTTGATTAAAGATTCAATTATTTCTATGTACATTATTTAAGATGGGTTCCTTTATCTTGACTTGGTCTATGTTGACTTAAAAAGCCAAAGTTTGACCAAGATAGACTAGTCAACCCTTAGTTTGACTTAGTCACTAATTAGTCCTTAAGTGCTTATTATAAAGTTTAAGTGTTGTTTTGCATATTTAAGCATTGTTTAACTTAGTACTTTTGGGTTATTCGTCTTTTAGTACTCTATACTTTTTGGGCACAAGTATTTAGTACATTTATTGTTCAAGTGTACGTATTTAGTATTTTTATACGGTTTCGTATTTGTACAAGTATACTTATCTCTTAAAGCCTATTTATACTTAGTAAAATATTTCAAACACCAAATAAATCAATAATAATTTTAAAAATCATTTTTAACCTTATTAGGTATCATATTTCTCAAAACATAGAGTTTTACAAAAGTAACTTTAAGTAATAACGAAACCGATAATATTATTAAGGATACTAAATGAGTCATTTTTCAAATATTATTTATAAGTTTTGATTTTCATATTCTACATACTTTTACAAGTTAGGTTTTCAGATATAAAGTCATTTTGCAAAAATAATAAGGTTTATTATTTTTAACAAATTAAAAACGAAAACAGTACGGTTTTCAATACTTTCTTTTAAATCATTTAAAATACTTAAAAGTCATTAGAGTGAACCAAAATTTTATTTTGGATACCTATACTTGTACAAAACATATACCCAGAAATTTAGATTAAAATACTTTATAAATGTTCTTAAGTAAAATATTCTTTCCAGATCTGACCCATTTTAGTAGAAATTTTATAAATGAAAATATATATGATGGATTTATATGAAATTTGACATAAACATTACATTAATCATCAGGAACATAACATAAGTTTTACAAGTCCTAAAGAAACGTTTAACATCACAAAACATATCATTTTCTCAGACAGTTCATAAAATCATACAGTACCAGTTTACGAAATAAGTAATTACTAAATATATATTTTCATATAAACTTACTTTTCATATTTTTATCATATTCTAGACATTTGGATCTACAACTTTCATGAAGGAATCTAAGGCTAATTCGAAACATATCTTACACAGAAAAATCATGAACATACATCATACATCACAGAATCCATTTTACAGCATGTATTGTTAAGTGATAAATCAACAAATAGTTAACTTTAAACTTGGTGATCTAATGATTTAGTCCTAAACATGATGTTATATGTTAGTTAGAGTCTAAACATTATACTACGAGATTTGAGAGCGAAGAAAAGTTAGGTTACCTATTAGCAATTCTCCGGATCAACTATGAAATCGAATATACTAAGATCGAAGCCCCCTTCCTCTTGCTCCTCTTCATGAATAAGTTAGAAGGACACATAAACAAAGTAAGTTAGTAAATATAATAGGAATAAGACTTAAAAATAAAGAGTATAAGGTAAGTAAAAGAAAGAGTATGTGCTCTTGAGATATGGTGGTGTAAACACCTTAGAACTTAAAAGAACTTGTATGATTTTCTTTGGTTTTTAGATGGATCTTTGAAGGAGTGTTTAAGTGAGTGAATGGATGAGTAAATGAAGAGAAAATGGCTGGTTATAAGCACACAAGTCGTGCATTAGATGGGGGAGCAAAGGGTGGACAAGAACTTGACAATTACCAAAAGTAGCTAAGCATACTTTAAGAGGTACATACCCTATTTGGTGTTTTTGATTAGAAAAGCATATTTTGAGGCTTGGACTTCAAAGTGACGGTATGGCATGAGTTAGGGTGATATTTATGAGTTTATTTGATCACACAATGGTTAGGAAAGAAGTACGGAAATCGAATGTCGAGAAACGATTCGTCGGGTGACGATTTTCGTAGTAAAGGAGCTGTCCAGTACAATATTTTTATGATGAACTTATAAATTGTAATTTTGAATATCACCATTGTGTAGATCTTGTAAAATTAATAAAGTTAGGCTTTTGAAACGCCTCAATCGGAGTACGTATGAGAAAATAGGAACCGTTTTACGAAATCGCGCAGAATTGCGATAACGATAGAAATTTCAGTTTTGCAAACAATGAAGTGAAACAGAAAGGTTCCAAAGGTAAAATAATTGAATATTACTATATAAAATAGTTTGTCGAAACTCGATTTATTAATATTAATCGTAATTATAAATAACTAAAATGGTCAAAAACACGGGGTGTTACAGTGATCGTGACCGATCATAGTTGAACGCATTCGATTCCATTTCCAAGATTGGTACGAAACCCGTTGATACGAAAACCGACATCGCATAATCCGTAAGAATTAATATCGATGTCGTGACGTAGAGGGACACAATTTCGTCACTAATCCAAATTTTTCAATCTAACGACAACATTTTTCATAAAATTCCGATAACGGTATTATAATCATATAAGACATGATTATAGTACCGGAAAAACCGAGTTAAATCTAAATCGTCAATATTTTTATTTAACTCGGCCAACCATCGATTTAAAACAAATTAAACGAAACGAGTCATAACTCGTACAGGTGCCACTCGACCGAGTACATACGCTACTCGATCAAGTAGCACCACAAATCTTGGGCAGAAGCCTCCTCGAGGACACACTCGACCGAGTCAGAACATGACTCAATCGAGTGGGTCCTGTAGCCCAGAAAACCGAGAGCTCTTTTTTACCATCCGAGCCTCGTCTTTTAAAAAAGCGACTTAGTCGTCACGTGTAAAGTCAATCACGTGATTTCTTTCAAAACTCATGCATATTATTTAATTTACTGTCTAGTTTATACACGGGTCCGTTTCTATTTATTGGCTATCGTTTTAGTTATATATTCCGATTATTCTATGTTATTGCTCGTTGTATTGTGAATTCCGGGTTGTATTCCGCCCGTGTAACTTGTAACCGATTTATTTTTGTTTTGCTTTATTTATTTGCGTTTTACCGTTTATAAATTAACCATCGCATGCTAAATCACCTCGACAATAAATTTGATGCATTAAATTGACGTAGCTCACATTTAATTCGCATGCTTAGCTAAAAACGCTGTTTGCATATCATTTCATCGAATCACTAACGCGCATATTAGAAAGTCAAACGATGTCTTAGTAGAGGCCGCTAAGTGCGGGCGGGGTTGGGTGTCCTTAGTGGGCTTCCCAACACGTACCCTCACCCCTTACTCAGAACCTCGGTTTCCGGATGCCCGAAAACGTTGGCGCACGAGAGTCATTCTTTACACGATAACCGGTGTAGATGGTATTGGTATCGTAATGCAAAGGGACGAGCCCAATAAACTCTAAAACCGAAATGGACCATACTTTGTGTATGGTCCATAGCGATATAGAGTGGGCTCGAACGGGTCCGAACTCCCACAAAGTTCGGTGGCGACTCCATTTCGACTTAAATTTCAGTTCGATCCATTCTCATATGGAGGTGCATTAGCCTACCCAAACCCGCGCGTGGCCGCGTCGGGGTGGACCTACGTTATTCCACACTTATGCGTTAGTCTGACCAGAAGCCAAAAAAGAAACATCGTGACTCTATAGACGTGATGCCAAAAATACCCAACTTGGGACGATGTTTCCACCAAGTTTGCTCGGAATTACGATGACAATACCAAGATCCAAACCACCATGCTTACCGTAGGGTACTCCATCGCGAGTTGCACTCACATAAACACCAATTAGGCTTACACCTTACAAAGGTTTAGCTCCACAAGCCTAATCCAATCGTTGGGCCCAGCCCCATATCCACCCACAACACCATGGGGGGGATAGCTGTTAAAAATATGCTGGACAAAAAAAAAATCAGAAGTCCAGGGAATAAGCTAAAGGCTAAAATAAAAGAGCTGACTATGATCAAAAAGAACTCTCAACATCCCTCGACAAGAGTACGGTCAAACCCTTGACCAGGGCACAGTGAACCCAAATGAAGAATCCCGTGACCGGGGCTAAGAGGTCAACCAACAAAAAAATTTCAAATACCCATGACCGTGGTCAACGGTCAACTCAAGTGAAAGTCCCTTAACCAGGGTACGGTCAATTCAAAAATTATCAACGCCCATACCATCAAATAGAGGAGAGACAATCAAGTTGGTCAGCTAACACCACACTTAGTCTTCCCACATTACGACCCTTAAGACCTTCTCGAGATCTAGGCTAAGAGACAGCCCGGAATTTTGAGGATTCAAGCTCCATAAGATACCCTCTAACCATTAGGGCCAGACATGGAAATCAGATCTCGCATTATCAAACCTATCCCGATCGAAGTTCGAGTCATTTTTACTCGACTTCCCCTTTACATACCACATTACAATACCTTAACCTCGAAGCCTTAACTCCACAAAATCGAGCTCCAGATGTCAAAACATCAAGCCACTTATGACCTAACTCCACATTTCCAAAAACATCCAAACCAGTTACAAGCTCCAAACACGGGAACTCAACCTGCGGTCGGCATGGAACATGCCGAAACAGTTCACACCACCTCTTGGGGCTACCCCGGAGAACGCTCACAGTCACAGGATCAACATCCTAACTATTCCAGCCCTATGATCACGACATCATTCGGAATGCACCTAGCCTACACCATCGCTATGGCTAGTTACATGCAAAGCCCTAATAAACTAGGCACCAAAACATATCTTTCAATCCACTGAACTACGGCTTGGTTTGATTTCACTCCACGTGAATACGTAGGCAGCATTTCAACAAGGGCACAACCACCTACATTGACACAAATTCAAAAGCACCGTCGTTCCGGTCACGACACGGTTATGTTCTCAACAGTTTGCCTTGTCGTCTAGGGGCTTCTCTTAGGCAGAAGCTCTCCATCCACTCACAAAATCCAAATGACTTTCAAAGACTAGCCTCCTTTCTATAGTGTGCCCTAGTACTTGACTCAGTCGAAGACAAGAGTCTGTCAGGAATTCGAAACAACACCCACTTTGGGAATGTACCCCAACATCAAAAAAAATCTAAGAGCACTAGGCTTCAGCATTGCTACTGGTAAGTCCTGTCATGCAGTGCCCCTATATGACATCTTTCCCATTTTGATGTTTGACCGTGTTGTCACTTGCCTAGGCTATGGAATAGCTACTTAAGAGTCTTGTCGTCATAGGTGATCCACCCCCCTACCGAATCACGGTCCAACCCCTTCAAGGGTCCAAGTCGTGTCTGTCAACTCGTCCTATCGCGTCCAAAGTCGAGTGTATTGGTATGTCTCTCTCTTCAAATTCCTGCTTTGAAATTTGCGAAACTTCCTGTGGCTGCCTTTGCTTTTCCCACAATCACAAGCCTACTGGACCTCTCTTCAACTCCTATCCCGCCTTCTCTTCACCTGCCACACACATCCGGAAATGAGAGGTAGCCATTTGAGAAAATTCTTTTTGACAAGGTCAAATTTCGGTCTATTTAAACTGAAAATTTCTTTTCCAGTCCTTTCAATTTTGAAAACCTATCTCCTAGCACGTGAGTTGCTTTCAGGACTTTGATTTCAAAATGAAGCAAAAATCATTTTCCCCAGCGCAAGCCAGTCTATAGATGCTAACTGCATTTCTTATGTGCTATCTTGCCATCTGCTGTATTTCTGCCTATGTATCTAACATTTCAGGTACCAGCTTGTGCTTCCCAACGGAACATCAAGTTTTTATCTCCCCAGCGTAAGTCGATGTTTCACCTAAATGTCGCATGCAAATTGGGATGTGTCTGCAAACAAGCACACCCAGGACTTCAGAAGCAAGTCCCCGGGCAACTTCTTTACTCCCCGGTAGAAAACCTGAGGCGGTGTCTCTCCTGGAATATTACCTCCAAAAATGGGATGTATTTGCAACCGGATACACCCAGGGCTTCAGAAGCAAGTTTCCGCGTAGTTCCGAGATAGGATGTATTTGCAACCAGATACACCAAGGGCTTCAGAAGCAAGTTCCCGCGTAGTTCCGAGATGGGATGTATTTGCAACCAGATACACTCAGGGCTTCAGAAGCAAGTTCCCGCGTAGTTCGGAGATGAGATGTATTTGTAACCAGATACACCCAGGGCTTCAGAAGCAAGTTCCCACGTAGTTCCGAGATGGGATGTGTCTACAAACAGATACACCCAGGGCTTCAGAGGCAAGTCCCCGCGCAACTCCAAGATGGGATGTATCTGCATACAGGTACACCCAGGACTTCAAAAGCAAGTCCCCACGGAGCTAGCCCAGATGACAAAACTCAGGTATGATTTCTATCTTATGGTTGGCGAGCCCTTTCACGCAAGTCTAATGGACTATAAACGACCCGACCGGAAGACTGTCAGATCGTAATCCTTGATTGGCCTGGTAGCTACTCTGACTTTCGCCTTGTCCAAGCCTCAGTCAGAGTGGGAGCTCTGTAAACACCTGCATTTTGCCTGCTAGTGTCAATAGCAGCTTCCAATAAACACCCGATGATGATCGGACGTAAACGTGCTTTGACGCGCTCGGATATGGGCTCAAAATCATTAGTATTTGGCTTTGGCTTTTAACGGAGTACAAATATCACAAAACCAACCTCAAATTCAGGCCCAGTGGGTCGTTTCCAATCAAATAAGACTAATTTGGGTCAAAACCGACGCCGAAAATAAAACCATCTTTTAGCGACCGGGTCGAAACCCGGTCAAAGACAAATCCGACACAAAAATCAGCCATATACATTTCTAGAAGCAAACCTCAACAACCAAATATCTTCAAAATAAGATAAAATTTCTTTCCCTAAATATCTCCCTCCGTTCAGACCCACTCGATCGAGTGGATCAGGCCCACTCGGTCGAGTAGGCCAGCGAACCGGCCGAACCGGGCTTAGACCGGGCACTCGATCGAGTGCACTCACACCACTCGATCGAGTGATCCCTTTTTACCCTAAACTGGGGTATTTTCTTGTAAATACCTCATCACCCTCAAAACCTTTTGACAACTTTGACAATCTTCTTCTACTTCAAATCCTCCATACTTTCAGCCATAATCACCATCACCTCGATACACCCATACATACACAATCCCGAGATCAAAACTCGTAAAAAGACCTAGAGCAAAACTCGTCAAATCCCCTCCCCAATAATACACACCATAACTCTCCTATATACATCTCGACGCTCCCGTGCCAACGCCACATAATAGACGAGCCTATTACCGAGAAGACAAAGCATGTAGGTTGAGGGTGTAAAACTCAATCCTGATTTCTCCCTTTCTTCCTTATCTTCTCTCCGTCTTCTTCGTTCTTTTTTTCGTTTTCTTTTATTTATTTTGTCGCGTTTCTAATATCGTAAGTATTATATATTTATCGTTGCATTAAAAACAACCGTGCGCAAATAAATTTATAAAACGATCTTGAGTCGAATATGTTTAAAAGCGAATCCCGTTCAAGATCCTTCTAATCCCTTTACGAGTTGTAACAGTGGTGGCGCCCTTTTCGAGGAGTGCCGCCCTAAACACTCAAGGGCGTGATGCCCATTTTTTCGCGGATATTTGTCATTAAATGTATTCGATGCCCATTTTTTCAAGTTAGTACGGAACCTTTTGATGTCGAATCGTACACCACGTAAATCGTAAGGATTAATAACGGGGTCGTGACGCGGAGGGAATCAATTTTGTCCTAATTCAGTTCAAAACAACATTATAACACTTTTTCCTTAAATCCCCGATACCGATCTCGTAAATAATAAAATATATGTTACGAGTATCGTAAACTGAACCAAGTATAAATTATATCGTATTTTTATGCGGTTCGGTTAGCTATCGATTTAAAACTAAAAGCAATTTTGAATTCGACGTCTTTTCGAAACGGACAGCAGTCTGTACAGGGGGCACTCGATCGAGTGCCATATCCTACTCGATCAAGTGACATCCCAAAAAGCATGCAGGAGATCCGTAACAGGGTCACTCGATCGAGTCCCACCTATGACTCGACCGTGTGGTCCCCTTTACGCTGAAACGGGGTTTTGCATATCATGTTAGCGGAGTTTACTGATAGGTGATCACTGTGTTTACTGTGTTTATTATAAATGAGATGATTTGTATGGAGTTTGAATCTTCTCATTTTTTTTGGCGGATTTTGGATAGCAGATTGATGTTATTCCACCAATTTTGGATAGTAGATTGGCGGAGTTGGAATTGTTTCATTCTGCAACTTAAGATTGTATTGTCTTTGACTCTTTGGTACTCGATAATATATATTCCACCGATACTATTGACATACAGTAATTCCTGATTTCATGTTAATTAGCTGATGTCAAATCGTTTTTTTAGGCTAAACCTTAATTACTCTTGTCCTCTCAGTTCCCCAAATCATCCACTTTGACCATCACAAACGACCGTAGAGTTAGACCCACGGCCACAGTTGCTGCACCTTATTTGAGGAAGAATAATAAGAGGGCACTTTTCAGTTCCGCTTAGAAAGCTCATTTGTTAGATTAACATCAATGTCACTATGTTCATTATGTGACATGTTTATAAAACTCAGCTCACTCAACTTAGAATTGAATATACTCCTATTTTTTAGGCAGCAGAATAAAATGAGTGAAAATTCAGATTACACATATGCATATAGAAGACCAGATCACATCATATTTGAAGGGGTCTCTTATCTCACACTAAAGAACAAACACCTTTTTGCACCTTCATCATTTTTGTACTACTGTCGGATTGATTTTATCTCTTCGCTCCTGTTATTCCCTCCGTCCGATCATATTCACTACATTCACACAATGATCATTTCTATGTACTCTCGTCTGTTTGATTCTATTTCACTCATAATTCAATCCCTCATCATTAATATCCAATCGAAAATTCGTAGTAAAACTATAGTGAATTGAGTCGGAATGAATGAAGGGAGTGTCTGATCTTATTCTTAAGAGGTGGTGGTTACTGGTTACCTTCTCAATTAGTGTATATATGTTTAATGTATGTGGGAGATGTTGTCAGCACTCAAGTCACAAAAATATGACTGAGAGAATGAATGAAAAGTAAACACATTTCTAACGTCTTATATTTTCTTTTCTGGGCTGCCTCAATTTTGTTGTTTCCTTTCTGGGCTGCACTTATGTACTATGTTTCATTCTTGCTCCTAACCAAACTCCAGTAATTATTCTCTAATCCTTACTTATTTTTATCATCTCTTTTGTTTGTTTGTTTGCTTCAGTTTATTATTTTTGTGTTCTTTCTGTTTAATTTTCATTAGATTAAGTTGTTCATGAACCTGCCTTGAATTATTCCACTTGCAAAAGAGGTTGACAGATTAATGCATTTCCAAAACTATACATAGGTCTCACACCTTCTTACTCGTGCCTGCTACTCCTGACTCGTGAAAAATACAATAATTTTATGCAACTCATGACTGAAATGGTTCATTCATCATAAATCAAGTATTTCAATCAAAACAAACAAATGAATGGAAAGGAGGGAGTATGTTTTAACACTAAAATGGATTAAATATTTCATTAATTAGGTCTACCTTTTTTGTTAATTCGTAGTGCCCCGTGACTTTTAATTTGTTTACAATCATAGATTCATATCTCTCTTTTTCTCTTTTTATTTGCTTATGTTTCCACTCTTCTGCTGTTGGGTTACGGATGCAGATGTCATATAGTTTAGACGGTAAAGTCCTATGTTACTGTCTGTGATTGCAGGTGTTGGCTGGTACTAGACGAAAACTGGAAGACCAATATTCTGATAGGACTGTTAGTGCCTTAAATATTTTTCTGTCTCCCTGACTTGATTTTTTTCCTTCTTCAGGTGACGACCTTCGTCGATCAATCTGCATATCCCTCCTACTTATGCATTTGTATTCTTTATACTAGGAAATACTAACTTTGTTTCTTGATGCAGAGGACAGATTGGGATGTGGATTGCATTCATAACTGTAATATTGTGCGTTTTCTTCCCTAAGAAATTCCCTGGTATACACTACTTGATTTTGTCGAACTGTTTTTGGATGCTGTATTTCGACTTATGTGAACGATTACGACTTTTTTCAGGAGCATTTCTGAACATCATTCCCCGAATCAATCATCATCTACCTACCTCAACAAGGTATCTACCCTGTTTCATTTTCAAGATTGATTGAATTTTCTTGACGTAAACTGTAACGTGATTATATATGCTCAAGGAAAAGGTCTATTATATGGTAGTGAACTAATGCCATTTTTTTGTCCACGGCAATGCAAATCACTATTTGGTGTCCGACGCAGATGATAGCATCGCATATATGTGGAGTAACATCGATTATAACGTCATTGCATCGATGAAGTGGATATTTAGATTTTTATATTTATTTTTTTGGAAACATATTTTTTTTTTTGGGATATTGATTTTATATGATATTATTGTGTGTTTCCAATGTAGGTTTCCTCCCAATGTAAATTTTTATACATTTTGGCATCAATATATATAAATACATGTATTTATGATATTTTCTTAAATATGGTGTACACGTATTTAATTTTGAGTTATCGAAAATATTAAAAGAAAAAAAGAAAAAAACGATGATCTCAAAAAATCATTTTATTAGGAGGCAAAGAAACCATTTAGGTGTGTTGCATGATTTATCAAGAGTAA
Organism: Agrostemma githago; assembly: GCA_958450325.1. NCBI lineage: Eukaryota > Viridiplantae > Streptophyta > Magnoliopsida > Caryophyllales > Caryophyllaceae > Agrostemma > Agrostemma githago. The sequence continues at coordinate 43,315,693 of OY288245.1, forward strand.
GCAAAGAAACCATTTAATTACATTAAATGGTTTATTATGTTTAGATAAGAAACCATTTATCTCTCCCAAAAGGTGTCTTTCTCATGGACCAAGGAAATCATTTATCTCATAAAATTGGTTTCTAACCCATAAGCAAAGAAATCATTTTTTTAACCTGATTTCTTACCCTAAGACACCTTTAACCTGGAGATCATTTCTAAAATGGTGTCTTAGGGCATTTTAACATGATTTCTTTGCCATCTTTTCTAGTAGTGGATGTGTGATACTTGTGGAATCGTTGGTCATGATCCTATGCATTGTAGAGGGAGTATCGAGCAAGTGAACGCCTTTCAAGCGTTCAAGCAAGGTGCCTCCTACTCTAATCAATACCAAGCTTCCAATCAAGTTCCTCAACAACAAGCACTTCAACATCAACAACAACCTCGTCCCTATGTTTCACCTCCCTTACGGGACAACAATGAAGGTTACCAAGGTTATGGGGGTAATCAAAGACCCTTCAACAATTTCAAGCAAAATAACCAAGGCAACTTCAACAACAAGCAAGGGTTCCAACAAGGGATCTTCAATCAAGGTGGTTTCCATGGAAACCAAAATTTTCAAGGGTATCAAAACCGCAACCATGGCAACAATCAAGGCCATCAACAAGGTAATTCTCATGGGTTCCAAGGGAACCGTCAACAAGCAACTCAAAATCAGCAACAACAAAGCAAGCCTAGGAGCCGGTCTCCTACTCATGATTATGGCATTCCCCTCGCCATCACCGACACTCCACATAATCCATCCTCCCCACCTCGGGATTTCGACATTCAAAAGACTTTGATGGACATGCAACAAGGTCAAATGGACATATCAAGAAACCATCATGAGCTCTTCACTTATATTCAAGGGGAAAACGCGATAAGAGACACCCGTATGAAGATACTTGAGACTCAAGTATCTCAACTCGCTTCGGGGAGCTCCTCAAGGCAAAAGGGGCAACTACCTTCTCAAGGTGAAACACCGACATTTGAGCATGTAAATGCTATCACCACAAGGAGAGGTACATCCTATGACCCCCCTCCATATCCTAGTGAGCAAGAGCCAATGCAAGAACCGAGAATGGAATTGGCATTCTCCAAATCAAGAAGATTCAAGCTTTAATAATCCAATTGTGGAGCAAGTTTTACGGGAGGTCGAGAAACCCCAAGAAGACAACCCTCCCCCTCTTCAAGAGAAAGACAAGGGAAAAAGGAAAGTGTCCTTTGAAGAGTCCACCCTTAGTGATCAAAACAAGTACCAAATCAAGTTGCCCTACCCATCTAGGCAAATGAAGACTAAGGTGGACACTCAATTCGACAAGTTCCTTAATATCGTGAAGAAATTGGATGTTAGTGTCCCGTTTACCGAGTTACTTACCCAAATCCCGGCATATGGTAAATTCATGAAAGAAATCTTGGCTAGGAAGAGGTCCATCGACAAGGAAGAGACGGTAGCGTTCACTAGGGTGGTGAGCGAGCTTATTCAAGGTTCCACGCTTCCGAAGTTGAAGGACCCGGGTAGTTTCTCTATCACATGCACCATCGGCAACTACAAGATCAAGAGAGCTATGTGCGATTTGGGTGCGAGTGTGAGCATTATTCCCTACACCATTTGTGAGCGATTAGGGATGACGGAGTTGAAGTGTACGTCCATTACACTCCAAATGGCCGATAAGTCTCTTAACCGACCATTGGGAATGTTAGAGGATGTGCCAGTACAAATAGGGAAGTTCTTCATTCCGGTCGACTTCATTGTGGATGACATGCCGGAGGATGCTAACACTCCCATCATCTTTGGACGCCCATTTTTACACACCGCCGGTGCCGTGATCGATGTGAAGAAGGGTAGGATCACTTTTCAACTAGGCGACGAGGAGTTAGTGTTTGACCTCCAACACTTCGCCTATGACCGAGACATGTAATATGATCCATGCCACGGAAGACATCGATCTAGTGGAAGGATTGGGACAAAGCTTGAAGGAGTACTCTTATGTACTTGAGGATGATGACTCCGATTTGGAGGAAGATGAGTGCCCGAATCATGGGCTTGACGACAAGTTGCAAAGCAAGGACAAAGATGAGCCTCCCTTGGGGCCACATGAGGATCGTTGACATTTGGGTATATCCCGAAGGATCGCAAGTACAAGTTCAAACCATTGAACTTAGTAGATCGGGATAACGTCGAGGCAAGGCCTTGAAGAGCCTCGGGATGTGGTCGGTTATATCTCGAGCTTGATTGAAGACTTCTCTAGGGCCTTTGACTTGTTCTTACGTGCCCTTGATGGGGATGGAATTGTTCAAGGTGGTTGAAAAAGATTGAAGAAAGCACCACCTTGGTTTGACGGAGTTCCACAAGAACCGTCTCATTGTATATATCTCTTTCTTGTAGTTTGTTGGAATTTTTGTGAATTCTTGTTATTTGGATTGATTGAAGAGCGTTGTGAGGGAGAGAGTTTGATGCATGTTTGAGCATTGATTGATAGGTGAAGTGAAAATGCTCCTAGAGGAGATTGGCTTTGGTATACCTTGGATTATTGGCACGAGGATCGGGTTTTTGAAACTTGGAACAAGTTTTTGGGATCGTGGAGGTCGAAGAAGACCCATCCCTGCTGGGATGAGGCGTCCCGACCGGGAAGGGTAAGGCTTCCCGAACGGGAAGGGTGCCTTCCCGATCGGGAAGGGCGCACCACATTTCGAGCTTACTGTGGGCTCGTCCCGATCGGGATGAGGGCGTCCCGACCGGGACGGGTGAGCAAACCCGATCGCAAACAACCTTCCCGACCGGGAAGGTCCTCTGCTCCCCCTTTGTGATTCTTCTTCGCAAATCGAGTCCACCCAACCGTTTTATGCCCCCTCCCAACCTCCCTAACTACCCTAGCCTTATCATATGCCCCTTGTACTTCATTGTCATGCCCTCACTCCATTTCCTATCCGCTTTGCACCGACTCTCACATCAAATCCCACCCCCCTACCATTACTACCTATACTGTGAGTTCTCTTCAAGTGTGAAGCGAGATGGCAACCGAGAAAACAAGCGACGAGCCTCTAATGATCAACGTGACGATGGAGCAAGTGAGTTACTAGCCGCTCGGTTTGGGTAACTATCCTTACTTTTCCGTCTTTTTATCGCTTCTTTTTTCATTGTTTGCCCCCTTCCCTTGAGTCTCGGTATCTAGGGGCCTTCGAGGCCATAGTTTGGTTGCTCCCGACTCCCGACGACGTGATTACGTCGCGAGTAAATCGATTAGTCCATTTACAAGATTTTCACCCCTTTTTAGGAGTTAGTCGGATTTGGACGGAATCCGGGCTAGGTGACTTGATTACACCTAGCCCTCCCCTCCCATTTCCTTTTATTTCCTTCTTTTCATTTTTCTTCCCCCTTCCATATCTTTTTCTCGTCTCGGCCCATGGTGACTTGACTACACCCCGGCCGGACACCTTCTACCGTTTTCTTCCCCTTATTCATTGATTTTTAGCTTTATTTTCGTAGTTTATTTTCTTTTCTTTTGTCTCTCCGCACACTACGATTGAGCATATGAGGACATTGCTCGATTTAAGTGTGGGGGAGCGATATTCTATCGTAGTTAGTTTTATTTTCATAGTTTTTCGAAAAACCTTTAAAAATCCTAAAAATTTGAAAAATTTTCACAAAAAAATCAAAAAGATTTTCTCTTTTTTTGTGTTTTCATTTTGTGTCTTTGTGTCGTATATTTGTTTGTGCGCGTGTTTTGCCTGCCTTTGTTCTTATAGGTTGCTTTATTCGCCAATGACTTTGGAAAGCTCTAAAGACTTCCGGTAACACCTTATCCCTTTTTCTCCTTTATTCCTTGTGATGTTTGGAGAAGGTTGTGTTGAGGTGTGCTCGGGTGGAGCTTTGTGCATAATGGTGGATGATTTGGTGGCTTGTATGGAATATAGGGGTGGTGGTTGTTTTGTCTATGTGTTTTGTTTTGCCTTGTCTTGTTTTTGTTGCTTTTATTCTTTTTTCTTTTGTTTTCGTCATGTCTTCATTTTGTGTTGTATTGTGTGTCTTGTGTGTAAATGATTTTCGAAAACCCGGTTTAGAGGCTAGTGTGTGAGTGTGTACTTTCCCTTTTTAGTAGTGTAAATCGAGTCTTGGACTTTAGCCTAGTAGAATGACCCTAAATCAATGAATTCGTTGGTCCTTTACCTCGAGTCCACCTAGCTTACTAGGAATTTACTACGGGATTTGCACTTTTGACCATTATGACCACCCACGGTGTGAAAAGGCCTTGGTTACCGAGTCTCGTCCCCTAGGTGACCGTGTTTAGGGTTGTTTGATTAGTCCAAGTTCTCTCCTTTTTGTGAGTATGAAAGGAAGACGTCGTCCCGACATACCCATTACCCTACCTCCTACGCATATCCACACAATAAAATGCGATTTTTTGAGTTCTCTCTTTCTCATCACCCAAAGAATTGCCAAAAATGTCAAATCTTGCCAAAAGGGACAAAGAAGAGAAGAAAAAAAAAATGAAAGAAAGAAAAGAATGAAGAAAAAGAAAAGGCACAAAAGCCAAAAAGAAAATAGAAAAGAAGAAAAAGAAATGGCATGGCAACAAACAAAGCAAAAACGTCAAAAGGAAAGAAAATGCCAAAAGAAAACCCATCTCACAAAAAGAAAATCCCCACAAAAATAAGCCTTTTTCCGACTTTTGCCGTGAAGAGCCTACCAAAGGACCGAGTCCCGAGGAAGGATGATAGCGGCATTAGTCGGTCTTCCCTCATTTTGCATATTTCCACCTTTTTACTTGGACAAGTTAGGCGGTCTTGGACACGGGACGACCCTCTTGGCTCACGCTAAAGGGGGCGGGGTCTCACTTACCTACAGTGTCGACTAACACCATGGTTCTTCACTTTCCACTCCGCCGATCGTCCCGTAGTACGTTTTTGGAAAGTTAGGAGGACCTAGGTACGTTACCAACGTTTTTGTTGCTTTATCGTCATACTATTAGGGTTTAGTCCATCTTGGTTTGTATTGCTAGCTTGGGAACGTTGTCGCTTACCTCGAGTCCTAAACCGGTGTTTCATTCACCGCTTTTAGAGGGAAGCGGTATTTCTTTTGTTTCGGGTGCAACCGATTATGTGTTTGTTTGTGTGTTTGTTTGTTTATGTGTTTTGTGTCCGGTTGCATCCACAGTTTTGTCGCAAGACCCAACTTGCCTTGCGGAGTGCACTTCTCCTCTAAGTGCACTCGCGTGAGTTGAAGGGGCGTAGGGTGCGCTAATACCCATTCGGCTAGTTTAGTAGTTAGTGTGTGCTTACTCGAGGGTGAGTAAGGGTTAAGCGTGGGGGAGTTGATAAGTGTCATTTGTAGTGCCTATTTCGTAGTGTTTTGGTCCCATTTTCCTTGTGGAATCGCTTCTTGGGAGCGATTCATGGGGCTTCTTATGCTTCCTTTAGTCCGTTTCAGGTTCCCGAGCCCGATTTGAAAGAGTTGGAGTGATTCCGACTCAATACATACACATTTTGGAGCCAACGAGATAAAGGAACGATGACTCGAGGCCTTGGAATCGACCCCGAGACCTTGGGTCCCAATCCCGAGCCTCCGAGACCCGATCCCGAGTCCCGAGAGTCGACGAGAAGCCAATAATATACAAGGAGGGACCCTAGAGCTCTTATTGAAGGCATACAAGACCCTTCCCGGTCGGGATAATAGCCTTCCCGATCGAGAAGGGAGGCACATTTAGAAGCGCCACTGTGGGTTCTTCCCGGTCGGGTTGAGTCCTTCCCGATCGGGATGGCAGAACCCTTCCTGATCGGGATGATCCGTCCCGGTCGGGATGGGCTACAGCTCACCCGCATTTCTTCTTTTCTTCTCCTTCATTCTTGTACCCATATATATATACTCCCTTCTTGTAATTTTAAGACATCTTATCTTACCCTACATTAGTTTAAGCCTCCAAAACCCTAGATTTACTCTCACTCATTAGCTTTAATCTTCCCTTAATCTTAGTTGATTATTAGTTAATCATTGTAATTAGTTCTTGTATTAAGAGGATTTTTGAAGATTGTTCCAAGCTTGACAACCTTGGGATTGTATTTGGGTTTCTCATTAATGCAAGTTTTCATCTTTTTCATCATAGTATTGTTGGTATAATCTTCTCTACTCTAATCCTTGTTTATTCATTCTAGTTTCAATCTTTTTACATTGTTCTTATCATTGTTCTCATTGTTCATAATGGATGTTTGGTTTATGAGTTTGTTTTCTCTTGTGATTGTTAGTTTCTCATTGATAATGAGTGAGTAGTTTCTTTGTGGGGTTAGTAGGGGGATTAGGGGTAGATTATGGATGGTTAGGGATGATTAAGGGGAAAAGGTTGTATCTTTGTTGTTAGTCACATTGTAGGCACTCTATGTGTTTGTTGATATGCTTGTGTGAGTTGTAGTGGCCATGCTTCCCATGCTTGTGTTCATCTTCTCATTGATTGCTTATTTTGTGGAAATGTTGAGAATAGTCATAGTCACGAGAGTGCCGACTAGGGTCTAAGTTGCGAGAGCCCGGACTCACCTTGACATCGGTCTAAGTTGCGAGAGCCCGGACCGACTCTAGCGATTAGGAGACACCTTTACCCTTGATCACCCCAATTACCCTTCTACCTCTATGAACCCGACCTACCCCACTTCTTTCCATATTTGTGTTAATCCTCCTAGTTAGCCATCATTCTTTTAGTTTATTTGTTAGTTTGATCATTAGTTTAGTCTTACCTCTTCTCCATCATTAGTTTTCCTTTTATCGCTTTCTTTGTGTCGTTTTTGGTAGCGTAGTCTCGTTTGTAAGCCGACATAGTCTAATCTTTGATATACCGTCCTCGTGGAATCGATCCCGACTTATCCTAGCTACTCATTAGGTTAGTCGGTGTTATATTGATCGGCTAGGGACGTGACGAATCCTTACCATCACGGGGTCTATTTTGTGTTTTCAACTTTGGCTTTTTTTTCTCTATTGTTTCCTTAGCTACGGATGCTTCTTTCGCCGTCGCTTCAAAGCTATAAGTCATTTTTGGTGTGTAAGTTTTGTTACTAAAACATAAGTAAACAATTGCTTGTAGTTGATGTACGTAATGATAATTAACTTACTCCTTGTCTATCTTTCTCTTCTCATTTTTAGTTGAGGTGTTCACCGGAGGGCCGGACTCTGTTGTAGGCTGCCTTTCTAAGTTGTCTTGTTTTGGTTGCTCCTCGAAAACATTGGACTTGTTTGGGTATATGGCCTCGTGTGTAAAAAGATGTTGTTTTTCTTGGGTGAGAATTGTTGTTGTTAACTTGTTACCTCTATTTTTTTGTCCTCCCTTTCCACTGTGGTTGGAGTTGGAGGGTCTTTTGGCGTCAGTAATACCTTTTGACACTTTAGTTCCCGTTCGGAGTTGTATTTGGTAATCCCAATCTAGACTTTCATGGTGTATTCTCTCCCGACACACTGTTGGAGTATGTCAAACACTTTCTCCTTTCCCTCGTCCTGTTTGTTGCTCTCTTGTTAGAACAAAACGGTTAAAATGTTTCGCGTAGTTGGTATGTTATTTGTTGTGCGTAGCTTTTCATATTGGGTTAGTAATGATTCGATTGGTCTCCCGATTATCTTCTCAGCTTCTCTCCCAAAAATCACCAAAGTTGTGTATGATGTTTCGTCCGCTATTGTAGTGATTAATCTGTATCTGTGTTGTGGGTATTAACATATTGGCTTGAACTAGACCCTCCGAATTTACTCGGTGTTTCGGATTTTGCCCAAGTGTTTGTTTTAGTGGTCGAAGTAGTTCGTCGTTTTTGTTGGCCCTCTACTTTTAAACACAAAGAGCATAACAAATCAAATGAAGCATAAGGATGTAAATCTACCACATCAGCTATGTTACGATTTAAACCCCTACAAAATCTAGCCATCTTTTGTTCCTCGAGTTCTTCTAACTCGCACATTAAATAAGCCTTTTCGAACTCCTCAATATACGCACTAATTGACATGGTCCCTTGTTTCAATTCGGCTACCTTACGATATAAGTCGATTTTGTAACTTTTAGGAACATACCTCTTGCGTAACTTAATTTTAAGTTCCTCCCACGACCGGTTCTTAGGCTTTTCCTCCTATGCTCGCCTAGTCTTCATTCTTTCGAACCATAGGGACACACTTTATGTTAGCCTTAAGATAGCATACTTGCAACGCTTCTCATCGGGGACATCCTTGAATTCGAACATCCTCTAGATTTGACGCTCCCAGTCCAAGTACTCTTCCGGATCTATCCCTCCCCCGAATTCAGGCAACTCCGTGACTTTGAATTCATCATGGGGTTTAGGCACATCCACGTATCTCCTGGCACCTCCCCCAGGCCTGTTCTCGGGCAAATTGCGCAAAGCACGGAGCAATTGTTGGATGAGATTGTCGTCATTACCCCCTCCAGTATTGATGCTGCTTGCGTCATTGTTGTTGACATTGTTGTTGTTTTTGATTTCGTTATCTCCCATGTCGCTAAACACGGCTCTGATACCAAATGATGCGAATGCGGAAGCGGTTTAGATTAAGAAATGGTTTTGGGTCGAAGGTTAATGTAACCTTGAATGATGACGTGGATTCTGGAGTGAAATAGAACTAAGGTTAATGTAACTTTGGTTCGTGGTTAAGGTCTTCCTAGATTTTGACGTTTGTGACACGTCTATTTTAGGAAAGGAAATACTTTGAATTACGTAAGGATTTTTGTGATGAAATGAAGGACAAACGTAACCAAAGATATTTAGCCCGAATTCGACCTTGAATCTGAAACTAATAACGTAGAGATTGGCGCACCAATTCCTCGACGCGATTTCGAAGTACTTTCTCGAAATATGAAACACAAGAGTTGATTTAAAATCAAACCTTGCTGAAATTTTATTGCTTAATTGTTCAATGATCAAAATTGCTATGGAACGTGGCTTTTATAGCCTTACACGAATAATATCTCGAATATACTACGAGATACTTAGCCTATTTTACAAGATACCTAATCAAGGAAAAATAGTAACTAATCTAGAGGATATAGTATTGTAATCCTAAGAATATCTCGAAATGATCTTGAAGAGATCATTGTTATTTTTGTTGCTTAAATAAACTAAGATTGTATCCCTTTATTTGGAGCATGGGATACACGAAATCTTCTTCTACTCTTCAAAATATTGCAGCCAAATCTCGTTTGCTTCTTGCTTGATCTTCCTGCCTAGAATATTCATATCTTGATATAATATTCTTATTTGGATTGCCAAGTTGGAGGAGATTGTATCTATCTATTTGAGGGAGGAGATACATGCATATCTTCATGTGAATCACCATCAAATATGAGTGAGAATTATCTCCTCTTGTTGCCAAAATAAGAAGATTGCTCTAACTTATTTGAAGTAAGGATATCACGCATATCTCTAGCAAGGGAGGCGTGATCTTTGGCTGCATTTCCCACGTGAATCTTGGCTATTTCGAGACGTGTGTGATCATACACACACCTAGTTTGATTGGGCTTGGTTCGAATAACCCAAGCGAGTGCATGGTCTCGTTGTGGGCTTTATTCGGTCCTAGCACAATTGGGCCGGGTTCGAGCTTACCCGTATCATCCCCTCCTTCTTCGAAAAGAATTGACCTTAATTCCGTGAGGCCATCGTCGCTTAAGTATGGACTTAAGTCCCCTACATTGAATGTAGCGTGGACTCCATAGTCTCCCGGAAGATCGATCTTGTAAGCATTGTCGTTTACTTTGTCAACGACCTTGTACGGACCCTCGGCTCTTGGCATGAGTTTGTTCTTTCTTTTTCCCGGAAACCTTTCCTTGCGCAAGTGTAACCACACCAAGTCTCCGGGTTGGAATACCTTCGTCGGTCAGTTTTTGTTAGCTCGCCTTTGGTAGGTTTCGTTTACCACCTCAATTCTAGCTCGGACCTTGTCATAGCCTTGACCTTGTCCTCCGCGTCCTTGTGAACGAATTCCCCTTTAGGGATGGGGAGTAACTTAATAGGCAAATACGGGTTGATCCCATAAACTACCTCGAAAGGAGAGTGCTTAGTTGCATAGGTAGGAGATCGATTATAAGCGAACTCCGCGTGTGCAAGCTTAAGGTCCCAATCCTTCTGAGTTTTACTCACCCAACCACGGAGAATAGTCCCTAAGATACGGTTTGTCACTTCCGTTTTCCCATCAGTTTGAGGGTGATGCGAAGTGCTAAACAGTAGCTTAGTACCGACCTTTCTCCAAAGTGTGTTCCAAAAGTAACTCAAGAATTTTGAATCACGATCGGACACAATAGTCTTCAGGACTCCATGTAAACGGACTATCTCGCGATAATAGAGATCCGCGACGTTACTAACGTCGTCCGTCTTATGGCAAGCCACGAAATGCGCCATCTTTGAAAATCTGTCAACGACCACCATAATTGCATCCCTTCCTCTTTGAGTACGAGGTAAGTCCACAATAAAGTCCATCGACACATCTTCCCATGGTCGTTCCGGAACTGGTAATGGCATGTAGGCTCCTGCTTTAAAGGAACTTTTCGCCATGTGACAAGTAACACACTTGCCTATGATGTTTTGGACATCACCAATCAATTTCGGCCAATGAAAATGCTTGTGTAAGATGTCGAGCGTCTTCTGGACCCCGAAATGTCCGGCTAAACCACCACCGTGGGCTTCGCGAATTAATAATTCCCGAATTGGATGCTTCGGAACACAAAGTCGATTTCCCTTAAATAGAAAACCCTCTTGTATCGTGTATTCCTTGTATCCACCTTTTTGACATTCCTCGAATATCTCCCTTAGTTCATCATCAAGCACATAGGATTCTTTGATTAACTCGAACCCTAGTAACTTCACTTCGAGCATGGTAAGTAGCGCATATCTCCGTGATAAAGCGTCAGCTACTACGTTACTCTTGCCTTCTTTGTATTTTGATGAAAAATGGAATGATTGAAGGAATTCAACCCACATTGCATGTCTCGGGTTGAGCTTTTGTTCCCCATGTATGTACTTGAGAGACTCGTGATCCAAGTGAAGTACAAAATGACTAGGGCGAAGGTAGTGACTCCAATGGTCAAGTGCTCGAACGACCGCGTAGAACTCTTTGTCGTATGTAGATTAATTACAACGACCGCCCCCCAATTTCTCCGAAAAGTAAGCAATGGGTCGTTGAGCTTGGATTAAGACAGCCCCAATTCCCATGCCACTTGTGTCACACTCGACTTCGAACGGTTGAGAGAAGTCGGGTAGAGCGAGTATAGGTGTGTTGCATAGCAACTCCTTGATCTTCTCGAACGCCTTTTAAGCTTGTTCATTCCAATCAAACGCTCCCTTTTTCAAACAACCCGTGATTGGGCTCATGACCGTGCTGAAATCACGAGTAAACCGTCGATAGAATGAAGCCAATCCATGGAATGATCGTACTTCAGTCACCGTACTAGGGATAGGCCAAGAACGAATAGCCTCCACCTTTTCTTGATCCACGGCAACTCCATCCCGAGATACAATGTATCCAAGGAATATAACTTTGTCGACCAAGAATGAGCACTTCTCGGCTTTACCGTAGAGTTTTTGCACCCTTAGCATTTCGAACACTTGTCTTAAGTGTTGTAGGTGCTCTTCAATGCCTTTACTGTAAACTAGGATATCATCCAAGTACACGACCACGAACTTTCCAATGAAGGACTTTAGAACCTCGTTCATAAGCCTCATGAAAGTGCTTGGTGCATTCGTAAGGACGAAAGGCATGACCAACCATTCATATAAACCATGTTTGGTTTTAAATGCGGTCTTCCATTCATATCCTTCTCTCATTCGAATTTGGTGATAACCACTTCGAAGATCGATTTTGGAGAAGATGGTTGAGCCGTGAAGTTCATCAAGCATATCATCGAGTCTCGGAATTGGGAATCGATATTTTATGGTGATGTTATTCACTGCTCGGCTATCGATGCACATTCTCCATGTGCCATCTTTCTTAGGGACGAGTAAAGCTGGAACCGCGCACGGGCTCATGCTTTCTCTTACGTACCCTCGTTCCATTCACTCCTCAATTTGTCGTTGGAGTTCTTTGTTTTCTTTGGGGTTACTCCGATAAGCCGCCTTGTTCGGTAAGGGAGCGCCGGGTACGAGATCAATTTGATGCTCGATTCCACACAGTGGAGGTAAACCCGCTGGTAAATCATCTGGAAAAACATCGTCAAACTCACGCAACAGTGATTTAACGCGTTCAACAGAGTCAAGGTTAGAGTAAACTTGGTCAAGGTTAATGTAACCTTGGTCAAGGTTATTCCCTCTTGAAACTGTGGACAGGTTAGACGCCACAAGCGCGTACACTTGCCCTCCTCTAGCCAAAATGAAGGTAGGGATTTGCCGTGGATCCCCGCCAACAAATAATAACCAACTACACCTAACACGTAGATAGGGCAAGTCGGGTCGAGTCCACGGGGACGGTAAGAGGTGTCTAGACTAGGTCTACCTAAACACAAGACTAAGTCAACGAGCTAAACTAGACTAAAGCAATAAAAAGGGGATGAATCTATGACTACAACTAAGGTAACGAAGAAATCAAATAAGGAAAAAGTAGGATTAGGTCGGGTTCATAAGTGTAGTAGGATAGTTGGGAGATCGAGGGTGTGGGTTTCACCTAGTTACTAAGGTCGGTCCGCGCTCTCGCGTCAAGGCCAATGTCCGCACTCTCGTGTCAAAGACAAAACCCGAATACTTATGCAAGATGTCACCCAATACACAAGGATTCAACCACAAATCAATCACACAATGAGAAGAGGAAGACAAGCAAGAGGAGTATTTGCAACTACTACTCTAACAAGCAATTCAACAAACACATGGTGCTCTTAATATGTGACTAGTAATAAAGAATCCACCTTTACCCACAATCTAACCCTAATCATCCATAATCAACACTTAATCCCCCTACTAACCCCACAACAAGTCTACTCACACATAATGAAACAAATCCTAACCATAAGAAGAGAAATCAACACAAACAACAAAACATACATAATGAAAATAACAAGAACAATGAACAATATGTAAAGATTCAAACTTGAGAGATTAACAAAGATTAAAAGTAAAGAGATTAAGAAGATTATACCTACTAACAAGAGGAAGAAAGATTGAAACTTGTATTAATAAGAAAAACCCAAAACAATCTCCCAAGGTTGTCAATCTTGGTTGGATCTTGAAGAATTCCCTTAATACAAGGATTAAACTAAGATTAACGATTAACTAAAGCTAATCTACCCTAAACTAAGCTAATCTAACCTAAAGTAGTCTAGGGTTTAGTGGGTAATGAAGAACATCCTATAAGATTACAAGAAGGAGGGTATATATAAGGTTCCAAGAGGAAAGGAGAAGAAAGGAAGTGAAACAGCCCTTCGCTGGGCCCATCCCGGTCGGGATGAGGTCGGTCCCGGTCGGGATGGACCCAAAACAGCAGCCATCTCTTTTGTGTACCTCATCCCAGACGGGATGAGGTCCTTCCCGACGGGGATGGGTCTTGTAGGCCTCCAATATGATCTTTAAGGTCCCTCCTTGCTTCTCATGGGCTTCTCATCGATTCTCGGGGCTCCGGATCGAGTCTAAAGGGCTCGGGATCGGGTCCCAAGGTCTCGGGATCGAATCCAAGGCATCGAGCGATCGTTCCTTCTCTTCGTTGGCTCCAATAGTGTATGAAACGAGTCGGAATCGTTCCAATTCTCCATGAACGGTCTCGGGAACCTAAAACGAACTAAAGGAAGCATGAGTAGCCCAGAAATCGCTCCAAAGAGCGATTCCACAAGGAAAACGGGACCAAAACATAGCAAATTAGGCACTACAAACTACACTTATCAACTCCCCCACACTTAACCCTTAATCGCCCTCGAGTAAGAACAAACTAACTACTAAACTAGCCGAGCGGGTATTAGCGCACCCTACGCCCTTTCAACTCACGCGAGTACACTTAGAGGAAAAGTGCACTCCGCAAGGCAAGTAAGGTCTTGCGACAAAACTGTGGATGCAACCGGACACAAACACATAAACAAGCAAGCATACAACAAACAAACACAAGGTTGCACCCAAAAAGAAACAAATAACGCTTCCCTCTAAATAGCGGTGAAAGAAGCACCGGTTTAGGACTCAAGGCAAGTGACAACGTTCCCAAGCTAATAGTACAAATCGAGATGAACTAAACCCTAATAGTATGACGATAAAGCAACAAAAACGTTGGTAACTTACCTAGGTCCTCCTAGCCTTCTAAGAACGTACTACTGGACGATCGGCGGGATGGAAAAAGGAAGAACCACGGTGTTAGTCGACACTGTAGGTAAGTGAGACCCCGCCCCCTTTAGCGATGAGCCAAGAGGGTCATCCCACGTTCGAAACCGCTTAACTAGTCCAAGTAAAAAGGTGAATAGTATTGCAAAATGAGGGAAGACCGAACATTACCGCTATCATCCTTCCTAGGGACTCGGTCCTTTGGTAGGATCTTCACGGTAATAGTCGGTAAAAGGCTTATATTTGAGATGTGGGGATTCTTTTTGCGAGACGGTTTTCTTTTGGCATTTTTTTCTTTCTTTTGCATTTTTGCTTTGTGCGTTGCGATGCCATTTCTTTTTCTTCTTTTCTATTTTCTTTTTGGCTTTTTGTGCCTTTTCTTTTTCTTCAATCTCTTCTTTCTTTCTTTCATTTTCTTTCATTTTCTTTTCTTTGCCCTTTTTGGCTTGATTTGAGTTGTAGGCATTTCTTTTTGCGACAAGAAAGAGAGATTTCAACAAATTGCAATTTTATTGTGTGGATATGTGTAGGAGGTAGGGTAATGGGTTTGTCGGGACGACGTCTTCCCTTCATACTCACAATAAGGGGAGAACTTGGACTAGTCAAACAACCCCAAACACGGTCACCTAAGGGACGGGACTCGGCAACCAAGGCCTTTTCACACTGTGGGTGGTCATAATAGTCAAAATGCAAATCCCGTAGTAAATCCCTAGTAAGCTAGGTGGACTCAAGGTAAAGGACCAACGAAATCATTGATTTAGGGTCATTCTACTAGACTAAAGTCCAAGACTCGATTCATACTACCAGAAAGGGAAAGTAAACGCTTGCACACTAGCCTCAAAACCGGGTTTTCGAAAACCTTTTTACACAAAAGACATGACTACACAACACAAAACAAAGACTCGACAAAAACGAAAGAAAAAGAGACAAAGACAACAAAACAAGACAAAACAAAACAAACACAAACAAGAGAACAAACACCACCCCGAAATTCCGAATAAACGACCAATCACCACAAATATGCACAAAGCTCCACCTAGCACACATCATCACCAATCTTCTCCAAACTCCACAAGCAACAAGGAGGGAAAAGAGATAAAGAGATGTTACCGGATGTCTTGAAAGCTTTCCAAAGCTAACGGTGATTAAGCAACCTATAAGGAAAAAGGGAGGCAGAACACCCAACAAAACAAATATACGGCACAAGGACACAAAAGAAAAAGACACAAAAAGAAAATCTTTTTGATTTTTGTGAAAAATTTCAAATTTTTAGGGTTTTCAAGATTTTTCGAAGAAACTACGAAAATAAAACTAAATACGCTAGAATATCGCTCCCCCACACTTAAACCGAGCAATGTCCTCATGCTCGATCGTAGTGTATGGAGACACTAAAGAAAAGAAAAGAAACTACGAAAATAAAGCTAAAAACCAAAAATAAAGCGGAGAAAAGGGTAGAATGTGTCCGGCCAGGTGTAGTCAAATCACCGTGGGCCGAGACAAGAAAAGATATAGATGGGGGAAGAAATAAAAAGAAGGAAATAAAAGGAAATGGGAGGGGAGGACTAGGTGTAATCAAGTCACCTAGCCCGGATTCCGCCTAAATCCGACTAAATCCTAAAAAAAGGGTGAAAACCTTGTAAAATTTGGATTTTGAAAACGACTCTCGATGTAGTCACGTCATCGAGAGTCGGGAGCAATAACTACCAAGGCCCCGAGGGCCACCATGACACAAATGATAAGGGGAAGGGGAACATGCAAAGGGAGACAAGCTATAAAAGACGGAAAAGAAAGGATAGTTGTCGTACCAATCGGTTAGCAACTCACTTGCTCCATCGTCTCAATGTTCAATATCGGCCAAAGCTAGTCTTCGTCATTGCTATTCCTCTTCAAACTCGATAAGTACGCATGGTTGAAGTACAAAGGTATAAGGGGGTGGGATTTGATGTGAATCTCGGTGTAAAGTGAAGAGAGAATGAGGTGAGGGTATGTATATGAAGTGTAGGGGTCATATGATATAGGCAAGGATAGGTAGGGAGGTTGGGAGGGGGTAGAAAGTGGTTGGGTGGACTCACAAGACAAAGAAGAGACCAAAAAGAGGAGCGTGGGGCCATCCCAGTCGGGATGGATGGTCCCGGTCGGGATGACACGCCCGTCCCGGTCGGGAAGCTCCCGTCCCGGTCGGGACGGCACTCTAGAAAGTTCGATTTTTTGTACCCTCATCCCGATCGGGATGACTCCTTCCCGGTCGGGATGCCTCATCCTTCCCGATCGGGATTCTCTCTTCTCGTACGGGAGGAGTCTTCTAACTCTCCATAACCCCAAAAGCTTATCCAAAGCTTCAAAAACTGACTCCCTAGCTCAAAATCCAAGCTCTATCCACAACCATTCCTCTCTTCGGTTCATCTTCACTTGACACCTATCAAATAAGCTCAAAACAATCATCAAAATCCCTCCCTCACATCACTCATCAAAGATTCCAAAATTACAAGGGTCTCACAAAACAAACCAATCCTAGAAACAAAATAAAAAAAAAACACAATTACAAACACAAAAACTAAAGAGAAGAGAGAAAGGGGAATATACAACATGACGGTTCTTTAGGAACTCCGTCAAACCGAGGATGGTGGACTCTCATTCTTCAACCATAGCCCTCAAGGGCTTGGATGAGCAAGTCAAACGTACGACCGACATCGTAATGAAGGCCCAAAGAGTGCTCGAGCCAAGCTATCCTCCACGGCCTCCAAGGTGGAGGCAAGAAGTAGTCACCTAAAGACCCAACGTCATCTTTCAAGTCGTCTCCAGGGTCTATCCATCCAACGAGCTTCACCGACCTCTTCCTCCCTAAGCATCGCCTCCAATCACAAGCAAGCTTCAAATCCTTGACAAGAGGCACAAAAAACGGCTTTGGCCTCATTTCCATGTTGCACATCCCCACACCTTCCTCAAGTTGTGGTTCCCCATCTTCATCACTTGTCCCCACATCATCTTGGAGGAGAGAATTGAAACTTCTACCGGCGGTTTCAATCTCTTCCAAGCCATTGCTTGGTTTACATACAAGGAGTTCTTGATGTTTTTCCACATTCTCGGACAAGGGCAACTTGAGCTCATCAATTTCACCCAACAACTTCACAAACTCCACCAACTCATCCAACTCACTAACCTCCTCCAATTCTTCACCAACAACGCCTTCACCACGGGTCATATCCTCATTCGTCTCTTCTTGGGTGGACGATTGAGGTTCTTCAAAGCAAGTTTCACTTCCAAAAGGGACTTCATCGGCGGCTTCATGATTAGGTTGCTCCTCTTGCTCAAGCGAGCACCCATCGTCAAGTTGTGACGTTCGGGCTAAAAACATTGCGGTTTTAACCGCTAACACATTCATTCGAGCGTCCGTCGCCTCGGTTTCCCTTTGATATTGGGCCATGAGTTCCTCTTGGTTCTTTTTCAATTGAGTGGCCATTCCTTGGTTGCTTCTTTGCAATTGAAGAATCGATTGATAAAACTCCAAGTTTGGCGATTGGTGGTCATTGGGGTCTTGTAATGCTCCTTGAAAATCTTGACGATATCCAAGGAGTGGGGCATCATATTGTTGGTAGCGAGGTTGAGGTGATTGGTAGTATTGTGGGTTATGGGGTTCATATTGTGGTTGAGGTGAAGGGTAATGTGGTGGGTTTTGGGGAAATTGGCTTCCATGAGGTGAATCATGATTAAACATGGTGGGTTCACATTGATTGCTAGAGTAATAGCCACCATGATCATATGATTGATAAGTGTTCACTTGTTGGTAGCCGTTTCCATATCCTTGAAGCTCATACCCACTGGGGTCTTGATTATCCCAAGAAGCTTGATAGTAATTAGGGGTCATCATGTCATAGCTTTGATCCATAGAGGGAGAGGAGTAGCTCATATTGGCTCTTAAGTGTGGGGAGTTTAGATCAAACCTCATGCTCGCTTGAAATCTTGGCTTGTACCCGGTTGGAAACCTCTCAATCTAGCAACTGTTTGTTTATGCGGCTCTGAATTGTAAAGAAGAGGATGGCGACCACCTCTAGGCAAAAATTGTGGACTAGGAGCAAACGTGAGAAGTCTAGTGCTTTTTGGGCACTAGACAAGAAGGAAATAAACTTCACACACACAAGAAGCAAAGGGACAAAAAGAAAAACACAAATAAAAAGACAAAGTCAAGTAACTAGGCAAACAAAGTCTAAACTAGGACCGTCCCCGGCAACGGCGCCAAATTGATGGTAGGGATTTGCCGTGGATCCCCGCCAACAAATAATAACCAACTATTCCTAACACATAGATAGGGCAAGTCGGGTCGAGTCCACGGGGACGGTAAGAGGTGTCTAGACTAGGTCTACCTAAACACAAGACTAAGTCAACGAGCTAAACTAGACTAAAGCAATAAAAAGGGGATGAATCTATGACTACAACTAAGGTAACGAAGAAATCAAATAAGGAAAAAGTAGGGTTAGGTCGGGTTCATAAGTGTAGTAGGATAGTTGGGAGATCGAGGGTGTGGGTTTCACCTAGTTACTAAGGTCGGTCCGCGCTCTCGCGTCAAGGCCAATGTCCGCACTCTCGTGTCAAAGACAAAACCCGAATACTTATGCAAGATGTCACCCAATACACAAGGATTCAACCACAAATCAATCACACAATGAGAAGAGGAAGACAAGCAAGAGGAGTATTTGCAACTACTACTCTAACAAGCAATTCAACAAACACATGGTGCTCTTAATATGTGACTAGTAACAAAGAATCCACCTTTACCCACAATCTAACCCTAATCATCCATAATCAACACTTAATCCCCCTACTAACCCCACAACAAGTCTACTCACACATAATGAAACAAATCCTAACCATAAGAAGAGAAATCAACACAAACAACAAAACATACATAATGAAAATAACAAGAACAATGAACAATATGTAAAGATTCAAACTTGAGAGATTAACAAAGATTAAAAGTAAAGAGATTAAGAAGATTATACCTACTAACAAGAGGAAGAAAGATTGAAACTTGTATTAATAAGAAAAACCCAAAACAATCTCCCAAGGTTGTCAATCTTGGTTGGATCTTGAAGAATTCCCTTAATACAAGGATTAAACTAAGATTAACGATTAACTAAAGCTAATCTACCCTAAACTAAGCTAATCTAACCTAAAGTAGTCTAGGGTTTAGTGGGTAATGAAGAACATCCTATAAGATTACAAGAAGGAGGGTATATATAAGGTTCCAAGAGGAAAGGAGAAGAAAGGAAGCGAAACAGCCCTTCGCTGGGCCCATCCCGGTCAGGATGAGGTCGGTCCCGGTCGGGATGGACCCAAAACAGCAGCCATCTCTTTTGTGTACCTCATCCCAGACGGGATGAGGTCCTTCCCGACGGGGATGGGTCTTGTAGGCCTCCAATATGATCTTTAAGGTCCCTCCTTGCTTCTCATGGGCTTCTCATCGATTCTCGGGGCTCCGGATCGAGTCTAAAGGGCTCGGGATCGGGTCCCAAGGTCTCGGGATCGAATCCAAGGCATCGAGCGATCGTTCCTTCTCTTCGTTGGCTCCAATAGTGTATGAAACGAGTCGGAATCGTTCCAATTCTCCATGAACGGTCTCGGGAACCTAAAACGAACTAAAGGAAGCATGAGTAGCCCAGAAATCGCTCCAAAGAGCGATTCCACAAGGAAAACGGGACCAAAACATAGCAAATTAGGCACTACAAACTACACTTATCAACTCCCCCACACTTAACCCTTAATCGCCCTCGAGTAAGAACAAACTAACTACTAAACTAGCCGAGCGGGTATTAGCGCACCCTACGCCCTTTCAACTCACGCGAGTACACTTAGAGGAAAAGTGCACTCCGCAAGGCAAGTAAGGTCTTGCGACAAAACTGTGGATGCAACCGGACACAAACACATAAACAAGCAAGCATACAACAAACAAACACAAGGTTGCACCCAAAAAGAAACAAATAACGCTTCCCTCTAAATAGCGGTGAAAGAAGCACCGGTTTAGGACTCAAGGCAAGTGACAACGTTCCCAAGCTAATAGTACAAATCGAGATGAACTAAACCCTAATAGTATGACGATAAAGCAACAAAAACGTTGGTAACTTACCTAGGTCCTCCTAGCCTTCTAAGAACGTACTACTGGACGATCGGCGGGATGGAAAAAGGAAGAACCACGGTGTTAGTCGACACTGTAGGTAAGTGAGACCCCGCCCCCTTTAGCGATGAGCCAAGAGGGTCATCCCACGTTCGAAACCGCTTAACTAGTCCAAGTAAAAAGGTGAATAGTATTGCAAAATGAGGGAAGACCGAACATTACCGCTATCATCCTTCCTAGGGACTCGGTCCTTTGGTAGGATCTTCACGGTAATAGTCGGTAAAAGGCTTATATTTGAGATGTGGGGATTCTTTTTGGGAGACGGTTTTCTTTTGGCATTTTTTTCTTTCTTTTGCATTTTTGCTTTGTGCGTTGCGATGCCATTTCTTTTTCTTCTTTTCTATTTTCTTTTTGGCTTTTTGTGCCTTTTCTTTTTCTTCAATCTCTTCTTTCTTTCTTTCATTTTCTTTCATTTTCTTTTCTTTGCCCTTTTTGGCTTGATTTGAGTTGTAGGCATTTCTTTTTGCGACAAGAAAGAGAGATTTCAACAAATTGCAATTTTATTGTGTGGATATGTGTAGGAGGTAGGGTAATGGGTTTGTCGGGACGACGTCTTCCCTTCATACTCACAATAAGGGGAGAACTTGGACTAGTCAAACAACCCCAAACACGGTCACCTAAGGGACGGGACTCGGCAACCAAGGCCTTTTCACACTGTGGGTGGTCATAATAGTCAAAATGCAAATCCCGTAGTAAATCCCTAGTAAGCTAGGTGGACTCAAGGTAAAGGACCAACGAAATCATTGATTTAGGGTCATTCTACTAGACTAAAGTCCAAGACTCGATTCATACTACCAGAAAGGGAAAGTAAACGCTTGCACACTAGCCTCAAAACCGGGTTTTCGAAAACCTTTTTACACAAAAGACATGACTACACAACACAAAACAAAGACTCGACAAAAACGAAAGAAAAAGAGACAAAGACAACAAAACAAGACAAAACAAAACAAACACAAACAAGAGAACAAACACCACCCCGAAATTCCGAATAAACGACCAATCACCACAAATATGCACAAAGCTCCACCCTAGCACACATCATCACCAATCTTCTCCAAACTCCACAAGCAACAAGGAGGGAAAAGAGATAAAGAGATGTTACCGGATGTCTTGAAAGCTTTCCAAAGCTAACGGTGATTAAGCAACCTATAAGGAAAAAGGGAGGCAGAACACCCAACAAAACAAATATACGGCACAAGGACACAAAAGAAAAAGACACAAAAAGAAAATCTTTTTGATTTTTGTGAAAAATTTCAAATTTTTAGGGTTTTCAAGATTTTTCGAAGAAACTACGAAAATAAAACTAAATACGCTAGAATATCGCTCCCCCACACTTAAACCGAGCAATGTCCTCATGCTCGATCGTAGTGTATGGAGACACTAAAGAAAAGAAAAGAAACTACGAAAATAAAGCTAAAAACCAAAAATAAAGCGGAGAAAAGGGTAGAATGTGTCCGGCCAGGTGTAGTCAAATCACCGTGGGCCGAGACAAGAAAAGATATAGATGGGGGAAGAAATAAAAAGAAGGAAATAAAAGGAAATGGGAGGGGAGGACTAGGTGTAATCAAGTCACCTAGCCCGGATTCCGCCTAAATCCGACTAAATCCTAAAAAAAGGGTGAAAACCTTGTAAAATTTGGATTTTGAAAACGACTCTCGATGTAGTCACGTCATCGAGAGTCGGGAGCAATAACTACCAAGGCCCCGAGGGCCACCATGACACAAATGATAAGGGGAAGGGGAACATGCAAAGGGAGACAAGCTATAAAAGACGGAAAAGAAAGGATAGTTGTCGTACCAATCGGTTAGCAACTCACTTGCTCCATCGTCTCAATGTTCAATATCGGCCAAAGCTAGTCTTCGTCATTGCTATTCCTCTTCAAACTCGATAAGTACGCATGGTTGAAGTACAAAGGTATAAGGGGGTGGGATTTGATGTGAATCTCGGTGTAAAGTGAAGAGAGAATGAGGTGAGGGTATGTATATGAAGTGTAGGGGTCATATGATATAGGCAAGGATAGGTAGGGAGGTTGGGAGGGGGTAGAAAGTGGTTGGGTGGACTCACAAGACAAAGAAGAGACCAAAAAGAGGAGCGTGGGGCCATCCCAGTCGGGATGGATGGTCCCGGTCGGGATGACACGCCCGTCCCGGTCGGGAAGCTCCCGTCCCGGTCGGGACGGCACTCTAGAAAGTTCGATTTTTTGTACCCTCATCCCGATCGGGATGACTCCTTCCCGGTCGGGATGCCTCATCCTTCCCGATCGGGATTCTCTCTTCTCGTACGGGAGGAGTCTTCTAACTCTCCATAACCCCAAAAGCTTATCCAAAGCTTCAAAAACTGACTCCCTAGCTCAAAATCCAAGCTCTATCCACAACCATTCCTCTCTTCGGTTCATCTTCACTTGACACCTATCAAATAAGCTCAAAACAATCATCAAAATCCCTCCCTCACATCACTCATCAAAGATTCCAAAATTACAAGGGTCTCACAAAACAAACCAATCCTAGAAACAAAATAAAAAAAAAACACAATTACAAACACAAAAACTAAAGAGAAGAGAGAAAGGGGAATATACAACATGACGGTTCTTTAGGAACTCCGTCAAACCGAGGATGGTGGACTCTCATTCTTCAACCATAGCCCTCAAGGGCTTGGATGAGCAAGTCAAACGTACGACCGACATCGTAATGAAGGCCCAAAGAGTGCTCGAGCCAAGCTATCCTCCACGGCCTCCAAGGTGGAGGCAAGAAGTAGTCACCTAAAGACCCAACGTCATCTTTCAAGTCGTCTCCAGGGTCTATCCATCCAACGAGCTTCACCGACCTCTTCCTCCCTAAGCATCGCCTCCAATCACAAGCAAGCTTCAAATCCTTGACAAGAGGCACAAAAAACGGCTTTGGCCTCATTTCCATGTTGCACATCCCCACACCTTCCTCAAGTTGTGGTTCCCCATCTTCATCACTTGTCCCCACATCATCTTGGAGGAGAGAATTGAAACTTCTACCGGCGGTTTCAATCTCTTCCAAGCCATTGCTTGGTTTACATACAAGGAGTTCTTGATGTTTTTCCACATTCTCGGACAAGGGCAACTTGAGCTCATCAATTTCACCCAACAACTTCACAAACTCCACCAACTCATCCAACTCACTAACCTCCTCCAATTCTTCACCAACAACGCCTTCACCACGGGTCATATCCTCATTCGTCTCTTCTTGGGTGGACGATTGAGGTTCTTCAAAGCAAGTTTCACTTCCAAAAGGGACTTCATCGGCGGCTTCATGATTAGGTTGCTCCTCTTGCTCAAGCGAGCACCCATCGTCAAGTTGTGACGTTCGGGCTAAAAACATTGCGGTTTTAACCGCTAACACATTCATTCGAGCGTCCGTCGCCTCGGTTTCCCTTTGATATTGGGCCATGAGTTCCTCTTGGTTCTTTTTCAATTGAGTGGCCATTCCTTGGTTGCTTCTTTGCAATTGAAGAATCGATTGATAAAACTCCAAGTTTGGCGATTGGTGGTCATTGGGGTCTTGTAATGCTCCTTGAAAATCTTGACGATATCCAAGGAGTGGGGCATCATATTGTTGGTAGCGAGGTTGAGGTGATTGGTAGTATTGTGGGTTATGGGGTTCATATTGTGGTTGAGGTGAAGGGTAATGTGGTGGGTTTTGGGGAAATTGGCTTCCATGAGGTGAATCATGATTAAACATGGTGGGTTCACATTGATTGCTAGAGTAATAGCCACCATGATCATATGATTGATAAGTGTTCACTTGTTGGTAGCCGTTTCCATATCCTTGAAGCTCATACCCACTGGGGTCTTGATTATCCCAAGAAGCTTGATAGTAATTAGGGGTCATCATGTCATAGCTTTGATCCATAGAGGGAGAGGAGTAGCTCATATTGGCTCTTAAGTGTGGGGAGTTTAGATCAAACCTCATGCTCGCTTGAAATCTTGGCTTGTACCCGGTTGGAAACCTCTCAATCTAGCAACTGTTTGTTTATGCGGCTCTGAATTGTAAAGAAGAGGATGGCGACCACCTCTAGGCAAAAATTGTGGACTAGGAGCAAACGTGAGAAGTCTAGTGCTTTTTGGGCACTAGACAAGAAGGAAATAAACTTCACACACACAAGAAGCAAAGGGACAAAAAGAAAAACACAAATAAAAAGACAAAGTCAAGTAACTAGGCAAACAAAGTCTAAACTAGGACCGTCCCCGGCAACGGCGCCAAATTGATGGTAGGGATTTGCCGTGGATCCCCGCCAACAAATAATAACCAACTATTCCTAACACATAGATAGGGCAAGTCGGGTCGAGTCCACGGGGACGGTAAGAGGTGTCTAGACTAGGTCTACCTAAACACAAGACTAAGTCAACGAGCTAAACTAGACTAAAGCAATAAAAAGGGGATGAATCTATGACTACAACTAAGGTAACGAAGAAATCAAATAAGGAAAAAGTAGGGTTAGGTCGGGTTCATAAGTGTAGTAGGATAGTTGGGAGATCGAGGGTGTGGGTTTCACCTAGTTACTAAGGTCGGTCCGCGCTCTCGCGTCAAGGCCAATGTCCGCACTCTCGTGTCAAAGACAAAACCCGAATACTTATGCAAGATGTCACCCAATACACAAGGATTCAACCACAAATCAATCACACAATGAGAAGAGGAAGACAAGCAAGAGGAGTATTTGCAACTACTACTCTAACAAGCAATTCAACAAACACATGGTGCTCTTAATATGTGACTAGTAACAAAGAATCCACCTTTACCCACAATCTAACCCTAATCATCCATAATCAACACTTAATCCCCCTACTAACCCCACAACAAGTCTACTCACACATAATGAAACAAATCCTAACCATAAGAAGAGAAATCAACACAAACAACAAAACATACATAATGAAAATAACAAGAACAATGAACAATATGTAAAGATTCAAACTTGAGAGATTAACAAAGATTAAAAGTAAAGAGATTAAGAAGATTATACCTACTAACAAGAGGAAGAAAGATTGAAACTTGTATTAATAAGAAAAACCCAAAACAATCTCCCAAGGTTGTCAATCTTGGTTGGATCTTGAAGAATTCCCTTAATACAAGGATTAAACTAAGATTAACGATTAACTAAAGCTAATCTACCCTAAACTAAGCTAATCTAACCTAAAGTAGTCTAGGGTTTAGTGGGTAATGAAGAACATCCTATAAGATTACAAGAAGGAGGGTATATATAAGGTTCCAAGAGGAAAGGAGAAGAAAGGAAGCGAAACAGCCCTTCGCTGGGCCCATCCCGGTCAGGATGAGGTCGGTCCCGGTCGGGATGGACCCAAAACAGCAGCCATCTCTTTTGTGTACCTCATCCCAGACGGGATGAGGTCCTTCCCGACGGGGATGGGTCTTGTAGGCCTCCAATATGATCTTTAAGGTCCCTCCTTGCTTCTCATGGGCTTCTCATCGATTCTCGGGGCTCCGGATCGAGTCTAAAGGGCTCGGGATCGGGTCCCAAGGTCTCGGGATCGAATCCAAGGCATCGAGCGATCGTTCCTTCTCTTCGTTGGCTCCAATAGTGTATGAAACGAGTCGGAATCGTTCCAATTCTCCATGAACGGTCTCGGGAACCTAAAACGAACTAAAGGAAGCATGAGTAGCCCAGAAATCGCTCCAAAGAGCGATTCCACAAGGAAAACGGGACCAAAACATAGCAAATTAGGCACTACAAACTACACTTATCAACTCCCCCACACTTAACCCTTAATCGCCCTCGAGTAAGAACAAACTAACTACTAAACTAGCCGAGCGGGTATTAGCGCACCCTACGCCCTTTCAACTCACGCGAGTACACTTAGAGGAAAAGTGCACTCCGCAAGGCAAGTAAGGTCTTGCGACAAAACTGTGGATGCAACCGGACACAAACACATAAACAAGCAAGCATACAACAAACAAACACAAGGTTGCACCCAAAAAGAAACAAATAACGCTTCCCTCTAAATAGCGGTGAAAGAAGCACCGGTTTAGGACTCAAGGCAAGTGACAACGTTCCCAAGCTAATAGTACAAATCGAGATGAACTAAACCCTAATAGTATGACGATAAAGCAACAAAAACGTTGGTAACTTACCTAGGTCCTCCTAGCCTTCTAAGAACGTACTACTGGACGATCGGCGGGATGGAAAAAGGAAGAACCACGGTGTTAGTCGACACTGTAGGTAAGTGAGACCCCGCCCCCTTTAGCGATGAGCCAAGAGGGTCATCCCACGTTCGAAACCGCTTAACTAGTCCAAGTAAAAAGGTGAATAGTATTGCAAAATGAGGGAAGACCGAACATTACCGCTATCATCCTTCCTAGGGACTCGGTCCTTTGGTAGGATCTTCACGGTAATAGTCGGTAAAAGGCTTATATTTGAGATGTGGGGATTCTTTTTGGGAGACGGTTTTCTTTTGGCATTTTTTTCTTTCTTTTGCATTTTTGCTTTGTGCGTTGCGATGCCATTTCTTTTTCTTCTTTTCTATTTTCTTTTTGGCTTTTTGTGCCTTTTCTTTTTCTTCAATCTCTTCTTTCTTTCTTTCATTTTCTTTCATTTTCTTTTCTTTGCCCTTTTTGGCTTGATTTGAGTTGTAGGCATTTCTTTTTGCGACAAGAAAGAGAGATTTCAACAAATTGCAATTTTATTGTGTGGATATGTGTAGGAGGTAGGGTAATGGGTTTGTCGGGACGACGTCTTCCCTTCATACTCACAATAAGGGGAGAACTTGGACTAGTCAAACAACCCCAAACACGGTCACCTAAGGGACGGGACTCGGCAACCAAGGCCTTTTCACACTGTGGGTGGTCATAATAGTCAAAATGCAAATCCCGTAGTAAATCCCTAGTAAGCTAGGTGGACTCAAGGTAAAGGACCAACGAAATCATTGATTTAGGGTCATTCTACTAGACTAAAGTCCAAGACTCGATTCATACTACCAGAAAGGGAAAGTAAACGCTTGCACACTAGCCTCAAAACCGGGTTTTCGAAAACCTTTTTACACAAAAGACATGACTACACAACACAAAACAAAGACTCGACAAAAACGAAAGAAAAAGAGACAAAGACAACAAAACAAGACAAAACAAAACAAACACAAACAAGAGAACAAACACCACCCCGAAATTCCGAATAAACGACCAATCACCACAAATATGCACAAAGCTCCACCCTAGCACACATCATCACCAATCTTCTCCAAACTCCACAAGCAACAAGGAGGGAAAAGAGATAAAGAGATGTTACCGGATGTCTTGAAAGCTTTCCAAAGCTAACGGTGATTAAGCAACCTATAAGGAAAAAGGGAGGCAGAACACCCAACAAAACAAATATACGGCACAAGGACACAAAAGAAAAAGACACAAAAAGAAAATCTTTTTGATTTTTGTGAAAAATTTCAAATTTTTAGGGTTTTCAAGATTTTTCGAAGAAACTACGAAAATAAAACTAAATACGCTAGAATATCGCTCCCCCACACTTAAACCGAGCAATGTCCTCATGCTCGATCGTAGTGTATGGAGACACTAAAGAAAAGAAAAGAAACTACGAAAATAAAGCTAAAAACCAAAAATAAAGCGGAGAAAAGGGTAGAATGTGTCCGGCCAGGTGTAGTCAAATCACCGTGGGCCGAGACAAGAAAAGATATAGATGGGGGAAGAAATAAAAAGAAGGAAATAAAAGGAAATGGGAGGGGAGGACTAGGTGTAATCAAGTCACCTAGCCCGGATTCCGCCTAAATCCGACTAAATCCTAAAAAAAGGGTGAAAACCTTGTAAAATTTGGATTTTGAAAACGACTCTCGATGTAGTCACGTCATCGAGAGTCGGGAGCAATAACTACCAAGGCCCCGAGGGCCACCATGACACAAATGATAAGGGGAAGGGGAACATGCAAAGGGAGACAAGCTATAAAAGACGGAAAAGAAAGGATAGTTGTCGTACCAATCGGTTAGCAACTCACTTGCTCCATCGTCTCAATGTTCAATATCGGCCAAAGCTAGTCTTCGTCATTGCTATTCCTCTTCAAACTCGATAAGTACGCATGGTTGAAGTACAAAGGTATAAGGGGGTGGGATTTGATGTGAATCTCGGTGTAAAGTGAAGAGAGAATGAGGTGAGGGTATGTATATGAAGTGTAGGGGTCATATGATATAGGCAAGGATAGGTAGGGAGGTTGGGAGGGGGTAGAAAGTGGTTGGGTGGACTCACAAGACAAAGAAGAGACCAAAAAGAGGAGCGTGGGGCCATCCCAGTCGGGATGGATGGTCCCGGTCGGGATGACACGCCCGTCCCGGTCGGGAAGCTCCCGTCCCGGTCGGGAAGCTCCCGTCCCGGTCGGGAAGCTCCCGTCCCGGTCGGGACGGCACTCCAGAAAGTTCGATTTTTTGTACCCTCATCCCGATCGGGATGACTCCTTCCCGGTCGGGATGCCTCATCCTTCCCGATCGGGATTCTCTCTTCTCGTACGGGAGGAGTCTTCTAACTCTCCATAACCCCAAAAGCTTATCCAAAGCTTCAAAAACTGACTCCCTAGCTCAAAATCCAAGCTCTATCCACAACCATTCCTCTCTTCGGTTCATCTTCACTTGACACCTATCAAATAAGCTCAAAACAATCATCAAAATCCCTCCCTCACATCACTCATCAAAGATTCCAAAATTACAAGGGTCTCACAAAACAAACCAATCCTAGAAACAAAATAAAAAAAAAACACAATTACAAACACAAAAACTAAAGAGAAGAGAGAAAGGGGAATATACAACATGACGGTTCTTTAGGAACTCCGTCAAACCGAGGATGGTGGACTCTCATTCTTCAACCATAGCCCTCAAGGGCTTGGATGAGCAAGTCAAACGTACGACCGACATCGTAATGAAGTCCCAAAGAGTGCTCGAGCCAAGCTATCCTCCACGGCCTCCAAGGTGGAGGCAAGAAGTAGTCACCTAAAGACCCAACGTCATCTTTCAAGTCGTCTCCAGGGTCTATCCATCCAACGAGCTTCACCGACCTCTTCCTCCCTAAGCATCGCCTCCAATCACAAGCAAGCTTCAAATCCTTGACAAGAGGCACAAAAAACGGCTTTGGCCTCATTTCCATGTTGCACATCCCCACACCTTCCTCAAGTTGTGGTTCCCCATCTTCATCACTTGTCCCCACATCATCTTGGAGGAGAGAATTGAAACTTCTACCGGCGGTTTCAATCTCTTCCAAGCCATTGCTTGGTTTACATACAAGGAGTTCTTGATGTTTTTCCACATTCTCGGACAAGGGCAACTTGAGCTCATCAATTTCACCCAACAACTTCACAAACTCCACCAACTCATCCAACTCACTAACCTCCTCCAATTCTTCACCAACAACGCCTTCACCACGGGTCATATCCTCATTCGTCTCTTGTTGGGTGGACGATTGAGGTTCTTCAAAGCAAGTTTCACTTCCAAAAGGGACTTCATCGGCGGCTTCATGATTAGGTTGCTCCTCTTGCTCAAGCGAGCACCCATCGTCAAGTTGTGACGTTCGGGCTAAAAACATTACGGTTTTAACCGCTAACACATTCATTCGAGCGTCCGTCGCCTCGGTTTCCCTTTGATATTGGGCCATGAGTTCCTCTTGGTTCTTTTTCAATTGAATGGCCATTCCTTGGTTGCTTCTTTGCAATTGAAGAATCGATTGATAAAACTCCAAGTTTGGCGATTGGTGGTCATTGGGGTCTTGTAATGCTCCTTGAAAATCTTGACGATATCCAAGGAGTGGGGCATCATATTGTTGGTAGCGAGGTTGAGGTGATTGGTAGTATTGTGGGTTATGGGGTTCATATTGTGGTTGAGGTGAAGGGTAATGTGGTGGGTTTTGGGGAAATTGGCTTCCATGAGGTGAATCATGATTAAACATGGTGGGTTCACATTGATTGCTAGAGTAATAGCCACCATGATCATATGATTGATAAGTGTTCACTTGTTGGTAGCCGTTTCCATATCCTTGAAGCTCATACCCACTGGGGTCTTGATTATCCCAAGAAGCTTGATAGTAATTAGGGGTCATCATGTCATAGCTTTGATCCATAGAGGGAGAGGAGTAGCTCATATTGGCTCTTAAGTGTGGGGAGTTTAGATCAAACCTCATGCTCGCTTGAAATCTTGGCTTGTACCCGGTTGGAAACCTCTCAATCTAGCAACTGTTTGTTTATGCGGCTCTGAATTGTAAAGAAGAGGATGGCGACCACCTCTAGGCAAAAATTGTGGACTAGGAGCAAACGTGAGAAGTCTAGTGCTTTTTGGGCACTAGACAAGAAGGAAATAAACTTCACACACACAAGAAGCAAAGGGACAAAAAGAAAAACACAAATAAAAAGACAAAGTCAAGTAACTAGGCAAACAAAGTCTAAACTAGCACCGTCCCCGGCAACGGCGCCAAATTGATGGTAGGGATTTGCCGTGGATCCCCGCCAACAAATAATAACCAACTATTCCTAACACATAGATAGGGCAAGTCGGGTCGAGTCCACGGGGACGGTAAGAGGTGTCTAGACTAGGTCTACCTAAACACAAGACTAAGTCAACGAGCTAAACTAGACTAAAGCAATAAAAAGGGGATGAATCTATGACTACAACTAAGGTAACGAAGAAATCAAATAAGGAAAAAGTAGGGTTAGGTCGGGTTCATAAGTGTAGTAGGATAGTTGGGAGATCGAGGGTGTGGGTTTCACCTAGTTACTAAGGTCGGTCCGCGCTCTCGCGTCAAGGCCAATGTCCGCACTCTCGTGTCAAAGACAAAACCCGAATACTTATGCAAGATGTCACCCAATACACAAGGATTCAACCACAAATCAATCACACAATGAGAAGAGGAAGACAAGCAAGAGGAGTATTTGCAACTACTACTCTAACAAGCAATTCAACAAACACATGGTGCTCTTAATATGTGACTAGTAACAAAGAATCCACCTTTACCCACAATCTAACCCTAATCATCCATAATCAACACTTAATCCCCCTACTAACCCCACAACAAGTCTACTCACACATAATGAAACAAATCCTAACCATAAGAAGAGAAATCAACACAAACAACAAAACATACATAATGAAAATAACAAGAATAATGAACAATATGTAAAGATTCAAACTTGAGAGATTAACAAAGATTAAAAGTAAAGAGATTAAGAAGATTATACCTACTAACAAGAGGAAGAAAGATTGAAACTTGTATTAATAAGAAAAACCCAAAACAATCTCCCAAGGTTGTCAATCTTGGTTGAATCTTGAAGAATTCCCTTAATACAAGGATTAAACTAAGATTAACGATTAACTAAAGACTAATCTACCCTAATCTAAGCTAATATAACCTAAAGTAGTCTAGGGTTTAGTGGGTAATGAAGAACATCCTATAAGATTACAAGAGGGAGGGTATATATAAGGTTCCAAGAGGAAAGAAGAAGAAAGGAAGCGAAACAGCCCTTCGTTGGGCCCGTCCCGGTCGGGATGAGGTCGGTCCCGGTCGGGATGGACCCAAAACAGCAGCCATCTCTTTTGTGTACCTCATCCCAGACGGGATGAGGTCCTTCCCGACGGGGATGGGTCTTGTAGGCCTCCAATATGATCTTTAAGGTCCCTCCTTGCTTCTCATGGGCTTCTCATCGATTCTCGGGGCTCGGGATCGAGTCTAAGGGGCTCGGGATCGGGTCCCAAGGTCTCGGGATCGAATCCAAGGTATCGAGCGATCGTTCCTTCTCTTCGTTGGCTCCAATAGTGTATGAAACGAGTCGGAATCGTTCCAATTCTCCATGAACGGTCTCGAGAACCTAAAACGAACTAAAGGAAGCATGAGTAGCCCATAAATCGCTCCAAAGAGAGATTCCACAAGGAAAACAGGACCAAAACATATCAAATTAGGCACTACAAACTACACTTATCACAAAACCTGCTCCACGTCTCTTTCACTAGCAAACATTGATAAAATCGGTTTGTTAGTATGATTAGAATGAATCGAACGAATCTCCTTCGGCGCCATAGGCCTTAGGATGACCTTCTTATCATCCACCATGAGTTCATGCTCGTTGCTTCGTCCTTTATGAAGGACATTGCGATTAAATTGCCATGTCCTGCCTAATAACATGTTACAAGCATCCATAGGAATAACATCGCAAACCATCTCGTCCTTGTAAGGGCCCATCGTAAAACCAACGCGGACTTGTTTAGTCACCTTAACTTGGTTCCCATCATCGAGCCAATGTAAGGTATAGGGCCTCGGGTGTGGTGTGGTGGTTAGGGTTAATTTCTTAACCATGTCTTGTGAGGCGACGTTGGTACAACTCCCCCCCATCAATAATGACATTACACCATTTGTCTTTGACCAAGCATTTAGTGTGGAAGATTTGGTCACGTTGTTCGGCCACAACCGGTTCAACAATGGTGTGCAAAGTACGACATAAGACCAAAGACTCAACATGACTTGGTGCTACAAACTCTAGCACGTCGTCCCCCTATAACTCATCCCCATTCGTGACATATGATGGCTCATCCTCGTCACTAAAACCCTCCATCAATTCATCGCGATAACTAATAGCCTCTCTTAATGTGATGACTCTTTTATTAGGACAATCGCTTTGAAAATGACCGAATCCCTGACACTTGAAACAACGGACCTTAGACATGTCTTTTGATTTGGTGTCTGTTTTAGGTGTTGTTTGGGTGGCAACTACAGATTTTGGGGTTTGGCTTGAACTAGACCCTCCGAATTTACTCGGTGTTTCGGATTTTGCCCAAGTGTTTGTTTTAGTGGTCGAAGTAGTTCGTCGTTTTTGTTGGCCCTCTACTTTTAAACACAAAGAGCATAACAAATCAAATGAAGCATAAGGATGTAAATCTACCACATCAGCTATGTTACGATTTAAACCCCTACAAAATCTAGCCATCTTTTGTTCCTCGAGTTCTTCTAACTCGCACATTAAAGATGCCTTTTCGAACTCCTCAATATACGCACTAATTGACATGGTCCCTTGTTTCAATTCGGCTACCTTACGATATAAGTCGATTTTGTAACTTTTAGGAACATACCTCTTGCGTAACTTAATTTTGAGTTCCTCCCACGACCGGTTCTTAGGCTTTTCCTCCTATGCTCGCCTAGTCTTCATTCTTTCGAATCATAGGGACGCACTTTATGTTAGCCTTAAGATAGCACACTTGCAACGCTTCTCATCGGAGACATCCTTGAATTCGAACATCCTCTCGATTTGACGCTCCCAGTCCAAGTACTCTTCCGGATCTATCCCTCCCCCGAATTCAGGCAACTCCGTGACTTTGAATTCATCATGGGGTTTAGGCACATCCACGTATCTCCTGGCACCTCCCCCAGGTCTGTTCTCGGGCAAATTGCACAAAGCATGGAGCAATTGTTGGATGAGATTGTCGTCATTACCCCCTCCAGTATTGATGCTGCTTGCGTCATTGTTGTTGACATTGTTGTTGTTTTTGATTTCGTTATCTCCCATGTCGCTAAACACGGCTCTGATACCAAATGATGCGAATGCGGAAGCGGTTTAGATTAAGAAATGATTTTGGGTTGAAGGTTAATGTAACCTTGAATGATGACGTGGATTCTGGAGTGAAATAGAACTAAGGTTAATGTAACCTTGGTTCGTGGTTAAGGTCTTCCTGGATTTTGACGTTTGTGACACGTCTATTTTAGGAAAGGAAATACTTTGAATTACGTAAGGATTTTTGTGATGAAATGAAGGACAAACGTAACCAAATATATTTAGCCCGAATTCGACCTTGAATCCGAAACTAATAACGTAGAGATTGGCGCACCATTTCCTCGACGCGATTTCGAAGTACTTTCTCAAAATATGAAACACAAGAGTTGATTTAAAATCAAACCTTGCTGAAATTTTATTGCTTAATTGTTCAATGATCAAAATTGCTATGGAACGTGGCTTTTATAGCCTTACACGAATAATATCTCGAATATACTACGAGATACTTAGCCTATTTTACAAGATACCTAATCAAGGAAAAATAGTAACTAATCTAGAGGATATAGTATTGTAATCCTAAGAATATCTCGAAATGATCTTGAAGAGATCATTGTTATTTGTGTTGCTTAAATAAACTAAGATTGTATCCCTTTATTTGGAGCATGGGATACACGAAATCTTCTTCTACTCTTCAAAATATTGCAGCCAAATCTCGTTTGCTTCTTGCTTGATCTTCCTGCCTAGAATATTCATATCTTGATATAATATTCTTATTTGGATTGCCAAGTTGGAGGAGATTGTATCTATCTATTTGAGGGAGGAGATACATGCATATCTTCATGTGAATCACCATCAAATATGAGTGAGAATTATCTCCTCTTGTTGCCAAAATAAATAAAAACGAAGAGTTGGTCAAGAAATATGAGAAGGATAATAAAACGGCTAGGTGTCATATACTCAATCATATGACGAATACTCTTTTTGACTTATTTATGGTCCACAAGTCAGCTAAGTTTATTTGGGAGTCTTTATAGAAAAAATATGGGGCTGACGACGCTGGAAAAAAAGAAATACGTGGTGGGTCAGTGGCTTAATTTCCAAATGGTTGACGATAAACCAATTATGGATCAAGTCCATGTCTACGAAAATTTATGTAGTGATGTTGTTAATGAAGGAATGAAGTTAGATGAAGTTTTTCTTGCTAATGTTTTGTTAGAAAAATTTCCCCGTTCTTGGAGCGACTATAGAAATCAGTTGAAACACAAAAAGAAGGATTTGTCACTCCAAGAATTAGTTATCCATATGAGAACCGAGGAGGCCAATCCTTTAAAAGACAAATCTCTTAGTTTCTCCCAGAATCCCATCAAGGTAATCTCGTTGAAACCGGTGGGTCTTCTAAGGGAGATAAGAATAAGGGAAACAAGGGTAATAAGGGAAACACAAAGAGTAGTGAAGGCAAGGATCAGGGGAACAAGAATTCTAACAAACAAAATCAGGGAAAATACACCAAAGCTATTCCAAAAATTCAGAAACCAAATACTAATCTGGTATGCTTTGTATGTGGTCAACCAGGTCACAAAGCTTATCAATACCCTTATGTTAGGAAATAAGTGTCTAGCAATTGTCCTCTTGGGCCTTGAATTGATTTGTTCCTGATATCTTTCCTAAAGTTGATCTTCTTGTTTTGGTAACATAAGATTGTTTGGTTTTAGGAAAGATTGACTTTGTTTCCTAATTAGTTTAGGTAACTAGTTATATAAAGACCTGACTAGTTTCTAGGTTAATTAGGACAGAGAGATGATTTGAGAGCACAATAAAGAGGGCTGATCTGTGAGGTTTTCGTGAGAGAAAAACTCAGTTTGTTTCGAGTCCCTATTATTTGGTGGTTCTATTGATCTCGTCTTCGTTGGAGACCGTTGGAGTTTGTTCGGATCTTGGTTGGCCGCAAGATCGTTTGTCCTTCGTCTTGTCGGTGAGTTCGTCGCAGGTCGAACTAAATCTGGGTAGTCTCTTTCCAGTTTGAGATTACTATCTGGTTTGTAGAATTGGTAGTACTTCTGGCTTTAGCTGTGAGCTATTAAGCACGTGTATTACGGTCTACTGTTGTACTATTATCTCCACAATAGTGAATTTTGTCTCCTTGTCGGTGTGAACATAGCCAGTGATTTTGTTGGTGAACCATGTAAATCTGTGTGTCAATTTATTATCGTTTGCTATTTGTTTTGTTCTTCTCGCATAATTAACAAACCGTAGGTAACGGGATGCCTCCGTTACAACACCTCAGAAAAAAGGTGGTCATGCTGGTCAGGTTAATCTTGCTGAAACAGACGACATCATTGCAGCTGTCGTGGTTGAGGCAAATCTGGTGGCAAATGCTAGTGACTGGATTCTGGATACTGGAGCTTCAAGGCATCTCTGTGCTAACAAGGAGCTTTTCGCGGAGTTTGAAGATGTAGATGATGGTGAATGCGTCTACATGGGTAACTCTTCCTCCGCGGTTATCACAGGAAAAGCAAGGCAAGGTGTTTCTTAAACTTACCTCGGGGAAGACTCTTGCCCTTAGTAATGTTTTGTATGTTCCTTCATTGCGTAGAAACCTAGTGTCTGGTGCCTTACTTAACAAAGTTGGTGTGAAACTTGTTTTTGAGACTGAGAAGGTTGTAATGTCTCGCAATGGAGACTTCGTGGGCAAGGGCTATCTTAGTGGGGGTTTGTTTGTTTTAACGTTGATTTTTCTACCATTAATAATAAAGCTTCTCCTTCTGTTTATATTACTGAGTCTATTGATGTGTGGCATGGTAGACTAGGTCATGTGAATGTTGAGTCTATTAAAAAACTCAAATCAATATCGCTCATCCCGTCTTTATCCTCGGAAGTGTTTACTAAATGTTCTAGTTGTGTTCAGGCTAAATTTGTTAATAAGCCAAATAAACATGTTAAAACTAGACATACAGACCTTCTAGAATTAATTCACACCGACCTAGCATATTTTAAAAGCACTGTGAGCAGAGGAGGCAAACATTACTATGTCACTTTTATAGATGATTGTTCTAGGTACACTAAAGTGTATTTACTTACACATAAAAGTGAAGCTGAGGACATGTTTGTTAAGTTTAAAAACGAGGTAGAAAATCAACTTGATAAGAAGATTAAAAGAGTTAGGTCCGATAGGGGTGGTGAATATGGCTCTAATTATCTAATAGACTTTTATTAGAAATATGGTCTAATTCATGAGAAAAGTCCACCTTACACACCCCAATCAAATGGAGTACCTGAACGTAAAAACAGAACTTTAAAGGAAATGATGAATGTCATGCTTTTAAGTTCTGGCCTTCCCGATGATATGTGGGGGGAAGCGATTTTGTCTGCTTGTCACATTCTTAATAGGGTACCTCATAAGAAACTAGACAAGACACCCTACGAGTTGTTGAAGGGTTATGCTCCCAACCTTAGTTTCCTGAGAGTGTGGGGGTGTTTAACTCAAGTGGGTTTACCTAATTTTAGGAGGCCTACTATAGGACCTAAAACCTATGATTGCGTTTTAATTGGATATGCTCAAAATAGTGCTGCATATAGATTTATGTCTTTAAGTGATCGATCTATTTCTGAAGCTAGAGACGCTGAATTTTTTGAGCATGTTTTCCCATTAAAGAAAGATGTTGCATCATTGCCTGAATTGTCTGAATTGCCTGTTAATCCTGCTGATAGTTCCATGCATGCTAGGAGTAGTACCTCTGTTGATCATGATGTTGAACCTAGAAGGAGTAAAAGGCCTAGAATTGAGAAAGATTTCGGCGATGATTTTATTACTACTTTCTTAACTGAAAATGCATGTGATTTTTGCACGAGTGATGAGTTTGTTTCTGCCTTTTTAATGAAAGAAGATCCAAAAACCTATAATGAGGCTATGAGGTCTATTGATGCTAACTTTTGGAAAGAGGCCATTAAAAGTGAACTAGACTCTATTGTTTCAAATCAGACATGGGAGTTAACTGATTTACCTAAAGGGTATAAGCCGATTTCCAGTAAATGGTTATTTAAAAAGAAACTTAGACCCGACGGTACGATAGAAAGGTTCAAGGCTAGACTTGTGGTAAGAGGGTTTACAAAAAAGAAAGATATTGATTACTTTGATACTTACTCACCTGTGACCAAATTTCCACCATTAGAACTCTAATCGCTTTAGCTGTTATTCATAATCTTGTAATACATCAGATGGATGTAAAAACAGCTTTTTTGAATGGAGACTTAAAGGAAGAGATCTACATGTCACAACCCGAGGGGTTTGTGGTTAAAGGTCAAGAGAGTAAAGTGTGTAGACTAAGAAAATCACTATACGGTCTGAAACAAGCACCCAAACAGTGGTATGAAAAATTTCACAACACACTGATTAAAGATGGCTATATTACCAACATTTTTGATTCATGTGTGTATTCAAAGATGTTTGGATCATATTGTGTGATGATTTGCCTGTATGTTGATGACATGTTAATAATTGGTAAGAATTTATTTGTCGTAAATAAAACCAAATAGTTCTTGTCATCACAGTTTGAGATGAAAGATTTAGGGAAAGCTGACGTTATCCTAGGAGTTAAGATTATCCAAAACTCAAATGGTATCGCCCTAAGTCAGTCTCACTATGTGAAAAAGGTGTTGAGAAAATTTGACCACTTTGATATTTAGCCTGCTAGAACTCCCTATGATCCTAGTGTTCACCTGTGTAAAAACTTGGGCGAAAGTGTCTCCCAAGAAGAATATGCTAAAATCATAGGAAGTGTGATGTTTCTGATGAATTGCACTCGGCCTGATATTGCTTATGCTGTGAGTAGGCTAAGTAGATATACTCATAACCCTAATAGTGAACATTGGACTGCTTTGAGTCATTTACTACGATATCTGAAAGGTACTTGCGATCTATGCCTGCATTACAGTACGTACCCAGCTGTGTTAGAAGGATATAGTGATGCTAACTGGATCAATAGTAATCCTGAAACCAGTTCAACTAGTGGTTATGTGTTTACCATAGGTGGAGGTGCTATCTCGTGGAAGTCTTCAAAGCAGACTTGCATAGCAACCTCCACTATGGAATCTGAGTTTATTGCTCTTGAGTTGGCAGGACAAGAGGCAGATTGGCTGAGAAACTTGCTAGCTGACATGCCCTTGTGCGGGGGACAGGTAGCACCAGTCTCCTTGCACTATGATTCACAAGCAGCAATTGGTGTTGCTAAGAATGATGTCTACAATGGCAAGAAAAGACATATTCGAATCAGGCATGGTGTGGTTAAACAATTCCTGAAAAATGGAGTAATTGCTGTGGACTATGTGAAGTCCGAAAGCAACCTTGCCGATCTCTTTACAAAAGGGTTGCCACGGAGAGTAGTCCGTGAATTGTCGAGGGGAATGGGACTTAGGTTCTTAAGTCAAAGCAGTGTATGATTTGACATGAACCTGACAGGCTAAAGTCGTATGCCTCAAATTAGAATTTATAAGCACTTAAATCTAGATACTAAAACGTAGTATAGTAGAAATAAGGGTCGAACCCAAGCGAATCAGAACAACGAAATTATGCTAACTAAGTGTAGACGAAATCAATCAATCTCTAATTAAATTAAAGATCGTAGTAACCATGGGGGGGTTGTTTGAATGAAATTCTAATAAACTAAAGCGAAAAGCTAATAAATCGAGATATCAAATGATTTAATAGAACTTAGACACAAGCACAAATCCACACTCAATAGCGATTGATCATCGTAAGACGGTTTCAATTAATAACCTTGACTACTCTATCGTGAACATGAAATTCCAATTCTCTTAAGAATAGTTAACTAAAACGAATCTCGTTCTTAATTAACCCTAACCG
This sequence comes from Agrostemma githago, assembly GCA_958450325.1. Classification (NCBI taxonomy): domain Eukaryota; kingdom Viridiplantae; phylum Streptophyta; class Magnoliopsida; order Caryophyllales; family Caryophyllaceae; genus Agrostemma; species Agrostemma githago. Next base: position 43,355,483 of record OY288245.1, read on the forward strand.
TAAAACAACCTACACAATCCAGTTCTAGGTTCAATTAGACGGAAGCAATATAGATCTGAGAAATCGATAGAGAATAAATAGCACGTACAATCCAGTCGCGCCTTAGATATTTATATGAATCGCCTCTAAGTACTAATATCAACATATCACATTCAATATTAATTCCTAGTTGTTACTAATGTAAAGTTAATGAGTAAATCCTACTCAATTAACGATACTAACGATAGAACGATGCAATTAAATACTAGTTGTACACCTAGCTATCAACAACAACATTCATGAAATTAATAACAAAGCAATTCATAATAATCAAGGTTAACAATCAAAACATTCAAACTCACAAACGTTTCTTGAGCGTTTCAAAGGTTTGAATCTAAGTAGAGAAGATTAGCTACATATACTTTCGATGGAAAATTAGGGTTCTTCAAAGTCTCCCTTTTTCTTCCAATCTAGATGTCAATGTGAATAATAATCTCCAACTAAGCTTAACCTAATAAAAGTTTACTAATAAAAATAAAATAATAAAATATCCTAGTAATACTAGTAATACTAATAATAATAAAAACTAGTAAATAAAGTTTCCTAAATAAAACCAAAGTCTTAAAACATAACAAATATCACGAGATAGGACGAAACGCGTAGGACTTTCCAGGCATCCGCGCGACCCGCATAGCTTTCGCGCGACTCGCGGGAGCGCGCGACTCGCGTGGGCAGTTGTTGCTGTTTCGCGCGATTTTTCGATTCTGTTGTTCCGGGTCTTCAAGTGGGCTTTCTTCTTCATGTTTCATTCGTTCTCGGCCCAAATCGACGGTCCATTGGTTAGCATCCTCAAAATAGCTTATATTACATTCATACCAAACTGACACAAATGCAATACAAGACAACCGATTTAGCTCACAAAATATACCAAAACCGTCGTAATAAATACGACTAAATACGGCCCTTCAAATATCCCCACGCTTGAACCTTTACTCGTCCTCGATTAAAACTCGAAGAACACCATAAACACAACCATCACTAATTAAAAATACGTGAGAATAACATTACACAGCGGCCCTCACTCGTCTTCCACCAATCTCCCTCGGTATGATATAATGCACATGCTAATCCAACATTCTAATGAACTCAACTCAAATGCTCAATTGCATTAACACACCCAATATCAAACTATTATCATCGGCCCAATTCATCAAAACAAGGCATATTAGCAAATAAATATAAGCTAAAATTCACATCTAACGCCCTTTATTTCTCCAATCCTAGAACGGATCACATGTGCAACAAATGTCACCGGTGGTACAAAACATATACCACAATATTCCTCAACCCACACATGTGATCAATCCTAAACTCCTCTAATAGATCAATATACCAACCAAACATCACCAATCGCATAGAATATAGTGCTACGACTACACCGCACCGCGATTCTTCTCACCTTAGGCAACTAATCCTACCCTTCAGACCTTCTTTGTCACCCTTCTTATAACGCCAACACCAAAAATGGAGAAATTAGTAGTTATTTTTTCCTAATTCCCTCATTTTGCCTAGAGCGTCCGTGATAAGTGTCGTTTGTAGTGCCTATTTTGTAGTGTTTTGGTCCCATTTTTCTTGTGGAATCGCTCCTTGGGAGCGATTTATGGGCTTCTTATGCTTCCTTTAGTTCGTTTCAGGTTCCCGAGACCGATTTGGAAGAGTTGGAGCGATTCCGACTCGATACATACACATTTTGGAGCCAACGGAGTAAAGGAACGATGCCTCGATGCCTTGGAATCGACACCGAGACCTTGGGACCCAATCCCGAGCCTCCGAGACCCGATCCCGAGTCCCGAAAATCGGTGAGAAGCCCATGAGAACCAAGGAGGGACCAAAGAGTTCATATTGGAGGCCTACAAGACTCATCCCCGACGGGTATGGCCTCAACCGGTTCTGGTTGAGGTGCACAAAAGAGGAGGCCCCTGTCTGTGGCTCATCCCGACCGGGAGCAGCTCTTCCCGGCCGGGACCGACCCCATCCCGACCGGGACCACCCCGTCTTGGCCGGGACGGGCGTGCTGCTGCCGCGCTTTGTTTCCTTTCTTCTCCCTTCCATTTGTAACCCTATATATACTCTTCCCTTGTTATGTTAAGCTTATGCACTTCATATTACACTAAACCCTAGATAGTTTTAGCATAGATTAGCATAGATTAGTGTAGATTAGTCTTTAGATTATCGTTAATCTTAGATTAATACTTGTAATTTGGGAATTCTTCAAGATCTTCACCAAGATTGACAACCTTGGATGTTTGTTTTGGGTTCTTCCAGTTATGCAAGTTTCCTTCTTCTTTTCATCTTGTTAGTAGGTATAATCTTCTTTTCCTTTCTCTTAATCTTGTTCTTTCATTAAAGTTAGAATCTTTGTTGTTTGGATTGTTCATAGTTCATAGTTCTTGTTAGTTTCATTATGTTTGTTTTGATTGTTGTTTTGGTTCATCTTATTAGTGTTAGTTTTAGTATAGATATGTTAGAGTAGATCTTTTCTAGGGTTAGTAAGGCGATTAGGGTGTTAATTGGATGATTAAGGGATTGTTGGAGATGTTGGTGGAAGATTTGGGTTTCCTCGTGGTTTGATGCATATCACATGTTTGTTGAAATGCTTGAATGACTAAGTAGTTGTGAATGCTTGTTTTTTCTTGCCTTTCTCTTGTGGGTGATAGTTTGTTTGTGGGTTCGGTTCCCTCACTAAGTTGCGAGAGCCCGGTGAGGACGACCCCTAGGTCGGTCTAAGTAGCGAGAGCCCGGATGCGACCTAGGCCACCATAGCGCGCTAGAAACCCGTTTGTCATGTGTGCCGCCGAGATGGGTTATAGGATGAACCTCTAGGTCGGCCTAAGTTGCGAGAGCCCGGACCAACCTAGATTACCCTACTACCTCCTTCGCTCTAGCTATCCCTCGACCATTCTGTTACCCCTTTGACCCCGACCTAATCCTAGCCCGTTTTCCTTGTTTGCTTTCTCCTTAGCCTTAGTCATAGTCTTAGCCTTTTCCCTTCTTATCATTCTTGTTTAGCGTAGTCTGTTGACTTAGTCTCGTATTTAGGCGACCTTAGTCTAGGCTATACATTACCGTCCCCATGGATTCGACCCGACTTGCCCTATCTACCCTAGTTAGGATTAGCCGGTTTATTTATTGATCGGTTGGGACGTGACGAATCCCCACCATCAATTTGGCGCCGTTGCCGGGGACGGTGCTAGTTTGGACTTTGTTTTCCTAGTTACTTGACTTTGTCTTTGTGTTTGTGTTTTTCTTTTTTCTTTTTTGTTACCTTGCTTCTTGTGTGTGTGAAGTTTATTTCTCTCTTGTCTAGTGCCCAAAAAAGCACTAGGCTTCTCACGTTTGTTCTTAGTCTACAGTTTGTGCTTAGAGGTGGTGACTATCTTCTTTTTGCAACTTAGAGCCGCTTAAACGGACGGTTGCTAGAGTGAGAAGTTTCCAACCGGGTATGAGCTACGATTTTCGAGCGAGCATGGGGTTTGATCTAAACTCCACACACTCGGGAGCCGATATGAGCTACTCCTCTTCTTCTTTGAACCAAAGCTATGACATGACGTCCCCCTACCACTATCAAGCTTCTTGAGGTAATCAAGACGGGTATGATCTTCAAGATTATGGAAATGGCTACCAACAAGTGAATGACTATAACTCCTACGATCATGGTGGCTATTACTCAAGCTATGATTGTGAACCCACCATGTTCAATCAAGATTCACCTTATGGAAGCCTATACCCCCAAAACCCACAATATTACCCTTCACCCCAACCACAATATGAACCCCATGACCCACAATACTACCAATCACCCCAACCTTGCTACCAACAATATGATGCCCCACCCTTTGGGCATCATCAAGATTTTCAAGGAGCTTTACAAGACCCCAATGATCACCAATTGCCCGACATGGAGGTGTTTCAATCGCTTCTTCAATTGCAAAAGAGCAACCAAGAAATGGCCATTCAAATTCAAAAACAACAAAATGATTTAATGGCCCAAATTCGAAGGGCAAACGAGGCGAGGGATGCTCGATTAAATGCATTATCGGTTCAAACCGTAATGTTTTTATCCCAAACATCACAATTAGATGAAGGGTGCCCACTTGAGAAAGAGGAGCAACCTAATCACGAAGCCGCCAACGTAGTTCCCTTTGGAGGAGAAATTTGCTTGGAAGAACCTCAATCGTCTACCCAAAAAGAGACGAATGAGGATATGACCCTTGGTGAAGGCATCGTTGGTGAAGAATTGGAAGAGGGTAGTGGGTTGGATGAGTTGGTGGAATTTGTGAAGTTGTTGGGTGAAATTGATAGCCTCGAGTTGCCCTTGTGCGATAATGTGGATGAGCATCAAGAGCCCCTTGCTAGTACACCGAGAGATGGTTTGGAAGAGATTGAAACCGCCGGTAGAATTTTTGATTCTCTCCTCCAAGATGATATGGGGCCAAATGATGAAGATGGGGAACCACAACTTGAGGAAAGTGTGGGGGTGTGCAACGAGGAAATGAGGCCAAAACCGCTTTTTGTGCCTCGTTTCTTGGAGATGAAGCTTGCTTGTGATTGGAGGCGATGCCTAGGGAGGAAGAGGTCGGTAAAGCTCGTAGGATGGATAGACCCCGGAGACGATTTGAAAGATAATTTTGGGTCTTGGGATTCCTACTTCTTGCCTCCACCTTGGAGGCCGTGGAGGTTAGCTAGGCTAGAGCGCTTCTTGGGCCTTCATTATGATGTCGGTAGCGCGTTCGACTTGCTCCTTCATGCCCTTGAGGGCTACGGTTGAAGAAGAGTCCACCATCCTAGGTTTGACGGAGTTCCTAAAGAACCGTCATGTTGTATATTCCCCTTCCTCTCCTCTTTAGAGTACTTGTGTTTGTATTTGTGTGTTTTATCTCTTGATTTTGTTAGTTTTGTGATATTCTTGTAATATTGGATCGTTGATGAGCGATGTGAGGGAGTGAATTTGATGTGTACTTTGAGTTTATTGTGATAGGTGAAGTGAAGGTGACTCCTAGAAAGGAGTGGTTAGTGATAGAGCTTGGATCGTGAGTAAGGGAGTCGGTTTTTGGGGTCATGGGAGTCATGAAGACCCTTCCCGACCGGGAAGGGTGTGTCATCCCGACCGGGATGGGGCCGTCCCGATCGGGATGAGGGTGCCAAAAATCGAGTCCACTGGAGTGTCATCCCGAACGGGAATGAGGCTTCCCGACCGGGAAGGGTTTATCAACCCGACCGGGATCATCCATCCCGACCGGGATGATCCCCTACTCCTTTTTGGTGCTTCTTCTTTGACATTTAAGCCCACCCAACCATTATATACCCCCACCCAACCTCCCTACCTTCCTTGCTCATATCATACCACCCACATACTTCATTTCCATACCTTCACCTCATTTCCTCCTCACTTTAGACCGATATTCACATCAAATCCCACCCCCTCACACCATTACTACCTCTACCATGCGGTTCTATCAAGTTTGAAGAGGAATAGCAATGAAGAAGACAAGCTTTGTGCCAATATTGATCTATGAGACGATGGAGCGAGTGAGTTACAAGCCGATTGGTTTGGGTACCTATCCTTACTTTTCCGTCTTTTATTGCTTGTTTTCCTTTGTTTATTCCCTTCCCCTTGAGTCATGGTATCTTGGTGGCCTTCGAGGCCTCAGTAGTTGTTGCTCCCAACTCTCGATGATGTGACTACATCGAGAGTCATTTCAAAATCCAAATTTTACAAGTTTTTCACTCTTTCTTTTTGAGGATTTAGTCGGATTTAGACGGAATCCGGGCTAGGTGATTTGATTACACCTAGCCCTCCCCTCCCATTTCCTTTTATTTCCTTCTTTTTATTTTCTTCCCCCATCCATACCTTTTTCTCGTCTCGGCCCATGGTGACTTGACTACACCCCGGCCGGACACCTTCTACCTTTTTCTTCACTTTATTCTTTGATTTTTAGCTTTATTTTCGTAGTTTCTTTTCTTTTTCTTTTGTCTCTCCGCACACTACAATTGAGCATATGAGGACATTGCTCGGTTTAAGTGTGGGGGAGCGATATTCTAGCATAGTTAGTTTATTTTCTTAGTTTTTTCGAAAAAATCTTCAAAAATCCTACAAATTTAAAAAAAATTCACAAAAATCAAAAAGATTTTCCCCTTTTATGTCTTTGCGTCTTGTATATTTGTGTTGTTGTGCGTGTTTGCCTCCCTTTTTCCTTATAGGTTGCTTAAATCGACGTTAGCTTTGGAGAGCTTTCAAGACTTCCGGTAACATCTCTTCACCCCTTTTTCCTCTTTGTTCCGCGTGGAGTATGGAGGAGTTGTGTGTTGTGGTGTGCTCGGGCGGAGCTTTGTAAAGTTTGTGGTGGATTTGGAGACTTGTTTGGAAGCTCGGGGTGGTGTTTGTTTTGTTCATGTGGTTATTTTGTTTTGTGTTGTTGTTTCTTGTCTCTTTTTCTTATTGTTTTCGCCATGTCTTTGTTTTGTGTGTAAGTGTGTCGTGTGTGTAAACGTTTTCGAAAACCCGGTTTAGAGGCTAGTGTGCGAGTGTTTACTTTCCCTTTCTAGTAATGTAAATCGAGTCTTGGACTTTAGTCTAGTAGAATGACCCTAAATCAATGAATTCGTTGGTCCTTTACCTTGAGTCCACCTAGCTTACTAGGGATTTACTACGGGATTTGCATTTTGACCATTATGACCACCCACGGTGTGAAAAGACCTTGGTTACCGAGTCTCGTCCCTTAGGTGACCGTGTTTAGGATTGTTTGATTAGTCCAAGTTCTCAACTTTTTGTGGGTTTGAAGGGAAGGCGCTGTCCCGACTTACCCATTCACCTACCTCCTACACATACCCACACAAATAATTTGCAATTTGTTGAATTCTCTCTTTCTCAATTGTCAAGAAATGCCAAAAAGCCAAATCTTGCCAAAAAGAGGCAAAGAAAAGAAAATGAAAGAAATGAAAGAAAGAAAAGAAATGAAGAAAAAGAAAAGACACAAAAGTCAAAAAGAAAATAGAAAAGAAGAAAAAGAAATGGCATGGCAACAAACAAATCAAAACGTCGAAAAGAAAGAAAATGCCAAAAGAAAACCCGTCTCACAAAAAGAAATCCCCACAAAAATAAGCCTTTTTCCGACTTTTTCCGTGAAGAGCCTACCAAAGGACCGAGTCCCGAGGAAGGATGATAGCGGCATTAGTCGGTCTTCCCTCATTTTGCATGTTTTCCACCTTTTTACTTGGACTAGTTAGGCGGTTTTGGACACGGGACGACCCTCTTGGCTCACGCTAAAGGGGGCGGGGTATCACTTACCTACAGTGTCGACTAACACCGTGGTTCTTCACTTTTCCACTCCGCCGATCGTCCCGTAGTACGTTTTTAGAAAGTTAGGAGGACCTAGGTAAGTTACCAACGTTTTTGTTGCTTTATCGTCATACTATTAGGGTTTAGTCCACCTTGGTTTGTATGTCTAGCTTGGGAACGTTGTCACTTGCCTCGAGTCCTAAATCGGTGCTTCTTTCACCGCTTGTTTGAGGGAAGCGGTATTTGTTCTCTTTTAGGTGCAACCGATTATGTGTTTGTTTGTGTGTTTGTTTATTTGTGTGTTTTGTGTCCGGTTGCATCCACGATTTTGTCGCAAGACCTTACCTGCCTTGCGGAGTGCACTTTTCCTCTAAGTGTACTCGCGTGAGTTGAAAGGGCGTAGGGTGCGCTAATACCCGCTCGGATAGTTTAGTAGTTAGTTTGTGCTTACTCGAGGGCGAGTAAGGGTTAAGTGTGGAGGAGTTGATAAGTGTCGTTTGTAGTGCCTATTTTGTAGTGTTTTGGTCCCATTTTCCTTGGCGAATCGCTCCTTGGGAGCGATTTATGGGCTTCTTATGCTTCCTTTAGTTCGTTTCAGGTTCCCGAGACCGATTTGGAAGAGTTGGAGCGATTCCGACTCGATACATACACATTTTGGAGCCAACGGAGTAAAGGAACGATGCCTCGATGCCTTGGAATCGACCCCGAGACCTTGGGACCCAATCCCGAGCCTCCGAGACCCGATCCCGAGTCCCGAGAATCGGTGAGAGGCCCATGAGAACCAAGGAGGGACCAAAGAGTTCATATTGGAGGCCTACAAGACTCATCCCCGACGGGTATGGCCTCAACCGGTTCCGGTTGAGGTGCACAAAAGAGGAGGCCCCTGTCTGTGGCTCATCCCGACCGGGAGCAGCTCTTCCCGGCCGGGACCGACCCCATCCCGACCGGGACCACCCCGTCTCGGCCGGGACGGGCGTGCTGCTGCCGCGCTTTGTTTCCTTTCTTCTCCCTTCCATTTGTAACCCTATATATACTCTTCCCTTGTTATGTTAAGCTTATGCACTTCATATTACACTAAACCCTAGATAGTTTTAGCATAGATTAGTGTAGATTAGTCTTTAGATTATCGTTAATCTTAGATTAATACTTGTAATTTGGGAATTCTTCAAGATCTTCACCAAGATTGACAACCTTGGATGTTTGTTTTGGGTTCTTCCATTTATGCAAGTTTCCTTCTTCTTTTCATCTTGTTAGTAGGTATAATCTTCTTTTCCTTTCTCTTAATCTTGTTCTTTCATTAAAGTTAGAATCTTTGTTGTTTGGATTGTTCATAGTTCATAGTTCTTGTTAGTTTCATTATGTTTGTTTTGATTGTTGTTTTGGTTCATCTTATTAGTGTTAGTTTTAGTATAGATATGTTAGAGTAGATACTTTCTAGGGTTAGTAAGGCAATTAGGGTGTTAATTGGATGATTAAGGGATTGTTGGAAATGTTGGTGGAAGATTTGGGTTTCCTCTTGGTTTGATGCATATCACATGTTTGTTGAAATGCTTGAATGACTAAGTAGTTGCGAATGCTTGTTTTTTCTTGCCTTTCTCTTGTGGGTGATAGTTTGTTTGTGGGTTCGGTTCCCTCACTAAGTTGCGAGAGCCCGGTGAGGACGACCCCTAGGTCGGTCTAAGTAGCGAGAGCCCGGATGCAACCTAGGCCACCATAGCGCGCTAGAACCCCGTTTGTCATGTGTGTCGCCGAGATGGGTTATAGGATGAACCTCTAGGTCGGCCTAAGTTGCGAGAGCCCGGACCAACCTAGATTACCCTACTACCTCCTTCGCTCTAGTTATCCCTCGACCATTCCGTTACCCCTTTGACCCCGACCTAATCCTAGCCCGTTTTCCTTGTTTGCTTTCTCCTTAGCGTTAGTCATAGTCTTAGCCTTTTCCCTTCTTATCATTCTTGTTTAGCATAGTCCGTTGACTTAGTCTCGTATTTAGGCGACCTTAGTCTAGGCTATACATTACCGTCCCCGTGGATTCGACCCGACTTGCCCTATCTACCCTAGTTAGGATTAGCCGGTTTATTTATTGATCGGTTGGGACGTGACGAATCCGCACCATCAGTCCGCCCTTGCGGATTTTCACTCTAGCTTTTGTTTTTTTCCTCACACTACTCTCTTGGCACGCAACTCGATTTTTCTTTTTGCCCGGAGCGCCCTTTCGGGTTTTCACTCCATCCTCGGCCACATTCCCCATTCTTGCCTAGGCGCCCTTTCCGGGTTTTCACCTAGCCAGGTTTATTTATTTCTTTTTGTTTTTTTTCAATTTTTTCTCTTTTTTTTTCTTTTTTTACGATTTTTTTTTAAAATTAAAAGACGTAATACAAGCTAACTACTATATACAACGAGATAATTTCCCTCCCCACGTTTGAATAACACATCGTCCTCGAATGTGTGAACTAAGGACAATAAAATGAATGGGAAGAGAAATACCTCGGGCTCAAGAGTGAGAAGAGAAGCCGGCGTCACGTAACTTAGCCTCACGTGCCGCCCTCCTAGATGATCTCGCTTGCTCACGGGCTGCAAGCTCTCCATAAAACTCGGGAGATGGTTCCGAGTAGTCATTCGGGTGCAACTTCAACTGCAACCGATTCATACATCGACCGAACTCAGCCGCCAACCTACTGTTATCAACAGATTCTTCCACTCGATCTTCTATTGCTTCGCGCCAATCGCTCCAACGATCAAAATCAGACGTACCATCGGGCTCCTCCACAACCGGGCACTAGACTCGGTAGTCGGTCTAGGAAATTCCTCATCATGAGGAAGGTAAAATGCAGCCGCAGTAGGCCCCAATGGTATTGGTTTCCCATCTAGACGAGGCAAAATCATGAAATGCTGGTGGGACGTGTCGAGCGTCCAGATTAGGTGGTGTTTAGCAATCGGTCGCGAAATCATAGAACAACTCTCCATGAACTTAATACTAATAGTAACATCACCTACGACAGGAGGGTCCGTCATCTGGGTAAGCCAAGATACTGAGCTAGAAGAGTAACCATACCACCCATCGGAATATTCCCCGAGACCGATTTCTGATGCTTCTCACAACAAGTCAAGAATATATCGACCCAATCCGGGGTTCCCAAACATTTGGGCATCATGGCCCACAAATACATCAAATCCGCCCTAGGTAGATGTGTCGGTTCACCCTTGCAAAGAAATGTGGAGTTCAAAAGTCGGTGAACATAACGAAGGGCAGGATGACGAATATCGGCATTCTTAGCCCCCTCATAAGCACTCCCGACAATTTTCAACCAAAACGCATCCATCATACGCGAAGTAGGGGTCAAAAACTCCGCCCCCCTCTCGGTGCTATACCCAACGCCTCCCTTAATTCTGTGAAATCTACATCACGTTCTGAATCTCCGAGATGAAAAGTAATGTGAGGGGGGTCGTCATCACGATGGACTTCTAAGGTCAGCAAGAATTCAAGTGTGTAACGCTTATACGTGTTCGCGTGCATATCGTAAAAGTTTGCTAAACCAATACGAGTCAATAACGTAAACACCTCATCACCTATCCCGAGCAACTCCAATGCCATATTATCGACAAACTTAGTCGACATAATAAATCGATCAAATAGTTGGCGCCATATCGATTTCTGTTTCGCACTCAAATTCTTACACCCCATATAATCAACCGCGGTCGTCTTTTGTTTCTTTGGGGCCATGACTCAAGTAACAAGTAAAGTTGAACCTACTCTAGACAGACTTGAAATCCACTAACTAGACGGACCGTGACTGACTGACTTGGAGTCAACTAACTAAACTCACCAACCCTAAACACACCATTCTATTCAATTACTCAAGTAGGGCTGTTTATGACTGTATATCAACCAAAGATTTTCCGTTGATTACCTACTGAAATCAGAACACACAAACAAGACGTACCCTAAACAGATTCACAAATGGCACGGGAATAGAGTGAAAGGATGAAAAGGGTCGGAAACTTACGAGACTGGACAAAATACAGCACCGAGCGAAACCCGACTCACACGACTGCCTGAATACCGCTGAAAAACTGAACTGAAGACCGACGACGACGCACACCGACAGTGACAACACGAATAGACCCACGACGACACACGCGAGTCGTCTGAACCCGCGCGACTCGCCTGAACACGGACCACGAGCAGCGACGACGACTCTGACCGGCGACCGACAACGAACAGCGACCGACCGACGATGCCTCGAATGTAACACCCGCTATTTTTCCTAAGCATTTTTATTCTTTCCGTTAAGACTCCATCTTAACTCTGTCACTCTTCGGCCTCATATTTCATCGTTTTACTAAGCTCCATTTTCATTTTTGAGTTTAATGATTTTTATTTTCAATTTTAAAGATTTTTATTCTATTAAATCCATTTATTTAGTTTTCTTCGTAAACTAATTAATTTTCCGCGAGGAATTCTATTTCTATTCGAATTGATGTTTTTAAACTCGAATTTAAGTTATTCCTTTTCCTAAATGTTTGAATATGTTTTTATAATATTTTCAACTAGTAAGTATTTTTATTTACAAAAATTTAGTCGTTAATAAATTTATTACGAAGCTTCGCGAATAATTATTTTCTTACGCGAGGTTTACTCGAATTACCTTGAAATGCCTTTAACTATTTTACGATTATACTTTTTATCAACTTATAAATTAATTGAGGTCATTTCCTCACTTTTTGGACCGACTAAGCTTTTGGTCACAAATTTTACTACATATTATTAATACGTTTTATTTTATCACGTTAAAACGTAAACGTAAGATTAATTCTTTTTCATTCATTTGAGGCATTATCATTATGGTTGAGACTCTTCATCCTCCTCTTCCTTCATTTGGCCGGCCAATTCTAGGCTAAAGTACCTTGTTTTTATCACCTAATTCAATCTCATTTATGCTCACAAAAACCTTTCCATCCCTTCATTCATTTTGGTCAAAAAAAAAATACATTCATCATCTTTTTTTTCTTTTTCTTGGCCGTGTATTCCCTCCTCATCCTAGCCTGATTTTTACTCCATTTCGAGTCACAATCGCATCGTTTTTATCGTCATATTAATCCTCTTTCCGATTCCTTCGTTAAGGTAATAATCTACGTCGTTTCCGATCATTATTTACCTTGATTTTGTTAGTTTTCTCATGGTATTTTTCTTCCACGATTTTCGTGTTTGGTAGGATTTGTGGACGATCCCGAGGCCGACGAATATATAATCGATTCAGACTTGGAGTAGAGGTAACGTCGATGTTACTCGGTATTTCATGATTTTAATTGTGTATTTGCATGTATATATTTTTATGTTTCATTTTGACAATATATGTATGTCACCAAATCTGGAAAATTTTTAAAAGTTGAAAATTTGCATGTTTCGGTATTTTTATCGCTTTTTCGAGATTAACGATTAAATTGTTATATTAATTTGTAAAATCATAATATTCGGCCTAAACATGTAATATATGTTTTTATTCTGTAAAATTGATATTTTTGATGATTTATAATAATTTAGTATTTTTCTGATATTTTAAATATCGATTATTGAATTATTACCATTTACGGACAAAAACGATTAAAAGTCAATTTTTAGTTCTAGTACCTAAACATTTTATTTTAATCTGATTTTTGATGTGGTGAAACTTTATGGTGAAATAGAATTTTCTGAATCTTTTCATCATTTTTCGGAATTTTTAAGGGGATGAATTAATTAATCACTTTAAATCATCGTTTATCGTTAAAACCGTGTTTGTTGTTTAAATTCTCGAATTCGGGTCTTTGGTTTAAATCTGGAAAAAAAGGTGATTCTGATGATTTCATATTAAAATGTATTTTTGTGAATTTTAGTGCCTTAATAAAATGTTAGGAACGATAAGTTTATTAATGAAATCATTAATTGTGAAAACGGGTTTAAATGGCGGTTTTGTTGGAATTTGTTGAATCTGGAATTTTGTAAAATCTGAAAAAAAAAAATTATATTCTGGAAAATCAGGATTTTAAATTGTAATAATAATTTTTGGATATTAATACGTAAATCGTTTTGTAATTACTATTTTTATTAATCGTTATTGTCGAGATTAGACGATTAACGAGAAAACGCTTTAAAAACCGAGTTTTAGGATTCTGGAAAAATTTATTTTCTGGACAGAATGTCCATAAATCTATTTTAACTATTTTACGTAATTTTTGTACTATTTATTAAGGTCTTTAATTAATAAGTATTGATTTTCGGGCAAATTGTGATTTATCGTTAAAATTCTTCGTCTTACCTAAAAGAGTTATTTTTCCAGCAATTTTGAAAGTATTTAAATATGAAACTTTAAGAGTTAAATCATTCCTTAACATATTCTAAATATATTCAATGATTTAATTAAATAAAAGACGTTAAAAGATTTAATTGGACGTTTGTCGTAAAATCCTATTTATAAATCGTATTGTCGTAACTAATAATAATTAGGGAATTTTAGTTTTATAAATTTTGGAAATACCCTAATTAGTAGTACTAAAGTGTTTAAGACATTTTTAATTATTTTGTAAACACTTGTATGGTTTTTCAATAATTTCATAAATCTAAGTACTCTCACTTTGATAAGTAATATCGTTAAGGCCGAAAGTACTAGTTTTTATAAATCTATATCGTGTACTAATATGTCGAATTAGTATAAACTAATATTTTTGCTATTTTGATATAATACTATTTTTAGTAAGTTTCTAAAAATAGAAGTTTCCTAAAATAGAAAGTTTGCTCTTTTAGAATATTGTGATTACTCTTTTTGTTCTCTTATTATTTATAATGATTATATCTTTTGAATATCGATAATGGCTTTGTTTTGGAGTTATGGAATAAGGACAAGTGTGAGGTTTAGAGTAATATATTCTGGGGTTTACGATTTTGCCATTAACTATAAGACTGGTGTGTCTTTATGGGGCACACTGGTTGTTGAACCGAGCATATATGGTGTTCGGGAGTGTGTGTATATTTTCTTAAGCTCGTGCCTCGCAGTGTAAGACGTCGTCGGGTTGAACTGAGTATTTATGGTGCTCGGGAGGGGTGTACATATCATCTTAAACTAGGGCCACGCATTTATAAGTCGTCGTCCTATTATGGTTGAGTAGCCTAGTTAGAGATCGAAGTTTGATTTGTTTGAACTAAGTTCTCGAAGCTAGTTTTTAGTAATCTTCTAGTAAAAGTCTAGCCGTCTACATTAATCCTATCCATAACGCCATTTTGATTATTTTATTTATTATCGATATGAATTGGTTTGCAGGTTGGCAAATATTTTTATGTTTCTTCGGAAACCCATTTTTAATATTTTGGTTTTGCGCTGAAGGCTTATTTTTAATATGATGTTTTACTGTTTTCCATTTTTACTATTTTTCTATAGTAGCAATTACAGTTTTAAAATCATGTTATACGGCTGGGAGAACGTTGACGTTGCTCCTCACTGATTGTGGCTGTTATGTTTTTAACATGACAGGTATGCATGTTTCCGGGTGTGGGCTAGCGGGCAGACATGATCCTTGCTCGATTAATTTTAATAATATTGTTTGTGGATTGTTAAACCCCTTTGTGGATTGTTTTAATTTCCGGCCATTTTATTTAAGGCCTAATGTTTGACTTTACCATTTAAATTTTATCAAAACTTAGTTACAGCGTATTATAATCCCGACTCTACAGTGTTTCCGCCACTGTATCGCGTTAGAATTTCTAGGGGATTACATCGAATTGGATGTAATTTAATTGATAATTGATTTGGGGAAGGATTATTGATGATAGTGGTGGGTTTTGAAATTGATTTGGGGAAGAAGTAGATTTAGGGTTTTAGAATTAGGAGATGAAAGGGATAGAAGGGGAGAGAGGAGTCGGGTAAGTTGTTTGGATTTTTGATTTTTGAATTTTTTTTTTTTTAATAATAAAAAAAATATTGACCTATGTGTAGGAGGCGCGCGAGTCGCATAGGGTCCGCGCGACTCGCGCGGATGCCTGTAAATCCGTCCTCTTTTTCTTCAATTTTCTGCTCAGATTTTGAGGGATCTCCATGCTAGTCGCCCAGGACCCATGCTAGTCGCCCCATCTCCTGGAAAATCGACACTCTTTTCCTATTAAAACATCACAAGTTAGTAATAAAAACTAAGTTTCAGAAAAACAACGATTAAGAAAAACAACGTAATTAATACTACGACCTATGACCCGTAAAATAAAATTTTACAAAAATCTACAAAGCGGGTTGCCTCCCGGAAGCGCTTTTGTTTAAAGTCGTTCGCTCGATTGAGACAGATGTCAATTTTCATGGATAGGGTCGTAGAGGGCCATCGATTCCACTACGTTAGCTTCAAATCCTTCATAATACGGCTTAAGACGTTGTTCGTTGACCTTCAAAATCTTGTTTGTCTCGGGATTTCGTACTTCAACTGCACCATAATGAATGGACCAAGCCAACGGGATTTTAACTTACCAGGAAAAAGACGAAGACGGGATTGAAATAAAAGGACTTTTTGCCCAACTTGAAAGTCTCGCCTCAAGACCATCTTATCATGCCAAGCCTTCGTTTTCTCCTTATAAGTTGTCGCGTTCTCATATGACTCGAGACGTAGCTCCTCCAATTCTTGCAATTGTAGCTTTCGATGCATTCCCGATTCATCTAAATTCATATTGAAGCTTTTTATCGCCCAATATTCCTTATGCTCTAGCTCCACGGGAAGATGACAAGCCTTCCCGAACACCAATCGATATGGAGACATGCCGATCGGGGTTTTGTAGGCCGTTCGATAGGCCCACAATGCATCGTCTCACCGTCCACTTCAATCCTTTCTATTTGGATTAACCGTCTTTTCTAGGATGGATTTAACTTCTCGATTGGACACTTCAGCTTGTCCATTCGTCTGCGGATGGTAGGCCGTGGATACTTTATGAGTGACAAAATACTTTTTGAGCAAAGCACTTATCGTTTTATTCACGAAATGAGTACCACGATCACTAATCAAGGCCTTGGGAATTCCAAATCGAACAAATATGTTAGCCTTGATAAAATCCGCCACCACCTTAGAGTCATCGGTCTTAGTGGGGATCGCTTCCACCCACTTGGACACATAATCGACCGCAAGTAATATGTAGAGATTACCGTTCGATTTTGGGAACGGTCCCATGAAATCGATCCCCCATACATCAAATATCTCACAATTAAGCATATAACTTTGAGGCATCTCATTTTTCCGGGAAATATTCCCCACCCTTTGACAATTGTCGCAAGCTTGACAAAAGACTTGGGCATCTCGAAACAATGTGGTCCAATAGAAACCGCAATCTAACACCTTCCTTGCCGTCCTCCGTGCACCAAAGTGACCTCCACACGCTTGAGAGTGACAAAACGTGAGAATTGAAGTCATCTCATTCTCCGGAACGCATCTTCTAATAACACCATCGGAGCAATGTTTCCATAGATACGGCTCATCCCACACATAGTACTTCGCATCACTACGAAGCTTGTCTTTTTGAGATTTTGAGAAAACCGAAGGAAATTTAGATGAGCAAAGAAAGTTTACCAAATTCGCATACCAAGGTTGAACCGAGTTAAGCGCAAATAAACTTTCATCGGGAAACACACCCTTGACCGACTCTTTCTCATGTGACCTAGAATCAATATCAATCAACCGACTCAAATGATCGGCAACCACATTCTCGGCTCCCTTTTTCTCTTTCACCTCAACATCGAACTCGCTAAGTAAAAGGATCCACCGGATCAATCTCGGCTTAGCTTCTTTCTTAGACATCAAATAGCGCAATGCCGCATGGTCAGAAAACACAATCACCTTCGTTCCTAACAAGCAGGATCGAAATTTCTCCAACGCATACACGACCGCTAGGAGCTCCTTTTCTGTGGTGGTGTAGTTCCTTTGAGCTTCATTAAGGGTCATGGAGGCATAATGAATGACATGAGCTATCTTTCCAACTCTTTGACCCAACACTGCTCCTAATGCATAATCACTCGCATCGCACATGATCTCGAAGGGGAGAGACCAATCCGGAGCTTGAATAATGGGAGCCGACGTAAGCCTACGTTTCAATTCATCAAAAGCCTCCTCGCAAGCTTTATCAAATACAAAATCTATCTCCTTCTGAAGCAATTTGCACAACGGTGTGGCTATCTTGGAGAAGTCTTTAATAAATCTTCTATAAAAATCTGCATGACCAAGAAAAGACCGCACTTCCCGAACATTAGTAGGGTAAGGTAGAGAAGAAATAGTATCAATTTTTTCTTTGTCTACCTCTATACCCTTTGATGAGACCACATGTCCGAGAACTATACCTTGCTCCACCATAAAGTGACACTTCTCTGAATTCAAGACAAGGTTAGTTTCAATGCAACGTTTAAGCACAAGAGATAGATGATGTAAACAAGAATCAAAAGAGTCACCATGCACCGTAAAGTCATCCATGAACACTTCAATGAAACGTTCAACATACTCCGAGAATATACATATCATACATCGTTGAAATGTCGCGGGTGCATTACAAAGACCAAAAGGCATGCGTCTATACGCAAACGTGCCAAAAGGACAAGTGAATGTGATTTTCTCTTGATCCTCGAGGGAAATAGCTATTTGGAAATAGCCCGAATACCCATCTAAGAAACAATAGTAGGCTTTCCCCGCTAGTCTTTCTAGCATTTAGTCAATGAAGGGGAGGGGAAAGTGGTCTTTCCTAGTTACCGCATTTAATCTACGGTAATCAATACACACCCTCCACCCGTTTTGAATCCTAGTGGGGACAAGCTCACCATCTTTGTTCTCAACTACGGTCACCCCCGATTTTTAAGGGACTACTTGCGTAGGACTTACCCATTTACTATCAGAAATAGGAAAAATCATACCGACTTGTAGTAGCTTGAGAACCTCTTTCTTCACTACCTCCATCATAGGAGGATTTAATCGACGTTGTGGTTGCCTCACCGATTTATCATCATCTTCGAGTAAAATCCGGTGCATACAAGTACTTGGACTAATACCTTTGATGTCGGCAATTGTCCATCCAATGGCTTACTTGTTCTCCACAAGAACGTCCTTCAACATCCTCTCTTGTTCCTTGGTGAGCTTACTAGAGATGATAACCGGTAGTGTTTCTCCCTCACCAAGGAACACATACTTCAAGTGCTCCGGTAGAGCTTTAAGCTCCACCACAGGTGCTTGCACAATAGAAGACAACAATTTCTCCCTAGGAATAGTTAGTGGTAATGGGTTCTGAAAACTAGATAGTGGTCTCCTCGAATCATGCAATTCCGCCACAACTTCCTGCAAAAAAAGCATATTCTACCTCCTCACTCAAACTGTTCTCCAAAGCTACCTGCAACTCATCAGAGCCATTCAGGTCAAAGAATTCTTGTGCTAATGGATCAACGATATCAATAAAATTGACAGAATGGTGATCTACGGGGTATTTCATGGCATCATAGATGTTGAAAGTTACTAATTGCCCATTGGACTCCATAGTCATAGATCCATTAGAGACATCAATCTTCGTGCTTGCCGTTTTCAAGAACGGCCTTCCTAGCAAAATCGGAGCCACATGGTGATCATGTTCCATGTCTAGCACATAAAAATCAACAGGAAAGATTAAATTGTCAACTAAAACAAGAACATCTTTGATAATACCTTTCGGGTAGACATTCGATCTATCCGCCAACTGAATCACAACACTAGTATTACTCAAAGGACCAAGTTGCATAGATTCATACACAGAAAAGGCATCACATGTATAGAAGCTCCTAAATCTAGCATGGCCTTATCAAACTTAGTGTTACCAATGGTGCAAGGAATTGTGAACATACCCGGATCACTACATTTAGGTGGTAGTTTTCATTGAAAAACGGCGGACACATGTTCACTTACCTTAACTTTCTTTACCCCTTTAAGCTTGTTATTCCTTTTAATAGTGCACAATTCTTTTAAAAAATTTGCATATTTAGGAATACTTTTCAAAAGATTAAGAAGGGGAATATTTACCTCGCACTTCTCAAATACCTCATAAATGTCTTTATCGTGTTCAAAGTGGCGAGTCCTCTTGAGTGCATCGGGGAAGGGTACCTCCGGTTCCACAACCGGTGTAGTAGTAATGAGCTCCTTTGCTTTGACAATAGGGGTTTGCTCCTCCTTCTCGATCACTATCTCTTCTTCTTCCTCTCTTATGACCGGTTGCTTTGCTACCTTCTTCACCTTATCAACCTTCTCTAATTGCCTTCCGTTCCTCAATGAAACGGCACTCAAATTCTTAGAAGGCACCACCGTTTGAGACGGGAGTCCCGTAGAATCTCGAGCTTCCAAACGACTAATAGAGGTCGCCATTTGTCCCAATTGAGTTTCCATGTTTTGGATACTAGCTTTGTTCTCCGTTTGATGTCGAAGAACCGTAGCTTGAAGATTGGACATTTGGGTGGTTACCGTAGCTTGACTAGCAACCAAAGCGTGTATCATGTCCTCGGTGGACATTTGACCACTAGGTGGGGGTGGAGTAGGAACCGTGTTAGGAACTTGTTGTTTAGCAAAAAATTGTTGCTTCGCTTGACCAACTTGATTCCCTTGATTAAATTATTGATTCCCTTGACGAGTTCTCCACCTCATGTTGGGATGATCTCTCCATCCGGGATTAAAGGTATTAGAGAAGGGATCCCATTTCTTCTTTTCCCCGGTTTCCCATATTCCATTCACCTCCTCTTGATCCTCTTCATACATGTGAGGACAATGCTCACTCGGATGTCCTTCGGTAGAACAAATACCGCACATCATAACTTCATTTGTTTTTCCCGACATCATATTTTGGACAAGAGTCGTTAAGCTATCGACTTTATGTTCAAGGCTCGAGGATGATGAATTACCTACGGCATGCACTCCCCGTTTATATTTTCGAGAAAAATCTCGAGAGCTTTCAGCTAGCTCCTGGATAACCTCCATAGCAGCATCTGGACTCTTGTTCACGATCGATCCCCCACATGCCGCATTCACAGTGCGAGCATCCTCCACACAAAGACCTCCACAAAAATACATCACAAGGTCTTGAGGATTGTAGCCATGATATGGGCATGTAGCACATAGCTTCTTAAAGCGTTCCCAATACTCGTACATAGTCTCACCGTCTCGTTGCTCCGCATTACTAATCTGCTTCTTCAATTGGGAAGCTCGAGACGCCGGAAAGTACTTCTCAAGGAACGCCTTTTTCATCTTCACCCATGTATCAATACTTGCTGGTGGCAAGTAATATAACCAATCTCTCGCGGAGTCTTTCAACGAAAAGGGGATGGCCCTTAGCTTAAGCTGCTCATCAGTGACGGACGCCGGTTTCATACTCAAGCATACAATATGAAAATCCGACAAGTGCTTGTTAGGGTCCTCATCGCTTAACACATGGAATGTGGGTAGTTGATGGATCAAACCCGACTTGAATTCGAAAGTGGCATTCGCACCCAATGGTGGGTACGTAATGCACAAAGGTTGTTGCGCAAGGTCAGGTGCTGTCAGCTGCTTAATTGTGTTGGCCATGATATTCGACTCGTCTTCGGATTTGGAAGAAACTTCAGTATTCACAGGAATAATAGGAATATCGTTGTTAAACCCTAGATCCTTGAATTCCTGTGTTCCGATAACTATTGCTCCCTCTCCGATTCTCTGTGGCCTATGAAAGGTGCGTTCAATCTCTGAGTTGAATGCCTCGAGGTTCAAGTTAGAAGAACGAGTATTATACATAAACTACACAAAATAAAATAAAATAATAAAATTAGCTATAATAAAAAGAAAATTAAAAACTACACTAGAAAACACAAAAATAATTAATACCGATTCCCCGGCAACGGCGCCAAAATTTAACAGGCTAAAGTCGTATGCCTCAAATTAGAATTTATAAGCACTTAAATCTAGATACTAAAACGTAGTATAGTATAAATAAGGGTCGAACCCAAGGGAATCAGAATAACGAAATTATGCTAACTAAGTGTAGACGAAATCAATCAATCTCTAATTAAATTAAAGATCGTAGTAACCAAGAGGGGGTTTTATTTTTGAATGAAATTCTAATAAACTAAAGCGAAAAGCTAATAAATCGAGATATCAAATGATTTAATAGAACTTAGACACAAGCACAAATCCACACTCAATAGCGATTGATCATCGTAAGACGGTTTCAATTAATAACCTTGACTACTCTATCATGAACATGAAATTCCAATTCTCTTAAGAATAGTTAACTAAAACGAATCTCGTTCTTAATTAACCCTAACCGTAAAACAACCTAAACAATCCAGTTCTAGGTTCAATTAGACGGAAGCAATATAGATCTGAGAATTCGATAGAGAATAAATAGCACGTACAATCCAGTCGCGCCTTAGATATTTATATGAATCGCCTCTAAGTACTAATATCAACGTATCCCGTTCAATATTAATTCCTAGTTGTTACTAATGTAAAGTTAATCAGTAAATCCTACTCAATTAACGATACTAACGATAGAACGATGCAATTAAATACTAGTTGTACACCTAGCAATCAACAACAACATTCATGAAATTAATAACAAAGCAATTCATAATAATCAAGGTTAACAATCAAAACAATCAAACTCACAAACATTTCTTGAGCGTTTCAAAGGCTTGAATCTAAGTAGAGAAGATTAGCTACACATACTTTCGATGGAAAATTAGGGTTCTTCAAAGTCTCCCTTTTTCTTCCAATCTAGATGTCAATGTGAATAATAATCTCCAACTAAGCTTAACCTAATAAAAGTTTACTAATAAAAATAAAATAATAAAATATCCTAGTAATACTAATAATAATAAAAACTAGTGATAAAGTTTCCTAAATAAAACCAAAGTCTTAAAACATAACAAATATCACGAGATAGGACGAAACGCGTAGGACTTTCCAGGCATCCGCGCGACCCGCATAGCTTTCGCGCGACTCGCGGGAGCGCGCGACTCGCGTGGTTATGGTGCGACTCGCGTGGGCAGCTATTGCTGTTTCGTGGGATTCTTCGATTCTGTCGTTCCGGGTCTTCAAGTGGGCTTTCTTCTTCTTCATGTTTCATTCGTTCTTGGCCCAAATCGACGGTCCATTGGTTAGCATCCTCAAAATAGCCTATATTACATTCATACCAAACTGACACAAATGCAATACAAGACAACCGATTTAGCTCACAAAATATACCAAAACCGTCGTAATAAATACGACTAAATACAGCCCATCAGAACCAAAGACTCTATTCCTATGGCATTTAATCCATAGCCTTCGAGGTGGTGCTGCTTGAGAAGCACTTGATGGATTAGTGACCTTTACAGGATGGACATATACGTCCTTAATGGTTCTAGTGAGAAGTGCTAATGAGAAGCACTTGAACCACCTATACGGGTGTGATGGTTTGGTCGCTGTCTATGTTAGACTACGAAAAGTCTTACTAAACCACATGTTATACCAAGGTAAACGCATGGCCTTGTAAAAGCGTTGCACATTGAAATCGCGGAACCAAGCACGATTTAAAGGTATGATATGTGTTGTGAGGGTCTCAACCGAAAATCAGTAAGGAATTCAAATCGAAAGATATTCTCTTATTAGATAGTAAGTTGTTGCCTCATCTTCACTAAAGTGTCAATTCAAGTCGAAAGACATTGATACCTAAGTATCCAATCCTTTCTTAACCCCAAAACTTCTCTCTTTCCTTCGCCTTTGTGGGGGATTGTTGGCAGTAAAAGGCTTGCAAAGCCAAAGTTCTCCCTTTTTCCTCTCCCACATCGGTAGTGGGGGAGTACTTTTTAACGCGTGTCCATTAGACACATGTTAGAAAAATTGTTAGTATAATACTTACATAATATTAAGTGACATTACAATATTTGGCTTTATTATACACTTTAACTTAGATAATAACATGAAAATGCCTCAGAGTCTACCACGAATGACAGTGTAAACCACCCTCACACCTATTCCCCTTTTTGCTAGTCCTCATTGTATATGAGAGGCTAATACGGTGTAAATTAGCAATTTCAAACGCATCAACGTGATAAAAAGTACTTCACGTAAGGTGGCATAGGCTTATACTGCCTACATCCCCTTTTATTGTCCCTTCGACTTTGTATAGTCGTACTAAACCACTGGGTTATAAACCATCGAGACGAATGGAGAAGTAGTGTTTAGTGTTATGACGAAATGCGGAGAAATTAGTAGTAGTAGTAGCTGAGTAGGAGTGAGGTTGAAAGAGGACAAAAGAGAAGTACTGGTAGTTCTATGCTGTGTCAAAATATGTGCATCCACACACACATGTTACATGTTCCATGCACGTTTTCCTCGACTTTGAAGTGGCGTAGGTTTATGTTGCCTTATTTTCTCATATTACACAATACGGAGTAGTGAACAACTTTTTTGAAAATCATGGTTTTGATAATCATATGTGACAAACTTGAGCATGTAAATTTACATATACTCAAAGAAATAAACGATAAAAGTTGATAAACAAAAGTTTATTACCTTCATAATTTATGACCCTTGTAGATGTGATGACTACGACCATGTCATGTCCATTTTCCCGGCCAATTTCTTCTGTATGTAGTCATTATATTGTAGTAAGTTAATTACTTTACACGTAACTATATGCGTGGTGAAGTTGCTCAAGTTACCTTTCATCTTGTATTTGTATATGACGTAAATGTGTCTGACCATTTTTTGTTAGCATTTCATTTTTCTCCTCGATCGTACTTAGGAAGCCGACAACGTCTACACCATGTTGTGAAAAAGAGTGAATAGGCAAATAGAGTGTTTAAATAGTAAAATTGTTGCATTTTATAGTGCATTTGTCGGTGTACTTGCCTATCAAATACTCCGTAATTATTTTTTGTTGTACACTTAGTGGTGTAATGGGAAAGGCAAGCACCCATTTTTGTAGGTGCTGGAATATAAGGGGTAGGTGGTGGAATATAAGGGAGGAAGATGAAGAGGATGAGAGGTGGGAGTTGAATTAATGACGCAATGAAGGCCGAATTTGATTGCTTAACATTGAATTCTACATGATTAATGAGGACATTTAAACTAATTTATGCCAAACAAATAACAAACTCTTAACTTGATTGATTAATATTGGATTCCACATAATCAATGAGGAAGAAAAACTCTCTCCTTTTCATCTTCCACTCAATCATATCATGCCATGTGGGTTACTTTAAAATTGAGCATTGGGTAGATAGAACATGGAGGATAGTTTGTTTTCTATTTAAGTAGAATATATAGATAAGTCATCAAGATTAATGAATGTATGACATCATTGAATGACATTATTTGGTAGGGACAAAATAATAAAAAGAAACGGACAAAAAAAGAAAGTGGAAAAATGGACAATCTTTAAAAATTTGTCAAAAAAGGAATACGGTACAATCTTTAAAAAAATCGGAGGGTAGTTAGAAGTGGTTTTATTTAGGGTTAGTGAATGAGATGTGATATGGAGGCAGGAGGAGCAGCAAGTCCAACCCGGACCCGGACCCGGACCTGATTTATTTTTAGAGGATCAAGACCCGACCCATATCCATCGGATCCAAAAATATTGAGTAGACCCAAACCCAACCTATTTGGGTCCGACCCATCGGGTTTGGGTCGGACCTTGGACCCATTGTCATCCCTATGCGAAATCAACATAAATTGATGCAAGTAGCCTTCCCCAAATCAAATAAAACACGGACCAAACAGGATTTGACTATAGCCTGCTCTTCATTATTTGGAGCAGCCTGCGTGTGAGATCTGTACACATTACGTACACCAACTTGTGTGCTAGCTTGCTAGATCACTTTCTAACTCTTTTTCATCGTTTTTCATTCGCAACAATGCTGTTTACAGTGGCAAAATTCCACAATCATTTTTCACGGCAACCATTTAAATCATGTCGCAATATAAATGTATCTAACTCGACTCAAATCCAGTCCTGAGAATCTTTACAGAGAGATTGCAGCAGCCTTGAGTTAATATCATGCTCAAAACTCCATAATCACATATAGCAGCGAGAAAATGAAGGAATTTGCATTTCGACCTGTGCAAACACAGCAGGAATGGTGCTATTGATAGTAAAATCAATACAGGTGTAAACAAGATTTTAGAGTTTCTTACTTGAGAAGAGAACAAAGAATGAGTTTTAGAACACAGATAAAGAAGTTATTGAACTCCCCCAAACAACTCTTTAAGCTTCCAAAATGAAGCAAGTATGTATTCTACATGATAAGTGTGAAAAAAAATGTTAAAGATAATCAAAAGCATGAATTCCTATGGTTCGCACCTGCAAAGTTGGTAGCGGCTTGTTTGAGATCATTGTCTATGAGTCCTATGGTTCAATCCGTGCAGTTCATTCGAGCCTCAGAGATGCACTCACCTTTGCAATGTGAACTACAAATTGACCAATCTCTTTGAGCACCATTTAACAAGACTACGATGGTAATGAACCTGGCTAGAGAAAGATCCGCCACCAAAATTCATGTCAAATGCGCCTTTAAGATTCTGAAGCCACAGTTTCAATCGGGCCTGAACGCACTTGGACTGAAGATTGAATTTCATCTTTCATGAGTTGACCATGTTGCCCTTTATCCAAGTCAGCATCAGTAAACACTTCTGATTGTAATGAAGGTGCAATTTTATTGACCCGAGACCATGTTAGTTCCCACAAACTATCTCCACTGGAATCACTTCCAGGCACAAGCACTCCAGCTGCTTTCATTACAAGCAATGAATTCTTGAGAAGCTCGGGAATGAGCTCCTGGAGTATCTCACTTCTCCTACCTCTGATTTTAACCCTCATATAAATCTCCATTCTTCGTATTACTGAGATCCACAGGTCGCGGAATGTTTCAGACTTCATAATTTCATTGATAGAAAGCAAAAACACTTTAGATAGGAGTTTCATGACAATCACGAGAGTGTCTTCTGCATTCCGGTGCATCTTTGAAGAATTTCCTTGAGCAATTTCAAGAAAGGTGTCTAGCATTGGAAATATGACCACATCAAAACACTGTAACCATAATTGCTGAGAGAGATGGATTTCTTGGACTGCACTCAAGCACTTCTGGAACGATAAAAGTGAGTGGGCTCGGACCTCTTCTCGATTATCCAAGCACATTTTGTGCAATGCTTGCACCAGCCTTAGCCACATTTCCCCAATATCCTTCAACAGCATGGCAGCATCCACCTCAGTAATACCTTCTCTGGTTTCTGACGACCACCGGCTCAAAGAGGTCACAGAACCCGACATGAGATCCAATGCGTTAATGGATCGCTTTACTTCACCAACACGCGATTCGGCAAACTGCCTTGCAGCTTCAATGCAAAGTACAAAGTTTGAAGGCAATAAGTGGGCCCCATCACTCATTATATATGAAACTGCATTGAATCCAGTTTCAGAAGCCTCGGGATGCCGGGCTGTGATGGCAAGCAGAGATAAGACAACCCGCCAACCCATTTGTGATCTAATATGGCCTGCGTTTGTTTTGACTAATTGCCCAACTTCTTGTGTAATCTGCTCACAGTACGCGTCAGCAACTCGAGCATCAAGCTTCAAAATTAGTTGCAGAGAGCTCAAAAGTTCATCAACTAGGTTCTCTTTGTAAGGAAGTAATCGCTGGCAAATTCTGAGAAGCCCGAAAACGGCCTTTTCAATCAAAGTACATGGCATACTAGTTGAATGAACAATATTAGAAATGTGCCCATATACGGCTTGCCACAAAAATGAAATTCTATCTCGGTTGTTCAGAGTAATTGCAATCAGTAATTCAAGACAGAAAGCAGCAGTGACTTCATTTAAAAGATAGCCACTCTCTTTCTGTATTTGTCCTGCGGACATGATTGCACGTACGAGGTCCAACAAAGAATCAGCCTGCAAAAATTTACTCTCAGTAAAAATATTACTGATCTGGCACTTCTGAACAATCCCAAGAATTTCTTGCTGAGCAGCGAGTTCTTCTTCAGTTGGCTGCAGTTTCGGCTCCTCGGAGTCAAAGGACAGGAATTGACTAAAGCGGCCCATCAATCCCGAGGATTTCTTAGAGTTGACAACGGTGGTAGATAAGTGAGGTGAAGACAATGTACTAGCAAAGGGTTTTCCAGGGGCAGCCAGATCATCTGAAGCATCATAGAGAAAACCCGACTGAAGAAAGCCATACTCATAAAATTGCAAAATACAGTCGAGTACATTTTGCCAGCCGACCCGGATATAGTCGCCATATATATTGGCAATAGTGAAGGCGGCTGTGGTTGCCATCTTAGCCTTTGCGTCACTACTATAGGTGAATAAAAACTCTTCATGATAAGATGGATTCAATAGAGTTGTGAACTTGCAAAGAGAGATTACCATATCATTAAGAATAGACTTAAGATGAAAAGAGGCGGCAATCTTGGCAGCAGCTAAATAGCCATCAATGCACAATCGGTAAACAGGCTCATCCTCAGCATGATCAAAAACAACAGAGATGGCAGCAATAGTGGGACCCGCTATTGTATCATACATTTCCCTATCAAGGTATGGCTTATAAGCTGTTAGAATATACGGAGATGTAATACTGGATCTTTGGATCAGATTAATCCAACGGCTATGACTCATCTCCGTAACACCTGAACCCTGTTCTGGGGTCATACGTATTTCATTCTTGCAGATGGAGTGGTATAGCTCGGAGAGATATTCACGAGGGAGATCATTGCCACCATTGATGCGCCGATTATTCCTAACAAAATCCTCTTCTTTCATCTTCTTTTTCACCTGAACATTGTGTTGATCAGTGTTCAGCATAATTAGTGAATAAGACAGTACAAGAGCTGCATCCTTGTCGGCTAATATGTCCGGTGACTGCTCATAGTACCGCTCTGAGAAAGCCTCGAGCACTCTATGTATCTTTTGTGACTCTCCTGGAAGTTTGAATGTTTCCAAAAAGATTCGCAGTGCAATATCCATATTCATGCCCTCAAAATCAAAAGTCTTGGCGAATTCATAGAGAACTTGGACACAAAACTCATCATGATTTCCCAGGTAATCTCCTATAAGATTCTTATCTAGCCCAGCTGTACACCTTAAAAAGCAAGCCACACTTCGAGCATCAAGTTTCTCAGGCAATAAGTGTGTCTCTTGAAGAAATTCCAACCCTTTCTTTGGGCCCTGATTAAAATGATCAGCAGCAATCATCAAGCGTTGTTTGATGTTTTTCATTTGCCTAACAAATGGAACCCAGCAGCTGGGCTGCTCATAATTCTCACACTTAAAGAACCAAAATGGTTTATACTCCTCAAGCATGAAAACAGAGTTGTCTGAGATCAAGGGCCCACTCCCAATTCTCTCAGCCATTCCCTCGATTACTGCAATCAAGCCCTCCAAAGCAAGAATATGCAAGGTAGAAAGTGGACTATTAACCGGAAATGCACTCCTTGATAACAAATTAATCAGGTCTTCAAATATATTTCTAGAGGTGAGATCACAATCAAAGTTCGCATACATTTCATTCATAAATGCTTTCTGCCTACAAAAGTCAACAAGGGCCTCCATTGCAACTTCTTGCTGCTGATAAGAAGCCCCATATTTGCTCTCAGCAAGCCTCAAAATCACAGAGGAAAAGAATGCCTCCAACTGTAGTTTCAGCTTAGAACGCAAGTGAACATATAGACTGAGAACAATGCTATAAACCATGGAAAGAATGAGAGGACTCATGGACAAACCAAACTGCATCAGATTCCAAAACAGAACATCTTGTATCAACTTCAGTAGTTTTGAGTGCTTGTGAAATGAGGACCCGCCTAATTCAATGGCAGAATTTATCAGACCTAAGGCAAACAGTGGTACATCTTCATCAAAAGCAACGGTATTGGATTTCGGACCCATTCCTGTGTTCTCGGTAATGTTTAATAAAGAACACAAGAACTGAAGTATCTCAACCACACAAGGGATGCCAAACGGCTGCTTCATGAGGTCTGGATCATTTTGTACAGTATCAATAATTTCAGTTTCAGGGCTTACACTCTTGACCACGGAAGCAGATATAGAATTACTATCTATTGAGGACGGCTCGACAATTTGTGGGGTGTGATCTTCAGAAACAGATTGTGGAGCCACAGAACCGAGGTTACCATTTGACTTCTGAATCTGCAGAAGAAGACAGAGATTTGAGCAAAACCGACTCATTTCATGGCTAATTATGATGGAAAATTGGATGTAGGAACTAGGAAGCATGGGAATAATTCTATTATGGTTCTCTGTAAGACACGCACACACACCATCTAACTAGCAATACTAACAAGCCACCCACGCAATAGAATTTGATCGATGCAACTTTCAACCAATTTCCATCAGGTGTCATCCAGAATATACTCTAGATACTTTCATACCTTCCACTCGTAAAGATTGTGCACGTCTAACCACCTAAATCGTCAGTATGGTAGTTTCACTAATGTCACTTGTAATTTATAATACTTTTACAGATGACAAGCAGCGCAATAAGAATGCCTGCATCTGCAGACAAAGACATAACAACTTCACACGCAGACGCAGTCGCAAAAAAAAGGAACTAAAAAGGCCAACCATAGGGAAGAGTGGAAGACAGACAAGATAATAAACTAACAGATTAGGAATATCATGACTTTACCGTGGTTCAGATTTTTAATGGGCGGCACGCTCTCAGTGTACGGTGTTAACGTAATTAAATTAACAAGTATCTTTCACATAACAGTACTTTCTTAAGCAATTAAGCAAACAAGTATCTTCCACAAAATGAAAAGTTTTGGTATAAGTGCTTTTGACAGCTAGTGTAAGTTTGAGGGAAAACACCCCCAAACATTTGGACTACAGAAGACATAGCAAATACCTCGTGGTCAATGAAGCAGCCTTCACAACCCAAATCGTTATATGTACTACCTAACTCTGGAAGACGTGAAAAAATTGTCCGGACGAGTTCATGCATTGAATGACGAACTATACGTTGCAACAGCTCACCTTTCGTCCCTGTTTGCTGAACAACCCGGAAACATGTATCGACAATAGTGCAAACATGCTGATTAGTCAGCATGGTTGATGCTTTACATTTCATACATACTAGAAGAACCTGAACTATCTTCATTAATACCACTTCTTCTGAAGCTGGATCTGTAACCTCAAAATGACAGCTTGTCACTGAATCAACTATCCGATGCATTGCATCTTGAATATTAATAGTGTTGATGCTAAAGAAATCAACAGTTAAGATCTTATACACAGAGGACAAGGCAACACTTGTAATTGGAGCTCCTGTTTCTTCTGATTGAATGACGTCGAGAAAAGGTTGGAGATACAAGACAGGGTTGATGCTATGCCACTGAGAGTGCCATGAAAAGATTTTTTTTCTTAGTGACTTTAAAGACAGAATCAGAGTGTGCTCTAATTGATCATCGGCTGAAATATAACGACTGCCCCATCTGACATTCCTCCTCATGACTGCCAAGATAGCACCTATTTCTGTATTGATGATGCATGCCAGAGAAGAAATATTAGAAGTGGTATCGTGTGCATCAACACCAGGTTGCATTGCTAGGTAATGCATAATTACTCTCAGTCTCCACCATGCACCTTGGATGTCTGAGATGTTGCAGGCTTCAGATGGGACAATCTTATGAAACCATAATCACCCTTGCTATACATGGAAAACAAAACAAATAATGATTAGTTCGAGATCATACAGAATTCCAAAATAATTTACAAGCAAGGCTCAAAATCAACTTGAAGATTCGAAAGTAGACAAACCCTACAAGAATCTTCAATAACCAACGCCAAAGGGGTGTATTTTACAACACGAGTTGCTTCGCTTGAAGAAGACGGATAATATAAAGATCCAATTTTGCATACAGTATGACTCTATCCAATTTTGCAGACAGTATGACTCTATCCAATTTTGCATATATTGTTAATTGCACACCAAAAACAACGTAGAGCAGGAATTAAACCAACAAGAGCCTGAGCAAAGGCACGCCTCTAAACTGTAACCAACAGCCAGCAAAACACTGTCTCTCACCCTCCTCAGAGCATGTCAATTCTTGAAATACCTATCTAAACATTCCTCCCCAACTAACCAACCAACTATCTTGCAATGTAACAACAATCTAGAGTGATTTCTAGACTCAATAGGATCCAATGATCAAAAACTTATTGCCACTAATCAATCTCATTCCTTGTGTTCCTAAACCTTGCAATTAACCGCATCGAAATTCACTATGCTCGAAATCACTCAGTATCACTTAGGTACACCATTCAAATGTAGTAAACAATGATTTCGCACAGAAAAACGCAATCAAAATTAAAGTAGAAGCAAGTAAAGAACCAAACCATTGCTAAATAAATGAACATCTGAGCATGTTGTATGCATCCAAATCATAAAACCCAAAAATTGCAGTACTAATATGGCAGATCAGGGAGACGGGCATCTGGGTAGCAAACTAGCTATATATTTTGTCTGGAGATCGAAATAAGGATTCCGTTTTCTTGGTTGATAATGGAATTAGGTCTGATTTGAAAAAAGGGTAGGATTCAGTTTCGGGAAAAATAATCGGTTCGATTTTCTGATGAATCGAGGCAGGAGTGCTGTGATTTCCGAAAAGTATAGTTATAACTCCGTGCAAATTGTGCACATGTTCCTTTAAAATTTATTTTATTATTTTATTTTACAAAGTGAAGAAAATCTCCTATATTATAAAGCTTCAGCAAATGGTGCTCCCATATTGAGCCACGTAGGATCGTGACTTAGAATCTTAGGTGGAGCATATGTGACAGCTGACATGACCTATGGAAATATGTGAAAATTCAACCCAAAAGTGTTGGTTTTTTATCATAGGAGGAAGTTACTGGGATAAATATCACAATTGTAGCCCATGATGCAACAACCGTCCACAACTTCCACATTTGACGGTTTTATAGGAGGAGTTTAGAAACTGACAAGTGACAACTACATGTAGCACCTTTCTCTCCCCCACCTCACCCAATTACTTCACATACACCTTCTCTCTTCTTCTTCCTCGACAACACCACCACCACCCCTTTCCTTTAAAAAAAAAAAAAAAAAAAAAAAAAAAAAAAAAAAAAAAAAAAAATTGAACTGGGGATGCTAATGTAGACCTACACCTAAAATTGAATGAACCCACCAAAATTAATGACCCAAAAACCAGTTTGACAACATTTTGGGATATAAAGTTTGGAACTTTTATGTGGGTTGAGGGTAATTGAGGGAAAATTGATGCAGTGATTGGAGAAGGTGGTGTTTTTGAAGATCTGAAGTGGGGATTGTTGTAAGAGAGATTGGAGAAATGAAGAAGAGATGTAGTGTAAGCTGACAAAAATGCCATTTTAGAGGAATGGGAGATGACATAAACTATGTTGGGAAGGGGATGATATCCATTGAGAGGCCACCGCGAACTTGGACTCCGAGAGGCCACCGAGTTGACCGTTGGCAACTTGAAGCATCTTATCTCCGCTATCAATCGCACTGAACACGCTCGCTTCCGCCGCACTCCCCACCATCCAACCCCAAACCACTGCTTGCCACTGTTCCTCCAAGCTTAGGTATGTGTTGCCCTCTTTTTTTAGCAGTAAGTTTTATCATTTCAATCATTATTTGTGATTTTGTCTCACAACTCATATATATAATCTCAATACAATCTTATTGTCCCATTTTGGTAACCATTTTTTAAATCTATGATGATATGTTAAATATTGATTTGAATCAATAATTTAGTTGTTAAATAATGGTTTAGTTTCGTAATGGTGAGATTGACAAATTTACCAACTGTTTTTTTATTTTAAGATTTTGTGGAAGTGAAAATTAAAATTCCGAATGAAATTATATGGGTCGGTTGATGCAGTATATCGGAGATGACAAATCTATGGTGGTTATAACTAGGTCCATTAGTTCCAATCAATCATCACTTCCATACCACCATGACAACCTTTCTCAGGCGAACAATAACCATGAACCACCGTGAGGGACAAGTACAACGCACCATCTGCTCGCCGCCCCCAACTCCGACCACCACGGGTCAATCTAGCAACCACTGTGCGCCCATCAAGCAACAATCTGTGGCTAGATTTTGACCGCCGTGAATGGTATTCCCCTCCGTCAATGCTCCGCCACGGATGACACACACTAGCAAGTCGTCGGACTTCCTCCTCTCCGGCAATCCGCCTGCCTCGAAGCACACCATGCTCTTTTGAAGGAATAAGAAATGTAAATAGATTTTGAGTGAAATGTTTTGTATCTGTCTTATTCCACTGAAATGTGTACATTATATGTACTAAACAAATCCTAAAGTTTAGGAAACAGTATCAAAACTTTCTAAACAATATGCTATAAATAAGCTATACAATATGCACAAAATACTCTAGCTAGTTATTCGGTTTGACCGAATATTCCGTCTAACACCCCCCCTCAAGTTGGAGCATGGGGATCCGAAATGCCCAACTTGCCCCAACAGTTTTAAAAATTGAGAACGGCCAAGAGCTTTCGTAAGAATGTCGGCAAGCTGAATCTTGGTGTTAATATAAGACGGTAAAATAGTAGCCCGAAGAATTTCATTACGAACGAAGTGACAATCAATTTCAATATGTTTAGTACGCTCGTGAAAGACGGGATTATTTGCAATATGCAAGGCGGCTTGGCTATCACATTGTAACGAGACAGCCGATTTATGCTCAAAACCTAAACTCCGAAGCAAACCTTTTAACCAGAGTATTTCACAAGTAGCGGAAGCCATAGCTCGGTATTCTGACTCAGCAGATGATCGCGAAACAGTGGCCTGCTTCTTCGTTTTCCATGAAATTGGAGAACCGCCAAGGAAAATAAAATAGGCCGTGAGGGACCTCCGAGTTAAGGGGCAGCCAGCGTGATCCGCATCACAATAAGCTTCGAGCACCAATGGAGCATTAGCCCGTAATAAAATTCCTTGACCCGGATTCCCTTTTAAATAACGAACCACTCGAACCAAAGCATCCCAATGTGCCTGTGATGGCGAGGCCATAAATTGAGATAAGATATGAACGGAATAACTTAGCTCGGGACGAGTAAGTGTTAGATAAATCAATTTTCCTGCAAGACGGCAATATTTCGAAGGGTCCGCGAATAAAGGTGCCACAGAAAGAGCAAGATTATGGTTCTCTTCGATGGGAACAGTAGCCGGTTTTGCACCTAGGAGACCGGTTTCTGCTAGAATATCAAGTGTATATTTTCGTTGGCAAACAAAAATACCACTTGAATTTCGTGCCACTTCGAGACCCAGGAAATATTTAAGTTTTCCTAAGTCCTTCATTCGGAAACAAGTACTCAAATACTCTTTAAATTTAACAATAGCGACACTATTATTCCCGGCAATCACTAAGTCATCCACATAAACGAGAATATTTATGACCACGTCATCTTTTCGATAAATAAATAATGAGTGATCGGAAGGACTGTGAGAAAACCCATACGAACATAAAGAAGTAGCAAGCTTAGCACACCAGCACCGTGGAGACTAACGAAGCCCGTATAACGACTTATGGAGTCGACACACTTTGCCATGTAAACCATGACTAAAACCGGGAGGAAGGCGCATATAAATTTCTTCGGATAAGTCCCCATGGAGGAAGGCATTTTGGACATCCATTTGATGCAACTCCCGGTTATTTATCGCGGCCAAAGTAAGAAAAGTTCGAACAGTCACCATTTTAACTGTAGGAGCAAAGGTTTCAACAAAATCGATACCTTCTTCTTGATGATTGCCAAAAACAACCAATCGAGCTTTGTAACGCTCCACCGAGCCATCCGACTTGCGCTTAATTTTGTAAACCCACATCGAACCAATAGCCTTTTTATTTGGTGGTAAGTCAACGATGGACCAAGTACGATTTGCTTCAAGAGCATCAATTTCTTCTTCCATTGCTCGTTTCCATTTGGGATTACAAACAACTTCTTTGAATGAATTAGGTTCCAATTCATTAGAAATAGCTGCAAGAAAACATTGATGGGCCGGAGAAAATTTATTACAATTAACATAATTAGCAATAGGATATAGAGTACCTGTGACAGACGTTGCTGGTAGGATATAGAATTTGGGAACGAACCGTAGCATAGAATGGTTCGAGACCCATAAGAAAACCCCTGACCTGATCCGCTTCCCGTCGTTTGCGCAAAGTCGAATTCAAGTCGCATTAACAGCCAGAACAATTGCATGAAGGCAGAGCATCAAAGTCATCAATATCATCCCAGAGTTTCTTCATTCTCCCATAATAATCCATGATCGTCTCATTTGGCTTCTGCTTGCAATCGGACAATTCGCTCTGAATTTGATAGATCTTAATCTCGTTCCCAACAGTGAACCGCAGACGGATGTCTTCCCATAGTTCGTGTGCGGTCTCACGGTACGAGATAGATGAACGAATGCGAGGTTCAATCGTATTGAATATCCACGCAACAATAAGATAATTAACCGCAGTCCAATCCTCCAAATCATTGGAATTAGTCGGTTTCTTAAGAGTTCCATTAATGAAACCAAGTTTCCTCTTTGCTCCTAACGCAACCCGAAAGCCATTCGCCCATTCCTCGTAATTTGGTCCGAGAAGAATGACATGAGTAATTTTCGATCCCGTACCATCATGAGAAGAGACGGGATAGATCGGGTTGGGAGTGTGAGAGTTAGAAGGGTCCTTCTCGGGAGCCATCAGATCCGAGTAAGGTGCACAAAAATTTTGAAAAATCAACAATGGTGGTTTACAGAATCAACCTCCTGATACCATGAAGGAATAAGAAATGTAAATAGATTTTGAGTGAAATGTTTTGTATCTGTCTTATTCCACTGAGATGTGTACATTATAACTAAACAAATCCTAAAGTTTAGGAAACAGTATCAAAACTTCCTAAACAATATGCTATAAATAAGCTATACAATATGCACAAAATACTCTAGCTAGTTATTCGGTTTGACCGAATATTCCGTCTAACATCTTTTGATTGATTTGTTTTGGTTGATTGTCCTATTTGGATTTGCAAATGATGTTACATCTCTTTCTACGTTTTCTTTCAATTGCATTTAAGTGAGGGTCAAATAGTCTTTGAAGTGATTATTTTGTTAGTAAGTACATATAAAATAAAAGTTTGAGTCTAATTTTTGATAAATCTCATTATAACGAAGTTTTAGACGATTTTCTATTAAATAGTGGAGTAAGTCTTTTCTTAGTTTGGGTGTTGTTTATATACACTTACTAGTATAACACCCGTGATAAAATCACGGGGTTGACTAATAATACTTTGAACAAAATCGACATATCTCAAATGATATGTCAATTTAGAAAATCGGCATGCTAATGTAAGCTTATTAATTCGAAAATGAAGGTATATATATAAATTCAACATATTATACGTTAGAAATTTCTCAAGTCAAATAGTACATTCCAAATCAACTCCACGCACGTAAAAATATGATGTGTTTGGGCGTTGGCCTTCGTAGTGGCTTAAAACAATAATTGACCATTAATTTACAAATGAGTAAATCAACAACTCGAACAAATTAGTGACATTAGTTATATAAAATATTAATTCACTAATGTAATAATCTCAAATATTAGCAATATTTGTACAATTTAATTAGATAAACTATCAATACAATTATATAACGTGGATAATTGATTTTAAAGTTACCTGAAACTTTGACCTTTTTCCGTGAAATCTTGAATGCAGCAGTGCAATTGCATTGCTTTCTCCCTATAAAAATGATGGTGAGTAGCAATGTCGAAGTCATAATTCAAAGTATAACCAAAGATCAACATATAAAAAAATCAATGGCAAAAAAGTACGTGTATTAACGTAAATAAAGAGTATGTGTATTTACATGAAATAAAATCTCGATGCTCGACTGCGAATATTAACGTAAACTATATAAAAAGAAAGACGATTTAAGATGGTAAAAAAATATAATGTGAAAAATTTAATACTAATATGATACTACCTCGTAATCAATCATTAGAACCTTGACCCTGACAATCTATCTCCTTAAGCCTGGATATGTGAGTTAGTTCATTGTTCGACATGGTGGGAATAGTAATTTTTTTTCGAGAAGCTACAGTTTTGATTGCTTATAATATTGAAGAATGAAATTAAAAGACGTTATTTATAAATGGAGAGAACGAATGTGAACGCGGGATTGTTATGGAAGAATATATTGGAATATTCTGTTTCTAATTTATCCTTAATTTACGTGTAAATATATACGTACAAATATATTGTTTCCGTTTTTTTAATATATTTCTGCTTTTATAAGTATGTATGAATATTTATATATAATTATAAAAAATGTACTTTCTGTTTTTTGTATATTCCATAATATAGGTAATATTTACTGCGTATAGATGAGAATATAGATGGGAGCAGTTAATATTCGAAATCTTTATTAGTAAACCGAAATTCGTAGATTAGATATTATCAAATTAACCTAGGAATTTAGTGATTAATAAACAACGAATTACTGAATTTAGATAATATTTAGGTCAGATACGTAATTTAGGTGGGACTATATTCCGTATATCTTATATTTAGTTGGATGAAGGAATTTATTGTTGACTAAAAAACGAAATTACAGTTATTAACAAAGAACAAAACACAGTGATTTGTTAAGGTAACGTAAATGGTTAGTTATTATATCTATTAAGTTAACGAAATCGTAGTATATCTACTATGAATTTGACATGTACTTAAATTCTATTAGTAGAGTTTAGTTAAGTAAAATTCACGTCCGACTATTTAGGTGAATTAGACGACCGATTTTGCATAAATACAGAATTTAGATAATATTTAGGTCAGATACGTAATTTAGGTCGGACTATATTCCCTATATCTTATATAAATTCAATACAGTTAGGTTGTGTAGTTGGAGAATATTATCGAGAGATATAATGGGAGAATATCGAGAGATTTTTGTCAGTGAATATCTCTAGATAGATAACTGTATTGAATTTATCGTGTTTTACTGTAAATGGAATACCTCGAGTTATGTGATGAATGGATAAGCGCATAACGAATATATATTATATTGGGGACGGATACGTAATAACAGTTCGATTAGTGTATTATACGTTAGCGTCAATAATACAGTTCATATCCACGACGGATACGTAATAACCATAAGATACTATTAACCATAATATACTAAATATCCGTGATTCTATCACGGGTATTACACTATATTTTCAAATACTATAATATCATAGTATTATAGTACTACTAAATCACTAACATATATAGTAATTAGTAATATATACTAAATCACTATCATATACCTAATATAACTAAGGATTTGTTTCCTAATAACCATAGTATATTATGTAATTATATGAATGATTTATATAATAACCATAGTATATGAATAGATGTATATGTATATGTATAATTATTGTATGGTACATACATAAATGTATTTGTAATTAAAGTATATGTACATGTATAATTAAAGTATGTATATGTATACTAACTATAATTTACATAACGAATGTTAAAGTACTAACCATATATGTATACTAACCATAAATAATATATGTAATATACGTAATATATTTAACATATATAACTATACGTTTATTTTTTATACGATATTTGTGTACATATAAGGGAAGAATATAAAATAAATAATATATGTAATTTTATACATTAACATATAATATAATTTTATTCTATATTTTAAATGTTACATATATTTTAATATATGTAATTATATGTTAATGTATAAAATTATATATTTTAGGGTTATTTAACAGCAATAATACCAACTATGGGTAGTATTCCATGAATAAAACCAACTTTGATTAATACGGGAATAAAACAATGTAGAAGAGAAATTATACGGGAATGAAATGGCCTCTTAAATGACCGGATAAAGCAGGTTTTTGTGGGTCCCATACTCTTAATTAACCCACATCTTCATCTTCTTCATTGGCACGACAAACTCCATTTTCTCCTGAATCAAATTTTCTTTCCTAAACCATAATTTCTCCAAATCCATGACCCATCAATTTCATATTCTTCGAATTCATGGGGATCATTCTCGAAAGATGTTTTCTGCAACTACAAATCTCCATGGATCAACCTACATTTTCAATCAAACCAATTAAAAAGACACTAATTCGACACTTAAAGTCCTAAATTAACTCCAGAATAAGAAATCCTAAATGAAACCCAGAATACGAAAAACCCAGAAAAATCGATTTGGGGAAATGAAAACAATACTCACCGTTGACATTGCCGACGCAAATGATTGAGGAATAAATTTCTATAACCCTGAAAATGAATTTCCGACAATATTAATGGTAATTACTTATAAATACGGACAAACAAACGTTTGTAGAAGATAAATAAACAAAAGTTTAATTTCAAAAAAAAAATTACCTTCCGCAAGATGAATTGAAGAAGATGAAGTGATGAAGTGAATGATGAATAGAGGAAGAAGAGGTGACGTTTTGAAGTGAAGGAGAAGGAAAAGAAGATGAAGTTTGAAGTTTAAACATTTACATTTAATACTCTGCTAATAGCCAATAATACTTGTATT
This sequence comes from Agrostemma githago, assembly GCA_958450325.1. Lineage (NCBI taxonomy): Eukaryota > Viridiplantae > Streptophyta > Magnoliopsida > Caryophyllales > Caryophyllaceae > Agrostemma > Agrostemma githago. The sequence goes on from OY288245.1 coordinate 43,395,393, forward strand.
AGGGAAATAATGACAGGGGTAGGCGGTACCCAGTTAGAGTATTTCATTCCCGTATAATTTCTTTCCTACATTGTTTTATTCCCGTATTAATCGAAGTTGGTTTTATTCATGGAATACCACCCATAGTTGATATTATTCCTGTTAAATAACTCTATATTTTAAATGGTAGTAAATACTATATATATAAAATAAAGAAAAGGTATATATATACTAAATACTATGGACGTATTGTGAACGTATATATATACTAAATACGTAAAATATACTGGTATATATACACGAAGGGAATGACGCTTTTGCCCCTGAAATAAAGAAGAGATGGAGAATGCTTTAAGTGATAGGACGATTTTGTCCAATTTACGTGAGAGCTCTGAGCGATGTTTCCTGCGATCTTAGATGTGCCACGCCAGCTGGGGTGATGTCTTCTTTAAGGTAATTAAGATAAGATAATGTGGTTTTTAGACGTATTACTAAGTGTAGTGTTGAATACTAATGGAGTGATCTTTGCTCAAATAATATTGGTTGAGACTTGAGTCCTTTTGGGTATCGATGTTCGTTGGGTTAGAACGGTATGCTCTATAATTTTGCAATGGAGTACGACTCGATGTAGCATATAGGTCTCAAAGTATGTCTATAATGTCTTATAGTTGAGATTTTGTAAAGCTACGCAAATTTGACCTCTTATTGGTCATTTGCTTATATCCCATGGCTCATTCAAACAATATCACCCAAAAAAAACTTATACTCCCTCCCTTTATTAATATATACTAGTTTTGTGACCCGTGCAATGCACGGAATTTCTATAATATTTATTATTGGGAATTGTATGTTTACATTTTTGCCTGTTACCCGTGAAAATCACGGGTGTATAGTAAATAAGTTGTATAAGTTCACACTTAAACACGATCTAATTTTCTTAAGAATTTTTTGGTATAGGAATGTCATTTGCACCAACATGCAACAACATATGACGTGAATTCTTATTTATTAGTTTCAGTATATAAACAGACCGCATGTTGGTATCAATTTTTTCGTAAACCAAGATATTCATGTAATATAGGTTTAACAATTAAAGTATAAAAAACGTGAATTAGTTAATTGAACATTGAGTATTTTTTTTTTCCAAAATTAACTATATGTGAACAGTACATTCAATACTTCTATTAAACTTTTTCATCATGAACATTTTTTTAGTTAAACACTATTGTTAGAAATTGTTACACTCTTATAAATAAAAGTTTTACGTGGAAATTTTTTTGTCATTGTGTTAACCATTATGATGTCACAATTTTAATACCATATTGCTTTAAATTTTGGAGATCTAAATGAATACAACATTTTGAATATAAAGTTATTAGGTTCTTTTATTAGAAGAAATAATTTTTTATTTTTATTTTTTTACGTTTTTTAATATATATATATATTTAAAGTCTCTCACATTTTATACAAAAAATATCCAATTTATAAAGATCGATGAAAGTTTCTAGTAGAGCAATCAACGTTAATATATTATTTATAAATTATAATATAAATTATTGTTGTTTAAATTAATTTAATAATAACATGTCTTAATTTACTTTAACGATAACAATTAATAATGTACTATTTAGTATGCACTTATTTGCTTTTAATTTAAAAGGTATACACATTTTCTCATTGAATATTGAATGATGATGATGTGGCTTTTTCATATGCACTTAAGAATGATGATGTGGCTTTTTCATATGCACTTAAGAATGATGATGGGATGTAAAAAGGTTTGCCTTTTTATTATATATATAGATTAGTCACATTTGTTTTATGCACATTTTTTAAGGAAAATTATTAAAATGAAGATGAAGAAACTAATATGGAAAGAATAAAATAGGACAAACAAAAATAAATGTACCAAAATATTAAGTGGTATTAACATTAATAAATGGAGGTAGTAAGATATTCTAGCAAATTCACCATTATTTTACTTCTAATTTTGTTTCATAATGGAATATGGGTAGTTTGGAGTTGAAAGTCTGAAAAAAGAATATGGGTAGTTTGGACTTGAATGAAGGGGTAGCTTTTTTGAATTCATATTTTTTTCCCCGAGTAATTTTTTGACGTTGAATTCATACATATCGAATCAAATGCATTTTTGGTATTTTTATTCGGGTAATAGACTCACAGATTATAGTGTCATAACTTTGTCGCTCAATGGATCAATGAATTATCGTGTTTAGAAGACTCGAACATGAGATATCGTTGGTGAGGGCCACGATGATAGGAGGGAGTTGTTGTAGTAGTGATAGGAGGCATCATGGCGATTTGTGGTGCCTGACGATCGAGGGGTCATGGACAGTAACCTCTTACGATTAATATGTGGTGCAACTTAGAGAAGAAATATCACATTACAAAAGAATATTTTTTTTTTTGGTAACGGTTAGGAGTCGACTATTCATGTATTTTGAGTCCTACGAGGAACTCATAGTATTATGTTAGGAACGAATAAATTATGCATGTACTCCGTAGTTCTTGAAATATACACTGTGAAGTACCCCCGTCCCAGTCAATAGTTCAAACTTTCCTTTTATGGGTGTATCAGTCAGTAGTTAACACTTCCATTTATTTTATTTCCATACTCTACTTTATCCTTTAATAATATTAAAAGCAATTCCCTCTCTCTTTACTTTAATCTTTGTGTATAAAGCATACGTAACCTATCTATTGGGACGGGGGAGTACATTCTGAAAAAAAATTATTTCTCTCTAAATGGTGCAATCATATGTTGCTTTTTTATTTTATTTTATTTATTGTACGACCTTTATAAGGTAAGAAATTCTCCATAGTTATTATTGTATTTGTACTCAAATATAAATTAATTTATTTATAGTTTACGCATAACAAGTTTATACATCCGTGCAATTTCTAATATACGGAGTATTATTATATATTTATATTTGTAAACATTCAAATTGATGTATTTGTATCCGGCTTTTAAAATGGTAAGTGTTCAACCGCTCTTAATGGTCATCTAGATGTAATTTGACATAAATTGTTGAGTTTTGATTTTTGTTATATCTCCCCCTATTTTAATCGACATATGGATGAATAAAGATAGGATGCTATTATTTTGTACAAAAATAAATAAATAAATAAATAAATGAATGAATAAATAAGAGGATTAGTTGGATTTTGGCTTTCGACTTTTGAGTTTACAAAATGCTCATTTATATGAGACAGTGTGTACAAATCGTTCAGGTCGGACTAAGGTTAAATACCTTTCATTAAATACTCATTTAATACTCCGTAGTTGTTTATCGATTACTCATTATACGGGTTTTATATTGGTTGGGTTTATACGGGTTTCGGGTTAAACATGAGTTGTTATTAACGCACTTTTTTTTTTTTTTTTTTTGATGAACGAGGGAACCCGCAGCCGCTACCTTTTTGGTGCGCTCTGGGTAAACCCTCGGGTGTACGCATAGCCTGCAAACCACGCACACCAAGGTAAACCGCCCGTGGGCGACAGGCTCGAAGTCTAGAGGCATAGTCTCAAGCCATACAACTCCCACAAGTTCGCGCTTGCAGGGGCTTGAACCTGAGACCCTTGGGCCGATGACCACAAGTTTTAACCACTAGGCAACACCCTTATGGGTTCTTTAACTTTTTTTATCATAAATAAAATTTTATTTTTTATTTTCTTTATCATCTCATTTAATATATATTAGTGAGAATAAACATGTTTTATTTAATATATTTTTTAATATATATTGATATTTTATTTCTATAGGAAGTACAAATATATGTGACAAACTTTGACTTGATTTATTGATTTTTTTTTGTTCTCATTATAATAATCATGTGATAAAAATATGATTTTAAAGATATATATAAAAAAATATTACGGAGTATTTCTTAAAATTTTGAAAATAAAAAAAATATTTCTTAGTGTTTTTGAGAAGCTTTAGTGTATAATAGCAATATTTTTTTAATTTATCTATTTTCGGCGGGTAACGGGTTCGGGCGGGTTTTGACCAAATATATTCGAATTATTATCGGGTCGGGTCACTTTCGGGTTTCGGTCAATTTCGGGCGGGTTTTTTCGGGGGTTTTTCGAGCGGTTTCGGGTCAAGACAGTTTTTTGACAGGTATACTTTCAATTCTACTGAAAACATCACTGACTCAAATACCGCATCTCAATTATTATGTTACATGCGGTAATAAGATAATTATTAAACAATTTACCTGTAAAAGTTCATTTCAAAAATATAATATATATAAGACAGAATAAAATAATTTTATATCCATTAACAACATTTATTCTACTGTTGAAAATATTCACTCATTATTAAATTCACAGATACGAAAAATCGCAAAATTATTAGTTAATCTATAAACAAACGTCCCTTTAGATGAAAGAAGCTTCAATAAATACTTCCCTTTGAGTTCCAGACGGAAACTACCCTTTGAGTTCCAGACGGAAAGCAAGTCCATTTTCCACTATAAACACCCCCAATAAGACTAATCAATCCCTATCTTAGGCGTCAGTCTGCCCTCTTTTTTGGGATGAGTTCAATCTTTTTTCTTCTTTTCATTTAAGGAATGTTTTTTCACCCAATATTACCATCTTACTCACACCGTTTTTCTTATGTTACACCAATTATCCATTATTGATTAATAATATAATATTCATCTCATCTACTTTTCCAATCCACTTTTTCTTATTTAATTAATATAATATTCATCTATCCTACTTTTTCAATCCATCAATCACTTTTATTAATATAATATATAATCCCTCCATAATTTCCACCCAAAAATCATACGTGTCAATCATAGAAACTCAGAGGGAGTATATTGTATATATACGATCAAGGAATATAGTTTTTGTATATCTCATAATGTTAAATCATTTGAAAATGATATATCTAATTTTATTGTATAGACAATATGGTTATGAATATTATATACTTATATATAAATTACAATATTAATTTTTGATATTCTTTCTAAGAGTATATCTTTAAATATATCACATTTTTAATACATCCGTGCAAAATTGCACGGGCAAAAACTAGTGATAAATGAAAAATGAAAAAAAAAATCCCGGTGCTAGCCGCCATGCTTATAACTTCATTGACACGCTCAATAGTAAGGAATTCAACATCACCCATAGTTGTCGCGTTTATCATAGGTGCACCTTCATCGGACATGCTCGAGCAAAAACCCAAAATAATGTCACACTCACTAATGCCATGATGTAGGCATTTTGCAAGTAGCCTCTAATACCTCTCCCAATATTCATGAAGTGATTCATCATATCATTGAGTGATATTGGATATTTGCTTCTTCAAATCTGTGGCTCTAGAGACGGGAAAGTACTTTTTGAGAAATGCCCCTGTCAAGTTCTTTCAAGTGGTGATTGAACTCGTTGGTAGACAATGAATAGATTATACAACCAGTTGTACATAGCTCCATGTACAACTGGTTTTATGATTTTGAGTTTTATCATATAATTTTTGAGTTTTGTTGTAAAGTTTATGAGCTTTAGTGTAAATTTGTCGAGCTAAATCACATAAATGTTTAAACTCAAAACTTATAACACACCTCAGAAACTTGTATAATCTTAGTAAGTATATACAAAAACTCAACAACTTTGGGTTTGTTGTACAATGTTATTGTAGAACCAGGTGTATTAATCTTATTTTCCGTTGGTAGTTAGTACAACCAATCCCTAACATTATCTTGTAATGAGTGTGGAAAGACCCTCAAGTAGAAACCATCATCCAAGACGTTCAATGGTTTGGCACTCGCACAACCCATATAGTAATAACTCTTAAGTTTCGGTGGGGGTGTCGTTCATTAGCCAACCCATGAAATTTGCTCAAATGGTGCAACACGTGTCACTTAAGCTCAAAGTACATATCATCCTCCATGTCCAGATACACGATACTCATGGGTTGAGTATCGAGATCCGGTGCCTTCATTTCCCGAATAGTTTGCGCCATAGGTTTGATGTAACACCCCTGATTTTATAAAATAAATTAAATTAAAGTTATATTCGTATTTCTATTTTATTTACGATTTAACTTGTAATTCTTAAAATTATTATGAAATGAATTTATCGTTTAATTGTTTCAAACTCCTAAAATTCTATTTGACTCGGAAACTCTTCTTATTAAAACATATTTTTATTTATGTTTCGATCCATTTCATATATTTAATTTAATTCTTATCGAAAACCTATTTCGGCGATTTAAATTCTAAATTCTTTTAATTAATTATATTTAAACTCGAAAATTCTATTTTCGACTCAAAGTTCATTATTTAAAAGTTTCGTCAAAATATTTATTTCCTTTCCTCGAGAAATCAATTTAATTCATTTTATCGAAAATTTATTGTTTATTGGAAAATACTATTTTCTCGTCTAATTATTTATCTTTATAAGCTTCGTTTCCGTCTCGAATAATTTATTTACTCATTTTATTTGACGGTCCGATTATTTAATACTTTTATTGACTCGTTTTAATTCAACTTGTGGGTCAGTCAACTTATCGCTACGGAATTCGTTTAATTCGTATTCTAAACCGATTCATTTAATTAATCCGTTTTTTTTGTGGAGACCACCTGATGCATTTCACCTTCCCACCTCTTTATGTTCAGCCCTTAGTCTTTTGGTTTGTCCACCGCTTCATCAATCCCGCACATACATTTCACTTTCTTTTTTTTATTCCACCGTTTCACCCTATCATTCATCCCCTTATTCCTCGTTTTTTTGTTCATCTTCCCCTGCCATCTCCCTCTTCTCTCTTTCTCCTCCAGCATTCTTCGCCTGCTGCTGCTGCTACGTTGCTGCTGTCGTTGCTCTGCTGCAGTTTTCTGCGTAAGGTTCCTTTTCTTTGCTTCTTCCTCTTCTCCTGCGCTCCTGCTGTCTGCGTGTTGCTGCTGTACGCTGCTGCCTCTGTGGCTGCATTTTTGCCGCTTGTTTTTCCTTAGGTAATCTCCGTTTCCTCCGTTCTTCTTCTCCTTCTTCGTGCATCTGTTGTTGTCGCATTTTGTTGTTGTTTAATGATCCTGCTACTGCGTTTTGTGGCTGTTATCGCTGTCCGATGTTTGCATTCCGTGTCCTTCTTCATCTCCTCTGTTTTCTGTTCTCGGCTGTCGTCGGCTGTTGTTCTTTGCGTCGTCATCATTGTCGTATCGGTGGCTACTGCTGTGTCGCTGTGATATTATTCGAATTGCTTCTTATGTCGTTTCGTTCTCGTCCTGCTACTTGCTCAATTTTATCGGGATTCTTTCCTCGCGTCGTTGTCTTCTTCTCTTGTATTATTCTCTCGATTGATCTGTTTCCGCATCCCGTTTATGCTTTCTTCTTCGTTTTTCGTTGTACTGATGCTACTTTTCGATTCCCATTCTATTTCCTCTTTCTATGTCGTACCGCTGCTGCTCTTTGTTGCTATTCCTGTTGATGTTCGTATCGTTTTCGTCGTCACCGTTACTGCTGTTATTGTGCGTTGTTGATGCCGCTGCTCTATTTTCGTTTCGTTCTGCCTGGCTGCTACTTGTCCTCGCCTTATGACTGCTTATCATGCCTCTATTCTTCATTCATCTATCATTTTTCTTCTTGCGAACCGTGGCCCCTTCTTTTCCTCGTTCTCTTCTCCCTTTTCCCCTTATCTTTTATCTTCGGATTTTCCCCTGCCCTTGTCAACTCATCTCGAAGCAATTTTGAAGCAATTTTGTAGAAGTATCAAGGGTCGGAGCTTGGGTCGAAGGGCGAATACATTGACAACTTACTCAAGGTAACTTTAGGACGTTACTCGATTTTATATCGTATGTTTGAGTAATAGTATGTAGTAAATATTTTAACTTCAGTTTTCTAATGTTAGTTATTTATTACAGAGTATTTGCTAAAAATGTTATTTTAAATTGTGCTTTATAAATATTTTACAAGTTTTCGATATCGTTTTATAAATCGTTAGTAACTTAATTATTTACGATCGTTATAATATTTTGTTGGTTATCGTGACACTAGTAACTAAATAATATCGATTTCATATTTTCGTCATATTTCGATAATTTATATTTTTAACTCAAAATCGTATTTTTCTATTATAATCGAGATTTTTGTACTTGTTCAATAAATTAACTGTGTTTTACGAAATCTATTGATAAATGAGGAAATAGTCGTTTTTATTTGAAGTACATTTTTAGTCGAGACTATTCTCACTAATAATTTTCTTATTTATTTCCAGTTGACTATTTTTAGTAAAATACGTATTATTTATTAGTAAAAACTATTTGCTAAAAATAGTTTGAAACCTTTGTAAAATTCATTTCATTTATAAAACTTGTTGACTCAATAAATTTCGATATCATTTTTCTTAAAACATCTATTTTCTAAAATTTATAGTTTTAACTCGATTTCCTAATTATTTATAAAATACTATATATTGACTTATTATATTTCATTTATATTTTGGGTAACAAATTTAGAAATATATTAAAGTTACGATAACGACGATAATAATAATAAAATGTTAATTTCGTTAGAAATGCTATTATTATACATTTCACTTATTTTTAATCACTTACGCATTTTCTATAACAATATTTCTATTTTTAGTAAGTTTATAAAATTAGTAAGTTTCTATTTATAGAAAGTTTCCATTTTAATATAAACTTTTATCCTTTTTATCCTCATAATGATTATATCTTTTGAATATCGATAATGGCTTGTTTTGGAGTTATGGAATAGAGACAAGTGTGGGGTTAGAGTAATATATAGTCTGGGATGTACGTTTTTGCCATCAGCTATAAAGTCGATGTGTCTATATGGGGCACATTGGTTGTTGAACTGATCATGGTTTGTGTTCAGGAGAGTGTGCATTGTGCCGTTAAACTTAGATATCGCATCGTATAAGTCGCGTCGGATTGAACTGGATATGGTTTGTATCCAGGAGGGGTGTATACTACTTAAACCAGGACCTCGCTGCATACAGTCCTGTTATAGTTGAGTTGCCTAGTTAGAGACTGGATTCTGTTATGAGTTAAGTCTACAGTTCTCGAAACTAGTTTCCAGTATTATTCTAGTGAAAGTCTAGTCTTGTGCACACTGATCGAATTTACATAACGCCAGTTTTGAATATGATTATTATTATCGATTGGTTTGATTTGCAGGTTGGCAAATGTTTTAAGTTTCCTCTGAGAACTTATTTTATTATATCGTTTTTAATGTTTTCTCATTTTAAGTATTTTGATATAATAATACTATTATTTTCCATACGATATAATATGGTTGGGAGAACGTCAGAGTTACTCCCCATTGACGTGGCTGTTATGTTTATAACATGACATGTATTTGTTGTTGGGTTTTGGGTGTGAGCTAGCGAGTAGCATGGATCTTACTCTTTCTCTATTCATGTAATTTATGGATTTGTATAACCCGTTTGGAGAATATTCTATTTAGCTATTTTGTAAAAAGTGGCATTTGTATTGACTTACCATTTCCTTTAATAAGATATAGTTTGTCAGTGTGTTTTAATCCTAATTCTACAGTGTTTCCGCCACTGTATTGCGTTAGATTTTCTAGGAGATTACATTCGACGAAAGTAATATGAGATGGAGTAGATACAAAGGTGCTGAGATTACCCCTTCACTAGGCGAAGATGTACTAGAACTCTCGGAGTGGAGGTCCCTATACTCCGGCCTAAACAAGAAATTGTCCCAAGCGTCCAGTTGATCTTGTCCCACTTCGTATTCTATTGGAAGAGATCGACTCCGACTCATGTACTAGCAAGACTTGCACAAGAATGGTTAGAACTACCAATTACTTCACAAGAAACAACAATAATGACTATAAACAAAAGGAAGAGAAACAATAAACTAGCAAAGTTTAACTAAAAACACAAATCCAAGTATGTGGTCATCCTCGGCAACGACGCCATTTGATCGAGCGAGAATTGACCTTTGTCGTACTAGACAAATCCGATTCCAAACTAAATACAAGGAAATTTATAACTACTACTCACTAAGCATAAAACGTAGCAAAATGGTAAGCAACAGGTGTCGAACCACAAGGATGGACGAACAACTAAGAAAAACAAATCTAATGAAACACAACTCGACTAGTGAAGAAAACAACTAACTACTAGAGATACTGGGGTGAACAAAGAAGTGATAACTACAATATAATGAAAACACAATTAAAGAGGGGATTTATAGATTTGGTTGACAAATAACATAAACACAATAGTCACAACTCACAAAGTTGTATTCAATGATAAAGCAAACATCTTGGTGTAAATCCAAGCCACAATTATGCAACCCTAACACAAATGCAAGATAATTTAATCCTTTACTCGATAGTACAGTCTTCTCAAGCCTCAACCTTATGCTCAATACCATTACACATAAGATATTCATTCATCACACATATTAAGCAAACGGTCAATATGCATATAGAATTTAGAGAACTTTAAGAGAGCAAAATATTGACCAATAACACGAATCAATGATCACAACATGGATATTTCTTAATCTACACATTCGAGAGGAAATAACAAACCAAAATCATACAAAGATTGCTACTTGGGGTGTAGATAGGTAAACAACTTATCATATACACAAGCAAAGTGATAGATGATAGCAAGAAGAGGAATATGATCCTCACCAATACATATCAAACATCATTTAAACATTCATAATAGGAATTCCATAAGATTAATTAAAAGAGTAAAAAGGAAGAGAAAGTCTTACAAAGTGATGGAAGTACATAAAAGGGAAGAACCTACACGAAGATTGAGGAGATTAGCTCCTCATAGTGGTGTTCATACCCAAAATACTAAAGAAAAGATGCAAACTTGATCCTCAAGCTAACAATGAAAACTAGGTTAAAAGTATCAAAAAGATCTCTACAAATTGTTTGAAAAGAGTCTTTTATATCATTGCCCAAAACCCTAAGTCATTAAATGAAAATCCCAAGGAAAGCTCGAGCTTCATGCAAAATAGAAAGCAGAATCTGAATTTAAGTGGATTTGCGCAGGCTGCGCAAGTGTTGGCACAGACTACGCCAATAATGATGCGCAAACTACGCAGACTGCGCCAAACTTTGTTGATCTGCACCTGACAACCTGAATCCGTTTTCAGCTCCTTACTTCTCTTCATTTAATACTTGGGTTTTCTTGCTTACTTTTGCTTATTTATTCTTCATGTTTTGATATCTTGCTATATGGGTGTGAGGTACTTTGAACTCCTTGACCACTATTTGTCTGGTTAGAGGGCCAAATCGTCCTTAGCTCACCTCTATTTGGATAGCTGAGATCGATACGTGAACAAGATTAGATGTCCTACAAGCAAAGCTAAGCATCCAAAATAAACTATAATAACAAAATAACACACCAAATAGGGTAAAAACACAGAACACTCTAAACGAGTGTAATAAGCCATAAAAACACCCTAAATGGCATCAAAATCAAACCTAAAAAGAAGGGTATAACTCATGCTTATCAGCCTCTCCCGCAAGGGCGCCAAATTTGATACGGATAAGTCGTGTCACCGTAATCAAAATAAACCTAGATTACTGCTAACAGGTAGCTAGCGATAAATAAGGTCGATTCTGTAGGGAGGCTAGATGAATTTACGAGTTATTGGTCACTTAATTAGTCAGGTCACGAGTTGGATAGATTTTGGGCTAATGGACTAATGACAGGATGAAAATAATTAAACTACAAATAGCAGGAAGAATAGAAATTGAGACTAATCAAATAAGAGAAAAGCACTAGAGTTGTTGGATCATTACGAATCAAATCAATCATACATACGATTTCCAAATAATCAGTAAAAATGAATTAAATAATATCAACACGGTCCTCTCAGATCACTAGTGTAACACCCCGTGTTTTTGACCATTTTAGTTATTTCTAATAACGATTAATATTAATAAATTGAGTCTCGAGAAACTATTTTAAATACTAATATTCAATTTTTTACCTTTGGAGCCTTTCTATTTCACTTTAAAATTTGAAAAACTGATATTTCTATCGTTATCGCATTTCTGCGCAATTTCGATAAAGTATTCCTATTTTCTCATACGGACTCCGATTGAGGCGTTTTAAAAGCCTAAATTTATTATTTTTTCAAGCCCTAAAATATGGTGATATTCAAAAATATAATTTTTAAGTGCATCATAAAAATATTATACTGGACAACTCATTTGCATCGAAAATCGTCACCCGATTAATCGTTTCTCGACTTTCAATTTCCTCACTTCTTTCCTAATCATTGCATCGGTGAGTCAATCTTCTTTAAATGAGTTCGTCCCGCAAATCAGAGACACGATCAAATCAGATTAATGACTGTGATTAAATCATTACCAACAGATTTATTTAGTTTGATATCAAACTTTCTCTTTTTTCTTCAAACTAAAATAAGCTATACTTATTGTATTCATTCACGTTACATATCCATTTGCTAGTGTGGACATGACGTAGGTCCACCCTGACGCGGCCACGCGCGGGTTTGGGTAGGCGAATGAATCTCGTGGTAAGATTATTCTCGGGTTCGAAATTTAAGTCAAAGATGGAGTCGCCACTGAATTTTGTGGTTATTCGGAACCATTCAAGCCCACTCTATGTCGTCATGGACCGTACACAGAGTACGGCCCATTTCAATTTCAGAGTTTATGGGGCTCGTCCCTTTGCATTGCAATACCGATACTATCTGCACCGGTAATCGTGTATAGAATGCCTCTCGTGCGCCAACGGTTTCGGGCATCCGGAAACCGAGGTTCTGAGTAAGGGGTGAGGATACGTGTTGGGAAGCCCACTAAGGACACCCAGCCCCGCCCGCACATGGCGACCTCTACTAAGACATCGTTCGTGTTCGTGTACGCGCGCTAGTAAAACGACTAAATGATATGAAAACAGCGTTTTCGGGCTAAACATGTGAATTTTGCGTTAACTACGTCATTTAATGCATCTAACTACTGTCGAAGTTGTTTAGCATGCGAGATTCATTTATAAAGCGATAAACATCCAAAATAAACAAAACTCGAAAATAAATATATACAAAATACACGGGCGAAAATACAACCCGGCCAATACGAAAATTACCAATAATATAACAAACGGGATAAAAAACGATAAAAAAGCTAGAAACGGACCCGTATATAAACTAGACCGTGAATTGTGTAGATGGACGAACTCCGATTAAATACACATTATGTTGTGTATTAAACGAAGGACGGAGACATAGGACCTAAGCGTGATGCTAGCCCGATCCCATGCCTCGATGCCTTGTCCTGACTTATCACGTCGAAAAATCGATCAAAGTCGCCTAGTGAAGTGTCATGCATGGGTTTTGAAAAAGAGATTCACGTGATTGACTTTACACGCGACGACTAAGTCGTTTTAGAAAGACGAGGCTCGGATGGTGACAAAAAAGCTCTCGGTTTTCTGGGGTATAGGACCCACTTGATCGAGTCGTGGTCTGACTCGGTCGAGTGTGTCCTCGAAGAGGCTACTGCCCAGGATTTGGGGTGCTACTCGATCGAGTAGCCCATGGTACTCGGTCGAGTGGCACCTGTACGAGGCATAACTCGTATTGTTTTATATTTGAAAATCGATGATGGGCCGAGTTAAATAAAAATATCGCACGATTTAAATTTAACTCGGCTTCCGGTACTATAATCGTGTATGTATACGATTATAATACCGTTATCGGAATTTTATGAAAATGTTATCGTTAGATTGAAAATTTTGACTAGTGACGAAGTTGGATCCCTCTACGTCACGACATCGATACTAATCCTTTCGGATTATGTGATGTCGGTTTTCGTGTCAACGGGTTCCGTACTAGTCTTAGAAATGGATCCATACGCGTTCAACTACAAATGACCATGATCGCGTTACGCCCTTGAGTACATTGGGGCGACGCTCCTCGAAAGGGTGCCACCTCCGTCGTTGCTCGTAAAGGGATTAAACGGACCTTAAAATGATTATCGTAGTCAAACGAGTTTAGATTCGAGTTTTAATACTATTATATATGTACACGGTATATAATGTTAATAGTAAAAAAAGAAATCAAAAATGCGAAAAGTATAAAATGTTAGTGTTAGCATTACTATACTAATATGACTATGGTATAAAAAGCAAAAATATAAATAAAACGAGACGAAATAGTAAAGATTGAGACGGGGTTTACGACACCCTCAACATACATGCTTAGTAAAGGCCTCGGAAATGGACTCGTAATAGCGGCACGGACGCGGGAGTATCGAGGATGTACGCGAGTTATGGTGTGTGTGTGTGTGGATGATTTGTCGGTTTTTTTCGAGGGACAAGGACTCGGTTTCTTGTGTAGTATTGCTTAGGGTTGTAGTGTAGATGTAAGTGTGAGACTTAGGGTAGAAATGTAGGGTTTTTGTTCATTGATCAAAAGCTGAAAAATGAGAAGGGTTTGTGGGGTATTTATAGAAGTTTACCCCACGACCTAGGGTCACTCGATCGAGTGGCCCTAGTGCACTCGATCGAGTGCCTTTGAAAACGGGTCTGGTCCGGTTTTTGAGGCTCCACTCGACCGAGTGGATGAAGGGAATCGAGCACTACTACAATTTTGATATTAGAAGACGCCCAAAATAGGATGATTATATAAGGAACCGTCAGGCCGACGCTCCAAAGTATCCTCGAAAATGAGGATGACTCGATTAGATGGAAGATTCGAGCTAGTTTGTTAGCTGCTTGTTATTACCATGTCTGGACCCAAAGAAATAAAGGGAGAATAGAAGAGGCGGTGATGCGACCTGAAGTAGTAGCGAAGCAGATTATAACTGAAGTAAGAGGTCGGGAGAAGCTCAAGGCTCATGAAGATATTACGAATGACGATTTTGTTTGGCTTCGTAAGATAGGTTACAATTAAAGTTGTTTTATCTTCTTTGTTGTAATTATTTCGGATGTATAGAACAAGGCGCTACACTGTAAATTTTTTTTGATGAATGCACTACTTACATTTCACCAAAAAAAAAAATATAAGGAACCGTCCTTGACGGGCTAAAGTCGTATGCCTCAAATTACAATTTATAATCACTTATAACCAACTAACTAAAACAGTAGTATAATGGAAATAAGGGTCGAACCCAAGGGAATCAGATTAACCTAATTATTCTAACTAAAGTGTAGATGAAATCGATCTCTAACGTAATTAAAGACCGTAGTAACTAAAGGGGGGGTTTTGGATGATTTTCTAACAACTAAAATTAATAAAGATTAAAACTTTAAGTAAATCAAAGGATGAGAAATAACTTAGACACAAGCACAAATCCACACTCAATAGCGATTGATCATCGTAAGACGGTTTCAATTAATAACCTTGACTACTCTATCGTGAACATGAAATTCCAATTCTCTTAAGAATAGTTAACTAAAACGAATCCCGTTCTTAATTAACCCTAACCGTAAAACAACCTAAACAATCCAGTTCTAGGTTCAATTAGACGGAAGCAATATAGATCTGAGAATTCGATAGAGAATAAATAGCACGTACAATCCAGTCGTGCCTTAGATATTTATATGAATCGCTTCTAAGTACTAATATCAACGTATCCCGTTCAATATTAATTCCTAGTTGTTACTAATGTAAAGTTAATCAGTAAATCCTACTCAATTAACGATACTAACGATAGAACGATGCAATCAAATACTAGTTGTACACCTAGCAATCAACAACACATTCATAGAATTAATAACAAAGCAATTCATAATAATCAAGGTTAATAATCAAAACATTCAAACTCACAAACGTTTCTCGAGTATTTCAAAGCCTTGAATCTAAGTAGAGAAATTAGTTACACATACTTGCGGTGGAAAATTAGGGTTCTTCGAAGTTCTCCCTTTTCTTCCTTGATGGATTCTCAAAACTAGATGTGAATGATTATCCCCTCTAAAACTAAGGCTTAAACTAAACCTAATAAGAGTTTACTAATAATAAAATAATAATAAAAATATCCTAAGGTAATACTAAAGTTTCCTAATTAAAATCCAAGTCTTAAAACGTAATAAATTAGAGCAAAATAAGCCGGAATACGTAGTCCATCACAGGCCGCCGTGCGACTCGCCCCTCTCTCGCGCGACTCGCCTGGTCGCGCGACTCGCGTGGCTACTGCGCGACTTGCGTGGCCAGCTGTTACTGTTCCGTTCCATTCTTCGATTCTTATCGTTCCGGGTCTTCAAGCGGGCTTTCTTTTCCTTCGTTCTTAGCCCAAATCAACGGTCCAGTGGTTAACATCTTCAAATTAGCCTGTATTACATTCATACCAAACTGACACAAATGCAATACAAGACAACCGATTTAGCTCACAAAATACCCCAAAACCGTCGTAATAAATACGACTAAATACGGCCCATCAAATATCCCCACGCTTGAACCTTTACTCGTCCTCGAGTAAAACTCAAAGAACACAATAAACACAACCGTCACCGGTCCAAAATGCGTGAGAATAATATTACACACCGGCCCTCACTCGTCTTCCACCAAACTCCCTCATTATTAGATAATGCACAAGTTAATCCACCATTTGAATGAAACTCAACTCCAATGTTCAAGTGAATCAACACACCCGATATCAAACTACTATCATCGACTCAAATTATCAAAACAAGGAACATTAGCAAATAAGGATAAGCTAATGTCGATATCTAACGCCCCTTATTTCTCCAATCCTAGAACGGATCGCATGTGCTACAAATGTCACCGGTGGTACAAAACATATACCACAATATTCCACAACCCACACATGCAATCAATCCTAAACGCCTCTAATAGTTCAATATACCAAACAAAATATCATCAATCGCATAGAATTTAGTGCTACGACTACACCGCACCGCGATTCTTCTCACCTTAGCCAACTAATCCTACCCTTCCGACCTTCTATGTCACCCTTCTTATGACGCCAACACCAAAAACGGAGAAAGTAGTAGTGATTTTTTCCTAATTCCCTCATTTTGCCTAGAGCGTCCGCCCTTGCGGATTTTCACTCTAGCTTTCATTTTTTTTCCTCACACTACTCTCGTGGCACGCAACTCGATTTTTCTTTTTACCCGGGGCGCCCTTTCGGGTTTTCACTCCGTCCTCGGCCACATTCCCCATTCTTGCCTAGGCGCCCTTTCCGGGTTTTCACCTAGCCGGGTTTATTTATTTATTTATATTTTTTCTCTTTTGAAAAAAAACGTACAAATAACGTACAAATTAAAAAAACGTAAAACAAGCTAACTACTATATACAACGAGATAATTCCCCTCCCCTCGCTTGAATAACACATCGTCCTCGAATGTGTGAACTAAGGACAAATAAAAGAAACGGGGAGAGAAATACCTCGGGCTCAAGAGTGAGAAGAGGATCCGACGTCACGTGACTTAGCCTCACGTGCCGCCCTCCTAGATGATCTTGCTTGCTCACGGGCTGCAAGCTCTTCATAAAACTCGGGAGATGGTTCCGAGTAGTCATTAGGGTGCAACTTCAACTGCAACCGATTCATACACCGACCGAACTCAGCGGCCAACCTACTGTTATCAACCGATTCTTCGACTCGATCTTCTATTGATTCGCGCCAATCTCTCCAACGATCGAAATCAGGCGTACCCTCGGGCTCCTCCACAACCGGGGCACTAGACTCGGTAGTCGGCGTAGGAAATTGCTTATCATGTTCAATGTAAAAATCAGCCGCAGTAGGCCCCAATGGTAACGATTTCCCATCCGGACGAGGCAAAATCAAGAAATGCTGGTGGGACGTGCCGAGCGTCCAGATTAGGTGGTGTTTAGCAATCGGTCGCGAAATCATAGAACAACTCTCCATAAACTTAATGCTGATAGTAGTATCACCTACGACAGGAGAATCCGCCATCTGGGGTAATCCAAGATACCGAGCTAAAAGAGTAATCATACCTCCCATCGGAATGTTCCCCGATACCGCCTTTTGTTGCTTCTCACAGCGAGTCAAGAATATATCGACCCAATCCGGGGTTTCTAAACATTCGGGCATCATGGCCCACAAATACATCAAATCCGCCCTAGGTAGATGTGTCGGTTCACCTTTACAAAGAAATGTGGAGTTCAAAAGTCGGTGAACATAACGAAGGGCGGGGTGACGAATATCAGCATTCTTAGCTCCTACGTTACCATATGCATGACCGGCAATTTTCAACCAAAACGCATCCATCATTCGAGACGTAGGGGTCAAAAACTCCGCTCCCCCTTTCGGTGCTATACCCAACGCCTCCCTCAATTCTGTGAAATCTACATTTCGTTCCGCATCTCCGAGATGAAAAGTAATGTGAGGGGGGTCGTCATCACGATGTACTTCTAAGGTGGACAAGAATTCAAGTGTATAGCGCTTATACGTGTCCGCATGCTTATCATAAAAGTTCGCTAGCCCAATACGAGTCAATAGCGTGTACACCTCATCACCAATCCCGAGCCTCTCCAATGCCGAATTATCGACAAACTTAGTCGCCATAACAACTCGATCGAATAGTTGGCGCCATACTGCTTTCTGTTTCGCACTCAAATTCTTACACCCCATATAATCCACCGCGGTCGTTTTTTGCTTTTTCGGGGCCATGACTCAAGAGTTTCTAGGACAGCTGACACTAACTAGTGAAAACTACCTAAAATATGTAAACTATGAACTCGGACGACACCCGACTCAAACCCAAACACGTAGATGAATCGTGAAACGAAACGGGGCGTTGACTACAACTAGGCTTGCTTAATTCACACGGAATAGACAGAAATCAAACTTTCCCCAACCTAGACCTAGCAACTCATAGACAGTACATAATTATGGATTTATAGAAATGAAACAGAGAGGATGAGAGGATGGAGTTAATGGCTTACAACCTCGACAGCCTCGGAACGGAAACCGGAACCACAGACACGCCCGACTCACGCACCACAAACCGGAACCAAGGCCGACGACAGACACGCAGCAGCACAAGCGACAGCTGACTACGGACCCACGCGCGACTCGCCTGACACCCACGCGAGTCGCGCGACCACCCACCGAACCACGAACAGTGACGACGACTATGGCGACCGACGACAATGACAGAACCGACGACGACGCACGACTCACGCACCACAAACCGACAGCTTGAATTGAAATTTGAAGTGAGGAGGAAGGATTGATGAGGATTAAGAAATTGATTTGGGGAGATTGAAATTGATTTGGGGAGAAAGGAGGTTAGGGTTTTGAATTGATGAGGATGAAAGGAATAGAAGGGGAAAGGGAATAGAAGGAGTCGGGTCAGTCTGTTTCAAATTTTTGATTTTTGCGATTTTTTTTTTTTTTTTTTTTTAATCAATAAAATAATACCTGTGAGAGGGGAGTCCCGCGAGTCGCATAGGGTCCGCGCGACTCGCGCGGCTGCCTGGAAATCCGTCCTCTTTTTTTCTTCAATTTTCGCTCAGATTTCGAGAGATCTCCATGCTAGTCGCCCAGGACCCATGCTAGTCGCCCAACCTCCTGGAAAATCGACGCTTTTCTCCTAATAAAACATCAAAAGTTAGTAATAAAAACTAAGTTTAAGAAAAACAACGATTAAGAAAAAAAACAACGAAAGTAATAAAACGACCTACGACCCGTAAAATAAAATTTTACAATAAAAGTCTACAAAAACGGGTTGCCTCCCGGAAGCGCTTTTGTTTAAAGTCGTTCGCTCGACTGAGACGGAGGTTAGGTAGAAATCGTCATGTCCGAGAGCTTGCTTCTCCCGACACCCGATCCGTCACTCCTTTCACTAGTCGGCTTAAGCCTTATGCCGACTAAATCTTTCACTTTTCCCTTTTGAAATTTCAAGACCGTCGGACGCTTGCTTGAGCTCTTCCGAACCATCCATTGATCGAACCATGATCTCGTTTTACCTTTGTTTACCTCCGCGTCCTTACGCGACTCCCAAAGAATGACACACTTGGGTCCCTTAGAAGGAGGTTCCTGCACATGCTCACAAAACAAAAATTCCTTGCTAGAGGGGGTAGACGAAATCGGTTTAGGAACCGATTTCACCACTTCTTCTTGTGAGTTAGGAGATAAATGATCAAAAATATCAACACGACACAAGGTATTGTCTTTCGGGGAGTGGGAACTAGGCTTATTTATATCGAATTTAACAACTCTACCCTCAAATTGCATGCTAAGTGAGCCATTAGGGACATCGATTTTTGTTCCCGCGGTCTTTAGGAACGGTCGTCCTAGAATGATAGGAGTTGCACTATAGTCATGTTCCATGTCTAACACATAAAAATCGGCCGGAAAGACCAACTTATCCACTTTAACTAGGACATTCTCTACAACTCCCTTAGGATAGACACTCGATCGATCCGCTAGTTGCACTACTTTCTCGGTTTCCCTCATAGGACCAAGTCTAAGAGATTCGTAGATAGAAAGAGGGATCACATTAATCGAGGCTCCTAAATCTAACATAGACTTGTCAAACAAGGTATCTCCTATGGTGCAAGGTATAGTAAACATGCCCGGGTCGCCACACTTAGGGGGTAATTTCTTTTGAAAAATAGCGGACACATACTCACTACCCTTCCCTTTCTTAGCTCCCTTCAACTTGTTATTCCTTTTAATAGTACATAATTCTTTCAAGAATTTAGCATATTTAGGAATACTCTTTAAAAGATTAAGAAGGGGAATGTTTACCTCACACTTTTCAAATACCTCGTAGATATCCTTGTCGTGCTCATAACGACGGGTTCGCTTGAGTGCCTCGGGAAAAGGAACATCCGGTTCTGCCACCGGTGTTGTAGGAGTAATTAACTCCTTCTCTTGTTCACTCGGAGTTTCCTCACCTTCCTCGATCACTAGCTCCTCTTCTTGAACCATAGCTTCTTTGGCCTTCCTCTTCGGTTTGTCGGCCTCCACCAATTGTCTCCCATTCCTTAAAGATACGGCACTCACGTTTTCCTTTGTAAGAATGGTTTGACTAGGTAGTTTCCCCGAATCTCGAGCCTCCAACCTACCAATGGCGGTCGCCATTTGGCCCATTTGAACTTCCAAATTCTGAATGTTAGCTTTGTTCTCCGTTTGATGTTGAAGAACCGTAGCTTGAAGATTGGACATTTGGGTGGTTACCGTAGCTTGACTAGCAACCAAGGCCCGGATCATGTCCTCGGTGGACATTTGTCCATTAGGTGGGGGTGGAGTAGGAACCGTGTTAGGAACTTGTTGTTTAGCAAAGAATTGTTGCTTCGCTTGACCGACTTGATTTCCTTGATTAAATTGTTGGTCCCCTTGACGAGTTCTCCACCTCATGTTGGGATGATCTCTCCATCCGGGATTAAAGGTATTGGAAAAAGGGTCCCATTTCTTCTTCTCTCCGGTTTCCCATACTCCATTCACCTCCTCTTGATTCTCTTCATACATGTGAGGACAATGCTCACTCGGATGTCCTTCGGTAGAACAAATACCGCACATCATAACTTGATTTGTTTTTCCCGACATCATATTTTGTACAAGAGCCGTTAAGCTATCGACTTTATGTTCAAGGCTTGAGGATGATGAATTACCTAAGGCATGCACTCCCCGTTTGTATTTTCGGGAAAAATCTCGAGAGCTTTCAGCTAGCTCCTGAATCACCTCTATAGCGGCATCTGGACTCTTGTTCACGATCGATCCCCCACATGCCGCATTCACAGTACGAGCATCCTCCACACAAAGACCTCCACAAAAATACATCACAAGGTCTTGAGGATTGTAGCCATGATATGGGCATGTAGCACACAGCTTCTTAAAACGTTCCCAATACTCATACATCGTCTCACCGTCTCGTTGCTCCGCATTACTAATCTGCTTCTTCAATTGGGAGGCTCGAGACGCCGGAAAGTACTTCTCAAGGAACGCCTTCTTCATCTTCACCCATGTATCAATACTTGCCGGTGGCAAGTAATACAACCAATCCCTAGCAGAATCCTTCAATGAGAAGGG
This sequence comes from Agrostemma githago, assembly GCA_958450325.1. NCBI lineage: Eukaryota > Viridiplantae > Streptophyta > Magnoliopsida > Caryophyllales > Caryophyllaceae > Agrostemma > Agrostemma githago. Next base: position 43,417,351 of record OY288245.1, read on the forward strand.
AAAGGCCCTTAGCTTCAGCTGCTCATCAGTGACAGATGCCGGTTTCATACTCAAGCATACAATATGAAAATCCGACAAGTGCTTGTTAGGGTCCTCATCGCTTAAACCATGGAATGTGGGTAGTTGATGGATCAAACCCGACTTCAATTCGAAAGTGGCATTCGCACCCAACGGTGGGTACGTAATGCACAAAGGTTGTTGTGCGAGATCGGGTGCCGTCAGCTGCTTGATTGTGTTGGCCATGTTATTCGACTCGTCTTCGGATTCGGAAGAAACTTCGTTCACCTCTGGAATAACAAGAATATCGTTATTAAACTCTAGATCCTCGAATTCCTGTGTTCCGATGACTATTGCTCCCTCTCCGATTCTCCGTGACCTGTGAAGAGTGCGTTCAATCTCTGAGTCGAAAGGCTCGAGGTTCAGGTTAGAAGAACGAGTATTATACATAAACTACACAAAATAAAATAAAATATAATTAAAATTAGCTATAATAAATAAAATAAAAATAAAAACTACACTAGAAAACACAAAAATAATTAACACCGATTCCCCGGCAACGGCGCCAAAATTTGACGGGCTAAAGTCGTATGCCTCAAATTACAATTTATAATCACTTATAACCAACTAACTAAAACAGTAGTATAATGGAAATAAGGGTCGAACCCAAGGGAATCAGATTAACCTAATTATTCTAACTAAAGTGTAGATGAAATCGATCTCTAACGTAATTAAAGACCGTAGTAACTAAAGGGGGGGTTTTGGATGATTTTCTAACAACTAAAATTAATAAAGATTAAAACTTTAAGTAAATCAAAGGATGAGAAATAACTTAGACACAAGCACAAATCCACACTCAATAGCGATTGATCATCGTAAGACGGTTTCAATTAATAACCTTGACTACTCTATCGTGAACATGAAATTCCAATTCTCTTAAGAATAGTTAACTAAAACGAATCCCGTTCTTAATTAACCCTAACCGTAAAACAACCTAAACAATCCAGTTCTAGGTTCAATTAGACGGAAGCAATATAGATCTGAGAATTCGATAGAGAATAAATAGCACGTACAATCCAGTCGTGCCTTAGATATTTATATGAATCGCTTCTAAGTACTAATATCAACGTATCCCGTTCAATATTAATTCCTAGTTGTTACTAATGTAAAGTTAATCAGTAAATCCTACTCAATTAACGATACTAACGATAGAACGATGCAATCAAATACTAGTTGTACACCTAGCAATCAACAACACATTCATAGAATTAATAACAAAGCAATTCATAATAATCAAGGTTAATAATCAAAACATTCAAACTCACAAACGTTTCTCGAGTATTTCAAAGCCTTGAATCTAAGTAGAGAAATTAGTTACACATACTTGCGGTGGAAAATTAGGGTTCTTCGAAGTTCTCCCTTTTCTTCCTTGATGGATTCTCAAAACTAGATGTGAATGATTATCCCCTCTAAAACTAAGGCTTAAACTAAACCTAATAAGAGTTTACTAATAATAAAATAATAATAAAAATATCCTAAGGTAATACTAAAGTTTCCTAATTAAAATCCAAGTCTTAAAACGTAATAAATTAGAGCAAAATAAGCCGGAATACGTAGTCCATCACAGGCCGCCGTGCGACTCGCCCCTCTCTCGCGCGACTCGCCTGGTCGCGCGACTCGCGTGGCTACTGCGCGACTTGCGTGGCCAGCTGTTACTGTTCCGTTCCATTCTTCGATTCTTATCGTTCCGGGTCTTCAAGCGGGCTTTCTTTTCCTTCGTTCTTAGCCCAAATCAACGGTCCAGTGGTTAACATCTTCAAATTAGCCTGTATTACATTCATACCAAACTGACACAAATGCAATACAAGACAACCGATTTAGCTCACAAAATACCCCAAAACCGTCGTAATAAATACGACTAAATACGGCCCATCAGTCCTCTATAATATAATAAATTTTGGCTCCCCATGACCTTGGTTAAATAGCACGGTTCAACAAAAAACCATCCTCTAATATTTATTATTAGCACGGTTGGTCAATGAAACCGTCCTAATTAATATAAAAGCACGGTTATAGGTTAACCCGTGCTATTAAATATAATTTAAAAGCACGGGTATATATTACACCCATCCTATTAAATATATGACCCGTCCTAATTAATATAAAAGCACGGTTATAGGTTAAACTCGTGCTATTAAATATAATTTAAAAGTGCGGGTATATATATATATATATATATATATATATATATATATATATATATATATATATATATATATATATATATATATATTATACCCATTCTATTAAATAGTGATAGTATTGCAAACAAAATTTCTTCCCTACATTTCATTCCATTTCAATTATTTGAATCAAACTCTCTCTTAAAATCTTAATCACAATAGGCCGACAACAAGATCCGCCAAAACTGACCCAACCAAATAACTCGATCCGACACCTGAACTAAAGATCTAGTTTGAGTCATTTACCCCAAATGGCCAAATTGACCAAACTTAGCTCGAGTTTTTGTTACAATCAACGAATCAATATTCCTAATGACGAAACCCGAAAATGACCAAAATTCTAATAGACCCAACCCAACCCAAAATTGTGTCAATTTATTCTGACTCGAGAATGATCGGCTAACCGACCCAGTTGACCCGAGCCAATTCAAGTAGGTAGTTTATGTACTACTCGTACTAGTGTTACTTGACGCTAATCAAGTCAAATTGGGCAAAATAGCGAGTCTATCAATTACACCAACCACCAAAGTAGAGCAACAACGGAGAAGAATCAGGTCACAAAAATGGCGGCCTAAGGTGAAGATGGCAGCGGATACGAACTAGCTCAAAAGCTTGTGTGAAACGTTGTACTTCTTCCATTGATAAACTATTGAAGAGCTTGATTATTGTATTGTGATTGTGAATATTAGGGAGAATAATAGAGACAGAGTAATATGAGGTTCAATCTTATTGAATGAATGAATGAATTGAATCAGTTGTGTGTTACAAGATAGGTTGGTCTATATATACTAGTGTCATAACTAATTACAACAACCTATAACTAACGGCTTGTAACTGACTTGTATATCTTCACACCCCCCCTCAAGATGGACAATCTTGAATGTATTTAAGTCCAAGTTTTGAAGAGAGGAAATTGTTTTGTTGAGCACCGAGGGGCTTTGTCATAATATCAGCTACTTGTAGACCAGTACGAATATGCTTCGGCACCAGAAAACCTTGCTCATATTTTTCCCGAACGTAGTGACAATCAATGTCGAGGTGTTTAGTTCGCTCATGGAATATTGGGTTTTCCACTATATGTTGGGCCGCCTTATTATCGCAGAACAACGGGATAGGTGTGGGTACTGATAACTGTAGATCTTGCAAGATGTTATGCACCCAAACAATTTCACTTGTAGTGAATGACATCGAACGATATTCGGCCTCAGTAGAACTCTTGCTTACCGTATTTTGCTTTTTCGTTTTCCAGGAAACCAAAGAATTACCAAGGAAGACACAATATCCACTTAGGGAACGGGATGAAAACGCACATTGAGCCCAGTCCGAGTCCGAATAAGCTGTAAGATGAAGAGAGGAAGAAGCCGGATAGAATAATCCTGCATTGATTGTAGTCCTGAGATAACGAACCACGTGGAGAGCCGCTTGAAGATGAGGAACACGGGGTTGTTGTAGAAACTGACTGAGATGCTGAACCGAATAGGAAATATCAGGTCTGGTGAGGTTGAGATAAAGTAATCTGCCCACCAACCTTCTGTATTGTTCTGGATTATCTAAGATTTCACCATCATCAGTAGAAAGTTTCAATCCCTTTGGCATCGGAAACTTAGTTTCAGCACAATTATCACACTTGACATCTTTAATTATGTCGAAAGTGTATTTTCGCTGATTAAGAAGAATCCCCTTATCATTCCTTGCAACTTCCAGACCGAGAAAATACCGGATGGGACCTAAATCCTTTATGGTGAAAGCCTGATGAAGACTGTCCTTTACAGAGCATATGTCAAGCAATGAAGAACCAGTCAGAACCACATCATCAACGTAGATAAGAGCAACAGTGAAAACAGTGGACGTCTTCTTGATAAAAAGTGAATAATCAAATTTGGACTGAACAAAACCAATCTTCTGCAGATGCTTAGTTAACTCAACATTCCATTGCCTTGAAGCTTGTTTGAGGCCGTATAAGGACCGGATTAACTTGCATACTTGACCAGGCTGAGCTGCAGAATACCCTTCTGGAGGCTTCATGTAGACTTCTTCATCAAGGAAACCATGTAAGAAGGCATTATTGACATCTAACTGATGAATTGGCCAACCTCGAGCAGCAGCTAAAGCAAGTAATATCCGTACAGTAGCTAATTTTGCAACCGGAGAGAAAGTGTGCTTGTAATCTTCGTCTTTAATTTGATTGTATCCTTTAGCCACCAACCTTGCTTTATAACGTTCTATAGACCCATCAGCTTTGTGTTTAATTTTATAAACCCATTTAGAGCCTATTGCCTTGTGACCTTTAGGCAAGGAAGTCAATTCCCAAGTGTTGTTTATCTCAAGAGCTTTCAGTTCTTCCCCCATAGCTTGTAACCATTGGGGATAGTTTTTAGCTTCGGAATAGGTGGAAGGCTCAGGAGCCACTAGAACTTGGTGAAGAGAATTAACGTATTCTGGTGCAAAGACATCTACAAGACTATTAAGAATAGAAACGTTAAATGATTGTGCAGCCATACCAGTCGCAGGTTGCAGGGTGTGGTGATAATCCTGTAATCTCGAGGGCACTTGTCTCACTCTTGTTGACTGTCGTAATGGAATAATAGGAGGCACAACTGCTGTGGGCTCAGGCACATTTACAGCTCCCGTGGGCTCAATGGGTGTGGGATCAACACCAGTGACTGCAGTAAGTGTAGGCCGATCCACAAAAAAATCCACTAAATCAACCACAGGAGTAGTTGCAGGCGGAACAATAGGTTGCAAATTTTTGAATGGGAAAATCTCCTCCTGAAATTTGACATCTCTAGCAACAAGAATACATCTATTCTCTATATCAAATAATTTATAACCTTTTTGAGCATTCGGGTACCCAAGAAACACACATTTTCTAGCCCTAGGACCAAATTTATCTTTGACAGTTGGAGGCATAGTTGTGTAACACAGACAACCAAACACCTTAAGATCATCATATTTAGGCTTTTTATCATACAGAAGTTCAAAAGGAGTCTTCCATCTAAGCAAGGAAGCAGGCATCATATTTATCAAGTAAGTAGCAGTAAGCACACAATCTGACCAAAATTTGACAGGTAAATTAGCATGAAAACGCAAAGCCCTGGCCGTCTCTAAAAGATGCCTATGCTTACGTTCTACCCGACCATTTTGTTGTGGTCTACCCACCACACTTTTTTGGTGAATAATACCTTTATCAAGAAATAACTTAGCACACTCATGTTGAATGAATTCTGTGCCATTATCAGTTCTACATGCTTTAACGGGCAAACCAAATTGATTAAGAACATATGCCAAGAACCCTTTAACTATATTAGCAACTTGAAATTTGTTTTGGAACATGTAAGTCCATGTAACTCTAGAAAAATCGTCAAGCACAGTTAAAAAATATCTGGCTCCAGTTATACTAGCAGTCTTATATGGACCCCACAAATCCATGTGAACAAGATCAAATTTATTTAGAGATGAAGACGAGCTTCTATCAAAGGGCAAAATATGATGTTTAGCTAAAACACATGAATCACACGTGAGTTCTTTGATTGCAGGAGGAAGAAAATCAGTGTGTACATGTCTAAGTTTATCTAAACTAGCATGTCCTAATCGAGCATGAAGAACATTCATAGAAGAAATATCTTTCAATTGGGAAGAATTATTACAATTAGTCAAATTAGAAATTGAACAAGCTGAAGGAGGAACATTCATGACTGAAAAGAAACTTCTTATTTTGTCATGTGTCTTTGTTGAAGGAGAAAACCAATATAACCCCCCTTTCTTAACCGCAATCTCTAAAGTTTCATTACTTGAACAATCCTGAAATAGACAATGAGACTTGTTAAAAATAGCCAATAAAGGATTTTGCTGAACTAATTTCCCAACAGAAAGAAGATTTTGTTGGAAATCAGGCACAATTAATACATCAGTCAAAACAATGTGTGCAGTTAACACAGCTGTGCCAGTCTTACTGACCACCTTGGAAGACCCATCTGGTAGACCAACTACCACGGGCTTAGCAAGAGCCTTTATGCTATGCAGCAACAGCTCATGTCCTGTCATATGATTAGAAGCTCCTGTATCTACAATCCAAGCATTAGAATATGAATTTTTAGACACACTTAACTGAGAACAGAAAGCTGTACCTGCATAGTTACTGGAACTAGGTTCAGATTGATCTGCAAAATTCTTGTATAAAGACTTCATCACATTAGTCATTACCCCTTCCATGAATGCAGGATCAATCTGAGGAGCAGCACCTCTCATGGTTACATTCTGAGCAGACTCAAAAGGAGAACCCAGTGGATTACATTCTATACCAGCCATTGAGTCCGACAAAACATCAGCATTATTAGCATTGTTCTGATGAAATTTGTTGCCAGGCTGATTTTTACCCTTCCTTTTTTCAGCTGCCTTTCTGAGGTAACAATAAGTGCTGATATGACCTTTTTTCGTACAAAACTCACAGGTCTGTAAAGACCAACAGTCTTCTGCAAGATGACCATTTTTTTTGCAGACAGAGCAAGTCTTTACTTCAGTATCTGAAGCCTCTTGACCCTTCTTATTTTTCTTGTAACTGACTTGATGGAAACCATTCTGACGTGCAGCATAAGCATTGGCCTCAGAAATATGAACTTGTGAATCAGAAATCTGCCTTTGTCTTTCAATCTTTTGGAGCAAACCTAGAGCCTTGTTCAAAGGAGGTAAGGGATCCATAGAGAGGACCGTGGTTTTGACATTCTCATAACCACTGTTCAAACCCATTAGAAACTGTATGAGTTTACTCTGCGACTCTCTAGTTAGTAGTCTTTTCAAAAGATCACAAGAACAAGCTTTGAGAGCACCACAAGAACAATCAGGAACGGGATCTAGTTCATCAATACTTTCCCAAGAACTCTTAATTTTGCTATAGTATTCAACCAAAGACACATTATCTTGTGAAAGGTGAGACAAATCCTTTTTAAGTTGATAAATTTCTAGACCATTGGTTTGTCCATACATCTCCAAAATATCAGTCCAAAATTCTTTGGATGAACGAGCATACTGAAAATTTAGAACTAACTCAGGTTCAACAGAATTGAGAATCCATCTTCTAACTAAGAGGTCACACCTAATCCATTGATGGAAACTTTTATCTGTTTTAGCAGGCTCTTTACAAGTACCATCTATGAATCCCTCTTTATTCTTAGCAATAAGAGCCATAAGAACATCTCTTTTCCATTGAAGAAAATTATCTCCCTTAAACTTATAACCTACTAATTGCAAAGATGGTTGATCTGAGGGAGTAATATAAAGGGGATCATCAAGAAGGTCATACGAATTCTGAACAGGAGTAGTCATGATATGAATATTATCGACTTAAACCAACGAATTGTATCAAGAACTCATCAATCAAATCAATAGATTGTAATTGAATCAAACTCTAAACTAATCAAGAAGAAAGAAGCACAAATGAATTTGCGGAAGCTGTATTGAATTTTGCGAGATTGAGAGCTCATACCAGAACGTCCCAAAAAATTACCAAGATTGAGAGTCGTAGCTCTGATACCATGTGAAACGTTGTACTTCTTCCATTGATAAACTATTGAAGAGCTTGATTATTGTATTGTGATTGTGAATATTAGGGAGAATAATAGAGACAGAGTAATATGAGGTTCAATCTTATTGAATGAATGAATGAATTGAATCAGTTGTGTGTTACAAGATAGATTGGTCTATATATACTAGTGTCATAACTAATTACAACAACCTATAACTAACGGCTTGTAACTGACTTGTATATCTTCACAGCTTGAAAGCCATGGAGTATGGCGGACATGGCTGGCTAGGCAACTCCCTCTACTCGTCCTTCATCCACTCTCTATCCTCTCCTTCATGCACTCCTTCTCCAACCCCGACCTCCATCTACACCTCCAGCTTCGTGTTCGCGCTCTTCTCTTCGACAAAGCTTCTATCTCTCTCTTCTCACCTTCCTCTTCTTCGTCTTCGTCTTCTCTCACCTCCATTCTCAATCCTTCGTGTATGTTTGCTTCTCCATTTTGACCTAATTTTATTGATGTTCAGTAATTATTATTGCAGTTTCTGATTTTGTGTGATTCGTAGATTTGCAATTGCATGCTGATGATGTTTATTTCACTCTCGAAGATCCTGCTCCGCCGCCGCGAGATTCCAAGGTTCGTGATTTTCTCAGTTTTTATTAGATCAATTTTGCGCGGATTTGATATTTTTCTTCTTATATGAATTGAACTGGATTTCACAGCGAAACTTGTGGTTAATTGCTTATACATTGAGTTAATGAAGATCAATATAAGTGAATTTTGGTTGTTTTGTCTTACTTTTAAACCTGTAGTTTACATTGGATGTTGGCTGTTATTAGCCCATCCGAAAGTAAAGTGTATTGGTGTGAGACAAACATTGGTGTTATTGGATGTTGGCTGTTATATTGATGCGAGAAGTATTTTAATCGAAGACGAACAAATGAACGAGACGGAGGGAGTATGTGTCTAGGGAGTAGTTGGGGTTGGGGCTTTGGATTGGTTATTGTTTTTAAAGTGATAATTGTTGTTTAATTGGGGAAGAAGGATGTGTATGTGAATATGTGATGTTTTGTTTATTTGTTCATGTTTGGACTGATGATAATAGGTCAGTATTTTGATTTTTGGAGCAGGCAGAACATGTCCAACGATCAAATCGTAGAATTTGAATACATGGCTGATGAATAGGATGTGGTTGATTTGGTTGATGAAATGGAGGAAGAGTATTATGGTAGAGATGACGGGAACGTGGAAATGGATGAGTATGATTTGGTGTGTGAACTATTTTTTCATGCAAATATGTTTATATCTTACTCTTTCCGTCTTAGTAGTCCTCTGTTTATCTTTTATATTATTTGTAACGAGTATTTTAAAAGGGTTCATTGATTTGAGCAGCTTACTAAGGTGACGGATACCTCAGCTGCCAACGCACGACAAGGCAAAGATATACAAGGTATTCGGTTGGAATATAACAAGAGAGAAGTACAGGTTAACTAGGCTGGAACAATATAAGAACTACGAGAATGTGCCGACATCTGGAGAAACTGTGGAAAAGGTTGCTTATTTGACTAAAGTTGATATCCGTAGTCACTTTATCGTATACTAAATTGTGGTTTTTAATGTTGTTCTTTCATCCTGGTGACTAGGAATGAAGTCAAAGGAGAAAGGTGCAAACTACTATGATTTTTTCTACAATTCAAGAATGGTGAAGCCTACTATTTTGCATTTTCAGGTACGTGTATTATCTCGAAGATTGTTTTTTTATGTTGCTATATTTTGTTTTTATCCCACAAATAAGATTATTCAACTTGTGTGTTCCACTTGATGATCATTGGTTGTTTTATCAGAGTCCATTTGCATGCTTTGAAATCAGAAAATTCAAAGTCTTTTTCACAGCAGCCTCTCCAAAGAACGTGGGTAGTATAGCCTTATGTAAATCCAGATGTGCCCAAATAATGTCTTGGTGAAACTTGTATGATTTTCTTTTGTTTGAATGATGATCACAGAAAGTGGACGTCTTTTTTTTTTCCGAGCGAGTCTTGTTTGAGTCTTTCTCTTATGTGAGACAAACACAAATTCTCATGTGTTTGTTATCCAATCTCCTGTTTTCTGTACGAACAGTCAATCTTACAGCTGATGTTTGGCATTAATGTAAGAAGTTTGAGAACTAACTCAAACGATGAGATGTTTGGATATGTGTTGGCAGTTCGTCCGTTGTCTGTTGCAAGCTTTTGAAACTGTTTTGACATGTTCACAGCTAAGGAACCTTGTTTGGGCCTCTTCAAAACACGATGTCTATCTCATGTCCAACTAACAAGCTATGCATTGGTCGTCATTGTCTCCAAATTTGTCAGAAGTTGTCAACTTTGCTGATCATGTAGCCCCCTCCGAGTTAACCACATTTCTGTCATGTTACTTTGATATTAATTTATTGCATTTCATGCTGCCTTTGAGGATGAGTAGAGAAGTTCTTCAATTTTTACTTGTATATGATTGAATAAATTCTTAAGCGGCATTCTTTGTGGCTTGCTGCAGAAACACAAAGGTAGTTTTGGAGTCTATGCCGTGTTTTGGAACCTAGAATTTGAATTAGATTTCGCAAATTGAGTGTGCATTTTGTGGTTTATTGCAAGAGCTGGAGCTAACACTAGATGATTTGTCAAATTATGCTGAAGTTTGTCTATATATCTAGACTCGGAATTAGATTTTTGCAAACTGGAGTAATGATGGTGGCATATGAAGCAACAGTGAAGCTGATAGTTGGTTTTCTTGAAAGGAACCTGTTGCTTGATGCTCACCCGCCTCCTCTTGCCTCCCTCCTACGTTCCGGTTTCAAGCCCTCCGCTGATGCTCAGCTCTCCGATCTCTTCCTCTTTGCTCTCTCTCTCTCTCTCTCTCTCTCTCTCTCTCTCTCTCTCTCTCTCTCTCTCTCTCTCTCTCTCTCTCTCTCTCTCTCTCTCTCTCTCTCTCTCTCTCTCTCTCTCTCTCTCTCTCTCTCTCTCTCTCTCTCTCTCTCTCTCTCTCTCTCTCTCTCTCTCTCTCTCTCCCTCCCTCCCCCCCCCTTCTTCCTCTCTCTAACCTTACTAATATTACTTCAGCTTTGACAGAAATGCCAATAGCATTTCAAACTAATAAAGAAAAAGAACAGCATTATGAGCTTCCTTCTTCAACCTTGTACTAGGACAGCATCTCAAGTATAGGTACTATCGCCTTCCTTTCATATTCTTAAGAACAGTATGTAGTTGATCATTTGTATGCTCTGCCTCTTTTATTGGTTGTTTTCATTAGCTGCTGCTTTCCGGATACAGAGATGATCTTGGATGAGGCAGAGAAAGCTATGTTGGAATTATATTGTGAAAGGTCGGAGATACAAGACGGACATACTGTTCTTGATGTGGGATTAGACGGATTTATATTGTCAAGTGAAGAACTAGTTACTTTGAGCATATCTTTTCATTTTGTTCATCTTTGTACATTAATGATTTCTCGTATGATCTGTTGGCATTATGCATCTATCGACATTTTCCGTTATTGAGGAAATCTTTTGAAGGTTGATACGAGATCTTGAGATGATTCTCTAGAAGGTAGAAGATGTTAAAATGTTCTCCTTAAAATGAGTATGATTATTTGTTCAAGTTGGTGTAGGAAATCTTTCCGTTATTTGTTTAAGTCTAATCCGCTCTCAAGGTTTACCAAGAATGAATTCAATCTCGAGTCTAGATCTACTATTGGTGTTGAGTTTGCTACCAGAAATTTAAGTCTTGATTGCAAGGTCATCAAAGCTCAGATTTGGGATACTGCTGGCCAAGGAAGGTTCTTTCCTTACTATTTTATTTTATCTCCCTTTTCTGCCCATCTGCAGATTTAGCTTTCAAGGCCTATTATTAATCTGTGGTTGATATGTTTGAATGTGCATGTTGAAATTTGATGGGATTTGTATCTTAGGTTGGCTTGTTCATTGGAGAATAAAGTGAACAGATTGATCGAATGTTGTATAACTTGTGTGTGTCTTTTATAATTGATTTGGGTGAGGCTGCTAGATTTTGACATTGACCAGGTTATATCTGGCTTTCATGCGATTCTCATTTTTTGTCTATAAAAATATGTAGTATGTTCATGTCTTATTTCAAATTGAGGTGAATATATACAATAGATGTTTTGGCCTGTTTAGGATTACCACTCTTTGAGCATGTTCGTGCGCGCTGAGATGTATAGCGGTAAGGGGTAAATAAATGCACAAGGCTGTATATATTCTGACTTCACTGCCTAGGCTGTTAGAAACTTTGATGCCGGGCTCATTAGTGCATGCTTTATGAAATAATTATCTCTCTTGGTTCAAATGTTGCTCAAAAGTACACTAGTTTTCGTGAATGCTTTGGTGAACTGTGTGGTTAGTTTTGAGATACGTCTATATGACTATACCTTTATTTCGTCCTTACAGGTGATATCGAGCATGAGTCTTAATGACAGAAAACTCTAATAATGCTGTTGGCAATTCCTTTTTGTTAGACGACAGTTGTAGGTATAAGCATCACTCTGCCCGTTCTTGGGTATTTTGTTGTATCCGGGATGTCAATTAATACTATCCGATCATATGTTTTCGTTCTCTAAGAAAAGTTTGTCGTATATCTTGCAGATACTTGTAGCTAGACTTACGAGAACCAACTGTCATCCGACGTGTTGTGAAGTATAACATCCTTTAGAAACGATTACTTGATTCTCTCCTTTAGTTCACAAATTCTTGCAAGACCTTCTGTAATTAAGCTAAGTGTATAATGTTTGCAAATTTATGATTTGTGAATATTGGTTGGATTATTGTGCTTGTTAATATATATATATATATATATATATATATATATATATATATATATATATATATATATATATATATATATATAATTTTTTTTAATTTATGAAGTGTATTAAAAAGGACGGTTTAGTAGAATAACCGTCCTGTTTGTAATTCTATTAAACAGCACGATTCCGTCTTTAAGTGTGCTATTTGTAAACAATTTAATAGGACGGTTCCGCCTTCAACCGTCCTATTTGCAATCATTTAAATAGGATGGTTTGACCTTCTTGGAACCGCGCTATTTGATTTAATAGGATGTCGATCTAAAGGACGGTTCCTTATCAAATATAGGATGGTTAAGAACCATCCTTTTTAATCTTAATTGTAGTAGTGGAGTCATTTTAGGAAATAGTTGACTCTTTGATTTGTTTGAATTTTGTATTTGGCGCCAGTTTCTAGAAGCTCCTCTAGGCTGATTTTGAGGACGGATTCGTCTTTGACCGGGTTTTGACCCGATCGCCAAAAGATGGTTTTTATTTTAGGTGTCGGTTTTGGTCCAAATTAGTCTTATTTTGCTCGGAACGACCCACTGGGCCTGAATTTGAGGTCGGTTTTGAGAGATTTGTACTCCGCTAAAAGTTCCACATCGGATATTATTGATCCCGAGCCCAAGTTCGAGTATACTAAGTCATGTTTGCGTTCGATCATCATCAGGCGTTTTGTCGGGAACTGCTATAGACACTAGCAGGTAAAATGCGGGTGTATACAGAGCCCCCACTCTGACTGAGGCTTGGACAAGGCGAAAGTCAGAGTAGCTACCAGACCAATCGCAGATTACGATCTGACAGCCTTCCGGTCGGGCCGTTTATAGTCCAGTAGACTCGCGTGGAGGGCTCGCCAGCCATAGGCAGAGTGTCATACCTGTCCTGATGGTGATAGCTCCGTGGGGAGTAAATGAGCCGCGCGGAGACTTGCTTCTGAAGTCTGGGGTGTACCTGTATGCTGACACATAACAACTTGTATGTAACACATAGGCGAAACACTGACTCACGCCGGGGAAATAAAGTGTTGAATTTTTTAAAGGTGAAATTTTTGAAAGATTTTTTTTATCACAAATTTTTTTTCAAAATTTTTTAGAAAAGCTCGGGACGACTTGACTCCTATTCTGGATTCTTGTCTGAAATCAGGCTTGGGCGTGCATAGGGCCCAGGTTTGATGAGGAGGCACGACAGTTAGGGTTACAGTTAGGTTTTCCTATTATAAATATAGGAATCCCTGCTTCAACTTTTGCATCCACAACCAAACTCTCCTTCTTCTTCTCAAAATCCCTTAGACTTTCAAGAAAATTTGAAATTTCTGTCATGGGCATCGATCATTTGACAGCAATGCTTTTTGCTTGGTCTCAATACTTTCGGGACGAAGAAAAGGTACAGTTGACTCAGATGGGAATTGTCAGTCTGTTCCCATTTCAACGTCTGATAATCGTACACTTCTTGGACGCCTGCTTGACGTTTTGGGATACTACCCATCACGTCTTCGCGTTCCCGCGAGGAGAAATATGTCCTCTCCCTGAGGAGATCGCGGCTATAGGTGGTTGGAGCTCTATTGCTCGTCCTGCTATCCCTCCATTCTACCCGGATCCAAGAAGGAGGCTGAGGGATTTCTTGGGTCTGTCTCATGTCGAGACGGATCGGATGGTGCGGGGAAATACTGTTTCCCTTTTCAACTTGGTTGACAAGTTTATGAACCTCCAAGACGTGAGGATCACTGCTGCTCATAGGCGTAGGGCTTTCGCCTTTTGCATGCTGCACCGTTATGTCTTCGAGGGAATGATGGATGTTGACTCGTGCATGGGTCAAATCAGGCTGATTGGTGTGGTTCACCAGATGGAGACTGGTCATAGCCCTGCTTGGCTAGCCACCGGGGAGATCATTATGGGTCTCGACGCCAGGCGACTTGACTCAGACCGACAGCTGACGGGGAGTACCCGTATTCTGCAGGTATACATTACACGTGTTTTTTTTTTTTTCGCTTGAATTTCTTGATGTACGTAGGTCACTCGATCGAGTGGACCTGTCACTCGATCGAGTGACACTCTTAGCGAGCTACTGCCTGTTTTTGGAGGGCTTACTCGATCGAGTCAGCTGCTGTACTCGATCGAGTGGGCTGTAGCGGACCATCTACTCACGGTTTTCATGTGTATTTTCAGATTTGGTTGTCGGAACGTCTCTCGATCATAGAGTCCCCTCTGAGTATTCCCAATTACCGTAGCGGTCAAATCAGCTCGAGGAGGCGACGTATAAGCTCGAGTCATCATATAAACCGAGCCTATTGGGATGAGGAGCTGGTGTTCCATGGTGGTCCCTTGATTAGGTGGACTGTCGCCTGATGGTTCCTCTCCAAACTGACGGGTTTGGCCAAGAGAGACCAAGCCCGCTACCTGGTGATTCTGTCCCTTGACTGGACAGTTCACATTTACCCGGACCATCTTCTGAGGCAGTTTGGTTCGTCTCAGCGCATTCCTGAGACTGAAGCCATCATTAGCGTCTCGCTCCAATTGACGGACGCTATGTGCGACTGCAAAGGTGGTTTACACGTCCCATGTGGACCATACCCAGCCCTTGCCAATCCGCTTGGGTTTCACGGGCTTACCAGAAGTGGACTTCCGAGGAGTCCGAGGAGGCTCGCAAAGCTTTGAAGGTTGATGAGGCCTTCGAACTAGTCCGTTGGGAGACGGCGAAGGACAACAGGGGTTTCTTCGACGAGGGAGACACTCCTGCTACTTTAGTCCGATTGGAATCGGGTCTTAAGTCACATACTAAGACTCGATCTAAGGAGGCCGGTGCTAGCAGCACGCGGGGGCAGCCAAGCCCCCAGACTGATTTGGAGAGACGACTTGGGCCAAGGCTGGCGGCCCGGGACCGACTAGGCCCGCGTGACCGTCTTCCTGAGCCCGTGAGGGCCCGACTTGGGCCCATTGAGGTGATAGAGGACTCGAGCTCAAAGAAGCGAGTCCGAGCTAAAGAGGTTCCCGTGGTGATTTGGGAACGCTCCCCTCCACGTCGTCAGTGGACGGCCAAGGAGGCCAAGGATAAGGGGAAGGGCAAGATGCCCTGAATACCGAGTCCTTAGTTTTTATTATTATTTAAATATTATTACTATTTTTTGTTGTGTGCTTTTTTTGTATTTTTTTTGAATTCCTGCATTTTGTATTTTCCCGAGTTTATCGGGATTTTTTTCGAATTAATAAAAGAAGTTATTATTAAACCGTCCCTGTCTTTTCTCGATTGCACTGGTTGTATCCTTTTGAGGGGTTGCCTACGTATCCACAAATAGTGGAATCAAACCAAACGTAGTTCAAGCGCAGGAGTTTTGCAATCTCGAATTACACCAAGATTATTGGTTCAAGATGCTTTTGACAGTAAAATAAATAATTCTAGCTCATTGACTTGCATTTTGAAAAATATTTTGGTAAAACTTGCTAATGACATTGAGAAAGGGTTAAGTGTAGTAACGCTTCAGCTGGTCCAGGTTGGTCGGGTTGACGAACTCATTCCCGTCCAGGTCCGTCAGCATCACTGCTCCTCCCGATAAGATCTTCTTCACCAAATATGGTCCAGCCCAATTAGGTTTGAATTTTTACCTTGGGTCAACTGGTAATAAAGTTCGAACTGACTTAAGGACTAGATCCCCTTCCTTAATGTTCCTGGGCCTTACTCTTTTGTTGAATGCCCGTTGGATCCTCTTCTGGTAGATTTGAATGTTGTTGAGGGCACGAGATCGCCGTTCGTCTAGTAGAACTAACGAGTCATACAGTGCTCGAACCCAATCAGCTTCGGGTATTTGGCTTTCTAACAGAATTCTGAGGGACAGTACCTCCAATTCAACTGGTTGGACTGCCTCCATCCCATAAGTTACGTAATATGGTGTCGCCCCGGTTGCAGTGCGAATTGACGTCCGGTATCCCCATAAGGTAAAAGGTATTTTTTCGGGCCAGTCCCGATAATTATCAGCCATCTTTTTGAGTATGGTGACAATTGTTTTATTGGCCGCCTCTACTGCTCCATTTGTTTGGGGACGATAGGGCGAGGACGTATGCCTTTGAATTTTATACTTGGTCAGCAGGGCCGCAGTCTCGGCTTGAAAATGAGTCCCGTGATCACTGATAAATTCATGCGGGATGCCATACCGACATATTATCTTGTTTTGGATAAACTTGGCGACATGTTTAGCATTGAGAATGCGATATAATTCAGCTTCGACCCACTTGGTGAAATAATCGATAGCTACTAAAATGAAACAGTGTCCACCAGTACAAGAGGGATTTACTTTCCCGATTATGTCGATCCCGCATGTCGAGAATGGCCAAGGCGATGTCATGGTATACAACAAGGATGATGGCAAATGCTGCACATTGGCGAAAATCTGACAGTTATGACAAATGTTTGACATATAACTGACAATCGGCTTCCAGAGTATTCCAGTAATACCCGAGACTCATGATTTTCCGGACCAGCATGTGAGCGTTCATATTTGGGCCGTTTTCACCATCGTGTATTTCGGCCATAACCTTTTCGGCCTTATACTTGTCAACACAAAGGAGACGAGCCCCCTGTGCCGTCTTTTTGTACAGTTGTCCGTCATCGGTTCAGACGAATTGGGTAGCTAGCCTCCTTAAGGCTTTCTTGGCTCGACCTTCTGTCCCGGGAGGATATTCTCCGTTTGTCAGGTACGTTAATACGGCCTGGTACCATGGCTCGGGATCAGTTATCTCAACATCTTCAATGTCGTGAATGTATGCCGGCTCGGACCGTCTTTCGACGCAAATTGGCATACTGGTCACGTGGTCGGGAATGTTCAGTAAAGATGTCAGTTTTGAGAGTGCATCCGCAAACTGATTTTCTTCTTGGGGCAGGTATATGTACTCCATCCTTTGGAATTGTTTCTCGAGATCCCTTACTCGTGCCTGGTAGACCACGAGATTAGCATTTTGAGTCTTCCACTTTGGAGTGCTTGATTAATGACCAAGGATGAGTCACCGTGTACTCGGAGATTTGTGATCCCCAGGTTGGCGGCGGCTTGTAGCCCGTAAATGCATGCTTCGTACTCTGCTGCATTATTGGTGACATCAAAGTCCAGTTTGATGGAGATGGGAGTATGTTCCCCTTTTGGTGAGATTAGGAGGATCCTGACTCCGAACACTCGAAAATTGGATGCTCCATCGAAGTATAAATCCCATGTTTCAGTATCGGTATGGAAGATATCTTCGTCTGAGAAGGACCAGGTGTCGGTGTGTCCTTCTTCGGTTACCGGACTATCGGCGAGAAATTCAGCTACTACTCGACCTTTAATAGCCTTTAATGGCACAAACTTCAGGTCGAACTCTGCCAGCATTAGAGTCCATCTAGAAATTCGACCGTTGAGAACGGGCTTTTCGAAGAGGTATTTGACTGGATCCATCTTGGATAGCACATGGACCTCGTAGCTGAGCATATAGTGCCAGAGCTTCTTAGTGGCCCAAACTAGAGCCAAACACGTTTTTTCGAGCATGGTATATTTGCATTCATACTCTAAAAACTTTTTGCTGATGTAATAGATGGCTCGTTCTTCGGAGTCAACTGTCTGAGCCAGCATAGCCCCCATGGCTGTCTCTGTCGTCGTTAGGTATAACGACAGAGGCAAACCGGTTTGAGGTGGCATTAAGACTGGCGGAGCAAACAAGATTTCCTTGATCTTGTCGAACGCAGCTTGGCACTTGTCATCCCATAGTACCCGTTCCCCTACTTTCAGTTTCTTGAAAATTGGTTCATATACCATGGTTAGTTTGGAGATGAACCGACTGATGTACCGGACTTTCCCAAGAAATCCTCTTATTTCTTTTTCGGTTTTAGGAGGTTGCATCTCGGTAATGACTTTGATTTTAGCTGGGTCGACCTCGATACCTCGTTGGCTAACGATATGACCCAGTAATTTGCCTGATGTTACCCCGAAAATGCACTTTTGAGGGTTTAGCCTCATGTTGTACTTGCGCAATCGGGTGAAGAATTTCCTTAGGGCGGTGATGTGACCGTCCCGTTCTTTGGATTTGACGATCATGTCGTCTACATAACCTTCTATTTCTTTATGCATCATGTCGTGAAATAAGGTTGTAGCAGTTCGTTGGTATGTGGCCCCGTGTGGACATGACGTAGGTCCACCCCGACGCGGCGAAGCGCGGGTTTGGGTAGACGAATGAATCTCGTGGTAAGATTGTTCTCGGGTTCGAAATTTAAGTCAAAATGGAGTCGCCACCGAATTTTGTGGTTATTCGGAACCATTCGAGCCCACTCTATGTCGTCATGGGCTGTACACAAAGTACGGGCCACTTCGATTTCAGAGTTTATGGGGCTCGTCTCTTTGCATTGCAATATCGATACCGTTTACACCGGCTTTCGTATATAGAATGACTCTCGTGCACCAATGGTTTCGGACATCCAGAAACCAAGGTTCTGAGTAAGGGGTGAGGGTACGTGTTGGGAAGCCCACTAAGGACACCCAACCCCGCCCGCACAATGGCGGCCTCTACTAAGACATCGTTCGTGTTCGTGTACGCGCGCTAGTAAAATAATTAAATGATATGCAAACAACGTTTTCGGGCTAAGCATGTGAATTATTGGTTTGCTACGTCATTTAATGCATCTTGATTCACGTCAAAGTGATTTAGCATGTGATGTTCATTTAAATAAATAAATGGCAAACATCGAAAATAGAAAACTCGTAAATAGATTACAAATTACACGGGCGGAATACAACCCGGAATTCACAATACAACGAACAATAAAATAGAATAATCGAATAAAATAAGAAGAGTGATAAATAAATACACGACCCGTCAAAGACCCGTATATAATAAATGCACACTAGATCGTGAATTAGACAGACGGACGAACCTTAATTAATTACGCATTGTATTGCATATTAATCAAAGGACAGAGGTTCGAGACTTAGGTGTGGTGCTAACCCGATCTCGAACCTCGATGCCTTGTCCCGACTTATCACCTCGAAAAATGGGGTCTAAATTAATTATATGTCGGATACGACTAAAGAGTCGTCGACACAAAATTAATAGTGCGAGACCGTCGATCAAAGTCGTTTTAAGTGTCGTGATATGCATGGTTTTGAAAATAGGAGGATCACGTGATGGTTTTTACACGTGATGACTTAAAGTCGATAAAAGAACGGGGTTTGAAGTGTGTGTCAAACCCCTCGGTTTTATGGGTTAAAGGACCTACTCGACCGAGTCGTGACCTGACTCGGTCGAGTGCGTCCTTAGACGCAGCTACTGCCCATTTTTTTGGGTGCTACTCGATCGAGTGGCCTATGGCACTCGGTCAAGTGCCCCCTGTACGAGTGACTATTCGTTTTATTTTTTGGTTTAAAATCGATAGTTAGCCAAATTAAATTCAAATATTGCACGATTTGAATTTAACTTGGCCTCCGGTGCTATAATCGTGTATATATACGATTATAACACCGTCATCGGAATTTTGTGAAAACGTTATCGTTAGATTAGAAATTTGAATTAGTGACGAAATTGCATCCCTCTACGTCACGACATCGAAACTAATCCTTTCGGATTATGTGATGTCGGTTTTCGTGTCAACGGGTTCCGTACCAATTTTGGAAATGGATCTATACGCGTTCAACTACGAATGATCGTGATCGTGTTAATAAACGAACCTTTAGAAGTTGATCATCGTAGTCAAACGAGTTCGGATCCGAGTTTTGATATTATTATATATATATACACGGTATAGTAATGTTAGATGTTAGAATGCGGAATTGAAATGTTAGTAAACAATAAAAAAATTTAGTGGTTAGAGTACATAAATAAAATGTTAGTGTTAGCGGTTAATAATAATAATAATAATAATAATAATAATAATAATAATAATAATAATAATAATATATACAAAAGAAACGAAAAAGAAGAAGGGAGAAAGAGATGTCGGGGTTTGAATCACACCCTCAACCTACATGCTTAATGGCCTCGGAAACGAACTCGTAGTAGCGGCGTGTGCGCGGGAGTGTCGAGATATGTAGGGTGAGTTAGGGTGTGTTTGGTTAGGGAGAGGATGCTCTCGGGTCTTTTACGAGTTTTGATCTCGGGGTTTTGAATATGTATGTATGTGTGTGTGCATCCGTTTTACGAGGGATGCTAACTCGGTTTTTAACCTAAGATTGCTTAGGGTTTGTAGTATTGAAGTGATGAAGGTGGATTGGGGTAGAAATGTAGGTTGCCCAAAAGTTTGTGTGAGTTGTAAGAGTTGTAAGTGTTGTTCGAGTTGTATCAATGCATGGGGTATTTATATGGAGCCCCGACGTTGGGTCACTCGACCGAGTGGCGCGGGTGCACTCGGTCGAGTGCCCTCGTGAATGAACCTGGACTGGTTCAAAGAGGCTCCACTCGATCGAGTGGTCAATCCACTCGATCGAGTGGATCAATTAGGCCGGGTTATTTTGGGAATGATTAGCCTTGATTTGCCCTTTGATTGATTATGTTTGATTTGACTGATTTTTGGATTGTGGCGCAAGTTTCGAGACGTACTTGGCTGATTTCTGAGACGGTTTCGTCTTTGACCGGGTTTTGACCCGGTCGCTAAAAGACGGGATTTATCTTTGGTGTCGGTTTTGGCCCAAGTTAGTCTCATTTGACTCGTAATGACCCACTGGGCCTGAATTGGAGGTCTGTTTTGAGAGATTTGCACTCCGCTAAATGCCCACGTCGGATACTATTGATTCCGAGTCCGTATTCGAGCGTATTAAGTCATGTTGACGTCCGATCATCATCGGGTGTTTTGTTGGAGATTGCTATAGACACTAGCAGGCAAAATGCGGGTGTCTACAGAGCCCCCACTCTGACTGAGTCTTGGACAAGGCGAAAGTCAGAGTAGTTACCAGGCCAATCGAGGATTACGACCTGGCAGCCTTCCGGTCGGGTCGTTTATAGTCCAGTACACTTGCGTGAAGGGCTCGCCAGCCATAAGAAAAGGGTCATACCTGTCCTGATGATGATTGCTCCGTGGGGAGTCGGACTTGCCTTTGAAGTCCTAGGTGTACCTATATCTGGGCCCATCCCGTTCCATTTTGGGGAAAATGTCGCCTCGGGCGTTCCGCTGGGGAGATATGTGAGCTGTACGAGCTTGCTTTCGAAGCCTTGAGTCGTACCTGAACTGATGATGGTGCTCCGTGGGGAGTGAAACTTGCCTTTCTTGGGGAGTAGGTGTACCCGTATGCCGACACATCACATCTTGGATGTAGCATAACGGGGAAAGCTGACTCCGTCGGGGAATTTGATAGTTTCGTGGAGACTTGCTTCTGAAGTCTGGAGTGTACCTGTATGCTGACACATGACAAGTTGCATGTAACACATAGGCAAAACACTGACTCGTGCTGGGGAGTAAAGTAGCTGCGCGGGGACTTGCTTCTGAAGTCTTGGGTGTACCCGTATGCCGACACATCACATCTTGGATGTAGCATTCCAGGAGAAACACCGTCTTTGTTGTTCCGTTGGGAAGCAATGCTGGTACCTGAAATGTTAGATACATAGACAGAAATAGCAGGCATAATATATAGCAAGATAGCACATAGGAAATGCAGTTAGCATCTATAGACTGGCTTGCGCTGGGGAAAATGGTTTTTGCTTTATTTTGAAATCGGAGTCCTGAAAGCAACTCATGTGCTAGGAGATAGGTTTTCAAAATTGAAAGGGGTAGAAAAGAAATTTGCAGTTTAAATAGACCGAAATTTGACCTTGTTGAAAAGGATTTTCTCAAATGGCTAAGTTTTGCAAATTTTAAAAATGAGAATTTGAAGAGAGAGGTATACTGACAGACTCGACTCTGGACGTGACCGGATGAGTTGACAGACACGACTGAACTCTCAAAGGGTTGGACCGTGACTCGGTAGGGGGGTGGGCCACCTAACAAGACTTTTAAGTTGCGCTAATCCATAGCCTAGGCGAGTGGCAACACGGTCGAACATCGAAATGGGAAGGATGTGATACAGGGGAATTGCAGTAGTCTGTAATGAGACTGTTTCTGCAGGACAAGACTTAGCAGTAGCAATGCTGTAGACTAGTGCTCTTTTGAATTTTGGTTTTGGGGTACATTCCCAAAGTGGGTGCCGCTTCGAGTCCTTGACGGATTCTTGTCTTTGACTGAGCCGAGTGCTAGGACACACTAAAGAAAGGTGGCTAGATTTTTGAAAGTATTTGGATTATGTGGGTGGATGGAGAACTTCTGCCTAAGAGAAGCCCCCAGGACGACAAAGCTAAATGTTAAGAACATGACAGTGTCGTGACCGGAATGACGGTGCTTTTTTTATTTGCGTGAATGTGGGTGGTTGTGCCTTTGTTGAAAGGCT
The DNA here is from genome assembly GCA_958450325.1 of Agrostemma githago. Classification (NCBI taxonomy): domain Eukaryota; kingdom Viridiplantae; phylum Streptophyta; class Magnoliopsida; order Caryophyllales; family Caryophyllaceae; genus Agrostemma; species Agrostemma githago. The sequence goes on from OY288245.1 coordinate 43,440,303, forward strand.
GCCTACGTATTCACGTGTAGTGAAATCAAACCAAGTCGTAGTTCAGTGGATTGGAAGATATGTTATGGTGCCTAGTTTATTAGGGCTTTATGTGTAACTAGCCACAACGATGGTGTAGGCTAGGTGTGTTCCCAATGATGTCTTGATCAAAGGGGTAGAACAATTAGGATGTTGATCCTATGACTGTGAGCGTTCTCCGGGGTAGCCCCCAGAGATGGTGTGAACTATTTGGGCATGTTCTGTGCCGACCGCAGGTTGAGTTCCCGTGTTTGGGGTTGGTAACTGGTTTGGATGTTTTTGGAAATGTGGGGCTAGGTCGTAAATGGCTTTGATGATTCGAAATCTGGAGCTCGATTATGTGGAGCTAAGGCTTCGAGGGTAAGGTATTGCAATGTGGTAGGAAAGGGGGAAATCGAGTAAAAATGGCTCGAACTTCGATCAGGATAAGTTTGATAATGTGGGATCTGATTTCCATGTCTGGCCCTAATGGTTAGGGTGTATCCTATGGAGCTTGAATCCTCAAAATTTTGGGCTGTCTCTTAGCCTAGGTCTCGAGAAGGTCTTGAGGGTTGTAATATGGGGAGGCTAAATGTGGTGTTAGCTAACCAGCTTGATTGTCTCTCCTCTATTTGATGGTATGGGCATCGATAATTTTGAATTGACCGTACCCCGGTCAAGGAGCTTTCACTTGTGTTGACCATTGACCACGGTCATGGGTATTTGAATTTTTTTTGGTTGACCTCTTAGCCCCGGTCGTGGGATTGACCGTATCTGGTCGGGGGATGCTGAGAGTTCTTTCTTTGATGGCCAGCTCTTTTGTTTTGGACCTTTTGCTTTTTTTCTTGGACTTTTGATTTTTTTGTCCAACTTTTTTTTTTTCACGGTAATCCCCTCCTATGGTGTTGTGGGTGGATATGGGGGTGGGCCCATCGGTTGGATTAGGCCTGTGGAGCTAAACCTTTGTAAGGTGTAAGCCTAGTTGGTGTTTGTGTGAGTGCAACTCGCGGTGGAGTACTCTATGGTAAGCATGGTGATTTGGATCTCGGTATTGTCATCATAATTCCGAGCAGGCTTAGTGGGAGCATCGTCCCGAGTTGGGTATTTTTGGCATCAAGCCTATAGAGTCACGATGCTTCTTTTTTGCTTCTGGTCAGACTAAACGCCTAAGGTAGAGATTGGTTAGTCTTATTGGATGGGTGTTTATTGTGGGAAATGGGCTTGCCTCCCGTCTTGAACCCAAACTAGGAGACTACCTAGATTTATCATAGGATTCGATACCGCTCCTGCTAAGGGTAGTTATGTGGCTGTCTATGCCAGACACGGAACAGGTAAGGGAAAACACGGGCCTCAGTTCCGGCAGTCATTATAGATGTGCCTATAATAGTCACGTGCGTGTGCTCACAGTGTATGATGGTGGTGTTCATCATGTTCTCGGAAACACATAAGGAAAGTGTATAGTAGAGATAGAATATTGAAAGCTGATTTTTTTGTTGAATTTTGAAAAGAGGACAGAATGCAAAAGACTCTGACTCTGATTTGGAAATGAGGATGTAGGGTATCCTAGACTCGGACTAAGACTTAGACTCGAATCAAATCCGGACTTACGGACGCTCGGTTGGTTGTTTCTTTTTTTTTTTTGGTAAAGTCTTTGATTGGAGAAAACGACAGGTGCCACGACTCGCCTAAACTCGAATTTGCGCGAATGTAAGAGAGGGAGTCAAACTAGACACGGCCCAGGGTGACGGGATGACAAAGACTCTTGGACCGGGATACTCGAACATTGACCTAGACGAGGTAACGACCTTGGCTCGAACTCGACCATGAGATCTGAGCCACGAGGATGAGTCCGAAAATGGGGCGACCGTGTTTGGCCGCGTCACGTGTTCGGACCCACTGTGGCGACCTAAACCTTTAGGAGACTCGAGTGTTCGTAGCATAGGTACGACTCGAAGAAGGCATTATAAGGACGCCGGTGTATGATGAACGTAAGGTACTCCTTAGGGTGACCGTGTTTGACTGGTCGGTTGGAGGATAGCCCCCGAGCGACGCAAAAGACTCTATAGGACTCAGATGGGGTGGCACCTAAGTGACTCGAAAATGGCACGCGTGAGACAACACGTGTAGGACATGACCCTTAGAGCAACCGTGATTGATCGCTCTGCTAAAGGGTAGCCCACGAGTGAGACCGAGGACTCTGATAGGACTCAGATGGTGTGACATCTAAGTGACTCAAAAGTGGGGTACGTGAGACAACACGTGTAAGACATGACCCTTAGAGCAACCGTGATTGACCGCTCTGCTGAAGGGTAGCCCCTGAGTGAGATTGCAGGTTTTGCTAAGACTCGAGTGATGGACGAGTGACCCTTAGATGTAAGGATCACGAACCTTTTGTTATAGGCCTATGCCTTGTAAAAGGTTGACTCGGCCTTGATGAAGGCAGACGGGTAAGGGAAGAAACTTGCGATGTAAGATCGACGGAGTTTCGACGCTAGAGACCCTTGACTTGACTTGAATAAGGATGACCCTGTGATTAGGGTAGACATTTAAGTTAAAGGATTTTTGAATTGGGATGACTCGACTAACGGATTGAAAGACGGGCAAAATTCCCTTAGGAAAGGTCGTAGGGACCGTCCTGTCGGAGGGAAAATTGCGTGTGACTTTCTAGTTAGGACTCGAGTGTTTATGAACCTTCCATTTACGAGTGTATGACTCGTGTTGGTCGGTTGTGCCTTTAGAAAAAGGCGGACTAGGATGGGGAAGAAACCCGTGATGTAGGATCGACGGAGTTTCGACGCTAACGACCTTCGACAAATCATAAAAAGACCCGACACACGGATTACGGTAGATCCTATAATCGGAAGGTTTTGAAAAATGATTGAATTTTGAAAATTGAGAGGACGGTCCTGAAATTGGTAGTGGGCCAATAGGACCGGGCATTTTGAAATGTTGGAATGGTTGCGAGTAATTTCGCGTTTTGAAAAATTGGGAGACGGTCCCGTTTTTTTGAAATTGGCAGCATGCCGACAGGACTGGTTTTTTGAAAAGTTGAATTTTTGGAATTTTGAAAATTTGAATATCGGAAATAAATTTCCGAAAATTTGAAAATTGAAAATGAGATCCCGAAGATTTGAAAATCGAAAACGACATCTCGAAGATTTGAAAATCGAGAATGGAATCTCGAGGATTTGAAAATCGCGAATGGCATCACGAAGATTTGAAAATTGAAATTGAATTTTGAAAATTCGAAAATCGAATGGTGGATCGGAAATTCGAATTGAAATGGATAGCATGCCGGCTAAAAAAAGGCTTGTTTTGAGTCAAATCGTAAGTCTAATTTTCGGCAGCATTCCGAGTTTTTTTTTTTGAAATTGGATATTTTGAAAAGACGGGTCCCGAAACGGACAGTATTTCGGGTTTTTCAAAATTTGGTGTTTTGGAAAGATGGGTCCCGAAACGGACAGTATTTCGGGTTTTTTTTTGAAATTTGGTATTTTGGAAAGATGCAATTTTGAAATGACGGTTTTTGAAAAATGACACGGAAACCAAGTAGCACGTAGTCAAACAAGCATTATAACGACGCTTATGTATGCTTTACACTAAGTCTCGGTCGGTCAAAAATAGGGTCTATACCAACAACGATGGCTTTCTCGTGTGATGGACGGACTCCCTAAGCCAAGTTGGTCTTAGGACATGCCGCGAAACCGAGACGAGTTTCACCATCGATGTCTTTAGCGCACCCATGTAGGAATGCACCGTGGTATAGTGGGACGTCGGTCACAAGTAACCGGCCCGGGCAAATTTGGGTTATGCATGAATCATTAAACTAATGCGCGCACATTAATCTACGAACGATTTCTCTTCGAGTCTCACCCTAGGAACCCCGATGACATGTGGTACATCAGGTATCCCCAACGGAGTCGCCAAATTGTGGACATGACGTAGGTCCACCCCGACGCGGCGAAGCGCGGGTTTGGGTAGGCGAATGAATCTCGTGGTAAGATTGTTCTCGGGTTCGAAATTTAAGTCAAAATGGAGTCGCCACCGAATTTTGTGGTTATTCGGAACCATTCGAGCCCACTCTATGTCGTCATGGGCTGTACACAAAGTACGGCCCACTTCGATTTCAGAGTTTATGGGGCTCGTCCCTTTGCATTGCAATATCGATACCGTTTACACCGGCTTTCGTATATAGAATGACGCTCGTGCACCAATGGTTTCGGACATCCAGAAACCAAGTTTCTGAGTAAGGGGTGAGGGTACGTGTTGGGAAGCCCACTAAGGACACCCAACCCCGCCCACACAATGACGGCCTCTACTAAGACATCGTTCGTGTTCGTGTACGCGCACTAGTAAAATAATTAAATGATATGCAAACAACGTTTTCGGGATAAGCATGTGAATTATTGGTTTGCTACGTCATTTAATGCATCTTGATTCACGTCAAAGTGATTTAGCATGTGATGTTCATTTAAATAAATAAATGGCAAACATCGAAAATAGAAAACTCGTAAATAGATTACAAATTACACGGGCGGAATACAACCCGGAATTCACAATACAACGAGCAATAAAATAGAATAATCGAATAAAATAAGAAGAGTGATAAATAAATACACGACCCGTCAAAGACCCGTATATAATAAATGCACACTAGATCGTGAATTAGATAGACGGACGAACCTTAATTAATTACGCATTGTATTGCATATTAATCAAAGGACAGAGGTTCGAGACTTAGGTGTGGTGCTAACCCGATCTCGAACCTCGATGCCTTGTCCCGACTTATCACCTCGAAAAATGGGGTCTAAATTAATTATATGTCGGATACGACTAAAGAGTCGTCGACACAAAATTAATAGTGCGAGACCGTCGATCAAAGTCGTTTTAAGTGTCGTGATATGCATGGTTTTGAAAATAGGAGGATCACGTGATGGTCTTTACACGTGATGACTTAAAGTCGATAAAAGAACGGGGTTTGAAGTGTGTGTCAAACCCCTCGGTTTTATGGGTTAAAGGACCCACTCGACCGAGTCGTGACCTGACTCGGTCGAGTGCGTCCTTAGACGCAGCTACTGCCCATTTTTTTGGGTGCTACTCGATCGAGTGGCCTATGGCACTCGGTCAAGTGCCCCCTGTACGAGTGACTATTCGTTTTATTTTTTGGTTTAAAATCGATAGTTAGCCAAATTAAATTCAAATATTGCACGATTTGAATTTAACTTGGCCTCCGGTGCTATAATCGTGTATATATACGATTATAACACCGTCATCGGAATTTTGTGAAAACGTTATCGTTAGATTAGAAATTTGAATTAGTGACGAAATTGCATCCCTCTACGTCACGACATCGAAACTAATCCTTTCGGATTATGTGATGTCGGTTTTCGTGTCAACGGGTTCCGTACCAATTTTGGAAATGGATCTATACGCGTTCAACTACGAATGATCGTGATCGTGTTAATAAACGAACCTTTAGAAGTTGATCATCGTAGTCAAACGAGTTCGGATCTGAGTTTTGATATTATTATATATATATACACGGTATAGTAATGTTAGATGTTAGAATGCGGAATTCAAATGTTAGTAAACAATAAAAAAAGTTAGTGGTTAGAGTACATAAATAAAATGTTAGTGTTAGCGGTTAATAATAATAATAATAATAATAATAATAATAATAATAATATATACAAAAGAAACGAAAAAGAAGAAGGGAGAAAGAGATGTCGGGGTTTGAATCACACCCTCAACCTACATGCTTAATGGCCTCGGAAACGAACTCGTAGTAGCGGCGTGTGCGCGGGAGTGTCGAGATATGTAGGGTGAGTTAGGGTGTGTTTGGTTAGGGAGAGGATGCTCTCGGGTCTTTTACGAGTTTTGATCTCGGGGTTTTGAATATGTATGTATGTGTGTGTGCATCCGTTTTACGAGGGATGCTAACTCGGTTTTTAACCTAAGATTGCTTAGGGTTTGTAGTATTGAAGTGATGAAGGTGGATTGGGGTAGAAATGTAGGTTGCCCAAAAGTTTGTGTGAGTTGTAAGAGTTGTAAGTGTTGTTCGAGTTGTATCAATGCATGGGGTATTTATATGGAGCCCCGACGTTGGGTCACTCGACCGAGTGGCGCGGGTGCACTCGGTCGAGTGCCCTCGTGAATGAACCTGGACTGGTTCAAAGAGGCTCCACTCGATCGAGTGGTCAATCCACTCGATCGAGTGGATCAATTAGGCCGGGTTATTTTGGGAATGATTAGCCTTGATTTGCTCTTTGATTGATTATGTTTGATTTGGCTGATTTTTGGATTGTGGCGCAAGTTTCGAGACGTACTTGGCTGATTTCTGAGACGGTTTCGTCTTTGACCGGGTTTTGACCCAGTCGCTAAAAGACGGGATTTATCTTTGGTGTCGGTTTTGGCCCAAGTTAGTCTCATTTGACTCGGAATGACCCACTGGGCCTGAATTTGAGGTCTGTTTTGAGAGATTTGCACTCCGCTAAATGCCCACGTCGGATACTATTGATTCCGAGTCCGTATTCGAGCGTATTAAGTCATGTTGACGTCCGATCATCATCGGGTGTTTTGTTGGAGATTGCTATAGACACTAGCAGGCAAAATGCGGGTGTCTACACCCCGGCATTAATGAGACTGAATGGCATGACGGTGTAGCAGTAAGTACCCCAAGGTATAGTGAAGGTAGTCTTACTCATATCTTCCTCCGCCATCTTGATCTGATTATACCCGGCATACCCATCCATAAATGATAGAAGGGCATGATTGGCTGTGTTATCCACCAGTATGTCGATGTGTGGTAACGGAAAATCATCCTTCGGGCTTGCCTTGTTAAGATCCCAAAAATCCACGCATACCCGCACCTTACCGTCCTTTTTAGGAACCGGCACGATGTTTGCAACCCAGTCCGGATATTGGGATACTTGTATGAAGCCGACTTTAAACTGTTTATCAACTTCTTCTTTTACCTTGAGAGACCACTCGGGCCTCATTCGGCGGAGCTTTTGCTTAACCGGTTTGCACCCGTCTTTAATCGGTATGCGGTGCTCGGCTATCTCCCGGTCTATCCCCGGCATGTCCTTGTAGGACCATGCAAAGACGTCTTTGAATTCTTGGAGGAGGCTTGTGAATTGTTGCTTCTCTTCGGGACCTAAGGATAACCCTATCTTAAGTATCTGAGGCTCTAAGGTTGTTCCCACATTAATAGACTCAGTCTCTTCAATTACCGGATTCCGAGATTCCCTTTGCTCTAGCTGCTCGATCAGATGCGAAGGCAAGGGCACCTGTTCGTCGAGTTTCTCAATGTCATTGCATAAAACATTTTTGAAAGTAGAATTTAAAAGAGACAAGTCGTAAACAGAACGGTTGTTTTTATTGATTGAGAATTTTGAAAACAGCTCAAAAAGAGAAGCCATCTGATCGTTGGTCAGTGGCGAAATTGGTAAGGCACTCGGGATAGACCCCGAAGTGCCAGCAGCAGGAATGACAAAAGGGAGAGGGGTTACAGGAGTGACTCTAGCACCGATTTCCCTAGACTCAACCTCAGACTCAGATTCAGACTCCGACTCAGACTCGGACTCAGACTCAGGCATGTCTCCCTCTCTGGTGACCAGCTTGTAGATCTTTCCTTGACTATCAGTTCATTTGATAGTCTTCCTCCAGGCCCTGTTTTCCGTCTCGGAGCCAACATCCGAGATCAGCTTGGTCGGGTCAAACCTGTTGCTGCGGAGAATTAGGTTGACCAGGTCTTCCTTTGGAGTCGGGTCTATGGCGTCTTCCCCGAAGAGTAGGCCCAGCGCGGGCTCAACATTTTCAGCTCCATCGGACTGGATGAGGGCGAACACATCATCCGGGATGTAGTTGCAGTCCCGGGCCAATTGGGTCCCGAGGTGCACAGCATTGGGTTGGTATAGACCAACCTAAATAGCCCCAAACACCGGTGTGACAAAATAGTCAGCCAACCGTGGGCTGTAAGGGCTCAAGTGGATACCCTTAATGATGTTGCAGGCCTTTTCGATTCCTGCTCGGACAACATTGCCCGGGGTGGTGGCATAGCCAAGGCCGAAGTGAGAGTCTTCGTCCTTGAGGACCTCGATAATCTTCCCAGATGGAAGATCGGGTCGAGAGGTAGCCCCCGGAAAGTACCCTAGGTTTTGGAGCATCATGTCAATACTCGTAGTGAAGTAAGACCTAAAAAGGTACTCTTCCTCGATCATCCCCACAAAATCAAACCCCCAGAGGTCCGTGCGGCCCGTGACGTTACAGCTAGCCACGGTCATTGGGGTCGCCTCCAAAGTGATGACATTATCGAGCAAAGGCATCTTAATCTTCCGATGGAGGGTGGAGGACACTGCTTTGACCGGATGAATCCACGGCCTTCCTAGGAGCAGGTTGAAGGATGAGGTGACATCGATCAATTGGAACTCAAGCTCCTTTTCTATTGGGCCAGTTATAATGGTCAGCTTTATGGCCCCAGCTACCGACTTCAGACTCCCGTCAAAGGCTTAAATGGTCTGAGCAGTCGGAATATAATCGGCCTCGGTAATGCCGAGGGCTTTGGCGGTCCTTAAAGGAAGGACATTCACAGCAGACCCATCATCAACTAGGGTCATTGGGAGGTATTTTCCTCGGCAGACCACCGTAATATAGAGGGCCAGATTATGGGAGGCCCCGAACGGCGGTAGGTCGGCTTCCAAAAAAGTGATCATTCGGCCTACCTCCTTAGCTTTTCCCTTTAGATGGGGCAGGACCGTGGCTACCATTTCAGCAGGGGTAACCAAAGAGTCGATCTTGATTTGATCGAGAGCCTTAGTGAGTGCTTCTCGATGTTCTTGTGAGCTAACTAGGAGCTGCCATATAGTGAGGTCAACTCGGGTCTTCTTTAGTTGCTTCACGAGGGCCGTTTCAGCAGTCGGCTCCTCAGGGGCGACTTCCGTCCTGAGGGGGTCAGTGACGGTTGTCAGGATAGGGGTGTCCCTAGAGCTAGTGGCTTGATAGGGACGACCAAGGTGGTTACTGGCTAAAACTCGGGATTTAGTTTTACGAATCTCATCGGAGATAATGGGGACAGTTTTCCCTTTAGCGAGGTAGACATCGTCCTCGTCATCAAACCAGATCCCGTTCACTTGCGGGATATATGGAGAGATAAGATGAGAGCAATCAATCACCTCCCCGGCAAAAATGGCATGAAAACTGAAAGGATTCTCTTTGTTACTTGTCTTATCTCCGGGTAGCGGGATTTTACCGCTTTCGATCAAGTCCTGGATCAAGTGCTTCAGCTTCCAGCACTTTTCGGTATCATGCCCATTGCCTCGGTGGTATTGGCAATAGGCTTGAGCATATTGTAGTTCTTGGAGCGTCGCTCGACCGGAACTTCAGGAGTTGGGCCTATCGGTTGGATTAGGCCTTTGGAGGATAGCCTTTGTAAGGCATAGGTATAGGTGGTACCTATATCAGTGAAAACCCGAGGTGGGGTGTTCTTCTTAGACGGGGCATCCAGTAGGTTAACCGCGTAAAAAATGCTGCGGGTTGCAGCCTGGGGCTTAGTAGTGGAAGAGGAAGCCCCTTGGTATACCTTGTTAGAGGCCTTAGTGAGGCCCTCTAGTCTCAGGTCGTCTTCGATTCTCATACCCATTTCAGTAAGGGTGGTGAAATTGGGTATGACAGCGTACCGGAGGTGAACCCGGTAGGAGGGGAGGAGATTCTTAACAAAAGCCTCCACCAAAGTCTTTTCATTGGGCTTATCGACCAGTTTCACGCTCTCGGCCCTCCAGCGTTGAAGGTACTTAGTAAAACCTTCCTTTGGCTCTTGGGCCATAACCTCCAGAGATCTCATTGTGGTTTGGATCTCGGTGTTTTCAGCATAGTTCCGAGCAAACTCGGTGGCCACATCATCCCAAGTAGGATATTTTTTCGGGTCTAGCCTGTAGTACCAGGCCGTGGGTGCTTCTCAAGGGATGTAGCAAAAAGATTTTTGAACATTGTAGAATCTACTCCCTTGATGGCCATGAATTCTTTGAAGGCCCGTACATGTAGTACCGGTCTTTGGTTCCCTCGAACATGGGTAAGCCGGTGAGGTTCAGGTTTTGGGGTAACTTGTCGTTCACCGGGGGCATACTCTCGGCTATTTTCCCGGTGAATGTTGTACTCCCAGCTAGGTGCACTTGTTCCTCTAGTCGGTGAACCGCACTAAGTAGCTCAGTTAGAGACCCATTGGTCTCGGTATTAGGAGTCCTTTGCTCCACTGCAGCCATACGAGCAACGATAGCCACTTGACCAGCCCTCATTTCAGTCAGTTGGGCTTCAATGTCGGTCTGTTTGACGACCATGGCGTCCACAGAGGTTTTCAGACTGTTCAAAGCAGCTTCCATCTTGCGGGTGTGTCTGGTTGACGGCGGTCTGTCTGTAAGAACACCGTGTAATCAGAAACCGAACCCAGATCTTGGAATCATAAAAAAGTACATCCCGAGCGACAAAAGGAAAAAACTAAGTGAAAAAGACTCGAGGAGGACACCTAGACGGATGACTCGTGGGTGGTATAAATTCCTTAGGACTCGACTTTGTGGGCCTAGTCCCGTTCGAAGGAAGGTCCACGTGAGACTTTTCCCCAGATTTTTTGACTCGAGTGTACAGACGAACTTTCCTTTGTAGGGGTATGCCCTACGCGGGTTGGTCATGCCTTGACAGATAAGGCGGACTCGGGAAGGGGGGGGGGGGGGGAACTGTAAGATCGATGGAGTTTCGACGCTATAAACCTTCGACATACTATGCAGAGACCCGACACACGAATAGACGGTAGGTCCTATAATAAGGAAGATCTATTTTTGGAAAGTTGAATGTTTGATATTTGGAAATTTGAGTATAAAAATGAGCAAATTTCCGAAAGTTTGAAAACTGAAAACGGAATTTTGAAAACCGAGATTAGAATTTTGAAAATTCAGAAAATCAAGGTGGTGAGGGGCGGAAATTCGAAAAGTCAAAACGGGCAGCATGCTGACTAAAGAAAAGGATATTTTGAGTCAAATCGTTGATCCTAAATTTCGGCGACATTCCGAGTTTTGCAAATTGGATATTTGAAAAAACGAGTCCCGAAATGGGCAGCATTTTGGGTTTTTCAAAATTTGGTTTTTTTGGAAAGATGGGTCCCGAAACGGATAGTTTTTCGGGGTTTTTCGAAATTTGGTATTTTGGAAAGATGCATTTGAAATGACGTTTTTTTTTTGAAAATTGACACAGAAACCAAGTAGCACGTAGTCAAATAAGCATTATAACGACGCTTATGTATGCATTACGCTAAGTCTCGGTCGGTCAGAATAGGGTCTATACCATCAACGATGGCTTTCTCGTAAATCGGGACGGACTCCCTAAGCCGACTTGGTCTTAGGACATGCTGCAAAACCCATACGAGTTCCACCATCGAAGTCTTTAGCGCACCCATGTAGGAATGCACCGCGGTATAGTGGGACGTCGATCACAAGTAACCGGCCCGGGCAAATTTGGGTTATGCATGAAAACATTAAACTAATGCGCGTACATTAATATGCGAACGATTTCTTTTCGAGTCTCACCCTAGGAACCCCGATGACATGTGGTACATCAGGTATCCCCAGCGGAGTCGCCAAATTGTGGACATGACTTAGGTCCACCCCGACGCGGCCACGCGCGGGTTTGGGTAGGCGAATGAATCTCGCAGTAAGATTGTTCTCGGGTTCGAAATTTAAGTCAAAGATGGAGTCGCCACCGAATTTTGTGGTTATTCGGAACCATTCGAGCCCACTCTATGTCGTCATGGACCGTACACAGAGTACGGACCATTTCGATTTCAGAGTTTATGGGGCTCATCCCTTTGCATTGCAATACCGATACCATCTGCACCGGTAATCGTGTATAGAATGACTCTCGTGCGCCAACGGTTTCGGGCATCCGGAAACCGAGGTTCTGAGTAAGGGGTGAGGGTACGTGTTGGGAAGCCCACTAAGGATACCCAACCCCGCCCGCACATGGCGGCCTCTACTAAGACATCGTTCGTGTTCGTGTACGCGTGCTAGTAAAACGACTAAATGATATGCAAACAGCGTTTTCGGGCTAAACATGTGAATTTTGCGTTAGCTACGTCATTTAATGCATCTAACTACCGTCGAAGTTGTCTAGCATGCGAGATTCATTTATAAAGCGATAAACATCCAAAATAAACAAAACTCGAAAATAAATATATACAAAATACACGGGCAGAAATACAACCCGGCCAATACGAAAATTACAAATAATATAACAAACGGGCTAAAAAACGATAAAAAAGCCAGAAACGGACCCGTATATAAACTAGACCGTGAATTGTGTAGATGGACGAACTCCGATTAAATACACATTATGCTGTGTATTAAACGAAGGACGGAGACATAGGACCTAAGCGTGATGCTAGCCCGATCCCATGCCTCGATGCCTTGTCCCGACTTACCACGTCGAAAAATCGATCAAAGTCGCCTAGTGAAGTGTCATGCATGGGTTTTGAAAAAGAGATTCACGTGATTGACTTTACACGCGACGACTAAGTCGTTTTAAAAAGACGAGGCTCGGATGGTGACAAAAAGGCTCTCGGTTTTCTGGACTATAGGACCCACTCGATCGAGTCGTGGTCTGACTCGGTCGAGTGGCACCTGTACGAGGCATAACTCGTATTGTTTCATGTTTGAAAATTAATGATGGGCCGAGTTAAATAAAAATATCGCACGATTTAAATTTAACTTGGCTTCCGGTACTATAATCGTGTATGTATACGATTATAATACCGTTATCGGAATTTTATGAAAATGTTATCGTTAGATTGAAAATTTTGACTAGTGACGAAGTTGGATCCCTCTACGTCACGACATCGATACTAATCCTTTCGGATTATGTGATGTCGGTTTTCGTGTCAACGGGTTCCGTACTAGTCTTAGAAATGGATCCATACGCGTTCAACTACGAATGACCATGATCGCGTTACGCCCTTGAGTACATTGGGGCGGCGCTCCTCGAAAGGGTGCCACCTCCGTCATTGCTCGTAAAGGGATTAAACGGACCTTAAAATGGTTATCGTAGTCAAACGAGTTTAGATTCGAGTTTTAATATTATTATATATGTACACGGTATATAATGTTAATAGTAAAAAAAGAAATCAAAAATGCGAAAAGTATAAAATGTTAGTGTTAGCATTACTATACTAATATGACTATGATATAAAAAGCGAAATATAAATAAAACGAGACAAAATAGTAAAGATTGAGACGGGGTTTACGACACCCTCAACATACATGCTTAGTAAAGGCCTCGGAAATGGACTCGTAATAGCGGCACGGACGCGGGAGTATCGAGGATGTACGCGAGTTATGGTGTGTGTGTGTGTGGATGATTTGTCGGTTTATTTCGAGGGACAAGGACTCGGTTTCTTGTGTAGTATTGCTTAGGGTTGTAGTGTAGATGTAAGCGTGAGACTTATGGTAGAAATGTAGGGTTTTTGTTCATTGATCAAAAGCTGAAAAATGAGAAGGGTTTGTGGGGTATTTATAGAGTTTACCCCACGACCTAGGGTCACTCGATCGAGTGGTCCTAGTGCACTCGATCGAGTGCCTTTGAAAACGGGTCTGGTCCGGTTTTTGAGGCTCCACTCGACCGAGTGGGTCAACCCACTCGATCGAGTGGACCAAGGGAATCGAGTCATTTTAGGAAATAGTTGACTCTTTGATTTGTTTGAATTTTGTATTGGGCGCCATTTTCTAGAAGCTCCTCTAGGCTGATTTTGAGGACGGATTCGTCTTTGATCGGGTTTTGACCCGGTCGCCAAAAGACGGTTTTTATTTTTGGTGTCGGTTTTGGCCCAAATTAGTCTTATTTTGCTTGGAACGACCCACTGGGCCTGAATTTGAGGTCGGTTTTGAGAGATATGTACTCCGCTAAAAGTCCACGTTGGATATTATTGATTCCGAGCCCAAGTTCGAGTATACTAAGTCACGTTTGCGTCCGATCATCATCGGGTGTTTTGTCGGGAACTGCTATAGACACTAGCAGGCAAAATGCGGGTGTCTACAGCTAGCATCTCACCCAACTTTTTTTTTTTGACAATTAACTATTAAAGTATATCACGTTCCATATTATCAAAATTTTCATTGTAAAGTCAAATTATAATTTTCTTGATGAGTTTGTTGTTTGACACTGCTAAGATTTGCTCTTAACTAATAGAGTAAAATTTAAATTCAATGAAGTAAGTTGTCTAATTTTAATGAATTGTTCATTCTAAATCAAATTTCAATTAATTTCTTTATTCTTTGTGATATGCTTTTTTGATTTTTCAATCGTAATTGATGTATTTTATCATTGTTATGGTAATCTATCTATTTTTTGTTTTGAAATTTAACCATTTTTGTGTTTTTATTGCTAATCAACTAAACTCCCCCATTACATTATATCTAAGGTTTGATGTTTTTTTTTTACTTTTGTATATGTTTTTATTTCATGGATCTTCTGTAACTGGTCACCGTTCATAAATACGTGCAATTTTTTTTCTAATTACTAAATTTAAGTGTAGTACTGTTGTTGTGTGTATTGTTTTGTTATTGCTAGAAACATTTTGAGGGTCCGCAGACATTTACCACAAATGTGTCATATAAACTAAAAGGGTGTCCGTAAACAGTTAATATGTTAACCCACACGTAAATATGTTTTACAATAATATTGTTTCATCATGTTACAGTAGCAATATTACAGTGACACCATAATCGTAGAACAATTACAGTGACCCCGTTACTGTAAAAACATACGAGTAATATTGTTAACATTGTGATTAACAAGGTTAAAAATACATTTGCCGTGAAATTTTAGGATTTTTTCTTTATAATTAATAATTAATAATGTTCAATTACTGTAACATTATCACAGTAATATTAAATGTTGAACTACTGTATATGTTACAGTAACAATCTTACTGTGACACTATTACAATAAAAACATTACAGTGACAATATTTACGGTAATAGTTAACAAAGTTACAAAAACAAGTTACTGTGAAAATAGTAAGAAAAGTATAAGATTACAACGTTTATAAAATTTAGAATTGTGACAATATTCATAGAAAATGGTAATACAAGTTTCTTTGTGAAAAATATTTTAATCAAAGTACAAAAGATGA
Source organism: Agrostemma githago (assembly GCA_958450325.1). Classification (NCBI taxonomy): domain Eukaryota; kingdom Viridiplantae; phylum Streptophyta; class Magnoliopsida; order Caryophyllales; family Caryophyllaceae; genus Agrostemma; species Agrostemma githago. Next base: position 43,455,469 of record OY288245.1, read on the forward strand.
ACGAGACAGAGGAAGTATGAAGTTAGATAGCCTACGTGGGATTTGAGCCCACATCATTCATGCTATTACACGATGCTCAACCAATTGAGCTAATATGATAATGATAATATAATAGATTAAGGAGTTTTTAATTACGGTACATCAAAAACTTGATTAAATCCCACTTCGTACGTAGCATCAAAAAAAATATCAAATATTGTTATACGGAGTGATATAATCCTCTATTTATTAAAACAGAGACCAAGGAAGCTGAGGTGGCACAACTCATTGATCTCCATTCTGAAATACTCAACCCACATTAATCCAGAGTTATTTTAGGCAATTACGCAAATCTTTCCTAATCAAGCTAACACAACTAAAAAATCACTTCAAAGAATTTTGAATCCACAACCTTAAATCCAAAGTTCCAATACCTTAACCACTGCACCACTCCACAATTCATTGTTAAAAGTGTATAAAAACAATACATATACTTTCTAAACTTGAGAGAATTACAGAGTAATTAATTCACGCTTTCATATAATTCACACTTGATACGTATACTACTTCCCCATATCTAATTAATTGTAAATTCACAAGTTTGTCGAATAAGTCATACATCGTTCCTTCATTTACGTGTCATTACAAGTAAATCTTTGGCCGACATTGTTGATTATGACGCTTACTAAATCTAAAATGTCTTAAACAAAATCGTCCAACAAAAAGTGGTACATAACCCCGTGATTATTCACGGGTATAACACTACTATATTTTTAATTCATTTTGTATATGAATAGTTGAATACTACTCCTATAAAATTTGAAGTACTCAACAAAAAAGGTTATGGAAGATCGCCTGACAACATGTATAGAGACGGGATACACTTACCTTTTACACTCCGTTTTAAAAAATTAACAGAGGGTACAAAAAATGGGTGTAGATATAAAAACACCAAATTAAGTCATGATAATATTTTAGGGTCGCAACACGATACGTTGGCTGGTCAACGAAAATTAAAATTGATATAATTATATAGTATATAACGATAATATATTTATATAGTATAGTTATCTTTGGATTTATAATTAAGCAATTAATATTTTAAATTAAAATATAAACAAATTTTCAATTTAATACAAGTATTTTTTTACCATTTAATAATAAAATAATTTTAAAAATTGAATTTAATATATTTTTAAATATAAACATTATAGTTCAAGAGAATAAAAATAATGTTATACTCTTAAATAAATACTTTTTTAGCTTAAATCATCGACGGTTTTTTTATTTTAATTGAATATTTCAGTTACGTATAAATGATAAATTGATAATATTATTATTATTTATTAATTGATCAGAGATCTTTTTAATCATATTGTGTCGGTTAAATCTCTATGTCGTTTTGTAGTGGTATAATAAGGAAGAAATTAGATGGTCAGCTCAGTGGAAGAAAAATTGAGAAGTTGTACTGAAATTGAGTCTCGAGGAGATAAAATGTATTTCAAATCTTGAGTTTTGAGAATTACCTCAAATGCACATTTTATTCTCACTCAAGAAAAAATTATTTTTATTGTTCTAATTTCTTTCGATTGAAGAATTAGGCACGTTGCGTGAGGAGTTGTACAAGGATTATGCCTTTATAGTGCAACCAGGGCAGCTAAGAGAAGATTCAGGGTAAACGGCGGAACTGGGTCTCCAAATACTTTAAGTTGATTTCACAAGATACGGAAGACGCCATAATTATACAATGTAGCATGATCAACTTTCTTACTCCTCGTGTTAATGGAGAAATTTTTGGAGTGGTAATCTGAGAAAGATGATATTAAAGTACTCCCTCCGTTCGTATCCAAAGGGTATGCTTCCCTTTTGCACAAGGAGTAAGAAAGTAGTAAAATAATATTAAAAGTACAATAATTAGAGATAAATTAATATTTAATTATTCAAAGTGTACTTTTGTAATGACATATTGTGTAAATATGTTAGTAGAATAAGGGTAATTTGGTCTAAAAATTGGACTAGAAAGGAAAGGAGTCAATTGGATTTGAACGACCCAAAAATGAATATGTACCCTATGGATACGAACGGCGGGAGTAATTAAAGATAAGTGAGGTGTGTAAATGTGTAAGAACACTAATTTGGTTGTGTGTGATGATTTCTATGATTAGTTGTCATCTTTTAAATATTTTGTATTCTAATTTGTATCAAATATCCGTGAAATTGTCGTTCAGTATTTAAAATCACTTTCAAGTTACGGTCAAACTGTCTCTAAACTATTGATTCTACATAACATATAATTTTTCGTTTTTTCAAGTCAAATTTGTGTACACGGGCCCACATGAACTCTTAAACTTAGATACTGACCTTACCGTAAAAATATTATTCCTCTAAATTCAATAATTTCACAAATGTATCACGCAATAACGTCTTTCTGTTATACTGCTTATTAATTTTTTTCGGTATGTTCTAATGGCAAAGAAAACGCCTCAACTCCGTGAATTTTCATGGGTTAGTACACTAGTTATATTTTCAATAATCAATTATATGATGAAAAAGTACCTTATCAAATCACTTGTTACAAACTCCCGTACAATATCATCAATCTATTACTATACAGAGTACCTTATTTGATTTTGTTCTCACTCATTGGAATTTTTTTAGGGTTTGTCTGAATTTGGGGAAAAAAATTAAATTGAAAACTTTGATTAAATATGAATTATTAAATCCTCATAATTGTGATGATTTTCCATACAATTCTTATTAAAAGAATTAGAGAATGAAAGAGAAAGAAACAAACCGATATGAACAAATTGATTTGATTGGAATGAAGTAGGTCTAGGCTTTGTGAAGATGATGGACAAAAAAGATCTATAGAATTAGGATCCCGTCCGAACAACAAGTTCGGTGCGAACCGTCCGAACCTCACTTACACTTCTATATAGTTCCACTTACACTTTTAGAAATGCAAAAAAATTAGGATTAGGATCCCGTCCCTATATATATAGAATTAGGATCCCGTCGGAACCACAAGTTCGGTACGAATTGTTCGAACCCCACTTACACTTCTACAAAGATCTACTTACACTTTTAGGGTCTCAACTTACACTTTAAAAAAAGGAAAAAAAAGGGATTTTCATCCGGCCGGTCTGGGGCAGAGGGCGGGTGCACAGGCCTTATGGCTTTTTGCCTTTCTGACGCTTCACACCGGATTCCGTACGTCCCTATATATATATATATATATATATGAGATGAGTTTTAATAAGGGCATGGATAACTTTAAGTGCATAAGTGCTAATCCTCACCATTGGATTAAATAGAGATGGATGACTGAGATTATGTTTAATTAGTTGGATGCAATTAATAGTAGTGACTTCAATGTTGAGACTCCAATGCTAATAAATATTATGTCTCTTCCCAACTTCCAACATTTTTCATTCAATTATTCAAATATTTTTCCGTAAGTTCTATTTCAAATATTGAATACGAAATTGAAATCATTCTTTAAATAAAAGCGTCTTCATCAATAGTTCCGTTAAAACTTAATTATTGATGCGAATGCGGAAGCGATTTAGATTAAGAAATGAATTTGGGTCGAAGGTTAATGTAACCTTGCGTGATGACGTGGATTTTGGAGTGAAGTTGAACTAAGGTTAATGTAACCTTGGTTCGTGGTTAGGGTCTTTCCGGATTTAGACGTTAGGGAAACTTTTATTTTAGGAAAAAAAATACTTTGAATTACGTAAGGATTTTTGTGATGAAATAAAAACAAACGTAACCAAAAATATTTAGCCCGAATTCTACCTTGAATCCGAAACTAATAACGTAGAGATTGTCGCACCAATTCCTCAATGCGATTTCGAAGTACTTTCTCGAAATATAAAACACAAGAGTTGATTTAAATTCAAAACGTTGCTGAAATTTTATTGCTTAATCGTTTAATGGCTTATGCTAACATGGGACGTGACTTTTATAGCCTTACACGCATATAATCTCGAATATTTGACGAGATACTAATCAAATTAAAACTAGTAATTAATCTAGATAATATAATATGTTATCCTAGGTATCTCTTGAAATGATCTTGAAGAGATCATTATTTATTCTTACTTCCTAATTAAAAGAAAGATTGTTTCCATTTTTCTTGAGTAAGATACTAGTGTTGATGCGAATGCGGAAGCGGTTTCAGAATAAGATATGAAAATTGGGTCGAAGGTTAATGTAACCTTGAGTGATGACGTGGATTTTGGAGTGAAATTGAATTAAGGTTAATGTAACCTTGCTTCGTGGTTAGGGTCTTTCCGGATTTAGACGTTTGTGGTGCATCTATTTTAGGAAAGAAAATACTTTGAATTACGTAAGAATTTTTGTGATGAAATAAAAGACCAACGTAACCAAAGATATTTAGCCCGAATTCTACCTTGAATCCGAAACTAATAACGTAGAGATTGGCGCACCAATTCCTCAACGCGATTTCGAAGTACTTTCTCGAAATATAAAGCACAAGAGTTGATTTAAAATCAAAACGTTGCTGAAACTTTGATTGATTAATTGTTGAATAATGAAAAATGCTATGGAACGTGGCTTTTATAGCCTTACACGTATATAATCTCGAATATACTATACGAGATACTTAGCCTATTTTATGAGATACATAATCAAGGAAAAATAGTATCTAATCTAGAGAATATAATATCTTATCCTAGGTATATCTTGAAATGATATTGAAGATATCATTATTAGTCTTACTTCCTAATTAAAAGAAGATTGCCTCTTTATTTGGGTGGTAGATCTCACGCATATCTCCCATGCAATAAATATCAAATCAACCTTGATACTCCATTAGTTTTGTTGCCAAATATGAGAAGATTGTTCTTGATTATTTGGAGTAAGGATCACGCTTGATATCACCCGCATATCTTCCATAATCTTTATTTTCTCTAATGCACCTAGACCATATTTGGGACATGGGTAAGCATGCACACGCCCAACTTTATTGGGCTTGGTTCGAATACCCCGAGTGAGTGCATCGTCTCATTGTGGGCTTTGTTCGGTCCAAGCACAATCGGGTCGGGTTCGAGCTTACTCGTATCATCCCCTCCTTCTTCGAAAGGAATTGACCTCAATTCCGCAAGGCCATCATCGCTTAAGTACGGACTTAAGTCCCCTACATTGAATGTAGCGTGGACTCCATAGTCTCCCGGAAGCTCGATCTTATAAGCATTGTCGTTTACTTCGTCAACGACCTTGTTCGGACCCTCGGCTCTCGGCATGAGCTTGTTTTTCCGTTTTCTCGGAAACCTTTCCTTGCGCAAGTGCAACCAAACTAAATCTCCGGGTTGGAAGGTCTTAGCTTGTCGGTTTTTATTAGCTCGCCGTTTGTAGGTTTCGTTCACCACCTCAATTCTAGCTCGGACTTGATCATGTAGCTTTGTCATAGCCTTAACCTTGTACTCCGCGTCCTTGTTAACGAATTCCCTTTTAGGGATGGGGAGTAACTCGATAGGTAAATACGGGTTAATCCCATAAACTACCTCGAAGGGAGAGTGCTTAGTTGCATAGGTGGGAGATCGATTATAAGCGAACTCCGCATGTGCAAGCTTAAGATCCCAATCCTTTTGAGTTTTACTCACCAAAACTCGAAGAATAGTCCCTAAGGTACGGTTTATCACTTCCGTTTGCCCATCGGTTTGAGGGTGATGCGAAGTGCTAAACAGTAGCTTAGTACCGACCTTTCTCCAAAGTTTGTTCCAAAAGTAACTCAAGAATTTTGAGTCACGATCGGACACAATAGTCTTCGGGACTCCATGTAAACGGACTATCTCGCGATAATACAGATCCGCGGCATTACTAGCATCGTCCGTTTTATGGCAAGCCACGAAATGCGCCATCTTAGAAAATCTGTCAACGACCACCATAATTGCATCCCTTCCTCTTTGAATGCAAGGTAAGGCCACAATAAAGTCCATCGACACATCTTCCCATGGTAGTTCCGGAACTGGTAATGGCATGTAGGCTCCTGCTTTAAAGGAACTTTTCGCCATGTGACAAGTAACACACTTGTCTATGATGCTTTGGACATCACCAATCATTTTCGGCCAATGAAAATGCTCGTGTAAGATGTCGAGCGTCTTCTGAACCCCGAAATGTCCGGCTAAACCACCACCATGTGCTTCGCGAATTAATAATTCACGAATTGGATGCTTCGGAACACAAAGTCGATTTCCCTTAAATAGAAAACCCTCTTGTATCGCGTATTCCTTGTATCCACCTTTTTGACATTCCTCGAATATCTCCCTTAGTTCATCATCAAGCACATAGGATTCTTTGATTAACTCGAACCCTAGTAACTTTACTTCGAGCGTGGTAAGTAGCGCATATCTCCGTGATAAAGCGTCAACTACTACGTTACTCTTGCCTTCTTTGTATTTTGATGAAAAATGGAATGATTGAAGGAATTCAACCCACTTTGCATGTCTCGGGTTGAGCTTTTGTTGCCCATGTATGTACTTGAGAGACTCGTGGTCCGAGTGAAGTACAAAATGACTAGGGCGAAGCTAGTGACTCCAATGGTCAAGTGCTCGAACGATCGCGTAGAACTCTTTGTCGTATGTAGAGTAATTACAACGAGCGCCCCCCAATTTCTCCGAAAAGTAAGCAATGGGTCGTTGAGCTTGGATTAAGACAGCCCCAATTCCCACGCCACTTGCGTCACACTCAACTTCGAACGGTTGAGAGAAGTCGGGTTGAGCGAGTATAGGAGCATTGCATAGCAACTCCTTGATCTTCTCGAACGCTTTTTGAGCTTGTTCGTTCCAATCAAACGCTCGCTTTTTCAAGCAACCCGTGATTGGGCTCATGACCGTGCTGTAATCACGAATAAATCGTCGGTAGAATGAAGCTAATCCATGGAATGATCGTACTTCAGTCACTGTTCTTGGGATAGACCAAGAACGAATAGCCTCCACCTTTTCTTGACCACGGAAACTCCATCCCGAGATACAACGTATCCAAGGAATATAACTTTGTTGACCAAGAATGAGCACTTATCGGCTTTGCCGTATTTGCATTCTTAGTGTTTCGAACACTTTTCTTAAGTGTTGTAGGTGCTCTTCAATTCCCTTACTGTATACTAGGATAACGTCCAAGTACACGACCACGAACTTTCCAATGAAGGACTTTAGAACCTCGTTCATAAGCCTCATGAAAGTGCTTGGTGCGTTAGTAAGGCCGAAAGGCATGACCAACCATTCATATAAACCATGTTTGGTTTTGAATGCGGTCTTCCATTCATCTTCTTCTCTCATTCGAATTTGGTGATAACCACTTCGAAGATCGATTTTGGAGAAGATGGTTGAGCCATGAAGTTCATCAAGCATATCATCGAGTCTCGGAATCGGGAATCGATATTTTATGGTGATGTTATTCACTGCTCGACTATCGATGCACATTCTCCATGTGCCATCTTTCTCAGGGACGAGTAAAGCTGGAACCGCGCACGGGCTCATGCTTTCTCTTACGTATCCTCGTTCCATTAACTCCTCAATTTGTCGTTGGAGTTCATTGGTTTCTTCGGGGTTACTCCGATAAGCCACCTTATTTGGTAAGGGCGCGCCGGGTACGAGATCAATTTGATGCTCGATTCCACGCAATGAAGGTAAACCCGCTGGTAAATCATCTGGAAAAACATCGTCAAACTCACGCAATAGTGGTTTAACGCGTTCAACAGAGTCAAGGTTAGGGTAAACTTGGTCAAGGTTAATGTAACCTTGGTCAAGGTTATTCCCTCTTGAAACTGTGGACATGTTAGACGCCACAAGCGCGTACACTTGCTCTCCTCTAGCCAAAACCTGCTCCACGTCTCTTTTACTAGCAAACATTGATAAACTCGGCTTGTTAGTACGATAAGAATGAATCGAACGAATCTCCTTCGGCGCCATAGGCCTAAGGACGACCTTCTTACCATCCACCATGAGTTCATGCTCGTTGCTTCGTCCTCTATGAAGGACACTGCGATCAAATTGCCATGGCCTGCCCAATAACACGTGACAAGCATTCATGGGAATAACGTCGCAAACCACCTCGTCCTTGTAAGGACCCATCGTAAAATCAACACGGACTTGTTTAGTTACCTTAACTTGATTCCCATCATCGAGCCAATGTAAGGTATAGGGTCTCGGGTGTGGTATGGGGGTTAGGGTTAATTTCTTAACCATGTCTTGTGAGGCGACATTGGTACAACCCCCCCATCAATAATCACATTACACCATTTGTCTTTGACCAAGCATTTAGTGTGGAAGATTTGGTCACGTTGTTCGGCCACAACCAGTTCAATAACGGTCTGCAAAGTACGACGTAAGACCAAAGAATCAACATGACTTGGTGCTACAAACTCGAGCACGTCGTCCCCCTCTAACTCATCCCCATTCGTGACATATGAGGGTTCATCCTCGTCACTAAAACCCTCCATCAATTCATCGCGATAACTAATTGCCTCTCTCAAGGTGATGACTCTTTTATTAGGACAATCGCTTTGAAAGTGACCAAATCCTTGACACTTGAAACAACAGACCTTAGACATGTCTTTTGATTTGGTGTCTGTTTTAGGTGTTGTTTGGGTGACAACTACGGATTTTGGGGTTTGGCTTGAACTAGACCCTCCGAATTTATTAGGTGTTTCAGATTTTTGCCCAAGTGTTTGTTTTAGTGGTCGAACTAGTTCGTCGTTTTTGTTGGCCCTCTACTTTTAAACACAAAGAGCATAACAAATCAAACGAAGCATAAGGATGTAAATCTACCACATCAGCTATGTTACGATTTAAACCCCTACAAAATCTAGCCATCTTTTGTTCCTCGAGTTCTTCTAACTCGCACACTAAAGATGCTTTTTTGAACTCCTCAATATACGCACTAATTGACATGGTCCCTTGTTTCAATTCGGCTACCTTACGATATAAGTCGATTTTGTAACTTTTAGGAACATACCTCTTGCGTAACTTATTTTTGAGTTCCTCCCACGACCGGATCTTAGGCTTTTCCTCCTGTGCTCGCCTAGTCTTCATACTTTCGAACCATAGGGACGCACTTTTTGTTAGCCTCAAGATAGCATACTTGCAACGCTTCTCATCGGGGACATCTTTGAATTCGAACATCCTCTCGATTTGACGCTCCCAGTTCAAGTACTCTTCCGGATCTATGCCTCCCCCAAATTCAGGCAACTCCGTGACTTTGAATTCGTCTTGGGGTTTGGGCACATCAACGAATCTCCTGGCACCTCCCCCAGGTCTGTTCTCGGGCAAATTGCGCAAAGCACGGAGCAATTGTTGGATGAGATTGTCGTCATTACCCCCTCCAGTATTGATGCTACTTGCGTCATTGTTGTTGACATTATTGTTGTTGTTGTTGTTGTTGTTGTTGTTGTTGTTGTTGTTGTTGTTGTTGTTGTTGATTTCGTTCATTATCTCCCATCATTACTTAAATCAAGTCGGAATTTCGTCGGACAAATCCGACGCAAATGGACAATATCCGACGCAAAATGAAGATTGCGTCGGATTAACCGACGCAAACGGCCGCCATTATAATTTGACGCAATTTTTTTTTTGCATCGGCTAATCCGACGCATGTGATTTGCGTCGGCTAATCCGACATGAAGACCTGGAGGTCAACGCCCCTGTCAATGGGCTTTGCGTGGGATTAGCCGACGCAAAGTCAAACTTTCTGTTGACTTTGCGCCGGCTAATCCCACGCAGAGTCCCTCAGTCAATCCTCACTCAATGGGCTTTGCGTGGGATTAGCCGACGCAAAGTCAACAGATAGTTTGACTTTGCGTCGGCTAATTCCACGCAGAGTCCCTCAGTCAATTCTCATTTAATAGGCTTTGCGTGGGATTAGCTGACGCAAAGTCAAACTTTCTGTCGACTTTGCGCCGCCTAATCCCACGCAAAGCCTCTCACTCAATGGGCTTTGCGTGGGATTAGCCGACGTAAAGTCAACAGAAAGTTTGACTTTGCGTCGGCTAATCCCACGTAAAGCCTATTAAAAAAAAATCGTTTCTTTGTTTTCAGCTCCCCATATGCGCGAAATAAAACAATCTGCAATTAAACAACCCACTCCTACAACAAACCACAGCAGCAGCACATCCCAAACAAAAATCCATCAATAACTCCAATCAAAGCTCTCGTACATATCTTCTTCACAAAACTCCACAAACGAAACAAACATAAACCAGTGTACTGTTATAGAAAATGAAAATATATTACAAAGACAACCAGCGCTAGGTTCAGAATTCTATCTAGGAGTTGGTAAAATATATATACACAATGCAACCAAAGTAACATAAGAGAGCTGAACTACCTACGAAAGGGACTCAATGTGCTCCGACCCATGGGGATGACCATCGTTGTTGTCGTCATCGTCGCGCCTACTCATGCGTGGTCCTCCACTGCATCCCTCGGTCTCCATGGCGAACCGTTCCCTCATGAACTGAATAAACTGGTGCTGCTCTTCACACTTCTGCTCCAATGTCTTCAGGTGCTCTTCTTGTCTTTGGAATTTAACTTCCATACGATCGTTAAGTGTGCGTTCCTGCGAGGCAGCAGTAGGGAGGCATGTGTCCGCAGATACCTTCTTACCACGGTTCAAGCATGAGCGAAAGAGCTCTTTCGCCGCGTTACCTATCCCCTAGAACCGTCTCTTCTGGTTATAGCCACCCGTCACATCGTGGAAGATCTTCAGTGTGTTAGGTGCCTGATCAGAAGCGCGTGCCTCTTCCACCGCTTTCTCGTAGTTCTCCTGAAACAGCAACATGAAATAGTGTTATAACTTTTAGAACAACACATACTATCACATCGTAATTTTCATGCCTAGTATATTTTTTAAAAACATTACTACTACTCACAACGATCTCCGGTCCTCTAGGGTCAATCCACTTGCCGTCTTTCCCTTTCTTTGTCTTCTCCAAGAGCTGGACCGGGGATGCAGATGGGCCCTTCATATAACAGTGTTAAAATTTTCAGCATTTATTTACCAATAGTATATATTGAATTATACTCAAATTTTGTACTTGTGTTATAAGCACTTACCAACTGCGCGAAGACTGTTGCTGCACTCCTACTTCCAAGGCAGCTGGTGGGTTTGGCCACCCTGTCCACTTGCCCACCTCTCCTGTTCGACGACTTAATCGCCGATTTCTTCTTGAAGTCTGGGTCGGCAACGTTCTTCTTCAATGTCTCCCACTTCTTTTGCGGAATCCAATCCGCCTTCTGGGCCCTCGGGACAGCTCGCTGGAATATGTCGGTTATCTTCTTCTTAATCCGACTCTCATAATCCGACCTGAGGTCGTACCCCAGGTCTATACGCACTCTCTTCTGTTTGTCAAAAAAAAGATTCGTTAGCTACAATTGAATGTATAAATCATGCAACGAAAACCTTAGAAACACAGACGAGGTAATTACCGCGAAGTGCATATACATAGCTTCCCGAGCTTCCGGTGGCGCCTCCGTCCAGCTACGGTAGGCGCCTGGGGTAGACGCATACGTCATGGTAATGAAATCCCGCATATAATCAGAGTACTTCTTGTCCTCCCACCTACACAAGTAATTTATGATACTGTGAAGCAAATAAATGAGTGAAAATTTAGAAAACAACTGGTTACAACAACTTAAACTCACCAAGTAGCGGAAGGCACTTTCTGCCGTGATAGGAACGGTTTCTCAGGCGTCGCAACGTAGACCGTCGCCCCGAGTTCTTGGACAGCGTCCACACCTAGGACGACAGGAGTCCTAGGCACGTCCTCCTCCATATGGTCACCATGGTCGGGGGTCCCCGTCACCATCCCATTGCCACCTGCCATAATCACGTCTACAAAATATGTTTGCGCAAAGTTAAACTGTAGAGTCAGTTCGTTTAGGGTAAAGCAGAAATTTCATTAATTACCAACATAGTCTTCAATTACAAATAAATAAATTACAACTTATGCAAATAACATACAAACAACTACATAATTGCTAATTATCGTCTGTCACTGTCACTGTCTGCGTCGGTGTGTGGTTCAATGAACCCCTCCTCCTCGTCTTCATCATCATCGTCCCAGTCAGTATTCACATCATCACCGTCATCTTCATCGACGACCAACTCTTCCTCATCACCCTCTCCCTCAGGAACAATCCAGTCGGCAAACTCGTCGTCCTCCCCTTCAGCACCAGCAACTTCAACTACATATTCTTCCTCATTGACGTCATTGTCTTCAATCAGAATTGATGAGATTGGCTGATTAGTACCAACTACACTCTCCTGGTAGGCGTCATCGTCGATGATAGGATTATCAACTTCTGATCTTGCCTTGATTTTGAAAACCGCAGACCAATTCGTACTCTTTTTTCCCTTTGGGTAAGGTGCATAGCAGACTTGATCGACTTGATACGCCAACACAAAAGGGTTGTGCCCTCGCAGTTTTCTTGTCAGGTCGACATCCACAAGTTTGTACAACTCATGAACACTGACTCCGTGCGGGGAGTTGTCGATCCAATCACATTTGAACAGTACGGTCTTGCAGTTTTTGTGGCTGTCGTAGTAGTCGAGCTCGATCACCTCGACTAGTGTTCCATAGTAATCTGACCCTTCGGTGGACAACACACATACGCCGTTACTTTTGGTCAGTTTTGGAACGTCAACACCCTCGACGAACGCACGGAACTTGTACCCGTTAATTGTATATCGCCTCCAAGTTCTGACTCGTGAAGACGGCCCAGTGACTAGAGGTCTTACCATGGGATCCTCCAACGCTTCAGGCTATTGTCAAGATAAAATTCGTCGAAAAACAATGCAAATAAGTTTTCTACCAAACACATACACAATTTGTAATGATCAAGCAAATAGCATTTCAACATACTTGAGTACGTAGCCAAGAGGGAAACAGTGACTCATATTCGACCCAAACGTCGTCAGATGTTGTCACTTCCGCGTGTTCTGCCATAATGAAAGCCTCGAATTTCCTGCAATGGTTAGCAGTTGTAGTTAGGCACACATACTACCAATTACGAGGAGGGTATGTTCTACGTGATTTACTTACTCCTCGTACGGTCTGATGACAGTGCCACAGTTTCTCAGAACGTAGGTGTGTGCCTGCTTGTATTCAACATCGGTCAACCACCTCTCCTTACATTTTCCAGTGCCGCTTCCAACGTCAGTCTGAAAGGGTTCCACCTCTATGTGGTGGTCTTCACTGACATGCACACCCACGTCCAAGTCTTTGGCTTTTGTGTCAACGTGCTCTTCAAAATAGAAGGAGCAGAAGTTTGATGTCTCCTCTAATAAATACGCGTTGCATATTGAACCCTCAACACGTGCTTTGTTACCAATTTTTTTTTTCAAATGGTTTAAGAACCTGCAAATTAAAATGGTGACGGCTCATGTAAGACTTACTTGGTAATCAATACACGGGAAGTCAGACTAAGAAGATTTGAGGACATCACCTTTCAAATGGATACATCCACCGGTACTGAACTGGACCGCCAACCCTTGCCTTATACGGCAAGTGAAGTGGGAGATGCTCCATCGAGTTGAAGAATGACGGAGGAAATATTTTCTCCAACTTGCAAAGGATCTCGGGAATATTTTTCTCCAGCCGATTCATGGACTCGACTGACACCGTAGTGGAACACAAATCACGGAAGAATTGACTGATCTCTGTCAATGCATTCCATGTGTTCATTGGCACCAACTGCTTCAAAGCTACTGGCATCAAGCGCGCCATAAACACGTGACAGTCGTGGCTTTTCATGCCATGCAAAATTAACTTTGACTGGTCCACACACCGGGATAAGTCGGATGCGTAACCATCCAGGAACTTCAAACCAGCCACCCAATCGCACAAAGCCTTCCTTTCATTTTTGTCCATAACAAACGACGACGATTTGGGTCGCCCAAGACACAGTTCCTTGAAATCGGCTTTGCCTTTTGGACCGAAGGCTGTCTTGTTTGGTACATCCATCACGGTGTTGAAAATCTGCTTAAAGAAATTCTTCTCGATATGCATAACATCAAGGTTGTGTCTGATAAGCAGAGTGTGCCAGTACGGAAGTTCCCAGAATATGCTCTGCTTCCACCAACCTTCCTTCTTGTCCTTCAATTTTTTCAACTGTTGGTGGGTAGCGTGTACTATTGTAGGGTATTTCTGCACATCTGTCCCATATCTCATCGCCTGTTAACCGTTTACATGCGATCCTAGTTTCATCGGGTTGTTTCTTCAGGAAACTCTTACAGTTATGCCTAAATGGATGGTCGGAAGGTAGAAATTGTCTGTGACAGTCAAACCAAGATACCTTTCCGCTATTTTTAAGCCAAAAGGATTTTTGATCCTTGGCTTGACAGTAAGGACAAGCATGGTAACCCGTTGTACTCCAACCAGACAACATCCCGTAAGCTGGGAAGTCGTTGATGGTCCACATTAATGCAGCCCGTAAATTGAAACTAGTTTTCCTCGACACATCGTACGTGTAAATCCTATTATCCCACAAACTTTTTAACTCTTCAACAAGTGGTTGGAGATACACGTCCATATTGGCTTTCGGGTTCCTAGGGCCAGGAACAATAAGTGACAGGTGCATAAATTGTCTCTTATTGCATAACCACGGCGGTAGGTTGTACGGTGTCAAAATAACCGGCCAACATGAGTACGACTTGCCGAACTGCCCGTAGGGTGAGAAACCATTTGTGCACAAACCCAAACGTACGTTGCGCGGCTCTTTCGCGAACTCTGGATGTTTGATATCAAATGTCTTCCAAGCTTCACTGTCGCTAGGGTGTGTCATCATACCACTAACTCTGATTTTGGAGTTACTGTGGTGCCAACTCATCTCGCCCGCAATTTTCTTTGTCGCATACAGTCTTTGCAGCCTCGGACCTACTGGGAAGTAAGTCAAAACATTAGTTGGTACTCTCTTCCCTCTAGTATTTGCTGTTCGACTCTTGTACTTCCCGGATCCACATTTCCTACACGCGTCGAGGTCCGAATCTCCCTTCTAGAACAACATGCATCCATTCGGACACGAGTCTATCTTTTCATGGGTGAGTTGGAGGCCCTTCAACAAATTTTTAACCTCGTAGAAATTATTTGCCATGACATTTTCCTTAAGGCCTCGTAGAAGGTCAATTAGCAGTTGGATCCAACCGTCTAAATGTCTTAAGGCCATGTTGCTCTCGCACTTCAAAGTCAGCATCCTTGAAGCGACTTGCAACAAACTCATATCGCACCCGCTGAAAACTGGGAGTTCAACATTTTTTAGCATTTCGAAAAAGGAAAGGACTTGTGGGTTGGGTTCATGTTACACTTCTTCGTCGCTTAAGTTGTCTGGGTTACGCTCCTCCTCCATGATGTCCTCAACCGTCGTACGTAGTGCGTCCTCTACGAAGTCCCGGTACGGATTTTCGCGAACAGGTTCTTGCAGGCGACTACTTTCATTTTCACCATGATACGTCCACACGTAGTAGTTCTCAACAAAACCGTGCTTGTATAGATGCTGTTTGACATCTACTTCATGTTTTAAGGCACGGTTTTGACATTTTCTACATGGGCACCTAAGCTGCTCGCTGGTGTAGTGGGGGTTATTATCTAAGGAAAACTTGATGAACTTCTCGACACCGTCTCTAAATTCTATTTTCGGTCGCTTATTGTCGGCCAGTCTCTCGTACATCGAACTCCGTTCTACTCTATTCATTCTATATGGATTGAACTATGAATGATTATGGTATGTAGACATGAACAAAATGGCGTGGGGAAAGAAGTCAACAACATGGAATTTGAAGAAAAGTTCGCGAATTTCACCATAAGTTGGAACTCTCACACCATCAATTTAAAAACGATTCATCACCGGGGACCTTATCACTCCAACCTAAACCCATTCTTGTGCGTTCCATGTTACTGATAAACACGAAATTGTGTAATGTCGATAAGAGAAAAATTCGGCAGCAATTCGCCTCAGTTCTCCAAAAGCACAATGTGGAATATATGAAAACTCCACATATGCAATCGAAGAACATTGAGGGAATTGTCACCAAATTTTCCTCTTACCAACACAACACAATTTCATGTTTACCACCTAAGTGACATGAAAGGCACAAGAACAGTCCCAAAACGGGGACTGTCCAAGAATTACCTAATGAGTAACTCTTGAACGGGCACTAGGTAAGTCTGAGTAGATTTCAAACAATGCTCATGCACAGTACACAACGAAAACAAATAACAACAGCAATCATATCTCAACACAGTAATCCAAAACATTAATACTTACTATAATTACAACCACTAATTGCTGAAATTTAAAAAACAAAACGAATTTCCCTTTTTTTAGTATTGTCTATGTAGCAGAAGTACATAGTAGAAGATTAGTATTAGTAGTAGTAGTAGTAGAAAATTAGTAGTAGTAGTAGTAGTAGTAGTAGTAGCAGTAGAAAATTAGTAGTAGTAGTAGTAGTAGTAGTAGAAGAAGAAAATTAGTAGTAGTAGTAGTAGTAGTTTAGTAGTAGTAGAGGAAATAGAATATTAGTAGTAGTAGTAGTAGTAAAAGTAGAAGTAGTAAATTAGTAGTAGTAGTAGTAGTATAGTAGTAGTTTAGTAGTAGTAGTAGTAGTTTAGTAGTACTAGTAATAGTAGTAGTAGTAGTAGTTTAGTAGTAGTAGTAAATTAGTAGTAGTAGTAGTATAGTAGTAGTAGTTTAGTAGTAGTAGTAGTAGTAGTAGTAGTAGTAGTAGTAGTAAAAGTAGAAATAGGAAATTAGTAGTAGTAGTAGAAGAAAATTAGTAGTAGTAGTAGTAGTAGTTTAGTAGTAGTTTAGTAGTAGTAGAGGAAATAGAATATTAGTAGTAGTAGTAGTAGTAGTAGTGGAAAATTAGTAGTAGTAGAAATTTAGTAGTAGTAGTAGTAGTAAAAGTAGAAGTAGTAAATTAGTAGTAGTAGTAGTAGTAGTAGTTTAGTAGTAGTAGAGGAAATAAAATATTAGTAGTAGTAGTAGTGGAAAATTAGTAGTAGTAGAAATTTAGTAGTAGTAGTAGTAGTAAAAGTAGAAGTAGTAAATTAGTAGTAGTAGTAGTAGTAGTAGTTTAGTAGTAGTAGTAGTAAAAGTAGAAGTAGTAAATTAGTAGTAGTAGTAGTATAGTAGTAGTAGTAGTAGTTTAGTAGTAGTAGTAGTAGTAGTAAAAGTAGAAATAGGAAATTAGTAGTAGTAGTAGAAAATTAGTATTAGTAGTAGATTAGTAGTTGTGAAGTAGAAGAAGAAGATTGGTAGTTGTGTATTAGTATAGTAGAATAGTAGTAAATTAGTAGTATTAGTAGTAGGTTACTAGTATTAGTAGGAGATTAGTAATGTTAGTAGTAGTATTAGTAGTAGTAATGAAGTATTTTATTACTTCATACTACTACTATTACTACTAGCACTACTAATTTACTACTACTAATACTAATATGACTACTACTAACACTAATATTACTACTATTACATACTAATCCACTAATTCATTAAACTACCTACTAGCACTAATCTAATTTACTACAATTTATAGTCTATATCTTGTGAATTACTCCATGAATAATTAATTTTTTTTTGCATTCTGTCTACAAGTATATGTACACTTAATCAACTATCACTACACCTATCATTTTCAGATATGTGTATATATTCTCAATTAGCTAAAAAATTCCCTTACCCAAAAAAAAAAGACCGATTTATGACCGCCCCAAATGTACATGACTAGCCACCCATTTTCTGCCAGCAAACAAAATCGAACCTTATATTCATTCTGTGGTCCTCCTCTATTCCTTTGCATTTTCCCCTCAAAATCGAGTTGATTAATCTAATGTACACTAGTTAACCTAATGTACGTACTTAATTAATCTAATTAACCTAATTTAGGTACTAACATCATCACCAAATTAACCTAATTTAGGTAGTAATATAATCACCTAATTAATCTAATTAACCTCCTTTACTTCTCTAATCTGATTAATTTGATTAAGATGCATCGGATTAAGCAGAAATGAACATAATTACCATTTGTTCCTGCAAGTTGTTATTAGCATTTGACATATTTCCTTTCCCCTTTCCCTTTCCCTTCCAAGTTAGCCTTGAGTTAGAACCCCTCTTAGAAATCTTCTTAAACTCATCCCTATAATGTTCTAGGAACCTGATCAGGGGTTGATTTCGAAGACCATGTTCAGCAATGGCAAGATAAACAAACCCATCTTCCATCAAACAGCAATAAGTCATCTTATTCATAGTTTGAGAATACCATCTATGGTATTCAGGAACATTCTCCAAGCATAAAGCAGCCAACTTTTGAGTTTCTAGGTCTCCCACATTACTATTACTACTGCTGTTGCTGCTGCTATTACTAAGTTTACCATTATTATTATTATTATCATATGATTGTAGAATTCTGCCCCCTATTGATCATAAAATGAACATAATTAAACTAATTAATCTAATTAACTACCAATCAATTTAATTAAGTAACAACTAACTTAATCAAAACAATTAACTTAATTAAGTACTAAGTATCATACCTACAATTAACTTAATTAAGTACTAAGTATCATACCTGAGAATTAAGAGGGGTCGGTTTAGGGTTTTTCGGGGCTGACTTCGCCGGGGGTGCGCCGGGATTCGGGTTTGCCGGAGGGGTTAGGGTTTTTCGGGGATTCAGGTTCGCCGGAGGGGCTGGGATTCGGGTTCGCCGGAGGGGCTGGGATTCGGGGTCGCGCGTGGAGGGTTTATACTCGCCGGAAAGAGGGAAGGGGTCGTCGGTTTATGGGTTCGCCGGAGCAGGACGATTTAGGGTTTCGATTACGGGGTCGACTTAGGGTGGTGGTCATCGGATCTGGGTAGGATGGTGGTCGCCGGAAAGAGGAGAGTCGCCGGAGATCTCTGTGACGCCGGAGGTGGGTTTCGCCGGTGGTCTCTGCGCGCGTGTCGTCGTCGTTTGCGTTTTAGGGAGAGAGGGAGATTGGGGTGTCGGGTTTGGGGTTTGGGGTCTATTTAGTTGTTGCCTATTTTATTTTTATTTTTTTATATTAAATAATTTGCGTGGGATTAGCCGACGCAACCAGACGCAGATTTCAAGTTTGCGTCGGCTAATCCGATGCAATACCTTTTTTTTTTTTATATTAAAACCTTTGCGTGGGATTAGCCGACGCAACCAGACGCAGATTTCAAGTTTGCGTCGGCTAATCCGATGCAGTACCTGTACGTTTTTTTTTATTACAAAGGCTGCTTGAGTCTGTTTAGTTGTTGCCTTATTTTTTTTATATATTGAAAACTTTGCGTGGGATTAGCCGACGCAAGCAGACGCAATATTCAACATTGCGTCGGCTAATCCGATGCAACGCATTTTATTATGTTGACTGGATTTTTTTAACATACACTGCGTCGGATTGGCCGACGCAATCAGACGCAATATTCAACGTTGCGTCGGCTAATCCGTTGCAACGCATTTTATTCTTTTGACTGGGAGTGTTTATTTTTTTATTAACATACACTGCATCGGATTAGCCGACGCAACGAGACGCAATATTCAACTTTGCGTCGGCTAATCCGATGCAAAACTATTAGTTCTGTTGACTGAGTTTTTTTTATTTTGACGTAGACTGCATCGGATTAGCCGACGCAACCAGACGCAATATTCAACTTTGCGTCGGCTAATCCGATGCAAATCTATTAATTCTGTTGACCGAGTTTTTTTTATTTTGACGCACACTGCATCGGATTAGCCGACGCAACGAGACGCAATATTCAACTTTGCGTCGGCTAATCCGATGCAAAGTTATTAATTCTGTTGACTGGGAGTTTTTAGTCAACAACTTTTACGTGGGATTAGCCGACGCAAACCCTTCCATTTGGATTGGCTTTGCGTCGGTTAATCCCACGCAAAGTCCTTCACATAGTGGCGCCAAACCAAAATTATTGGCGCCTGCTTCATGGAGTCGGATAGCGTCGGCTAGTCCCACGCAATATTATTGCATCGGATTTACCGACGCAAATCGACACAATTATGCCATTTGCGTCGGATAATATATCCGACGCAACCTGTCCGACGCTATTTCAGCTGTTTTTAGTAGTGCATGTCGCTAAACACGGCTCTGATACCAAATGATGCGAATGCGGAAGCGGTTTAGAATAAGATATGAAAATTGGGTCGAAGGTTAATGTAACCTTGAGTGATGACGTGGATTTTGGAGTAAAATTGAACTAAGGTTAATGTAACCTTGGTTCGTGGTTAGGGTCTTTCCGGATTTAGACGTTTTGTGGTGCGTCTATTTTAGGAAAGAAAATACTTTGAATTACGTAAGGATTTTTGTGATGAAATAAAAGACCAACGTAACCAAAGATATTTAGCCCAAATTCTACCTTGAATCCGAAACTAATAACGTAGAGATTGGCGCACCGATTCCTCAACGCGATTTCGAAGTACTTTCTCGAAATATAAAGCACAAGAGTTGATTTAAAATCAAAACGTTGCTGAAATTTTTATTGATTAATTGTTGAATAATGAAAAATGCTATGGAACGTGGCTTTTATAGCCTTACACGTATATAATCTCGAATATACTATACGAGATACTTAGCCTATTTTATGAGATACATAATCAAGGAAAAATAGTAACTAATCTAGAAAATATAATATCTTATCCTAGGTATATCTTGAAATGATATTGAAGATATCATTATTAGTCTTACTTCCTAATTAAAAGAAGATTGCCTCTTTATTTGGGTGGTAAATCTCACGCATATCTCCCATGAAATAAATATCAAATCAACCTTGATACTCCATTAATTTTGTTGCCAAATATGAGAAGATTGTTCTTGATTATATGGAGTAAGGATCACGCTTGATATCACCCGCATATCTTCCATAATCTTTATTTTCTCTAATGCACCTAGACCATATTTGGGACATGGGTAAGCATGCACACGCCCAACTTTATTGGGCTTGGTTCGAATACCCCGAGTGAGTGCATCGTCTCATTGTGGGCTTTGTTCGGTCCAAGCACAATCGGGTCGGGTTCGAGCTTACTCGTATCAAGTGTATCTTTATGAAATCAGCATCCAATCTCCCTTGCTCATATTCTATCTTATTGCCTCTTATGAGAAGATTTCACCTCTTCATTTTAGGCATGAATCACACGCCTATCAAGAAATGATATCCCACGAATATCTTTGCACCATTTAGGAAATGAATCCTTCCATATTGTGATCAAAGAAGAAGATTACACTAGCTTATTTTGAGTAGGATCCCATGGAATATCCCTTCGTAATCTCACGTTAATCTTGGCAGCAATCCTCACTTTATCTAGTGCACCTAGACATTATTTGAGACGTGTGTGAGCATGCACACGCCTAGCTTTATTGGCCTTGGTTCGAATAACCCAAGTGAGTGCATGGTCTCGTTGTAGGCTTTGTTCGGTCCAAGCACAATCGGGTCGGGCTCGAGCTTACCCGTATCATCCCCTTCTTCTTCGAAAGGAATTGACCTCAATTCCACAAGGCCATCATCGCTTACGTACGGACTTAAGTCCCCTACATTGAATGTAGCGTGGACTCCATAGTCTCCCGGAAGCTCGATCTTGTAAGCATTGTCGTTTACTTTGTCAACGACCTCGTACGGACCCTCGGCTCGCGGCATGAGCTTGTTCTTTCGTTTTCCCGGAAACCTTTCCTTGCGCAAGTGCAACCAAACTAAATCCCAAGGTTGGAATGTCTTAGTTTATCGGTTTTTATTAGCTCGCCGTTTGTAGGCTTCGTTCACCACCTCGATTCTAGCTCGGACTTGATCATGTAGCTTTGTTATAGCTTTAACCTTCTCCTCTGCGTCCTTGTGAACGAATTCCCCTTTAGGAATGGGGAGTAACTCGATAGGTAAATACGGGTTAACCCCATAAACTACCTTGAAGGGAGGGTGCTTAGTTGCATAGGTGGGAGATCGATTATAGGCGAACTCCGCATTTGCAAGCTTAAGGTCCCAATCCTTTTGAGTTTTACTCACCAAACCTCGGAGAATAGTCCCTAAAATACGGTTTGTCACTTCCGTTTGCCCATCAGTTTGAGGGTGATGCGAAGTGCTAAACAGTAGCTTAGTACCAACCTTTCTCCAAAGCGTGTTCCAAAAGTAACTCAAGAATTTTGAATCACGATCGGACACAATAGTCTTCGGGACTCCATGCAAACGGACTATCTCGCGATAATAGAGATCTGCGACGTTACTAGCATCCTCCGTCTTATGGCAAGCCACGAAATGCGCCATCTTCGAAAATCTGTCAACGACCACCATAATTGCATCCCTTCCTCTTTGAGTACGAGGTAAGGCCACAATAAAGTCCATCGACACATCTTCCCATGGTCGTTCCGGAACTGGTAATGGCATGTAGGCTCCTGCTTTACAGGAACTTTTCGCCATGTGACAAGTAACACACTTGCCTATGATGTTTTGGACATCACCAATCATTTTCGACCAATGAAAATGCTCGTGTAAGATGTCGAACGTCTTCTGGACCCCAAAATGTCCGGCTAAACCACCACCATCTTCTTCGCGAATTAATAGTTCACGAATTGGATGCTTCGGAACACAAAGTCGATTTCCCTTAAATAGAAAAACCTCTTGTATCGCGTATTCCTTGTATCCACCTTTTTGACATTCCTCGAATATCTCCCTTAGTTCATCATCAAGCACATAGGATTCTTTGATTAACTCGAACCCTAGTAACTTTACTTCGAGCGTGGTAAGTAGCGCATATCTCCGTGATAAAGCGTCAACTACTACGTTACTCTTGCCTTCTTTGTATTTTGATGAAAAATGGAATGATTGAAGGAATTCAACCCACTTTGCATGTCTCGGGTTGAGCTTTTGTTGCCCATGTATGTACTTGAGAGACTCGTGGTCCGAGTGAAGTACAAAATGACTAGGGCGAAGGTAGTGACTCCAATGGTCAAGTGCTCGAACGATCGCGTAGAACTATTTGTCTTATGTAGAGTAATTACAACGAGCGCCCCCCAATTTCTCCGAAAAGTAAGCAATGGGTCGTTGAGCTTGGATTAAGATAGCCCCAATTCCCACGCCACTTGCATCACACTCGACTTCGAACGGTTGAGAGAAGTCAGGTAGAGCGAGTATAGGTGCGTTGCATAGCAACTCCTTGATCTTCTCGAACGCCTTTTGGTCTTGTTCGTTCCAATGAAACGCTCCCTTTTTCAAAAAACCCGTTATTGGGCTCATGACCGTGCTGAAATCACGAATAAACCGTCGGTAGAATGAAGCCAATCCATGGAATGATCGTACTTCAGTCACCGTACTAGGGATAGGCCAAGAACGAATAGCCTCCACCTTTTCTTAATCCACGGCAACTCCATCCCGAGATACAACGTATCCGAGGAATATAACTTTGTCGACCAAGAATGAGCACTTCTCGGCTTTGCCGTAGAGTTTTTGCACCCTTAGCGTTTCGAACACTTGTCTTAACTGTTGTAGGTGCTCTTCAATGCTCTTACTGTATACCAGGATATCCTCCAAGTACACGACCACGAACTTTCCAATGAAGCACTTTAGAACTTCGTTCATAAGCCTCATGAAAGTACTTGGTGCATTCGTAAGGCCGAAAGGCATGACCAACCATTCATATAAACCATGCTTGGTTTTGAATGCGGTCTTCCATTCATCTCCTTCTCTCATTCGAATTTGGTGATAACCACTTCGAAGATTGATTTTGGAGAAGATGGTTGAGCCGTGAAGTTCATCAAGCACATCATCGAGTCTCGGAATCGGGAATCGATAATTTATGGTGATGTTATTCACTGCTCGACTATCGATGCACATTCTCCATGTGCCATCTTTCTTAGGGACGAGTAAAGCTAGAACCGCGCATGGGCTCATGCTTTCTCTTACGTACCGTCGTTCCATTAACTCCTCAATTTGTCGTTGGAGTTCTTTGGTTTCTTCGGGGTTACTCCGATAAGCCACCTTTTTTGGTAAGGGCGCGCCGGGTACGAGATCAGTTTGATGCTCGATTCCACGCAATGGAGGTAAACCCGCTGGTAAATCATCTGGAAAAACATCGTCAAACTCACGCAACAGTGGTTTAACGCGTTCAACAGAGTCAAGGTTAGAGTAAACTTGGTCAAGGTTAATGTAACCTTGGTTAAGGTTATTCCCTCTTGAAACTGTGGACAGGTTAGACGCCACAAGCGTGTACACTTGCTCTCCTTTAGCCAAAACCTGCTCCACGTCTCTTTCACTAGCAAACATTGATAAACTCGGTTTGTTAGTACGATTAGAATGAATCGAATGAACCTCCTTCGGCGCCATAGGCCTTAGGACGACCTTCTTACCATCCACCATGAGTTCATGCTCGTTGCTTCGTCCTTTATGAAGTACATTGCGATCAAATTGCCATGGCCTGCCTAATAACATGTGACAAGCATCCATAGGAATAACATCGCAAACCACCTCGTCCTTGTAAGGACCCATCGTAAAACCAACGCGGACTTGTTTAGTCACCTTAACTTGGTTCCCATCATCGAGCCAATGTAAGGTATAGGGCCTCGGGTGTGGTGTGGTGGTTAGGGTTAATTTCTTAACCATGTCTTGTGAGGCGACGTTGGTACAACTCCCCCCATCAATAATCACGTTACACCATTTGTCTTTGACCAAGCATTTACTGTGGAAGATTTGGTCACGTTGTTCGGCCACAACTGGTTCAACAACGGTGTGCAAAGTACGACGTAAGACCAAAGACTCAACATGACTTGGTGCTACAAACTCTAGCACGTCGTCCCCCTCTAACTCATCCCCATTCGTGACATATGATGGTTCATCCTCGTCACTAAAACCCTCCATCAATTCATCGCGATAACTTATTGCCTCTTTTAATGCAATGACTCTTTTATTAGGACAATCGCTTTGAAAATGACCGAATCCTTGACACTTGAAACAACGGACCTTAGACATGTCTTTTGATTTGGTGTCGGTTTAGGTGTTGTTTGGGTGGCAACTACGGATTTTGGGGTTTGGCTTGAACTAGACCCTCCGAATTTATTAGGTGTTTCGGATTTTGCCCAGGTGTTTGTTTTAGTGGTCGAAGTAGTTCGTCGTTTTTGTTGGCCCTCTACTTTTAAACACAAAGAGCATAACAAATCAAATGAAGCATAGGATGTAAATCTACCACATCAGCTATGTTACGATTTAAAACCCCTACAAAATCTAGCCATCTTTTGTTCCTCGAATTCTTCTAACTCGCACATTAAAGATGCCTTTTCGAACTCCTCAATATATGCACTAATTGACATGGTCTCTTGTTTCAATTTGGCTACCTTACGATATAAGTCGATTTTGTAACTTTTAGGAACATACCTCTTGCGTAACTTAATTTTGAGTTCCTCCCACGACCGGATCTTCGGCTTTTCCTCCTGTGCTCGCCTAGTCTTCATTCTTTCGAACCATAGGGACGCACTTTTTGTTAGCCTTAAGATAGCATACTTGCAACGCTTCTCATCAGTGACATCCTTGAATTCGAACATCCTCTCGATTTGACGCTCCCAGTCCAAGTACTCTTCCGGATCTATCCCTCCCCCGAATTTAGGCAACTCCGTGACTTTGAATTCGTCATGGGATTTGGGCACATCCACGTATCTCCTGGCACCTCCCCCAGGTCTGTTCTCGGGCAAATTGCGCAAAGCACGGAGCAATTGTTGGATGAGATTGTCGTCATTACCCCCTCCAGTATTGATGTTGCTTGCGTCATTGTTGTTGACATTGTTGTTGTTGTTGTTGTTGTTGTTGTTGTTGATTTCGTTATCTCCCATGTCGCTAAACACGGCTCTGATACCAAATGATGCGAATGCGGAAGCGGTTTAGATTAAGAAATGAATTTGGGTCGAAGGTTAATGTAACCTTGCGTGATGACGTGGATTTTGGAGTGAAGTTGAACTAAGGTTAATGTAACCTTGGTTCGTGGTTAGGGTCTTTCCAGATTTAGACGTTAGGGAAACGTTTATTTTAGGAAAGAAAATACTTTGAATTACGTAAGGATTTTTGTGATGAAATAAAAACAAATGTAACCAAAGATATTTAGCCCGAATTCTACCTTGAATCCGAAACTAATAACGTAGAGATTGTCGCACCAATTCCTCAACGCGATTTCGAAGTACTTTCTCGAAATATAAAACACAAGAGTTGATTTAAATTCAAAACGTTGCTGAAATTTTATTGCTTAATCGTTTAATGCCTTATGCTAACATAGGACGTGGCTTTTATAGCCTTACACACATATAATCTCGAATATTTGACGAGATACTAATCAAATTAAAACTAGTAATTAATCTAGATAATATAATATTTTATCCTAGGTATCTCTTGAAATGATCTTGATGAGATCATTATTTATTCTTACTTCCTAATTAAAAGAAAGATTGTTTCCATTTTTCTTGAGTAAGATACTAGTGTATCTTTATGAAATCAGCATCCAATCTCCCTTGCTCATATTCTATCTTATTGCCTCTTATGAGAAGATTGCACCTCTTCATTTTAGGCATGAATCACACGCCTATCAAGAAATGATATCCCACGAATATCTTTGCACCATTTAGGAAATGAATCCTCCCATATTGTGATCAAAGGAGAAGATTACACTAGCTTATTTGGAGTAGGATCCCATGGAATATCCCTTCGTAATCTCACGTTAATCTTGGCAGCAATCCTCACTTTATCTAGTGCACCTAGACATTATTTGAGACGTGTGCGAGCATGCACACGCCTAGCTTTATTGGGCTTGGTTAGAATAACCCAAGTGAGTGCATGGTCTCGTTGTAGGCTTTGTTCGGTCCAAGCACAATCGGGTCGGGCTCGAGCTTACCCGTATCAATTATGAATGATAGCGTCTTCTTCAAATATTGAATACGAAGTTTTTTTCTGACAAAATATCCATCTGTATGCTTGAAACTTTAATTCAATTACTACACAACTTCAAATCTCACTTTTTGAAATTTTAGAACTCGTCTCCCACATACTTTCATCTTCATTTCATTATGTTGAATACTACAGTATTTATAATTTCAACAAACTCACTTTATAACTTTAACTCATTTAGTTTAGAACTTCAAAGCACAACAATTACAACTGTATATATAAGTGATGGAAAGTTGAACATTATTTCTATGTAAAAATATACAACGACACGCTTGAAAATTTAATTCAAATTCTTTACAACTCCAACTCTCAATTTGTGAAACTTCAACTCTAAACTTCTGAGACTTCAAAACACGTATACTTGCATTTTCAGTGCATGACTTTCAATAATTAAATAACAGTTTGTTTGGAACTTTAATTCAGCTGCAATGCAACTTTAGTATATTACATTTACAACATCATAGTTAACTTGTGTACATTCAAAACAATCTACCACACGCTTAAATGGTGAATGTTCATTTCTCTTCTGCTCATATATTCAACTGTATGTTTGAAACTTTAATTCCAAGACCGTAGAACTTCAACTCTCATCTTCTGAAACTTCATAATACGTGTACCATATATTTGCACATCGTTGTGTTGCGATTTCATTCATGTAATGCTGCACAACGATCAAATTCAACAAGTTTATTGATATGAAATCAAACAAATCAATCACGATCAAATTCAACCTTTTTTTATATGAAATCATCAAATAAATCAGTTTTCAATATGAAATCAACAAACAAATCAATGGTTTACGATCAAATTCAACTTGTTTTTTTATATGAAATCATCAAACAAATCGATTGCTTATAATTTTTTTGTGCGCTGAGATGTTATTTTGGATCAATTGAGCGGAAATTGCATTTCCGGCGTGAATCCCTAGTTCACGATTAATCCCTCATTCACGAGTAAGCAAATCACGATTAATCCCTAATTCACGAGTAAGACATAATAACCCCTAATTTATAATAAAAAACCGTTGGTTTATAATAAAAAAATCGAAATTCAAAAAAAATCGCTGGTTTATAATAAAAAAATCAAAATTCTGCACCGATGTACAGAGCCCACAACTTCGAATAAGAAATTTAGCATTTAGCATACAGAACACACAAACATGCAGCTTCGTTTATAATCAAAAAATTGGGGGTTATTAGGTTTAGTTCCTAATTAGGTGAAGTGGTTAAAGAAAACATGGATTACACAAAATTAGGGATAAACCCGTAATAGGTTTAGTCTGAAAAATTACTTGAACATGACTAATCAGTGAAGAAAAAAAGCATAACATGAAAATTAGGGTTACTCAAATTTTAAATTAGGGATTACGGTTCTGAATATGCTAAATTGACAGTATGATTTACCTGGAATGATGAAATATAATGGAGATGAAGAAATGGAGGTGCTTCGACGGAGATTTTTGAAACGGAGATTCTTGATTCTAGAGATTTGATAATGGATAACTGAAGAGAGGAGTTTCGTGGAGTAGTGAAGAGATGGGTTGGAGAGAGTAATCAAGTGTAAGCATAGTAATCAATTGTGTTGGGAAAACAAAGGGTGAGAAAAAAGAGATGCATGGAAAACGTATACATTGTTAATCTGACGGCTGAGATTGGAACTTATGCCCTTACCTTTGTAATGTGCCCTTATTTGATCTCCCCTATATATATATATATATAGGGGAGAGAGAGAGAGAGAGAGAGAGAGAGAGAGAGAGAGAGAGAGAGAGAGAGAGGATCAAATAAGTTCACCATATGTAATTAAGTCTATATTAAAGTTACAGATGACATACGTTAAAGTTGCATTTTTTCAGAATTGATATGTAACTATAACATTCAGCTCTTTTATCACTTCAAGTGATAAAGTGCAACTTTAACACTCATCTCGTGTAACTTTAAGCACCTTTTGTGTAACTTTAACACTGGAACTTATGAACTTATAAGAGTTGTTGGCCTTATGTGAACCTATCTATCTATATACACACACACACACACACACACACACACACACACACACACACATATATATATATATATATATATATATATATATATATATATAGGCGGGCTCCGGTGAGGCAGGGTAACTCCTTACACCGATTGAGGCACAATCTAGACCATTAGATTAAGATGGAACATAAATCTAAATAAGTTTTATATACACTAAAAAACTCATTATATACGTTATAAAACTCACTATATACACACACACACTTAAGAACTCAATATATACAGTAAAATAATTGTTATATATACACTCAAATAGTTATTATGTACAATAATTAATAAACAATGGAACATACATCAAAATAACTGTTATATACACTAAAAAAACTCATTATATACGCTATTAAACTCACTGCATATATACACTTAAGAACTAAATACATACAGTAAAATAATTGTTATATACAGCCAAATAATTAACATGTACATCGGTTAATGAACAATGGAACATACATCAAAATAACTGTTATATACACTAAAAAACTCATTATATATTCTATTAAACTCATTATATATATATATATATATATATATATATATATATATATATATATATATATATATATATATATATATATATATATATATATATATATATATATATATATATATATATATATATATATATATATATATATATATATATATATATATATATATATATATATATATATATATATATATATATATATATATATAGGGGTTCACATAAGGACACCCCTCCCTATAAGTACATAAGTCCTCTTTTGAGCCTTTGGATGGGGTGAGGATGGAGGGCTGAGATTTATTTAATCATCATTAATACACTTCAAAGCAATTAATACACTCAACATTTAATACCCTCTCTCTCTCCAACCAAATTTAATACACTCTCTCACCAACCCAATTTAATAACTCTCTGAAACTCAATAAATATTTAACATAAATCAGAATATTTGAATGTTTTCATTTGAATTTTAGTATTTGATGTTTGGAGTTTCAAACGGAATTTGTATTCACCATATTTGACAATTTTGAGTTAAATACAAATTGAGATGAATTAAAGTTACAAATTATGTGAACCGAAATTACAAAATATGTGAACTGAAGTTATAAATATATGGACTAGAGTTACAATATACGATCTTAAGTAACATGTAAGATGAAGTTACAAAATATGTGAACTGAAGTTACAAAATATGTGAACTGAAGTTACAAATGTACGATGTGAAGTTACAAAATATGTGAACTGAAGTTACAAAATATGTGAACTAAAGTTACAAAATATGTGAACTGAAGTTATAATTATATGGACTAGAGTTACAATATACGATCTGAAGTTACATGTGAACTGAAGTTACAAAATATATAAACTTAAGTTACAAAATATGTGAACTGAAGTTACAAATATACGGACTGGAGTTACAATTATATATAAAAAGCAACTCATTTGCAAAGCTCGTCCGATTGGTATCAACTCCCACTCATTCGGACCACGAGGTAATAGAAAGCGATCATGGACGTCATGTTTAGCAACACTGAACTTCTTGTGTGATTCGTCGTTAAATTCATCCCTAACTCAAACAAACAAACAAAACCCAGAAATCAAATTCATCCCAAAACAATAGAAATTCAATCTTCAACAATTCACATAATTCTGATGACAAAATTCAAATCGGGTAAAACCTAAAATTAAAGAACACAATCCAATTAAAAACAACATAACAAAGACACAATTTTGTAGAAGTTACAAAAGGTATGATCTGAAGTTACAAAAGGTATGAACTGAAGTTACATGATATATAAACCAAAGTTACAAAAATATATAAACTGATTAGTGACGCATATTGTAGTATGAATTATAAACAATGAACAAACTGAAATCGAGTTTTAATGAGAGACAAATTATAAACATGCATACAAATTGATAAAACCCGAAAACAGTAAACATCAAAAATTCCAGAAATTACCCTCTAAAACCCTAATTTCGTAAACCCAGGAAATTGATAAGGTGATTTCGTAAACCCAGAAAACCCTAATTACCCTAGAAATCCCTAATTTCGTAAACCCAAGAAATCGAAATTATCCCAGGAAATTGATAAGCTAAAAAATTAGTAATCCCCAGGAAATCGACAAAATTCATCTTCTGATGTCATATAACCCTAGAAAACCCCAAATAGAAAACCCCCAATTTAACAAGAAACTCGAAACTAACAAAAAAACCCATCGAATTAACCATAAAAAACAATCGAAATTAACGCAGAAACTCGAAAATAGGAAATGATACCTTAACCTGCGAAAGTAGGAGAAATCGACCGAGAATTAGGTATGTTGATGGTTGTTCTAGGTAAAGGAGTAATAGAGTGGGAATAGAGTGAATTAGTAATAGAGTGGGAATGGCAGTGAGCAGGAAAGGGGACGTTGGGAACAGGGTAGTGAATGAAGGTGGGAATATTGAGGGGAAGAAAAAGAGGAGCCTTAAATGTAACGTAATTGTAATTTATTTTTATTTTCAAATTAAATGTAAACCAAGATCTCAGCCATCTATTTTGTTTTGATCCAAAGGCTGATAATAAGCCTTATGGACTTATAGGAAGTGAAGGACCTTACATGATCTCTCTCTCTCTCTCTCTCTCTCTCTCTCTCTCTCTCTCTCTCTCTCTCTCTCTATATATATATATATATATATATATATATATATATATATACACACACACACACACACACTTAGGAACTTAATATATACTGTAAAATAATTGTTATATACAACCAAATAGTTACCATGTACACCAATTAATCAACAATGGAAAATACATCCAACTAACTTTTATATACACTAAAAACTCATTATATACGCTATTAAACTCACTATATATATATACACACACTTAAGAACTCAATATATACAGTAAAATAAATGTTATATACACTCAATATTTTTCGGATTTTTTTTTTGGAAAAACAAAATTTCGAAAAAAAAAAAAATTCCGAAAAAAAAAAAAAATCCGAATTTTTTTCCGAAAATTACTGATTTTTTTTCCAGGGGAAAAAAATTTATGTATGAGTTTTTGTTTTAATCTTAGCCTTTTATTTGATTTGAATCTAATGGTTGAGATTGTGCCTTAATGGGTGCGGCGAGTTTAGCTGCCTCAAAGGATCCTAGATATATATATATATATATATATATATATATACACACTTAAGAACTTAATATATACTGTAAAATAATTGTTATATACACCCAAATATTTATCATGTACACCAATTAATCAACAATGGAAAATACATCCAAATAACTTTTATATATACACTAAAAACTCATTATATACGCTTTTAAACTCACTATATATATACACACTTAAGAACTCAATATACACAGTAAAATAAATGTTATATACACTCAATATTTTTCGGATTTTTTTTTTTAGAGAAAAAAAATTTTGAAAATTTTTTTTTCCGAAAAAAAAAAAATTCCGAATTTTTTTTTGAAAATTTCCGAATTTTTTTTCCGAATATTATTGATTTTTTTTTTCCCGGGAAAAAAAATTTATGTATGAGTTTTTGTTTTAATCTTAGCCTTTAATTTGATTTGAATCTAATGGTTGAGCTTATGCCTTAATGGGTGCGGCGAGTTTAGCTGCCTCAAAGGATCCTATATATATATATATATATATATATATATATTTAGAGGTGGGTTCCGGTGAGGCAGGGTAACTCCTTACACCCATTGAGGCACAATCTAGACCATTAGATTAAGATGAGACATACATTCAAATAAGTGTTATATACACTAAAAAAACTCATTATATACGTTATTAAACTCACTATATACACACACACTTAAGAACTCAATATATACAGTAAAAAAAATGTTATATATACGCTCAAATAAAAAAATGTTATATACACTCATATAGTTATTATGTACACCAATTAATCAACAATGGAACATACATCAAAATAACTGTTATATACACTAAAAAAACTCATTATATACGCTATTAAACTCACTGCGTATATACACTTAAGAACTTAATATATACAGTAAAATAATTGTGATATACACCCAAATAATTAATATGTACATCAGTTAATCAACAATGGAATATACATCAAAATAACTGTTATATATACACTAAAAAACTCATTATATACGCTATTAAACTCACTACATACATATATATACACTTAAGAACTAAATATATATACAGTAAAATAGTTATTGTTATATACACTCAAATGGTTACTATGTACACCAATTAATCAACATATATACACTTACCTTAAAACAGTTATTATGTACACTGAAATTGTTTTTATATACACCAATTTTATTTGAAATTCTGATTTTTTTTTTTCGGAAAAAAAAAATTTTTTTTGGAAAAAAAAATTCCAAAATTTTTTTGTTTCTGGAAAAAAAAAAAATTCCCGAAAAATATCGATTTTTTTTCCCCGGGAAAAAAATTTGGGGAAATTTTTTTAATGTATGAGTTTTTGATTTTAATCTTAGCCTTTAATTTGATTTTAATCTAATGGTTGAGATTGTGCCTCAATGGGTGCGGCGAGTTGAGCTGCCTCAAAGGATCCTCTATATATATATATATATATATATATATATATATATATATATATATATATATATATATATATATATATATATATATAATAGGAAAGAAAAAAACCGTTAAACCCACGTAATTTCAAAACCAACTACCCCAATTCGATTCATCTTCATCCCCAGTTCGCTCGTTCTTCGTTCTTCCCCCAACTCGTTCGTTCTTCGTTCTTCACCCCTACTCGCTCGTTTTTCATCCCTAATTAGGTTGTTCTTCCCCAATTCGCTCCAAACACAAGTTCAACACTCATCCTCACTGAAAAACCCCCAATTCATCAGGTAAATCAATTTCGTGCTACTCCATTTTTTCAATTCCTAAATCGATTTCATATGTTGAATCTGTTTGTATGTTGAATCTGTTTGTATTTAGGGTTAGCTTAATCGATTTAAATCAATGATTAGTTTAATTTCATCTATTTCATCTGTTTTGTATAACTATTGCTGTTGTTGTTCATCTATTGCTACTGCGGTATGATTATTTCATTAGCGTTTGTTTATTGCTGGTATAATCAGTTGATTTTAGGTTTCTGATTTTGATTATGGCGATTTTCCAGTCAATTCCGCTTCTAGCAACGGAATTTTTCATGGTCTGGAGGTGTATTCCCGAATTATTAGAAGAATTGTGACTGTCATATTTCAATTCTGCTGGTGTTTGCGGTCTCTACTTACACTTCTTTTAATCTCTAATTACACTTCTTTAAAATTTCACTCATGACAGGTTTTTCCCTACATTATCTTCGTGGACTAAAGAAGCTGTTTCTTCGAGAGTTAAGGTTGAGAAAGTTGATGGATTCGGTAAAGGAGCAGTTTTGTCCCGTATTGTGAAACCTGTTGTGGATGACCGACTTTTCAACTCCCTTCCGCCCCTACCACAGGTGGCCCTTCTGTTCATGAGGTCAAGGCATCCAAGAAAGACGAATTATTTTTGGAATTATAGAAAGTGTGAATCATATTTAGGGACACAAAAGTCGTTGATCGGAACCGTATGTTGACTTAGTTGCAGTGATACTTCTAGTTTCATTCATTTTGCTAAAAGATTATGTATCTTCAGTTTCATCCATTTGTGTAAATGCTTTGTATTTGTTCCTGGTATAAGAGATAGTTGACCTTCTTAAAGCATAAGATGAAAGCATAGGATGATACAATATCTTTGTTGGTGTTAGCCGTGTTCTCTGAAGATGAAATATACGACACTTTCTGAAGTTTTGGCTATGGTGCTTTACCTTATATCCATAATACAGATTTTGTGCGTCATCATCTCACATTCACATTCACTCTTTACCAAAAATGGCATGTTCTTTATACTCTATACTCCGTATAATTTACTGTATTTTGGTAAAAGACAGTCTTATAATGGAGTACTGTATATAACACGGAGTATGACATCGGAATTTAGAACATGTGCATACGTACATCCCATTTTAAAATAAAAAAATTAAAACACTTCACACGAGTTGTCAAACGCTACAAACTTCATAAAAACATTTTCCGAACACACGATTTTGAAACCGCCAACAAACAAAAATAAAAACATGGTTGCAAATTTACTATTAATTCCACTTTGTTTAATAAAAAAACAACACAATAATTATTTGGTTGACAAAATCTTATTATATGAAAACCATTGTAAGGTTGAAATATTGAAACTCCTAACTTTAGAATTGTGTATCAACTTCTTTTTTTCTTCTTAAATTGCTTCGATGTCATCTTCAATGCCTTCTTCCATCCCTACATATTCATCAAACATCATTATTCAGTCCCCGATTAAGATTGTCGTTTAATAGAGATTGCAGCTTAACATGCATGCTGCAAAAACAAGTATTTAGGAATATTCTTTGACTATCTTCAAATTTATTTCCAGGAACCAGCAAGGAGTAGTACTGTAGTAGTGTCAACTAAATATAAACATAAAAGAACAGACTATATAGTAACAACAAGTAGAATAACCTTAGACGACACAAAACCAATAACACAGCAACAACATAAATATATCAAGTAATGATGCTTGAAATGATTCTTAATGAAAACATACCCCCTGGTTGTTGTATTCCCATAGCTTATGAACTCCGTGGTCGACAACCTACAGTACCACACAGACATCAAAAGCAATAGATGACTTATTACTCAGCCAATAGTCCATAAGAGGGTGAAAGCATGCAGTTATTACCAATATGATTTGAAGTGGTTATTTTGATATTGCATACATGATAATCAACCTAAATAAACAAAACAGAAAAAGGAAACAAACGAAGGAAGACCTGACCCAACTTACTATAACTAAAAGAGCTTGTGCTCATGAATAAAGTGATTCACATAAATCTATCCAAACATGATCATGAATAAAGTGCTCATGATCATTATTCAGTCCCCGATTAAGATTAATTACCCATGTCCAAGAATCGAGTACCTTTATAAATCAAAGAAAGTAAACAAAGAAAGTACCTGAATATTATACTAGTTTTTAGTGATTCTTCCCGGACAATTTCTACTGTCATGGTTTGTCATTTCCCCACAAGCACGACAATTCCTTAGAGGCTTATCACGCTCCTCCATTGCCTTTTCTTTGTTAGAATTCAACTTTTTTCCAGACCCTTATTTTTTTATTGTTTTGGAGGTAGAATAGTAACTTCTTTAGGGATTTTTGCACCAATAAACATCTCAATTCGAGCTTTCTTATCTTTTGACTTCCGACCTTCACTTAAAAAATTTAACCTACAAGAGAATGAGATAATTACGCCTCTATAGCCTCTACTTACACTACTTTTAGTCTCTTCTTACACTTCTTAAGAAGTGTAAGTGGAGCCTTCAAAAAGTGTAAGTGGAGCCTTTAAAATTGTAACCTACAAGAGAATGAGACAATTACACTTCTATAGTCTCTACTTACACTACTTTTAGTCTCTTATTACACTTCTTAGGAAGTGTAAGTAGAGCCTTCAAAAAGTGTAAGTGGAGCCTTTAAAAGTGTAACCTACAAGCAGTGGCGGACCCAGAAATTGAAGAGAAGGGGTTCACTTTTTTTTTAAAAAAAACACGTTATTAATTTTCGTTGTCCCAAATTTTATTCGACACAATATTTTTTACACATATTTTTCAATCATACGCCTTTAACTTAAAAAAAAACGAAAATAATTGTATTTTTCCCCAACTCTCTCTATTTGTGCTATTGTTGTAACTATAGAAATCATAAATTATCACCAATTCCCCCCCTTTTGTAACTATAAAACCCATTTAAATTATCAAATTTTTACGAGTTTAATTGAAAAATAAATATAAAATTGTTAATTATCACTAATTATTGAATTGTTTTTTTCTTCTTATAACTATGAACTACTTCCTCTGTGTTGTTCATGTGTTGTTCTTTGATTAAAATTTTCATCACGTGAATATAAAAGACAACAAATGAACGAGACAAATAACGTAGTAACTAAAAAATGTCAAGAATAGATAACATAAAGTTTACTATAAAATGGCCATTAATATCCATAAGTAAGGGGAATTGAACCCAAAATAAAATGAGAAGTTAATGTGCACAAGGGGAATTGAACCCCCACCAACTCTACCAAACAAACAACTCTCTACCACTGAGCAACAACAACTTTATTCACTCTTTACTCACGCAAATTGTACAACTATTATGCTTCAGGAATTTTTTCTAAAAAAAAAATGAAAATCAAGGGTGCGCACGTGGGGTGCTGTGCGCAACCTTGGATCCGCCCTTGCCTACAAGAGAATGAGACAATTACACTTCTATAGTCTCTACTTACACTACTTTTAATCTCTTGTTACACTTCTTAGGAAGTGTAAGTAGAGCCTTCAAAAAATGTAAGCGGAGCCTTTAAAAGTGTAACCTACAAGAGAATGAGACAATTACACTTCTATAGTCTCTACTTACGATACTTTTAGTCTCTTGTTACACTTCTTAGGAAGTGTAAGTGGAGCCTTCAAAAAAATGTGTAAGTGGAGCCTTTAAAAAGTGTAACCTACAAGAGAATGAGATAATTACACCTCTATAGCCTCTACTTACACTACTTTCAGTCTCTTCTTACACTTCTTAAAAATTCATACCGGAAGATGAAGAATTAGCTGTAATGGCGGAAAATCTCATTAACAGTTTCAGAATTAAGCACAAATGCACAATTAATCAAATACTATAAGTTATCGATATCAAATTACCAAAAAAAATAGAAATACTCGAGAATGCTGCAAGAACTAATTGCTTTTCTAACTTCTAACATCATCCAAATATAAAATTTCTCGATTATGGCAGAAAATCTCACTAACAGTTTCAGAATTAAGCACAAATGCACAATTAATCAAATACGGTAAGATATCGATATTAAATTACCAAAAAAAAGCAGAAATACTCGAGAATGCCGCAAGAACTAATTGCTTTTCTAGCTTCTAACATCATCCAAATATGAAATTTCTCGATTATGGCGGAAAATCTCACTAACAGTTTCAGAATTAAGCACAAATGCACAATTAATCAAATACTGTAAGATATCGATATCAAATTACCAAAAAAACAGTATCGATATCAATATTCAAGAAATTTCTCGATTATTAAAATGGCGGAAAATCGGTGATGAGGTGAATTGGGAAATACCTGAATCATCTATGGCGGCAAATCGGTGATGAGATGAGATGATCGCGCTGTTGATTACTTGCTTGAGAAATCGATTGATTGTTGAGGGTTGAATTGCGTGGGTTTTGAATTGGGGAAGAATGTCATGAACAGTAAGAGGAGGTATGTTTTAAATAGCGCGTGTTTTTTTTTGTTTATTATATAGTTCGGACGGTTCGGACCGGATCCCATCCTTATATATATATATATATATATATATATATATATATATATATATATATATATATATATATATATACACCATGCATTGGATGGTAGAGGGATGGATGAACGAGATTCATCATAGCTTCCCTCATTATTAAAAAAAAAAAAGAAAAAAAAGAAAGATATTGCTTCCTATAATAATGGAACGTGATTGCCATCAAAAAAGAAAACCACCGGGTGAAGTTTTACACGACGAAAATGGCTCGTGAATGACAGAAGTTCGCAGGGCTAAGTTTCACCCTCTGAAGATTCATTGGGCAAAAGTCTCACTCAAAGTACAAAAGTTGGATTTGGGCTTTGGTTTAGTGATCCATTAAGCTGCTGCTGCTGCTGCTACTACTACTACTACTATATATATATATATATATATATATATATATATATATATATATATATATATATATATATATTACATTAGATGCATTATTAGATGCACATCAATATTACACTACTTAGAGTAGAGTAGAAAGCCATTAGATATTCGTAGAAGCTACATAGTTTTCATCAATCATCATCTTTTTCATCTAGCTTTAAATTTAAGCTTTTGTAAGGAATTCTAGTTTTATTCAAGAAGTTCTTTTGGAGATCATCAAGGGATTAGTGACAAATCATCAATTATCTTCTTCATAAAGGCTTCTCCTTATTTTTATGCACCTTCATCTTCCTTATTGTTTTTTTCTCCATTGTTGGTATAACTCTTTTCCTCTAGATTAGATTTTACGCATGCTCTTTCCTTATTGCATAATTTTTATTGATTTTTCTTGCATTGTTTTTAGATCGCTTTGTAGTTTCTTTTGTTGATCGTAATTTCCTTCGTTGTTTTAGTTTTATTTCCTCTAGGTTTCATCGTTATGCATGTTTTCGGTATTATCTCCATTGTTATTGCTTTTGTAGTTTTCTTCATGAATTGCGAGTAGTTCACTTGTTAGGGTGTTAAGGAAAGAAGATCTTGGGTAATATGAATTGAGGAATTGTGGTTTGGTTGCTTGCTTGTTGATCTTTCTTGTTTGAGGTTATTGTGTCTTTGTTGACTTAGAATGGCCAACTAGATCGACCTTGACTCACTCCTATCAATATGGGGAAACTCGGGGTAGGAGTTACCTTGACTTGAGACTTACCCTTTTTTGTCGCAAAATCGGGATCAAGATAAGTTGGGTGAAGAAATCGAAAGGTGACATTCTCCCTCTATCGACTTTGTGACCGACCCCATAATTCCCCGACTCATAGAACCCGATTCCAATTCTCGACTCCCCCTAACACATTTTCCTTGTTGTAGACACCCTCATTTTGACTGCTTGTGTCTATAGTAGTCTCCAACAAACACCCAATGATGATCGGACGTTAACATGCATTAATACGCTCGAATACGGGACTCGGAATCAATAGTATCCGATATGGGCACTTAGCGGAGTACAAATATCTCAAAAATGACCTCAAATTCAGACTAAGTGGATCGTTTCCAATAAAATAAAGTTTGAACCAAAATCGCCACCGGGGGCATAACCGTCTTTTGCGACCCAGTCAAAACCCGGTCAAAGTCGAAACCCGAGATGTAAGCAGCCTCACGTTGCGTCTAAATACACAAATGAACAAAGATAAAATAAACTAAATCAATGGGTTAAACAAAATCCTAACTTTCTAAAAATGCTCCTCGCCTAACGACACATGATCGAGTGCACCCCCAAAAAGTGACTAGGTAGACCGACAGTTGGGCACTCGATCGAGTGAACATAGGGCCACTCAATCGAGTGACCCAGCCGAGGGGTAACCCCAGCCGAGGGGTAAAATCTATAAATACCCCCCCTTGGCTCATCATTTACACCTTTTTTTTACAACTTTTTCACCCACATTTTGCATCCTCCTTCACATCACTAGTATCACAAGGAGTTCTCCACACACACAAGCCATTCCCGAAACCTAGCCTCCCGAAAACCAAGAATACCGTCTCCCTAATCACACACCTTAATTCACCCTACATTCTCGACCGCTCCCGTGCCTACGCCGACACTTGACGATACCGTGTTCCGAGACTTTAGCATGTAGGTTGAGGGTGTATGTACCAAATCCTGTTCTTCTCATATCTAATTCTCCTTTTCGTTTTTGTATACTAATCATTAACATCTAACATTTAATTTTTGTTACTAACTACTAACTTGTGCTTATTGTTACTAACATTTATATTATCGTACTATTAACATCTAACACTTTATTTTTTGCATCTAACTTTTATTTATCGTTCCTAACTATCTATTTTATTTATTTATCGTCCTTTCGCTTTTTGTTCGATATTAATGCCGCGTATATTATAAACTAACAAAACTATTTACAAACCAATTCGAGCGACGTCCAATGATGCTAAATCGATCGTCATAGGCTTTAAAAGCCAAATTACGACGTCGATATGCAAAGGACTTAAGTTTCGTGACGGCGAATCGATTTTGTTCGAGTACATTCAATAATCGAACGCCGTCTAAAGTCCGTTATAATCCTCCGAAAGCCGTACTGGAGGTGGCGCCCTTCGAGGCGCGCCGCCTTAGACACTTAACGGTTAGGGCGTCTTATGGCGTATGCATAACCATCGGATTATCGAGCGTATTCGGCGTCATTTTCAAAACATCACTCTAAAAGTCCGATGTCAACTCCGTAGTCGAACGTCGCGCATAAAAGAGTTATCGACAATTGAATTAGCATGAAACCCATTGACGCCGAATCGATCGTCATATGATCCGTAAGGATTGATAATGACATCGTGACGCGGAGGGAATCGATATTCGTTCTATTTCAATTAATTTCGATTTCACAAATATCACACTAAAATGCTTGATACCAGTTCCATAACGGAGCGTCAAACACAAAGAGTTATCGAGACTCGAACTAGTATAAATTGCTTGATATTTATATTGGTTCGATCATGCCTCGATTCGAATAAAAATATCACATAATGGGTCGTTGCAAAACGTCACACGTTATAGAGGGCACTCAATCGAGTGCCTAAGGGCCACTCGATCGAGTGACCCCCTCAAAAATGGGAAGGGGGTCTTCGTCCAGGGCACTCGATCGAGTCCCCTAAATGACTCGGTCGAGTGACCCTTATTAGCCTCCAATGAGGATCAAAAGACGATATAAGGTCCCGTCGCATCACATTCACGACTCCAAGTCAATACGTGCTAAATTATTCACGTATTCGTCTAAAAACCCATACATATTACATCACTTTTAAGCCATTATTAACTCGTTATCTTTACGACTTTGAGTAACGTCTTATATGACTAGTCTAGTATCGAGGACTATTTAGTCGTATCCGATATTCGATAAGTCGAGATATTTCCATTTCACTATGATAAGTCGGGACAAGACTTTGAGGCCGGGATCAAGCTAGCACTACGCTTCAGTCCCGTACGCTAAACGCGTATTAAAACCTTTGTCCTCTGGTCGATACACAACGCAATGTGTAAGCGATCGTAGTTCGTCCAATTACTCAATTTACGATTTCGATTACGTTTTCTATATACGGGTCCGTTTATATATTACATTTACTATTGCTAGCTCACTTATTATTCCACTTTTGTTCGAGTATTGTGAATTCCGGGTTGTATTTCCGCCCGTGTAATTTGTGATTTATTTTCGAGTTTGTTTATTTTCGATGTTTGCCATTTACCGCTTTCTAAATGAACATCGCATGCTAAATTCAACTTCGACATAATCTAAGATGCATTAAAAGACGTAGCTAAACACGTATTTCGCATGCGTAGGTGAAAACGCTGTTTGCATATCATTTAACCGTCTTACTAACGCGCGTAAACGAAAACCGAACGATATCCTAGTAGAGAACGCTAAGTACGGGCGAGGTTGGGTGTCCTTCGTGGGCTTCCCA
This sequence comes from Agrostemma githago, assembly GCA_958450325.1. NCBI lineage: Eukaryota > Viridiplantae > Streptophyta > Magnoliopsida > Caryophyllales > Caryophyllaceae > Agrostemma > Agrostemma githago. The sequence continues at coordinate 43,497,746 of OY288245.1, forward strand.
ACACGTACCCTCACCCCTTACTCAGAACCTTTGGTTTTCGGATACCCGAAACTGTTGGCGAACAAGAGTCATTCGATACACGATACCCGATAACTTGGCATCGGTATTGTTATGCAAAGGGACGAACCCCATAACTCTAGTCCTAAAGCGGGTCGTGCTTTGTGCACGATACGCCCAAGTATAGAGTGGGTTCGAACAGGTCCGAACTCCCACAAAGTTCGGTGGCGACTCCACTTAGATTTAAATTTCGACCCGAGAACAATCTTACCACGAGATTCATTCGCCTACCCTAACCCGTGCGTGGCCGCGTTGGGGTGGACCTATGTCATGTCCACACTTATTGATTATAATTCGTCATTTATCGCATCTTAGCTTAGAGTCGACTCAAAACCCCCCATTAAGACCCCAAACGCATAGCCCTCACTCGATCAACTCACCGTCATCCCTGTGGACCAACCTCGACTAAATTTATTTGTTTTTGTGTTATTTGCGAGTCATATAAATATTGTTTGATCCCCTATCTACCGCTAACGACAGATCTCAGATGGGAGCGCATCAAAATGTCGTCGTTGCCGGAGATGGCAACTAGTTAATTGAGTTTTAGTATATTTGTGTTTGGTTAATCGCTTTCATTTTATTTTTCCCCTTTCCCTAGTACCGATTGGTTCTAGGAGACTTATCGTTTGTTGAGTTATATGCCCATGAATACGTCATTGCCCTTGTGGTTCGATCTGGAGCCGGAAAGGACATTTAGAGCCTTAAGATTTCGGGGAAACAATTCAACAACTATAATCCCGCATCCTTCACTATCACCACCAAATCAAAATCCCATCCGACCACATACACCTCTTACACCAAATAAACCTTCCACATCCTCTACTTCTCATAATTCACCATCACCAAAAGCTCCACAACAACCACAACAAAATCAAAGTCCTCCAAATATACCACCACCACCTCAACCAATAGCAACTTTGAGATCCCATTCCCAACTTACACATGAAGAGTCCCCTTCACCGGTCGATTTCGGGGAGATTCCCGAAAATTATGAACTTAAAGCTTCTCTCAGCAATGCGGTCCAACAAGATAATTTTCATGGTTTTTTCCAAGAAGATGCCCAAGAACATATTGCATTGTTTAAGAAGAAACTAATCGGGGCACGATTGAACGGGTTAACATCATGTCAACTACACCGACTCTTATTCCCTAAGACCTTGCTAGACGGAGCTCAAATATGGCTTCATGGCCATCCGGATAACACTTTTACGACATGGCCTCAACTATCCAATGCCTTCTTGGAGAAATATTATCCATCGTCATAAACTAACCAATACCGCATGGAGATACAAACTTTTAAGCAAGATGAATTTGAAAGCCTAAGCGAAGCTTGGGAGCGATTTAGAGATCTTCTTCGTAAATGCCCTCATCACGGAATACCCGATTGCCTGACAACCCAAACTTTTTACAACACCCTTTCATCGAGAACCAAGGAAAACCTCAATTCGGCAGCCGAAGGAGACTTCTCTTCCCTTACCGATGAGGCATCTAAGAGTCTTATTGAAAAGATGACAAGGAGTGATTCTAGAGTAGGTCAATCGAGGGGTTCTAGGATGAAAGTCGAAGTGAACTCTTCTAAGAGCAACAATGAATTGAAACTTGAAGCTAAGATTGAAGAATGGACAAAGAGAATGGATGTCATGCACTCTAAACCAACTCCTAGAGGCATGTACCAAATTCAAGGGAGTGTTCCAACATGGCAACCATCTCCATCTAAACAAGAACCAACTTGGGAAATTCAATGTGAACATTGTGGCAACTATGGCCATGACTCTAGTTCTTGTATTCCAAATGAAGAGAGTTATTTTGAAGAGTCAAATGAAGTACAAGCTATTCAAGTATATGGGCAAAGACCTTAATTTGATCCCTATTCTAATACTTACAATGCCGGCATGAGGTTCCATCCCAACTTTTCTTATGAGAATCAAAATGTCCAAAACCCGATGCAACGTATCCAAGGGAATCAACCAAGGCCTTTCAATCAAAGCCAATAAAGGCCCTTTAATCAAGGTCCTCCAAAGATGCCTCCATATCTACCTCCTCATCAAAGGAGTAACTTTAATCAACCAGGGAGGTAATTTCCATGTTCCAAACAATTACCAAAATCAACAAGTGAACAATTTCAATCAAGGATACAATCATGGTTTCCAAGGTAATTACCAAGGCAACCAAGGATATAACCAACAATCTTACAATCAACCCTCTCAATCATATGGCCAACCAAGAAATTTACAACACCAATGAATTACAAAAAGCCATTGGGCACTTATGGAGTGAGAACTTAGATACTAGTGCGAGGCTAAAGGTTTGGGAATCCCAAGAAGCATCGAAAGCCTTGGCCGCCCCAATTCATCCACCCTATGGATTGCCTAGGCAGCCGCAAAACCCGAGAGACCCCCCACATCAAGCTAATGCCGTCATATTGAGAGGTGGCAAATAACTGGAGGACTCGTACAAGAATTTGAACAACAAAAACACCACAACCAAGGTCAATCAACAAAGTTCGCCGTAAGCCGCAACCCCCACTTCCCCCAAACAAAACCGGGGAATACAAGCATAATTTGATATTCTTGAGAATGCAGAGGTAGAATAAAGAGAATTAAGAGAACTTAGATGAAAGAAAATGGAGAAAATGGAGGAGCAAGATCTTAGAAGAAAATAGGCGGAGCGTTTAGCCGAAGAAGAAGAAGAATCAAATGTTCCACCGCCTCCCGCTTTTGTTGTAACACTCCTGATTTTATAAAATAAATTAAATTAAAGTTATATTGGTATTTTTATTTTATTTACGATTTAACTCGTAATTCTTATAATTATTATAAAACAAATTCATCGTTTAATCGTTTCAAACTCCTAAAATTTTATTTGACTCGGAAACTCTTCTTACTAAACATATTTTTATTTTTATTTTTGTTTTGATCCATTTTATATATTTAATTTAATTCTTATCGAAAGTTTATTTCGACGATTTAAATTCTAATTTCTTTTTATTTATTTATATTTAAGCTCGAATTTCTATTTTCGACTCGAAGTTCATTTATACTAAGTTTCGTCAAAATATTTATTACATTTTCTCGAGAAATCAATTTAATTCACTTAAACGAAGGTTTATTTATTTATCGGGAAATAGTATTCCACCGTCTAATTATTTATTCCTATAAGCTCCGTTTTCGTCTCAAATATTTGATTTACTCATTATTTAACAGTCCGATTATTTATTAATTTTGTTAACCCGTTTTAATTTTGTTTCGTGGTCGGTCAACTTAATTCGTTACGGAATTCATCTTCTACCCGATTCATTTAATTAATCCGTAACTTTGTTTCTACCCACTTCTTTTGCAGCTTATTCATTTTTTTCTACTTAACGTTCGGCCCCTTTTCTCTTGTTCCTCCACCGCTTCCCGCTTAACTATTATCTTACGTTAATCTCCCTTTTTCAGGCTGATTCATTTCCCCTTCTTTTTTTTAATACTTCCACCGCTTCACTCCCCTTTCACCTCTTGATTCCTCCTCTTGGTCTCACCTTTTCACCATCTGCTCTTCTTTCATCTCCCTCTTATAGTCAGTTCACCTCCTCTTTCATTTCTTTCTTCTTCAGTCATCATCGTCTTTTCTTGGCTTTCTGCTGCTGTTTATTCTTCCTCTTTTGTGATATTACCGCTGCTATTGCTAGGGTCCTGCTGTTGCTGCTGCTACATTGCTTTTGTTGCATATTCCCCTCCTTCCTCCTCTCTTGTTTTCGAGCCTTTGCCTGGCTGTTCAGGTCAGTTTTTGTCCGTTTGTTTTCCTTCTTTATTTATTCTCCGTCTTTGTTGTTCGAATAATGCTGATGCTACTATTCGATGCCCATTCTTCTTCTTCCTCTTCATCTTCTGCTCTTCCATTTTCTCTCGTTTCTCTTGTCTTCTTTGTTCTCGTTTGTCCTGCTGTTCGTCTTTGCATCGTGTGCTGCTGTTGCTTCCCTTCATATCGTCCTGTTTCCTTTCGTTTGATGCTGCGTTTCGATTGGTACTCTTTGTTGTCGGGTTGTGCGCTGGTTTATGCTGTTTCGACGAGTTGTACGCTGCTGCGTCCGTTTAAGATTTTTCTCGCTGCTGTTACTGTTGATGTTCGAGTCGATTCGTCGTCATTTTATTGATGTTACAACCACCTGTTGCATTTCGTTGTTCCTTCTTTCTCTTTCTCTTCTTTTTCTTCTTTTTCTTCTTCTTCTTCTCTTCCTGCTTCTTCCTGTTTTCCTCTCTCTTTGTCGACCTTGGTGCTGTTACTCTACTGTACTGCTACTGACTAATTGCTGCGGGTGTACTATGTACTACGGTTGCTGTTTCGCTTCTACATCGTCGTCGTTGTTTGTTGTTGCATGCTCTTGCTGCTACTGTCGTGGGTTACTTTGGTTGGTCCATTTGGCTGTTAATCTCTTGATTATTCTCCTTTCCTTTTTCGTTTCCTTTGCCTCCTCTCTTTGTCTATTGCTCGCTGGTAATGCGGACATTGCTCCTGTCGTGTCGTTGTGGTTGTTCTTGTGTTGTCCTTTGTTTTCCGTCATTCCTCGTTGTCTTATGCTGCTGCTTATGTTGGGTTCTACTGCTATTATCGTCGTCTAGTTAGGGTTTCGCGGAAAGCCTCGGAGTTCTATTAAAGAGCAAGATTCGAGAATGACTTTTCATATTCAAAGGTTGGAGCTTGGACTAATCAAGGAGTACGATTACGCGTCTTTTTCGGATTCGACTCAAGGTAACTTTAGGACATTACTCGGTATTATATCGTATGTTTGAGTAGTAGTATGTAGTAAATATTTTTAACTTCGGTTTTCTAATTTTTAGCTATTTATTATTGCTAATAATATTAATTTTAAAACGTATACCTTATAAATATTTTACGACTTTCGATATCGTTTTATAAATTGTTAGTAATTTAATTATTTACGATCGTTATAATATTTTGTTGGTTATCGTGACACTAGTAACTAAATAATATCGATTTCATATTTTCGTCATATTTTGTTAATTTATAGTTTTAACTCAAAAACGTATTTTTATATTATAATCAAGATTTGTATACTGGTTCAATAAATTAATTTCATTTTACGACTTATATTAATAAATGAGAAAATAGTCGATTTTGTTTTAAATACATTTTTAGTTGAGACTATTTTCCCTAATAATTTCTCATTTGTCTATGATTGATTATTTTTAGTAAAATCAATATTATTTATCAATAAAAGCTATTTGTTAATATTAATTTGAAATCTTTGTAAATTCATTTCATTTATAAAACTCGTGACTCAATTAATTTTGATATCGTTTCTTTTCTTAAAATATTTCTTTTCCAAAATTGATAATTTTAACTCGATTTTCTAATTATTTATAAAAATACTATATATTGACTTATTATATTTCATTTATATTTTGAGTAACGGATTTAGAAATATAATAAAGTTACGATAACAACGATAATAATAAAATGTTATTGTTATATATTTCACTTATTTTAATGACTTACGTATTTTCTGTAACAAAATTTCTATTTTAAGTAAGTTTCTATTTATAGAAAGTTTCCCTTTTAATATAAAATATTTATTCTTCATCCTCATAATGATTATGTCTTTTGAATATCGATAATGGCTTGTTTTGGAGTTATGGAATAAAGTCAAGTGTGGGTTTTAGAGTAATATAGTCTGGGATGTACGTTTTTGCCATCAACTGTAAGGCTGGTGTGTCTTTATGGGGCACATCGGTTGTTGAACAGAGCATGGTTTGTGTTCAGGAGAGTGTATGTTTTGACCTTAAGCTAGATACCGCATCGTGTTAGTCGCCGTCAGCTGAACTAGACATATTTGTTGTCTAGGAGGGGTATGCACTACTTAAACCAGGACATCGCTGCACGCAGTCCTGTTATAGTTGAGTTGCCTAGTTAGAGACTGGATTATATTATGAGTTAAGTCTACAGTTCTCGAAACTAGTTTCCAGTATTATCCTAGTGAAAGTCTAGCCTTGTGCACACTGATCGAATTTCCATAACGCCATTTTTGAATATGATTATTATTATCGATTCGTTTGATTTGCAGGTTGGCAAATGTTTTAAAGTTTCCTCCGAGAACTTATTTTATTATGTCATTTTTAATGTTTTCTTATTTTGAGTATTTTGATATAATAATACTATTATTTGTCCATATGATATAATATGGCTGGGAGAACGTCCGAATTACTCCCCACTGACGTGGCTGTTATGTTTATACATGACAGGTATTTGCTGCTGGGTTTTGGGTGTAAGCTAGCGAGTAGCGTGGATCCTACTCTTTCTTTGTTCATGTAATTTATGGAATTGTATAACCCGTTTGTAGAATTTCCTTTTTAGCCCTTTTGTAAAAAGAGGCCTTTCTATTAACTTATCATTTCTTTTAATAAGATATAGTTTGTCAGTGTGTTTTAATCTCACTCTACAGTGTTTCCGCCACTGTATTGTGTTAGAATTTCTAGGGGATTACATTTGTACCGCCATTGCCTTTTCCCGAACGAGTTAAGCCCCACAAAAAAAATGCTCTATTTAGCCGTTTTGTGGATATGCTAAAGAAAGTGGAGGTCGCTTTACCCTTCACGAAGGTAATTTCTCAAATGCCCCTTTATTCTTAGTTTTTGAAAGATTTTTTGACCAAAAGAGAACCATAGAAGATAAAGAATGTGTCCCACTTACGGCACAATGTAGTGCCATTCTTATGAACCGTATGCCAAAGAAACTAGATGACCCCGGTAGCTTCTCCATCCCTTGTCGGGTTGGAAATGTTGTTGTTAACCGAGCCTTATGTGACCTAGGGGCTAGTGTTACACTACTACAAATCCCTTGGTTTCTCGACGCTTAAAAGGTAGGTTCTCGACACTTTAAAGTGTCGTAAATTTAATTCTCGACGCTTTAAGAAAGCGTGGAGATTTTGGGCGTCAGGAATTCTCGACGCATTTTTGTGTCGTCATTCTCGACACATTAAAGCGTTGAATATTTTGTTCATGACGCCTTTTTGCGTCACCACATGTATCATAAAAAATGCAACCTCGACACTTTTCTATGTCGCGATATTTTTTCCCGGTCAATTTTTTTTTCTAAATGCTGGACTTTCTACTGTTAAAAGAGTCGAGAAATAGTAATATAAAAATCACTTATCGACACTTTGACATCGTAAATGCGTGGAGAATCTTTTCACAAATAATATATTAATAATATATTTCGATCCAACATCTTTTCACAGATCGAGCTGACCTTATTGTTAATAATTACTCCGTATAACAATAACTACATACAAATTAAATTAATAAAGGTTCATAAAACAAACACTTAATTAGAAAAATCTCAAATCATCCATTTCTCAATCAAGTAAAGTTTAATAAGACGAACACCTAGAATAATCTCCATCCAATCATATACGAGTATTTCGCAATCCAAAAGTAGAAATAAAAAAATTCTATACAAATATCATTTAGGTACGTGTCTTCATACGAAAAAACATTCAATTTAAAATGTCAAAATTCAAAAAAGTGACTCGATTTTGTTATACATCAATTCCACCATCATCTCCCTTTTTGTGTGAAGGTCCTGCAATGGTAAAAAAGTATGATAAGGAATACTGAATAGACTATATAATGAACCATGAATAGGTGAGAAATATAAATACATATTTATGAAACATGGAAGACGATAAACATGTATTTTGTCATTTCTAGGTTAGACCATTGTAATGAAAAAGTCATTACCATCGAGCATCCAAACTTTACATTCCTACTCAATAAATTCCATTAGACACATAAATAACGAGATAATATAACCTCAGACCGACCAAAGTTTAATGAAAGTAAAAAAAAAAAAATCAACAGAAGTACTTAATTCACCGATATTGGGACAAAAGTAATCTTTCAAGTAACAACACAACGATAAAAAAAAACCTTGAGGAAGGATATCAATCGATTGCAGGTGGAAGGTGACGGACGACGTGATAGTGTTGCTATCCGTGATGTCCCTTTGAGTTGATATTGGTTCCTCACTAGGTTTCAGGGAGATGATTTAAGAACTATATGGTGAGAATAGAGAAATGTGAATCGAGGAGTCGTAATCACAAGATAAAAGGTTGAGGCAAATATTAGGCTATCTGTTTTTGTTAGTTAGAATCACTAGTGAGAAGTTTTTTAGGGGTTTTTGTTCTTTCTAAGGAAGAAGATGAAATGAAGAGGCGGTGAAATTAAAAGGGATTTCAGAAAAGCGGTTCATGGGGTTCACTTTTTCAAATACCCACTGAACTAATGCAATGAGCGGTTAAGTATAAAAAAGTATTAAAGTAAGATAGAAGGGAAAATAAATGGTAAGTGTATTATTGAGCAATCTGGGAAGGGGTTGATGGTTAACACAAATTAAATATTTGCAACTCCCTAACCTCACATAATCTCACCAAAATAGCTAATAAAAGTTGCTACAAATTCTGTGGTTAATTAAAATAAAATCTTAAGTGCATAACATGGGACCTATTGGATACGATTAATAAAACTAACTACATAAAATAAGTATGTTACTAAGTGGAATAATAAAATTAATAAAATAATGGAGAGGAGAGAAAAAGGGTTATTTAAGATTCATATCAAAGAAAAGATCAAAATCAATAAGATGTGAAGATTGAATCTTTTAGCCACTAAAGTGAAGAAAACAAGTTAGTAAAGTAAAATAATGAAAGTTACAGCAAAAGAAAGAAAGAAAGAAAGAGAAAGAGGGAAGAATACAATATCAGTAGGGGCTTTGATGCATTTGGCAACAACAATTTCCTGTTCTTTATGATGCTTGGTGATATACTCGGACTCCTTTTTTTTGGTAGGTTAATCAACTGAAAATAATGACAATAGCATATTAACGGTTTTACACTAGTAAATGCTAAAAAATAAAAGCAAAGGGTACTCGTATCACGAACAACTAGATCAACTAGTAAGGTCCTGTCTAGTTAAACAAACGTCTTGACTTTGAGCCCTAGGAATACAACAATAGTACTCGTAAAACTTATGAAAGAGAGCTTTACTATCAATAAGGTCCTAATCGACTTGAATTTCATAGTACACTAGATGGTTCAAACAAAATAAGGAAAGGGTAGTTTGCTTTTTGCAATGGAATGGATGTGATAGGTTAGGAGAGATGAAGAAAAGATACTTACAAAAATCAGAAGAGGAATTAAGCGACCCTGAATAACATCCCCAAACCTTAATCTTCTGCAGATTAGTTTAGTTGTTCACCTGCAAAGAACTAACACAACAAGTATATAACCAAAGAAATAACTTCACACTGCGTAAGGAAGTTAACCAAAGCAATAGTGGATGTGATCCAATGTCAAACATATGGCTGAAATCGAGGTTGTGAGTCCAGCCTGTCAATGCTTTCAGAAGAGAACCTCAATGGTTGAATCTAGAGGATGAATTTGGGATGGAAAACTAAAATGACGCTTTGAAATTCACAAGTGGGCTGGGGTGATTAAAATACAGCAAAGCTGCGAGCAATATATCTGATTCAGTAGCAAGTTAAGATTGAAAGGCAATCTAAAGAAATAATTGATTTCCGAACCAAAACTCCAAAAAAAAATTATTGCCAGGGAAACACAAAACCAGCAATTGAAACTAGATCCAAGCAAAAGGTGAATAACTTAAGGGATCTGTGAGCCATTGAAAATCCCAACTAAAGACAACTGTTTTGTATGGTGACAGGTAAAGTATTTTCCAGCATATCATACATATTTTCTATTAAAAGTAACCTGAAAAAATCCTACTTTTGGTTGGTTTTGGGAGAGTAGGGTACAATCCTTGATTTCTTATGGGTACAGAATGCTATTAAGTTAACGAACCCATGTCAATGGACATGTATATATTTAGCATATAACTGTCAAGCCTCTCCCTGCATAACTAATTAGCCAAATTTCAATAAAATAGGATTACAAAAGTATATCTTTACACAGAAATGCCAATTTAAGGAAAATAAAATGGCAACAGGGCAGTATGCATACGTTAAGGTTATAGGTAAGGGAAGACCTTCAGGTACAACAACAATCACAATAGTTACCTGCAATGCAAAGAAGTTGTAGTCGCAAAATAAAAGGCCAAACATCACATACAAAATAATGTCAGCCTTGGAAATTGGACATACCACAACAATAATAATCTTGATTACTACATCTATGGCATAACCTTTGTCCTTCCTGCCTTGAAGTGTGGAAATCTAGTAGCACTCATGTGACCAGTGAAGTACCTGAACCGGGAAATCAGGTTTGTAAGTGCGTATTGAAGAATCAAGAATGCAAAGTAAACTCAGAGGGGGTTACCTTGAAATCAGAACAATCAAGATAATTTGGGTTACCAAAATTAAAATTCACAAGCCACTTAGGGCTGGGCTGATTTGAAAACCAAGTAGAAGCATGCATTAAACCCCTAGTTCACCATCAAAATTCAATTACGCAGACTAAAATGACGTTCTGTAATCAAAACATCACTAACGAAATCAAAATCTCAATTGAATAACTCACCACCAAAAATTTAACAAAAATTGGAATAATAGTTGTCTTATCATCTTAATGAAAGAGACTTTAGACTAAATCAAATCGAAAAAATGATAAAATAAACAAAAAAACGATTAATTAATTAAGTACCTTGCTTAGATTATCAGCGAGGAAATAAATTTAAACTTACAATACGAAAAAAGTAACAACAAACATGCATATGGATAATTAACGAGTGAAGAAGTGATGGTAATTGTCATCGAGAGATGGAATCGAGTGGTGAATCTGGTGATGCAACTGTTAATTAATTAGGTTTTCATAAAGGTAACGAACGGGGAAGGAGAGCGTTTATTTTTTTTCTATTATTTCAGACTGCGCGAGAAGGAACTTGAAGGGTTCTATACTTTTGGGCCTTTGGCGACCTAATTTGGCGGTTCTTTTCTCTCAAGTAAGCATAATTAAGGTAAAAAGAGGTCGACGCTTTTAGAAGCGTAGACCTTAAAGTGTCAAGATAATAAGGGATTTGTAGTAGTGTTAGCTTATTACCTTATTCAATTTCCAAAAGGCTTAGTGTGGGGGAGATGAGACCCACAAGCATGTCGATTCAACTTGCAGATAGGTCTGTCAAGTACCCGCTTGGGATACTTGAGGATGTACCCGTGCAAGTTGGTAAGTTTTTCATTCCTTCCGACTTCATCGTGATGGACATGCCCGAGGACACCACTACCCCCGTCATCTTAGGTCAACCATTCATGGCTACTAGTGGCACCATAGTACATGTTAAGAATGGAAAATTATCTTTTAATATAGGGAATGAATCGGTAAAGTTTTCCCTTTCTCAAGCTCTTAAACAACCAATGATTGAACAAAAGTATTCCATTGAAGTTATTGATAGTTTGGTTAAGTATAGCTTGATAGATGATGATAAGAAACAAGATCAACTACTTGACCTCCCGCCTCTTAAAGATGAAATCATGAATGAAGAAGAGGTAGAACCACTACCGGTGGGTGAAAGTAAGGTACTCTACTCTTAATCTTGAACTTAAACCACTCCCCTCTTCCCTTAAATACGCCTTCCTTGAAGAAACTAGTTATCCCGTTATCGTCAATGCCTCTTAAAGATGAAATCATGAATGAAGAAGAGGTAGAACCACTACCGGTGGGTGAAAGTACGGTACCCTGTACTCTTAATCTTGAACTTAAACCACTCCCCTCTTCCCTCAAATATGCCTTCCTTGAAGAAACTAGTTATCCCGTTATCGTCAATGCCACACTTGATGGCCCTCAATTGGAAAAGCTTTTAGTAGTTTTGAGGAAACATATAAAGGCCATCGGGTATAGCATTGACGACCTGCAAGGGATTAGTCCAAACGTTTGCATGCATAGGATCATCCTTGATGATAATCGCCGCCCTTTGGTTGAGGGTCAACGTCGTTTGAACCTCACCATGAAGAAGGTTGTCATGAAGAAAGTCCTCAAATTATACGAGGCTAACATTATATACCCTATAACCGGAAGTAAATGGGTTAGCCCCGTACAAGTAGTGCCGAAAAAGGAAGGAATGACGATTATGAAAGGAGAAAAGGGTGAGTTAAGTTCTACTAGGACTATTACCGGTTGGCGCATGTGTATAGACTTTCGAAAGTTGAACACGACCACCATAAAAAACCATTTCCCCTTTCCTTTATTGATCAAATGCTTGAACGACTAGCGCATCATTCCTATTTTTGTTTCCTCGATGGTCATTCGGGATTTCTTCAAATTCCTATTCACCCTGAGGACCAAGAGAAAACCACTTTCACATGTCCCTATGGCACCTATGCCTATCGTAGGATGCCATTCAGATTGTGTAATTCACAGGGAACATTTCAAAGATGTATGATGGCAATTTTCTCCGATAATATTGAAAAGTCCACGGAAGTTTATATGGATGATTTTAGTGTCCATGGTACATCTTTTATTCTTGCCTCACTCATCTTGATCAAGTGTTAGCTCGTTGTGAGGAGTATAAAGTTGTTTTAAATTGGGAGAAATGTCATTTTATGGTCAAACAAGGTGTAGTCCTCGGTCATATTGTTTCTAATAAAGGTGTAGAAGTGGATAAGGCAAAAGTCTCCATGATAGAGAACTTGCCACCCCCAACAAATGTCGAAGGGGTGAGGAGTTTTCTAAGTCACGCCGGCTTTTATAGGTGTTTCATTAAAAAAAATTCAAAAATTGCTAAGCCTTTGACTTCTCTTCTTATGAAAGATGCACCTTTTGTATTTGATGACTTCTGTCTCAAGGCCTTCTGCAGGATAAAGACCGCTCTCACTACCACCCCAATTATCAAAGCACTTGATTGGAATTTTCCATTTGAGATCATGTGTAATGCTTCCGATTTCGCCGTTGATGCCATTCTAGGCCAACGTGTTGACAAGAAGTTGCATGTGATATATTATGCAAGTAAAACCCTTGATGAAGCCCAATCGAGATATACCACAACCGAAAAAGAAATGTCTACCGTTGTCTACGCTATGGAAAAATTCCGAACATATGTTACTGGTTCCAAAGTTATATAATTCATACCGATCATGCGGCAATTCACTATATCATGTCCAAAAAGGAGACGAAATCCCTACTCTTTCGGTGGGTTCTCCTTCTTCAAGTGTTCGACATTGAAACTAAAGATAAAGCCAGATCGAAGAATTTGGTAGCAGACCACCTTAGTAGAATAGCGGTTAATGAAAGGGGTAATGAAGACGATGGTGTACCCATCAACGAAGCAATGAGAGATGAGTCTTTGATAGCCATTGAAGCTATTACACCTTGGTATGCAGATATCATCAATTTCCTAGTGTCACTACATTCCCGACGATTATTCGAAGCAAGAGAGGAAGAAACTACGATATGAAGCTCGACGTTATTATTGGGATGAACCCTATTTGTTCCCTCGATGCATGGATGGTATTTATCGTCGATGTGTCACGATCGATGAAGGATTTGATATTGTGAAGCACCATCATTCGACATCTTATGGTGGACATATGGCCCTCCAAAAGACAATGGCCAAAAATCTCCAATGTGGGTTTTGGTGGCCTTCCATGTTTAAGGACATTCGAGCCTTCATTCTTACATGCGACACTTGTCAAAGATGTGGCAATATAACGAAAAGGAACGAGATTCCCCTTCAACCCATCCTAGAAATTTAATTATTCGATGTTTAGGGCGTTGACTTTATGGGACCATTCACATTTTCGTTCGGTAACAAATACATCCTAGTTGCGGTTGACTATGTCTCAAAATGGATCGAGGCCGTAGCTTCCCCTACCAATGATTCCAAGGTGGTAATTAAGCTTTTCAAGAATGTGATTTTCCCTAGATTCGGTATGCCTAGAGTCATAATTAGCGATGAAGGCTCTCACTTTAGGAAGAACACGTTTGAACACCTTCTTCGTAAATATGGTATCACGCACAAGATGTCCTTAGCCTATCATCCACAATCAAATAGGCAAGCCGAGATTTCAAGTCGACAAATCAAGGGAATATTGGAAAAAGTTGTAAATACACATTGAAAGGATTGGTCATTGAAGTTGAATGATGCCCTTTGGGCATTGAGAACGTCTTACAAAACGCCAATTGGAACCACTCCATATAGACTTGTGTATGGCAAAGCATGTCACTTGTCGGTGGAGCTAGAACATAAAGCAAAATGGGCTATTAAAGAGCTAAACATTGACGAGAATGTTGTCGAAGATAATCGCCTTCTCCAACTACAAGAGTTAGAAGAGTTAGGACTCGAAGCTTACGAAAATTAAAAGATCTACAAGGAGCGAACACACAAATGGCATGATTCTAGAATCCTTTGTAAAGACTTCTTCGTTGGCAACAAGGTACTCCTCTACAACTCTCGTTTCAAGCTTTTCCCTGTTAAGTTAATGTCGAAATGGTCGGGTCCATTCGAAGTGACCAAGGTGCAACCATATGGATCAATTGAGATCTCTAGCCTGGAAACCGGGAAGTTTGTGGTTAATGGACAACGCTCGAATATATATCATGTCGGTCACGTTCATGAGACCTTTTCTATCATCAAATTTGATGAGCTCCCGTTTGGGAGCGTTGATTAACCCTCTCCTCAAAATTGAAATAGGTTTGGTGGTATCCTCAACAACCACCTTGTAAATATGTACTATTTACTTTGTTTAATTAGTTTTATTATCTTTGAGCGGATGGATGAACTTGGATCTTCAACTCGGAGCATATATTTGAATAATCATCAAGCCTTTGGATGAAGTTATGGAGCTAAATTGAAGACCACAAGTATATTTGTGGGAAAAATTGATAATGTAATGTGAGTCGTGTCATTATTTGCAACTTCAGGTGATACTTGAAGAGCCTTAAATTGGCAAGGCGAAAAAATGGAGTATACAAGACTGCGGGCGAAACTTCGCCCGGTGAGATTTCAAGAGCAATTCTGTCGGGTGAAACTTCACCCGATGTGTAACAACCCGGTTCTTTCAATGACATTAATTAACAAGGTGGAAAATAATTAAGTCGTAAAAAGTGGTAAAAATTAAAAAGCGTCGACTCAAGTGAGTCTTTTGCCAATAAATAATGAACCATTTGTTAACATACAACAACTGAAAACCAAATTACAAATTTCTAAATACAATAGTTTGACAAAATTTGTGTTACAAGATTTATAGTTTGACACTCTCATCTGCTAAGCTGTATCTCTTGCACTCATGCATGCCCCCATGTCCAGTCTTGAGGGTTCGTCAACCTAAATGCATATTTAAATATACATGTCTCACTTAGTGGGAGTAACCTAACCGTCCTTCTAACACGGCCCCGAATAATCAATTTAGTAAAATCTTTAGGTTATCTAAATAATAGATAAGTAGGCATGTCACATTATCAATCGACATGTGTACAATGTGAGATACACATGGAGTGAGTTCAGTTTATCATGTGAACATAATGGCATGTGAAACAAGCATGCGATGTGAATTACGATAAAGCATACATTATGTGAATAGCATGTGAAAAACAAAATAGTGAAATATTCATCATATGAGTAGCATGTGAGAAGTAAAACAGTAAATCATACATCATGTGGATGGCATGAGAGAAGTAAACAGTAAAGCATACATCTTGTGAATAACATGAGAAACATAATGGATATATCCTCATCGAGCATACGTCATGTGAATCAACTCATTCAGCATGTAACATGTGAAACACGACGAGTATATCACTTTTGAACATACGTGTTCATTCAAACTATTTATCATGTGGATATAGAATACTAACGAGACATACCAAAACATATGATTTAGAAAATTGTAGTCATTTAGTTTTAAAAACAATGGTTTCTTTTACACACAATGCACGGGACGTGACTACTAATGTCTCATGCGTACTTAAGGCTTACATCTCACCATAATTGCGGATGGGAACATCAATCCCGCCAATCATATCGATACTAGGAGGTTTATATCTCACCCCTAGTGCTCAATAGGATCGTACACCTAAATTGACTCGGTTTAGTTGACAGACATACGGAGAAGGACTGAGGGTGCATGGACTCAGAGGCCCCGCTAAACAAAACATGTCTCATACAGTGTTAAGGCAAAGGTCAGAAGGTATTCCACCCCCATAGATATCCGATATAGAGAGTGAGAGCTGATCAGTGCCCTTGTCTATGTATGCGCACACACACAATCCATACTCTTGGTCTCGGGAAAGAGAACTTTTACACAACCGAGCACCTCAATGGCAACTGGACGACTACTAATCTACCGACAAACTCATAAAGAGCTAGCTACCCATTTATTTCTTAGCATTTTCTCGCACCGACGGGATGCATCATGGTCTCCCATGAGCAGTGATTCCGAGTGTCGTAGTCTACTTTCAAAGCTATCTTCTATCGCATAGTCTTCTAAACTTTACCAAGATAGCGCCCAACACGAAACATAGGCTGAATTTGGGTGTCTTATAAAGACTGAGTTTCTGGAATATCGAGCTCAACGGTCATCATGGGGCACATGTCTAATCACCAGAGGGATGAAACAATACCGTGTTTCATAAGGGTGACCGGTCTGTGGCTGTGTATTGACTCGGAAGAAGTCATTACAACATGGAATGGTGAAGACAGCTCAGAGGGTACTGGCAAGACACACGTCCATTTTCACCATGATTGGTGTCGATAACATTGTTCGTGAAAATGTGTCTGATCATCGACTTAAGTAACACACCGACTGAAAGTACGGTTGTTCCTATGTAATTTAAGTATATCGATTTTAAGATAAACAAACATCATCAGTCATCCCTAAAATTTATCTTAACTGATAGTTTTTAGTATACTGATATAAGAGATTTGGAACATTTTATTTGAGGTATATTATTTGAAGCGTTCATTAGTTGAGATTTGATTAAAGATTCAATTATTTTTAAGTACATTATTCAAGATGAGTTTCTTTGTCTTGATTTTTTGATATAAAAGTCAAAGTTTGACCAAGATGGACTAGTCAACCCTTAGTTTTGACTTAGTCATCAATTAGTCCTTATTATGTGGTTATTAATAAGTTTAAGTGAAATTTAACTCATTTAAGCATGTTTTAACTTAGTACTTTTAGGTTATTCGTATTTTAGTGCTTTATACTTTTTAAACACAAGTATTTAGTACATTTATACTTCAAGTGTACGTATTTAGTATTTTTACACGGTTTCGTATTTGTACAAGTATATACTTATCCTTTAAAACCTTTTATACTTAGTAAAATATTCCAAAAATAAAATAAATATATAATAATTATAAAAATCATTTTTAACCTTATCAAGTATTATACTTTCCAAAACTTAGAGTTTACAAAAATAAATTTAAGTAATAACGAAATCGGTAACATCATTAAGGATATAAAATAAGTCATTTTTCAAATGTCATTTTTAAATCACGATTTTCGTATTAAATATAATTTTATGAGTTAGGCTTCCATTTATAAATTCATTTTTTTAGAAATAAGAAGTTTTACTATTTTTTGAGAAATTAAAAACGAAAATGATACGATTTTCAATACTTTCTTTTAAATCTTTTAAAATACTTAAGAATCATAAAAGTTAACCAAATATTTATTTTAGATATCTATATTTGTACATAACTTAACCCCAAAATTTTAGGTTAAAATACTTTGTAAATGTTCTTAAATAAAATTATCTTTTCAGATCTAACCCATTTTAGTACAAATTTTATAAATGAAAATATATATGTTGGATTTAAATGAAATTTGGTGCGCATATACTAGATATCATTAGGAACATATATATATATATAGTTTTTTTAAGTTCAAAAATAAAAGTAAACATCAAGAAACATATTATTTACCCAGATAGTATGTAAATTCATAGAGTACCAGTTTACAAAATAAATCAGTATTAAATATATATAATCATAAAAACTTACTTTTTATATTTTTCATATATTCTAGACACTTAGATATACATCTTTCATGAAGGAACCTAAGGCTAATCCGAAACATATTTTACACAGAAAAATCGTAAACATACATCGTACATCACAGAATCCATTTTACAGCATGTATTGTTAAGTGATAAATCAATAAATAGTTAACTTTAAACTTGATGATCTAATGATTTAGTCCTAAACATGATGTTATATGTTATTTAGAGTCTAAACACTATACTACGAGATTTGAGGGCAAAGAAAAGTTAGGTTACCTTAAGCATAAATAAACGATTCTAAAACATATAAGAAAACTAAGATCAATGCTTCTTTTCCCTTGCTCCTCCTCATGAATAAGTTAGAAGGACACACTAACAAAGTAAGTTAGTAATTATACTAGGAATAAAACTTGAAAATAAATAGTATAAGGTAAGGAAAAGAGAGAGTATGTGCTCTTGAGATATGGAGGTGTAAACACCTTAAAAAACTTAGGAAAACTTGTATGATTTTTATATGAATCTTTGAAGGAGTGTTTAAGTGAGTGAATGAATGAGTAAATGAAGAGAGGAAGGGTGTTTAATAGCACTCAAGTCGTACATTTGATGGGGGAGCAAAGGGTGGACAAGAATTTGACAATTACTCAAAGTAGCTAATCATACTTTTGAAGGTACATTACCCTATTTGGTGTTTTTGATTAGAAAAACATTTTTTGCTCCTTGGACTTCAATGTGACGGTATGGAGTGTGTTATGATGATAGTTTGGAGTTATTTTGGCTCCACAAAGGTTAGAAAAGAAGTACTGAAATCGAATGTCGAGAAACGATTCGTCAGGTGACGATTTTCGTAGCAAACGAGCTGTCCAGTACAATATTTTTATGATGCACTTAAAATTGTAATTTTGGATATGACCATTGTTTAAGTCTTGGAAAAATAATAAGTTTAGGCTTTTGAAATGCCTCAATCGGAGTCCGTATGAGAAAATAGGACCCGTTTTACGAAATCTCGCAGAATTGCGATAACGATAGAAATTTCAGTTTTGCAAACAGTGAACTGAAATAGAAAGGTTACAAAGGCACAAGAATTGAATATTGCTATTTAAAATAGTATGTCGATACTCGATTTATTAATATGAATCGTTATTAGAAATGACTAAAATGGTCAAAACACGGGGTATTACACGATGAAATTTTGCCACGCCATTGGGATATTTGTTGATGATTTGCCATTGGGTGAAACTTTACATGATAATAATTTGACCAGGCAAAACTTCGCCCTACGAAAATATCTCAGAAATTGCCAAGACTGCCAGAATTGTCCAGGAACCGTCGAGCAAAATTTCGCCCGATGAGATTTCACCGGGAGAAACTTCGCCCTGCGGGAAAAATTGTGCAGATGATTTTTCACGAGAAAACCCGTCGGATAAAACTTCACCCGATGGTACATGATCGGGTGAAAATTCACCCGTCGACTTGGCCGGAGCACCCATCACCCCTTTCACTCACTACAAAATTTAATTCCCTCTTTCCCAAATATACCCACATAACTTTCCCTCCAAATACATACACCAAATATTTTCAATCAAATCTTTCAAACTTTACTTTCCCTCCTCAAAGACCTTTATATATATCACCTTCACCTCACTTCCCTTTTCATCTCATCACTCCTGATATCATTAACACATCACCAACCATCTTCACAACTCCATTTCATTCCACCTTGGTGATTACTTTCGGGTTTTGAAGAGGTGAAGCGAAGTTATTTCGGAAAAATCTTGCAAATCTTTAATCATGGAAACAAGGGCAAGACGAGCCGCTCGGAAACAAGGTATGCCTTCAACTTCTAAATCCTCTAAGTCTACTAATCTACCTTGTCTTAATACCTCGTTATCTCGTACCTTTTCTGAAAAGATCATTTAGAGTACTAGATGGCCTTGTCCTCACACAATGACCAATTTAGGTATTGTTGACGATATTTAAGAGTTATCGCTGTGAACCGGAAGTAGTGAACTCCTTAGCCTTGCGACCTTTACATATATAGACCTAACATGTGCGTTCCTAGGAACTTTTGCACTTGACAACACGACCACACCTAGAGTAATTAAATTTAGATTATGCGGCAAACCTCGAAGGCTGACCATTCCCAAGTTTGGCCTCGCGCTAGGCCTACCTTCTTCAGGTACCGGAATCAGTGATCCTCGGGCAATTTTCTTGCATGTGTTTTGAGGAGATATTTTTGGAAACAAATATCACGTTGTAAAGGGGGTTACTCGGCCAGTTTATCCTATGCTTCCGAGATTCGTAACCCCGCAATTCGCTACTTTTACGAAATCCTCTCACATTGTTTAGTGCCTTCGGCCGATAATATTTACTCTCTTAATGTGTGTGTCTTGCAATTAGTCCTTGACTCTTTAGTCGGTAACTCAAGTCCCCTTGACCTACCCATCGTTGTGGTGTTACACTTTCAACGCATCATCAATACCCAATGCCCCTCCTTAGATTGTGGAGGTCTTGTGACGGTAATTGCAAACAAATTGGGTTACTCGACCGACCACCTCACCCTGCTAGACAACTCCATTTGGCTTGACGAGATCTATTTTCCCACTTGGATTTTTCATGTACCCCATCATCGCCTCGTCTATATTATTAGCCGTGGACGTGCTTTAATTGTACCCAACACACACCGCACCACCATCCTCATTCACCACAATTGGGACCTACCTCTAGGACCCGGTGAATTTCGACTAACAAAGACTGAGTTGGGAGGAAGGGGTGTTTGGGAGTACGTGGCATTATACATTGCCCGAGGGTCGTACGATCTATGACCTTTGTGAGATTGATTCGAAGTACGCCCTCTCGTTAAGCGACGGTCCAGAGGAGTTTTCTCCTCAAGCGTCTTCCGAGGGTATACTGTACTACTCTAGGTCTCCTAATGCTTCATATGCGTCTGATGACTATTCGTACTATACCTCTCCTTAAGTCGGTAGGTAGTGTTGTGGGTATTTGTGCGTGGGTTGGGTAGGTGAGTCTATCAGAGTGTATATTGCATGTACTTGGGTTGTGTCCTGTTCTTGTTTCTACTATCCTCTTATCATTGTGTTGATTATTCATTTCTAACAAATTTTGCAAGCTGTCCCATTGATTGTTGTGGCCGTTGTGGCCTTGGTATTGCTCCCGGCCTTTAGGCGATGTGATTACGCCATTGACCACTTTTAAAAATCCAAATCTTTTCATCCATCTCAATTTTTTACAATTTGTACTCAATCCAGGCTAGGTGACGTGATTACACCTATGCCCATTTTTCGCCATTTTCTCTTAATTTCTTTTACTT
Source organism: Agrostemma githago (assembly GCA_958450325.1). NCBI lineage: Eukaryota > Viridiplantae > Streptophyta > Magnoliopsida > Caryophyllales > Caryophyllaceae > Agrostemma > Agrostemma githago. The sequence goes on from OY288245.1 coordinate 43,519,075, forward strand.
TATTTTCTTTTCATTTTCTTTCCCACTTGGCTAGGGTCTAGGTGACGTGATTACACCTAGGCCCGCCACCCTTTTTATTTTTTATTTTCTTATTTTCCTTTCCCAAAATTTCCAAAAATCCCAAAAACATTTGAAAAGCATAAAAATCCAAAATGATTTTTCTTATTTTTCTTTTTCCTTCTTTTTCGATCTTTTCCCTACTTGTCCATTGAGAATAATGCATAGTTTTAATGTGGGGGAGGGATTTACTATATTTTGTTTTTCAAAAATCTTTCCAAAAAACCATAAAAATTTGAAGAATTCTAAAAACCAAAAATATTTTCTTTCCCTTTCTCTTTCCTTTTTTCTCGTTATGTTTTCGTGTCCTTTGTATAGTCTTGTCCTCCACTCTTACAGGATAACCCCCACCTTGATAGCACAAGTTGAGGAGATCGTAGAAGCAACCCGTTAGGTAACTTATTTCCTCCTCGGTTTCTTCTTTGCTCTTGTATAGGAGTTTAGTTGTTGCTATTGGGAGGCTCTCGAAGAGATGAGCATTTTACGATTGTGGTTGATTGTGTGCTTGAATGTCGATGGAGTACGGAGTGCATGACTTTACTTGTGTTTTCTTTTTACTTTCTTTTTCTTTTTCTTGTGTTCTTTTTGCTTTTGTATAGCGTCTCTAGGGTTAAAAGTTTTCGAAAACCCGATTACAAGCTTATTACAAGAGTTTGCATTTCTTTGTGGATAACCCATTGTAGATTTGGATCTTAATCTAGTAGAATGACTCTAAATCAATGAATATGTTGATATTTTAGCTTGAGTCCACCTTTTCTACTAGAGGTTTACTTCGGGGTTTGCATTTGACCACCTTGACCACCTGGAGAAGTTAGGCCTTGGTGACCACATCCCATTTTCTAGGTGACCTTGCTCGAATGACCATTGCACCTTTAGTCCAAATTCTTCTCGCCTTTTTGTGGGTTATCCGGGGATGGCGTACGTCCTTGGGTACCTATTTTTCCTCCACCTATACATCATCACAATAAGTTTACAAAAAATAAATCTCCAAACTTGGTTTTGAACCACATCGAAAAAGCCAAAAAGGGAAAATCGAAGCAAGAGAAAAGGGCACAAAAATATGAAAGCCAAAGGAGAGAAAATGAGCATCAATGAAAATCGTATCATCAAAAACATCTCCTTAAAAAAAGCCCTTTGATCGACTTTTCGCCGTGAAGTGCCTGCTAGAGGACCGAGTCCCGAGGAAGGAAGATAGCGGTGATTAGTTGATCCACCACAAATTGTAAACACTTCTCCACTTTTTGTTTGGACTAATTCACATATCAAGTTTGGAACGACTCTCTTTGCCTTAGCCAAAGAGAGCGGGACTGCACCTACCTACAGTGTCAAATGACTCCATGGTTCACTCATCCCACTCCATTTAACACCCCGTCGTACCCCTTTAGAAGATTAGGAGAACCTAGCTAATTTATCTACACTTATATTGCCTTAGTGTCATTCTATCGACTTTGGTCCTTGTCCACGTTGGTGATTTATCTTGGAAGGTTCATAATTGTTTTAGGAGAGTAATCGGTGTCTTTCCCGCCGTCTCGATGAGGGATTCAGTGTTTTATTTTTTCTTTGGGTGCGCCTAATATTTTGTGTCATGTGTTTTTTTGTGTTTAGTCGCATCCACCATTTTGAGCAAGACCCAACTTGCCTTGCATTAAAGTACCTTACCTCATAGGTATTCCAATGTGAGTTGAAGGGACGGAGCGGACCCGGTCATTGCCCCGTGTCGGGTTAGCATAGTCTAGCTAATAGTATTAGTATGTAATTTTGTTTTTGGGTCTTTGCTCGAGGACGAGCAACTGTTTAGTGTGAGGGATTTGATGTGTGCTAAATTTAGTCCGTTTTCCCTCCATTTAGACTCGTTTTCCTCCGTTTTTGTGAGATTAGAATGCGATTATCGCCGTATTCTTAGTCTTTTTTGCATTGGCGTCTCTCTTGTGCATTTCACGTGTTTTTGGTAGTTTTTCTATCCATTTTGATAGGATTCGTAACCAAGAGCATGTCCGAGCTTCCACGAGCACAAGAGAGTGGAATACCGTCCAAAAGTAACGCACGAAACCTAAATTCCAAACAATCAAACGACAAAGAGCTAGACCGGAAAAGAGGTCAAGGAAACCATCGGGTGAAGTTTCACCCGATGAGATACCACCGGGCGAAGTTTAGCCCGACGACATTTCAACCTCTTCGAAGATCTTCAGGAAAATTTCACCCAAGGGGCGAAATGTCCGGGAGAAACATTCACCCGACGGTAGCAAGGCACTCAAATGCAAAATCTGAAAGGAGATTTCACCGGATGAAACCACCGGGTGAAGTTTTACCCGACGGAAATGGCTCGTGAATGACAGAAGTTCGCAGGGCAAAGTTTCACCCTCTGAAGATTCATTGGGATAAAGTCTCACTCAAAGTGCAAAAGTTGGATTTGGGCTTTGGTTTAGTGATCCGTTAAGCTTTTTCATAGAACCTACATAGTTTTCAACAATCATCATCTTTTTCATCTAACTTTAGATTTAAGCTTTTGTAAGGAATTCTAGTTTTATTCAAGAAGTTCTTTGGAGATCATCAAGGGATTAGTGACAAATCCATTGTCTTCTTCATCATAGCTTCTCCTTATTTTTATGCATCTTCATCTTCCTTATTGTTATTTTTCTCCATTGTTGGTATAACTCTTTTCCTCTCCCTTTTCTCTAGATTAGATTTTACTCTTGCTCTTTCGTTATTGCATCGTTTTTATTGATTTTTCTTGCATTGTTTTTGGATCGCTTTGTAGTTTCATTTGTTGATCGTAATTTCCTTCGTTGTTTTAGTTTTATTTCCTCTAGTTTTCATCATTTTGGATGTTTGCGGTATTATCTCCATTGTTATTGCTTTTGTAGTTTTCTTCATGAATTGTGAGTAGTTTACTTGTTAGGAGGTTAAGGGAGGAAGATCTTGGGTAATATGAATTGAAGAATTGTGGTTTGGTTGCATGCTTGTTTATCTATCTTGTTTGAGGTTATTGTGTCTTTGTTGACTTAGTCTGGCCAACTAGATCGACCTTGACTCACTCCTATCAATATGGGAAAACTCGGGGTATGAGTTATCTTGACTTGAGACTTACCCTTTTTAACCGCAAAAGCGGGATCTAGATAAGTTGGGTGAAGAAATCGAAAGGTGGCATTTTCCCTCTGTCGACTTTGTGGCCGACCCGATAATTCCTCGACTCATAGAACCCGATTTCCGATTCCCGACTCCCCCAAACATCTTTTCCTTATTGATTATAATTCTTCATTTATCGCATCTTAGCTTAGACTCGACTCAACCCCCCCCCCCCATTAAGACCCCAAACGCATAGCTCTCACTCGATCAACTCACCAACATCCCTGTTGACCGACCCCGACTTACCACGACTACATTTATTTGTTTTTGTGTTATTTGCGGGTCATATTAATATTGTTTGATCCCCTATCTATCGCTAACGACTGATCCTAGATGGGAGGGTATCAAAAATCATACTTTGTTTTTTTCAACCAAATAACAATTAATCCACAGGGTGAACCATGCACAAAAACATACAAACGCTGCCATAATTTTTTTCAAAGTTATCATCTCCGGCTCTTGCTTCGCTTAGACTTGCCTTCTCCGATTAGTTTAGGTCTTGCTTTCAGAAACTTGGTTATATTTTCAATCAGCCACTTTCGCAACTTGTTCATGTCCGCTAGTAGAAGAGTGGCTGCAAGTTGGACCACCATATATCTTCTGTTCACCTTTCTCTCGAGGTCTATGTGTCTGAAATCACGGCCCTCGTACATAAGCATGTGCATGAACATGAACGTTCCTGACTCATCCTTGTTGATGACCTTAGACTGCCACTTCAAATCAACCACACGGAAACTGTACTTCACTAAATCTTCTGCACCGCTGACATATTTCGAGTCAAGGTAATCACTCATTGCCCCCACCTAAAAATCAATGATGACAATATAAGATGACCTCACCTTTGCATGACACAAGACAGGTGATAAATATTAAAAGATTAAGATAGGGGAAGCTCACGATTATCTTTAAGGCTTGGAAAAGTTGTGCCTCTTTCATGTTTTGGTAGCGACAGTGGTCAAGGAGTTCGACTGTCCTTTTCTTCCGGTTGATACATACGCAAGAGAAGTACCCATCCATGTTGATCGACAGAAAAATCAAATCAGCGTCTAGTTGCAATGCACCGCGGCATTTCGACCTGAAAATCTCCCATTGCCATCAAGGAGTCAGTATTCTGTGTCGATGGACACTCTTCATTTTCGGCGAGAATCCTCATAATGTAATCCTATAAAAGATTCAATTTGTGTCACCATTAATAGTTAATATAAAGTAATTTTTTGGAGTTTTGACCCCACCTAAATTATAGAAAAATGATGTGCGTATAGACTTGTTTGTACTATAATGCAACATTGTATTCGAGTTACTATATCACCTAGTGAATGTTACTCCAATATTGTCTAGGTGTTACTCTAACTAAAAAAAATTCAAAATATCAGAGAATGAGGACACATAATATATACGTACTATATATCTTACCACAGTAACTCATAGGGCATATCGTCTGTCGGAGACCATAGAAAGCCATCCTTGGAGAATCCTCCGACTCACTCCCTCTTGCGACGAGCCTGTTCATCAACATTGACATGCACTCAACGATGCATGAAGATATGTCGTTCCCTAGGAGCATGGACACTATATCATTCCGGGTGATTGTGGCCAAGTTTGAATACTCTACCATGATTTCGCTGCATTCAGAACAAACCAGTAAGCATTGTGAATAACAGACCAGTGACAAAAATTTAGTCGATCATGTATTAATAAGAGGTGTTGTGTTCATCTTACTTACCAATTGTTGTAATTGTTGTGTTGGTATAGGCAGTAGTCCACTGCATTTTTCCACAAGACGCAGATATTGCTTAACAGGGTCTTATTGTTTACAAGGAACGGGGATGCCATCACGAGGTTAGGATCTACATCGCCACAGTCTATGGAGCAGCCTAGGCCGTCCCCCTCCCCTCTAGACCGACTCCTCAGGACAGATATTGTCCAAGTGGTCGCCCGTGATTCATTCATGGTTTTTGCTGGTGGTGTTGTTGGAGTGAATGGTGGCACGCAACTCTTCTTTGCCGGTTTTTCCTCGGGGATCGCCTCTCCTGCCCACGAATCAGACTCGCGGATTGACCCGGCGACAGCTGACATCGTGTTACCAATGACCACGTTCGCTTTATCAGCTACGAACGAGGACACCCGCGTTATCAACCCTTCCCTCTCCTTGTTGATGTTCGAGTATATATCAAAATGAGTACACTTACTGAGAGGCATGCCATTTCGACATATGGGAGGCTATCAAATTCCTCCTCTTCGTAAGACCTGTTATCAAGATATTCTATCTGCTGTGATAAAAAATTGATACACGCACAGCCGTAGTGGTCATTGTTTTCAGACAACACGGCACAAATACCTGTGGATAGAGTAAAAGTAATGTGTTGATGATTATCAGTGACAAAGCGGCGTTCAGGTAGTTGCCAATATGAGAATTAAATTTAGAAATACCATATCAGAATCTAGCTGGAGATTCCCTTCACTTTCATCAAGCCAAATGTTCCAGAAGTTGAACAATTGTTCGCTCAGGTCCACAAAACACCCTTCTTCCTGCTTCTCCAAATCTTCAATGTTGTATCCTGCATGATATTTGTTGGAGTAATGGGTCATCATCATTAGAGTAACAAAGAGAATGTATTACAGTAACACGTTCGTGGAATTGGAGTAATACACTTTGCTAGTATGAGTTACTACAATGACAGTATAAATTACTTAGAGTAGTACCCTTTGTTGGCTACAAGAACTTATATGATGACATTATATTGATATTACCAGGTTTGTTGATGATATTTATACTTATCGTTTTAGTCGAGCATAAGAATAACAAAGCTTACGATGTGGCTGATGCCAAAGTAGCAGAATGATGTCCAACGTGGTGCAGAGTAGCTGCCAAGTAGTTCAATAGTATACATCAACTGTCGATTACAGCATTTCAAAGTTGCTCTCCAAGCTCCAGCGTGGCCAGTTTGCCACGGGGTAGGTTGAAGAAGTTGCTGAACCTTATAATCATCTCCCTACAAAGTTTGAATGGATTATATAAAAATCAACAAAAACTACACTCAACGCACGAAAAACATTGGGTATTGTAAAACACTTCCGATGTGCTGTATTTTTCATTTTTGTAAAAGACGTAATCAATTACGTCTTTCCTTACAGACATAACAGACCTGAACAGCCTGCTATCCCTACCCAGGAAGTTTGACTGCGTAAGCTGGTTCGGTTCCGGAGTGTCACAATCATATGAGCATCCAAGCCACACATCGACGACTTGCATGCATCCCAATTGCTTTTCAGAATGAAAAAAATAAGGGTGGAAGACCTTCCTTCCATCTACTTCCACCCACAAGCATTCACCGACCTCCTCTTCGGCTCTGTCCTTATCCCATACAGACATTACCAACTGGCAGTCACCGTTCAACTCCCATTTCTCCTGAGTAACCTCATCAATCTCCGCTGTCAAGTACCGTTCAAAGTTAAGATCACCCTGATCATCTGCATGTGTTTGTTGGGCCTGAAATACTGGCCCCTTCGACGACAACTCCCTCGCACGTCGCAGCGCCTCACAAACTTCGTCCACCGTCCGGTAGAGTTCTGCTCCACCCCAAAATCCCTGAGATGCTTGTGATGGGACCAGGTCATCCGGTGATGGTTTGCCTGATGTTATTCTTCTGATTTTTGCAACAGATGAGACCCACCATTCGTGGAAGGCAACTGCATTCCTTCCCATCACCAGGTGCAACTCATAGACCTCCTGCATCAAACAATAACTATGTTACAAATATATATTAGATCAAAAATGCATAGAATGGGCATTCAAGTAACAGAAATGTTTAGTCACAGAGGTTAGACATTAAAGTAACAGATGATATAAACTAAAGTAACAGATGATATGCATTAAAGTAACATCATATAAATGTTAGATTAAAAATCGATGATACGCATTAAAGTAACAAATGATATGAATTAAAGTAAAAGATAATGTGCATTAAAGTAACACCAGATATATGTTAGAGCAACAATGCATAGGATAAACATACATAGATTGCAGATTTATATATACATTCCAGATTTACAGAAACTAAACCGTGGTTACCCAGTCATACATTCCAAATATACAGATAACATGCAGTTTAGCACATTGTAGAATACTCTAACATAGTGTTATTAATGAATTGAAATGAACTTATTGATGACATGTTAGATTACGATGATCGCCCTAGCCCTCAAGTCACTGTCATCTTCAACACCATGAGCTAGCTTGATGTTGATGGACTTATCGCCCTTCTATCCAGCTGATGTTATATCATCAACCTGTCGGTTATGCATAATCCTCAGCGGCGAGGTCGCATCTCCCCCTTCACCACTTGTAGGCAACGGGGGTAATCCACCTCTGATCGGGTAAGACGACCCAGCCCACAACTGATGAACTCACCAGCTAACCCTTCAAGCATGCGCTGACCATCTCAATGGTTGATCAACGGAAGATCATTTGGGCACGGGCGGTTCAGGTAGACGAACCGCTGGAAGTAGGTGATCATTAGGAATGGCACACAACCAAGTAGATATGATCGTTTACGAATTTCTAGGTCCTCGCATGCTTCCGTCAGCCCATCCAGTATAAACTTTGCACCAGTCAATGTTTTTAATTTGCTGTACATCCTACACAGCCTTCAACAGTCTCAAATAGCACCATGATTGGACGTCAGATTGAGGAAGATCGACTTGTTGTACAGAAAGAACAGTCTACAAAAAGATTCTCCACCCTCTACGTCCTCCTGGAGTTTGGTTAGGACCCTTGTGAGAGGGATTGCATCACAATCATTAAAGACTTCAAACTCATCCCTCCACCATTTTTTCAGCTTCACAACCGGCTCCTCCAAGGCTGCCTTCGATACCCATTGGCAGCAACTTGATAGGATCCGGTCCATAAGGAAGCATGAAGCAGTCGTGTTCGTCATGCTTCGTGACCAAGAATTGATTGTTCCCGCATCTGAATATTAGCGTGTCGTCATTGAATAACACTATGAAGTCCGGTGCAAACCTCATAGGGAAGCTTTTAAGACGCATTTCAAGTAGTCCACCGAATCCAATACTAGAAATCGCATCCCGCTGCCTCTGATTTAGAGTAGATATTAGATCAACGAGGGACTTAGGCCTGCACCTGACCGGCAATGTGCGCTTAGTATTGTTGTCGCCAACCTCTTTCGGTCGTACTTCTTTCGCCTTCAATGGTTTGTCAGCCGTCTTTTTCTATTGTCCTCCTTTAGTCTTCTGAAAAGGGGAAACATGTGAGTATAATCAGTAGATAGACACATAAAGTGGTATAGTTATGGAAAAATTCCCAATACTCGTGGCCTGCACGTAACCTGCATTTCGCCCTTCCCTTTTTTTCTCACAAGGAAATATCTTTTTACCTCTTTTAGCCATTTGAAATATGGTATCATGAGAATATAGTCACAATAAATGGTAATGATACCAACAGCATAGAGGAATACATACACCACATCCACATTGACAGGGTATTGACAGATTATGCAGATTAAAGTAACAGATAATAGGTATTACAGTAACATATCATGTGCATTAAAGTAACACCAGATATATGTTGGAGCAAAAAATGCAGAGAATAGACATTCAAGCAAACATGAGATGCTTATTCACATATATTAGGCATTAAAGTAACAAATAATGGGTATTAAAGTAACAAATGGTGTGCATTAAAGTAACATACCAGATACTCCCTCCGATTCTTTAGATTCGCAACATATTCCATATTTAGCAAATTCATTAGGTTTGCAACATTTCTATAATAGGTAGGTTTTTGTTTGTGCAAGTCTTTTACTTTGTTGGTGAGACCCACCATCTCCACTCACAACCTTATTATTTGTGCAAATAGTAAACGTTGCGAATCTAAAGAATCGGAGGGAGTATATGTTAGAGCAAAAAAAATGCAGAGAATAAGAAATTAAGTAACGGAAGAAGCTTAGTCGTAGAGTTTAGTCATTAAAATAAATGAATATGAATTAAAGTAACAAATAATATGCATTAAAGTAACACCAGGTATATGTTATAGAAAACATGCATAGAAATGCTTACATACAAAGAAGATGAATCAAAATAGATGATAAAGATGTATAACCAGTTTAGCACATACAAACTAAACAATGGTTTTTCCAATCATAAATTCCAGATTTACAGATACCATACAATTTAGCATATGCAGAGTAGATGATATAAATGATGTGAATTCCATAAGTCGCTACACATACATACACAGACAACCCATTAATCGTAATTAGCATGACCGCCAATTGAATTAGTAAAAAATACAACGAAACCCAGTACAAAGCACAAACTCAGTACAATAAATTATAAGAATACTATAATAATTAAAATCCCAAACATTGACCTAATTTATCTTAAGTTTGAAGATAGTAACTAATAGAGGTGCGGCGTTTGGTGAATATGAAGATGACCTGTAATCTGTATATGCGAGAGATTGTTATAAGTGCACATACAATCGTAGTAGGTTTGGGAATTAAAGATGAAGATGAAAGTATAATTTTGGGGTGAAGAAGAAGATGAAAAGACGAAGAGTATGTTAGGCGGGAATGTTTGTGAATTGAAAAAACTTAATTTGGAAGAAACGTGGTGTGAGAGAGAAGGGTCGGTGAAAAATAAGTTAATAGGAGAGAGAGTATGGCAGTAGAAAATTAGGGAGGAGAGGAAAAATGATATATTTACCAAGATTTGTTCATTATTTCCTTAATTGACAAAACAAATCATACCCATTCATCTATCTATAATCTAAGGGTTGAGGTGAGGACTCACAGACTCAATTATAATAAGTGGACTCACCTATATATATATATATATATATATATAAAGTTTACTATTGTAATTATATATTGTATGATTTTTATCACGAAATCAATATTAAAAAAAACAAATAAAATTGACAAACAAAATGGTTATGTAAAAGTAGCGTCCTTTTTGTAAAAAAAATAAACAAGACGGGGCAGCTACTAATAAAAAACAAGACGATTAAACAAGCAGTCTATTTGTAAAGCAATCTCCTTAAGAGAGTAGTAGGGCGGGTGGCTAACTACATGAAACAGAACGGTTGTGTCATTAAATCGTTCTATTTACACTTACAAAACGGGTTCGTCATTGAACCGTTCAATTTGTTTTCCTTATAGTAAAACAATTTGACTTTTTTTTAACTGTTCTTGTTTAACAAATAGAACGTTGACCTAAAGAACGGTTCCTTTGCTTATTTAGAACGGTTAAGAAGGGTTCCATTTCCTTATAATTGTAGTAGTGTATAGTGAATGGTCTTGATGAATCAAAATCTGGAGTTTGCTTTTGTGGAGTTGAGGCTATGGGGTGAAGGTTTTGTTATGTTGTAGGAAAAGTGGTAGTTGAGTATAATGACTCGAACTTCGATCGGGCGGGATTGGTAACATGGGATCTGATTTTCATATCTGGCCCTAACGACTAGATTATCATATAGAGATTGAATCCTCAAAATTCGGAATTATCTTCTAAGTTTCTCGAGAAGGTCATAAGAGTTGTAATGCAGGATGACTAAAGTGTGGCGCTAGTTGACTGGTATGTTTTTTTTACTTTTTGTTTGGACTTGTATTTGAGATTGAATTGGATGATTGGAATTCGATTTTGACCATTGAACTTGGTCACGATCGCTTTGCATCATGTAGATACCCAGATTTGTACCTGGTGGCTACGAGAGCGTCCGAGAAACACCCGATGATGGTCGGACTGCAACGCGACACGATTTTACGATGTTTCAGATGATTTTTCTATAGAATAGATCAATTATTTACTCGGAAAAATTAATTCAACATCTAGATGGTCTTCGTCGAGTCATTACGGTCGCGTCAACACTAATTAGAGACAATTATGACCCCGGGGTCCCGAATCAGTCTCGAAATGCAAAGTCAAACCCGAGCCAGCAAGTCAAACCCGCGTCAAACCTCAAAACTCGAACTAGGCCCATGCGCACGGTTCTAGGTTTCGTAGGTAGCAAGGCGTCGCACAAATATCCTAAGATCTCGTATCTTCCCGCTTTGAAAAGTTCCGAATCTCGATCTCGAAAACTCAGCCGGAAAAGCTGTTCCACCGCAGAATTGAGTCACTTGGACCCCCGCGCCTCAGAATCAAGGCACACGAGGCATCCCGCCTATGTGCTCGAATCCAGTCTCGAAAGAACTATATATACCCTCCTCCCCTCGACCATTCAACACAACAACAACTCTTCCAAGTTCTCCCGAGTTTCTATTCAACAAGAGCAAAGAAGAGCGCACAACATTCGAAGACGTACATACTATTCAATGAACAAATCGTTCCCTTCGATTTCTCCCGGATTTATAATCCGTACGAGATTGAAAAGGGCTTCGAGAAAACAAAGAATCCTTATTCTTTGTAGTCTAATCTTTTATCGAACATACTACTCGCAGCTTTGCTACTACACACCACAGTATTCAAGTCAGAAGGTCGAATTAATCTGGTTCCTATCAAAGTCAATTCAAGCATTCCTAAGCTCCAAGAGATCGCCTACGCCGAACAGTCGTTGCTAGGTTGTCTCTCTATCCCACACTTAATCGCTTTCTTTTACATAAGGGTCAAGTTAGGCGGCTGCACTCCATCCAATTAGCTCAAACATGTTGCCCGATGAGGATTCATAATCTGCCCAATCGACACGTACACCTGCAGTTCCCATTCCAGGTATAGTTTACACTCGAACTCTTGTTCGCTTACCGTCGCAGTGCATGTCCTACCGAACCCCTAGACCAAACTGTCCGAAATACGTAACGTCTACAACTTCAACCCAAAAATACTAAAACAACTAAATCCAAGTAGTCGTAATGGATTCGTTCTTTATCGTCTACACATCATATTTCTTTTAATGTACATTCTGAGGGTGCAATCCTCCTAACATGATTTCATTATGTTCTCGTACATTTACCGCTTTCCATGCATGGTTTATTGCTTTCATGACCAACCGGAAAGCTAAAATGTAAACAACCAGCACTAATCAAAACGAGCAGTGGTGTAGTCCCGTATTAGTCCAGGCGCTCATCCTGTCGCGCCTCAGTATTAGACCGCACAGTGGCGTGCGCCTGATTGCTGGACCGCATGGTTTGACACGTCTCTACTAATACTGTACAGACGCACTTTATGCAGAATACCGGGTAACGTACATCACAAGATCCGACTAATGTCCGTATTATCACGTTAAAACTGATTTGCTAATACGTATAATTACTAGTACTCTCTACTCTTCTACGTGCACCTGAACATGGCTTTCCTGTCACATAAAATTGCATGCAGAGAATGTAAGAACACTTACTTCGACAGCAACATATTTGCTCCTAAACCAACCAACATAGCTAAGGCATAAGGTTAAAACTATTGGATGTTACAGTTTTACACCACATTAGAACGAGATACATCCGACATCAATTGATTAGTAGAGGTGGCTACGTGCGGCAGGGATTGGGTGTCGATAGTCAAACGATAATTAACTTCCCATTACGTACTCTCGCCCCTTACTCAGAATCTACTGTTTCAGGATGTCCGAAACCATTGGTAACGAGAGTCATTCTAGACATGGAGTGCTTAAGGGTACAAGTCTTTATCTTTAGGTCCCCATGTCAGTCAGCTTTGATCCAACTAAGGATTAACATTGACTTGAACGGTGTCCGAACCACCATAATTGTTCGATGGAGACTCTACATCGCATCGCGAATTCGGGTCCACTAAACGGTCGCCAGACCAAATGATCCGACCTTTAAACATTTAAAACCACAACTCGATCGATTTCAACGAAAATATAGACTCGCCCATACATCTATCTAGTACAACCCATGAATCGTCAACCAAATCGAGGTTGGATACTTCGCTCCGAACGTGGGATCAGACCGACACCCAGTCGACCGGGGCCATGTGGGTGGCCGCCATGGATAAGCGCGGGTGGCAGCGTCCTTAGTTTGGGGACTCCGTTGGGGAGATGGAAAGCTCGACCCTGTCAGGCCTACAAATATCCAGCGGTTGTAAAACTTAAACAAGGTTGACTGCCGCATTGTTTTGAGTCCTTTTTTGGTCACTACAGATTTTCGGCCCTCAAAAGGCTCACCTCAACCGATTCTAGGACCGATCGACCTTCTTAGTGGCGATTTTAAACCCGAACCGTTGGGAGGGCCCCTGATTGACGTTCCGCCCGTCACAATTAGTCACGCAATCCGTGATATGCCAATTGTTAAGCACCGCGTGGAACATGGACAACATTCATCCTCACTCAGGTTGACTTGTCTCCGCAGAAACAAGGACTTTTCTTGGGATGGTAACCTACCCTAGCCTACCCGTGTCTGCATCCTGCATGTGTGTATACTTATTAGCTATGTGTAGCGTGTTTGACAACCCAAATAAAATATTAAACTCTGGATTCAAACCACGACAACATATTCAACTACACCAAACTCCATTTTCAAAACTTTTTCAAATTCCATTTAGCTCCGTCACTCTGGCCAAATGAACTCTCGCGATTTTTAAAACCTTTTTCAAAATTCGTTTTAGCTCCGTTACTCCGGCCAAATCTACGCTCATGATTTTCAAAATCCATTTTAGCGCCATTGCGCAGGTTAATTCAAAACACTTTCTTCTTAACACCATTACAACCGCCGAATTTTCAACTAATGAAATCTCGGTACATCATATGGTTACTTTTTCTTGCAAAACGCGATTTTCCACCCTCCTCTAAAAACAACACCGTTAGAACCACCGAATCTTCAACTAATGAGATCTCGGTACATTACACGGTTACATTTTTCTTCAAAATGCAATTTTTTGCCTTTTTCTAAAACAAGCACCGTTACTATCGCCAAAATTCAAATTCATGGAATCTATGTACCAATACGGTTACATTATCATTCCATTTTCAAAGACAAAGCCTGTAAAATGCAATCACAATCACCGGATTTCTGTTAGAATTCCGGGAAAACATGGCAACAAAACAAGATACATTTCTTTCCGAAATCACTTCACTAAACCGGCGTTCACACGTCTTCACCTCCACGATTTCATAAAACCAAGAAGGTCATTTCACCCTTTTGAAATTCCCGTTTTCAAAAAATAATTTTATGCCGTCACTATCGCCAAATTTTCAACTCATGAGCTATTGGAACCATCATGGCAACACTCTTCGACATTTTCAAAGTACATTTTCAAAACATCTTCGATTACAAAAATCGCCTTCCAAACATCTATTTCAAAATCTCAAATCCATTAGATTCCGAGTCGGGATCGCGATCAACCTTAACAATGTAACAATGTGCTTACATGTGCTTGCTAAAAATTTGTTTTGCAATGTCACCTCCGTCCAAGTTTTCTATTTTGGGTCATATCATGCCGAGAATCTTCACTAAATCTCACCTCGTGATTTGCGTCAAATCGTCTCGTGCGTTTTAGAGACCCGAGTCCATTAGGCGTCTCGCCGAATACACTAGAATATCAAATGGTTAAGCACGAGAGCCCCAAACCCAAGGATCGCCTACACGTGTGAATCATAGGACTCTCGTCTCACTCACCCAAGCGCGCTTCTCGAGTCGTATTTCTTACGAAGGCATCCTTTTGACTCTCTTTAAGCATCGTCCGGTGGGTCCTTTTCTCATTTTTGGTCTTGTCCTGTAGAGTTACCATCTTACATGTCTTCAAGCAGCAATGATAGCAACAACGAAAAGCTAAACGCCTTGATCAACGTGGTTCACGGAATCCTTGGCCTGATTACCCCGATTTCATCCTCCATCAATGAAATCAGACGCCCTCTAGAGGCTCTAGTAGAGTTGGCAAAGAGCAACAACACGCTCGAAGAACATAATAGACCAGAACTCATTCTTAATAAGACATCCCAGCACCACGTCATCGAGTATGAAAGGGGACTGCCCCCCACCAAGATCATACCCATCCAACGACCTTCCAGACACTTCACAGAGTTCAGATTGTCCTACGCTGAAGCTCTCAAAAGGTTGCAGGACGAGTGGCAACTATGGCCCCTGGGACCGACCCTCAATCCGCCAATCGACAAGAGGGATGCGTCATGGAACCCAAACGCGTGTTGCTTATACCATAGGGGCCGAGGCCATGAAATGCAGACGTGTATCAAACTCAAGCATGTCATCCAAGATATGATCAAAGAAGGCACTTTTTCTCTAGTTAAGGTGCCCCTAGAGGCGCACCAGTTTCAACTATCTTGCTCATAGTCAGAATTAGCCTCAATAATCCCCATACCGAAGACTCATTTGAAGACACACAAACCTGGTTCTGAGTCAGAGTCAGAGTTGTCGTAAGGGTCAAGACCTAGTATTACAATATTTATTTTTATTTATTTACATGAGTCGAGTAAATAGAGTCTCAAAACGTAGATTTATTTACAATACTGAATATTTATTTACACGGGTTGTAGCAAGAGCTAGGGGCACCGGTAATCGAGGACACCGAATCCATAAACGTTGGAACCTCTATAGAGATCCAAAATCTCAAAATAGGGACCACCTTAGATCCCACTGAGAGAGAACAATTCATCGACCTCTTTACGTAATACAAGGACGTATTTGCATGGTCATATAAGGACATGCCAGACATAGACCGAGACATAGCCAAACACTGAATCCCGATTAGACCAGGATTTAGACCGGTAAAACAAAAACTACGCCGCATGTGACCCGAATGGGCCCTCAAGGTTAAAGAAGAGGTAGACAAACAATTCAAAGTCGGGTTCATTCAAGTTTTCGAGTACTCTTACTTGGTGGCTAACATGGTTCCCGTTTCCAAGAAGGATGGGAGAACCCGGGTTTGTGTTGACTTCCGAGACCTCAACAAGGCAAGTCCAAAGGACGACCTCCCTTTACCGCACATCAACATCCTAGTAGACAACACCGTAGATCACGCGCTACTCTCCTTCATGGACGGGTAGGCCGGATACAACCAGATAAAAATGGCCAAAGAAGACATGACCAAAAAAGCCTTCATAACACCATGGGTACATATTGTTATTTGATAAGTGCCATTTGTAGTGCCTATTTCGTAGTGTTTTGGTCCCATTTTCCTTGTAGAATCGCTCCTTGGGAGCGGTTTAGGGGCTTCTTATGCTTCCTTTAGTTCGTTTCAGGTTCCCGAGTCCGATTTGGAAGAGTTGGAGCGATTCCGACTCTATACATACACATTTTGGAGCCAACGGAGTAAAGGAACGATGATTCGATGCCTTGGAATCGACCCCGAGACATTGGGACCCAATCTCGAGCCTCCGAGTCCCGAGAATCGATGGGAAGCCCATGAGAAGCGAGGAGGGACCAAAAAGTTCATATTGGAGGCCTACAAGGCTCATCCCGAACGGGTATGGCCTCATCCCGTCCGGGATGAAGGAGGAAACGAAGATGAGCATACTGACTGCCCATCCCGACCGGGAGCAGGTCTTCCCGGCCGGGACCGACCCCATCCCGACCGGGACCACCCCATCTCGGCCGGGACGGGCGTGCTGCTGCCGTGCTTTGCTTTCTTTCTTCTCCTTTCATTCTTAAACCCTATATATACCCTTCCCTTGTTATGAAAAGCTTATGCACTTCATTAGACACTAAACCCTAGACTACTTTAGGTTAGATTAGATTAAATTAGTGTAGATTAGTCGGTAATTAGTCCTTAATCTTAGATTAGTGCTTGTATTATTGGATCTCTTGAAGAATCCACCAAGATTGACAACCTTGGTGGAATTGTTTGGGTTTTCTTCTATGCAAGTGTTCTCCTTTTCCAGTTCCTTTGTAGTTTGGTACAATCTTCTTCTCCTTTTACTCTTAATCCTTTATTGTTCATCAAGTTTGAATCTTTAGTTGATTGTTTTGTTCTTGTTCATTGTTATTACTAGTTTGTAGATGTTTGTTTTGTTTCTTTTGTTAATCCATCTTGTTCTTGTTAGTATTAGTTTGATTATGTTAGAGTAGTGTTCTTGCTAGGGTTAGTAAGGTGATTAGGGTATTAATTGAATGATTAGGGGATTGTTGGAGATGTTGGTGGAAGATTTGGGTTTCTCCTTGGTTTGATGCATATCACATGTTTGTTGAAATGCTTGAATGACTAGTATGTGCATATGCTTGTTTTTCTTGCTTTTCTCTTGTGGGTGATAGTTTGTTTGTGGGTTCGGTTCCCTCACTAAGTTGCGAGAGCCCGGTGAGGACGACCCCTAGGTCTATCTACGTAGCGAGAGCCCGGATGCGACCTAGGCCACTATATCGCGCTAGTAACTCCGTTTGTCATGTGTGTCGCTAAGATGGGTTATAGGATGAACCTCTAGGTAGGCCTAAGTTGCGAGAGCCCGGACCAACCTAGATTACCCTACTACCTCCTTCGCTCTAGTTATCCCTTGACCGTTCCGTTACCCCTTTGACCCCGACCTAATCCTAGCCCGTTTTCCTTGTTTGCTTTCTCCTTAGCCATAGTTTTAGTCTAGCTTTCTTCCCTCCTATCATTCTCTAGTTTAGCTCGTTGACTTAGTCTTGTATTTGGGCGACCTTAGTCTAGGCTATACATTACCATCCCCGTGGATTCGACCCGACTTGCCCTATCTACCGTAGGAATAGCCGGTTATATTATCGACGGTTGGGATTCCACGACAAATCCCTCCCATCACTATTCCCTCATGCCTTTTGGACTAAAAAATGTTGGGGCAACCTACCAACGAACTGTAACCACACTCTTGCACGACATGATTCACAATGAAGTCAAAGTCTACGTGGATGACATAATAGTCAAATCGCTAAGCCGAGAGGAACACATCAACGTTCTTGAAAAATTGTTCAAACGCTTACGCCAATACAACATAAGATCGAAACCTAAAAAATGCGCCTTTGGACTCACATCCAAAAAACTCCTAGGCCAAGTTGTGAGCCAAAGAGGGATAGAGATTGACCCATCAAAAATCAAGGCCATACTCGACATGCCAACACCCAAAAGCCAGAAGGAAATCGAAGGGTTCCTAGGCAAAATACAATACATCAGTCGATTCATTGCCAAGCTAACCATGATATGCGAACCCGTTTTCAAGAAGCTCAAAATTACTGAACCAGCAACTTGGACGATAAATGCCAAAAAGGCTTTGACAGGTAAACGAGATGTTAGCCAAATCACCAGTGCTGATGCCTCCTAAGAAAGGGATACCCCTGTCTCTCTATCTCACCGTCGACCAAGAAGAAAAAGCAATTTACTATATTAGTAAGAAATTCCTCGAATACGAGACAAAATACACACCCCTAGAGAAAACATGTCTTGCTTTAGTATGGTCAACCAAGAAGCTACACCACTACATGCTCAGCTATACTGTACACGTACGCTCCAAAATGGGCCATATCAAGTACATCTTTAAAAAACGCGTTCGCAATGGACGACTGTCAAGGTTGAGCCTGATGCTCGCAGAATTTAACCTAACCTACTTACCCCTTAAGGTCATCAAAGGAAAGGTCGTGGTCGACATCCTAGCAGAAAACCCGATAGAGGAAAGCCAATCGGTCGATAAATTGTCATTCCCTAATGAAGACATACTATGTGCAAACGATGAATCATGGGACCTATACTTTGACGGCGCCTCTAACATGAGGGGCTACGGTGTAGGAATCCTCCTAATTTCCCCACAAGGCGACCGTACACCGATATATGTAAAACTAGACTTCACAGTAACCAACATTGCAGACGAATACGAAGCCTGCCTAATAGGATTTGAAACCGCAGTTATACTAGGAGTCTACAACCTTAGGGTCCACGGAGACTCATCCCTAGTAGTAAACCAAGCCGTGGGAATTAGAAAGGTGTACAACAAAAGGCTAGCTCCATACCAAGCAAAATTTGAAAAGATATCCTAACATTCAAAGAAATTGACTTCGTAAACATCCCGTGCGAAAAAAACCAATTCATAGACACGTTATCCAAACTAGCCTTCACTAATCACCATGCCCGATAACCTCTCAACCATACCCATTAGTGTGGAAAAAAGGGAACAATAGTCCTACATCAATGACATCGAAACCGATAACAACACCATCAGCAAAGAACCATGCTACAAAACAATCCTAGACTTCAAGACGGATGGATCATGTTCCCCCAATTCAAATGCCAGAAAAAAACGTGCTCTTAGAGTACTCATCGCTCATTACGTGTTAGTCCAAAGACTTCTATACAGACGTACCCTGCACGGAGTACTGCCTAGATACGTCAATGAAACCGAAGCTGAGAAAGTCATGGAAGAAGTATATGACGGGGAATGCGGACCCCACATGAGCGCTTGTACATTATCCCGCAAGATAATGAGGTTAGGATATTTTACTGGATAACCCTATAAGCGACCTTTAGACACCATGTCCGGCACTGCCACAATTGCCAAATATTCGCCAACGTCCAGCACGTGCTTCCATACCCATTACACATTATAACGACGTCGTGGCCCTTCTCAACCTTGGGAATCGACATCATAGGCAAAGTAAACCTCGTCAGGATAGAAGGACACTTTTTTATACTGGTAGTCGTAGACTACTGCACAAAGTGGGTCGAGGCGGCATCCTGTAGACACCTAGATTCTGACCTGGTGGCTGCAGAAGCACCCAACAAACACCCGATGATGATCGAACTGCAACACGACATGTTTTTACAATGTTTTAGATGGTTTTTCTATATAACGGATCAAATAATTACTCAGAAAATTAATTCAACATCAAGAAGGTCTTAGCCGTGTTATTACGGTCACATTGACACTAATTAGAGTCAATTCCGACACCTGGGCTCCAAATCGGTCCCGAAACACGCAAAGTCAAACCCGTGTCAGCACGTCAGGCCGAGTGAACCTCGAGACGCGCGCCCGAGGCCCACCGGCGCTTGACACGCTAGGTCAAGAGGGAACTCTTAACCCCCAAGCAAACCTCTAAGATACGTACAATCTCCATTTTGGAAAGTTTCAAACTTGGATCTTCGAAACTCCAGCCGCCCCCCCTCCACGTGACTGAATCTTCCCGCGCACACACCTAGGGTCCTAGTCCTAGTGCGCATGCCAGCAGGCGCCTGGACAATCGATTTGAATAGAAAGAAAAACTATAAATACCCCCCCCCCTCTCTCCGCTCATTTCAACACACAATTCAGAATTCGTGAACATCATTCACAATTCACGCTTCTCCCTCCTCTCTACGAGCTTCTCATTCTAACTTAGCGTCGCACTCCGACTCTAAGCATGGTCCACTCGATCATTTCTTTTCGACGCAAATCGACACTACTCCTCGTAGTCCCTCAAGTTCTTGTCTCGATCCGAACGAAAAGGGGCACCCGTGTTCGACTAGCCGACTCAAGACACCGTAGTAAAGCTCTACCAGATTTGCTACATGAAAGCTAGGAGGATCCGCCTTAGAAGTCGTATCGTCACTAGGTGGTCATCTAAACACAACTTTACATTCCGCACTCTTTATTTATGCACTTCGATGACGTCGAGTCCGACTCGTATGGACACTAGATCCATGGCACGTCATAAACATACGTAACGTCCACAACTTCAACCATAAGCACTAAAACACCCTAAACTAACCCCGAGCAGTTCCGAGATCCGTTCGACCATCTATGCATCGTGTCTCGTTTAGTGTACACTCTGAGGATGCAATTCCTCACAATGTGATTTACTTACATTTTGCATTTACCGCTTTCGTATGATTTACCGCTTTTATGACTATAATCGCATGCTAAATCACCTAACACGGAATTCAAAACGTAAAACAAGCTAAAACTGAACAAGTGGTGGTCAGCAACTGTATTAATCCCGATGCTCACCCCTCAAACGTGGTTCGACGCATCCTCATTAATACTAAACCGACGCACCTTAAGCAGAATACCAGGTATGGTATACCACGAGAACGACTAATATCCGTATTATCACGTTAAAACTGACTTGTTAATACGCATAATATCTAGTATTCTCTACTCTCCTATGTGCATATTTTTCATGGCATGTTTGTCACGTGTAATCGCATGCAAAGAATGTAAAATACTTACTTCGGCAATAAACTTACTTGTCTTTAAACAACCAACGTAGCAAAGACATAGGGTTAAGACAACGGATGTTATCGTACTTCCGCCGCAATTAAGGAATGAAGTTATCAGCCCCACCGATTAATTAGTAGAGGCTGCTATGTGCGGGCGGGATTGGGTTTCGATGTCTAGCGGACGTTGGCTTCCCAATACGTACCCTCATCCCTTACATAGAATCTACGGTTTCCGGATGTCCAAAACCATTGGCAATGAGAGTCATTCTAGGCATGGAAAGCTTAAGGGTACAAGTCTTTATCTTTAGGCCCCCATGCCACTCAACTTTGAGTCGGCTAAGGATTAAAATTGACTTGAACGGTTTCCGAGTTCTCAAAATTACTCAGTGGCGACTCCGAAAAATTGGCAACGAATTCGATTCACTAAAAAGCTCGTCTTACCAAACATATCAGCCTTTAAACATTTATAATCACGTCTCGATCGATTCTAACGGAAACACGGATGTCCGCATCCGTTTAGTACAATTCAAATCGTCAACCAAATAGAACCTCCTATCGAATATCCGTAAGCTTCCCGCCGGGCATAAGTCGGGATTGTCGGCCGAACATTTTCTAAAGAAATATAGTGCATAGTCCATTGTCTCCATGACATTTCGAACCTCCTAAGGGAATCCTCCTTCCACAGGTAAGAGTCGGTAGCACTAGCGGTAACCTATGGTGTGGCTTACCTCGTACCCATTTGGCGCATTAGCCCATCGTAGCCCATCCGGATAAATATGAACGCAGTCGCTTAAAGACAGTATCTTCATAGTACGGGCCGGCAATGAGAGAGGGAGCCCAATATATCCGCTGATATGCCACCACGGTATTGTCCACAATGGTATTGCCCACCTAATCGTTCCATGGCTGCACCACATTCCGACCAGCGAAGCCTTTATAGCTGTAATCCTTAATAAGCCGGGGGGTTCGATCAAACCTAACCTCTCTTGTAGCCAAACCTGCACAAATCACAACATAGTGTCAAACTTTCGAACTAAGGTAAGTTACGAAAAAGGAAAGTAGTACCCCGACGTACCTGCAAAATAATCCTAGAACCCCGAAAGGTAGCACGATGTACCCATGATAAGCTCACCCAGAATAAGCCAAGAGGGCAATCGCTCATACTCCATCCCAATCACAACATCCAAAACCCAAGGACTACCCCAGCCTTCATGCACCGACACATCCTCAAAAACATAATAACATGCCACCGCAATACTAAGAGCCCTTTTACGGGCTAAAGGCGAAATATCATGAGAGCCTTTCTGTGAGAATGCCGTAACAAGTAACTTTAAGTCAATGCCACCTTCTCCAAAGAAAGCATTAGCCTCCTTCGACAATGGGATGTCCAAAAAATGACGAAGTCGTTCCACGGGAACATCACCCCCAATAGGTATACAAGGACAAACCGAATGCCACCCACCTATAGCATTTAGTTCCTCAGGGAGAGGACAAACATTACCTCCCGGGAAAGCAAAAACGTGGTTCTTAGCATCCCAAAAACGAGAACATGCCAACAAAAAGTCATCTTGCACTTTAATCTATTTTAGCATGGTAACAATAGACAAACCGTCACCTGGCAAAACCTCAAGATCACCTTTCTTAAGACGACCCATCCACCCGGTTAAGAAACTTCCAAAATCCGACATGACTCCAAATAATAAAAGGAAGATATAAAGACACTATGGGTATCTAATTATGTCTAAAACGAGCACCCATAACCCGCATAAATAGCCTTAATCGCACAACAATTAGGAAATTATAGAAAATTTCCATAATTGAGAATCGGGCCGCCTGAACCCAGGCGCCCGAAGATCAAGCCGCTCAAGCCCAGGCGTCGATATTCTTGACCATCAGCCTCCTGGCGCCTGAATCCTAGGCTATCAGCCATGCTTTACCCCATCAGCTATTACTTGACAACCCCGGACGTCAGGAACGACCTCTTAAAGTCAGTCAACCCCTTTCCAAAAACCGAAGCGCCCATTATAAGCCCCGTGCAAGAATGAAAGGTCCACACGGACGACCCATTTTCATCCACCGGATCCACCAAACTTAGATGTTTTTTTAGGGGGATAAGCTACCCCATCTAGGTGTGTTGTAGCCCCGAGTGGCATCGTCAATATGCATCTATAGCCCAATATCGCATTGTCATTAAAACATAAAAAGTGGTCTAGCTTTTTTTTTCTTTTTAGTTCATTTTAAACACGAGCATCGAAACAATTACACTCGCCTCCTAGCACCAGACACACTTGGTCAAAACATGTTAATAATGAAATGCTTTACGAACACTGCACACAACACCAAGTCAAACGTTTTAATCGACGTACCACTTGATCCAACTCCCGGATCAAATTAACCTATTTAAAAGCATCCTGAAAAAGCATTTTCACGCTCCTATGCAATCCTAATACATCTAAAACACATTAAACCACGACTGAATCGTAAGCAAACCAAACTTGAAGTGATTGCTTGCCGTCTAAGTCAACATTTCAAAAAAAACACAAGACTAATAAGCCAATCAAAGCACTAAAAGTTTAAAATATACAAGATATACAAAATCCAAACACAAATTGGGTTTACAATCTAGGGAGGACCCCTAGAGGCTGCAGCTACAGCCAATACAAGCTCACCGAGACCGTCATCCAAGTCTAGATCCCCCGGATCAAAGGTGGGAGACTCGGTACCACCCATATCCGTTAGCATATCCAGGGTTGCCGTCTCGGGAATTCCTCCAACATCCTCAGTAGCGCCTGAAGCCTGACCCTCAGCCTCAGCCTCTCTCTCCACCACGACCCCGAACCTAGCTTCACCTTGCGCCGAGGTCTCACATCGAGATCGAGACAACTGCTCCCTAAATTCGACAATCTCGTCGTCCCGAAACTGCAGGGTTCACCACAGGCTCCTCTCAACCGCCTCGAGCTCCGTTCCCGAGTCTCTAATTGGCCTACCATATCCGGGGTATCCTGCAAACACAATTACCTCTTAGGAAAAGACACAACCAGCCTAGAAAACCATCCCTAGAAAAACACTACTTACTGATCGAGGTCCCGATGTATCATGGGAGGAGGCAGCAACCATTTTTGATGCGTAGGCCCAAAAGCTGTTGGCAGCCTGCCACAACCGTTGGTGGGAAGCCGACGAAACCTGAACAACAAAACCAAACAAACTAGTTAACAAAACCCAAACCTCAAAGCCGAGTTCAAGGCAAAATCTCGAAACTTACTCGGTATACACGGTCACGCCACTCCATCCCAGCCTCCATCTCCTCCGTAGAATAAGGAAGAAGAGACTCCGTGAAGGCCACCCCAGCAGCGTCAACCCTGAGCAGTGTCAAAGGGAAGTTTGAGGGTAACCCTACGTAGTTATCGATGTCTAGTGGACGCTGGCCACAATTAGTACTCTCGCCACAATTAAGGAACGAAGTTATCAGCCCACCGATTGATTAGTAGCGGCCGCTACATGTGGGCGGGATTGGGTGTCAATGTCTAGCTGACGTTGGCTTCCCAATACGTACCCTCACCTCTTACTCAGAATCTACGGTTTTCGGATGTCCGAATCCATTGGAAATGAGAATCATTCTAGGCGTGGAATGCTTAAGGGTGCAAGTCTTTATCTTTAGGTCCCCATGCCACTCAACTTTGAGCCGGCTAAGGATTAAAGTTGACTTGAACGGTTTTCGAGTTCCCAAAATTACTCGGTGGTGACTCCACAAAATTGGCAACGAATTCGGTTCACTAAAAAGGTCATGTTACCAAACATATCGTCATTTAAACATTTACAACCACGTCTCAATCGATTCAAACGGAAACAGAGATGTCCGCATCTGTCTAATACAATTCAAATCGTCAACCAAATCGAGGTCCGACACATCGCCCCGTTAGCAAGATTGGACCGGCCCCAGGACGACGGGGACGCCTGGGTGGCCGCCGCGGCCGGGCTCTCGCGCCCGCGCGTGGGGTTCCGGGCGGTGTGGGCGAGCGTCCACACATCCTACACAATGCTAACCTCAAAAGAAGTGGTAAAATTCCTACAGAACAACGTCAACTGTTGCTATGGTATACCACATGAGATCGTTAGTGATCAGGGAGCTCATTTCAGAGTAGATACCCAGATACTCCTAGACATATACAAGATCAAACGACACAAGTCGTCACCTTACAGACCTCAAACCAACGAGGTCATAGAAGCAGAAAACAAAACCATTGTCAGCATCCTCTAGAAGATGATAGACAACTACCAGGACTGGCCATACAAAATAGCATTTGCCTTATGGGGATACCGAACATCCTACCTAACACCCTCAAGGGCTACCTCGATTACCGAACCTACGGTTCAGAAGCCGTGCAACCAGTAGAGTTATAGGTCTAGTTCTTAAGGATACTAGCCGAAAGTGGCATTCCCGAAGAGGAATGGAACCAAAAGTGCTAAGACGAGTTAGTCCTCCTGGACGAGCGCATAATGCACGTATTATTAAACGTGAAAGCATACCAACAACGGCTACAACGTGCATTTAACAAGCGAGTCAAATCTCGAAGCATACATGAAGGAGATTTAGTGGATAAGTCCATGTGGGCTCCGCTCCCTGTGGACCCTAAGGGAAATTCAAACCCAATTTGACAGGACCTTACATCGTCAAGGAAATCCTCAGCGGAGGTGCCGTCAAAATTGCCGACATGGATAGACAAGAGTTCTCAACACCTACTGACATGGATCAACTCAAGCGGTACTACCCTTAGACTACCGCCCTGCCCTAGCAAATGCACCCCACTATCCTAAATTGATAATTGGCATGACGAGTCTAAAGCATCAACATCACTTGCACTATCCAAACTACGAACACGGTTTGATTTTGCTTCAATTAACCGCGGATACATAGGCAACCCCTTGCCGAGGCGCAACCAAAACAACAAAATCAACCACGGTTGAATCGTGCAAATTCGAGATCCTTCATACATCCCGACAAACAAAGCTTTCAAAATGACGAAGCACACTAAAAAAACAAAAAAGCAAAAAAGGGGCGAGCCGAGGACAAAGTGAAAACTCGAAAGGGCTCTCCAGGAAAAATTAAAATCAAATTGTATGCCACCAAAATAAAAAGTGTTCTTCTCATTATATTCAAGTCAAGCAAAAATCTAGCCTTTGTCGAGGCCCTTTACATCTACATCCCTCATTGGAGTACATCAAAAGAAAAGCGGCATCAAAAGAAAACAAAAAAGTAAACACCATGAAAAACTAGTATAATACGCCACATAATATCACGTAACATAACATAATACTAAACAACTGGGCCCTACTCGTCCATCTTTTCTTTTCTTTTTCCCTCCGGGTGCGCTGTAACACCCACTATTTTTCTAAGCGCTGTTAATTACTCCGTTATGACTCCGTCGTGACACAGTGTCAATTCTGTGTTTTGTTTCCCTCATTCCTCTAAAATCTTATTATTTTTGAGTCAACATTATTCATTTTTGTCAAAGGATTTTAATCATTTTATTTTTCTACACATTCATTTACTTAAATTTTTATCGCAAACTATTTATTTATGTGCGGAGAATTATACTTTTCAACGAACTAACATTCTGAGCCCCAGTTTAACTTATTTATCTTTTCTAGAAATGTTTGAACATTTTTATATAATATTTCCAACTATGAAATTTTTTTTATCTATGAAAATTTAGCCTTTAATGATTTTATTACGAAGTTTTGTAAATAATTTTTTTCTAACGCGAGGTTTACTCAAATTGCTTAGAAATGCTTTTAATAATTTTGCGGTTCTTATTTTTTAGCAACCTACAAGTAAAAGAAGCACTTTTGACTTCTTTTTGGAATGTGACACCCTTGGTCACACACAGCTTCACCTTTTTTTAAACACTTAATTTTATTATATGATTAAGCCTTAGATAATTTTTTTCTTTTCATACAATCAATTTGGTGACTTGTTGCAACACTCTTCACACTCCCTCCTAACCTTTGGCCGGTTTTTTTATGTGGTTCTAGCATGGTTTTTATCAATTTTAAAGGCCACATTAAGTCTCACATTTCATCACTTTTCATTCATTTCGACCTACTACATTAAACAAAAAAATACTCTTCATTTCCTCTCCTTAGGCCGTGAATTTCAGCAGCTTTTCCAGCCAAGTTTTGTCTCTAAATCGAGTCTTGATTGTCCAATTTTCATCTCCAAATTAATCGTTATTCGATTTCCTTCGTTAAGGTAATAATCGATGTTAATTTCGATCGCTATTTACCTTGATTCTTTTAGTTTTATCATGATACTTTTGTACCATGTATGTCGTGTGATGTAAGATTCTTGGATGACTCATAAGCCGACGAATTTATCGTAGACTCGTATTTGGATTGAAGGTAACGTCGATGTTACTCGGTTTTGCTTGATTTTATTTGTGTAATTGCATGTATATTATTATAATTCTATTTTTGACAATATATGTATGTCATATAATCTGGAAATTTTAAAAGTCGTAAAAATTTGCATGTTTCGGTATTTTTATCGCTTTTACGAGATTAACGATTAAGTTGTTATATTCTTTTGTAAAATCGTAATATTAGGACTAAACATTTAAAATTTGAATATATTCTGTAAAAATGATGTTTTTTATGATTTTTGATAATTTTGTATTTTTCTGATATTTTAGGTATCAATTATTGTATTATTATCGTTTTCGGACAAAAGCGATTCAAAGACGATTTTTAGTTCTAACTCTTAAACATTTTATTTTAATCTAAAATTTGGCATGGATAACCTTTATGATAAAAATGAATTTCTGAAGTTTTTCTTAATATTTCGGAATTTTTAATTAATCACTTTAAATCGTGTATTATTTAAACCATGTTTGTCATTTTAATTCCCGATTTCTTATTTTTGTTTTGAATCTTGAAAAAATGTTCCTGATGGTTTCTTGATAAAAATATATTTTTATGATTTTTAGTGCCTTAATAAAATATTAGGAACGACAAGTTTTATTAAGAGAATTGTTAATTGTGGAAACGGGTTTTAAAAGACGATTTTATTGAAATTTGTGAAATATGGAATCTTGGAAATATGGAAAAATTGATAGTTTCTGGAAAATCATAAATTTTAGGTTTAATAATAATTTTTGGATATTAATACTTAAATCGTTTTGTAATTACTATTTTTATTAATCGTTATTGTCGAGATTAGACGATTAACGAGAAAATCCTTTAAAAATTAAGTTTACAGAAGCAATACAAATACAATTATGTACTCGCCATGAGTTCATGCAATGATCCAAGGGAGGATCGGGGCGCAAATATAATACAATTTATGACAACCAACCGAAAGGGATTTATATAATTCAAGACAGCCACCCGAAAGGGATTCATACAATTCAAGACAGCCACCCGAAAGGGATTTATTCAAGTGAAGACACCCACCCAAAATAGATTAATACAATTCAAGACAGCCACCCGAAAAAGATTTATACAATTCAATACAGCCACCCGAAAGGGATTTATACAATTCAAGACAGCCACCCGAAAGGGATTTATGCAATTCAAGAGACAGCCACCCGAAAGGGATTTATGCAATTCAAGACAGCCACCCGAAAGGGATTATATGTGAACCAAGTTACCCGAGAAGAATTTATTACAAGGGGTTTGTCTCACCAAATTTCAGTTACTCAGAGGTAGACTCAAGCATGGAGTCCACTTCCAGTAATAAAGCAAAAGGCAAGGGATAGTCAGAATATGTTCCAAAGAATATAGTATTCAAAGGCCAGGGATAGTCAGAATCTGTTCGAAAGAATACAATATGCAAAGGCCACAGATAGTCAGAATCCGTTCCGAAGGATACAATATTCAAAGGCCAGGAACAGTCAGAATCTGTTCCGGAGAATACAATATGCAAACTCCAGGGATAGGCAGAAACTATGCTGAAGAATACAATATGAAAAGGACATGGATGGACGGGGTCCGTTCTAAAGAGTACAACTAACCAAAGATCAGTGATAGAATCTATTCCAAAGAATACAATTATGTCAAGACTAGAGGCAGGCTCAAGCATGGGATCTATCTCAAAGATTCAACCGATTATGCAAAGGCCAGGGGCAGACTTGAGTGTGGGGTCTATTCCAAGGATCAAGATACAAAACCAACTACAATAGCTCCTTAAATATAACCAAAAGCAAGCAAATCCGGATCAAAGCTACAATAGCAATTGCAAGCACAGAGGCTCAGGTATGATTTTTAGCCTTGATTGACGATCCCGAACACTTAGTCTAATGGACATAAAACTACCCGAGCGGATAGCCACCAGGTTGTAATCCTCGATTGACCTAGGCGGCTATATTTTGACTTTTGCCTTGTCCAAAGCCTCAGTCAAAGTAGGGGCTTCTTTAGAACGCGGATTTGTACCTGGTGGCTATTGGAGCGTCCGACATACATCCGATGATGATTGGACTGCAACGCGACACGATTTTACGTGGTTTCAGATGATTTTTTTATAGAATGGATAAAATAATTACTCGGTAAAATTAATTCAACATCTAGACGGTCTTTGTTGAGTCGTTCCGGTCGCATCAACACTAAATAGAGTCAATTCTGACTCCGGGGCCCCGAATCGGTCCCGAAATGCAAAGTCAAACCCGAGCCAGGAAGTCAAATCAAAGTCGAAGCTCGAAACCCAAACCGAAGCCGAACCAGCCCCATGTGCACGGTTCTAGGTTTCTTAGGAAGCAAGGCATCACACAAATATCCTAAGATCCTGTTTCTTCCCGCTTTGGAAAGTTTTCCAAATCTCGACCTCGTAAACTCAGCCGCAGCAGCTGTTGCGCCTCAAGATTGAGTCGTTTGGACTCCAGCGCTTCAGAACAAAAGCGCACAAGGCGTCGCACCTATGTGCTCGTATCCAGCCTCAAAACAACTATATATACCCCCCTCCCCCCTCGACCATTGAACACAACAACAACTCTTCCAAGTTCTCCTGAGTTCCTATTCGACAAGAACAAAGAAGAGCACACAAGATTCAAAGACCTCCTGAGTTCAATAACTCCTTGGTCAACTCTCTCCACTCCTTTTTACTATATGTATGGAGTATTCGACAAGATTGTTAGCTTATACTACTATCACTAAAGAATTCATGTTTCATCCGTTGTGTAAGCAGCTGAAATTGTCTAGCCTAATGTTCACTGATGACTTGATATTGTTTAGTGAAGGTGATGTTTGTTCAATGATAGTATTGCTGCGAACGTTTACCACCTTTTCTGTTGCGTATTTCAATGGGGTGAAAGATGAGATTAAGAAGAATATCTTAGCAGTTTCAGGATGCACTGAAGGATCCCTTCCATTTAAATATCTAGGGGTAACCATCAAACCCTCTAGATTGACATTGCTATATTATCAACCTTTAATAGCTAATGTGACAGAAAGTATTCGGAATTTAGGGGCTAGAAAATTGTCTTATGCGGGGAGATTAGTCTTAGTCAAATTAGTACTAAGTACCCTTCACAATGACTGGGCTAGCATCTTCCTTATTCCTTATGGGGTCATCAAGCAGATTGATGCTATCTGTCGAACATATTTGTGAGAAGGAGGGTCTTCATATACACGAGTTCCACTAGTCGCCTGGAGTAAGATCTGTACTCCTTATGAAGAGGGGGGACTTAACCTGAAACAAAGTAGCAACTGGAACAAAACAGTCATTGGTAAAATGACGTGGTGGGTTCTTACTCAACCGAACAAACTTTGGGTACAATGGATTAACTCAGTGTATTTGAAAGGGAAGAGCTGGCCGGAATATAATCCATCCTTGAACACTAGCTGGGGATGGAGGAAGATTTACAAGGTGAAGGGTATATTTCAACTAGGATATGAGCAAGGAGAATGGGCTGAATCACAACCTTACACAGCAGCTAGAGGTTAGAGAAGGAAAAGTAGAGTGGCATCGACTGATTTGCAGCAAATGGACACTCCTCTAAACATAGAATGGTTGTGTGGTTGCATCAGCATGGAGCTATGAACACTAAAGACAAACCGAGGCAACTAAATCTCGTTGGTGATGATTTGTGCTGCATCTGCGATGGAAGCACCGAAAATTTGGAGCACCTGTTCTACAACTGTCTGTACAGCAGGCAAATATTGCAGAAAATGGCAGTATGGACAGGATGTTCCATGAATAAGAGCATTCCAAATCAATGGAGACAAGCGATAAGGGGATCAAAGTTGAAGAGAGCAGTGGTGAATCAAGTTATTAACGCAGTCATCTACATAATTGGGCAGAAAAGGAATAGGGGCAGGATTGAAGGGTCACTCATTAGACTTGATATAGTGAGCAAAGTACTTATTAAAGAACTCCAAATGTGTTTCAGTAATTTATTAACGGAGAAATGAGCAAGAAGGACACCGAGTATGTAACTAGAATTATAGAATATTGTACATGATTTTTAGATGTTAATCAATATACTTACCGTTTAGTAAAAAAAGAATGACTCTCGTTACCAATGATTTCAGACATCCGGAAAATCGTAGATTCTGAGTAAGGGGTGATGGTACGTATTGGGAAGTCAACATCGTGTGACTATTGACACCCAATCTCGTTTGCACATAGCGGCCTCTACTAGTTAATCGATAACAGACGTTTCTCGTTCTAAATTGGTGAAAACTACTGTAACAACCAATTGTTTTGAACCCTATGCCTTGGCTATGTCAGTTGATTTAGGAACAAGTATACTGTTGTTGAAATAAGTGTTTTTACATTCTTTGGATGCGAGAAATGTGATAACAGGTGAAAAGTAAGCCATGTTAAGGTGCATGTAGGAGAGTAGAGAGTACTAATTATTATACGTATTAGCAAACAGGTTTAATGTGATAATATAGATATTAGTCTGATCACATGGTATACCTTACATGGTATTCTGCTTAAAGTGCATATGTGCTATAATACCCTAGAAAATTCTAACGCAATACAGTGGCCGAAACACTGTAGATTTGGGATTAAAACACACTGACAAACTATATCTTATTAAAAGAAATGAAAATTCCTTTTATAAAACTATATCTTATCAATAGAAAGGCCACTTTTTATAAAAGGGCTAAAATGAAAATTCTCCAAACGGGTTTATACAAACCACGAGTAAACTTGAATGAAGAAAGAATAGGATCCACGCTACTCGCTTGTTCACACCCAAAACCCAGCAGCAAATACCTGTCATGTTATAAACATAATAACCACATCAGTGGAGAGTAACTCGGACGTTCTCCCAACTATATCATATCATATGGATAATAATATTGTTAAGATATCAAAAATTAAAAATGGAAAACATTAAAAACGGTATATTAAAATATGTTTTCCAACGAAATACATAAAGTGATTGCCAACCTGCAAGTCAAAAATCAATCGATGATAATAATATTAAAAAATGGCGTTATCGATAGAATCAATGTAGAAGGCTAGACTTTCATTCGGAGAATACTAAAAACTAGCTTCGAGAACTTACTTCAAACAAATCAAACTTCGATATCTAATCTGTGCAACTCAACCACAATAAGATGTGTAACAACCCGAATTTTCGATGACCCAAAATAATAGATAATGTGGAAAGTTATCTAAGTCATTTAATTTAAAATTATATCAGAGTGTAAATAAATCCGGATCGCTACAGATCCTTACAACAAACGACTATTAATTACATAGTCTTGATTCACTTAGTACATAATATAAATTGTATTTTATACAAACACATTATTAAATCTCTCTCGCTCGATTCCCCAACGTCTCAGACCTGCAAAAATTAAAACAGTGGCCGCTGAGCGGGACAGCAACCAAGTCGTTCATCTAACATCACCTCGAACACATAAGACAATCATGTGAATAACAAATAATATGCTTACAAAAATATTAAAGGATATCATGTAAAAGATAGTTTCCTTTAATTCAATTAATCAACATGTGAGGTGATGAAAATGATAAAGTTCAAAAGATGGGACATTGGCAGCCATTTGAATTTAAAATCATTTTTCACGTAAACAGAGAATAAACACACGAGTCGTGGCTCCTAGTATCACCGCTACACCCTATTGGCTTGCATCTCACCAATAGAAATAACCGTGTTACCGACTCGTAGACCGAACCGATCTTATGAGGTTTACATCTCACCCATAAGGCTCAATTGGGCCCGAACTTCTATTATATTATATGTTTATTCAGACGGGACTCTGGGCTGAAATGAAAGGTGATGATTATATTCTCTGCATCATCAAGAGGGAACCCGCAGTTTTCAGAATCCTGTTCTGCCCCCATAACCTAGGTAGTAATACAGATCAAGTACTTGTCTATACATGCGCACATACACTACGCAGACTCTTGAACCGCAGCTCTCACTGCCGTAGGACGACTACCTTAAACACTAGGTCGACTATCGGACCGCAGCCTCCGAGTCTGCTTTTCATTACAAGTGCGGTCAAAACACCACGCATGGTAGGATCCAACACAAGCTATTCGTCCCAGACTCGCATCGTAAACTTTATATAAAAGTCGCCCGTGAACAAGTAGTATTTTATTTGGTGACCTTCAATAATTGGTCGGACTCATTTGGAACAGTCAAATCCTCAAATACTTACTTTCAGTGTGACAACGTTATACTTAAATCCTCAAGTGTCACCCGAAATATTATATCCCAAATATCGTATAATATTTTTAAAATAGTAAATTCTTTTAAATGAAGTTTTATATAAAAATATAAAAATAAAATTTAAGGTATAATAATAATAAAATATTATTTTAAATTTTGTAGTATTTGAAAAATATAGAAGTTTATACAAAAAATAATATAAATTAAGTCGTACTTAATCGATTTACAAAATTTGACGTAAAATCATTTTGTTAAAAATATTTATAAATGTCGTATAAAAAATTCGGAATAAAACAAATCCATTTATCATAGAAAAATGAAATTTATAAATTTGTACCTATACAAAATAATAAGTGAAATTTTATTAAAATAGGATTTTGTAGGTTATTAATCTACTCCATTTTTATAATATATAAACAATGTAAAAGTACTAAAGAAAATTAAATACGACCAAAATTACAATTAAACAAAATATAAAGTACATAGAATAAACATACATTGTAAATAGAAGTAAATAAATAAAATACAATGAAAATGAGATAAGTAAATTTTATTAATTTAAGTTCTTTTATTCATTTTCTCAATTTTCATATAAACAGAAATGTAAAGATGATAAGTAAATAAATTGAACAGGTGATAATTTAGTCAAGTTAATTTTAGTAATAACTACGTACATAACATAAATAAAATATCACGTAACATTATATATATATATATATAGAGAGAGAGAGAGAGAGGGGAGATCAAATAAGGGCATATTACATATTTAAGGTCCTAAGTTCTCAGCCGTCAGATTAAATAAAGATAGATGGCTGAGATTGAGTGATATATATAATTATTTTAAAAAAAAAATCAAGGTTTACGTTTTCCATGCACACCTCTTTTTTCCCACCCTCTGTTTTCCCATCATAATTGATTACTCTGAACCCACCAAACTCCTTTCAATTCTCCAACCCATTTCAATCTCCACTGCTCGCTCACTTCTTCATCTCCACGAATCGACCTCCTCTTCAGTTACTCATCACTGCTCGCTCTTCAATCTCCACCTATCACTGCTTTCAATCTCCGTCGAATCACCTCCAGTTCTTCATTCCAGGTAAATATTACTGTTCATTTCTTCATTTCAATTCTTCGATAAACAGTAAACCCTAATCTGAAATTCGATTAACCGTAATTTCGCATAGGGTTTAGGGTTTTACGATTCTTTATTCAACGATTAGTC
Organism: Agrostemma githago; assembly: GCA_958450325.1. Classification (NCBI taxonomy): domain Eukaryota; kingdom Viridiplantae; phylum Streptophyta; class Magnoliopsida; order Caryophyllales; family Caryophyllaceae; genus Agrostemma; species Agrostemma githago. The sequence continues at coordinate 43,554,181 of OY288245.1, forward strand.
ATGTGTTTACTGAGATTATGGTTTAGGGTTTTCAACTTTTTGTCTACCATTAAGGATTATTAGTTTACAATCAAAAAAGTTAGGGTTTTTTAGTTATACAATTGAAGTTCGTTTAAAATCAAAAAAATTATAGGTTTATAGGTTTAGAATCGAAATTCCTTTACAATCATAAAAATCAGGGTTTTTCGGTTTAGAATCGAAGTTCGTTTAAAATTTGTGTGTATTGTTGTGTTGTGGGTTTTGTTTATTTCATTTGGAAGTAAATTTCATTTGAATAGAATTATTTAGTGAATGGGATGATGAGTGGTTCTGTATTGTGAAATGGTTACACTTGATTTTTATGTCAAGAGTGTATTCCCTTAAGTTACTATTTTCTGCCATATTTTTTTTGTTTATTGTGTCCAATTGTTTCTGGGTGTTGATAGTTGCAAAAGAGTTAGAAGCGTAGCAACTGTTTGTCATTTGAACATCAAGTTTATGTACACGAGTTGGATTTAAAGTCTTTAGACTACTTAGAGCTTTGAAAAAACTACCAAGGGAGTAAATGCATATTGATGGATTATTAGCTCAAAGGGAAGAGGAATTTGGCCTGTGTTTGGTGACTACCCAACTATCGAGATTTACAAGTGCAAAGCTCCTCGTAAAGATTTTTCTCCCTCCTTTAAGCATGGGTAGTAGCCTTAACTGAATATGCATACAGAGGATGTGTTTAAAATTTGTGTGTATTGTTGTGTTGTCGGTTTTGTTTATCATTTGTCTTGTTTGTCTTCTTTGTATTGTTTGTCATTGCAGATGTTGTCTTGTTTGTCATTTTTTTGTCCCGTTTATCATTGCAGATTTTCTGGTTGATATGTCTTCCGGAGAACGTCAAATCGTTGAAGCTGCGAGCAATGAGCCATTATACGAGGAGGAGGAGGAGGATGCAAGTGTTCCTGTCAGATGTAGGGGACAGAGGCTCGCCAAGTTAATTTCCAATCTAAATGACAAGCAGAAACAATCCGTACACTCAGTCGGGTTTGGTGGGCTGCTGGATTTCAAGATCAGTAAGTACCCTTTGCAGTACGTACTACTGTTTTTGAAAGCGTTTGATGACGGTCCCCATGTATTTCGTGCGTCGGAGGTCAAGGAATTCTGTGTGACGAATGAGGTGGAGTTGGCACCGACCGGACGTAAAAAACACTCCTCCGACGAGGAGGTCGTGGCATTGAAGGATTTTTGGAGGGCTCGGTACCATGTCGCTAACAACAGCAACAAAGTAAAACTAGGTGGTCTTTTCGACGAACTTATGGCCGATAAAGATGGGGGTGAATTATTCTGTAAGATGTTCGTCCTATTTGCAATGTCATCGTTCCTGTGCCCTACGTCAAACAACGGAATAGACCTGAAGTCGGTAAAAGTCGTGGACGACGTCTCAGGTATTAGCAAGTACGACTGGTGTTCGTACATTCTCAAAAATCTGGTCGATGCAGCTGCTGAGACGAGGAAATGTCCGAAGCATTTGCGAGGTTGTGTTCCGTTCCTCATGATCACCTACCTCCAGAGGTTCGATTTTCGTGGAGAATCTTGCCCACATGATCTACCCTTAATTAAGCACTGGAACAACGAGAATCTGGTAGCACGACTACATGGTGAGATGATGGTCGGTTCATTGGGTAGGCAGGTGTGGTCGAAAACGACCTATCCATGGTCTTATTCCGACGGAATCGAAGTCAATACGGTGCTGCTTATCACCGGTCACGATGACCCGGGACGTACACCTACGTGTTCCAATCACCGAAACAGCGGGAGATAGAGCTTCCACCTGGGCTCGAGGACGATAGCGAACTTGCCGCTCGGGCTGACGATGTAAGTAAATTTTTACAATCTGTCATATCTTTAATCCTCAATCCGTCATTAACCTTTACGTTAATTATCTACTTTGACACTATTAAATCGCAATTTTTAATGTTATTACAACGTGTTCAGCTCTTTTTCTATGAAGTTTGACAGTACAAGAAATCTTAGATATGTTTGAGCATGAAACTTTAGTTCAATGGATTTGAAACTTCAGTGACCTGTCGCCGAACTTTAACACTACTAAATCCCAATTTGAATGTTATTAGGACGAGTTCAGCTCTTTTGATAGGAAGTTTAGCAGTAGAAGAATATTATATATGTATCAGCATGCAACTTTAGTACAATGGATATGAAACTTCAGTGGCCTGTCGTACAACTTTAACACTACTAAATCGCAATTTCAATGTTATTAGATCTTTGAGCATGCGACTTTAGTGATATGGATTTGACACTTCAACGGCCTGTCGCATAACTTTTTGTATGAAGTTCGACAGTACAAGAAATCTTAGATATGTTTCACCATGAAACTTTAGTTCAATGGAGATGAAAATTCAGTGGCCTGTCGCAGAACTTTAGCACTACTAAATCGCCATTTTAATGTTATTTTCACGAATTCAAGTGTGAAAAGGAATCTTAGATATGTTTGAGCATGCAACTTTAGTGATATGGATTTGACAGTTCAGTGGCCTGTCGCAGAACTTTTTGTAGGAAGTTTAACAGTAGAAGAAATATTAAATATGTTTCAGCATGCAACTTTAGTTCAATGGATTTGAAACTTCAGTGGCCTGTCACAGGACATTAACACAATTATGTTGCAATTTCTATGTTATTTGAACGAATTCTATTATTTGCACGCTAATTATTTACTCATCCACTACGGTGAACAATAACGTTGCAGGACGTTCACCTGCTGCTCCTCAAAATGCAAAGGAATAAGGTTGCTTTTCCTGTTTGGTTTGGCGAAGCAGCTGGCGAAATTAAGGATCGGACCATGCCGTCTTCTCTCGGAACCGAAACAGACCATTGCCAATCATCCCAGGCGTTCTAGACTAGCGACGAACTCCATCGATATGTTGACCAGGTCTGGGAGTCAGCATTTCGTTTCCGAGATTCAACTGCCAATGTACCAGTGTACGCTGCAGCGGCTGGAAAGACTACAGCCGACATCACACCCATAGATGTGCAGGTAAGCGAGCAACCTGAAGTTCCATTAGAGCAGCCTGCTGGAACTGTGCAGGTGGGCGCCGATGCAGGTTCCGACCAGGTGGACGTTGGCGATGAGGAACAGCGACCTGAGGCATCATTGGCAGACTCCGCAGTGCAGTCTAACAAACGAGGTCAGCACAACGTACGAGGGTCGTCATCTAAGCGGCAGCGCTCCACAGAAAATCAGCCAGTAAATACTCCAGTGCAAGGTCCCGTTGCAGATTCAACACCGCGGGAAGCAACGTCATCATTGAGGAGCCGCATCCGTGGTCGGGGGGATGGTCTCGGGTGCACTTTGGATTTCGGGGACATTGACACTAAAGCGCTGACCGTGTCAAAAACATTCCGTAGCAACCAACAACTGTTAAGCAACCTCCCGAATTTACGGAAGCATGTATCGGACTATAGCCTGCTCGATGACTACGATTATCCTAACGAGTAAGCTTCCTTTTCAAATTTCTGATTTCTTATTTGTTGTGACCTACCCACCCAGTGATAACCAGTTAATACGATCCTTTCGACCTAATTCATTGAGCTGCTAGCATACTACGGGAAGGACGCAATAATAACTCGCTCCGACGTACTGACCATGCTCCCTGACACGGACATGTCTTCTTCCGTCCTAGAGTGCTGGTCGATACTCCTCACTCGTATTTCCGCTGTAGACCCAGGGGACGACAATCTTCCAACAATGACGTTCATGGGGGTACGCCACTCGGTATGCACTAACCCCCACTCTTACTATTTCTACATTAGTTTTTCTTCGGAAGTAGTCTGCATTACGCTTGAAACTTTAAATCAATTTTTTAAGAACTTCAATTCTCAAATTCCGAAACTTTAGACATTGTAGAAAATGTCGATAAAATTAATTTAAAACTTCAGCTAAGTCAGTTCAGAACTTCATAGAACAACAGTGAAAACTTCATCAGCAGACAGTGTCAAGTTGTTCATTATTGTGCTCTAAAACATCAACACATCGGTTTCGCAACTTCAACTCAACTTCTAATTGACTTCAGCACATAGCAGGGTACTATCATTTTCTAATCTTGGCTCACTATTCCTACATGTTTTAATCTCCACAGGACGTTATAGAGAATCTTGTAGAGAATTGCGACGACCAAACAACACCTTACCATGATCTCCAACAGAAGCTCTACAGATTTTGGGACGTATTCATCAAAGATTGCCGTCCAGCAGTCAATTTGCAGTCCGACCTTATTTTTGTGCCACTCAAACTCAACCAACATTTTGTCTGTATTTATCTCAACTTCAAGAAGAATACAGTCGACGTGCTGGACCATTACCTACACCCTGATTTCCCGAACTCGGATGTTTACAAGGCCGCACAAATTATTGTAAGTACTACTCCTGCAAAACTTACTATATTGTACCAGATAATTACAAGCTTACGCAACTCACTTCAACTTCTTGCAGGCATCTGGAATGAGTAACTACATGGAAGTGAAGGGGGTTACCAAGACCTTACAACTTCCTTTCTTTGAAATAAGGCAGGTGAAAACAGAGTGGCAGAGCAATGTCATCAATCAAAAGGAATCTGGATTGTTCACAATGATGCACATGCTACTGCATGAGGGTGAGGATGAGGTGCCACCCCACGAGGATCTGTAGCGTAAAGTTGGTAGGCAATTCCTCATTGTGCAGCTCACTGCCACACTAATTCTCTCCGACTACAACAGAGAACGGAAAACAATCCGCAAACAACTCGACAAGTTCAACGCGGAGAAAGAACACATTTGGGATATTTTGAAGGAGAAACGTAAGTCATCGAAGGTCTACACTAGTCGTAGGAGGTAAACAAACGATTCCCCGTGGTTACCGAACTTTTATGTTTTCGGCAAGAAGAACTTGTATCCGCTACAATGTAGTTAGCCCTAAACTCGGATTTCGTCATTGTCTTCTGTAAACAATCGTTCCAATTTTTATTTTACGCAATTTTTGAGGAACGTCATATCATTTTCTAACCATGTGCCATTTTCCTCCAAACTTCATAGCCTTGATCAATATTTATCTATTATTGTTTTTGAAACTTTAAGTCGACTGTAACATAACTTCAGCACATAACTTCCAAAACTTAAATAATTATTTGCTGCACATCATCTGCCACTAAAACAAAACTACTCAACGCCTGAAACTTTACATCAAAAACATTACAACTTCAAGTCTAACAATGCGACACTTCAGGATCCTAGCATACCATTTCACACTTGAATTCGTTCTAACAACATTGACATTGCGATTTAGTAGTGCTAAAGTTCTGCGGCAGGCCGCTAAAGTTTCAAATCCATTGAATTAAAATCTCACAAAAAGAGATGAACTCGACAACATAACATTGAAATTGCGATTTATTAGTGTCAAAGTTCTGTGACAGGTCACTGAAGTTTCAAGTTCATTGGATTAAAGTTGCATACTCAAACATATCTACGATTTCTTGTACTGTTCAACTTTTCACCAAAACAGCTGAACTCGTTCTAATAACATTGAAATTACGAATTTAGTAGTGCTAAAGTTCTGCAACAGGCCGCTAAAGTTTCAAATACATTGAATTAAAGTTACATGCTCAAACATATCTAAGATTTATTCTAATGTCACACATCTCACAAAAAGAGCTGAAATGGTTCAAATAACATCGAAATTGCGATTTAGTAGTGTCAGAGTTCTGCGACAGGCCACCAAAGTTTCAAATCCCCTGAATTAAAGTTGCATTCCCCAATATATCTACGATTTCTTCTATTGTTAAACTTCTCAACAAAATAGATGAACTACCTACGACATTACAATTCCTGATCACTGAACTCACAAAACAGAGGTTCCTTACTCTACGACGTCGTCATCGACAAAGTCTGAAACTTCGTCCTCGGACGGTGGATGATCCGCAAATGGATTAGGACAATTTCTCTTATCATGGTGAGCCATTCGTTTGCAGTTCTTGAACAGCCGCTTAGGTTTTCTCGCAAGGGCAGCTGCCTTCGTCTTTGTTGACAACATTCTCTTCCCACTACCTTTAGTCTTCGACTTTCGTGGAGGCAGAATAGTTATTTCAGTAGTAGACGTACAACCAAGTAATTTCTCAAATTCCTGTTCCTTCGTTAGTGGCTCGGCAGGCTTACTAACGCTATCAATAAAAGCCCTAATCACTTCCCTCAGTTTCTGAACATCTTCCTTACCCAATTCACGAACCACGCCAACTGCTTCATGAAATTCAGACCACAGCTTCGTTATCTCTAACTGCTTTTCATCTACCCCGCGAACATAATTTCCTCCCGATGCGTCAACCGACCACCTTCTGCACACGTAAGCTGTTGGTATCGTCTTCTGCCCATGTGACGTCAAAATCCAAATAACATGTCTGCATAGAATCCCTCTTCTTTCGTACAATGTACAGGTACACGTCGCCTCCATCAACTCTGACACAGGAAAAGGAACTTCAAAGCACTACCAACGTAACTTTGGAAACCAAAAATGGAACTTCAATGGTAAAAAAAACAACTGTAAATGAACAACTGCATACCTGGGTTATAACAAACAACGTAAACTCGATTCCTAGATTGATCCTTCACCGTAGTAACCTCAACCCCTTCATTCACCTCAAAGCCACGTACCGTGCACGTGTCAATAGAATACTTCACCTCGGTCTGGAATTCACTAAATACTTCATGAGTATACAGCTTCGCAGCATCAGCTTCAATAGCTAAATGAGTCTCCAACTTAGGCCTCGAGTGCTTGTTCTCATTGTCAAGCTTCTTCTGAGTATGTCTTTGCTGCTCCATCGCGCTTTCGTAGCGCATCCAGAACTCCACCAAAGTACCGGACTTGCCTTCAAACCTCTTGAAGAAACTACTTGCACTCTCCGACCTTTGCGTTGTTCTCATAACGCTGCTCATTCGTATCTCTCGACAATGAGCCATGACCCACTGCTTTCTATCGGCATATGCGGTTTTAAACCAATCAACTTCAGCCACTCCATGTTCCTCCATAATTTTCTTCCACCTTGAGTCAAACTCTGCGGGTTCAATGGCGTCGTCCCAAACAATTCCATTTAGCTTATGTATGAACTCCATGTAATCGCTCCTAGTCGAACCATACTTCACAGGAACCTTATTCATTATGTGCCACATACAGAACCGATGCCTCGCTTTCTTAAAGACAAACGCCACAGAGCTGATAATACCGGGATCTTGGTCCGTTATTATGTATTCCGGTTCTTTCCCCCCCATTGCGTCCAAAAAACGAGTGAACACCCAATTGAAGGACTCTGTGTTCTCGCGAGCAATGAGGGCACCACCAAATGTCACCGACCTTTTGTGATTGTCAACCCCAGTGAACGGAGTGAAAATCATCGAGTACATGTTCGTCCCATATGTAGGATCAAAGGACACAGCATCCTCAAACATTTCGTAGTTCCTCCTACCAACACCGTCGACCCAAATAACCCTACATAAGCTACCATCAGCTGCCAGTTCGTAGTCAAAATAAAACCCTTCCCGGTTCGCCACCATTTCCTTAAAATTATCTATGAAAAGCTACCCATCCCGTTCATGAAGATAACACTTAAGATCCCTACCAAAATTCTTGAAGTCATTTAAGCTAGCACCAATATTCTCAAATCCATTCACATGCTCCTTAACCATAGCGTACGTACGTGTCGGTCCAATTTTCAACTGCAAAAAAGAATACTTTCATAAATGAAGGTACGTCAACAAACAAAATTTTTTAGGTACGTCCACCACTCACTCTACACAACTACAACATTTTATACTTGAAACTCCACCACTAAATCTATGAAACTTTAATTACTGACATAGTACTCTATTACACACTTTCACTTAACTACAACTTAACTCCAGTACAGTCCATTTACAACTTCAGTAACTAACATTTGAAACTTCATTAACTACACTTACTTCACGACATCAACAGGAATCAAATTAACGAAAATCGAAAGCAAGCAATTCAAAGAACTTACTCGAGAGTTGTAAACTATCAACTGCTTGTGGTAGGCGGACAAGTTACGGGACAGCTTCTGGAACTCTCTATCCACCTCAGAATAGAGTTCATGGTTATGACATTCGCTGAATTCCAAAGTAACTACCACACCGCCCTTCGCAAGTAACTTGATACGTGCATTACAGCCCACCCGTGTCACCTTTGATCCACGTATCGTAGTAACAGGAGAACTCTCATTCTCCAATGCAGATTTCTTCGACTTCAACTTCGTGGACATCGCTACCACATCACCTACGGAACTTTTCTTCTCCTCACAGGACTCCGTATTCTTCGGTACGTACGGGAATCCCTCCCGATTGCAAACTATCAGCTGAGAATTTAGCGTACCGTCCCGAAACCTCTTCGTCGACCACCGACGCACATCAAAACCACAAGCAAGACCATACGACTCATAAAACTCAACCGCCTTCTCAACGTTCGCAAACTACTGACCAACAAACGGTGTCAAATCCTTCGAAACTACCCTACTGTACTCGACCGCACGTACCTCCTCCGCAGTGGGACGATGCTCTGCCACTGCAGCACAATAATTACAGAAATAAAAAACACACAAAACTTTATAAAAGATTAAAGCAACTACAAATAAAAATAAACATACCAGAGGGCACTTCAACAATCTGGAAATTCTCCATTCCAATTTAATACTACGATCGGAATCGACAGCTGCCTTGACAACGAAATCGGTAAAAGTATGGAACCCTCTGCTTTCGATTCTGAATCGCCGACAAATAACAGAACCGAAGAGCCCAAAAACAATTTATACTGAAAATGTGATGATGAAGTATGAAATTCCATCACCATTGGAATGCCGCTCATATTTAGGACTGAGTTAATTACCACTGAAGATGACATTGGAATGCCGCGCGACTTTGATTGCCTCGTGAAAAGTTTTCTCGTCAGAAACAATTAGGGGTTAATTACACCCGCCTAACTACCAACTTCTTTTCTTATTCATTCTTAGATGCAATCTCAACCGTCCACACAAGATGCATGCAATGGCCAGAATTAGGACTTAAAACCTTATTAGAACTCCCCTCTATATATATATATATATATAGAGAGAGAGAGAGAGAGAGAGATAGGTTCACATAAGGCCAACAACTCTTATAAGTTCATAAGTTCCAGTGTTAAAGTTACACAAAAAGTGCTTAAAGTTACACGAGATGAGTGTTAAAGTTGCACTTTATCACTTGAAGTGATAACAGTGCTGAATGTTATAGTTACATATCAATCTTGAACAAATGCAACTTCAACGTATGTTAACTGTAACTTTATTATAGACTTAGTTGAATGTGGTGAACTTATTTGATCCCTTCTCTCTCTCTCTCTCTCTCTCTCTCTCTCTCTCTATATATATATATATATATATATATATATATATATATATATATATATATATATATATATATAAGTAATTTAGTCATATAAATAAGCCTAAATATTTAAATAAGCAATTTATTAAATTACTAACATAATATACTTATATATAAGAAATGTTGTTAGAAGAAAAGTTTGGTTACCTTTATAGCTATTACGGAATATTTATTAACATTATTAAGAATTAAAATTCGTCGGGTCAATAATATTATCTATGTAAGAAAAGTCGTCTTCTTCCCCTTTTAAAGAATTTTCGAGTCGAAATGATTGGACCCAAATACAGTTCTAGAAAAGTTATTCCGCCAAATACTAGGTAGTTTCTCATCCCCGATGCTCCAATGATAAACAGAAAAACGAGTGAGTAAATATAGTATATAGTATGGAGTATGTAAGAGTAGTAGTATATATAGTACTCCGTAATAGTAAGTAGTAGTAATAGTAGTAAGTTTAGTGTAGTATGTATTACGTAGAATATATAGAGGAGTAGTAGTATTAGCGTACTATATATTACGGTAGGATTAGTAGTATATAGTACTCCGTATGTACTAGTGTGTGTGTGTGTGTATATATATATATATATATAGAAAAGGGATCAAGGGAGTTTGGTGAAAAGTGGAAAGTTGGGAAGTTATGTTTTTGGCCATTGATTTGGTTTGGATGGATGGCTTAGATTAATCAAAAAAAAAAAAAGGGAGAATATGTTCGTGAATGACAAGCAGCAGACAGCAGCAGGGCAAAAGTACAACATTCCATCATCATTTCTGTCACCATATCTATCACCCTTTCCATCAATAAAATTCACTCCCTCACCAAAAATTGAAAATCATCACAAATGTCTCACCAAGCTCTCAATCAAATTCGAAATTTATCTCAAATAAAACAGCATCCCTCTATCTATACCATTATTCAGAATAACTAAACCCTAATTCGTAAATTGTTGTACGTCCTTATGCTCTAATGGTGTTGTTCCTCGAAGAACCACGCGATGATCATATGCCCGAAAATGGGCAACATGTAGGAGGTAAGATTAGAGCTTAACAACCCTATATATTTGGTTTGTTAAATGAGAAGAGTCACGAAAATGTGCAGTCGAACATTATTTTGTTTGGTTTGATATTTTTGCAGAGTCACACCGTCATAACGTGACAGTCATACTTAATATGACAGACAGTCACACATTCACTGTTGTTGTAGTTGTTCTGCTGTATTACGTTGTATTACGTCGAAGGTTCTTTATTATTCCAAATATTTATGTTGGTTTCTTTGTCATTGTTATATTTATCATTTTATTTTGTTGTTGTTGTTGTTGTTGTTGTTGTTGAGTATTGCATATTGGTTGGTTGTACTTGCAGTTATTATGTGTTGTGGATATTAATCAAGGCAAATTATTATTTTGTTGGTTGCATGTAGTTGTAGTTTTAGCTGTAGGTGTAGTTGTATTACGTTGAAGTTGTTTTATTATTCAAAATATTTATGTTTGTTTCTTTATCATTGTTATATTTATTATTGTTGTTGAGTATTGCAGCTTGGGTTGTAGTTGTACTTGTAGTTGTTATGCGGTGTGGGTGTTAATCTCTAACAATCATGCTGTTATATGAGCAAAGCCACAGTCGTTGTTCTTCAAAGTCACAGTCGTTGTTGAGAAAAGTCACATTTCATTAAGATCAGAGATGAATGCGTGCGTTGCAAGATTGATAGTGTGTAATTTAGGGTTTGGTTGTAGTTGTAGTTTTCTGCTGTAGGCGTAGTTGTATTACGCTGAAGTTGCTTTAGTATTCAAAATATATATGTTCGATTCCTTCTCTTTTTTATATTTATTATTGTTGGTGTTATTTTTGTTGTTGAGAAAATATATATATTTATTATTGTTGGTATTGCATCTTGGGTTGCAGTTGTACTAGCTTTTGTTATGCGGTGCGGGTGTTAAGCTCTAACAATCATGCCGTTATACGACCAAAGTCACAGTCATTATTGAGAAAAGTCACATTTCAATAAGGTCAGAGATGAATGCGTGCGTTGCAAGATTTTTTTTTTGTTAAAGTGTAAGTAATATTAATAAAAAAATCGAGTACAACGTATCATGTACAATGGTCTATAAGCCGATTCACGTAGCTAACATCTTTATTGTTCAATTTGCCCTTATCGAGGCCACGGAAGTAACAACTCATCTCTTTCTTGATCATTTTCCCAACTGCTTCAGGCCGACTTATACTCCCCTCTAGTCGACATCTATTCCTTTGATTCCAAATATAATAAATCGAAGCATTAATTATCTCGTTGACTGCAGCTCTCTTCAACTTCGACCCTCTACTTTGCAGTCTCCACTTGTTTTCTAAATCCCTCGGAAAGTGAGCCTGCACCCAGTCTGCTAAACCATTCACCAGTTGCGAGCTGGACTCACATGCACAAAATAGGTGTGCCAGTTCTTCGGCGTTTTGGTTACAAGAATAACATTGATCATCCTCGCTGATCTTCAACCTGTATAGCTTGGATTTAGTGTTCATACCTTTATGTTGATATAACCAGTTCACAAACCGATGCTTAGGTAGTGTCCATCGATCCCACACTAATCTGTGCCAGTTTACCTGCGTACCTTTATCCCGAACCCACTGATACCCTTTAGCTATGCTGTACGGGTTGCCTTCGTTCCAATCTTCAGTCTCATAGGCCTCCTTGAACTTGTCTTTGATAGAGCATATCTTCCTCCATCCCCAGCTAGAGTCATTTGTAGGTTGATATTCCATCCAATCTGTCCCTTTTAAGTATATATGCTGAACCCATCTGACCCATAATTTATCTGGCTGATTACTCACCCACCAGGCCAATTTCCCAATAGCCGCCTTATTCCAAGATTGATAGTGTGTAATTTAGAGTCTCTTTTTCATTGTATAATATAGGGTCTTTTTGTTCCAACCTTTGATAATTTGTTTTTGTTCCAACCTATATGCCAGCGGAAGACACAGTGATTGTCCCTTACGTAGGGCAGAAGTTCGCGGACATCGATGGAGCATTCAAGTTTTATCATGCTTACGCATTTTATCTTGGTTTCGAGGCGAAGAGGTACACGACAACTAGATCATTTGATGGTTCGATCAAGAAGAAATTGTTGGCTTGTAACAAGGAGGGCAAAACAGCCAGCCAGAGCATGGTGAAGCTGTCGAGCACGGGAGAGAAGGAGGGGCAAGAGTATGTGGGATCGTACGAACCCAAAAGGATTACGAAGGCGACGAGGACGCAATGTGGAGCAAGAATTAGGCTCTGTGCAATGATCGGGGGGTTTTATATTGAAGAGTTCATCGAGGAACACAACCACAATCTTGTGATGGTTAAGGACCGAGAGTTTCAAAAGTCATCTCGAAATCTATCAAGATATCACAAGAAGATGATCGTTTGCAGCTCGAGGGTGCGTAATGTCTGTCAACAATGTTGTTAGTGTATGGTTGACTGCTAACTCTGCGCGACTAATGCAGTTGCAATTTTGTGTGTGCAGCTGAAGATCGGGGCGACTCGGACGTACAGGATGTGAAAGGAGTTGTCGGGCGGATATCAGAACATCGGAGCATCGTTGGTTGATTTCAAGAACTGGGGGAGGGACGTCAAGTGCTTCGTCCACGAGCAAGATGGTCAGTTGTTCATAGACCGGTTCTAGAGTTTGAGGGACAGTCAGGAGGATTTCTACTTTGACTACGATGTGGATACAGACGGAAGCTTACGCAGGGTCATTTGGGCAGATGGTGCAGCTCGAAGGAACTATGCGGCATTCGGGGATGCAGTTTCGTTCGACCCAACGTACGGAACCAACGTGTATTCCATGGTGTTCACACCGTTCACTGGCATGGACAACCACAAACGGTCTGTCACGTTCTGTGGGGTGTTTCTATTTAAGGAGGACTACGAGTCATTTATATGGGTCCTCTCCCGGTTTCTGGAAGACATGGGCGGGAAGGAACCGTGTTATATCATTACAGACCAGGATCCCGTAATTTTCAAAGCAGCGCACCAACGGTGCTGCACGTGGCACATCATGAACAAGGTTCCAGGAAAGTACGGCAGATCAAGAGAGGAGACCTCGGAATTCGTAAAAGCCCTCAATGCAATTATATGGGACGATGACATCGAGGCGTCGGAGTTCGACGACAGGTGGGGGCGGATCATGATTGACCATGATGCTGTTGGGATCGAATGGTTCGAAAATATGCTCGAAGACAAGAGCAAATGGGTCGCCGCGCATTGCAGGGAGGTGAGGATGTCCGGAATTATGAGGACAACGCAGAGATCAGAGAGTGAGAACAGTTTCTTCAAAACGTTTGAAGACAACAATGGTACGTTGGTCCAGTTATGGATGCATTTCGAAAGTGCGATGGACCAACAGAGGCACATGAAGAAGAGGCTAGACAATGATAACCGGCACTCATTCCCCAAAAATGGATCGACGAATCCGATGGAGAGCCACGCGACAAGGGTGTACACGCACGTGGCTTTTGCACACTTTCAGGAAGAGGTTAAGTTTTCGCTCTACACGTGCAGCGTCCGTGGGTATCAGGAGAAGGAAGGGATCGAAGCGACAACAGTACTGGACTCCATCCGGGATCGCAACTACATTGTTGAATACAACCCAGGTACTGGCATAGAAAGTCACTGTCCATGTCGTGTAGCCATAGTCACATAGCCTGACTATATGATCCAAACGTAACGAGTTTTATTCCATAATTCATTGAATATGACTATACACAATAAAGGGTGCGACTCTGGAATGCGGTGCGTGTGATTGTACAACGCAATTCGTTTGATTCTGCGACGTAAGGACTGTGACTATGCAGCATAACGGGTGTGACCGTATCATGTCAAGGTTGTGATCATACCTTTAGAAAGCCACATGCCGTACATTGCGTAGCCACTGTCCGTACGGTCAAGAGTCTCACTCTTTATGTGTTTCTTAATGCACTCGCAGGTACCTGTGAGATCAGCTGTACTTGCAGGAAGTTCGGTCGGTATGGAATTCTTTGCAGGCACGCCATTTGGATATACTCTTCGAAAGGACGGGAGACGATCCCGGAAATGTACGTGGCATGTAGATGGACAAGGGATGCTCTAAGTAATGTTAATGCGTGTCCCCTGTCAGAGAGTCGCCTAAGCGATGATAAGGCTGTTACAGTCACGAGGCTGTTTTCGGAGTTCTTTGAGACCGTCAGTCATGTCAGCACAATGGGTAAGGAAGACGTTAGTAATCTAGCTGACGTCATTCGCGACTTCAGGTCCGATATTGCCTTTGCTGGCCCTTGTAGCAAGACGCAAGAATTAGAGGAGATCCTCGGCTGTACGAGCGCAATTGAAATAACCATATTGCCCCCGAAGAAAGCCAAGAACAAGGGTAGTGGGAAGCGGATGCTTTCTTCTAAGGCGAAGGCTGCTGCAATTGCCGCCAAGCCTAACGGCTGTGTAAGAACTGCAAGAGGATGGGTCACCATGACAAGAGGAACTGCCCCAACCCATTTCCTGAGTACCCACCAATTGCTGACTTGTCTGTCGATGTTGAGGAGGAGGAGGAGGAGGATGAGGACCCGACAGGGATTGCCGAGGAGGATTGTTCATGAATATCATTTGTTACTTAGGAACATTCTTTTTGGGAACACAAAGGTTGTCGACGTTTGAAATGGTCAAGTTCCGTGACATTGCTTTCGTATATTGTGGACCTCAATCATTTCTAATATGGTGTAAGTCGTAGATCATGGTTTTTTTTTTGTGAAACATAAAGACTTGGCGGCATTTGAAATGGTCAAGGTCCGTGATTTTGTTTACGTCTATTGTGGACCTTAATTATTTCTAATATGGCGTAGTCGTAAAGCATGGGGGGCTGTAAAATTGGTTTTGTTTTTTGGATTGTAAGAATACATTGAGGAACGTAGTCGTTTTTATTCTGGAATGCATCATCTTTGGCTACAAAT
This sequence comes from Agrostemma githago, assembly GCA_958450325.1. Lineage (NCBI taxonomy): Eukaryota > Viridiplantae > Streptophyta > Magnoliopsida > Caryophyllales > Caryophyllaceae > Agrostemma > Agrostemma githago. The sequence continues at coordinate 43,569,570 of OY288245.1, forward strand.
ACAGCTGTACAGGAACATTATGCCCTTAATATTTGGTTGACACGAAACAAGTGAGTGTGATTGTTCAACGCAATGAGTGCGACTTTACAGTAGGCAGTGTGTGACTGTAGAATAAGAGGTGGAGTGTGATTGTACAAGTGTGATTGTAATTATGGGAGTGTGATTGTACAAGGCAATGACTGTGATTCTACAATACACTCACTGTGATTCTACAAAATGAAGTTAGAAACCTAAACCGGTTTTATGACATGATGACTGTGACTGTACGCCATGTTTAGTGTGACTATAAAACTTGTGAACTGTGACTATACACCATGTGTCTATACATTAGAAACATAGCGAAGGAAATAGAGAAATAACGAAATAGCGATGGAAATATTTGTACATTAGAAAAAGTCCATCTCTTATACAACATATAATACTTGCATATCATTAAACGCGGAAAACATTCTACGACATAATGCGGAAAACATCCATTGCATACCATTTAACGCTACATTTTAACATTCATTAGAACTTAAAACACATTAAAAAGTTCGTTACTAAACGCTACATCTTAATCCATACATACTTAACCTTCGTACTTTTTAAGCATCTTCTTCAAGTTGGCCAAGTCGCGCTGGAACCCCTTCCTTGTGCGGAAACAGTACATAGACCTCTTCATGAAGAACTGGATGTAGTTATCCAGTTGTGCCTCTTTATGTGTATCGCCAATGGACGCTACGAAGATCCTCGCGTCAACTGCAATTGCGGCTTGCTGCACGGCCTTTAATTCAGTGGACATAGTGGTATTCAATAAACCCTCGTACTCCTCGATCAAATTTCTGATTTCTTCTATCTTGCTTGCCATTTTTTTGTAAGTTTGAAGTGGTGGAGTTGTGAAAAATGCGTTGGTATTTATAGAGGGGGAGGCAGTAAATAGGGGGTTGAAAATGCATGGGTTAGGCAGTAAAGGTGGGTGAAAGTTGAATAGGGTAGGTGGGGGTGAAAATTTAATGGGTTAGGTGGGGTGCTTATCCTCATAAATTAATTAGGGTTAGGAGTTTGAGGTGGGTGTTTGTGTTTCTCAATGTTTCATTGAGACTCACAAACATCCCTTCACAGTCACGTCAGTTTTTAACATTCGTTGTCGACATCGTTTTTTTGAACTTTTTTACGATTATTTCGCTATATAATTTACAATGTAATTCACGAACCATGCGTCGGAAAACCAATATTTTGTTGTTTGTATGTGGCTATTCAAATTGCATCTTATGAATTATTTAAACTGAAAGAAAATGGATGGTGACATATGTGGGGGTGATTAAGTTAAATTAATCTAGTGAATTTAGTTAATTTGTGGTTGTCTGTCATGACTCTGCGGAGTTTTTACTGTGACTGTGAGTCAGAAGTTGCGTGACTGTATCACATCGCACATGCGACCCTGATACTGAGTTGTCATTCATTTGATACTCAGAAGATACTCCAACATGAGATTTTTTTCTATGTTCACAAAAAAGTGTTTTTACTTCACTCTACATTCATGCCTTACGTTTAGTGGAGGTCTTCCGTTCCATGATATTGTGTAGCTTACGACTTTCATCGATTCCTTTCCATATCTTTGGCGCGTCTGCCATGAAAGCACGAATTTTCTGCAACACGTCCTGACGAGCTCCATTCATGTCAGCAAGTACGAGGGCTGCCGCAACCTCGAACGACAAGTAACGCCTCCCGAGCTTTGTCCCAATATCAGGGTGGGTGAACGGCGCACCGTCGTACAGGCACATGTGTATCAAGCAGAAAATGCTGGACTCCGGATCGTTCTTCCGGGCGCTCTTCCATTCCATTTTTACTTGTCGATGTGTAAATTTTGACATGTGACTGCTCTTAATCAGCCCCTTTTCGTCTATGTAGTCGATCAATGCTTGAAGCTGATGCAGTATTAGTTAATAGTAAACGTCAGCACTTATGGGAGCAGTATAATATTGACGCGGTGAAATAAAGCATATGCGTGCAACTTACTATTATGCTGGACATCCGGAACATATGCGACCCTGGGGCGTGTGTCTGGTGATCGAGGATATCAACTTTTCTATCTCTAAAGTTGACGCAGATGCACGCGTAGTGCCCCATAGTATGCACCGGAAAAAACAACAGTTCGGCGTTCAAGTCGAATGTCCCGGCGCAGTCTTGTATGAATCTGTCCCACGCTTCGTACACACCGTCAGTGTCTTCGTCCGCAGGGGTACTTAAGTCGGGTCGTTCCATTATACGGGTCAGTGAGTCCTAACAGATGGTGAATATTAGTTGCCATCAGTGACGGGGCCCGAGACAGTACTATATCATGTGCGTGACTGCACATCGCGAAGTGTGTAATTGTACAGACTAAGCTGTGTGACTTTGCAGCGTACAGACTGTGACTATACAAGACTACATCATGTGTGTGGCTGTACATCTTATATCACGTGATTGTACACCTCAACACGAGTGACCCTGACCGTGACTATGCAATATCTAGCATGTGATTGTACACATTAACATGTGTGACTCTGCAATTCATGGCATGTGATTGTACACATCAACATGTGTGACTGTGCTAAGTGAACTTTGTGATTATTTCTAACCATTACACGGACTCTACATCTTTTCAGTTGATGTGAATGGGGGTCATTTGTACTATTGAATGCGTGACTATGCAATATCTAGCATGTGATTGTACACATCGACACGTGTGACTCTGCATTTCATGGCATGTGATTGTGCACATCAACATGTGTGACTGTGCTAAGTGAACTTTGTGGTTATTTGTAACTATTACACGTACTTTACATCTTTTCAGTTAATGTAAATGGGGGGTCATTTGTACTATTGAATGCGATAGGTAAGAGGTAACTGGGGCATACCATGTGTTGAATTCCGAACCACGCCATCGTTGGGTCAGTGGGGGAGGATAACCCACGCCCGTGGTCGTCTGATTCACATCAGTTCATGAGGTGCGACCAACACTCCAGCATAGCGGCGCTCATGCTATCTCCGGACAATAGCGTTTGAATGTCACGTCTCTCCAGCTGCGCATGAGTGCTGTAGGACCCCAATTGTTCACTGCAAGATTTTTGACACCGGTCAGTATGTGTAGTATGCAACTCGTATCAGTAAACAAAGACGGTTACTCACCTTTCGTCGTACCCATTATCGTCAAGGAAGTAGTAGTCGGTGGTGTGCTTCCGCAGGATGGGCATCTTACTCGTCAGCGGTTGGTGCAGGCGAAACAAGGTCGACATGACAATGGTGCTGGGGTCAGGATTCCCTTGGTTCAAAGAGCGACCCAACCCATCCCCACAGCCCCATATCCGAGACCTAATTGCCGACTGTCTTTCCTCTGGGACTGATCGGGGGGTGGGTTCAGGTGTTTTCGGTGATTTGCTCCGACGCTTGTTGGTGGTTTCCTTCACAGGAGTGGTTTCATGCGTACGGGCAGAGTCCAACGCTTCCTTGTATTTTCCGAATGCTGCCACTTTCTCCAAAACAGTGTCCCTCACCCTGTTCACGTCGCTCAGTATAAGGGTCGCCGTGATTTCCGCCCTGCACATATTCAGGGCCGCCATTGTCCCCAAGGAGCAGTGGAACGGGGACCCATTGTACAGCATCATGTGGATCATCAGGTACACTCCGCAGTCATTGGCGGAGTACCCCACCCCCTGCCATGATAAGGGAACGTTTACCAATTTAAACGCACGGACCTTCTCACCTTTCTTCAGCCCTTGTCGTACCATGAACTCCCCCATCTTATCAACCTGCAAAACAAGTTCAAACAGGATCAGGTGGTGAACACATTCGCCGTCACATAATTGATTTAATATTAAATTTAAAGGGCCTGACCGCTGTCCGAGCAATGCCATACTAAGGCAACTTTGTAAAATCTTTATCGTACATCCTGTTGTCGAGGTACTCTATTTGCTCAGTATTGAAGTTCATGCAGGCGCAACTGCAGTGGCCCTTGTCACCCGTTAAGATCGGGACGAACACCTGCAAACAATCTGTCAGGATTATGGGCAGACATGGTATTATCCTGCACATAACTACGAATAAACAGTATGTGCAGGGTAATACCATGTCCGAGTCCAAAACAAAGTCGGAGAAACTTTTTTTTATCCACTCGTTCCACACGTAAAATATTTCTTCATCATGACCGTTGCCCTGGCCTCCTTTCTTCCACAATGCTAACACTGGGAACTGCTCACATGCATTGATTGTAATACATGTAGTTAGTGTGTGTTTGACATGAGCGTGACTGCACATCTATAATTGTGTGACTGTGCAGCGTAAAAGGTGTGACTGTACAGCAACTAGTGCGTGACTGTACAGCCTGTAATGTGCGACTGTACAGCCTGAAGTGCGTGACTGCGCAGTTTATAGTGGTGACTGGACAACATAATATGTGTGACTGTACACACAATAGTGTGTGACTATACAGCCAATAGTGCGTGACTGTACAACTAAATTGGGGGGTGAACGTACCGTATGTCCAAAAGAGAAGTAACATCTACTGGTTACTCTTGGTGCTTTTTTTTTCGTACACCAGCTGGTTCAGCAGCCTACACCAGCAGACAATGACGTTATTCACCACCTGCAGGCCAGGCTCGAGCGTCTGCATGTCGCCCCTCGCTATACAGTCGTAATCTGTGAACTCGACCAGCATTTCTCTGTAGACCAAACAAAGTCCCGATTAGCACATGCCTTTTTAAAAAAAAAACGAGCACAATAAATACGTACCCCGACGGACGTGGCGTTGAGTGGTCAAAGACGTAGTCGATTACATCTTTCCCTACGTGGAGGATATCCGAGAAGATGACGATATTGGAGCACTGAATCTAGAGACCACAAACTGCCCTTTCAATATTTTCCCACAGTTCAACGTGCAGCCCAAATTGTCTGGAATCGTATCCATGCATTCAAATGCCACGTCGGAGTGGAAGATGTACCGATGATGTAGTGCCCTGGGGTGCGTCCTGGTCCCTGAGCCCTCGCCTGTCTGCTGATCATCGTTCGTGACGATTACCGTCGTTGTAGGCGTGGTGGCAACAGCGTCCGCTACAGACCAGCCTTCTTTGTTCAGTTCCTTCTCAAGACTATAACTCACTGTCGCGTCGGGCGGAGTCGGCATTACATCACGCGTTCCCTCCCCATTGGAAGCCGATCGTGTGTCAGTTGTCTCCCCCGCTGCTTGCCGTAGAGCCAAAACTACGGTCGGACTCCTGTCAACTGAACCCTGCACATCGTCCTCAACGGCATCATCCTCTTCAACGCTAATTTCTTCAGCGACATCATCCTCTTCAAATTCTCCCTCGCAGAAACCCGGTGTCACGACGCCACTATCAAAAGTGCCCTCATCATCATAACCCTCTGTTCCGTCACCATATCCCACACAGAAATCTGTTTTCTCAATTTCTTGTTCCGTGTATCCAGATTCACGCATGTCTTGCACATTTTGGTTTATCAGATTATAGGCTTCAGCATCGCGGTGCTCCTCGCCCTCTACGACGGGGGCGTTCTCGGTAGTCTGCTTCAACTGGCCGGCCAACGAAGTGACTTGATCGACATACCGGAGGACAGCTGGATCTTCCCAGAATTGTTGGGAGGACGGGTCTTGACTTGGGACTGCGTTGTTCCTCATCGATATTTCTGTTACTTTGGAGGCATCCTGTTCAGAGAAACCGCAAAAGGCTAGCGCACACCTCCGGAAATTCATGAAAAAGCGCCGGTCGTCCTATAATTCAGTTGAAGTCAAATCATTAGTGTGAAGCTCAGTGGTGTTGAGGCTGGCAGTGTGAGTATGACTAAGCACCTAAGTGTGTGATTGTACGGAATAAAGTGTGTGACTGTATAGCATAAAGTGTGCGACTGTACAGTTTGTAGCGTGTGACTGTGCATGTTATAGTACTGACTGGACAACGTAATGTGTGTCTATACAGGTAATAGTGTGTGACTCTACAGCTAATAGTATGTGACTATACAGCCAATAGTATGTGACTATACATCAGGATGAGTGCGATCATAACGACCGTGACTACTGAATCTCAACTTTATTATAAACACAGTTTTATGAATCGTATATGCTTTTATAAACATAGGTAAGGCTGTCAGATTAAATCGTTTAACGGACAAAGAGTTGATGATTTATTGATGATTTATAGAGTGGCGGGGAGATCACTTACGTTAACGGTGCTGTCTTCCAACTGATCGTCTCTCTTAATCCCTGTAATTATTCTTTTGGGACTAGAGTGCTGGTTGTCAGAGGGCATCGTTATAGTGGGGGCGCCCTCGCTGCCTGTTGTCCCATTTGTACGTGGGTACGACACCTTCGAACGTAGCTGATTTCCCAGTGACCCTGTCTCCAGTTCCCCAGCGAGACGATCGCATATTCTCCGTGCATCCCAATGTGCGATAAATGGTATGTCGCATCTGCAAGTCTCGCTACGGAAATCGTAGCGCTGGAAGTACGCAATCATTAGAATGGGGATGCATCCCCGGAGGTAGTTGAGGACTTTGTTGGGGTCACGCGTCCCCTTACCCGCCCGCATCAGATCCTGCAGGACAAAGCTACACCAGTCCTGTTCCCGAATCAAGTCCACGTCCTCCACTGCGGCCAGCAGACTCAGGTCCAGTGAGTTCTTCGTAGTAGGCGCGAGGAATGATGACAACGCGAACAACACGAACCTGCGGACAAAGTCGTCGTCAGCGGCTTTGGTTGCCATTAACTTTTCGTGCACCCTCCCTAATGTTATTGGTTTGCTGCTGTCCACCACACTGAAGTTTTTCCTCCAGGTACTCTTTAACCTGATCACGTCAGGTGAGTCTGCCCATTTCTTGTTGCTGGTTGGGATTACTTTCACCGAATGAGGGCCCAAAGGTAGCTGGAGGCAGTCGTGGACGTCGTACTTTGACATCATAAATGCCTCCTGGCGTGAGGCACGGAAAATATGGGACCCGTCAGAAAATGCACAGAGGAACATAACCGCGTGCTCAATGGGTACAGATTCAAGCCTCAGCTCCAACAGCCCGCCGAATCCAACAGCACGCACCCTCTCTATCTGATCATTCGATAATCGCCCAATTAGCTGGTGCAACCGCTTGGGCCTACAATGAATATCGGGCTGACCCTGTCGGTGGTCCCCCCCTCTCTTCCTCCGAGACACACACAGGTATGTGGGTCGGCCGGTGTATCAGATTTGACCCTCCTCTTTTTTTTGGCCTGCTTTCCTCAACACTTTCTGTCTCACCCACATCCAGATCGGCGACCGGTGTATCAAAAGTCACCCTCTTTTTTTTCTTTTGTCTGCCTTCGTCAACGATTTCTGTCCCCCCCCCCCCCACCACATTCGTCTCGGCAACGATGTGGTCCCCCGATGTATCTTCAACAGACTTTACAACAGTCTTCTTCTTCTTCTTTTTCTTCTTACCCAAGTTTTGGTCCACAACCAATCTATCATCAATTACATTTTTGCGGACCGATGTCTCTGCCACGGCCTTCTTCTTACTAGTCTTCGTTCGAACTTTCTTCTTTGCACCCGACTTTCTGCTGCAATAACAACATGTGTAATGAGTGTGATTTTACAACTGAGTATACGACTTCAACAGTGTGATTCTACAGTAAAAAGAGAGCGACTCTGCAACATAACGAATGTGACTATACAGCCTCAAACGGGTGACTATACAACCAACACTGCATGACTATACAATATAAAGCGTGTGACTTTGCATCATAACAAGTGTGACTGTGTAGATTCAAAGGTGTTATTGTCCATCATTCTGTTACTTCACAACAAAATGTAACGAGTGCGACTATGTACCTTCAAACGGGTGACTGTATAACCAACTCTGTATGACTGTATAACCAACTCTGTGACTTTAAAACTCTGTGACTATACAATATAATGCGTGTGACTTTGCATCATAAGACTGCGACTGTGTGGCTTCAAAAGTGTGATTGTACATCATTCTGTGACTTCACAACAAAATATAACGAGTACGACTATGTATCTTCAAACGGGTGACTGTACAAGCAACTCTGTATGACTGTACAACCAACTCTGTATGACTATTCAAATGTTAATTTTATTTCTTCCCAAACACCAAGTCTATGACTATAAGACTGCTTTAACGTAAGCTTCAACAAGGAAGCATGCAAAACTTCAACAAAAAACTGTCTAATCGATGGCACATGCATACTTACAATGACGACTATGGGAACTTCAACAAAGAAATAAAGACTTCATCTTTAGCTTTATAACTACAACTACTTTACAACTACGACCCCTTCAACTCAAAATTAGGGTTATAACTAGAGGAATAACGATTAATCAAGAATAAAAACTGTGTGAATATTAGTTGTCAAAGAAAAAAAACTTCATCTTCGACTCTATAACTACAACCACTGTACAACTACAACAACTTCAACTCAAAATTAGGGTTATCGTGTTGGAAAAATGCTCTTTTACCATTTTTTATGGCTCATGCATGCCGGAGTTCTTGACCACTTTTTAGGGTTCGTGAAAAAAGAATAAAAAATGGTTGAACAAAAGGAAAATCGGAGATCGAAAATCGAACATTCAACATACCTTTGTAGCACCACCGGAATTTTAGGCATTATCGGAGATGGAGAAGCTGCGGAAATGGAGATGGAGATGGAGATGGGGTTTTTTTTTTTTGGGAAAGTGTAAGGTGTATATTAATCAAAGAATAATCAAATATACATTAAGAATCCATCATCCTAGTAACGAAGAGGTCATCTCTAGGGGAGAGTTTCCCTTTCTGAACACTATTAAAGTACATTTTCAGCTCTTTAATCATGTTCTTACTAACTACGTTCGGTCTCAAAACAATGCCCTCTATTTTGATTTTGTTCCTCTGCTCCCATATGTAGTAGATAGAAGCGTTAATCACGCTATTAATCACAGCCCGTTGGAGTTTGCTACCTCTCAATCCGTCCCGCTGGGTGTTGGATCGAGTGCTAGTGAAGTCATGATCTATCCCCATGTTCAAGGTCCTCAGAACCTCGCTACTATACTCACACTCCCAGAAAAGGTGGCTCCTATCCTCTGGTTCCTTACTGCAAACGCAACACTGGTCGTCCAGGATCAGGTTAAGACCAAACAATTTGGTCTTCACGTTCATAGCATCATGCTGATATAACCACGCGATGAATCTATGTTTCGGTATAGTCCATTTATTCCACACTAGCCTACACCAATCCGTTTCCATCTCTTTGTCTCTGATCCAATTATATCCCTTGGCCATAGTATATCGGTTGCTATCGTTCCATTCCCCTCCTTCAATGCCTGTTTTGAATTTTTCCACGAGATGGGTTTTTTTTAGAGAGAGGAAGAGAGCGGTGAGTGATTAGGTAGTGAAATGAATTGAAAATAGGTGAATGGGGAAGTGTAAAGGCTTTGGGCGGGAGTATAGAGAGGAGGGAAATTAATTGGGGGTAGGGTAAGGGGACTATTGACTAGTGATGGGGTTGATGGCTGATGGTTGATGGCTGTCCGCAGCATGTTAGTTCCGCAGCCTTTTTTTTTTATACAATCTAAACTCATCCATCCACCGTCCATATTAAGCTAAATGGATGGGGGGATCAACACTAAGAGACTCTTGGAGAGTTAGTAACTCTCTCTCTCTCTCTCTCTCTCTCTCTCTCTCTCTCTCTATATATATATATATATATATATATATATATATATATATATATATATATATATATATATATATATATATATATATATATATATATATATATATATATATATATATATATATATATATTTATATATATATATAGGGGGGATCAGAGGAGTTAGCAACTCTTGGAGAGTTGCTTAGTGTTGATCCCCTCCATCCATTCATCATAAGATGGATGGTGGATGGATGGGGTTCAATTATTAAAAAAAAAATAAAGACAATAAACTGACATAGCAGCAGTGGAGAGAGGGAAACATCCCCTCACCCAAATCAATCCCTACATTACTTCCCTCATACACTTCTCAATCCCCTAATTTTCAATTCATTTCTCAACTCAATTCATCTCTTTCAAACAAAACCCCAACAAATAATCACCATTAATAACTCTGACCATACTCCATTAACTACTCCGACCATACTCCGTCAACTACTCCGACCATACTGCGTTTTTAACCCAACATACTCCATCAGTAACTTCGATCATCATACGAAGGTATCTTCATCTTCATCTTCATCTTCATGCTTATTTTTCTTCATCATCTTCATCTTCATATTCATATTCATCTTCATCTTCATCTTCATGCTTCTTTTTCTTCATCATCTTCATATTCATCTTCATCTTCATGCTTCTTTTTATTTTTCATATCTTTTTTTTTGTATTTCTAAAATTATTCATCTTTATTATCCACAAAAAAAAACAACTTCATCTTTAAGATGAAATTTGAAGATGAAGTTGTTCTTTTTTTGTGGGATGAATGAATGTTGAAGATGAAGATGAACAAGTTATTTAGTGCGTAATGTTCTTATAGAATTGCTATACCACACACTTTCAGTTGTATACTCACACTCATTATGTTGTAGAATCACGCAGTTGTACACTCATTGTAGTCACATATTCAGTTGTATAGTCACACTCATTATGATGTATAGTCACACTCTTTATGTTGTAGAATCACTCAGCTGTAGAATACCTTCACAATCATTTCATCTTCATGCTTGTTTTACTTATCATACCCTTTTTTTGTATTTATAAAATTATTCATCTTCATTATCCAAAAAAAATGAAGATTAAATATGGATTAAAATGAAGGTTGAATATGAATGAATGAAGGTTGAATATTTAATGAATGTTATAATTTAGTTGTATAGTCACAGAGATTATGTTGTATAGTCTCACAGTTGAAGTTGTATAGTCATACTCGTTATGTTGTAGGATCACAGTCATTATGTTGTAAGAGCACACCGTTTATGTTGTATAGTCACACAGTTAAAGTTGTACAATCACACTCATTATGCTGTACAATCATGCAGTTGTACAGTCATTGTAGTCACATATTCAGTTGTATGTGTGATTTAGATTGATTGTGTGTTTTGTTGCAGCGAAATGATTGGTGGAAAGAGGAATGTTGGTAAAAGGGGCGGTGGGAAGAAGAAGGTCGTGGAAGATACAGCGATCGATCACGTAATTGGACAATGTATTGTTGCGAAGATTAAAATGAAGGTTGAATATGAATGAATGAGGGTTGAATATTTAATGAATGTTTAAATAATTTGTTCTGAATCGTATGTATAATTATCTTTCTAATTATGAATGTGACTTTGCTAATGATGATTGAAGAATAATTGACTGTATGGCTTTTATTTTCCATTTTACGGTTTCAGTTTTGTAGTTACACACTTTAGGTTGTATAGTCACACTCATTATATTGTATAGTCACACTCATTATATTGTAGAATCACACAAATTCTTGCAGTGATTAGTGTATGTAATCATCTTTGCTAATGATGATTGAATTATAAATAAGTACGAGTATAATTTAGATGTATAGTCACAGAGATTATGTTGTATAGTCACACAGTCGAAGTTGTATAGTCATACTCGTTATGTTGTAGGATCACAGTCATTATGTTGTAGGATCACACAGTTTATGTTTTATAGTCACACAGTTAAAGTTGTATAGTCACACTCATTATGCTGTACAATCATGCAGTTGTAGAGTCATTGTATTGTAGAATCACACAAATTCTTGCAGTGATTAGTGTATGTAATCATCTTTGCTAATGATGATTGAAGTATAAATAAGTACGAGTATAATTTAGTTGTATAGTCACAGAGATTATGTTGTATAGTCACACAGGTGGAAGGATAAGTGATTTTGCTATAGACCTCGCGTGATTAATTATGAATCCAGAAAATAGCGATGAAAATATATTTACATTGGACAAAGTCCATCCTTCACATATAGTACGTCAAACATAAAAACATTCTAACCCACCAAACATCATTTACACATAGTACGTTCATCCTAAAGCAAATATTTTATCTCACATAAACACACAAGAGCTTAACGATGGTCGCCGGTACGTGCGCAACAATACATTGTCCAATTACGTGGTCGGTTGTTGTATCTTCCACGACCTTCTTCTTCCCACCGCCCCTTTTACCAACATTCCTCTTTCCACCAACTATTTCGCTGCAACAAAACACACAATCAATCTAAATCACACAACACAACTGAATATGTGACTACAATGACTCTACAACTGCATGATTGTATAGCATAATGAGTGTGATTATACAACTTTAACTGTGTGACTATACAACATAAATTGTGTGATCCTACAACGTAATGACTGTGATCCTACAACATAACGAGTATGACTATACAACTTCAACTGTGTGACTATACAACATAATCTCTGTGACTATACAACTAAATTATACTCGTACTTATTTACACTTCAATCATCATTAGCAAAGATGATTACATACACTAATCACTGCAAGAATTTGTGTGATTCTACTATATAATGAGTGTGACTATACAATATAATGAGTGTGACTATACAACCTAAAGTGTGTGACTACAAAACTGAAACCGTAAAATGGAAAATAAAAGTCATACAGTCAATTATTCTTCAATCATCATTATCAAAGTCACATTCATAATTAGAAAGATGATTATACATACGAATCAGAGCAAATTATTTAAACATTCATTAAATATTCGACTTTCTTTCATCCATATTCAACCTTCATTTTTTTTGTGAATAATGAAGATAAATAATATTATAAATACCAAAAAAAGAAGGAATGAAAAATACAACAAGCATGAGGATGAATATGATTAATTATTTTAAAGATTCTCTAAAAAGATAAAAACAAATACGTGAAAATCATCAAGGTTCGGAAGTAGGGATTTGACGAACGTGGAAACTTGAACGTAGATAAAAAAAATACCTGAAAAAAATCACACACTTTAAGTTGTATAGTCACACGTTTTAAGTTGTACAGTCACACTCAGTATGTTGCATAGTCACACTCATTATGTTGTAGAATCACGCAGCTGTAGAATACCTTGGGATTAGGGTATCATGCGTTTAACCATCTTCATTTTCATGCTTGTTTTATTTTTCATACCTTTTTTTTTGTATTTATAAAATTATTCATCTTCACTATCCACAAATAAAATGAAATTTGAATATATATGGATGAATGAACGACTATGACTTTAAGAAAATGAAAATATCTAAACATTCATTAAATATTCAACATCCATTCATCCATATTCAACATTCATTTTTTTTTTTTGGATAATGAAGATGAATAATTTTATAAATACAAAAAAAAATATGAAAAATAAAACAACCATGAAGATGAAGATGATTCAACGAATGATACCTTAATCCCAAGGTATTCTACAGCTGCGTGATTCTACAACATAGCGAGTGTGACTATACAACATAATGAGTATGACTATACAACTGAATATGTGACTACAATGAGTGTACAGTTGCGTGATTCTACAACATAATGAGTGTGACTATACAGCATAATGAGTGTGACTTTGCAATTCTGCAAAAACATTACGCACTAAATGACTTTTTCATCTTCATCTTCATCTTCAAGCTCCATTCATCCCACAAAAAAAGAACAACTTCATCTTCAAACTTCATCTTAAAGATGAAGTTGTTCTTTTTTTTTTGGGAAAGTGTAAGTGTATTAATAAAATAAAAGACTTTACAGTCTCAATTTCATCTTCTGCCTCAAAAGGCTCGTAATGAATTTTCTATCCTTATCACTAAAATATTGATTACATTTCGTCTTGCAAAAATCGATAAATTCCTTAATGATTCTTCGTGCCAAAATTTCAGGACGGATAAGCTGCTCTTCCATTCTTGCTTTATTTCGTTGATTCCATATGTTGTAGCAAATCGAGTTAATAAGTCCATTCCTTACAGCTCTCTGCATTTTGGTCCCTTTCATTCTCTTCCTCTTCTCATTCTGTATATCAATCTTAGGCTCAAACGAACATACTCGATTAACTTCTGCGACTATCTTCCTACTGTACTCGCAAGAAAGGAGTAGATGTTGTACAGTTTCTTCAGCTGCTGCACAAACTGTGCAGCTGTCTTCCTGCGTAACCCCGATTCTGCATAGTTTGCTCTTCGTAGTTAGGCCATCATGCTGTATCATCCAAGCAACTAGGTTATGCTTGGGCATCGACCATCTAGACCATACCGACGCACACCAATCAACCGTACTGAGTTTGATTCTCAGCCATTGGTAAGCTTTCGCCACAGAGAAAAGTTGTTCTTTTTTTTTAGATAATGAAGATGAATAATTTTATAAATACCAAAAAAAAGGATATGAAAAATAAAAAGAAGTTTGAAGAAGATGAAGATGATCGAAGATGAAGATGAAGATGAAGAAGAAGCTAAAAAAAATGAAGATGATCAAAGTTTATGCATAAACAAACCTTGGTATAATTATCCGTCATGTTGTGTTAAAAACGGAGTATGATCGGAGTTGTTGACGGAATATGGTCGGAGTTATTAATGGAGCTTATTTGATGGAGTTTTGTTAGGGAGAGATGAATTGAATTAGGGAAATGAATTGAAAAGGAGAGGAGGGAAGTAATGAAGAAGGGAGAGTTTGATTGAGGAGAGGATGCTCCCTTCTCTCCACTGTTGCGAAGTGTGATTGAGGGGAGGGTTGCTTCCCTCTCTCCACTGCTGCTCGTCAGTTTGCTGTCTCATTTCCCCCTTTTTTTTACACATCATCCATCTAAGCCATCCATTCAACCCAAGATCAAGGGCCAAAAACACAACTTCCCACTTTTCACCAAACTCCCTTGATCCTCTCTCTCTCTCTCTCTCTCTCTCTCTCTCTCTCTCTCTCTCTCTCTCTCTCTCTCTCTCTCTCTCTCTCTCTCTCTCTCTCTCTCTCTCTCTCTCTCTCTCTCTCTATATATATATATATATATATATATATATATATATATATATATATATATATAGATCTAGGATTCTTTGAGGCATGTCAACTCGCTGCACCCATTGAGGCACAATCTCAACCATTAGATTAAAATCAAATTAAAGGCTAAGATTAAAACAAAAACTCATACATAACTTTTTTTTTCCCGGAGAAAAAAAACAATATTTTTCGGGAAAAAAAAATTACGGAATTTTTTTTTTCAATTTTTTTTTTTTTGGAATTTTTTTTCCCGAATAAAAAAAACACACTTTTTTTTCTGGAAAAATAATCACATTTTTTTCCCAAAAGAAAAAAAATCCAAAAAAACAAAATCCCGAAAAAAAATCATTTTTTTTAATATTAAAATAAAATTGGTGTATATAAAAACAATTTCAGTGTACATAATAACTGTTTTAGGATATATATATAATAATTCTACTATATCAAATAATTAAGTACATATGACAATTATTTCAGTGTATATATGTTGATTAATTGGTGTACATAGTAACCATTTGAGTGTATATAACAATAACTATTTTATTGTATATATATCGAGTTCTTAAGTGTATATATATATGTAGTGAGTTTAATAGCGTATATAATGAGTTTTTTAGTATATATAACAGTTATTTTGATGTATGTTCCATTGTTGATTAACTGATGTACATATTAACTATTTGGGTGTATATAACAATTATTTTAATGTATGTATTAAGTTCTTAAGTGTATATATGCAGTGAGTTTAATAGCGTACATAATGAGTTTTTTTTAGTGTATATAACACTTATTTGGATCTATGTTCCATCTTAACCTAATGGTCTAGATTGTGCCTCAATGGGTGTAAGAAGTTAACCTGCCTCACCGGAACCCGCCTATATATATATATATATATATATATATATACCCACCTTAACTTTATGTACAATCTACCTTCAATTTACAGCCATTAGATATAACTAGATTAAGGGCCAAGATTGAATATTGTAACTTAAATTAAAACACAACCCATCAACAAACCTTAAACCTAAACTGAAACAGAGAACAAAATAACTGAAACAAAAAACCAAAAACCATATTCACGAAGGACAAGGACGACACAGTCAATTTTTTGTTGATTGAAATCACGAAATCAGGTAACGCGCATCAACTGAAATCAGGTATTTCAATTTTTTTTGTATTAGTTCAATTGAAATCACGAAACGCGCATCCTCTCGCATCTGAAATCGCATCCTCTCGATTCTGTTTTTCAATTTATCAAATATTTAATCTGAAATCTCGATTCTGGTATTAGTTCAATTGAAATCTGAAATACAGTTATCAATTTCGTATTACTGTACAATTTATCAATTTTGCATCTGATTTATCAATTTCGAATCTTGATTTAAATTTTTTTTCGTAGTACTGTCAATTTTGATTCGATTTTTTTTAGCAATTTCGATTTCAATACCGTGAGTTCAGTATCGTCAATACTATACTTTTTTCGTAGTACAGTACGATTCTGGTTATTGTTTGATGATTACATGTACTGAATATCGCTTATTTCATTTAGTGCTTTGATTTTGTGTTCAATTCTGATTGTGATTCAATTCTGTACTCTGTTTTTGACTCAATTTTGTGTGTTATTCTACATGGTTTGACAAATTATTTGAGTAATTTCTGGATTTTTGATTACAAGATTAAAAATTGAAATTATGAATATTACAATATTTGAATAAGAACAATGAAATAATTGAACATGAACATTACAATGCTTGAACATGAACATTAAAATAATTACATATTATTTCATAGTATGAATTTTTGGTTTTGATACATTATTATTACTATGAAATACCAAATTATTTTATTATGTTATTACAGTTATTCTATACTATTGTTGCGGTTATTCTATATTATTCTTAAAGTTATTTCATTATATTCTGTTTATAACCAAGGTTATTTTATAGTGTTTTTACAGTTATTCTATCGCACATATGTGATTATTATACTTCAATTTTATTTATTTTACTGTAACTAACTCCCTCTTTATTTCTATCTTTCAGTTAAGTTCCTTTTGCTGGGTGCATGCGAGATGTTTCATCCCAATACAATAACACGAGTTATTTATTACAATAACTGAGTTTCTACATTGGACTAACTACGTAAAATCAGATAATATTATTCTAAAACTGATTATATTTGAGTGTCAGCCAAATATAATAATATGAGTTATTCATTACAATAACTGATTTCTACTTTAGAATAACTACGTAAAATCATATAACATTATTATAAAGTTAATTATATTTGAATTTCATCTCAATACATACAATAAAATGATTTATTTATTATAATAACTGAGTTTCTACATTGGAATAATTACGTAACATCAGATAACATTATTCTAAAATTTAGGAGTGTTATATTTGAATTTCATCTCGATACAATAACACAAGTTATTCAATACAATAACCGACTTTCTACATTTCAATCACTACGTATCTACATTGAAATGACTACGTATAACCTGTTAACATTATTCTCAGTAAACAATTTACTAGTTAACTATAAAATAACTATGTTTTCTCATTAAAATAATCTTGTTTGTACATCGAATTAACTATAAAAATCTGAGAAAAAATAGCTTTGGAAATATAAATCTTGGCTCTTGATCATGTGAGATCTAATGGTCACAATTAAATGGTAAATTGTACCACTCTCTCTCTCTCTCTCTCTCTCTCTCTCTATATATATATATATATATATATATATATATATATATATATATATATATATATATAGAGGTGGGTTCCGGTGAGGCAAGGTAACTCCTTACACCCATTGAGGCACAATCTAGACCATTAGATTAAGATGGGGACATACATCCAAATAAGTGTTATATACACTAAAAAAACTCATTATATACGTTATTAAACTCACTATATACACACACTTAAGAACTCAATATATACAGTAAAAAAAATGTTATATACACTCAAATAAAAAAATGTTATATACACTCAAATAGTTATTATGTACACCAATTAATCAACAATGGAACATACATCAAAATAACCGTTATATACACTAAAAAAACTCATTATATACGCTATTAAACTCACTGCGTATATACACTTAAGAACTCAATATATACAGTAAAATAATTGTTATATACACCCAAATAATTAATATGTACATCAGTTAATCAACAATGGAACATACATCAAAATAACTGTTATATACACTAAAAAACTCATTATATACGCTATTAAACTCACTACATACATATATACACTTAAGAACTAAATATATATACAGTAAAATAGTTATTGTTATATATACTCAAATGGTTACTATGTACACCAATTAATCAACATATATACACTTACCTTAAAACAGTTATTATGTACACTGAAATTGTTTTTATATACACCAATTTTATTTTAAATTCTGATTTTTTTTTTTGGAAAAAAAAAATTTTTTTGAAAAAAAAAATTCCGAATTTTTTTTTTTCGGAAAAAAATATTCCGAAATTTTTTTGTTTCCGGAAAAAAAAAATCCCGAAAAATATCGATTTTTTTTTCCCGGGAAAAAATTTGGGAATTTTTTTTTTATGTATGAGTTTTTGTTTTAATCTTAGCCTTTAATTGGATTTAAATCTAACGGTTGAGATTGTGCCTCAATGGGTGCGGCAAGTTGAGCTGCCTCAAAGGATCCTATATATATATATATATATATATATATATATATATATATATATAGTAGCTTAGGTAGTAAGAGTAGGTTTAGGTGTAGAAGTAGGGTAGATGGGGTGGCTAGTTTAGGTAGAGTATTAGTGTAGTATGCATGTAGGACGTGAGAGTTAAATAAGGTATCAACCTTTCCGAGTTTCGGTCCGTTTCTCGTACAAATATCTTTCTTTCTTAAAAAGTTGAAATATAAGATTATATTACGGAATTAAAATAATGGAAATCGTAAAATTTATTTTTAAAAATGAATTTGTGAGACGGTAAGTAAAATAGACGGTAAATAGTAATTTGGGACAAAAGTTATAAGAAATCATTATTTTAAGAATACGATAAAATATTAAATTTTTACGAGACGAGAAAACGTTAAAACGACGGTGAATATTAAAAATATTTTCAAGTTTTAAACTTTATTTAACGAAAGATAAAAATTTTAATAATTCGATAAATAAATTTTCTTCTTTTTAAATACGGAATAATTTTTAATTTAACGAAAATAAAATATTTTATTACGAAAATAATTTCTCAAACGTTAAACTTGGTTTAAATAAATGTTTAAAATTTTAACTCTATTTGAAAAATACGGGGTGTTACAATCTACCCCCCTTGAAACAATTTCGTCCTCGAAATTTCCGGCACAACTTAGGCAATTATGGAAGTTTAAGACACTACATGAATAAAATGAAGTGTTAGGGTTCCTCTCGCATAATTGACTCGGGTCGTAAGTGACTTACTCATATATCTGACTTATCTGCCAAAATTTTACAAATGTGGTACATCCCAAGTTGGTACGGTAGGTATTATTGATCAACGGTAGCTAGATTCTAATTTCCATATAGTGGCACTATTCAATATCGGGTCATTCTCGATATTTGGTTTATGGTTTGCCTTATCTCCAAAAATATCATGATGTTTATATTCCTTAAAATAGAAAGGTGTTGTTTCATGGTTAATATAAGTTTCTCGTAGCATAAAAGTCCAAAAGAAGGTTATCCTAATTCCATATAATATGTAGAACGTTCATAAACTATGATATTATTGGGTTTAGTAGGAGACTTCTCTCATAGGTTCAAATACATATAGGTTATACAAAAGGCCGAAGTTCTCATGATTAGATTAACATTTCTCGTCAATTAGGTTGATCTCCTAAGATTGATCCTCAAGTATTTTTGTCGGTTATGACAGGGTTAATTCTGTTGGCTTTCTAAATTTCTCAAAATTCCAAAATTGTTTCTCTGTTGTTTTATTCTTCAAACAACGGGTTAATCTTAACTTCAGATCAAAATTTCTTGGTTCACAAGTGTCCTTTAGAATTATGACACTTAGGGTTTGGAATACTATTAACCATTATTCAACAACAATATGTCTCCCAAAAGTATATAAGGTATTTCCTAGGGATTCTCCAAAATATTGTTTACATATCATTCAATCAATCAATTGGATTCCATAGGTTCGACAAGGTATGTTCAACATATAATTCCTCAAAATAACATTCGATGTATATAATGGTAAACCTCAAAATAATTTTGATCTATGATCATTCTCAAATACTTAGTTCTCCAAAAAAATATTGATCATCATAAATATCACTCGGCTTCAAAAATATATTCTCTCTTCTCATAATAGGGTGGTTGAGATCTAGGTTAGAACATTATAATCTAATTAAGTGTCGTGATAGGTTACTGCTCTGCAAGGTTTAACACATAAGACACATCCAAAAACGTGACTCAAAGTCCCCAATTATGTAAGTGTTTTGTGGTCGGGAAAATTTTTAGGTAAGCAAAACAAATTAATACTAGGTTAGTAATGTTCTTAGCATAACGATCTCGGTGGTCATCTCTCTGGTATAGTCCATGATCATGCTTCTGTATTGAAGTTTCTTGGTGACATCCTTTGCAAATAACTCGAACAGGTTCATCTTGTTGCGGTTTGTTCTTCTGTATGATTTTGTAGAGTTGTTTCTTTGCTTCGTGCATATTTGGTGCGTCATCTACGTTCTCGTGTTAGTACTATATCATAGTGTCAGCGGTTCTAAACAA
This sequence comes from Agrostemma githago, assembly GCA_958450325.1. Taxonomy (NCBI): domain Eukaryota; kingdom Viridiplantae; phylum Streptophyta; class Magnoliopsida; order Caryophyllales; family Caryophyllaceae; genus Agrostemma; species Agrostemma githago. The sequence goes on from OY288245.1 coordinate 43,590,311, forward strand.
AATTTCTATCATAGTCTATGTAAGTAAGATTGGTTAATGTTTACTCGACCGGAGATACATGGCAAAAAGTTCAAGACTAAGTATGAAGGTAAGGTTGGTTAAAACAAGAATCCAGGAAACAAAGTGAACGTCATAAGAATTAGAAAGGGTGTGAATGATTATGACAATTTTATTAATAGAATGACATAGCACTCTATCATAGATCTTCTCTTTCGAAGATAAGAGGAGATGAAATTGGTATTTGTCAAAAAGAAATTTTAAAATCAAACTGGTTTGGAGAATATATGTGAAAGTGAAAATCAATTGTATGAGGTTCAAATTTCTCAAATAACTGAATAAAATTGTGATAGGTTGATTCAAAGAATATATAATATATCAATAGGTTGATTGAAAATAAAACATAATTCAAGACAAATTGGTCAGGGTTGAAGGTTAAATTGAGTCTTTTAAAAATTTATAATATGAAGTAAGGCTAAAAAATGTCACCATGAATTTAGGAAATCAATAGGATAGGAACAAAGGATTATCACGATGATCAATTCAAGAAATGTCTTAACTTGGTGAATGAACGAGAATGATATCCAATCACAAAAAGTGGAGATAATATGAAATAGTTTGGTTTAAGTAAACGGGTCAATAACTGAAAGGTTGAAGGTTAAAGTTGCAGGTAGAACTCAGATTAACTGGTTTTGAAAATGAAGTAATAGAATACACAAAACTTGAAGGTGTGGTCGGAGGTATTTAATGAAAAATCAATGTAGGGTTCAATCTTTGAAATATAGCTTAGGATAACACATGATCTCCGATCTACAAGGTAGGTAGGTATGTAGGTCACTAGAGTCTCGAGTAGATATAAGTCGACACATAGCTAGAACTTGAGGCATACTATTTTACACGCATCAGCAGGTACTTGATCTTTATGTGTGCTCCATCTTGACAAGATAACTTGACTCGATTCTTCAACATGATTCAGTTTGAGTTGGCTCCTATAGTTGATTTGGATAAGCCTTCACTTGTGCTCCAAAATACTGATGTCCACGTCTCGAGTGGTTGATAGCTCTGAATGTCAACGTCTTCCTTCTTGGTCATCGTATTTATCAAAAAAAAAATTAAACTAGCCAATAGGCTAAAGGTTAGGCAATCAATTTATAAACAATTATGCAAATAGCACGCATGCCAACAATTATACAGGCAAACATTTAAAGACATCGCGTTTTTCCTTAATGATTTCTACCCCGACAAATTATTTGATAGGATCCTAATTGTGTCTAAGTGAATCTCTCATTTTAGTGATCTAATATTATATTAGTATTTTAGTAAGTCTACCCAGGCGCGCTCCTCGTTAAGTAAATGAAGCTCAATCCTCACTTACGGTCACAAGGTCGCTCCGATACCAACTGTAACAACCCGGATTTTCGATGGCCTAAAATAATAGATAATGCGGAAAGTTATCTAAGTCATTTAATTTAAAATTATATCAGAGTGTAAATAAATCTGAATCGCTACGGATCCTTACAAAAAACGACTATTAATTACGTAGTCTTGATTCACTTAGTACAGAATATAAATTGTATTTTATACAAACACATTATTAAATCTCTCTCGCTCGATTCCTCAACGTCTCAGACCTGCAAAAAATAAAACAGTGGCCGCTGAGCGGGACAGCAACCAAGCCGTTCATCTAACATCACCTCGAACACATAAGACAATCATGTGAATAACAAATAATATGCTTACAAAAATATTAAAGGATATCATGTAATAGATAGTTTTCTTTAATTCAATTAATCAACATGTGAGGTGATGAAAACGATAAAGTTCAAAAGATGGGACATTGGCAGCCATTTGAATTTAAAATCATTTTTCACGTAAACAGAGAATAAACACACGAGTCGTGGCTCCTAGTATCACCGCTACACCCTATTGGCTTGTATCTCACCAATAGAAGTAACCGTGTTACCGACTCGTAGACCAAACCGATCTTATGAGGTTTACATCTCACCCATAAGGCTCAATTGGGTCCGAACTTCTATTATATTATATGTTTATTCAGACGGGGCTCTGGGCTGAAATGAAAGCTGATGATTACATTCTCTGCATCACCAAGAGGGAACCCGCAGTTTTCAGAATCCTGTTCTGCCCCCATAACCTAGGTAGTAATACTGATCAAGTACTTGTCTATACATGCGCACATACCCTACGCAGACTCTTGAACCGCAGCTCTCACTGCCGTAGGACGACTACCTTAAACACTAGGTCGACTCTCGGACCGCAGCCTCCGAGTCTGCTTTTCATTACAAGTGCGGTCGAAACACCACGCATGGTAGGATCCAACACAAGCTATTCGTCCCAGACTCGCATCGTAAACTTTATATAAAAGTCGCCCGTGAACAAGTAGTATTTTATTTGGTGACCTTCAATAATTGGTCGGACTCATTTGGAACAGTCAAATCCTCAAATACTTACTTTCAGTGTGACAACGTTATACTTAAATCCTCAAGTGCCACCCGAAACATTATATCCCAAATATCGTATAATGTTTTTAAAATAGTAAATTCTTTTAAATGAAGTTTTATATAAAAATATAAAAATAAAATTTAAGGTATAATAATAATAAAATATTATTTTAAATTTTATAGTTTTTGAAAAATATAGAATTTTATATAAAAAAAATAAAAAAAATTAAGTCGTACTTAGTCGATTTACAAAATTTGACGTAAAATCATTTTTTTAAAAATATTTATAAATGTCGTATAAAAATTTCGGAATAAAACAAATCCATTTATCATAGAAAAATGAAATTTATAAATTTGTACTTATACAAAGTAATAAGTGAAATTTTATTAAAATAAGATTTTGTAGGTTATTAACATACATTGCAAATAGAAGTAAATAAATAAAATACAATGAAAATGAGATAAGTAAATTTTATTAATTTAAGTTCTTTTATTCATTTTCTCAATTTTCATATAAACAGAAATGTAAAGATGATAAGTAAATAAATTGAACAGGTGATAATTTAGTGAAGTTAATCTAGTGTTACTTTAACGCACTTGTAGACACCCACATTTTGACCGCCAGGTGTCTATAGTAGGTCCCGCCAAACACCCGATGATGATCGGACGCAAACATGCTTTAATGGACTCGGATATGGGCTTGAAATCATGGAAATTTGGCTTGGGCTTATTAGGGAGTACAAATCTTACTAAACCAACCTCAAATCCAGGCCCAGTGGGTCGTTTCGAGTCAAATGAGACTAATTTGGGTCGAAACCGGCACCAGGGGTAAAATCGTCTTTTAGCGACCGAGCCGAAACCCGGTCAAAAATATTCTCGAGACACACAAGTCAGCCGTGACACCTCACGTGGCTGATTCGATCTCCAATACCACAAAAAATCAGCTTCAAAAAATATTAAACAAATCCGTTTAAGGATAAAATTCGATCTCAAGTAGGAATTCTATCCGAAAACCGAAACAGTTCACAAACCGAGCTCAAATACTCGGCTAGAACACCCCAAACAGCCGAAACACTCCTCCATTCAGCCGAGATTCTTGCTTCCCCACCAAGCAACAGAATTTACGTTCCTCTCGACTTCTTACATTTCCTATCCGAACCGGTGTTTCTTGTTATCCAAGCAAGCTACCTCTCCTAAACCTCTGCGCCTATAAATACGACCCTCCATTCAACACAAAAACAACATCAATAATCTCGACACATTCACACACATCATAGATCTATTACCCACACATCCTCGATATCTAGTAAAAATAGTCCAAAGCAAATCCCGACGTATTCCCGAAGAAGCCTCGAAATACCGACGAAACGACCCCATCATCCGGCCGAAACCCGTCATCCATCACACGTCAAAAAAACCGACACCTTAACTCATCCGCATCATCTCGACGCTCCCGTGCCTAAGCCACCGTCCGACGAGCTTCATACCGAGAAAATAAAGCATGTAGGTTGAGGGTGTAAATCAAACCCGATTCTTCTCTTTTCTCTCCCTCTTTCTCACGTTTTTCTTCTTTTTTGTGTCGTCGGTCTTTTCGTATTTTAATATGGGTCGTTCGTCACATATTTTTCATTTCTAATAATCGATACTATAAAACTATTTTTCATATAACGTTCTTAAAATACGATACCGATTCTCTAATCGAATATCGTATCTACAAGAACTAAATTAATTAATTCTCGTTGATGCTAAAAAAAATAATAACTTTTTTTTAAAAAACAAAATTCAATGATTTTAAACGCGGAGAGAATTAACATTTTTTTTTCGTTCAATTTTTTTTTTCTTTTACTTTTCGTTCAAAAACAATTTTTTTTAAAACTCTTTCTAAAATCATTCTGACTATTCGATATCGATTTCATAATCGAATATCGAATACGACGAATATCGAAAACATAAATCGAGTATAAATTAATCCATATTTGTACGCGATTTATAAAACTTAACGATTTTTCGACAAACAAAAAAAACCGGCAGACCACCACGCGGGTCGCGCGCCTGTCAGGCGACCTGCGCGGCGGCCTGGTTCTCCGGGCCTTCTTTTTTTTTCGTTTCCTCGCTTTTCAATTTTTTATTCTTTTCGAACCTTACATTAAAAAGCGACTTTTGCGACATATTTCGATAAATACTTTTTTCGACCTCGGTCAACACGTGTTAATCCATCACGTGTCATTAAATCTTTTCCAAAATCATGCATATTATTTATTTACATCTTTATTCGATTTATTCACCGTTACTAACTCGTTTTCTCGTGTTTGTAGCTTTTTATTTGCTTTTTATCATTTTATTAGACTAAAACGACTTTACATGCTAAAATAACTTTGACGTTATTAGTTTAACATGCATTAAACGACTTAGCAACCCATTTATTTATTTTTCTCACATGCTTAGGAAAATAATGTTTGCATATCATTCAACCGTCGAACTAACGCGTGTACACCAAAAACGAACGATATCTTAGTAAAAGCCGCTAAGTGCGGGCGGGGTTGGGTGTTTGATAAGTGTGGTTTGTAGTGCCTTTTTCACTATGTTTTGGTCCCATTTCCTTGTGGAATCGCTCCTTGGGAGCGGTTTAGGGGCTTCTTATGCTTCCTTTAGTTCGTTTCAGGTTCCCGAGCCCGATTTGGAAGAGTTGGAGCGATTCCGACTCAATACATACACATTTTGGAGCCAACGGAGTAAAGGAACGATGATTCGACGCCTTGGAATCGACCCCGAGACCTCGGGACCCAATCCCGAGCCTCCGAGACTCGATCCCGAGTCCCGAGAATTGACGAGAAGCCCATGAGAGGCAAGGAAGGACCAAAGAGCGCTTAAGGGAGGCCTACAAGACCCATCCCGTTCGGGATGGGGAGCACGTTGAAGGGTGCCACTGTGAGCCCATCACTACAAACCACACTAACAACAAAGATGTAACCTTTTCCCCTTAATCAACCCTAATCATCCATATTCTACCCCTAATCCCCCTACTAACTCCACAAAGAAACTACTCACTCATTATCATGAATAAACTAACATTCACAAAAGAAATTAGAACAAACATCCAAACATTCATCATAAACAAACAAGAACAATAACAATATGTAAAGGATGAAACTTGATTGAATAACTAAGAACAAGGGTAAAGAAGGATTATACCAATACTAAATGAAGAAAAGATGCAATCTTGTATTAATGAGAAACCCAAATACAATCCCAAGGTTGTCAAGCTTGGAACAATCTTCAAGAATCCCTTAATCCAAGACTAATTACAATAATTATCTAAGGATTTAAGAGAGAATTAAACTAATGAGAGGAATGATAATCTAGGATTTTATGCTTAATGGAGGCTTAAACTAGTCTAGGGTAAGATAAGATGTCTTAATATTACAAGAAGGGAGTATATATATATGGGTACAAGAATGAAGGAGAAGAAAAGAAGAAGCCCGTGCTGCCAGCTCGGATCGGGATGACGGGGCCGTCCCGGTCGGGACGAAGTGCTGGTAGCACGGGCTTCTTCTTTTCTTTTCCTTCATTCTTGTACCCATATATATATACTCCCTTCTTGTAATATTAAGACATCTTATCTTACCCTAGACTAGTTTAAGCCTCCATTAAGCATAAAACCCTAGATTATCATTCCTCTCATTAGTTTAATTCTCTCTTAAATCTTTAGATAATTATTGTAATTAGTCTTGGATTAAGGGATTCTTGAAGATTGTTCCAAGCTTGACAACCTTGGGATTGTATTTGGGTTTCTCATTAATACAAGATTGCATCTTTTCTTCATTTAGTATTGGTATAATCCTTCTTTACCCTTGTTCTTAGTTATTCAATCAAGTTTCATCCTTTACATATTGTTATTGTTCTTGTTTGTTTATGATGAATGTTTGGATGTTTGTTCTAATTTCTTTTGTGAATGTTAGTTTATTCATGATAATGAGTGAATAGTTTCTTTGTGGGGTTAGTAGGGGGATTAGGGGTAGAATATGGATGATTAGGGTTGATTAAGGGGAAAAGGTTACATCTTTGTTGTTAGTGTGGTTTGTAGTGCCTATTCTTGTTATCTTGTGTGATTCCTCTTATTCTTGTTAGTGTTAGTTTGATTATGTTAGAGTAGTGTTCTTGCTAGGGTTAGTAGGGTGATTAGGGTGTCACCGACTCTCGCATCAAATCCCATCCCCTCACACCATTACTACCCCGACCGTGAGTCCTCCGTGAGTGTGAAGCGAGATGGCAACCGAGAAGACAAGCGACGAGCCTCTACTGATCATCGAGACGATGAAGCAAGTGAGTTACTAGCCGCTCGGTTTGGGTAACTATCCTTACTTTCCCGTTTTTTTATCGCTTGTTTTTCATTGTTTGCCCCCTTCCCTTGAGTCATGGTATCTTAGTGGCCTTCGAGGCCATGGTATGATTGCTCCCGACTCTCGACAACGTGATTGCGTCGAGAGTCAATCGAAAAATCCAATTCACAAGATTTTCACTTTCTTTTTGAGGATTTAGTCGGATTTAGGCGGAATCCGGGCTAAGTGACTTGATTACACCTAGCCCTCCCCTCCCATTTCCTTTTATTTCCTTCTTTTTATTTTCTTCCCCCTTCCATATCTTTTTCTCGTCTCGGCCCATGGTGACTTGACTACACCCCGGCCGGACACCTTCTACCCTTTTCTTCACTTTATTTTTGATTTTTAGCTTTATTTTCGTAGTTTCTTTTCTTTTTCTTTTGTCTCTCCGCACCCTACGATCGAGCATGAGGACATTGCTCGATTTAAGTGTGGGGGAGCGATATTCTAGTATAGTTTAGTCTATTTTCATAGTTTTTCCGAAAAAAATCTTAAAAATCCCTAAAAATTTGAAATTTTTTCACAAAAATCAAAAAGATTTTTCTTTTGTGTGTCTTCCCTTTGTGTCTTTGTGTCGTGTTGTTTGTTTTTTTGTGTGTTTGCCATCTTTTCCTTATAGGTTGCTTGAATCACCGCTAATTTTGGAGAGCTTTCATGATGTCCGGTAACATCTTCTATCCCTTTTCCTTCTTTGTCTCTTGCGGAGTTTGGAGGAGATTGTGATGTGGTGTGCTCGGGTGGAGCTTGTACATACTTGTGGTTGATTTGGTGGCTTGTTTGGAAATTTGGGGTGGTGTTTGTTTGTTCATGTGTTTGTTTCATCTTGTTTTTGTTTTGTTGCTTTTATTTCTTTTTCTTTCGTTCGTTTTCGTCGTGTCTTTGTTTTGTTTTGTGTTGTGTGTCTTGTGCGTAAACCATTTTCGAAAACCCAGTTTAGAGGCTAGAGTATGAGTGTCTATTTTCCCTTCCTAGTTGTATAAATCGAGTTTTGGACTTTAATCTAGTAGAATGACCCTAAATCAATGAGTTCGTTGATCCTTTACCTTGAGTCCACCTAGCTTACTAGGGATTTACTACGGGATTTGCACTTTTGACCATTATGATCCTTTACCTTGAGTCCGCTAGCCTTGGAGAGCTTTCAAGACTCCCGGTAACATCTTATCCCTTCTCTCCTTTACCTCTTGCGGAGTTTGGAGAAGTTGAGATGTTGTGTGCTCGGGCGGAGCTTTGTAAAGTCGTGGTGGATTTGGAGACTTGTTTAGATGATCGGGGTGGTGTTTGTGTTGTGTATGTGTTTGTTTTGTTTTGTTTTTATTTCTTACTTTTTGCTTCTTTTTCTTTCGTTTGTTTTCGCCGTGTCTTCATTTTTGTGTGTGTTGTGTGTCTTGTGTGTAAATGTTTTCGAAAACCCGGTTTAGAGGCTAGGGTGGGAGTGTCTATTTTTCCCTTCCTAGTAGTATAAATCGAGTCTTGGGCTTTAGTCTAGTAGAATGACCTTAAATCAATGAATTCGTTGGTCCTTTACCTTGAGTCCACCTAGCTTACTAGGAATTTACTACGGGATTTGCACTTTTGCCCATTATGACCACCCACGGTGTGAAAAGGCCTTGGTTACCGAGTCTCGTCCCCTAGGTGACCGTGTTTAGGATTGTTTGATTAGTCCAAGTTCTCCACTTTTTGTGGGTTTGAAGGGAAATCGCGACCCACGACTTACCCATTACCCTACCTTCCTCACATACACACACAATAAAATGCAATTTGTTGATTCTCTCTTTCTTGATTGTCGAGAAATGCCAAAAAGCCAAATCTTGCCAAAAAAAGGGCAAAGAAAAGAAAAGAAAGAAAAATGAAAGAAAGAAAAGAATGAAGAAAAAGAAAAGGCACAAAAGCCAAAAAGAAAATAGAAAAGGAGAAAAAGAAATGGCATGACAACAAACAAATCAAAATGTCGAAAAGAAAGAAAATGCCAAAAGAAAACCCGTCTCACAAAAAGAAATCCCCACAAAAAATAAGCCTTTTTCCGACTTTTGCCGTGAAGAGCCTACCAAAGGACCGAGTCCCGAGGAAGGATGATAGCGGCATTAGTCGGTCTTCCCTCATTTTGCATGTTTTCCACCTTTTTACTTAGACTAGTTAGGCGGTCTTGGACACGGGACGACCCTCTTGGCTCACGCTAAAGGGGGCGGGGTCTCACTTACCTACAGTGTCGACTAACACCGTGGCTCTTCACTTTTCCACTCCGCCGATCGTCCCGTAGTACGTTTATAGAAAGTTAGGAGGACCTAGGTAAGTTACCAACGTTTTTGTTGCTTTATCGTCATACTATTAGGGTTTAGTCCACCTTGGTTTGTATTGCTAGCTTGGGAACGTTGTCACTTACCTCGAGTCCTAAACCGGTGCTTCTTTCACCGCTTTTTGAGGGAAGCGGTATTTGTTTTCTTTTGGGTGCAACCGATTATGTGTTTATTTGTGTGTTTGTTTGTTTGTGTGTTTTGTGTCCGGTTGCATCCACAGTTTTGTCGCAAGACCCGACTTGCCTTGCGGAGTGCACTTTTCCTCTAAGTGTACTCGCGTGAGTTGAAAGGGTGCAGGGTGCGCTAATACCCACTCGGATAGTTTAGTAGTTAGTATGTGCTTACTCGAGGGCGAGTAAGGGTTAAGTGTGGGGGAGTTGATAAGTGTGGTTTGTAGTGCCTATTTTGTAGTGTTTTGGTCCCATTTTCCTTGTAGAATCGCTTCTTGGGAGCGGTTTAGGGGCTTCTTATGCTTCCTTTAGTTCGTTTCAGGTTCCCGAGACCGATTTGGAAGAGTTGGAGCGATTCCGACTCTATACATAGACATTTTGGAGCCAACGGAGTAAAGGAACGATGATTCGATGCCTTGAAATCGACCCCGAGACCTTGGGACCCAATCCCGAGCCTCCGAGACCCGATCCCGAGTCCCGAGAATCGATGGGAAGCCCATGAGAAGCAAGGAGGGACCAAAATGTTCATAATGGAGGCCTACAAGGCTCATCCCGAACGGGTATGGCCTCATCCCGTCCGGGATGAAGAAGGAAACGAAGATGAGCCTACTGAGGGTCCATCCTGACCGGGACCATGGCGTCCCGACCGGGACCGACCTCGTCCCGACCGGGACCACCCCGTCTCGGCCGGGACGGGCCTGCTGCTGCACGCCTTCCTTTCTTTTCCTCTCCTTTCATTCTTAAACCCTATATATACCCTTCCCTTGTTATGTAAAGCTCATATTCTTGACTTCTCCTAAAACCCTAGACTACTTTAGGTTAGATTAGATTAGATTAGGGTAGATTAGTCGGTAATTAGTAGTTAATCATAGATTAGCTCTTGTATTTTGGATCTCTTGAAGAATCCACCAAGCTTGACAACCTTGGTGGAATTGTTTGGGTTTTCTTCTATACAAGTGTTCTCCTTTTCCATTTCCCTTGTAGTTTGGTATAATCTTCTTCTCCTTTTACTCTTAATCCTTTATTGTTTATCAAGTTCTCCTCTTTATTCATTGTTTGTTGTTTATCCTTGTTTTCCATTATGTATGTTTGGATTCTTGTGTTGATTCCTCTTATTCTTGTTAGTGTTAGTTTGATTATGTTAGAGTAGTGTTCTTGCTAGGTTTAGTAGGGTGATTAGGGTGTTAATTGGGTGATTAAGGGATTGTTGGAGATGTTGGTGGAAGATTTGGGTTTCCTCTTAGTTTGGTGCACATCACATGTTTGTTGAAATGCTTGATTGACTAGTAGTTGCAAATACTTGTTTTTCTTGCCTTTCTCTTGTGGGTGATAGTTTGTTTGTGGGTTCGGTTCCCTCACTAAGTAGCGAGAGCCCGGATGCGACCTAGGCCACTATAGCACGTTAGAACCCCGTTTGTCATGTGTGTCGCCAAGATGGGTTATAGGATAAACCTCTAGGTAGGCCTAAGTTGCGAGAGCCCAGACCAACCTAGATTACCCTACTACCTCCTTCGCTCTAGTTATCCCTCGACCATTCCGTTACCCCTTTGACCCCGACCTAATCCTAGCCCGTTTTCCTTGTTTGCTTTCTCCATCTCCTTAGTCATAGTCTAGCCTTCTCCCCTTCCCATCATTCTTGTTTAGCTTAGCTCGTTGACTTAGTCTAGTATTTGGGCCGACCTAGTCTAGGCTATACATTACCGTCCCCGTGGATTCGACCCAACTTGCCCTATCTACCGTAGGAATAGCCGGTTATATATTATTGATCGGCTAGGGACGTGACAAACCTCTCCCATCAGTGTTCTTAGTGAACTTCCCAACACGTACCCTCACCCCTTACTCAGAACCATGGTTTCCGGATGTCCGAATCCATTGGCAACGAGAGTCATTCAATACACGATATCCGATAATGTCGGTATCGGTATCATAATGCAAAGGGACGAGCCCAATAAACTCTGACATCATAAATGGGCCGTATTTTGTATATGGCTCACTACGACATAGAGTGGGCTCGAATGGTTCCGAATAACCACAAAATTCGGTGGCGACTCCTACTTCGATTTAAATTTCAATTTGACCATTTCATATGGAGATTCATTCGCCTCCCCAAACCCGCACGTGGCCGCGTCGGGGTGGACCTATGTCATGTCCACAATTTGGCGACTCCGCTGGGGATCAACTGATGAGTCACTTACCATCGGCATCCCTAGGGTGAGACTCGAAAAGAAATCGTTCGAATAGTAATGTACACGTTTTAGTTCAATGGTTCATGCATAACCCAATCTTTCCCGGGCCGGTTACTTGTGACCGACGTCCCACTATACCGCGGTGCGTTCCTAAATAGACCCACTAAAGACTTCGATGGCGGAACTCGCATGGGTTTTACGGCAGGTTCTAAGACCAACTCGGCTTAGGAAGACCGTCCTGATTTGCGAGAAAGCTATCGTCGTTGGTATAAACCCTATTCGACCGAATGAGACTTAGACTAAGAGCATACATGGTGTCATTATACTGTTTCCATGACTACGTGCTACTTGATTTTCTTTGGTCCTCTTTTTCAAAAACCGTCATTTTCAAAAATTTGCATCTTTTCAAAACTATCCATTTTTCAAAACCCGGAAAGCTACCGAGTTTAGGACTTATGATTTTGACTCAAAATAGCCTATTTTTAGCCGGTATGCTGCCCATACCATTTCAAAAATCCCAAATCTCGGCCCGGTAACGTTTTTTTCGATTTACAAAAAAAAAATCGGGCCATCCTATTCGACTTTGTTCGGTTTTCAAATCCAAATTCTTCTTTCAAAGCTTTCTTCTTCTTAGGACTTCCCGTATTTAGCAGTGTCGGGTCTTGTCATAAGTTGTTAGAGTCTATAGCGTCGAAGCTCCGTCGATCTTACATCACAAGTTTCTACCCCATCCCATTCCGCCTTATTTGTCGAGGCACGGCCCACCTGCGTAGGACGAACTCCTACAAAGGGAAGCCCGTTTACACTTTCAAGTCCAAAGCCTAGGGATACTCACATGGATCTTCCTTCGAACGGGACTAGGCCCACTTTGCCAAAATCCTATGGAAAACCCACCGTCCACGAGTCACCCGTCTAGGTGTCTTTTCCGGGTCATTTCCTTGTCAGGCATTTTCCGCACTCGGCGGCTATTCTTCAGCAGAGCGATCAGTCACGGTTGCTCTAAGGGTCATGTCTTACACGTGTCTCACCTACCCCACTTTTGAGTCACTTAGATGTCGCACCATCTGAGTCCTAACAGAGTCTTTAGTCTCACTTGGGGGCTGTCCTTCACCCGAGTAGTCGACCACAGTCACCTTAAGAGGTACTTTACATTCATCCTACACCGGCGTTCTTATGATGCCTTCTTCGAGTCGTACCTATGCTACGAATACTCGAGTCACCTAGAGTTAGGTCACCACGATTAGTCCAAGCACGTGATGCGGTCAAACACGGTCGCCCCATTTTCGGACTCACCCTTATGCAGCTCGAGTCTAATTCGCAGTCGTTACTTTGTCTAGGTCAACGTTCGAGTATCCCAGTCCAAGAGTCTTAGTCATTCCCGTCACCCCGGGCCATGTCTAGTTTGACACCCTCTCTTGCATTTGCGCAAAGCCGAGTTTAGGCGAGTCGTGGCACTTGTCGTTCTCTCTGATGGTAAGGGATTCGTCACGTCCCTCGCCAACAATATAACAGCGACTAACCTAATGGGTAGCTAGGGTAAGTCGGGATCGATTCCACGAGGACGGTATATCAAAGCTTAGACTAGGTTGGCCTAAAACGAGACTAGATTACCGAACGAACACAAAGAATGCATTAAATGGAAAACTATTGAGGAGGAGGAATAAGAACTAGACTAACAATGCTAAACAATACTAATGATCGATCTAACAAATAAGCTAAAGTAAACGATGTATAACTAAGAAGATGGACTCAAATATGGGAGAGAAATGGGGTAGGTCGGGTTCATAGAGGTAGAAGGGTAATTGGGGTGATCAAGGGTGAAGGTGTCTCCTAATCGCTAGAGTCGGTCCGGGCTCTCGCAACTTAGACCGATGTCAAGGTGAGTCCGGGCTCTCGCAACTTAGACTCTAGTCGGCACTCTCGTGACTATGACTATTCTCAACATTTCCACAAAATAAGCAATCAATGAGAAGATGAACACAAGCATGGGAAGCATGGCCACTACAACTCATACAAGCATATCAACAAACACATGGAGTGCCTACAATGCGACCAACAACAAAGACACAACCTTTTCCCCTTAATCAACCCTAATCATCCAAAATCTACCCCTAATCCCCCTACTAACCCCACAAAGAAACTACTCACTCATTATCAAAGAGAAACTAACACTAACAAGAGAGAACAAACTAAACATCCAAGCATTCATTATGAAAAACAAGAACAATAACAATAATAACATAAAAAGATAGAAACAAGATTAAATAAACTAAGACAAGAGTAAGAAAGTTTATACCAATACTAGATGAGGAAAAGATGAGAACTTGTATAAATAAGACACCCAAATAGAACTCCAAGGTTGTCAATCTTGGAATAATCTTCAAGAATCTTCTTAATACAAGATTAATTAAAATGAATAACTAAGGATTAAGGAGAGATTAGAACTAATGAATGAGAGTAAATCTAGGGTTTTGAGGCTTAAACTAAGGTAGGTTAACATAAGATGTCCTAAAAATTACAAGAAGGGAGTATATATACGGGTACAAGAATGAAGGAGAAGAAAAGAATTGAAGGCGGGCGAGCTGGAGCTTTTCCCGGTCGGGAAAGAAATTCCCGATCAGGATTATGGGAATTCCCGATCGGGATTTTATGTTCCCGATCCGGAACAGCCCCCAGTAGCTGCACTTCGTTCCTCCTTCATCCCGGACGGGATGAGGCCACACCCGTCCGGGAAGAGTCTTGTAGGCCTCCAATTTGAACTATTTGGTCCCTCCTTGGTTCTCATGGACTTCCCATCGATTCTCAGGACTCGGGATCGGGTCTCGAAGGCTCGGGATTGGGTCCCAAGGTCTCGGGGTCGATTCCAAGGCATCGAGTCATCTTTCCTTAGCTTCGTTGGCTCCAAAATATGTATGTATTGAGTCGGAATCGCTCATACTCTTCATGAACGGTCTCGGGAACCTGAAACGAACTAAAGGAAGCATAAGAAGCCCTTGAATCGCTCCAAAGGAGCGATTCCCCAAGAAAAAAGGGACCAAAACACAACAAATAGGCACTACAACTACACTTATCAACTCCCCCACACTTAACCCTTACTCGCCCTCGAGTAAGCACATACTAACTACTACACTACCCGAATGGGTATTAGCGCACCCTACGCCCCTTCAACTCACGCGAGTGCACTTAGAGGACAAGTGCACTCCGCAAGGCAAGTTGGGTCTTGCGACAAAACTGTGGATGCAACCGGACACAAAACACATAAACAAACAAACACACAAACAACACATAATCGGTTGCACCTAAAACAAAAGAAATACCGCTTCCCTCAAAAAGCGGTGAATAAAACACCGGTTTAGGACTCGAGGTAAGCGACAACGTTCCCAAGCTAGCAATACAAACCAAGGTGGACTAAACCCTAATAGCATGACGATAAAGCAATAAAAACGTTGGTAACATACCTAGGTCCTCCTAACTTTCTAAAAACGTACTACGGGACGATCGGCGGAGTGGGAAGTGATGATCCACGGTGTTAGTCGACACTGTAGGTAAGTGAGACCCCGCCCCCTTTAGCGTGAGCCAAGAGGGTCGTCCCGTGTCCAAGACCGCCTAACTTGTCCAAGTAAAAAGGTGGAAATATGCAAAATGAGGGAAGACCGACTAATGCCGCTATCATCCTTCCTCGGGACTCGGTCCTTTGGTAGGCTCTTCACGGCAAAAGTCGGAAAAAGTCTTATTTTTGTGGGGATTTCTTTTTGTGAGACGGGTTTTCTTTTGGCATTTTCTTTCTTCTTTTGCATTTTCGCTTTGTTTTGCCATGCCATTCTTTTTTTCTTCTTTTCTATTTTCTTTTTGGCTTTTGTGCCTTTTCTTTTTCTTCATTTCTTTTCTTTCTTTCATTTTTTTTTTCTTTTTTTTTCTTTTCTTTTCTTTACCCTTTTTGGCAAGATTTGGCATTTCATTGAGTAACAAGAAAGAGAGAATCAACAATTTGCATTTTATTTGTTAGGGTATGTGTAAGAGGTAGGGTAATGGGTGAGTCGGGACGGCGCCTTCCCGTCAAACCCACAAAAAGCGGATAACTTGGACTAATCAAATAATCCTAAACACGGTCACCTAGGGGACGAGACTCGGTAACCAAGGCCTTTTCACACCGTGGGTGGTCATAATGGGCAAAAGTGCAAATCCCGTAGTAAATTCCTAGTAAGCTAGGTGGACTCAAGGTAAAGGACCAACGAATTCATTGATTTAAGGTCATTCTACTAGACTAAAGCCCAAGACTCGATTTATACTACTAGGAAGGGAAAAATAGACACTCCCACCCTAGCCTCTAAACCGGGTTTTTGAAAACATTTACACACAAGACACACAACACACACAAAAATGAAGACACGGCGAAAACAAACGAAAGAAAAAGAAGCAAAAGTAAGAAATAAGAACAAAACAAAACAAACACGTACACAACACAAACACCACCCCGATCATCTAAACAAGTCTCCAAATCCACCACGACTTTACAAAGCTCCGCCCGAGCACACAACATCTCAACTTCTCCAAACTCCGCAAGAGGTAAAGGAGAGAAGGGATAAGATGTTACCGGGAGTCTTGAAAGCTCTCCAAGGCTAGCGGCGATTAAGCAACCTATAAGGAAAGGGAGGGGCAAAACACGCACACAACAAAACAAAAATACTACACAATGACACAAAAGGAAAATACACAAAGAAAAATCTTTTTTTTGATTTTTGTGAATTTTTTTCGAATTTTTAGGGTTTTTGAAGATTTTTTTCGGAAAACTAAGAAAATAAAACTAACTATACTAGAATATCGCTCCCCCACACTTAAATCGAGCCATGTCCTCATGCTCGATCGTAGGGTGCGGAGAGACAAAAGAAAAGAAAAGAAAAGAAACTATGAAAATAAAGATAAAAATCAAAAATAAGGTGAAGAAAAAGGTAGAAGGCGTCCGGCCGTGGTGTAGTCAAGTCACTATGGGCCGAGACAAGAAAAAGATATGGATGGGGGAAGAAAATAAAAAGAAGGAAATAAAAGGAAATGGGAGGGGAGGGCTAGGTGTAATCAAGTCACCTAGCCCGGATTCCGCCCGATTTCCACTAATTTCTAACAATTAATCCTAAAAAAAAAATAACTTAAATAAATAAATAGAAATAAAAACTAAGGAGAAGAATTACCAATTGTCATTTTGGATTTTGAAGTAACTCTTGACGTAATCACGTCGTCAAGAGCCACCGGGAGCAATCATCAAGGCCCTTAAGGCCACCCAATCGCCTCTTCATCATCGAGGCTAGTAATCACCGTCATCATCACCTCCATCACCATCGTCATTATCATCATCGTCACCTTCATCATCTCCACCATCATCATCACCCTCGCCCATGTTGACATCCCAAGCATCCTCCTCCTCAAACTCCTCATCGTTCATCACACCGCCACTAGTACTAAGGTTACCGTGGCCTTGGAAGTATTCGGGTCTATACCACGATGGGAGGTTTCCTTGCGGATTTATATACCCTTGCTGAGTTAGGAGGTGGTACCCGGGGTATTGGGCATAGTAATCATCCCTCCTTTGCTCATATTGCCCAAGATGTAGAGCATTAAGCATGGCGGCCATAGAAAGGTCGGTCGGGAGCGAAGGGTAAACATAGGGAGTGTATGGTGCAACGGCGCCAAATTGATGGTAAGGGATTCGTCACGTCCCTCGCCAACAATATAACAGCGACTAACCTAATGGGTAGCTAGGGTAAGTCGGGATCGATTCCACGAGGACGGTATATCAAAGCTTAGACTAGGTTGGCCTAAAACGAGACTAGATTACCGAACGAACACAAAGAATGCATTAAATGGAAAACTATTGAGGAGGAGGAATAAGAACTAGACTAACAATGCTAAACAATACTAATGATCGATCTAACAAATAAGCTAAAGTAAACGATGTATAACTAAGAAGATGGACTCAAATATGGGAGAGAAATGGGGTAGGTCGGGTTCATAGAGGTAGAAGGGTAATTGGGGTGATCAAGGGTGAAGGTGTCTCCTAATCGCTAGAGTCGGTCCGGGCTCTCGCAACTTAGACCGATGTCAAGGTGAGTCCGGGCTCTCGCAACTTAGACTCTAGTCGCCACTCTCGTGACTATGACTATTCTCAACATTTCCACAAAATAAGCAATCAATGAGAAGATGAACACAAGCATGGGAAGCATGGCCACTACAACTCATACAAGCATATCAACAAACACATGGAGTGCCTACAATGCGACCAACAACAAAGACACAACCTTTTCCCCTTAATCAACCCTAATCATCCAAAATCTACCCCTAATCCCCCTACTAACCCCACAAAGAAACTACTCACTCATTATCAAAGGGAAACTAACACTAACAAGAGAGAACAAACTAAACATCCAGGCATTCATTATGAAAAACAAGAACAATAACAATAATAACATAAAAAGATAGAAACAAGATTAAATAAACTAAGACAAGATTAAGAAAGGTTATACCAATACTAGATGAGGAAAAGATGAGAACTTGTATAAATAAGACACCCAAATAGAACTCCAAGGTTGTCAATCTTGGAATAATCTTCAAGAATCTTCTTAATACAAGATTAATTACAATGATTAACTAAGGATTAAGGAGAGATTAGAACTAATGAATGAGAGTAAATCTAGGGTTTTGAGGCTTAAACTAAGGTAGGTTAACATAAGATGTCCTAAAAATTACAAGAAGGGAGTATATATATGGGTACAAGAATGAAGGAGAAGAAAAGAATTGAATGCGGAGCTTTTCCCGGTCGGGAAAGAAATTCCCGATCAGGATTATGGGAATTCCCGATCGGGATTTTATGTTCCCGATCCGGAACAGCCCCCAGTAGCTGCACTTCGTTCCTCCTTCATCCCGGACGGGATGAGGCCATACCCGTCTGGGAAGAGTCTTGTAGGCCTCCAATTTGAACTATTTGGTCCCTCCTTGGTTCTCATGGACTTCCCATCGATTCTCGGGACTCGGGATCGGGTCTCGAAGGCTCGGGATTGGGTCCCAAGGTCTCGGGGTCGATTCCAAGGCATCGAGTCATCTTTCCTTAGCTTTGTTGGCTCCAAAATGTGTATGTATTGAGTCGGAATCGCTCCTACTCTTCATGAACGGTCTCGGGAACCTGAAACGAACTAAAGGAAGCATAAGAAGCCCTTGAACCGCTCCAAAGGAGCGATTCCACAAGAAAAAAGGGACCAAAACACAACAAATAGGCACTACAAACTACACTTATCAACTCCCCCACACTTAACCCTTACTCGCCCTCGAGTAAGCACATACTAACTACTACACTACCCGAATGGGTATTAGCGCACCCTACGCCCCTTCAACTCACGCGAGTGCACTTAGAGGACAAGTGCACTCCGCTAGGCAAGTTGGGTCTTGCGACAAAACTGTGGATGCAACCGGACACAAAACACATAAACAAACAAACATACAAACAACACATAATCGGTTGCACCCAAAACAAAAGAAATACCGCTTCCCTCAAAAAGCGGTGAATAAAACACCGGTTTAGGACTCGAGGTAAGCGACAACGTTCCCAAGCTAGCAATACAAACCAATGTGGACTAAACCCTAATAGCATGACGATAAAGCAATAAAAACGTTGGTAACTTACCTAGGTCCTCCTAACTTTCTAGAAATGTACTACGGGACGATCGGCGGAGTGGGAAGTGATGATCCACGGTGTTAGTCAACACTGTAGGTAAGTGAGACCCCGCCCCCTTTAGCGTGAGCCAAGAGGGTCGTCCCGTGTCCAAGACCGCCTAACTAGTCCAAGTAAAAAGGTGGAAATATGCAAAATGAGGGAAGACCGACTAATGCCGCTATCATCCTTCCTCGGGACTCGGTCCTTTGGTAGGCTCTTCACGGCAAAAGTCGGAAAAAGGCTTATTTTTGTGGGGATTTCTTTTTGTGAGACGGGTTTTCTTTTGGCATTTTCTTTCTTCTTTTGCATTTTCGCTTTGTTTTGCCATGCCATTCTTTTTTTCTTTTTTTCTATTTTCTTTTTGGCTTTTGTGCCTTTTCTTTTTCTTCATTTCTTTTCTTTCTTTCATTTTTTTTTTCTTTCTTTTTCTTTTCTTTTCATTGCCCTTTTTGGCAAGATTTGGCATTTCATTGAGTAACAACAAAGAGAGAATCAACAATTTGCATTTTATTTGTGAGGGTATGTGTAAGAGGTAGGGTAATGGGTGAGTCGGGACGACGCCTTCCCTTCAAACCCACAAAAAGCGGATACCTTGGACTAATCAAACAATCCTAAACACGGTCACCTAGGGGACGAGACTCGGTAACCAAGGCCTTTTCACACCGTGGGTGGTCATAATGGGCAAAAGTGCAAATCCCGTAGTAAATTCCTAGTAAGCTAGGTGGACTCAAGGTAAAGGACCAACGAATTCATTGATTTAAGGTCATTCTACTAGACTAAAGCCCAAGACTCGATTATACTACTAGGAAGGGAAAAATAGACACTCCCACCCTAGCCTCTAAACCGGCTTTTTGAAAACATTTACACACAAG
Organism: Agrostemma githago; assembly: GCA_958450325.1. Taxonomy (NCBI): domain Eukaryota; kingdom Viridiplantae; phylum Streptophyta; class Magnoliopsida; order Caryophyllales; family Caryophyllaceae; genus Agrostemma; species Agrostemma githago. Next base: position 43,610,367 of record OY288245.1, read on the forward strand.
ACACACAACATACACAAAAATGAAGACACGGCGAAAACAAACGAAAGAAAAAGAAGCAAAAGTAAGAAATAAAAACAAAACAAAACAAACACATACACAACACAAACACCACCCCGATCATCTAAACAAGTCTCCAAATCCACCACGACTTTACAAAGCTCCGCCCGAGCACACAACATCTCAACTTCTCCAAACTCCACAAGAGGTAAAGGAGAGAAGGGATAAGATGTTACCGGGAGTCTTGAAAGCTCTCCAAGGCTAGCGGCGATTAAGCGACCTATAAGGAAAGGGAGGGGCAAAACACGCACACAACAAAACAAAAATACTACACAATGACACAAAAGAAAAATACACAAAGAAAAATCTTTTTTTTGATTTTTGTGAAATTTTTTCGAATTTTTAGGGTTTTTGAAGATTTTTTTCGGAAAACTAAGAAAATAAAACTAACTATACTAGAATATCGCTCCCCTACACTTAAATCGAGCCATGTCCTCATGCTCGATCGTAGGGTGCGGAGAGACAAAAGAAAAGAAAAGAAAAGAAACTATGAAAATAAAGCTAAAAATCAAAAATAAGGTGAAGAAAAAGGTAGAAGGCGTCCGGCCGGGGTGTAGTCAAGTCACTATGGGCCGAGACAAGAAAAAGATATGGATGGGGGAAGAAAATAAAAAGAAGGAAATAAAAGGAAATGGGAGGGGAGGGCTAGGTGTAATCAAGTCACCTAGCTCGGATTCCGCCCGATTTCCACTAATTTCTCACGATTAATCCTAAAAAAAATAAAAATAAATAAATAACTTAAATAAATAAATAGAAATAAAAACTAAGGAGATGAATTACCAATTGTCATTTTGGATTTTGAAGTAACTCTTGACGTAATCACGTCGTCAAGAGCCACCGGGAGCAATCATCAAGGCCCTTAAGGCCACCCAATCGCCTCTTCATCATCGAGGCTAGTAATCACCGTCATCATCACCTCCATCACCATCGTCATTATCGTCATTGTCACCTTCATCATCTCCACCATCATCATCACCCTCGCCCATGTTGACATCCCAAGCGTCCTCCTCCTCAAACTCCTCATCGTTCATCACACCGCCACTAGTACTAGGGTTACCGTGGCCTTGGAAGTATTCGGGTCTATACCACGATGGGAGGTTTCCTTGCGGATTTATATACCCTTGCTGAGTTAGGAGGTGGTACCCGGGGTATTGGGCATAGTAATCATCCCTCCTTTGCTCATATTGCCCAAGATGTAGAGCATTAAGCATGGCGGCCATAGAAAGGTCGGCCGGGAGCGAAGGGTAAACAAAGGGAGTGTATGGTGCAACGGCGCCAAATTGATGGTAAGGGATTCGTCACGTCCCTCGCCAACAATATAACAGCGACTAACCTAATGGGTAGCTAGGGTAAGTCGGGATCGATTCCACGAGGACGGTATATCAAAGCTTAGACTAGGTTAGCCTAAAACGAGACTAGATTACCGAACGAACACAAAGAATGCATTAAATGGAAAACTATTGAGGAGGAGGAATAAGAACTAGACTAACAATGCTAAACAATACTAATTATCGATCTAACAAATAAGCTAAAGTAAACGATGTATAACTAAGAAGATGGACTCAAATATGGGAGAGAAATGGGGTAGGTCGGGTTCATAGAGGTAGAAGGGTAATTGGGGTGATCAAGGGTGAAGGTGTCTCCTAATCGCTAGAGTCGGTACGGGCTCTCGCAACTTAGACCGATGTCAAGGTGAGTCCGGGCTCTCGCAACTTAGACTCTAGTCGGCACTCTCGTGACTATGACTATTCTCAACATTTCCACAAAATAAGCAATCAATGAGAAGATGAACACAAGCATGGGAAGCATGGCCACTACAACTCATACAAGCATATCAACAAACACATGGAGTGCCTACAATGCGACCAACAACAAAGACACAACCTTTTCCCCTTAATCAACCCTAATCATCCAAAATCTACCCCTAATCCCCCTACTAACCCCACAAAGAAACTACTCACTCATTATCAAAGAGAAACTAACACTAACAAGAGAGAACAAACTAAACATCCAAGAATTCATTATGAAAAACAAGAACAATAACAATAATAACATAAAAAGATAGAAACAAGATTAAATAAACTAAGACAAGAGTAAGAAAGGTCATACCAATACTAGATGAGGAAAAGATGAGAACTTGTATAAATAAGACACCCAAATAGAACTCCAAGGTTGTCAATCTTGGAATAATCTTCAAGAATCTTCTTAATACAAGATTAATTACAATGATTAACTAAGGATTAAGGAGAGATTAGAACTAATGAATGAGAGTAAATCTAGGGTTTTGATGCTTAAACTAAGGTAGGTTAACATAAGATGTCCTAAAAATTACAAGAAGGGAGTATATATATGGGTACAAGAATGAAGGAGAAGAAAAGAATTGAAGGCGGGCGAGCTGGAGCTTTTCCCGGTCGGGAAAGAAATTCCCGATCAGGATTATGGGAATTCCCGATCGGGATTTTATGTTCCCGATCCGGAACAGCCCCCAGTAGCTGCACTTCGTTCCTCCTTCATCCCGGACGGGATGAGGCCTTACCCGTCCGGGAAGAGTCTTGTAGGCCTCCAATTTGAACTATTTGGTCCCTCCTTGGTTCTCATGGACTTCCCATCGATTCTCGGGACTCGGGATCGGGTCTCGAAGGCTTGGGATTGGGTCCCAAGGTCTCGGGGTCGATTCCAAGGCATCGAGTCATCTTTCCTTAGCTTCGTTGGCTCCAAAATGTGTATGTATTGAGTCGGAATCGCTCCTACTCTTCATGAACGGTCTCGGGAACCTGAAACGAACTAAAGGAAACATAAGAAGCCCTTGATCGCTCCAAAGGAGCGATTCCACAAGAAAAAAGGGACCAAAACACAACAAATAGGCACTACAAACTACACTTATCAACTCCCCCATACTTAACCCTTACTCGCCCTCGAGTAAGCACATACTAACTACTAGACTACCCGAATGGGTATTAGCGCACCCTACGCCCCTTCAAATCATGCGAGTGCACTTAGAGGACAAGTGCACTCCGCAAGGCAAGTTGGGTCTTGCGACAAAACTGTGGATGCAACCGGACACAAAACACATAAACAAACAAACATACAAACAACACATAATCGGTTGCACCCAAAACAAACGAAATACCGCTTCCCTCAAAAAGCGGTGAATAAAACACCGGTTTAGGACTCGAGGTAAGCGACAACGTTCCCAAGCTAGCAATACAAACCAAGGTGGACTAAACCCTAATAGCATGACGATAAAGCAATAAAAACGTTGGTAACTTACCTAGGTCCTCCTAACTTTCTAAAAACGTACTACGGGACGATCGGCGGAGTGGGAAGTGATGATCCACGGTGTTAGTCGACACTGTAGGTAAATGAGACCCCGCCCCCTTTAGCGTGAGCCAAGAGGGTCGTCCCGTGTCCAAGACCGCCTAACTATTCCAAGTAAAAAGGTGGAAATATGCAAAATGAGGGAAGACCGACTAATGCCGCTATCATCCTTCCTCGGGACTCGGTCCTTTGGTAGGCTCTTCACGGCAAAAGTCGGAAAAAGGCTTATTTTTGTGGAGATTTCTTTTTGTGAGACGGGTTTTCTTTTGGCATTTTCTTTATTCTTTTGCATTTTCGCTTTGTTTTGCCATGCCATTCTTTTTTTCTTCTTTTCTATTTTCTTTTTGGCTTTTGTGCCTTTTCTTTTTCTTCATTTCTTTTCTTTCTTTCATTTTTTTTTCTTTCTTTTTCTTTTCTTTTCTTTGCCCTTTTTGGCAAGATTTGGCATTTCATTGAGTAACAACAAAGAGAGAATCAACAATTTGCATTTTATTTGTGAGGGTATGTGTAAGAGGTAGGGTAATGGGTGAGTCGGGACGGCGCCTTCCCTTCAAACCCACAAAAAGCGGATAACTTGGACTAATCAAACAATCCTAAACACGGTCACCTAGGGGACGAGACTCGGTAACCAAGGCCTTTTCACACCGTGGGTGGTCATAATGGGCAAAAGTGCAAATCCCGTAGTAAATTCCTAGTAAGCTAGGTGGACTCAAGGTAAAGGACCAACGAATTCATTGATTTAAGGTCATTCTACTAGACTAAAGCCCAAGACTCGATTTATACTACTAGGAAGGGAAAAATAGACACTCCCACCCTAGCCTCTAAACCGGGTTTTCGAAAACATTTACACACAAGACACACAACACACACAAAAATGAAGACACGGCGAAAACAAACGAAAGAAAAAGAAGCAAAAAGTAAGAAATAAAAACAAAACAAAACAAACACATACACAACACAAACACCACCCCGATCATCTAAACAAGTCTCCAAATCCACCACGACTTTACAAAGCTCCGCCCGAGCACACAACATCTCAACTTCTCCAAACTCCGCAAGAGGTAAAGGAGAGAAGGGATAAGATGTTACCGGGAGTCTTGAAAGCTCTCCAAGGCTAGCGGCGATTAAGCGACCTATAATGAAAGGGAGGGGCAAAACACGCACACAACAAAACAAAAATACTACACAATGACACAAAAGGAAAATACACAAAGAAAAATCTTTTTTTTGATTTTTGTGAAAATTTTTCGAATTTTTAGGGTTTTTGAAGATTTTTTTCGGAAAACTAAGAAAATAAAACTAACTATACTAGAATATCGCTCCCCTACACTTAAATCGAGCCATGTCCTCATGCTCGATCGTAGGGTGCGGAGAGACAAAAGAAAAGAAAAGAAAAGAAACTATGAAAATAAAGCTAAAAATCAAAAATAAGGTGAAGAAAAAGGTAGAAGGCGTCCGGCCGGGGTGTAGTCAGGTCACTATGGGCCGAGACAAAAAAAAGATATGGATGGGGGAAGAAAATAAAAAGAAGGAAATAAAAGGAAATGGGAGGGGAGGGCTAGGTGTAATCAAGTCACCTAGCCCGGATTCCGCCCGATTTCCACTAATTTCTAACGATTAATCCTAAAAAAAAAAAATAATAACTTAAATAAATAAATAGAAATAAAAACTAAGGAGAAGAATTACCAATTGTCATTTTGGATTTTGAAGTAACTCTTGACGTAATCACGTCGTCAAGAGCCACCGGGAGCAATCATCAAGGCCCTTAAGGCCACCCAATCGCCTCTTCATCATCGAGGCTAGTAATCACCGTCATCATCACCTCCATCACCATCGTCATTATCATCATCGTCACCTTCATCATCTCCACCATCATCATCACCCTCGCCAATGTTGACATCCCAAGCGTCCTCCTCCTCAAACTCCTCATCGTTCATCACACCGCCACTAGTACTAGGGTTACCGTGGCCTTGGAAGTATTCGGGTCTATACCACGATGGGAGGTTTCCTTGCGGATTTATATACCCTTGCTGAGTTAGGAGGTGGTACCCGGGGTATTGGGCATAGTAATCATCCCTCCTTTGCTCATATTGCCCAAGATGTAGAGCATTAAGCATGGCGGCCATAGAAAGGTCGGCCGGGAGCGAAGGGTAAACAAAGGGAGTGTATGGTGCAACGGCGCCAAATTGATGGTAAGGGATTCGTCACGTCCCTCGCCAACAATATAACAGCGACTAACCTAATGGGTAGCTAGGGTAAGTCGGGATCGATTCCACGAGGACGGTATATCAAAGCTTAGACTAGGTTGGCCTAAAACGAGACTAGATTACCGAACGAACACAAAGAATGCATTAAATGGAAAACTATTGAGGAGGAGGAATAAGAACTAGACTAACAATGCTAAACAATACTAATGATCGATCTAACAAATAAGCTAAAGTAAACGATGTATAATTAAGAAGATGGACTCAAATATGGGAGAGAAATGGGGTAGGTCGGGTTCATAGAGGTAGAAGGGTAATTGGGGTGATCAAGGGTGAAGGTGTCTCCTAATCGCTAGAGTCGGTCCGGGCTCTCGCAACTTAGACCGATGTCAAGGTGAGTCCGGGCTCTCGCAACTTAGACTCTAGTCGCCACTCTCGTGACTATGACTATTCTCAACATTTCCACAAAATAAGCAATCAATGAGAAGATGAACACAAGCATGGGAAGCATGGCCACTACAACTCATACAAGCATATCAACAAACACATGGAGTGCCTACAATGCGACCAACAACATAGACACAACCTTTTCCCCTTAATCAACCCTAATCATCCAAAATCTACCCCTAATCCCCCTACTAACCCCACAAAGAAACTACTCACTCATTATCAAAGAGAAACTAACACTAACAAGAGAGAACAAACTAAACATCCAAGCATTCATTATGAAAAACAAGAACAATAACAATAATAACATAAAAAGATAGAAACAAGATTAAATAAACTAAGAAAAGAGTAAGAAAGGTTATACCAATACTAGATGAGGAAAAGATGAGAACTTGTATAAATAAGACACCCAAATAGAACGCCAAGGTTGTCAATCTTGGAATAATCTTCAAGAATCTTCTTAATACAAGATTAATTACAATGATTAACTAAGGATTAATGAGAGATTAGAACTAATGAATGAGAGTAAATCTAGGGTTTTGAGGCTTAAACTAAGGTAGGTTAACATAAGATGTCCTAAAAATTACAAGAAGGGAGTATATATATGGGTACAAGAATGAAGGAGAAGAAAAGAATTGAAGGCGGGCGAGCTGGAGCTTTTCCCGGTCGGGAAAGAAATTCCCGATCAGGATTATGGGAATTCCCGATCGGGATTTTATGTTCCCGATCCGGAACAGCCCCCAGTAGCTGCACTTCGTTCCTCCTTCATCCCGGACGGGATGAGGCCATATCCGTCCGGGAAGAGTCTTGTAGGCCTCCAATTTGAACTATTTGGTCCCTCCTTGGTTCTCATGGACTTCCCATCGATTCTCGGGACTCGGGATCGGGTCTCAAAGGCTCGAGATTGGGTCCCAAGGTCTCGGGGTCGATTCCAAGGCATCGAGTCATCTTTCCTTAGCTTCGTTGGCTCCAAAATGTGTATGTATTGAGTCGGAATCGCTCCTACTCTTCATGAACGGTCTCGGGAACCTGAAACGAACTAAAGGAAGCATAAGAAGCCCTTGAATCGCTCCAAAGGAGCGATTCCCCAAGAAAAAAGGGACCAAAACACAACAAATAGGCACTACAAACTACACTTATAACTCTCCAATCAAAGACCTTACAAAAACAACCAACCGAGCGTCCGAAAGTCCGGATTTGATTCGAGTCTAAGTCTGAGTTCGAGTGTAGGATACCCTACATCCTCATTTCCAAATCAGAGTCAGAGTCATTTGCATTCTGTCATCTTTCAATATTCTATTTCCCATATATACTTTCCTTATGTGTTTCCGAGAACATGATGAATACCGTCATACACTGTGAGCACATGCACGTGACTATTATAGGCCCATCTATAACGACTGCAGGAAACCGAGTCTGTGTTTTCCTTTACCTGTTCCATGTCTGACATAGAAAGCCACATAACCACCCTTAGTAGGAGCGGTACCGAATCCTATGACAAATCTAGGTAGTCTCCTAGTTTGGGTTCAAGACGGGAGGCAAGCCCATTTCCCACAATAAACACCCATCCAACAAGATCAACCAATCCCTACCTTAGGTGTTAGTCTGACCAATAGAAAAAAACTGGACAAAAAAAATCAAAAGTCCAAGAAAAAAATCAAAAGGCCCAAAACAAAAAAGCAGGCCATCATCAAAAAAAAAGCGTCCATGACCAAGGTCAAACGGTCAATCCAAGTGAAGAATCCCATGACCGGGGCTAAAAGGTCAACCACCAAAGAATTCAAAAACCCATGACCGTAGTTAACGATCAACTCAAGTGAAACGGTCAATTCAAAATTATCAAAACCCATACCATCAAATAGGGGAGAAACAGTCAAGCTGGTCAGCTAGCACCACATCTAGCCTTCCCACATTACAACCCTCAAGACCTTCCCGAGACCTAGGCTAGAGACAGCTCGGATTTTTGAGGATTCAAGCTCCATAGGGTACCCTAACCATTAGGGCCAGACATGGAAATCAGATCCCGCATTATCAAACCTACCCCGATCGAAGTTCGAGTCATTATTACTCGACTTCCCCCTTTTCTACCACATTACAATACCTTACCCTCGAAGCCTTAGCTCCACAAAATCGAGCTCCAGATTTCGAATCATCAAAGCCACTTACTTCCTAGCACCACATTTCCAAAAATATCTAAACCAGTTACCAACCCCAAACACGGGAACTCAACTTGCAGTCGGCATAGAACATGCCCAAATAGCTCACACCACCTCTGGGGGCTACCTCGGAGAACGCTCACAATCACAGGATCAATATCCTAAATATTCTAGCCCTTTGATCAAGGCATCATTGGGAGTATAGGTGATCATTTGCGGGTTCGGGCCGGATACGGGCAGGGCTAGGTGTGAAATTTTGGCCCACGGACAAGCAGGTTAACGGGTTTGGGACGGGTTCGCGGGACGGGCCTTTGTATATTTTTGAAAATGTTGTGTCCAAGCCCGCTAAAAATTCGGGTCGGACGGGCCGGGCCAATCGGGCGGTACGTCCCATGAACAGCTATAATTGGGAGCACACCTAGCCTAACCATCACTATGGCTAGTTACACACCAAGCCCTAATAAACTAGGCACCATAACATATCTTCAATCACTGAACTACGGTATGGTTTGATTTCACTACACGTGAATACGTAGACAGCCTTTCAACAGAGGCACAACCACCCACATTGACACTCATTCAAAAAGCACTATCATTACAGTCATGACACTGTCATGTTCTCAACAGTTAGCTTTGTCATTCTGGGGGCTTCTCCTAGGCAGAAGTTCTCCATCCACTCACATAATCCACATACCTTCAAAATCTAGCTTCCTTTCTGTAGTGTGTCCTAGTACTCGGCTCAGTCGAAGACAAGAATCTGTCAGGACTCGAGGCAATACCCACTTTGGAAATGTACCCAAAAATCAAAAATCCAGAAGAACACCAGTCTACGGCATTGCTACCACAACGCCCTGTCGTACGGAAACAAGTCTCATTCTGAGGATTCGACCATGTTGCCACTCGCCTAGGCTACGGAATAGCGCAACTTAAGAGTCTTGTCATCTTAGGTGGCTCATCCCCTACCGAGTCACGGTCTAACCCTTAGAGAGTCAAAGTTGTGTCTGTCAACTCGTCTTCTCGCGTCCAGAGTCGAGTCTGTCGGCATATCTCTCTCTCTCTTCAAATTCTCATTTTAAAATTTGCAAAACTTAGCCATTTAAGAAAATCCCTTTCCTAGTCACCCCGGGAATAGGAATTTTTATCACATTTCATCTAGGCATACAGGCCTAACCGGAGGATCTTAGGAGTCCGTGTCAGAATCTAATCGGGAATCAAGTCATCCCAAGCATTCTAATTTCCAAAAAAAATCAAAAATTTTCAGCGTTTCCAAAAATTTTCAAAAATTTTCAGCATTTTCTTTCCAAAAATCAATCAAAAATCATTTCTTCCCCAGCGTGAGTCGGTGTTTTGCCTAAATATTACATGCAGTTTGTTATGTACAGACAGGTGCATCCAAGACTCCCGAGGAATTCTCAAAAATTCTCCAGTGGAACAGCACAGGCGACATTTTTCGGATGTATCTATAAACAGGTACACCCATAGCCTCCAATGAAGGCACCCGCGTAATTCTAAGATGGGACGTGTCTGTAAACAGACACACTCATAACCTCCAAGGCAAGTTCCCGCGCAATTCCAAGATGGATGTGTCTGTAAACAGACGCACCCAAGACTTTTTTTGAAGAAAGTCCCCGCGACATTATTGACATCTATCCAGGTATGATTTTTATCTTATGGCTGGCGAGCCCTTCACGCAGGTCTAATGGACTTTAAACGACAAGATCGGAAGTCTGCCAGATCTTAATCCTCGATTAGGCCTGGTAGCTACTCTGACTTTCGCCTTGTCCAAGCCTCAGTCAGAGTGGGGGCTCTGTAGACACCCACATTTTGACCGCCAGGTGTCTATAGTAGGTCCCGTAAAACACTCGATGATGATCGGACGCAAACATGCTTTAATGGACTCGGATTTGGGCTCGAAATCATGGACATTTGGCTTGGGCTTATTAGGGAGTACAAATCTTACTAAACCAACCTCAAATCCAGGCCCAGTGGGTCGTTTCGAGTCAAATGAGACTAATTTGGGTCGAAACCGGTACCAGGGGTAAAACCGTCTTTTAGCGACCGAGCCGAAACCCGGTCAAAAATATTCTCGAGACACACGAGTCAGCCGTGACACCTTATGTGGCTGATTCGGTCTCCAATACCACAAAAAATCAGCTTCAAAAAATATTAAACAAATCTATTTAAGGATAGAATTCGATCTCAAGTAGGAATTCTATCCGAAAACCGAAACAGTTCACAAACCGAGCTCAAATACTCGGCTAGAACACCCCAAACAGCCGAAACACTCCTCCATTCAGCCGAGATTCTTGCTTCCCCACCAAGCAACGGAATTTATGTTCCTCTCGACTTCTTACATTTCCTATCCGAACCGGTGTTTCTTGTTATCCAAGCAAGCTACCTCTCCTAAACCTCTGCGCCTATAAATACGACCCTCCATTCAACACAAAAACAACATCAATAATCCCGACACATTCACACACATCATAGATCTATTACCCACACATCCTCGATATCTAGTAAAAATAGTCCAAAGCAAATCCCGACGTATTCCCGAAGAAGCCTCGAAATACCGACGAAACGACCCCATCATCCGGCCGAAACCCGTTCCATCACACGTCCAAAAAACCGACACCTTAACTCATCCGCATCATCACGACGCTCCCGTTTCTAAGCCACCGTCCGACGAGCTTCATACCGAGAAAATAAAGCATGTAGGTTGAGGGTGTAAATCAAACCCGATTCTTCTCTTTTCTCTCCCTCTTTCTCACGTTTTTCTTCTTTTTTGTGTCGTCGGTCTTTTCGTATTTTAATATGGGTCGTTCGTCACATATTTTTTATTTCTAATAATCGATACTATAAAACTATTTTTCATATAACGTTCTTAAAATACGATACCGATTCTCTAATCGAATATCGTATCTACAAGAACTAAATTAATTAATTCTCGTTGATGCTAAAAAAAATAATTACTTTTTTTTTAAAAACAAAATTCGATGATTTTAAACGCGGAGAGAATTAACATTTTTTTTCGTTCAAAATTCTTTTTTTTTCTTTCACTTTTCGTTCAAAAACAATTTTTTTAAAAACTCTTTCTAAAATAATTCTGACTATTCGATATCGATTTCATAATCGAATATCGAATACGAAGAATATCGAATACGACGAATATCGAAAACATAAATCGAGTATAAATTAATCCATATTTGTACGCGATTTATAAAAATTAACGATTTTTCGACAAAAAAAAAAAACCGGCAGACCACCACGCGGGTCGCGCGCCTGTCAGGCGACCCACACGGCGGCCTGGTTCGCCGTGCCTTCTTTTTTTTCGTTTCCTCGCTTTTCTATTTTTTATTCTTTTCGAACCTTACATTAAAAAGCGACTTTCGCGACATATTTCGATAAATACTTTTTTCGACCTCGGTCAACACGTGTTAATCCATCACGTGTCATTAAATCTTTTCCAAAATCATGCATATTATTTATTTACATCTTTATTCGATTTATTCACCGTTACTAACTCGTTTTCTCGTGTTTGTAGCTTTTTATTTGTTTTTTATCGTTTTATTAGACTAAAACGACTTCTCATGCTAAAATAACTTTGAGGTTATTAGTTTAACATGCATTAAACGACTTAGCAACCCATTTATTTATTTTTCTCACATGCTTAGGAAAATAATGTTTGCATATCATTCAACCGTCGAACTAACGCGTGTACACCAAAAACGAACGATATCTTAGTAAAGGCCGCTAAGTGCGGGCGGGGTTGGGTGTTCTTAGTGAACTTCCCAACACGTACCCTCACCTCTTACTCAGAACCATGGTTTCCGGATGTCCGAATCCATTGGCAACGAGAGTCATTCAATACACGATATCCGATAATGTCGGTATTGGTATCATAATGCAAAGGGACGAGCCCAATAAACTCAGACATCGGAAATGGGCCGTATTTTGTATACGGCTCACTACGACATAGAGTGGGCTCGAATGGTTCCGAATAACCACAAAATTCGGTGGCGACTCCTACTTCGATTTAAATTTCAATTTGACCATCTCATATGGAGATTCATTCGCCTCCCCAAACCCGCGCGTGGCCGCGTCGGGGTGGACCTATGTCATGTCCACAACACTTTATCTGTTACTTTTGTTCTTTTCATCTGTTACTGTAATGCATTGGAGTGACAAAAAGGATTTAGAATACCGCCATATAAAATATAAAAAATAAAAAAGAAAGATACTGCTTCTTATAATTATGGGACGTGATTGACTTCAAAATAAGAAACAATATCAAAGAATATCGCCCTCATTCAAAGAAAGATATTGCGTCATACTATCATTTCTGATCATTATATGAATTTTTTACGCTAGCCTATACCTGATGTTATTTTAATGAACATTATCTGTTACTTTAATTCACGCTATCTGTTACTTTAATGTCTGACCTCTGTTACTTTAATTTATACCTGGTGTTGAATTCAGTGTTACTTCAATGCACTTCATCTGTTACTTTAATTCTTGTCATCTGTTACTTTAATCCATATTTCAAGTTCTGATTATTTCTTTTTTGCCACGTTTATTGGCATTGTTATTATTTTTCAATAGACGCAAAAGCACATGAATGGTGTAGGGATGTGGGTGAGAGTTTCCTCCATACATAGGGCAGATCTTCAAGGACGTGAATGAGTCAGTAAACTTCTATATAATCTACGCATTGGCTTGTGGATTCGATGTGAGGAGGTACACAACGAAAAGATGGCGCGGTGGTTAGATTAAATCAAAGCTTCTGACGATGATGATGATGAAGAAGAAGAAGAAGAGGACGAGGAGGATGAAGAAGCAAAATTCTAAGTAGGATAGTATATTGTTAGAGTAACATACATCATTCATTAGAGTAACATACTTAATGAGTTACCGTAATAACACATATTATGAGTAACAGGTGTGAAACATTGGAATTGTAATGAAGTTGATTCAGTTGGAACTTCTGTATCAATTTATTGATGTAAAATGAGTTAGAATAACAAATATTATGCGTTAGAATAACACACATTATGCGTTAGAGTAACATACATAATGAGTTACAGTAACACAATTTATGAGTATAATTTGATCACCAATATCAAGTTGTTAGATTAACAGATGTGAAAAATTGGAATTATAATGGAGTTTTATAATTTTTGTTTTGGAGTATCCTTAAATTAATAGAAACATACATTGTGCAACGTACTATTTTTGTGAGACACTATTATGTAACGTAGCAGATTTTATGAGTTAAAGTAACACAATTCATGAATTAGAGTAACACATTGTATGAGTTAGAATAACACATTGTATGAGTTAGAGAAACATGGCAGTAACGAAATGATAATTTTTTTTGGTGAAAATGGAGATGAAACGAAGTTAAAAATTTGATGGGAAAGAGAAGATTTGCATTAAGATAATTAAGAAGGAGAGAAAAAAAAAATATTTACCAAGATTTAGTTAGTTATTTCCTTAATTGACAAAATAATCTTAACCATTAATCTATCACTAATTTAATGGTTGAGATGAGGACTCACAGACTCAATTATGATAAGTGGACTCACTTGATCCTCTCTCTCTCTCTCTCTCTCTCTCTCTCTCTCTATATATATATATATATATATATAGTAGCTTAGGTAGAATTAGGTAGTAAGAGTAGGTCGAGTGGGGTTTGGAACTTGCTAAGGAGCTGGGATATGCTCGGATTGTCGTAGAAAGTGATGCCAAGATGATCATCGACTCGGTGAAGAAGGGGCGTGTAAACAGAGACCAATTGGGCCTCCTTACTGCTGACATTTTGGAGTATAGGTCTTCTTTTATTAGTTGCATTTGGTCACATGTTAAAAGGGATGGAAATTGTGTGGCACACCACGCTGCTCGTTTGTGCTCGAGAAGTGGGGAAGAGTTAGTGTCTGTAACTTTTTTTCCGGATGCGATTCAAGCATTGGCGGAAATTGATTTAATATAAGTTCCCATATTTTTCTCAAAAAAAAAAAAGGTAGTAAGAGTAGGTTTAGGTGTAGAAGTAGGGTAGATGGGGTGGCTAGTTTAGGTAGAGTATTAGTGTAGTATGTATGTAGGACGTGGGAGTTAAATAGGGTATCAACCTTTCGGAGTTTCGGTCCGTTTCTCGTACAAATGTCTTTATTTCTTAAAAAGTTGAAATATAAGATTATATTACGGAATTAAAATAATGGAAACCGTAAAATTTATTTTCAAAAATGAATTTGTGAGACGGTAAGTATAATAGACGGTAAATAGTAATTTGGGACAAAAGTTATAAGAAATCATTATTTTAAGAATACGATAAAATATTAACTTTTTACGAGACAAGAAAAAGTTAAAACGACGGTGAATATTAAAAATATTTTCAAGTTTAAAACTTTATTTAACGAAAGATAAATTTTTTTATAATTCGATAAATAATTTTCATCTTTTTAAATACGGAATAATTTTTAATTTAACAAAAATAAAATATTTTATTTACGAAAATAATTTCTCAAACGTTAAACTTGGTTTAAATAAATATTTAAAATTTTAACTCTATTTGAAAAATACGGGACGTTACAGGACGACTACTTATAAATGCGAAGTCCTAGCTTAAGTAAATATACACACCCCTCCTAGAACACCAAATGTGTCCAGTTCAACCCGACGATGTCTTACAATGCGAGGTACGAGCTTAAGTAAATATGTATACACTCCTAAACACCAAGTGTGTCCAATTCAACAACCAATGCATCTGAAATGGATACACCAGCCTTATAGTTGATAGCAAAAATGTAAACCACATAATTTATTACTCTAAACTCCACACTTTTCCTTATTCCATAACTCCAAAACAAAGTCATTATCGATATTTAAAAGAGATAATCATTATAAATAATATGAAGATAAAAGAAATAAATATTTTATATTAAAAGGAAAATTTCTATAATTAGAAAGTTGTTAATTTTAGAAACTTACTCAAAATAGAAATATCTTACAGAAAATACGTATACTATTAAAATAATTTAAATGTATCAAAATAGTATTTCTAACAAAGTAAACAGTTTATTAATATTATTGTCATCGTAAATTAATATATTTCTAAATTCGTTACTAAAAATATTAATCAAATTTTATAAGTTAATAGTAGTATTTATAGCCTTTTATAAATATTTAGGAAAACCGAGTTAAAACTATAAATTTTAGAAAAGAAATGTTTTAAGAAAATAAAATCAAAATCCAATGAGTCGAGGGGTTTTACAAATAAAACGAAATTTTATAGAACTTTCAAATTATTTTTAATGAATAGATTTTACTAATAAATAATAAGGATTTTATTAAAAATAGTCAATCATAAATAAATAAGAAATTATTAGTGAAAATAGTCTCGACTAAATTTTATTTTAAACAAAAATGACTATTCTGTAGTTTATTAATACAAGTCGTAAAACAAAATTAATTTAACGAACAAATTCTCAAATCTCTATTATAATACTAAAATACGATTTTGAGTTAAAAATAAAAATAAATTAACGAAATATGACGAAATTATGAAATTGATATTATTTTGTTAGTAGTGTCACAATAACCAAGAAAATATTATAATGATCATTAATAATGAAAATTAGTAACGATTTATATAACGATATTGATTACTTGTAAAATATTTATAAAGCACACGATTTAAAGAATAGTTTTACCAAATAATAAATAACTAAAAGTTAAAAAACCGAAGGTAAAGGAATTTACTACATACTACTACTCAAACATACGATATAATACCAAGTAACGCCCTAAAGTTATCTTGCTAGAAGCTTCCGACAAATATGTCCACTTGTAGTCCAAGGTCCAAAACATCAATAGAAACGTCTTTAAGCTATATGACCGTATAATCGACAACCTTCCAACCATGATCCAGCGAGTCGCGCAGGGGGCTGAAAACCGAGCCTTTTTTTTTCGTTTTCTCGTTTTCTCTAACATCGCTTCTTACATAAAAACAGCGACTTTCTCGGCATATTTTCAGATTTTCGACAAATATTTTTCGAACTCGGTCAACACGTGTTTAAATCCATCACGTATTACAAAGCTTTTCAAAGTCATGCATATCATTGTATTAACATCTTTTATAAACCATTACTAACTCGTTTGCTCATGTTTGTAGCGATTTATTTTCATCTTTTGTTTTATTAAACTAAAACGAATTTCACATGCTAAATATAACTTTGACGTTATTAGTTGAAGATGCATTAAACGACTTAGCAACCCATTTATTTTTCTCACATGTTTAGGGAAAATAATCTTTGCATATCATTCAACCGTCGAACTAACGCGTGTACACCAAAAACGAACGATATCCTAGTAAAGGCTGCTAAGTGCGGGCGGGGTTGGGTGTTCTTAGTGAACTTCCCAACACGTACCCTCACCCCTCACTCAGAACCATGGTTTCCGGATGTCCGAATCCATTGGCAACGAGAGTCATTCAATACACGATATCCGATAATGTCGGTATCGGTATCATAATGCAAAGGGACGAACCCAATAAGCTCTGACATCGGAAATGGGCCGTGTTTTTTACACGGCCCACTACGACATAGAGTGGGTTCGAACGGGCCCGAACTCCGACAAATTTCGGTGGCGACTCCTACTTCGATTTAAATTTCAATTTGACTATCTCATATGGAGATTCATTCGCCTCCCGAAACCCGCGCGTGGCCGCGTCGGGGTGGACCTATGTCATGTCCACAAATGGGTTATCTTCAATGGAATGTAAACTCTTGTAAAAGGTTTGTAATCGGGTTTTCGAAAAGTTTTAGTCCTAGACAAACTATACAAAAGCAAAACAAAACGGAACACACGAAAATGAAAAGCAAATAAAACAAAACACAAGTAAAGACAAGTACTCCATACTCCATCAACATACAATCACACAATCAACCACAACACCAAAATGCTCAACTTCGAGAGCCTCCAAAAAGCAACATCCTAACTCCTCTACAAAAAATAAAGAAGAAAGAAGGAAGAAAGTTACCGAGCGGGTGCTTTCATAATCTCTTCAAATCGCGCTATTAAGGTGGTGGTTACCTGTAAGAGTAGAGAACAAGAGCATACACGGGACACGAAACATAACGAGGAGCAAGAAAAGAAAAGGAAAAAGAAAATGTTTTTGATTTTTCGAATTTTTCAAATTTTTATGGATTTTTTAAAGATTTTTGAGAAATAAAAGATAGTAGACTCCTCCCCCACACTAAAACTGTACATTGTCCTCAATGGACAAGTAGGGGAAGAACAAAAAAGACGGAAAAGAAATATAAGAATTTTTTTTTTTGGATTTTTATGATTTTCAAAGGTTTTTGGATTTTTGTAATTTTTTGTGAATGTTTTTGGTTTTTTCAAAATTTTGAGAAAAGAAAAAGCAAAATAAAATAAAGAAAGCGATAAAAAGTGGCGGGCCTAGGTGCAATCACATCACCTAGACCCTAGCCAAGTGGCTAAGAAAATGAAAATGAAAGGAAATAAAATGGGCTTAGGTGTAGTCACGTCACCTAGCCCGGATTAAGAAAAATTGAGAAAATTGATTAAAAATTTGGATTTTTCAAAGAGGTCAATGGCGTAATCACATCGCCAAGAGACCGAGAGCAATACCAAGGCCCCGACGGCCACAAAAATCTATGGGACAGTGGGACAGCTTGCAATTTTGGTTCAAGATAAAACAATCACAATGATTATAATGATGATGAAACAAGGAACGAGGGACGAAATTAATCAAAGAAGATACAATTGTAGACTCACCAACCAACCTACACATATACCCACAACACATACAAACCATATTATCTACCGACTCTTGTAGGGGGGTCTAATTCGAGTAGTCATTTGACGCAAAAGAAGCCGTCGAGTGCCCTCGGTGGGTTCCAACTCACCGGCGTACTCCCAAACTTCTATTCCTCCCGTTTTGTTCAGTTGGAACTCACCGGGACCTAAAGGTAGGTCCCAATTGTGGCAATTATAAATATTGGTTCGGTAAATGTTAGGGACTATTAAGGCTCGGCCGTGGCAAATGGAGACGAGGCGATGGTCAGGTACATTAAAGATCCAAGTAGGGAGGTAGGCCTCGTCAAGCCAGACACGGCTGTCATGTGGGATAAGATGGTCGGTCGCATAACCCAAATTTTTCGCTATTAAAGTCACAAGACCACCACAGTCTACGGAGGGCGTTGGGCAACAATAATTTGATGAAAGTGTAACGCCACGACAATAGGTAGGTCAAGGGGGTTAGGGTTACCGAGTAAAGAGTCACTAATCAATTGTAAGACACACACATTGAGATTAATGATATTGTCGGCAGATGGTATCAAGCAATGGGAAAGTATCTCAGCGAAGTAACGAATAGAAGAGTTATGGATTTCAGCGGTAAAATTTGAATTGGGTTCGAAATCTCGTTGTTCTGGCGCTATGCACCTCCACAAGTCTCTCCTAGTCGTACTAGCTTGTACACCCCTTAAAGGTTCACTAACTTCGGTACCCGATGTGGGTAGACCTAGGGCTAGGCCGAATTCGGAAACATTTAAACAGCGATTTCTACCGAACAATATAAACTTGAACTCTCTAGGTGTGGTCGGGTTATCGATAGTGAAGGTACCTAAGAATTCACATACAAGCGGTTTTTTCAAAAGCAGCTGGAACTTAATTGGGAAGGAGGTCTGTGAAGCGGTGAAGAATTTGTTTAATACTGGACAACTTCTGCAACAGGTGAATGCCACTAACCTCACCTTAATTCCCAATAATGAAAGACCTGAAACGGTACTCCAATTCCGTCCCATAGCTTGCTGCAATGTAACGTATAAAATTATATCCAAGTTATTGTGCAATAGACTCGCTGCTATACTTCCATCACTAATACACGAAAACCAAGGGGCGTTTATCAAAGACAGAGCCATTCTGGAGAACATTCTTATATGCCAGGATGTCATCCAGCATTACTCTAGAAAATCAGTCTCCCCACGATGCCTAATCAAGATTGATCTTCAAAAGGCGTATGACTCAGTTGAGTGGGCATTTATCGATGAGATTTTCCAGCAACTCCGGTTTCCTGTACACTTCAGGAGCTTACTCATGGCATGTATTACCTCCCCACAATACAATCTTAATCTTAATGGAATGAGTTTTGGATATTTTAAGGGCAAAAGAAGACTCCGCCAAGGTGATCTTATGTCTCCACTTATCTTTACTGTTTGTATGGAGTATATGAGTAGATTGCTCAAGTATGCCACTAATAGGTGGCCATTTCACTACCATCCGAAGTGTCATCAAATGAAATTGACCCATCTTATTTTCGCGGATGACCTAATGCTCTTCTGCAAAGGAGAAACCCAATCCATAATGCTGCTTGTTCAAGCCCTGTCCTCTTTCACTAGAACTACTGGTTTATGACTGAACACGAATAAGACGGCCATCTACTTTAATGGAATGAAAGAAGCAACCAAAAAAGACATCCTTCAGGCCACAGGATTTATCGAAGGTGACCTCCCTTTCACCTACCTTGGTGTCCCGATCAAAACGAGGAAACCAAACAGACAGGAATGTGGAAAAATCACTGAAAAAATGGTCAACAGAATCCGATGCTTGGGTGATAAAAAGCTCTCCTACGCCGGGAGAGTCGTGCTCATCAATGCTACGCTGAATACCATTTACTCGTACCGGGCTTATATTTTTGTTATTCCTTAGGGAGTCATAAAACGGGTCGAAGCAATCTGTAGAAATTTCCTGTGGGACGGACAAGCGGACTATAATCGAGTCCCGCTAGTGGCCTGGGATAAGATCACTAGACCAAAGGACGAGGGGGGCCTTGGAATCAGGAAACCGAGTACCTGGAACGTAGCTGCTGTGGGTAAACTGGTTAAGTGGGTTTTCGAGAAAAAAGAATGCCTGTGGATAAAGTGGATTAATGCTAATTATCTTAAGGGAGCCGATTGGAAAGACTACATTCCTCCCACTGATGTACCTTGGACGTGGAGAGCTATATGCAAAGTCAAAGACAAAATTAAAGACGGGTTTACGAATAACAATTGGAATGCTAATCCTACCGGGTACACTGTTAAAAATGGATATACATGGCTCATGGGAACAGCCCCTAAACCGGACTGGTTTCATGTGGTTTGGAGCAATTGGAATGTTCCCAAACATTCAATCATTTTGTGGTTACTCCTTCATGGTGGGCTGAATCTAAAAGAGAAATTGGCCAAACTGGGTTGCTGTTCTGACGACCTCTGCTGCTTGTGTGGGTCTGCAACAGAATCAGCGGACCACCTGTTCCAGCGCTGCACCTACACCCAAAGAATTAGAACGAGTATTGAGGGGTGGCTTGGATGCTCTATACCGATGTTCCAGGAGTTTAAGAACCTGAAGAACGATGAGAAATTACTACCCTTGGTGATCACGTCGATCAATTATAGCATTTGGTTGGCCAGAAACAAAGCTAGAATGGAAGGATTATTGCTGCGACCGGAAATATTGACTAGAAATATCAAAGACGACATCAAGATGAAAGCAAGGGAAATTATGAGCACAACTACAAACACGAGGGATGCAAATAGTTTGAGCATACTCATGTAATATGTGATTTGCTTTACCTTAGTATGTTTGTTGCGAGTTTTCGATTTGGGGTAGTAAGGGTGCTATCTTGCTAGATCCCCCCCTGTGTACATATTTGTGAATGAAATAATAATACTCACATTTTCACCAAAAAAAAAAAGAATTCACATACAAGGTCTTTATATGTGCAATTCACGTATTTTAGAAGTCCGCTAGTTCCGGTCCTCGACGATAACTCTCTATTATCGTCCTCTATTCCTAGAATCTCCATTGTCAATGGACAAGGCCACCTTGCACTCTGAAAGGTCTTTTCAGAGAAGGTTTGAGCTAGGGTTGTATTGGGACAAGGTAAAAGTTTTGGGTTAGAAGACTTACTAGAAGATGAACGTTTATAAGGATTAGAAGTCGAAGCCATACCTTGTTTACGCGCGGCTCGTTGAGCTCTAGTCTCCATAATGATGTGCTTGCAAGAATATCCCAAAACTTTCTTCCTCTTCTCCGAGAACCCAAAATAAATCACCAAGTTGGAGATGAAGTTATGAATGGATGTTGGGGTGTATGGAAGGTGATTTAATGATGTTATGATGGGTGAAAGGGTGAAATGAAGAGTGAGGTGAAAAAGGTGATAAAAATAAGGGTGGATGAGAGGGAGATGAAAAGTTCTAAAGTGATTGGTAAAAATTTGGTGTAAAAATTTGGGAGGGAAAGTTATGTAGGGTAGATATGAAGGAGGGAAATGAAAATGTAGTGAGTAAAAAGGTGTAGGTGATCCGGCCAGCTCACGCCGCTGGGTGAAATTTCACCCTGTCGGGCACCATCGGGTGAAATTTCACCCGACGGTTTTTCGTCGTGAAAATCTCACCTGGTGAAATTTCGCCCGGTGGTATCTTCTTCAATTCCGGAAAATCTGGCAACTTTGCGTAGGGCGAAGTTTAGCCCGGTCGAGTCTCACCGGGCTAAGTTTCGCCCGGCGTCTTGTTTGCTGCGTTTTTCCGCCTTGCCATTTCATGGCTCTTCAATAATCAACTAGGGATTCAAATATTGACTCGACTCACATTACATAATCAATATCTCCCACAAACACGCTTGTGGTCTTCAATTAAGCTCCATAACTTCTCCAAAAGCTTGATGATCATCCAAATTTATGCTCCATGGTGAAATCCAAGTTCAACCATTCTTCTCAAGCTAACAAAACTAATAAACTCAAAGAAATAAGATACATATATAGAAGGTGGTTGTTGAGGATACCACCAAACCTACTTCAATTTCGAGAGGGGGTTAAACAACGCTCCCCAATGGGAGCTCACCAAGCATCACGGTAGCAAAGGTCTCACGAACGTGACCGGGGTGATAAATCTTCAAACGTTGCCCGTTAACCATAATTTTTTCGGTTTCCGGGCTAGATATCTCTATTGATCCATATGGTTGCACCTTGGTCACTTCGAATGGACCCGACCATTTTGATTTCAACTTACCGGGGAAAAGCTTAAAGCGAGAGTTGAAGAGTAATACCTTATCACCAACGGAGAAGTCCTTACGAAGTATTCGAGAATCGTGCCATTGGCGAGTTCGTTCCTTGTAGATCCTTGAATTTTCGTAGGCTTCAATTCTTAGTTCTTCCAATTCTTGTAGTTGGAGAAGGCGATTATCTCCTACAACACTCTCATCGAAGTTTAGCTCTCTGATTGCCCATTTGGCTTTGTGTTCTAATTCCATCTGTAAATGACAAGCTTTACCATACACAAGACGATAAGGAGTGGTTCCAATCGGCGCTTTGTAAGCCATTCTCAATGCCCAAAGGGCGTCATTTAATTTCAATGACCAATCCTTTCGGTGTGTATTTACAACTTTTTACAAAATTCCCTTGATTTGACGGTTGGAGATCTCGGCTTGCCCATTTGATTGAGGGTGGTAGGCTAAGGACATCTTGTGAGTGATACCATATTTCCTAAGAAGGTGTTCAAAGGTATCTTTCCTAAAATGAGAGCCTCCATCACTAATTATGGCTCTAGGCACGAATCTCGGGAAAATTACATTTTTGAAAAGCTTGATTACAACCTTGGAGTCATTGGTGGGGGAAGCTACGGCCTCGATCCATTTTGAGACATAATCAACCCCGACTAGAATGTACTTATTACCAAAAGAGGATGTGAACGGACCCATGAAATCAATGCCCCAAACATCGAACAATTCAATCTCCAAGATAGGTTGAAGGGGCATCTCATTTCTTCTTGTTATATTGCCACTTCTTTGGCATGCGTCACATGTGAGAATGAAAGCTCGAATGTCTTTGAACATGGAAGGCCACTAAAACCCGCTTTGGAGAACCTTGGCAATTGTCTTTTGGTTGGCCAAGTGTCCACCATAAGATGTCGAGTGAAGGTGATTCACAATATTATATCCTTCTTCGGCCGTAACACATCGTCGGTAAATTCCATCTATACAACGGCGGAATAAATAGGACTCGTCCCAATAATAGCGTCAGGCTTCATAACGTAGTTTCTTCCTCTCTTGCTTGGAATAATCGTCCGGAATATAATGAGACACTAAGAAATTGACGATATCGGCATACCAAGGTGTAATAGTTTCAATGGCCATCAAGGCCTCATCTCTCATAGCTTCATTGATGGGGATACCATCATCTTCATTGTTTTCTTTACAAACCGTTAGTCTACTGAGATGATCCGCTACCAAGTTCTCCGATCTGGCTTTGTCTTTGATCTCAATATCAAATTCTTGCAAAAGGAGCACCCAACGAAAGAGTCGAGACTTTGTCTCCTTTTTAGACGTTATGTAATGAATCGCCGCATGATCGGTATGAATAATGACTTAGGAACCGGTAACATAATTTCGGAATTTCTCCATGGCATAGACAACGGCAAGCATCTCTTTTTCGGTTGTTGTATACCTCGATTGGGCTTCATCTAATGTTTTGCTTGCATAATAAATCACATGTAGCTTCTTGTCAACCCATTGTCCTAGAACGGCACCAACGACAAAATCGGATGCATCGCACATGATCTCAAATAGAAGATTTCAATCGGGAGCTTTGATAATTGGTGTGGTAGTGAGAGCGGTCTTTATCGTGCAAAAGGCCTCAAGACACGAATCATCAAAAACAAAAGGTGCATCTTTCATAAGCAAAGAAGTCAAAGGCTTGGCAATCTTAGAAAAATCTTTAATAAATCGTCTATAAAAACCGGCGTGACCTAGAAAACTCCTCACCCCTTTGACATTTGTAGGTGGTGGCAAGTTCTCAATCACGGAGACTTTTGCCTTATCGACTTCAACTCCTCTATTACAAACAATATGACCTAGGCCAACACCTTGTTCAACCATAAAATGACACTTTTCCCAATTTAAAACAAGTCTATACTCTTCACATCGAGCCAACACTTGATCAAGATTTTCAAGGCAAGAATCAAAAGATGTACCATGGACACTAAAATCATCCATAAATACTTCCATGGATTTTTCAATAAAATCGGAGAAAATAGTTATTCCAGTTATGGAATCAATTAACCCGACTTTGGATTCGGGTCTTAGGATGTGGTGTTATTAGTATGACAATTGCTTGACTTCCTTCGATCTCCCATTTCCTTTACTCCGATAATCGGACCTCCCCGGCAAAAATGGTCTGCTCCCTGCACAATGAACGCACAGGGCCTCGGAGGTGTCCGAGGGAACCCTCTCCGATGCCTAAGTCAGTCCGTGAAAGTGCCTTGATGAACCTAGTTCGTGAGGAGCTAGGCGGCGATTTTAGAGTGAAAGTCTAGAGAGAGAAAGTCCAACCTTTTGTATGTGGGAGGTGGGGAAGTATTTATACCTTCCACCAAGAGAGAGAAGAGAGAGAGGGGTGGGGGGGAGAATGAGTGGATGGCAAGGTGACACGTGGATTCGTCTCGTCCACTCACTACAAGAAATACCTCTTTTTCTGGACGCTTCCTCTCGGACGCTTTTTTAAGCGTCGAGCTGATCCATATCCCGCGTGTACTTAAAGTTGGGTTGTGATATTTTAACGCATCAAGAAATAAAAAGCCCACTGGGAAAATAAAAATTAAACCGCTCATTTTCCTTTGTCCCCTAAACCACTCTTCCCTCCAGTTAACCTAGCAGTAAATCATACTCTCGCAGTCGCATGAAGAAACCCCCAAAGCAGTCATTTAAGGATCCTTCAATGTCGAGTCTTGTGCATCTTTCATTGAGAATCCGGTATACATCTATAATCTCTTTATTTCTTTTGATGAATTATAACTAATTTCCAATTTTGGGGCAAATCCCTAGAATCTCAATTTTCATCGAGTTTTGCCCTAATCGAGTATTGGTTCAAATTGAATTCGAAACATGATTCGGCGTGAATGAAGGTAGATGGAATGATTGTAGCTAGATACAAAACTCAAGCCTGGATTTATAACACACGCCAAATGAAACACAAATCAACTATGTAATTTGATTTAATCGCATTGTACATCTCAATTTGAGTTGAGTGAACATTAATTGATAATGGCGGATTAAGATCTTATTGTTGATTTGTTACGAAAATGGCACTGAATGCATAATTTGTATATTAGTTGTGAATATTACTCCGTTTTCCGAGTGGTAGAACTTTTAAAAAAAACTAACCATAAAAATTCTCTCTAATAGTCATTAATTTAAATTTATCTTTTAATGCATGAAGCATGTACAATTTGTTTTCTAATGCTTTATCATTATATTCTACAATTAATTTCCTTCACAGGCAAAACTAACGTTGTATCTATGGCTCAAAGAACACAAGGAAGAGTTCGAGAACAGAGGTATATGCTAAAAATACTATGAGTTGGTTTTTTGAGATCCATATAACATCTGCGTCACTCGTGCGATAATAGTGAAAATACTAAAAGTTGGTTTATTCGAAGCGATGGACTGTATAATTCAATCATTGTTAACCGTTCTTACTGTTCCAGGTACGTGGTTTATTCATTCTTTTAATGTTTTTCATGATAATTTCACCATTAGAAACAAACTTTTGTTATTAACATTCTTTACATATTCCCTTGGGTACCTTGTGAATCGCGATTCATTAATAGTGAACTCTATCATCTTGGTTACTACTGAATACACACAACAAATATTTTGTAAGAGTGAGAATTGAATTGGTGATTGCGCCTTCAATATTGAATCTCTTAACCCTTTGAAGACCGTAGCATATCAGTCTAGCTTTAATTGTGGTTTTATTTAACGCTAAGTGTCGTATGGTTGTTTTACCATGACGTATTCTTGGCAAGTGTGATGTGATATTATCCTCCAGTATCTAAACTGTATTCTTTGATGAGCATATACTTAGCTTTATTTATGCTTTGTTTCTTTAAGTCCATGCCCACTTGCGATTTTTAAGTGTTGTGTTGATGAAAGCTAAATGAGATTTTTATATTTATGTTTATCTATATATTTCGATGTTATTTACTTAATGCAACTTTGTGATTGTATATAGTGGAAGGTTTAATGTTGAATAACCCGGAACTATCTTATACTGTCACCCTTTCCGTGCATTATTTCGTACTTATATTCATCTCTTTTTAACTTTTTTAAGCAGTGGAATGAAGTATTTTTTAGGATCAAGCACAGCTACCCTGAAAAGGCTTACGAATGCTTATTGCGACTATTAGTTTGTTGACACAAATTCCATTGCCTTCTTGTTTGATGGACGTCGACTCCGTGTAGATCAAACCCCTGACGAGGTGATTTTATTCATAGATTTCTAGAACAAGCACACATTATGGTCTTATGGTTTGATTGTCACGTAATTGACTCCATTCCAATGTTTGATTTCATTCCGATTTCGATTTTTTGTATCACATGTTGATTTGCGTGACTTTAATAGATATGCATGTGGCTGCTAAATATTGATTTTAATTGAAGAACTCTCTATATTATATTTAGTGGATGAAAGAGTTTGAGGTCGTGAAGGACAAGATTCTACCAGACATGCATGACCGAAGAGAAGATCAGTGCGCCAAGAGAAATGTGTTCTCAAGGAAAACTGATGTTATTTAGACTTGTAGCTAGTAGGATTAGTATTTTATTTTTGATATTACACGCGAATAATTGTAATGATAGTTTTTATCTCGTTTGAATGAAATAACATTACTCAGAATTAGAATATTCGGCTATGTGTTATATATACACACACACACACTCCGTATATATGAAACCTATATTTGTTCCCCGTAGTTTCTCATCATGTGTAATTTCACTTGTGCCTTTTAATTTATTTAATATGCATATAATCTGGGAAAAAAGAACTTGAGAGCACAAACGACAGACTAAAGCGTCGTCTTTAAAAATATATGACGCAGTAAAGCGTCGAATGCTTTAAAAATTGATGACGCAAAAAAGCGTCACAACATATTCCACACATAAAAGTGACGAGAATAGTGACACTAAGAAGCGTTTCTGACGCTATCGATAAGCGTCGAGAAAATTATTACCGACACTTATAAGCGTCGAGAATTACCTAAATAAGTGTCGAAAAAGTAAGGGATTTGTAGTAGTGACTCATTCTCCTTTACCTTAGGCAAAATGACGGAGGGGCCCCTGGTTTCACCTGGCCCTGCCTGGGAAAGAATGTCCCGGAGACAGACAGGCGGGGGGCTTGGTTGCCCTGTTTGGCAGGCGACATGGCCTGCCGGACAACCGGGTGACTATGGTTGCTTTGTTCGGGGGCTTCTTTCAACGACCTCGCCTGGTGGCCTGCTAGGCAGGCTCTCTTTTGTTCTTGGGTCGGGTCGCCCTGGGGCCTAATTGACGGGTGACCCGTGGCAGGCTACCGACCCCCATCAATTGGCCCTCGCCGGCTGGGGGGAAGTTGGGCTTCCTCTTGGCAGGCGACTTCTTGATTTGGATGGTGAAAGGTTGACTTTTTAGGCTCCAGCTTTGCATTAAATGCCTCGCATGTTCCCAAGAGAGAACTCTACCGTACTGGGCATGCAAAGAATTGGAATGTTCCCTCATGATTACCTTCCTTGTAAAGTGATCTCTTTGAGCAGTGTGCCGGATTGGTGATTGGTTTTCCTTCCCACAGAGGTGGTTGGGACGCCATCAATGCCGCGTTTGCTTTTGTAAAAAAAATTCGATTTTCCTTCACCACTTTCACAACCCATCTTCAACTTTCTTTTACTCTTCTTTCAAAGAAAAGATGTCTTGGATTAAGAAAACTGTTTTTCGCTGTGGAGTATATGTGGACGTCCTCTGCTTCAGGGGGCGCCGGAGACTGAAGTACTCTAGGGCGGCTTTTCTGGCCCAGCGTCGCAGTAGGCGGTCTCATTCTCGCTCTTCACGGAATGCTAGGAGAGCTTTTGTCAGGGCGAGCAAGCGCCCTGAAAAGTCCTCATCTCCAGCTGGGCCTATGCCCAGGCGATGTTCCCAGGTGGGAGGCTGTTTTTACTGGGGATGCCACAAGTGCTTCCCTTGGTTGCATCCAGAGCAATTTGACCCAAATTGCTTTGAACTGAACTCTTCCCCTGAGTCGGGCCCTTCTTCTCCTCTGGCGAGGAAGGCGGTCTGCAGCTTCTCTGATGGCGTCAGGGCAGTCCCTTATGGCAGGGACTGAGACGTAAGTAGCCATGACTCCGAAGATAGTGAAGGCCAGGGCTACTCCTCTGGTAGGAATGAAGAGGAAGGCCCTGATGATCTTTTCAAGGATACTGATGACTGGGACTGGGGGTCCGATACCGGTGGCTATGATAGCCTTGGGGATTATTCTCCAGGCTTTGACGATGATTAGGCTTACCCTGCGTATGTAGGCTGGTTGAGCCAAATTTTCAGGCTATTTTTTGTAATTTACTTTTCCTGTTCGGTTTGTAACTCTTGGCCATTTTTGGGCTTTTTCTAATGGAAAATCAGGCAGGCTTTTTTACTCGTTGTTTGTGTGTGTTTTTTTTTACGAATGAATGGATGGACGGATGACGTCATGCAATGATTACTCTCTGACTCCTGTTTGCTTTTTCGAGGTTTCTTGAGAAGTGATGGGTAGTTGGGTTTTTGAAAGTGTGACACGTGGGGGCTTTTCTCGGGAAAGTTTTCAGGATGGGCGACCCTTCGTCTGCTCTTGCCTATAAAAGCATCCCTTCTCCTCCTATTTCCCCCTTTTACACTTTTGCAAACCCAGAAAAACCCTTTCTCACAATCTTCCTTTGCTAAAACACTCTAGACGGAAGAACTGCTTTCTTGCGCCTTCGTCTGATCGGCCATCAATTTAGGTCAGAATCCTCTCCTCAATCTTCATTTTTTCATTTCTTCACTTTTATTCTCCTTAGTCATCATGGGCAGCCGTCGTGCTCGCATCCTGACCTTTACTGACCCCTCGGCTGAGAAGACGGAGGGTAGGGATAGGGTTAGAACCGACTTTGCCTCCTCCTCTGGGGGGGCCTAGTGTTAGGGTGGCCGAGGAGGATCACCCGGAAGGGAGTGGAGGTGCCAACTCTCCTGACCCTGCCCCCTTCGACGTCATTGACTCTGATGACGAGGCGAGGGAGATTGACCCCTCCACCATCGCCGGTCCACTTGTCCCCAGGGAATCAGGGAGGACCTATTACTTAGGCAAGACCAAGTATCAAGTTCCCCTAAAAACCTACCCGGAGACCAAGAACCGGGATTTGATTCTAGAGACCAACGTTGTTGAGGCCCTCGAGCGTTTTTATAATTTTGGGGAAGGGTATACAATCGTTGTCCCCGAGGAAAGGGACACTGTTTGCTGCCCTCCTAACGGCTGCATTGCCGTCTATAACAAGTGCTTGGAATTTGGTCTACGCTTCCCCCTGCACCCCTTCTTGGAGGAGACTTTTAGGCGAATGAACGTGGCGATCGCCCAGTTTACCGCCGTGGCAGTCAGGTTGCTGATAGCTTACACGTGGACCTGTTTGTTCCATGGTGAGGGACCTTCAATCGATACCCTGAGATACATGGTTGGCCTACAGATGGTATCCTCTTCTTGGGGTGAGGAATCCCCTGGATATTGGTCTATCCAAAGACAGAACGGATACACTCTGGTCTGGTCGGTTCTAAATAGCCTGAAGGACTGGAAAAACAACTTTCTGTACGTGCACAGCGCCACAGGGTGGAAGATTCCTCGGCACTTCAGGAATCATGTTCACACTCGATTGGAAACCCGCCAGGAGTACCACCCTGGCGTTGGGGGGAAGGCCCTCGAGGTGAAATTGAACAACAAGGATCTGGAGCTGGTGAAGAAATTCGTCACTCTTGTAGACAAATCAGGCGTATGTGGCCCTGGTTTCTGGCTCCCTCATGCGGACCTCATAGGTACTGATGACTATCTGACTCGAGTGGGTCTGACTCCCGGCCTCGATGGAGGTAGTTCAGGGACATTATTGGCATTGTCTCCTTTCAGCCCTACCTTCCTATATTTTTCTAACTGATTTTCTTTTGCCCTGCAGATCTCGCCACCCATTTCTGGTCAAAGAGAGAGGTGAGGAGCCTCGGACTAGACGACGACTTCACCATTGTTACAAAGCGTCCCTCCCTTCCTTCCAGCTATAAGAAAGGTGAGAAAAATTTGATGAAGTACGTGAAGAGCATCTCTGCCAACCGAGCGAGACTTCCTCTCCCTCCCAGGCTACCACCTGCAAAGCCGGCGGCTCCCTCTTCTGCTGCCCGCGGCGTGGAGACGGAGGCTGCCTCAGAGGCCACCCCCTCCCCTGCCAGCAAGCAGGGTGGTTCTCCTGCAGGGACTCGTACTCCCCTGGGACCACAAGCTGCTGGGTCTGAGGAAACCGGGGAGAGCGTTCCCCTGGAGAGCAGGAAGAGGAGCAGGGAGCCCGCAGGCGCTGCGCATGTGGTTGATCTAGAGGCCGACACACCTGACCCCAAGCACCCTGCTCACAATGTCCCAGGTGCCCTCTTTTCAGAGGAGAATACTGAGTTCCACTATACTGCTGGCGATAGTCTGGACGTCTCCGCCCTGCTTTATGACTCCAGTGCTGTCTTGGCGGATCACCTTACCAAGTCTGTAACCTCCACTACTAACCAGGTGATCCAGTACATCCAGCGTACTTCCAAGGTGTTCCAGGCCTCTGCTGAGTTGGCGACCCTTAGCCGCCTGAGCGATGAAGAGCTAGTTGTTACTCCTGGGCTCCCTCTCTCTGATCGCCTGGCCATGGATAAGAGGGATGTTACTCTTATCAATAGCTTGAAGGACCAGCTGGCGAAATAGGAGGGCGATTTAGAAGAAGCAAAGGGTCAGGCGGCCCGCTGGAAGGTTCAGGGCGAAAGAGCTATGAGGAAGGCGTCCAATATGGAGGCGGAGCTGAAAGAGCCCAGGCAGGCAGTTGCTGAGCTGGAGCAGGCTAAGAAAGCGGTGGCTGAGCTGGAGCAAAATAAAAGAAAGGTGGTTGACCTTGAGGGGCGCCTGTCCAAAGCTGACTCAGACCTTCAGAAGGCCCAGGGCGACTTGAAGGCAAAGGGCGAGGAATGGCAGAAAGAGAAGGACACCATTGTCCAGGAAGCCAATGCTGTAGTGGATACGAGCTTCAATGCTGGTGCCACCTCTTCCTTGCAGTTTTTTATGGAGGTTATTAGGGAGATGCTCCCTAACTTTGATGAGGATGCCTTCCAAGACCTCTATGCCGCCAAGAATGAAGCTCGGGCAAATAGGTCGCCTGAGGAGGCTACTGGCCCTGCTCAGGATGCTCCCCCTGCCTAACATGCGGGGCAGTCGTCCTCCGAGGGCTCTTGTCCTTACCCTACTGCGCCTTTGCTCCTTTGCTGATATTTTGATCTTTTTGCGCGCCGGGCCCTGATGTGGCCGGCTGCCTATTTGATGTAATATTTTAACTCTTTTGTTCATGGATTCTTATCGTTCCTTTGTCAAACTTTTTCATTTGTTTATGAATGTATCTTCTTTGTTTCCAATTTGCCTGTTTTCCTTTTGAGATCAGGCCTGGCCCTGGTTTGTTTGCCGAAAACTCAGGGGGCCTGCCCCCTGCCTGCCCAGAGACAGGCAGGAGGACTTAGCATTTTTTATATAAGGTTGGGGGATGCCCCCAGTCCTTGTTCATTCGGCACGTGGGGCCCGGCCTGACCCTGGCTTCTGGTCAAAGTCTAGGGGGCCTGCCCAGAGACAGGCAGGAGGACTTAACGGTTTTTATACAAGGTTGGGGGATGCCCCCAGTCCTTGTTTATTCGGCCAGTGGGGCCCGGCCTGACCCTGGCTTCTGGTCGAAGTCCAGGGGGCCTGCCCCTTGCCTGCCCAGAGACAGGCAGGAGGACTTGGAATTTTGTTGGGGGCTCCATTTTCCCTGGTCTTGGCAACAGGGGGGCCTCCCCTATTCAGAGACAGGCAGGAGGACTTGGAATTTTGTTGGGGGTCCATTTTCCCTGGTCTTGGCAACAGGGGGGCCTCCCCCTATTGCCCCCTGCTCGTTTGTGTGTGAAAACGCCAATTTGAACAGACAACGAGTATAAAGTTTAGATTTTTCATTTCTTGTAGTAAAAACTTTTAAAATAGCTGTGGTCAGAGCCGTCGACATTCTATTCTGACCGTCCTCCGCCAATTTTTCTGAAAAGAAAACTACTTAGCTTCCTAGTGCTAGACATAGTACTTCTTTAGAGTGTCTGCGTTCCAGTGGGCAGCCAACTCATGGCCTTCAAGATTAGCAATTCTGTAGGTACTTGGCCCCATAATCCGGGTTACCTCATATGGGCCCTCCCAATTGGCGCTCAGTTTTCCATGCTTTGTTGATCTTCCCACCGCCTGCGTTTTTCTCAAAACTGGGGTCTCCTACTTGGAAACTTCTTTCGTTCACCTTTTTGTTGTATGCCTTCCTCATCCACTGCTGGTAGGCGGCTATGTTAATGCCGGCCTCCTGCCTTACTTCACTGACTAAATCCAAGGCCTCGGTCATTGCTGCTTCATTATCTGCCCTGTTATACTGTTGGGATCGCAGGGTGAGGATTCGCACCTCGATGGGCAGCAGGGCCTCCGCCCCGTAGACCAGGCCAAAGGGTGTTTGTCCAGTGGACTCTTTCCGAGTGGTCCTGATTAACCAAAGTATGCTTGGCAATTCGTCTGCTCACCTGCCATTGAGTTCATCCACCATCTTCTTTAGCCCATTCAGGATTTGTTTGTTAGCAGCCTCAGCCTGTCCGTTGGTTTGTGGATGACAGACGGCAGAGTAGGCGACCGCTATGCCATGGCCTTCTAGCCAAGCTCTCAGGGGGTCGTTGTCAAATTGTCTTCCGTGGTCGAATACCAGCATCTTTGGCAGGCGAAACCGGGTTATGATATTCCTCCAAATCACCTTCCTGACTGCAGGCTCAGTAATGTTTGGAACTGCCTCGGCTTTGATCCACTTGGTAAAATAATCGATTCCTACTATCAAAAACTTCCGGCCCCCCGTTGCTACAGCAAAGGGTCCCAATATGTCCATCCCCCACTGTGCGAAGGGGATGGGAGACAAAATTGGCCTGAGTTCCTGGGCCGGAGCATAAATTGCTGGGGCGAATAGCTGGCACTTCCTGCACTTCCGGGTTAGGTCTCTTGCTTTAGCTAGCAGGGTTGACCAGTAGTAGCCTGCCCTTAGGGCCTTGTGGTCTAGTGACCTCCCCCCTATGTGATGGCTGCAGATTCCCGAGTGAATATCATCCAAAACATCTGCAGCCTGCCCTGCCCCCAGGCATTTGAGTAGGGGCGAGGAGAATGTCTTTTTGTACAGTTCTTCTCCGATTAGTATGAACCATGTTGCCTTCGTTGCCATCTTCCTTTTTTGTGCAGGGTCAGAGGGAAGAGTTCCGTATTTTTTGAATTGGATGATAGGGGTCATCCAGTCTTCGGACCCTGCTTCTTCAACGACATTAACTGGCAGGCAGGGGATGGTGGATTTTTCTTGGACCACATCCACCCAGACCGACCTTCTTATGTCCTGTAGGCTGGAACTGGCTAGTTTTGACAGGGCGTCTGCCCGGTTGTTATGGGACCGGAGGATTTGCCTGACTTCATAGGATTTCAAACCTGATAATTCCTGCTTCACCCTCTCCAGATATGCAGCCAAGGCCTGATACCTAGCCTCGTATTCTCCGTTAATCTGGTTAGCAATAAGCTAGGAGTCTGTTGCTAAGATAACTCGCACTGCCCCTGCGGCTCTGGCCAGATTAATCCCTGCAAGGACGTCTTCATATTCGGCCTCATTGTTCGATGCAGGGAATGTGAACCTGAGTGCATGCTCGAAATCCATTCCTTCGGGGCTGGTTAGCACAACCCCTGCCCCCGCACCATTGGCCGTGGAGGATCCATCTATGTATACCTCCCATTCTCCGGCAGGGGGGTCATCTTCTTCTGAGTGGGAACACTCAGCCAAAAAATCCGCTAAGGACTGTGCCTTGATGGCGGTCCTAGACTGGTATGATATTCTCAGCCCGCTTAATTCGATGGCCCATTTCAGCAGTCTCCTAGACTTCTCAAACTTTTCCAGTACCTTTTCTAGTGGTTGGTCGGTCAGCACCACGACAGGGTGCGCGTCAAAGTATGGCCTAAGCTTTCTGGTTGCGACGACGACCGCGTAGGCTGCTTTCTCGACCAACGGGTAGTTTCTTTCGGCTGCCTTAGGGAGTGGCTCACGAAATAGATGGGCTGCTGGGAGCCTGCTTCTTCCCTTAGGATCACCGCACTTACTGTCGAATTTGTTACGGCAATGTAGAGGAAGAGCTTTTCCCCTGCCACTGGCCTTGCCAGGGTGGGCAACCTCTTCAAATGTTCCTTCAGCTGGTCAAAAGCCTCTTTCTGTTCGTTTTCCCATTTAAATTGTTTATTTCCTTTCAACACCTTGAAGAAGGGCGTTGACTTGTCGGCTAACCTGGCGATGAAGCGTGCCAGAGCGGCCATCCTGCCCGTCAGGCGTTGGATATCTCTTACGGTCTTTGGTTCTGGAAGATCCAGGATGGCTTGAACCTTTTCAGGGTTGGCGTCTATTCCCCTGACGCTGACCAGGAAGCCCAGGAATTTTCCAGAACGAACTCCAAATGTAAACTTCTTGGGATTGAGTTTCATCTTGTAGGTTCGCAGGGAGGAGAAAGTCTCCTGCAAGTCTCTCAAATGCTCGGCATCCCCCTTGCTTTTCACAATCGCGTCATCTACGTAGGCTTCTAGATTTCTACCTTTCTTGTTTTCGAAGACTTTGTCGACCAACCGTTGGTAGGTGGCGCCTGCGTTATTTAGCCCAAATGGCATCATTTTATACATATAAGTTCCGGCACTAGTGATGAACGCGTATTTTACCCTGTCCGGCTACCAAAGATAAACTTGATGGTACCCTGAAAAAGCGTCCAAAAAGCTGAGCGTGGTGTACCCGCTGGTGGCATCCACAAACTGGTCAATCCTTGGTAGAGGATAACAGTCTTTCGGGCAGGCTTTGTTAAGGTTTGTGAAGTCCACACACATTCGCCATACTCCTGAAGACTTTTTTACCATCACTACGTTGGCCAACCATTCGGGGTAGTCGTAGCTCTCTATAAAATCGGCCTTCAAAAGCTTTTCGATTTCTTCTTTTATGGCCTGATCCTTCTCTGCAGACATGTTTCTCTTTTTCTGTTTCACAGGGCGAGCTTCCGGGTTTACGTTCAGCTTGTGAACGATGCGGCGGATCGACCCCCGGCATCTCATCTGCCGAGTAGGCGAAAACGTCCATGTTGTCCTTCAAGACCTTGATCAATTCCTCACGATAGGGATTTACTAGGTCAGCCCCTATGAGAACCTGTCTTCCAGGCTCCAGATCCACCAGCATGCTTTCTCCCCCAGGTTCGAGGTGGTCAGCAGCCTGGTGGCCAGCTGGGATCTCTCCCTCACTACTGGGGGAGCTGTCAGCCTTTCGTTTTCCTTTTCTCTCGGTCTCGTGGGTCTGCAGGGCTACAGAATAGCATTGTCTGGTAGACTCCTGGTTTCCGTGCACCTTTCCCTCCATGTCGAAGTCTGTGACGTAGGCGATGGTTAGGGCCCTGATGGATATGGCGGCCACGATTTCGTCTAGGGTGGCCCTGCCTATTAGGGCATTATACGCAGATTTTGCGTCTACCACAACGAATGACGCCCTAATATTCCTGGCAGAGGCTCCCTCCCCAAATGTCACTGGTAGGTCTATGATTCCCATTGGAAGTACGCCTGGCCCGCTGAACCCATACAACGATCCATGGGCGGGTTTCAGATGCCTTTTTTCCAGGTTCATTTTATCGAACGCGTCTTTGTACAGTAGGTTGGTGTAGGCTCATGTGTCCACCATACACCTTTTCACGATGTGGTTGCTGATGACCAGGGACAGTACCAAAAGGTCGCTGTGGGGGTATATTACTCGCCCTGCATCTTCAGAGGTGATGCTCAGGGTCATGCCCTTTGGGCTTCCTGTCCTCTCAGCGTAGCAAATTTGATTCTGTAATTCAGGATTTGTCTTTTCTGGCCTCTCCTGCTTGTCTGGCCCTCCGCATCCCCTGATATCACGTGGATTATCAGGCGATTATGCGCCGACCCTTCGAGCTTGTCCACCGCTTCCTTCTGGTTTTTGTTTCTTGCGGCATAGTTGCTCAGCCAGCCATTCCAAATGAGCTTTTCAATCTCGTCTTTTAGGTGGCGGCATTTTTCGGTGGTGTGCCCTACACAGTCATGGAACGTGCAGAATTTCTTCGGATAACCTTTCGGGCTGCGCGGCTTGCTTGGGCGATTCCATTTGGATGTTTCTTTTTCTAGCTCAAAGATTTCTGCCCTGGATTTGTTGAGAGCTGTATAGCTACCAAATTTGGGCTGGTAAGCTACGCGTTCCTTTCTGGGGGTGTCTCCCTCCTCAGCTCTCTGCTTCCCTGCGTCGGTCCCGCCGCGTCCACCCTGCGGTCCCCCCTGCGGTCCCCCCTGCGGCCTGGCATGGCCTGCGGGGGTGTCCGGCAGGCTGTGGAATTCCTCCTGCAGCATAAAACCCTCTGCAATTTTTCGGGCCTTGGCCAGAGTTTCTGGCTGAGCTCTAATCATTTGGTTTTTCATTTCTCTCCAGGGAGCAGAGAGTTGGTCAAGGCATATGCCGCTGTCGGATCATCTATCTCCTTGACATGATGGAAGGACATATCGAACCTTTTCAAGTGCTCCCTGATTGTTTCGCCCATCTTCTGTCTAAGGGTCATCAGGTCAAAACGGGTGAGACGGCGTCTTTTGTTCCCGGCATACTGGTCTAGAAAAGCTTCGGCTAGTTCAATAAAGTAGCTGATTGAACCTTGTGGTAGATCCCTGAACCACCCCTGGGCCAGACCCACCAGGGTGTTGGGAAAGATTTTACGTCAGACCGCATCGTCGGCGTCGTACATACCCATGTGACTTTCATATGCAGCCAGATGATCCTTGGGTCGGTGGTTCCGTCGAACTTGACGGATGGCATCTTGATTTTCGAAATGGGATACCCCTGCACCTCCGGGTGGAGTGGGGTCTTGATAGGTCTGCCTGCCATTCTTGACCTGCTTCCAATGGAGTGGTAACCGTGGTCGTCCCATTTGTCAGGGGTCGGTTTTCTACTGCCGGGAGAACGGTGCCTGGGCGGCTGCCTACTCATTGCCTCATCATCTCTGACTGGGGAGTGATAGCGTGAGCATTTTTTCTGAGGAGCAGGCTCGAGGTTATCGCCATGCCGATGTCTTGACCTCGGGGGTTGCCCATAGTTAAGCCTTGATTGCAGGCTTCGAGACAGCCCCGGTGCTGGTTGTTGCTCTGTCGCGGGCGTCAACCTGGAGAAGACATCACCCTGTCTTTCTCCCAGTCGCTTGGACGCTAGCTCTCGGTGTTTCATTCGATCCTAGAGATCTTTAGACAAACCCCTTTTCCTGAGGGCAGACGTGGACTCAATGGTGTGTATGGAGAATGCCTGCTGTTGAGCAGGCTGCTCCTGGTTGCCTGTCGTATTTCGCTTCTGCACTTGCGCATACCCTTGTGCCATTTTTCTTGCTTTCCTTTGGATTTTCCTGGCGGCGGTCCGCTTCGTGCCCCCAGTCCCTTCCCCACTTTCAAAGTGAAGTTGACTGGGGGTCGTCGCGACCCTGCCCACCAGGTCCTCTGGAGTGAACTATTGGTTGAGCATCGCCGAGAAGAAGGTCGC
The DNA here is from genome assembly GCA_958450325.1 of Agrostemma githago. Lineage (NCBI taxonomy): Eukaryota > Viridiplantae > Streptophyta > Magnoliopsida > Caryophyllales > Caryophyllaceae > Agrostemma > Agrostemma githago. Next base: position 43,648,263 of record OY288245.1, read on the forward strand.
TTTTTGCGCCATCTGAGCAGTGGTGAGGTTCAAGTTGTGTCTCTGATGTCCAGCCTGCCCAGCTACGACAGCGGCGTCCTTACCGAATGCTCTCTGAAGACTGGCCCGCCTTACCCCTGGAATCGTGGCGGCGAGCGTTTTCTCCGGCAACGGCATGCCATACAGGGGGCCCTTCGGTGGTACCGTCGGACCTGGCCCAGAACTGGCGTCAACGATTTCAGGCATGACTGTTTTAACTAGTTGATTTCTTGTGGGTAACTCGTGACCACAACCGAATTCTCCCCACAGACGACGCCAAATTGTTCCAGTTATGGAATCAATTAACCCGACTTTGGATTCGGGTCTTAGGATGTGGTGTTATTAGTATGACAATTGCTTGACTTCCTTCGATCTCCCCTTTCCTTCACTCCGATGATCGGAACTCCCCGGCGGAAATGGTCTGCTCCCTGCACAATGAACGAACAGGGCCTCGAAGGTGTCCGAGGGAACCCTCTCCGATGCCTAAGTCAGTCCGTGAAAGTGCCTTGATGAACCTAGTTCGTGAGGAGCTAGGCGGCGATTTTAGAGTGAAAGTCTAGAGAGAGAAAGTCCAACCTTTTGTATGTGGGAGGTGGAGAAGTATTTATACCTTCCCCCAAGAGAGAGAATAGAGAGAGGGGGGGAGAATGAGTGGATGGCAAGGTGACACATGGATTCGTCTCGTCCACTCATGCTCCTTTACCTTAGGCAAAATGACGGAGGGGCCCCTGGTTTCCCCTTGCCCTTCCTGGGGAAGAATGCCCCGGAGACAGGCAGGCGGGGGCTTGGTTGCCCTGTTTGGCAGGCGGCATGGCCTGCCGGACAGCCGGGTGACTATGGTTGCTTTGTTCGGGGGCTTCTTTCAACGACCTCGCCTGGTGGCCTGCTGGGCAGGCTCTCTTTTGTTCTTGGGCCGGGCCGCCCTGGAGGCCAATTGACGGGTGACCCGTGTCAGGCTACCGACCCTCATCAATAGCCATCATACATCTTTAAAACGTTCCCGATGCATTACACAATCCAAATGGCATCCTTCTATAAGCATAGGTGCCATAGGGACATGTGAAAGTGGTCTTCTATTGGTCATCGGAGTGAATGAGAATTTGAAGAAATCTCGAATGACCATCGAGGAAACAAAAATAAGAATGATGTGCCAATCTTTCAAGCTTTGATCAATAAAGGGAAGGGGAAAATGGTCTGTTATGGTGGTCGTGTTCAATTTACGATAGTCTATACACATGCGCCAACCGGTAATAGTTCTAGTGGAAATCGACTCACCCTTTTCTCCTTTAACAACCGTCATTCCTCCTTTTTTCAGCACAACTTGTACGGGGCTAAGTCATTTACTTTCGGTTATTAGGTATATAATGTTAGCCTCATACAACTTGAGGACTTCCTTAATGACAACCTCTTTCATGGTGGGGTTCAACCTACGTTGACCCTCAACCGAAGGACGGTGGTCATCATCAAGGATGATCCTATGCATACAGACATTTGGGCTTATGCCTTGGAGGTCGGCAATGCTATACCCGATGGCCTTTTTGTGCTTTCACAAAACAATCAAAAGTTTTTCTAATTGAGGACCATCAAGGGTAGCATTGACGATAAAGGGATAATTAGTTCCTTCAAGAAAAGCATATTTGAGGGAAGAGGGGAGTGGTTTAAGTTCAAGATTAGGAGGAGAAGATATCATACTCTTACCCACCGGTAGTGGTTCTACCTTTTCATCATGCAAACATTCTTCTTCAAGAGGTGGAGAGTCAAATGGTTCCTCTTCTTCTCATCATCATCTATCAAGCTATACTTAACCAAACTATCAATAACTTCAATGGAATGCATTTGCTCAATCATTGGTTGTTTAAGAGCTTGAGAAAGGGAAAACTCTACCGAATCGTTCCCTATGTTAAATGACAACTTTCCATTCTTAACATCAACTATAGTACCACCGGTAGCCATAAAAGGTCGACCTAAGATAATGGGGGTAATAGTGTCTTCGGGCATATCCATGAAAACAAAGTCGAAGGGGATGAAGAACTTACTAACTTGAACAGGTACATCCTTAAGTATCCCAAGTGGGTACTTGACGGACCTATCCGCAAGTTGAATCGACATGCTAGCGGGTCTCATCTCCCCCACACTAAGTCTCTTGGCAATAGAATAAGGTAAAAAACTAACACTAGCCCCTAGGTCGCATAAAACTTGATTAACAACAACATTTCCTACCCGACAAGGGATGGAAAATCTACCGGGATCCTCTAGTTTCTTTGGCATTTAATTCATAAGAATGGCACTACATTGTGCCGTGAGAGAGACACATTCTTTGTCCTCTATTGTTCTCTTTTTGGTCAAGTCTTCTTTCAAAAACTTTGAGTAGAGGGGCATTTGATAAATTACCTCGGTGAAGGGTAAAGCTACCTCCACTTTCTTCAACATATCCACGAAACGGCTAAATTGGGCATTCTCCTTATGTGGTTTAGCTCGTTCGGGAAAAGACAATGGAAGGACAAAAGTGGGAGGCGGTGGAACATTAGATTCTTCTTCTTCGGCTAATCGCTCCGCCTCTTTTCTTTTGACTTCTTCGGCTTCCATTTGCTCTTTCTTGTTTCTTTGTTCTCTTTGTTCATTCTCCGCATTTTGGAGGATATCAAACTTTGCTTGTATTCCCCGGTTTTGTTTGGGGGAAGTGGGAGATGATTCTTGTGGTGCACTTGGTTGATTAACTTTGTATGGGGTGCTCTTGATGTTCAAGTTCAAGTTTTTATATGGGTCCTCAAGTTATTTGTCACCTCTCAAAATGACGGCATTTGCTTGATGTGGAGGGTCTCTTGGGTTTTGGGGTTGCCCGGGCAAACCATGGGGCGGATGAATTGGGGCGGCTAAGGCTTTTGTTGCTTCTTGTGATTCCCAAACCTTTAGCCTTGCCTTGGTATCTTGATGTTCATTCTATAGTTGCCCAACGGTTCTTTGTAAATCATTAATATTATCCCATGGACTTTCTCCTTGACCAAATTGAAAATTGCTTGATTGGCCATAAGATTGAGAGGGTTGATTAAATGATTGTTGATTGTAACCTTGATTTCCTTGAAAGTTACCTTGGAACCCTTGATTGTATCCATGATTGAAATGATTACCATGTTGGTTTTGGTAATTGTTGTAATTATTAGAGACATGGAAGTTGCTGCCTTGTTGATTGAAATTGCTCCTTTGATGAGGAGGCATATATGGGGGCATCTTTGGAGAACCTTGGTTAAAGGGCCTTTGTTGACTTTGATTGAATGACCTCATTTGACTCCCTTGGGCAAGTGGCATCGGATTTTGAACATTTTGATTTCCATAAGAGAAATTAGGATGAAACTTTGTGCCGGCGTTGTAAGTATTAAAAAAGGGATCAAATTGAGGTCTTTTCCCATACACTTGTATAACTTGGACTTCATTTGGCTCTTCAACATAAACTTATTCATTAGGAATGCAAGAACTAGAATCATGGCCATAATTGCCACAATGATCACATTGAACTTCCCATGCTATTTGCTTTGGAGGTGATAGTTGCCTTGGTGGAACACTTCCTTGAATTTGATACATATCTCTAGAAGTGGGCTTAGAATTCATGGCATCCATTCTCTTTTTCAATTCTTCGACTTCCGCTTGAAGTTTCAATTCATTAGAACTCTTAGATGAGTTCACTTCAACTTTCTTTCTAGAATCCCTCGATTGAACCATTCTAGAATCACTCCTTGCCATCTTCTCAATAAGATTCTTAGATGCCTCATCGATGAGAGAAGAGAAGTCTCCTCCGGCGACCGAATTGAGGTTTTCCTTGGTTCTCGATGAAAGGGTGTTATAAAATGTTTGGGTGTTTAGCCAATCGGGTATTCCATGGCGTGGGCATTTGCGCAACAAATCTCTAAATCTTTCCCAAGCCTCGCTTAGGCTTTCAAATTCATCTTGCTTAAAGGTTTGTATCTCCACGCGATATTGATTATGAAAGGTTCATAACCCACTAATTAGACTCCTCTAATTAGTTACTAAATTACTTGTTAATTTAGTATATTAAGATCTAGTTACATGCATGACATCAAATGACAAAAACTAGATATAAGAAGAGATTTCCTTACATAAACTATGAGGAAATATTGGGCACAACAAGAAAACTCCTTTTCTTGTTGTTCTTGAGCTATCAATAATATGGATGATCCTCCAAAACCTTGAATCTCCAAAATAGAAGATCTCCTTCAAGTTGCACCAAGAATCAACCCAAATAATCACTAGTATTATAAACTAGATAATAGTAGTGATAATACAATACTAATATTATGAATCTATTACTACTTTAGTAATAAAGATGAATACTAGTATTAGAGAGAGTTTTGGAGAGATGAGGTAAAAAGCCAAAGCTCATGCATGCAAAATGAATTGGGGTGAGTTGAAAAGAGAACAAAGAGTCCCCTTTTTACTACCCCAAAACCGGCCACCCCACATGGGGAAGACTAAAATGCATTATTGTATTTGCATGCTTAAAGTCTAGGATCTAGGGTAATTATTACTATTATTTATGCATGTAGTAAAAATAAGACCAACCACTATTGCCATTATTTTTACTAGTGTACCATACACATGTACATAAAATGGGTCCATTTTATTTTGTCATTTGTCATACAAATGCAATGTGTGACATGATCAATTATCTCTATAATTGATCACATCAAATAATATACTCTTAACTCTTTAAGTAGTACATTACTATTATATCTATATATAATAGGTCTCATAATAATAATAATAATAATCAATTAGCTAAATTTACAACTCCTTGTAAATATATTAACGGCTAATTACCACAACCCATAAAAGCATACAAAACCTCCACTAATTTAGTAATTAACGTTTAAATACTAAATTAGGTCTTATTTAATCGTATTAAAATAAGACGTAAAATTTATTCAGTCAATTATCGTATAATAGACTAATAAACTTAATCGGACAGAGTTCCAAACTCTATCTCCAATAAATAACTCTCGTTACCATGCATATATCACTATATACGCAAGGAACTAATTAGCTGTATCAGATACAAATAATTAGTCTTCTATTTGGGTCTCATCCTATAGGTGTGACCAAAAGGGATCAGCTGATCACCGCCGTCATACGACAGTAACGTCTAACTCTAGTCAGCTGAGCGTTACCGATTTACGTTAATCAACCGACGTGGAGTATCCATGTACTAATTATCCCAAGTATATTCCGTCCATGAGATTTAATATATCAATGCACTATTGTGGAGGACACTCGCTCCAACAATCTCCCACTTGTCCGATACAAGTTGTGCATGTAGCCACTATATTGCGGAGTACTCCTACTCCATCAATATCTCCCACTTGTCTACAGAAGTTGTGCGCTACCGATTCTCTTGTCTCTTTGATGTCACATCCTCCCACTCATCACAAGGTGTCTTTCAGGTCGCACTTGTGATTTAAATATAATAAGAGTGGTTTTCTCAATCTGGAGAATAACTGTTTGACCGGAAAATCTACCATAGATCTATTTCCGAGCGTGGCCACGCATTTCCAGTTACTTCTCCTCGAGTGGCCCAAGGACGTATGTACCCGACGTGGGTGGACAATTCCTGTTGACCTAACTTATACTGTATAATGCAGATCACCATGACCCAGAAGATGCCCATCAGCCTCCTTTCACGGCACGACTTAGGACACCAACCTAAGCCAATCGGAAACTGCACCGACTCAGATAAATGGTCGCCAGTCTAAAGAATCGACTCATAGGAATAAAATAGAAATCCCCGCCACGACCAGGCTTCAACTAATTTGATAAGGGACTCTATTGTGGTCACTGCCCGGCAGAGTGACAATCAGTCTGCCTATGTAAATGACCAGTCATCTCCATGACCCCATGGTCTTGAACTAACCATCGATCAACTTACAATCTTGTCACTCCGAGTCGTCACCTCATTAAGTGACAAGGGGCAAAAATACTATGTTCAAACGTTCACTTGAATAGGGTTCAAGATTGTCTCACAATCCATTCGAATGAACAAAGTATGGGTTTAGTCAAACTAAACAAAAAGTTCATATTGAAACTCGAACAATGAATGCTATTATCATAAATGTAAAAATTGCTACAATATCCAATTATTACATCTTAGATAACTTAAGGAAAATCCGGGACTTTTCTCAATCCCATTGCAACAACATGACCATCATGTTTAGCCTTTGAAAGAGGCTTGGTTAAAGGATCAGCGATATTCTCGTCTGTCCCAACCTTACATATATCGATTTCCTTCCTTTCCTCGAGATCTCTTATCACGTGGTATTTCCTAAGTACATGTCTAGACTTATTGCTAGACTTGGGCTCTTTTGCTTGAAAAATGGCCCCGCTGTTATCACAATATATGGTGATAGGATCTTCGACGGAGTGGACTACTCCTAGTCCTTCCAAAAACTGACGAATCCAAACAGCTTCCTTTGCAGCTTCCGAAGCCGCGACGTACTCAGCTTCTGTTGTAGAATCCGCGGTGACACTTTGCTTGGAGCTCTTCCAACTAATGGCTCCTCCATTCAACATATAAACATAGCCGGATTGGGATTTCAAATCATCCCGATCGGTTTGGAAACTGGCATCCGTGTAACCTCTTACACGTAATTCAGTATCCCCTCCAAACACTAAGAACGAATCCTTGGTCCTTCGCAAGTACTTAAGGATGTTCTTCACGGCTGTCCAGTGACTTTCACCTGGATTGGCTTGATAACGACTCGTCATGCTCAAAGCATACGAAACATCGGGACGAGTGCACGTCATGACATACATGATTGATCCAACCGCGGAAGCATATGGGATCAACTTCATGCGTTCAATTTCTTCGGGTGTGGTAGGACACTGTGACTTGCACAAAATGGTACCTTGACTCATGGGAAGAAAGCCTCTCTTAGAGTCTTTCATTTTGAATCTATCAAGAATCTTATCTATATAAGCTTCTTGACTTAATACCAACGTCCTTTTGGATCTATCTCTATGGATCCGAATACAAAAAATACATTGTGCATTTCCCAAATCTTTCATTTGGAAGTGTTTTCCTAGCCACTCCTTTACGGAAGCAAGCATCAGAACGTCATTCCCGATAAGAAGTATGTCATCCACATACAAGACAAGAAAGGTTACCTTACTCCCACTAAACTTCATGTACAAACAAGGTTCCTCGACACTTCGAGCAAAACCATATTGCTTGATAACATGATCAAAGCGATGATTCCAACTTCTGGACGCTTGCTTAAGACCATAAATGGATCTCTTAAGCTTGCATACCTTCCTAGGATTAGATGTATCTACAAAACCTTCTGGTTGTGTCATATACACTTCCTCTTCTAGAATCCCATTCAAGAAGGCGGTTTTGACATCCATTTGCCAAATCTCATAATCATGAAATGCGGCAATCGCTAGGATAATCCTTATGGAGCGAAGCATTGCGACTGGAGCAAAGGTTTCGTCATAGTGAAGACCATGAACTTGAGTAAAACCCTTTGCCACCAATCTAGCTTTGTAGACATCTCTATGTCCATCTATGCCATTCGATCTTAAAGATCCATTTACACTGAAGAGGTCTCACCTTTTCAGGTAAATCAACCAAATCCCACACTTGGTTTTCGTGCATAGAATCCATTTCGGATCGCATGGCTTGAAGCCATTGCATGGAATCACGACTAGATATGGCCGCCTTGTAGGTGTTAGGCTCGTCACTTTCGCAAAGCAACATGTCTAACGCATCTTCCTCGACAATACCAAGGTATCGATCAGGAGGATGACTAATCCTCGTGGATTTCCTAGGTTCAAAGGGAACAACAACCGTGTCAGAGGAGGAGGGAACGCTTTCCTCCACTTCATTTTCGGTTTGTGGCTCTTGGACTTCATCAAGTTCAAATTTTCTCCCACTCTGTCTTCTAGAAATGAAGTCATTTTCTAGAAAGACAGCGTCACGTGCCACAAACACTTTTTTTTCGTGACGATTGTAGAAGTAATAGCCTTGTGTTTCCTTTGGATACCCTACAAATAGACATTTGTCGGATCTTGGTGCGAGTTTGTTGTCAGACTTGTTCTGAACATATGCCTCACAACCCCAGATTCTCATGAACGACAAATAAGGAACCCTTCCCTTCCATATCTCATATGGTGTCTTATTGGCCGCTTTAGTCGGGCTTCGATTTAGTGAAAATATTGCGGACAAAATGGCAAAACCCCAAAATGAATCAGGAAGCTCAGTGAGACTCATCATGGACCGAACCATATCTAATAAAGTTCGGTTTCTCCTTTCGGCCACACCATTCAACTGTGGTGTGCCAGGAGGAGTCCATTGTGATACTATGCCACAATCTTTTAGGTGTGAATCAAATTCATTATTTAGGTATTCACCGCCACGATCGGATCGTAGTACTTTAACCTTTTTATCCAATTGGTTCTCTACTTCACTTTGAAACTCTTTGAACTTTTCAAAAGCATCGCTCTTATGCCTCATTAAGTAGACATACCCATATCTACTTAAGTCGTCGGTAAAAGTGATGAAGTAGTTGTAACCACCCCTAGCGGTGATAGTCATTGGGCCACACACATCGGTATGTATAAGGCCCAATACCTCACTTGCTCGTGTTCCTTTACTTGAGAAAGGAGCACGAGTCATCTTGCCTAATATGCAAGATTCGCATACACCATAAGATTCGTAATCAAATGGTTTGAGAAGTTTCGTTGAAACAAGTCTCTTTATGCGTCGTTCGTTTATGTGTCCTAAACGACAATGCCAAAGGTAGGATTGATTAGGTTCACCCGTTTTGAGCTTCTTGTTTTCTACATGATATACATCATTAACATTATCTAGAACATAAATACCTCCGATAGACGTAGCTTTACCATAAACCATGTCATTAAATGAAAAAGTACAACAATTGTCCTTAATCATAAAGGAAAAACCTTCCATATCAAGTACGGAAATGGAGATAATGTTCTTAGTTAGAGTTGGTACGAAATAACAATTATTCAAATACAACTCATAACCACTAGCTAGAGTGAGTACATAAGTGCCTACGGATATAGCGGCTACTCTAGCTCCATTTCCCATGCGTAGGTCTACATCACCCTTGGCTAGTGCTCGCACGTCCCTCATGCCCTGTAAATGATTACAAAGATGAGAACCACATCCGGTATCTAATACCCAAGTGGAAGTGCAGGTATAGTTAATGTCTATCATATAGAGGGAAGTGAGGACAATACCTGACGGAGTCTCACTCTCGTCTTTCTTGTTCTTCAATTCCTTCAAATATTTGGGACAATTGCGCTTCCAATGTCCCTTGCCATTACAATGATAGCAATCGGCGTCGGCATGTTTGTTAACCTTAGCCTTAGGTTTGCTATTCTCAATAGCTTTCCCTTTGTTCTTGTCTTTTCCATGTCTCTTGAATTTGGTCTTACCCTTGTTTTTACCCTTTTGAACCCCAAGGTTGAGATTCTTCATTTTCATGGAGAGCATGTCTCTCTTCTCACTCCCACTAGCTTCCATGTCCCTCTCTGCTTGGTTGAGGAGTGCATGAAGCTCTTGGAAACTCTTGTCCATGCCATGCATATTGTAGTTCACCCTAATTTGGGAGAACTTGGAGGGGAGTGAGTGAAGAATGCGACCGATCGCAAGCTTCTTGGGAATGCTACACCCTAGACGCTCTAGTGTGTCAATATGCTCAATCATCTTGAGCACATGGGGACCAACTTTTTGGCCCTTTTCTAGCTTACCCTCGAAGAATTTCATCATAGCCTCATATTGACGGATATCGGGTGATTGGGAAAAAACCGTCGTAACCCTTGAGAATATCTCATATGCATTAAGGGTAATGTATTGAAGCTTGAGTTTTGGAGACATTGACCATATCAAGACGTTCTTGATATCGTTGGATATCTTCAAATACTCCTCATAAGCGGTCCTTTGTGCCGGGGCGGCTCGAGGACCGGGTTCGTTGGGTGGTGGTTCGTTCAAGTAACGAAGGACGTTGTCGGACAACGCCGCACCTTTTATGGTAGACTCCCATTCGATGAAATTAATTCCATCGTCTTTCAAGATACATTTGTCCATAATGGACCTAAGCCAAGAATCCTTTCCGAGTTGAATGGTTGCATTAGTAGCCATAGCGAATTATAAACACTACAACAAAATTTAGGAAATATTAACATTCATTGTCATATAATTTACTTGTAAAACAATTTTAACAAGTCACTCATATAATGACCCCTCACGAAATTATATAAGCGATTCCGAGACCCGTATCTAGATAAGAACTAACATCGCATGCAATCCTTATGTAAAAACGGTAAGTCATTACTTGACTAATTCTACCCTAGAACTCTCGGTCGACGGATTTCAACCAAATCCATCTCCTAGCCCCGAAATAACTTTTATTTCGTTGAGTCCAACCCAATCTTGGCATGTGATCTTATCACCCTATTTACCCTAGGTAAAAAGGGTCCACGTTGTGGTTGCCCTAATGAACAAGGGGTTCATAGGTGCTTTAATTGGTAAGGCTAAATCTCAATTCTTACGATACATGTGAGAGGTCTTGTCAATATTAGGTTACTAATCACTTATAAGTGAACTAAGTTGGTGATTACGTAAATTGGTGAATTGACAATCGACGAATAAAATGCATGATTGGCGATTTTGGCATGAGCGAAAATAAAGCAAGCATCAAACAAATAAATCCTAGTATGGCCATCTAGCTAATCTAATTAACTAGACTATTACAAAATCGGAAACCAACTCCTTGGTCCCTGGCCTCTTCAATGGAAGACCACCAAAAGGCACCGTCTTTTGTCCACCGTCTTGTGTAATCTCCGTCTTCATAATAATTAATTACAAATGATACAAATGATACATAGCATTTCCTATTATACATTTGTATAAATAAAACTATTAATTATTACAAACGGGCGATACGAGATCGCAATTAATTACAATTAAATCGATATTCCCTTACATTACGGGTAATACCGATTAAAAGACTAGGCCATACTAGGTACAATCTTGCAAAATAAACAATAAATGACATTCATTCATTCAACAACATTAAAATAAATAAAATGCTGTAAAAATCATGCCAAAATCGCCCCATAATTTATCAAGTTCATCCTAGCTCGGTTTTATGGAATTTATCGATTTTTAACCATTAAAAATCATTAATCAACACTTAATTCTCAATTAAGCTCAAACTAATTTTTCCAAACCAATTTGGAATTTCAAGAATTAGTCTCCACTAATTTGAAAAATAAAAATTAGTTTGAATTGATTTAATTTGCTAATTTAATCGGTAAATGGTCAATTTTATGAAGTAAATTCAAATTAAATCATAACACATCCAAAATTAAAAATGAATAATTTTGTTCATTCTGGAACATTTCCAGGAACTCCAAAACAAAAGCTTGTCCACAAATATTCACGAATAAAATAGGAACAAATAAATGCATGTTTATCGATTCTTATCTCATAAAAAACAATAAACATCCCAAAAGGACAAAATAAATTTCAAAAATTTACACATATGTCCATCAACATATGAAGATATGTACACCAAAAAAAAAAACATGCCCAAAAACAACATGCAACTATTTTTAGTTAACTTTTAACATCAAATAGGCATAAAAACTCGATTTTTAAGGCATAAATGATTATAAATTAGCAAATAAATTCCAAAAAATACCAAACTCGACCACAACCATTTTGAGGTCATTAGGTATGCATGTACCCAAAAATTTCGTGTGAAACCCATTTTACACACAATTTTCGGTTTTTCCAAAGTTATCATATAACCCGAAAAAATGTCAAAAATCGACATGCATGCAACAACAAAGCTCTGATACCACTTGAAAGGTTCATAACCCACTAATTAGACTCCTCTAATTAGTTACTAAATTACTTGTTAATTTAGTATATTAAGATCTAGTTACATGCATGACATCAAATGACAAAAACTAGATATAAGAAGAGATTTCCTTACATAAACTATGAGGAAATATTGGGCACAACAAGAAAACTCCTTTTCTTGTTGTTCTTGAGCTATCAATAATATGGATGATCCTCCAAAACCTTGAATCTCCAAAATAGAAGATCTCCTTCAAGTTGCACCAAGAATCAACCCAAATAATCACTAGTATTATAAACTAGATAATAGTAGTGATAATACAATACTAATATTATGAATCTATTACTACTTTATTAATAAAGATGAATACTAGTATTAGAGAGAGTTTTGGAGAGATGAGGTAAAAAGCCAAAGCTCATGCATGCAAAATGAATTGGGGTGAGTTGAAAAGAGAACAAAGAGTCCCCTTTTTACTACCCCAAAACCGGCCACCCCACATGGGGAAGACTAAAATGCATTATTTTATTTGCATGCTTAAAGTCTAGGGTCTAGGGTAATTATTACTATTATTTATGCATGTAGTAAAAATAAGACCAACCACTATTGCCATTATTTTTACTAGTGTACCATACACATGTACATAAAATGGGTCCATTTTATTTTGTCATTTGTCATACAAATGCAATGTGTGACATGATCAATTATCTCTATAATTGATCACATCAAATAATATACTCTTAACTCTTTAAGTAGTACATTACTATTATATCTATATATAATAGGTCCCATAATAATAATAATAATCAATTAGCTAAATTTACAACTCCTTGTAAATATATTAACGGCTAATTACCACAACCCATAAAAGCATACAAAACCTCCACTAATTTAGTAATTAACGTTTAAATACTAAATTAGGTCTTATTTAATCGTATTAAAATAAGACGTAAAATTTATTCAGTCAATTATCGTATAATAGACTAATAAACTTAATCGGACAGAGTTCCAAACTCTATCTCCAATAAATAACTCTCGTTACCATGCATATATCACTATATACGCAAGGAACTAATTAGCTGTATCAGATACAAATAATTAGTCTTCTATTTGGGTCTCATCCTATAGGTGTGACCAAAAGGGATCAGCTGATCACCGCCGTCATACGACAGTAACGTCTAACTCTAGTCAGCTGAGCGTTACCGATTTACGTTAATCAACCGACGTGGAGTAGCCATGTACTAATTATCCCAAGTATATTCCGTCCATGAGATTTAATATATCAATGCACTATTGTGGAGGACACTCGCTCCAACAGATTAGTCTTTGATGGCGGAAAATATTTCTCCAAGAAGGCATTAGATAATTGAGCCCATGTTGTGAATGTATTAGCGGGATGGCCTTGAAGCCATCTACGAGCTCCATCTCTCAAGGTCTTCGGAAATAATAAACGGTGCAATTGGCATGAAATTAATCCATTGAGACGGGCTCCTACTATTTTTTCTTTAAATGAAGCGATGTGCTCTTGAGCATCTTCTTGAGAAAAACCGTGAAAATTATCTTGTTGAACCGCATTTGTCAAAGAGGCTTTCAATTCATAATTCTCGGGTATCTCTCCGAAATCAACGGGAGAAGGTGTTTCTGCGTGTGTTAATTGAGAATGTGAACCTAGGGTCTCCATTGGTTGGATTGGTGGTGATGGTGGATTTGAATTTGGTGAATTTGGAGGGGATGGATTTGGTGGTGGAGTTTTCGGTGATGGTGGTGGTGGTATGGATTGTGAAGTGGAAGGTATGGAAGGATTATTTGGAGTGGGATTATGTGATGTAGAAGGTGTAGAAGGTGTATGTGGTAGGATGAGATTAAGGTTAGGAGGTGATAATGAAGGATGTGGAATAATGGTGGTTGAGTTATTTCCCCGAAAACGCAGTGTTCTAAAAGTCCTTTCCGGCTCCGGATCGAACCACAAGGGCGATGACGTGTTCCTGGGCATAAAACTCAATTTAAACAGTGAGACTCCTAGCACCTCGCGGTACTAGGGAAAAGGGAGAAAAGAAGAGAATCAAACACAATAACTAAAAACATAATCAACTACTAGCCATTCCCCGACAACAGCGCCATTTTGGTCGCGCCCCAATCGGATCGGTCGTTTAGCGAAGGACAGGGGATCAAACAATATTTATAGACTCGGAATAACACAAAAACTACTAGAGTAATCGTGGTAAGTCGAGGTCGGTCCACAGGGAACGGAGTGTGATGGCAAGTTTAAAGCGGTGTGTTTGATGTCTAGATGGGGGTTTCTAAGGGTCGAGTCTATACTAGAGAAATGTCTACGAGGATAGCTAGGGGTGATCAATCTAGGGAAAGGTATTAGGGGGAAGTCGGGATTCGTTACTTGGAGTCTAAGAAGGTCGGAATCGAGTTTTTGTTGCAACATTGATAAAGGGAAAATGCCACCTTTCGGTTTTTTCACCCAACCTACCTAAAAACCCGCTTTCGCGGCGAATAAGGGTAAGTCTCTAGTCATGGTAATTTCTACCCCGATTTTCCCCATATTGATAGAAACTAGTCAAGGTCGGTCTAGTTGGCCGGACTAAAACAACAATGACACAACAACCATAAACAAGATAAACCAACAAGCAAGCAACCCACCAACATCCCTATATTCAAATAATCCAAGTCCTCATCCCTAAACCCCCCCAACAAGAAATCTTTTTTTTTTGGTAAATGGTAAAAATTAATAAAGAATAAGCATTTACAAAGTTTATGACCCAAAGGTCACTCATTACATTCCGATTTTCTCAATCCAATTCCTATCTTTAGCAACCAACTTACTGCTATCACATTCCAAGATCTTCGCCTTCAGCTCCTGCTTAATTCGACCAAAGACAAACTCAGGTCTGTGAATGCTTGATTCAATGCGAGCCTGATTCCTTTCGCACCATATGCTGTAAATTACAGCATTCATGACAGCATTCAGCAGCTGCCGCCGGAACTTTGATCCTCTCCTCTTCAATCTCCATTCCTGCAGACCTGCATATGGTATATTCGTTCGCAGCCAGTCATTCACCAGTAGTAAGATCCGTTTGCTGTAATCACACTCGCAGAACAGGTGATCTCTCGTTTCAACATCATCAGCACACAGACAGCAGCTGCTGTCCACAGTAATCTGCAGCTTGTGCAGTTTTTCCTTGACATTCAAAGCATTGTGTTGATATAGCCAACTGATCATACGATGTTTAGGGGTCGTCCAATTATTCCACACCAAGTGCCACCAATTCACATCATCTCCTTCCTCTCTAATCCAGTCATAACCCTTCTTGATAGTGTACCCCTTACCCTCACAAGTCTGCCATTTATTTGCATTGTACGCAGGCTTGAGTAGATTCTTAGTCTTACATATTTTCTTCCACGTCCATGTAGAGTCCGTAGGCGGTTCGTATGTAAGCCATTCATTCCCTTTCAGGTAAATGTGATGAACCCACATTACCCATAAGGAGTCAGCTTTGCTGTAAATCCACCAGACCATTTTCCCCAAAGCTGCCTTATTCCAAACACCATCGTCTTTCAAGCCCAAACCCCCCTCCTTAATAGGTCTGCAAATCTTCTTCCACGAGACCATAGGAGTTCTTTTGTATTCCGAGCTTCCATCCCAAAGGAAATTTCTACATAAAGCTTCAATATCTCCCAACAAGAAATCTACTCACTAATCATAGTGGAAGACAACCAAGCATTAACTGAGGAGAAAATCACTACAACATGCATATTAACTAGATCTAAAGAAACTAACAACACTAAGATAATCTAAACAAGACAATGATAAGAGAATAACATAAAAACTAAACTAGAGATTAGAGAGTGGAAGAGAAATATATCAACTATGAAGATCTACAAGAAATAAGAGGATTGCATAGATAAAAATTGAATCTTTGATGAATAAAATGAAGAACTTGTCACTAATTCTTCAATAAACCAAACAAATCTTCAATAAAACTTGAGATAATCTTCTACAAACTTGTAATCTAGAGAATTGTTGATGGAAACTAAGTAGATCTACTACTAAATTATAGAGAATTACTAATAATACTACTAGATTGTTCTACTAATGGATGGTTTTTACTACACTAATGAAGGGATGAAGTGATGGATGGTTGTGGGATGTGATACTACACTAATGGTGGGATATTGTGGATGCCTTGGGCAACAAAATAGGGTAACATATATATAGTAATGTCTTAATGGGTATTTAACCTAAAGTCCAAATCCAACTTTTTACTCCATTAGTGAGACAATCACCCTTAGCATCTTGATGGGGTGAAACTTCGCCCTACGGTCTTGACGATTAATCCCACCGGGTAAAATTTCGCCCGGTGAGATTCTCTTCACTTTTTGCATTTTTGGCCACTTTCTTCATCGGGCGAAATTTCACCCGGTGGATGAAATTTCGCCCGGTCAGTTTCGCCCGGTGGGAACTCTCGGAAAATCTTCGGGGAGGCATATTTACCGTCGGGTGAAATTCGCCCGGTGGTGTTTCACCAGGAGAAATTCCACCCGATCATTTTTCTGGCCTCTTTTCTTGTCTCATTCTTCATCGATTGATTGGATGGCTTTAAACTTTAAGTTGTATGCTTTGCTCTTTGGACGGTATTCCCTTCTCTTGTGCTCGTGGAAGCTCGATCGTGATTTCGGTGCCAAATCCTACCAAAATTGATAGAAAAACTACCAAAAACACGTAAAACGCACAATAGGGACGCTAATGCGAAAAGTATTCAAAATATGGCGATAATCGCACTCAAGACTCGCAAAACGAGGGAAAATGGGTCTAAATGGGAGGAAAACGGTCTAAATTTAGCACACAACAGCACACAGCAGAGTAAGCGACAGTAACGCCATGCCCTTCTAGCCAGGTCCTTAGCGAATCATTGTCAAACTGCCTGCCATGGTCGAATACGAGCACTTTTGGCAGGCCATGCATTGTGATTATATTTCTCCATATGACCTCCTGACTGCTGGCTCGGTGATATTAGGTACAGCCTCAGCCTCTATCCATTTAGTGAAGTAGTCTATGGCTACAATAAGGAACTTCCTGCCCCCAGTTGCAACGGTAAATGGACCAAGTATGTCCATTCCCCACTGAGCGAAGGGGATGAGTGACAGGATTGGTCTGAGATCCTGTGTTGGAGCGTGTATCACAAGGGCAAAGAATTGGCATTTTTTGCATTTCAGGGTTAGACTTTTGCATCGGCTAGCATAGTTGGCCAGTAATACCCTGCCCTTAAGGCTTTGTGTGACAATGTTCTCCCACTGATGTGATGTCCGCAGATTCCTGAGTGTATGTCATCTAACACTTCAGCGGCTTGCTCTGTCCCTAGGCACCTAAGTAAGGGTGCGGAGAATGATTTCCGGTACAACTCCCCTTCAATCAGTATATACCATGCGGCTTTTGACGGCATTCTTTTTCGTTGCGTAGGATCCTGTGGCAGGGTGTCGTCCTTCTTGAGTTTTATGATTGGGGTCATCCAGTTCTCGGCTCCTGATTCTTCTATAATGCTGACCAGTTGGCAGGGTGTTATAGATTTTTCTTGTATTACATCAACTCAAACCGACCTTCTGATGTCTTGCAAGCTGGAACTTGCTAGTTTGGTCAGGGCGCCAGCGCGGTTGTTTTGTGATCTGGGGACCTGCCGGACTTCATATGATTTCAGTCCGGATAGCTCTTGCTTGACATTTTCTAAGTATGAGACCATGGTCTGGTCTTTGGCCTCGTACTCACCATTGATTTGGTTTGCAGTAAGCGGAGAGTCAGTAGCCATGATGACCCTCTCTGCTCCTGCTGCCTTGGCTAGGTGGATGCCTGCCAAGACGGCTTCATATTCGGCCTCGTTGTTGGATGCAGGGAAGGTGAACCTGAGAGCATGCACAAAATCTACCCCCTTGGGACTGGTTAGTACGACCCCTGCCCCTGCACCGTTTGTTGTGGACGAGCCATCTGTGTACACCATCCACTCGCCGGTTGGGGGTTCGTCTTTCTCAGAGTGGGAGCATTCGGCTAGGAAATCTGTCAGGGCTTGTGCCTTGATGGCGGTCCTAGACTGATATGATATTTCTAATCCACTCAGCTCTATAGCCCATTTTAACAATCTCCCAGATTTTTCAAACTTTTCTAGCACTTTTTCCAGGGGTTGGTCGCTTAGTATGACGACAGGGTGAGCGTCAAAATATGGTCTGAGCTTCCGTGCCGCAATGACCACCGCGTATGCTGCATTTTCGACCACCGGGTAATTCCTCTCAGCTGCCCCCCAGAGCATGACTTACGAAGTAGATTGGTTGCTGAGACCCGGCCTCTTCCCTTAGGATGACTGCACTTACTGTCGAATTTGTTACCGCTATGTATAGGAAAAGTTTCTTCCCTGTCACCGGCCTAGCTAAGGTCGGCAACTGTTTCAGATGCTCTTTTAGTTGTTCAAAGGCCTCTTTCGGCTCTGCTTCCCGTTTAAACTGCTTGTTCCCCTTTAATATTTTGAAGAAAGAGGTTGACTTGTCGGCAAACCTGGATATGAATCGTGTTAGGGCAGCCATCCGGCCAGTCAACCGCTGTATGTCTCTGATCGTTCTTGGCTCTGGGAGGTCCAGGACGGCCTTCACCTTTTCAGGACGAGGAACCCCATGAATTTTCCAGACCGAACCCCAAGGTACACTTCTTAGGGTTTAATTTCATCTGATAGGGTCGCAGGGAGGAGAAAGTTTCCTTCAGGTCTTCTAGGTGCTCTGCGTCTCCCTTGCTTTTTACTATGGCGTCATCCACGTTGCTTCTAAGTTCCTGCCTTTTTGGTTTTCGAATACCTTGTCTACCAGACGCTGATAGGTTGCCCCTGCATTTTTGAGGCCGAATGGCATCATCTTGTACACGTACGTCCTCGCACTTGTGATAAATGCGCACTTGACCCTGTCCGACTGCCACAGGTATACCTGATGGTAACCCGAGAAGGCATCCAGGAAGCTAAGCATTGAGTGCCCGCTGGTGGCGTCAACCAGTTGATCAATTCGCAGCAAGGGGGAGCAATCCTTTGGACATGCCTTGTTAAGGTTGGTAAAGTCTACGCACATCCTCCAGGCCCTTGAGGCTTTCTTTACCATCACCACGTTGGCGAGCCACTCTGGGTAGTCGCAGCTCTGGATGAAGTCAGCCTTTAAGAGCTTCTCAATTTCTTCTTTGATGGCTAGGTCTTTCTCTGCTGACATGTTTCTCTTCTTCTTCTTTACAGGCTGAGCCTCCGAGTTGACGTTCAGCTTGTGAACAATATGACTTGGGTCAACCCCCGACATTTCGTCAGCCGAGTAAGCAAAGATGTCCTTATTATCCTGCAGACTTTGATTAGTCTTTCTTTATAACACTACTACAAATGAGCACTTGGGCCACGGCTAAAATCGTGGCAAAAGTGCTAAATTTTCGTGGCTAAAGTAATTTGCCACGGAAAAATCATACGTGGCGCAAGTGGCCGTGGTGAAGAAATAGCCACGAAAAAAAAATCTGTGGCAAGTATTGATTTTATTGCCACAGAGTGGCCCGTGGCTAGAATTAACTTTTTGCCACGGGTTATACCGTGGCTAATTACGCTTGTGACGAAACATTTATTTCGATGAAATTATATAATAAATAAATTAATTAATAACCGTAAGAATTTTCTACCTCTAGAGTAGTCACATCTGAAACGGTTCCTTGCTTTATAGCTGAGTCATTTCAATATCATTTAATTTCACCAGTCGCACGCATCGAAGAGCCGTCCCAGGAGGTCACCCATCTTAACACTACTCTCACTCAAGCACGCTTAACTGTGGAGTTCTTATGGTCAGCTACCAGAAATGAATTTGAACATTGTTGACATAATCATTGTTTGAATTTCTTTAAAATGTTTTTTTTCCACGAATTACATTTACTTTTGAGTAATTAATTGGTTTTCCCCCCAATGATTTACTATTTATGATTAAAAAAATTGTTCCGGTAAAAAAAAATCAAGTTTCGAAATTGACTTTCGGACTCATGATTTCATTAATTTATCGATATTTGTATTTTAATTTCTATTTTTCACGTTCCTTTATTGCTTGTTCTTTTGATATCTTTTTTCTTTTTGTTATTGGCTTAATTAGATACTCCCTCCGAGTTCCTATTATTGTCTCACTTTCCTTTTTGGGCTGAGTTTGATTTTTGTCCCACTTTCCTTTTTAGGCTATAAATGTGTGATTCACAGTTACTCTCATATTTCTCTCTCTTCCTCTTTTTTTCAACCACTCATTTCCCCTTCCTTATTTTTCACCCAAAACCTTTTGGGACAATAATAGGAACTCGGAGGGAGTATTTTATTTGCTTTGAATTATCGGTCGTTATTTTATTTCATTAGTTTTTGTCCTCATCGAGTTTCCTCTCGTCTACTCTAAGTTTTACCAAAATTTTATTTTTCATTAAATTAATTTTTTTTTATATTCATTTTGTAAAATATCTTCCAATTAATATTATAGAATATTTATTGAATTAGACAGTTGACGATAAATTAATTTTTAATTTTCTCACTAGTGGTCCTTAATTATTAGATTTTCTTACATGTATTTGTTAGTTATTTGTTTTTCTCAATTATACCTCTCTTTTTTTGAAAAATAATTTTAACTAATTATTAAACTTAGGTACGACTTTTCAAAACATTAATCTTTCTTTCAAACCAAATAACTTGAAAACAATTAATTCATAAAACTAATCATTATTTTCACAGTCAAAGTTAATTCCATAAAAAAAATATTGATCGATTTGAATTCTTAAATACGAGTTAAAAAATGTTTTTTTTTTTCACGCTGAAAATATTGTAAGAAAATAAATCAATAATTTGAAAAAAAATAATACAACGCTCGAAAGTTGCGGTTAAGAGTCAGGCTCGGTCCTTTTCTTTTAAAATTTTTTTGTCTTCAAAAGAGGTTTAATACATGTGAAAAAATTAATTAATTAAGCGGTAAAACTGAAAGATCTCAAATAATATTAGACATGTCAACGATGGATGATAAATCACATATTTCTTTTTATTTGATATGCTATGTACGCCGCATATTAGTTAGCATATATATTACACTATTTAAATGTCATTCAGTCTTTCAAAAGTCATACTTTAGATTATATAATTTTAGTTAAACATATTGTCAAATTAAGAGAAATCAATGACTTCAAAATTTATGATTAGTTGAAAATCAACAAATTAAACAACCAAAGTTTTCTTTATTTGTATTTTGTTTTACAATTTATTTATTTTAAAGATAATAAAAGAATAACAATTTTTTTTAAGTAATAAACTATTTTCAAATTTAAATTTTTTATTTAATTTCATATTATCTATAACTTTAAATTTTAAGGAATTTTTTAAGAACGAAAGACATTTGGCTTAACTTGAAATCAATTTATTAAAGTTTGAAGAACCACATTAGCCACATACGTTTATTGCATCAGTGGCTAAAAAATAATTTCGCCATGGAAGTAATTAGACCGTGGCTAAAAAATATTTGCCACAAAACAAATTCGTGGCTAAATATATTTTTGCCACGAGTGTGGCAACTTTCGTGGCAAGAGTGATTATTGGCCACGACTTTAATAAAATTCGTGGCGCAAGTGAACTTTAACCACGGGAAAAACTGTCCCGTGGCATATTTTTGTTCTCAGGCAGTGAATCAAAATTTTCACGTGGCTAGGTAAAAATTAGCCACGAATAACAAATTACCGTGGCATAATTCGTGGCGCAAGTGGCAATTTGTTGTAGTGTAAGGTTCTTCTAGGTCACCGCCGACCAAGACTGGCCTTTCTGGCTCCAGCTCTACCAACATGCTTTCACCCCCAGGTTCTGGGTGATCAGCTGGTTTCTCCACGACCCACTGGTCAGCCAGAATCTCTCCTTCCCTGCTGGAGGAGCTGTCTGCCTTTCTTTTTCCTTTTCTTTCAGCTTCGTGGGTGCTCAGGGCGACTGAATGACATTGCCTAGCTGATTCTTGATCTCCATGGTTTTTCCTTCCATTCCAAAATCCGTGATGTAGGCTACAGTCAGTGCTCTGATAGATATGGCAGCCTCTACCTCATTAAGGGTAGCTCTGCCAATGAGAGCGTTGTATGCCGACTTTGCATCCACAACTACAAAAGAAGCTCAGATATATCTGGCCGATCCCCCCTCTCCGAATGTGACAGGTAGTTCAATTATCCCCATTGGAAGTATCCCCGCGCCACTAAATCCGTACAGGGACCCTGGGGCAGGCTTGAGGTGCCTCTTTTCTAAGTTCATTTTGTCAAAGGCCTCCCTATACAATAGATTTGTATGTATACGCGTCGGTGTCCACTATACATCTCTTCACTATGTGGTTATTAATGACCAATGATAGGACTAGGGGGTCACTATGAGGGTAAACCACTCGGCCTAAATCCTCTGGGATTATGCTGAGGGTCAGGGCGGTCGGACTTTCCGCCTTTTCTGCATAGCAGATTTGATTTCGGAGCTCGCGGTGCAGCCGATTCTGGCCCCTTCGGCTTGTCAGACAGCCAGTGTCTCTTGATATCACATGAATGACCATACGGTCCTGCCGTGATCCTTCTGGCTTTTGTTCCTAGCGGCGTAATTGGTCAGCCATCCACTTCTGATGAGATTTTCTATCTCGTCTTTCAGATGCCTAAATTCCTCGGTCGTATGACCAATACTGTCGTGGAAAGCACAAAATTTCTTCGGGTCACCTTTTGGATTGCGAGTCTTGTTAGGACGGTTCCATTTCGCCACTTTATCAAGCTCAAATATCTCGGCTCTCGGCTTGTTGAGAGCGGTATAACTGTCGAATTTTGGCTGGTATGATATACATTCTTTTCTTGAGGTACCAATGTCCTCAGTTCTCTACTTTCCAGCGGATTCTCCTCTGCTGCGTCCACCCTACGGTCCCCTCTAAGGTCAATTAAACACTGTGGGGGTATCCGGCAGGCTGTGGTACTCCTCCTGGAGCATGAAGCCCTCAGTTTTTTTTGCGCCTTAGCCAAGGATTTGGGCTGGGCTCGGATGAGCTGATTCTTCATCTCTCCTGGCAGCAGAGAGTTAGTTAGTGCTTACCCTGCGGTGGGGTCATCAATCTCTTTGACTTGTTGGAAAGCCAGGTCGAATCTCTTGAGCTACTCCCTGATAGATTCACCGTGCTTTTGCTTTAGGGTCATCAGGTCAAAACGAGTCAGCCTACGCCTCTTGTTTCCAGCATATCGATCTAAGAAGACTTTTTTAATTCCTCGAAACGTAAATAGACCCCCGTGGCAGGTCGCGAAACCACCCTTGGGCCAGCCCCACCAGGGTTGTAGGGAAGATTTTGCACCACGCGGCATCGTCAGCGTCGTACATCCCCATATGGCTCTCATAAGCAGCCAGGTGATCTTCGGGGTCAGTGGTCCCGTCAAACATGACCATGGGCATTTTAATCTTGGGGATGGGGCAGCTCTGAACATCTAGGTGGAGCACTGTTCTGGTAGGTCTGCCCGACACTTTAGACCAGCTCTCCGTAGAGTAGTAACCGTAGTCATCCCACGTATCAGGGGTCGGTTTCTTAGCACTAGGAGAGCGATGCTTGGGCGTATGCCTACTCACCACTTCATCCTTATTATCCTGCAGATTTTGATTAGTCTTTCTTTATAACACTACTACAAATGAGCACTTGGGCCACGGCTAAAATCGTAGCAAAAGTGCTAAATTTTCGTGGTTAAAGTAATTTGCCACGGAAAAATCATACGTGGCGCAAGTGGCCGTGGTGAAGAAATAGCCACGAAAAAAAATCTGTGGCAACACTAGTAGAAAAAGGTTGATTTGCGACTCCAAAAAACCCCCCCATTTGAGGCGTTTTTCTTGATGCCTCATATGGCAGGGCCGCAGATAGAAAAATATTGTGTTGCATCTGAAAAACGCCGCAAATAGAGCAGTATTTGCGGCGTTTTTTTGAAAAAACGCCGCAAATAAGGACACCATTTGAGGCGTTTTTTAAGATATAACGCCGCAAATAGGACTAATTTTGAATAAAAAAAATATATATTTTGGAGCATCTTGTACGACCTCCATATGCATTTTCAATGAAAGCAAAACAAAATATTTTACATTATCTATTTCAATCAACATACACGACATTTATTCAAGTCTAAAAAAGTAACATGGATACATTTACAAATACTCATAAGCTTAATAAAATATTACAAAGTTAGAATTAGATTAGTGTAATTCACGTACGACTTGTAAAATATAACTCATTTGTCTCGCAATCCATTCATCCCATCTTTACCGTCGTTGTAACACCTGCACAAATAATAAATCAAACTTCACATTTCAAATATGTGCATTCTCGATCTGTAATAGTAGTTAAAAGATACATAGGCAAATAACCATGATAATGCCACTGGGAGAGCTAATACGTACATGAGTACGAGGGCATCTAAACACAGCAGATCCACCAATTTATAGAGCCTGATATGTAGCTTCGTATTCCATTCAAACCAAGCATCTTGCATCAACTAGCAACATCTTAGAATGTGTAGCAGCCTTGGTATTTTATTGCAACCTTCTTGCACTTAAATCTCATATTTGAGTCCCTTCCGGATACAGTCCGTATTTTATTGCAACTAGGTTGGTAGATGAACGCAAAGCCTGAACAAGCAAAGAATGATCAATCACCATCATCTTAATCTTCTTCATAAATGGAACTACGAAATGGGAACTATTAGACGAGGGGCAGGAATTTGACCTTTTTCTATTAGTGTGCATCAATCCGCCATCTTAACTCCAGCCCACACCTGAAATAACAATACTAACTGATGTGCAGCAATTTTCATTTTAAAAAACCTTAATCATAAAACAAACCCTAAGTTCCAATTTTTTTTTTTCAATCTGTTTTTCAGCTTAAATGAAGTGAAATTGTTAATATAACTGACAGTGGACCGAATAAGGTAGCAAATCCACTTATATAATCTGTGTATTTAAAACTAGTACTATTGAATATCATATAAACCAAACCAAGGAAACAATAACCTCTCCCAACAACAGCTTTGCAAATGGACGATACAAATTCGGTTTATAAATTCAACAATTTTTCCCTTGCATATAGAACTACCCTCTAAATTCGATAATTCTTCAACCAATATACTGTACATACAAAGTCAGGTGATACTTGGATGACTAGATAATTGCACAAAGAAGAAGCTTCTTCCTCTGGATTTTAATTTAGCCATTGAAAAGCCGAGTCAATCACAAATCAGTGAATGTAAAAAAAATCAAGTGAATTACTGAATGAATTAATGAGGCATCAAACATAATGCAGGGGACAATAACATCAAATCAACGATCTAAAATCAAAACTTTGAACAAATCAATCAAGCATAAAGTTAAGGAAGTAGATGATTGATTACAGATTGGCAGAAGGGCCACGATTGAAGCAAATTCTGGTGCAAAGTGAAGCAATCACTCAAATCACTAAGACTATTAAGGATGTCACCAAAAACCTCATTTCCCTTTATTATTTCTTCTTCTTAATGCTCTACTTCGATCTCCACAACTACTAGACTGGATGCACCATTAAGTGATCCAAATTCGTGATACTAGTATGTATGTTCATTTTCTCATTGGCTTGTTTCTGGTAGGTAGTTCTTTTTTCTGTAGTAGTGCCCATGTCAGGCTTGAAAATGTGTCAGTTTTTTTGTGCACCATCTATGGACAGCAAGAGGGGCTATTCATTAGTTCTGCCTACTGGTATATTTTTCTTATCTATATATATGGAGATTGTTGTAGGATCGATGCTTTGGGTTGTGCAATTTAGTTGAAGGGGTGAGTTTAGCGGGCTCACACATGATGAAGATAACTGGGAGGTAGTAGGGCTCCTTTCTTAAAAAAAAATGGACGTTGCAGAGTCTACAGACAAATGCAAAGTTGATTTTAGTGATACCTGAGGTTTCCACTGTGTTTTAATATTTTCCGTCTCGAATGCCACATTCTTCTCATTAGTTAACTTTGTAGAATCTGCTAAGTGAGTTAATGACAATAGCGTAAGATTTTGCTATCCTGTAAGATAAACGGTATAGGGTAATGACAAACCTTTTTTTAATCGGAAAACACTTTCAAGTTCCTTCGAACTCATCTTCTCTAACGCAGCACAGGAAATATCTCCTCTAAAGTACTATTAATATTCCACAAAAAATCAAAAGAAAGAAGAAAATTCAATGTTATTTAAAATAAAAGAAAGCAATTGTAGCTAATTGTTAGCTGCAATGAGATGGAGTAGAAAATTTAAATATAAATGGCATACGTTAACTTACCATGATAGACAAGCAGCAGTGAAGTATGTTCTTTTTACCAAAAATCGGAGGTTCCTAAAAGGCACAAAATTGATGATTATGTTGCTGATCTCAAATATAAAATAATATCACTACTTATCTACCCAAATAGGACTATAGGAGTGACAATGAAAAAGATAAGGCTCATGGGTTCATATTCCAAGAACAAACATAGAGCAGCCTCCACAGACTCGTCCTCTTCATATAAAGCAAACATTTTTCCATTAGAAAGAAATTCGTCCAACTTACGCTATATTCTTCGAATTCTATATCCTCAACCAGAACAATGTTTGGTTCTGCATTTGGTGGAGGACGAAGCAGGTCTTGAGTATCCTCCCATGAAAGTCTAATTTCAATAGCATCTTCATTGTTTATGATTGACCTCTTGCTTTTAGAACAAATATCTCGCATTCTCTTCTTCAGGGGTGCGAGATTAGGCTGCTGCAATGCATATTTACTCGTCATGCTTAACTTCTCATACTTATTCAAAACAGTATCCCTACTGGAAATTTCCAATTGCTCAGGAGGAACAGTGAGATGATTTTCTTGACCTCCTATCAAGTGTAGACCAGGAAGACCAGTATCAGTAGCCAACCCATCAGTCACATCATGGTATAAGCTCTCTCCATACGGTGCACCACTGGGGTTTACCATCGATGTTCGTGTCTCCTGTTTTTTTTTAACAAAAAATCAGTAGCCGACAGCTTATTTGCAATAAGGTGGATAAAATGTAACAATTTTATAAATGAAACCTCGATTTCAAGAGTATTAAGAGAAGTTATCACTTGAAACTTGTAATAAAAATAGCATGGAAACAGTCACTTTGGAAAATAAAAGTCACCACGACATAATTAAAACAAATGTTATGAGATACTACAATACCATCACAGTAGAAACATCATTGTTTTGATTACTCTCATATTTAAGGAATTCCGAGTCTGTATGACTATATGTTTCAGCTGCAAGAAAGAACAAAGGACGAAGAAATTAGAAAAAAGAAGAATAAGAACAACAAGAACAAGCAATCATGCAGCCCTTTGTTAAACTGAGCAACATGACTTCGAGAGAGGCCTAAGTTACGTTGTAAGACAAGTTAGGTAGCATATATCAGCTAAACTAAAGTAACCAAATTAAAGTAGCGTTCTGGATGGTGTTGGGTTCTAACCTAAGTTTGTACGAGTTCACGTCAGTTCGGGCCGAGTTATTTGGTTTTGGGTCATTTTTTTAGTTGTTTTCGTTGTTCAGAAGAAAGGGTACGGTGTGGATGATTCACCTGAAAGGACGTAGAATCAATTATTGTTGAAAAGGTCGCCATCACAATTGCTTGAACTCGAGTAACCACCCTCCATTTTATAATCTGCATAAGTTGAAAAAAAGAGAGTAAATGAAGACAAATCTGTCTAACATTAAACTTTCGGAGAGCTACAGTGGAATCTAAAGTGGATAGCATATGATGAGTGTGGTTAACATATTGACTTTGAAAGATAACCTATTGACCAATACTTCATCAATTCTGTTGATTACGGTAAGCAAGAGTTAAGACTTACAATCACCCCATATTGGATAAAGTATTTGACTAGAATAACCATAAGCATGTCCACTCTTCTTCTTCTTCTTGAAGGGCGGTCTTAACTCTTCAGTCTTGATAAAATCAATGAGCTTAGGGGAAACAGAGGCTGTAAGAACACGAGACATTAATATACAATACAAATACAGAAGAATTTCTTATAGTATTCGTATCAAACCATTTATGTACGTTGGGAAAAATAAATTGCCTGTCCGAGAAGTAGTTCCGCGAGAACACAACCACCAGACGAATTGTCGATAGCCGTGGTGTACTCAGTCGCTCCAAATATTAGCTCTGCCATAAGGCTACTGGCCTCTCTACCATACTCGTCGTCCCTTGGTCAAAAGATCCTCGTTTACTTCATCAAACACACGCTGTATATCAACTAAAAACTGATTAAATATGATCAAAGAGTAGGACAAGTAAGGTACAAACTCTGTATGTACTACTTCCAGACTTTGATTTGGAAGGTGTTCGTCCAAAAAATTTAGGTGTTAAGGATAAGGTAGTCAGCAGCCTTCAACTGATAGCATACTTCAAATAAAGGATAAACTCACCAAAATCCCAATTTCTCTAAATCTTAACCTTACAATCGACATTACAAGAGCAATAACAATACTAAACCAGTTACAATTACCAATTCTAAAACTAGTCTAATCATTCTAAACGTAATAGTTAAAATTTAAGGAATTGTACTAAGGTGTTACTCTGTTCTTCCGGAAATGGCATCAACAACGAGGACTTAAAACCCTATCAAATTATCGTAAACCCTCAGTTTCAATCCGTTTTTCAGCTTGTAACAAATTTCAAACCTATAATTAGTAACAAAACCCCTAAATTAGTGACAAAAACTGGTAAACCTCAAATCCATCAAATAATTAATAACGTAATAAAGAAATTTCATTGCAACGAGTAAAGTTTCGATCTTTCTCGACAACTCTACACAGTAATAGCTATAAATTAGTGACCTAAGGAACTGAAAAATGAAACTGGGGTGAAATGAAGCAAAGGAACAACAACCTGAGCAAGGACCTGCGAGATTTCGTGGGGAATAGGAAGGAGACGCGGAAACAGGCGGAGGAGGAGCGAACACAGATAAAACAGACGAAAGGAAGAGCGGAGACAGGCGGAACTGAGATGTGCGAAGAAGGAACTGACAGAGGTGGAAGGAGGAGCGAACTGCGCTGTCTGGAAATCCAATCTGTTTAGGCGTGTACTGGGTTTCAGTTTGGAGATCGAAATGGACGGGGACGGAGATGGAGATGGAGATGGAGACGGAGTGTGTATTGTGTAGTGCGAGAATAAAGAGAGCGGGGGTGTACTGAGGTGTTGGATGATTTAATTGATTAGAATAATAAAAATTAACATTTCAGGATTGGTGCGGCGTTGGTTTTGGAAGAGAGACGCCGCACCACCATTCTTTTTGATTTTTTTTTATAAAAATGACTCATTCAACTATTTTTACTTGAAAAAAGGAAAATTATTTGCTACTATTCTCCTAAAACGCCTCTAATAAGTAGCAGCAATTTGACATTTTTCTACTAGTGCAAGTATTGATTTTATTGCCACAGAGTGGCCCGTGGCTAGAATTAACTTTTTGCCACGGGTTATACCGTGGCTAATTACGCTTGTGACAAAACATTTATTTCGGTGAAATTATATAATAAATAAATTAATTAATAACCGTAAGAATTTTCTACACGCATCGAAGAGCCTTCCCAGGAGGTCACCCATCTTAACACTACTCTCACTCAAGCACGCTTAACTGTGGAGTTCTTATGGTCAGCTACCAGAAATGAATTTGAACATTGTTGACATAATCATTGTTTGAATTTCTTTAAAATGTTTTTTTTCCACGAATTACATTTACTTTTGAGTAATTAATTGGTTTTCCCCCCAATGATTTACTATTTATGATTAAAAAAATTGTTTCGGTAAAAAAAAATCAAGTTTCGAAAATTGACTTTCGGACTCATGATATCATTAATTTATCGATATTTGTATTTTAATTTCTATTTTTCACGTTCCTTTATTGCTAGTTCTTTTGATATCTTTTTTCTTTTTGTTATTGGCTTAATTAGATACTCCCTCCGAGTTCCTATTATTGTTTCACTTTTCTTTTTGGGCTGAGTTTGATTTTTGTCCCACTTTCCTTTTTAGGCTATAAATGTGTGATTCACAGTTACTCTCCTATTTCTCTCTCTTCCTCTTTTTTTCAACCACTCATTTCCCCTTCCTTATTTTTCACCCAAAACCTTTTGGGACAATAATAGGAACTCGGAGGGAGTATTTTATTTGCTTTGAATTATCGGTCGTTATTTTATTTCATTAGTTTTTGTCCTAATCGAGTTTCCTCTCGTCTACTCTAAGTTGTACCAGAATTTTCTTTTTCATTAAATTAATTTTGTTTTATATTAATTTTGTAAAATATCTTCCAATTAATATTATAGAATATTTATTGAATTAGACAGTTGACGATAAATTAATTTTTAATTTTCTCACTAGTGGTCCTTAATTATTAGATTTTCTTACATATATTTGTTAGTTATTTGTTTTTCTCAATTATACCTCTCTTTTTTTGAAAAATAATTTTAACTAATTATTAAACTTAGGTACGACTTTTCAAAACATTAATCTTTCTTTCAAACCAAATAACTTGAAAACAATTAATTCATAAAACTAATCATTATTTTCACAGTCAAAGTTAATTCCATAAAAAAAATATTGATCGATTTGAATTCTTAAATACGAGTTAAAAAATGTTTTTTTTTTCACGCTGAAAATATTGTAAGAAAATAAATCAATAATTTGAAAAAAAAAATACAACGTTCGAAAGTTGCGGTTAAGAGTCAGGCTCGGTCCTTTTCTTTTAAAATTTTTTTGTCTTCAAAAGAGGTTTAATACATGTGAAAAAATTAATTAATTAAGCGGTAAAACTGAAAGATCTCAAATAATATTAGACATGTCAACGATGGATGATAAATCACATATTTCTTTTTATTTGATATGCTATGTACGCCGCATATTAGTTAGCATATATATTACACTATTTAAATGTCATTCAGTCTTTCAAAAGTCATACTTTAGATTATATAATTTTAGTTAAACATATTGTCAAATTAAGAGAAATCAATGACTTCAAAATTTATGATTAGTTGAAAATCAACAAATTAAATAACCAAAGTTTTCTTTATTTGTATTTTGTTTTACAATTTATTTATTTTAAAGATAATAAAAGAATAACAATTTTTTTTAAGTAATAAACTATTTTCAAATTTAAATTTTTTATTTAATTTCATATTATCTATAACTTTAAATTTTAAGGAATTTTTTAAGAACGAAAGACATTTGACTTAACTTGAAAGCAATTTATTAAAGTTTGAAGAACCACATTAGCCACATACGTTTATTGCACCAGTGGCTAAAAAATAATTTCGCCATGGAAGTAATTAGACCGTGGCTAAAAAATATTTGCCACAAAACAAATTCGTGGCTAAATATATTTTTGCCACGAGTGTGGCAACTTTCGTGGCAAGAGTGATTATTGGCCACGACTTTAATGAAATTCGTGGCGCAAGTGAACTTTAACCACGGGAAAAACTGTCCCGTGGCATATTTTTGTTCTCAGGCAGTAAATCAAAATTTTCACGTGGCTAGGTAAAAATTAGCCACGAATAACAAATTACCGTGGCATAATTCGTGGCGCAAGTGGCAATTTGTTGTAGTGTAAGGTTCTTCTAGGTCACCGCCGACCAAGACTGGCCTTTCTGGCTCCAGCTCTACCAACATGCTTTCACCCCCAGGTTCTGGGTGATCAGCTGGTTTCTCCACGACCCAATGGTCAGCCAGAATCTCTCCTTCCCTGCTGGGGGAGCTGTCTGCCTTTCTTTTTCCTTTTCTTTCAGCTTCGTGGGTGCTCAGGGCGACTGAATGGCATTGCCTAGCTGATTCTTGATCTCCATGGTTTTTCCTTCCATTCCAAAATCCGTGATGTAGGCTACAGTCAGTGCTCTGATAGATATGGCAGCCTCTACCTCATTAAGGGTAGCTCTGCCAATGAGAGCGTTGTATGCCGACTTTGCATCCACAACTACAAAAGAAGCTCAGATATATCTGGCCGATGCCCCCTCTCCGAATGTGACAGGTAGTTCAATTATCCCCATTGGAAGTATCCCCG
The DNA here is from genome assembly GCA_958450325.1 of Agrostemma githago. Taxonomy (NCBI): domain Eukaryota; kingdom Viridiplantae; phylum Streptophyta; class Magnoliopsida; order Caryophyllales; family Caryophyllaceae; genus Agrostemma; species Agrostemma githago. The sequence continues at coordinate 43,680,278 of OY288245.1, forward strand.
CGCCACTAAATCCGTACAGGGACCCTGGGGCAGGCTTGAGGTGCCTCTTTTCTAAGTTCATTTTGTCAAAGGCCTCCCTATACAATAGATTTGTATGTATACGCGTCGGTGTCCACCATACATCTCTTCACTATGTGGTTATTAATGACCAATGATAGGACTAGGGGGTCACTATGAGGGTAAACCACTCGGCCTAAATCCTCTAGGATTATGCTGAGGGTCAGGGCGGTCGGACGTTCCGCCTTTTCTGCATAGCAGATTTGATTTCGGAGCTCGCGGTGCAGCCGCTTTTGGCCCCTTCGGCTTGTCTGACAGCCAGTGTCTCTTGATATCACACGAATGACCATACGGTCCTGCCGTGATCCTTCTGGCTTTTGTTCCTAGCGGCGTAATTGGTCAGCCATCCACTTCTGATGAGATTTTCTATCTCGTCTTTCAGATGCCTAAATTCCTCGGTCGTATGACCAATACTGTCGTGGAAAGCACAAAATTTCTTCGGGTCACCTTTTGGATTGCGAGTCTTGTTAGGACGGTTCCATTTCGCCACTTTATCAAGCTCAAATATCTCGGCTCTCGGCTTGTTGAGAGCGGTATAACTGTCGAATTTTGGCTGGTATAATATACATTCTTTTCTTGAGGTACCAATGTCCTCAGTTCTCTACTTTCCAGCCAATTCTCCTCTGCTGCGTCCACCCTACAGTCCCCTCTAAGGTCAATTAAACACTGTGGGGGTATCCGGAAGGCTGTGGTACTCCTCCTGGAGCATGAAGCCCTCAGTTATTTTTTGCGCCTTAGCCAAGGATTTGGGCTGGGCTCGGATGAGCTGATTCTTCATCTCTCCTGGCAGCAGAGAGTTAGTTAGTGCTTACCCTGTGGTGGGGTCATCAATCTCTTTGACTTGTTGGAAAGCCAGGTCGAATCTCTTGAGCTACTCCCTGATAGATTCACCGTGCTTTTGCTTTAGGGTCATCAGGTCAAAACGAGTCAGCCTACGCCTCTTGTTTCCAGCATATCGATCTAAGAAGACTTTTGTTAATTCCTCGAAACGTAAATAGACCCCCGTGGCAGGTCGCGAAACCACCCTTGGGCCAGCCCCACCAGGGTTGTAGGGAAGATTTTGCACCACGCGGCATCGTCAGCGTCGTACATCCCCATATGGCTCTCATAAGCAGCCAGGTGATCTTCGGGGTCAGTGGTCCCGTCAAACTTGATCGTGGGCATTTTAATCTTGGGGATGGGGCAACTCTGAACATCTAGGTGGAGCACTGTTCTGGTAGGTCTGCCCGACACTTTAGACCAGCTCTCCGTAGAGTAGTAACCGTAGTCATCCCACTTATCAGGGGTCGGTTTCTTAGCACTAGGAGAGCGATGCTTGGGCGTATGCCTACTCACCACTTCATCCTCTCTTACAGGAGAGTGGTGCATGGGTCGCTTTTCCCGAGGTAGCTGAGGGGGCTTAGGTTCCAGGCCCTTAGCTTGATGGTGCCTTGGCCCAATTGGCTGGCCTTGATTGAGCCTCGCCTGCATACTCCTCGACAGCCCTGGTGCCTTTTGCTGCTCCCCAGCTGGTGTCAGTCTGCTGAATAGCCCGGCCTGCTTGGGTCCCAGACGCTTCGAGACGGGCTCCTTTGGTTTCAGCCGTTCTCGCATTCCCTGAGATAGAGACCCCTTCTCTGCCGATGCGGTCGATTCCATGGTGTGGATAGATCCGTCCTTCTGTTGAGGCGGCTGCTCCTGGGCGTTGGTTACGAGGCGTTTCTTTGCCTAGAAGTACACCATGGTTGCTTTTTTCGCCTTTCTCTGGATAATCCTGGCGGCGGTTCGCTTCGTGCCCCCAGCGCCTCAATATTCGTGAAATGTAGGTGCCTGGGGGTTGTTGCTATTCCGCCTACCAGGTCCTCTGGCGTAACTTGCTTGTAGAGCATGGCAGAGAAGAAGGCGGTAGCCTGCGTGGCCTAGACGGGAGTGAGGCTTAGGTTTAGGCCTTGCTATTCCCCCGCTCAACAGAGGCTGCCGCTCCCCTACTCGGGATTTCATGGAGGGTAGCTTGCCCAACTCCCCAGAGTATGGCGGCAGGCATTACTTCCCTCGGTGTAATGGGCATGCCATACCGGGGGACGATCATTGATGCGTGTATTTTATATACACTTTTTATGCCTTTTATACGCGCATTCCCGTGCTTATCGAGTAGTGAAAGCTACTATTTTTCCCCGAATTTGATACTTTGTGGTCATGTTGCATCTTATGCAGGTTTGAACCCGTTAATACATAAACAAGGCAAAAATCATGCTTAAAGATGAAATCTTTTGCGAAATAAGAAAAGAGAATGATCGTTTCCAAATAGGTCTACTTAAAACGTGAATATCTTGAGTTATACAACTCCGATTGAGCTTATTTCAGTTGCGTTAGAAAGATATTTCTCTTAGCTTTCCAACGGTGTATTACACGCTCGATTTGAAGAAGTAACAAAGAAATGGGAAGCATTTCAAGTTGACTGCGCAGTTCTGAAAACGGAAACGGGTCAATAATGGTCGAACGACTATTCAGAATAGTCGACCGACTATTCTCGAGACTGGACGAAGATGGAGACTTTCCTAATTTGATGTTTAGTGTTAATAAGACTTTTGGGCTTTTGTTTTAACTTAATATTTAAGAAACTATAAGACTAGAAATCTTGAATCTCTTCTTTTATGCTTCTAATTCTCTTTAGACTTTTCTTTAGATTACTCTCTTTAGGTTTCTCGCTACCCTAAACTTTTAGATCTAGATTTATGAATTCTTTTTCTACTCTTTCTTTAAACTCAGTAATCTAATTCTTTCTTTGTTCTTTCTTATTCTCTTTGTTCTTAATTCTTTCTCTCTTAATCTTATTAATTCTTTTATTGTTAATTTATCTTTAGATCTATTCGCTATGCTTAATTTATTTATAATCTTTATTATTGTTGTCATAAATTATTCTATGAGTAATTAATTTCCTTTGCTAGGATTTAGGGGATCTGCGAATTGAATGTGGTCACTAAATAATTTATAGATCTGTCAATGATATTGTGTCTGAGTTGGCAATTGTAGCATATAATCACGATTAGTCAGTTAATGCGCATGATTGATTAATTGAATTCGGTAACTTGAACCTAAGATCGGAAGCCTGGTAAAAGTGAGAACTGCTACAACACATTAGTTTGCCCTAATAAGATCGGAAGCCTTTAGACGCATGCTAGGGTGAATAGCGGACCGGAAGGACCTTTTTCAATACCCCTTAGACCAATATCTGCGACAGACCTGTGACTTAGACCGTGACCATATGAGATTCGTAGTGAACCGACAATCCTAGCTTTCTCTCCGTATATTTATTCATCTTTATTTGTCTTATTTTATTTTAGTTATTCTTTCCCTTTTAATTCTCTTTCCTTCACTACTTATAAACACAAAACATAAAAACCCCGATTGTTACTTAGATAGACTTTAATTGCAAGTAGGATTTATTTGTCTCCCTGTGAAATCGATCCCGACTTCCCTAGCTATATTTTTAGTTGGACCGTAGTTGGTTATTTTTTGATAGGTACACGACTAACTTATCAAATTTTGGCGCCGTTGTCAGGGAGACGGTTAATTTTACTTGTTGTTTTAGTTTATCTTTTGTCTCAGGGAACTTTCAGTTTCTTGGGACGATTATTATTGTTATTATTATTATTATTTATTATTATTTATTATTATTATTATTATTATTATCATTATTTTTATTTTTTCTCTCTTAGTTTTTTTTTTCTTAGTTTTTTTTTTTTTTTAATAATTTTTTTTTTTTATTTTTTTTCATCATCATGACTATTTTCTACTTCCCTCAATTTGAACATGAACCACTGCATACTTATTTTGATAGACTTGACTCTTTTATTACTCAAAATGGTTATCATGTGAGTGTGTGGGAGGTGAGTCATATGATTTTTGAGGGTGTGGATGACGCGACACGGGCTTATATTGAGGAAAACTGTGAAGGCATGTTTAAATACATGTCTTATGTGAAACGATGGGCGCTACTCCAATATTTAATCCGAAATAGTTTGGAGTCAGAGATAAAGCGGAAGGCTGAGATATCGGAGATTAAGGCGATGATGCAACAACTTATAGATATGGTAACTTTCAAGAAAAACGAGCATGATACTCCATGTGAGTTAGATACTAAAGTTAATTTCTCACATTCCACTGATTATGTTATAACTGAATTTGTTGCATCTATTAGACAGGACATATATATGCCCATTCGAGGAAGATGATGATGATGTGTATAGTGTTCAATCTCATATCGTTCCCCAAACCCCTATGATTTCTAATTTGATGCAGGATGATGACTTGCATTCCTTGGATACTTGTGAACCATCTTATTCTCCTTCGGAGCAACTTTCACACCCTTTAATCAAGTATTCTTCTCATTTTGTAAATGTTGTTGTCGCAAACAATGATTGTGAGATGGAAAGTGTTATATTTGAGGAAAACGCGTGTTTGGATGCTTTGACTAGTGTTCTTTCTGAGGATAACATTGAGTATTTTGATTCATGTGAATTGGAGAGTGCGTCATTTGATGTCAGTATTCAGGTTACGGAAAGAGAGTTGAACAAAGGAGAAGCCTGTGAGCGTGAGAGGAAATACCAAACGGCCGAGAGTCGGGAAGAGAGTGCAATTTTGAATGATACTTTGAGTGAAGAGAGTTTCATTATTGAGGATACTTGGGATTGTGAATCTGATTTCTTTGAGAAACTAATTTTAGAGAAATTTGACTTTTCCCAATGTTTTGAAGAGAAATCTTCTTCACCCATTGATTATCTTCATCTCGATTCCCTTACACCTTTGCTTGAGCCTATGATTATGGATGAGGATTGTGAGACTCTTTTAGAAGAGATTGTTTTGGCTCTTGATTTATCGTCTGATGGTCGTCTTCTTGAGAGCATTGAAGATGATGATAATATTAACTCCTTCGAGGGAGTTGAAGAGTATAAGTTTGATGCTTTGGGTAGTTTTGAGTTATTAGACTCTCCTCTTGTGCAATTTGAGTCAAATGATAAGACTTGGGATAATTTTGAGATATGGTATTTATGTCTTTTCTCATAAACTGCTCATTAGTGTTCTTACTTATCATACTTATTATTGGTCATGCTTGTTAATGTTGATTCCTTATGACCACTTTGCTACTGATTGGTCTAGCTTGTTTGACAAGCTAATGCGATCATTGACCTATTTTTTAGGCGATTCACATAAGTTACTAAGATGTGTTCTATATATTTTCTTTGCTTGTCTTGTGTTTTTTCTGTTTTTTTGTTTTTTTTGTAGATACCGTTTTTGTGACGGAGACATCGACAATTCCGATTATGAAGAGGATGCTTCGATGCGGTTTGGGGATGTCTCCTTTATATGTATCTTGTAAGTACTCTAATTTTTTTTTCCTTTTACACTTTCATCGTCTTTCATATCTTTCCCCATATTTTTTTATGCCTCTTATTATTTGCTGTATACAATGAGGGCATTGTGTGATTTGGTTTGGGGAGGATATGCATCTGTCTGTTTTCATCCATCTGCATATTTCTTGCATTTCCGCATGCATAAAAAAAACAAAAATATGTTTTTGCATTTAGTCGAGTCTCAGTTGAGTCGGAATGCTATGTAGCGATGAAGATATTGCTTTTATGTCTTCGTTAGTTGCTTATGCTAGTTCGCCGTTAGAGTTTTTGTATATAATTATATGCGGCATTCTTGCATCTTTGGTTAACGGTTCTGAATGAATAAACTTGACTCATTGTTGGCAAACTACTCAGATTTGTAAGAAATTAGAGCCTTAAACTGATGACAGTCATGATCAGTTTCATTTAGGTTGAGAGTAGTACTCCTTATGAGGCATGTAATATCAAACTGTATAAGCATGACATTCGTCTCTTAGGTACCTGTACGTTTTTGACTCGTGGTTTTGACATGTGCGAAAAAGGCAAATCCTTTCTTTTAATTAATTCCCATGAGCCTCACATAGCCAAATTGACTTGTTTGACCCGTTTATTAACTACATGCCATATATTGCCTACCCTAGTCAACCTAGTAGATTAGTTGGACGGAATTGTTTTTTCCGGGTTAATTTTGGTATCATAATGATTGAAAAAAAAAAGGGGAATTGAGAAAAAAGTTGAAAAGAAAAAAATCAATGGAAAAAAATCTTGAATGAAAAAAAATAAGGAAAGAAGAAGAAAAGAAAAAAAATTGAAGAGAAACTAGAAGAAGAATGTGTTTTAGCTATGAGAAAAGAATTGATCTCTCTAATTTCATAGTTATTGGTGAGAAGCGATTTTTATAAGACGCTTGTTATTATGCCTAATTTCTTCGACTAGAGTTTGGTGAGAACGGAATGAATTTTATGTTGATTGTAGTTATATTAGCTTGGCTTTTACCTCCACATATCCATATCGTTTTGCCCCTTCTTACCCGACTAACCTCACTTTATACCATATGTAAGTCCGTGGCACGTGTCTTTACCCGATAGAATGCGTATGTACGGTTATTAGAGATTGATTTCATGTTAGATTGCATGCATGTTCTTATAGGTCGCAGTTTAGGTGAGTGTTTTGTCATTTTTACATAAACACACAATATCACCCATTTGTGTGATGAGCGATCCATGAGAGTCCGACATAGACGAGTCTTGCAAGGTTGAAGGTTCAGTATTGTTGCCATTGATCAAGCTTGTTGTATGTGATTGTTTACATTGACTTTAATCGTTGCGCATTGGTTTGAGTAACTTTGGAGCGTATTCCGCTATGAGTTGTATACCGTTCCAGTAGGATATTTTTCTTTATTTTGTGCTTGCTTGAGGACAAGCAAAGGTTTGGTTTGGGGAGATTTGATGCGCGTATTGTATATACACTTTTTATGCCTTTTATACGCGCATTCCCGTGCTTATCGAGTAGTGAAAGCTACTATTTTTCCCCGAAATTGATACTTTGTGGTCATGTTGCATCTTATGCAGGTTTGAACCCGTGAACACATAAACAAGGCAAAAATCGTGCTTAAAGATGAAATCTTTTGCGAAATAAGAAAAGAGAATGATCGTTTCCAAATAGGTCTACTTAAAACGTGAATATCTTGAGTTATACAACTCCTGTTGAGCTTATTTCAGTTGCGTTGGAAAGCTATTTCTCTTATCTTTCCAACGGTATATTACACGCTCAATTTGAAGAAGTAACGAAGAAATGGAAAGCATTTGAAGTTGACTGCGCAGTTCTGAAAACGGAAACGGGTCAATAATGGTCGAACGACTATTCAGAATAGTCGACCGACTATTCTCGAGACTGGACGAAGACGGAGACTTTCCTAATTTGATGTTTAGTGTTAATAAGACTTTTGAGCTTTTGTTTTAACTTCATATTTAAGAAACTATTAGACTAGAAATCTTGAATATCTTCTTTTATGCTTCTAATTCTCTTTAGACTTTTCTTTAGATTACTCTCTTTAGGTTTCTCGCTACCCTAAACTTTTAGATCTAGATTTATGAATTCTTTTTCTACTCTTTCTGTAAACTCAGTAATCTAATTCTTTCTTTGTTCTTTCTTATTCTCTTTGTTCTTAATTCTTTCTCTCTTAATCTTATTAATTCTTTTATTCTTAATTTATCTTTAGATCTATTCACTATGCTTAATTTATTTATAATCTTTATTATTGTTGTCGTAAATTATTCTATGAGTAGTTAATTTCCTTTGCTAGGATTTAGGGGATCTGCGAATTGAATGTGGTCACTAAATAATTTATAGATCTGTCAATGATATTGTGTCTGAGTTGTCAATTGTAGCATATAATCACGATTAGTCAGTTAATGCGCATGATTGATTAATTGAATTCGATAAACTTGAACCTAAGATCGGAAGCCTGGTAAAAGTGAGAACTGCTACAACACATTAGTTTGCCCTAATAAGATCGGAAGCCTTTAGACGCATGCTAGGGTGAATAGCGGACCGGAAGGACCTTTTTCAATACCCCTTAGACCAATATCTGCGACAGACTTGTGACTTAGACCGTGACCATATGAGATTCGTAGTGAACCGACAATCCTAGCTTTCTCTCCGTATATTTATTCATCTTTATTTGTCTTATTTTATTTTAGTTATTCTTTCTCTTTTAATTCTCTTTCCTTCACTACTTATAAACACAAAACATAAAAACCCTGATTGTTACTTAGATAGACTTTAATTGCAAGTAGGATTTATTTGTCTCCCTGTGAAATCGATCCCGACTTCCCTAGCTATATTTTTAGTTGGACCGTAGTTGGTTATTTTTGATAGGTACACGACTAACTTATCAATCATCTGTCCCGCCGGATCCGCTCCCGATTCACTCTTTATGACTTCGTGCATCTTCTGATGGCCTTTCTTGTTCTTTGAGGACATTTAACTCGTAATCCCCACAGACGGCGCCAAATTGTTCCGGTATGGAAATAATCTTGCCCGAACCTGGTTCGGGTCTTGGGTTGGTTCTTAGTCCTTCTTGGATCTGGTTTGATCCACACGCTTCACTTTCCTTCTCCTCTAGAGGTCGGGCTTTTCCCGGCAGAGGGGGTCTGTAGTCTGCACAGGAAGCGCACAGGGTCTTGGAGGTGTTCGAGGGAACCCTCTTCGATGCCTAAGTCAGTCCGATTATGCACTTGACGAACCTTACTCGTCAGGAGCAAGGTGGCATTTTTCTAGAGTGAAGTTCTAGTGAGTGAAAATTATGTACCTTTAATCAAAGGGATTTGCAAGGTATTTATAGGTTTTGTTTGGAGAGAAAGAGAAATAGGCCATGTGGGATCGCATCTCCCACATGTACTTCTTACCTTTTGGCTGGATTAGAAGGGCCTGCATCGCCCAGCCTGAGGTCGACTGGGCAGGCCGAGGGTGCTCTGACCTTCATTGCGAGGAGCTCGAGGGCAGGGACTGTCCTGCAGGAGGCAAAGGCTGAGGTACTGGACCTGGCGGGCTATCTGGAGATGTCTTTTAATCGAACCAAAAGATCACTCTGGCTTCCAGTCCAGATGGCCAGCTACTCTAGGTTCATGCCCTTATCAAGACCGGGTCGGGCGGAGACCGGGCATGGTTGACGAACCGGGTTGAGTAGCTGGCCCCATCAAAAACGAAAACATGAACCTACGAAATTATTTCGAAATATTAAATTGTTTTACATAATAATCTCATAAAAATCAAAATATTTGCAATTATGAAAGTTTTTATAAAATTTCGATCGCTTGAAAATCAAAAACAAAATATGAAATAATTTCGAAATACTTTAAAATAAATTATTAAGGCATTTTGAAAACAGAACCAATTGTAGATATCAACCAAGAACAAGAATGAAGTATAAAGTTCTGAAACTTATAACTAAAAAAATGACAAATTTCACGATAACCCAAGTGGTTAACTTATTCAAACTTTTTACAAAACGGAGAGTTTGATGAAAAAAGGTTAATGAATGAATAAAGACAAGGTCAACGACAATTCAAAACAAAGGTTTTCAAACTCGATAAGGGTGGAAGGGATTGGCAGAAGAAGAAGAAGAAGTAGCATGATTTAAGAGAAACTAAGGGGTGGATGAGATTGAGAGTCAAATAGAGCTATCAAGCATTATAGAATAAATTAACCACCTCGAGATTTCTAGCACGACTCCAACAAACACGAGTTCCTAATTCCTTTCCAATAACGTCAAGTCCAATATCAGGCACCAGGTGGTCCTACTCGGTCTACAACCTCCAAAATTATCAACTAACCTCTAGTATAAGGTCTTACATACTTATCTAATCTTTCAATTAGTCCGGTAAGAATCCACTAATGATTTAGAATCAAATCCAATAATTAAGATTCCATGGTTATTAAAGTATTACCCAAACTCGTAATCGATAAAGCTGTTAAATTCAATACTCTTACGGTTTAAACTCGAGGTATACTCCAAATTTCTCGAGTAAGGAACACTAAACACGGTCTACCAATTTAATAATGCTTGGACACGAAATCCTCAAAAGTGATCACCAACATATTCTTAACTTCATAAAGATCACCAACATATTCTTAACTTCATAAATAGACAGAGGTTAGGAAAGTACACCAACCTAAGGCACACTCAACCTTATATGTAATAACAGACACTCACATCTTCAAACACATCATTCAACTAAGGTTTCTGAGAAGTCCATCAAATGTCTTGTTACAAAAAGGCAACCAAAATATGTTTAATAACTCAATGAAGTCACAATCTCGCTGGTCAAAGAGTTCTGAATGGTAAATTCCATCAAAATGATTGCCATCGAAGGGTATTCCTCAAAACTACACAGTAAAACCAAACTGTGATAATGCAAGATAGTTCTCTTCTTTAAGGTTAACAACAATCTATTCAGATTTAGATCACGTAACTTAAAAGTTCATAGGTTACAAGCTTACACAACGACCAAAGATATAATCCTTAGGGAACAAAGGTGAGTCTATGTCCATTAAAATTTGCTAAAACATTAACAAGAATCTAAAGTGGCACCCAAAACACTTAGGCTAAAATTTTAAATAATGATCTATGATCGTAAACATCCACAACACATCCAATAATAAGCATTAAGTAGAAATCTCAAATTAATAGCACCAGCTACACAAAGCTTAGTTCTAGGTTAAGTACTAGATATCCATCAAAATACGATATACTCTCACTATCCAAAACTTTACTCAACTCTAAGACTTCTATATAATCAAATAATTTATAACCCAAGGTTGACCAATTTCTAAGATGCAATCATAATTCCATTAATCAACTAATGACATTCAAATCAATCCTAAAGAATTTCATACTTGCTTAGAAAATAGGGTACAACTGACAATCTTCAAACCATAGGTAACAAAGGTTTACTAAATCTCAATCATTTATAACCTTTCCCGAGGTCTACTAAGACAGAACTGAGTCTAACCAAAGAATCTCAAGAGAAATATGGTAAAGTAGGAAAATAGAACAAGGATTCACCATAAGAATGAAGATGAAAATATATAAGATAAGAATTGGAAAAAGCAGAGGCAGAAAGAAAAGAATCAACAATCCTAAACCATTAAGGTCTTGAACCAAAGGAGTATCTTCGGGCCTTCAAAATTTACAAGGGAACTTGCTGGTCTTTTTCATCTTCTTGTAGAGGGACGGTACACTAGTCTTGGTCCCTCCATCTACATCCAAAGTGAATCTACTCTTGATCATCTAACCAATAGCTTGAGAAAACTGAATATGGCTGGAAAGTCACCATTGTATCTTCCTTGTAGCTCCAAGTTGTTCACTCGAGTCAGGAGGTCTTGAGAGTGTTATGTAGGTCTTGTCCCGATATGGAGCATCATCACGTCAACATCTTGTTCATTCATCTTCTACTAGGCAAAAGGAGTCATTGAGTTACAAGAACATATTAACCTAATAGTTAAGTCCTTAATTTGGTTTCTACCAATCTCTTACTAATATTTCATTAATGTTCGCATTATTTACTGGTGTTTTTCCTCGAATCAGGTGAAAGAGTCGGGAGCAACAATGCTCTGATAACAACTATAATCCCCTAGAAAATTCCAAAGCAATACGGTGGCACAAACACTGTTGAGTTGAGATTGAAACACACCGACAAACTATATCTTATTAAAAGAAATAGTAAGTCAATACAAAAGGGATACAAAGAAAATTCTCCAAACGGGTTTATACAAACCATAACTAAACTTGAATGAAGAAAGAATAGGATTCACGCTACTCACTAGCTCACACCCAAAACCCAGCAGCAAATATCTGTCATGTTATAAACATAACATCCACATCAATGGGGAGTAACTCGGACGTTGTCCCAGCCATATTACATCATATGGAAAATAATAGTGTTACTATATCAAAATAGTTAAAATGGAAAACATTAAAAACAGTATAATAAAATATGTTTTTCAGCGAAAGTTAAAGGATTGCCAACCTCCAAGTCAAAATTCAATCGATAATAATAATATTCAAAATTGGTGTTATGGATAGAATCAGTGTAGAAGGCTAGACTTTCACTTGGAAAATACATAAAACTAGCTTCAAGAACATAGTTCAAACAAATCAAACTTCGATCTCTAATCTAGGCAACTCAACCATAATAGGACGGCGACTTATAAATACGAGATCCTAGCTTAAGTAAATATACATACCCCTTCTAAAACACCAAATGTGCCCAATTCAACCCAACGGCGTCTTATAATATGAGGTACGAGCTTAGGTAAATATGTATACACTCCTGAACACCAAGTGTGTCCAGTTCAACAACCAATTCATCCCAAATGGATACACCAGCCTTATAGTTGATGGCAAAACCATAAACCCCAGAATATATTATTCTAGTCTCCACACTTGTCCTTATTCCATAACTCCAAAACAAAGTCATTATTGATATTCAAAAGAGATAATCATTATAAATAATATGAAGATAAAAGAAATAAACATTTTATATTAAAAGGAAAATTTCTATAAATAGAAACTTACATAAAATATAAATATCTTATAGAAAATACGTATACTGTTAAAATAATTTAAATGTACCCAAATAGTATTTCTGAAAAAGTAAACAGATTATTAATATCATTTTTATCGTAAATTAATATATTTCTAAATTCGTTACTAAAAATTTAAATCAAATTGAATAAGTTAATAGGAGTATTTAGTCTTTTATAAATATTTAGGAAAATCAAGTTAAAACTATAAATTTTAGAAAAGAAATGTTTTAAGAAAATGATATTAAAATCCAATGAGTCGAGGGGTTTTACAAATTAAACGAGATTTTATAAAACTTTCAAATTATTTTTAGCGAATAGATTTTATTAATAAATAATAAGGATTTTGTTAAAAATAATCAATCGTTAACAAATAAGAAATTATTAGATAAATTGTCTCGACTAAAATGTATTTCAAACAAAAACGACTATTCTGTAGTTTATTAATACAAGTCGTAAAACAAAATTAATTTAACGAACAAGTTCTCAAATCTCTATTATAATACTCGATATTCTGATGAATAATAAGGAGTTACTAAAATACGATTTTGAGTTAAAAATAATAATAAATTAAGATGAAATTACGAAATCGATATTCTTTTGTTAATAGTATCACGATAACCAACAAAATATTATAATGATCATTAATAATAAAAATTAGTAAATATTTATAAAACCATATCGATTACTTGTAAAATATTTATAAAGCACATGATTTAAAGAATATTTTTTGCAAATAATAAATTACTAAAAGTTAGAAAACCAAAGGTAAAGTAATTACTACATACTACTACTCAAACATATGATATAATACCAAGTAACGCCCTAAAGTTACCTTGTTCGAAGCTTTCGACAAATATGTCCACTTGTAGTCCAAGGTCCAAAACTTCAATAGAAACGTCTTTAAGCTATATGACCGTAGAATTGATAGCTTTCCAACAATGCTCCACCTGTTTGACGAAATGACAAAACAAAAGAAAGAGACGAGGTTGTATTCAGGTACAACAAATAACCCCAAATAACAAGGAAAGCCTAAACCAACATGAATAGAGCGAAGTAAAGCGACACTCAAATTCGAGGTGAGGGAAGGACAAAGAGATGACAATTTTTGACACAAAAGAGAAAGGAAATTGATGTGTCAAATAGAAACATGAGGACAGAAGAGAACCGAGTCGATAAACACGGTAACGAATTGATATGAAGTGGCCTGAACCGAAGCATGAAACAGAGAATACTACAGCAACAAAAACGTACAACAACAACCTACACGAACAGCTAACAAGGTCACAAAAACTGAGCAGCAGGAACTAAAAACGAGGCAAAGACAACAGCGATGACAGTAGCATTAGTAACAGACATCGACATAAAAGGACGACAAAAACAGAGGCGATATCGAACATCAGCAATGAGGAGAGCATGCACAAAACGAACAGTAGTAGCAACTACGCACGACAGCATACGTCAACAGCAGCGAGCAAGAGACGAAAAATAACAACAACAGTAATAACGACTCTGCAACAGCAACACGAACCTCAACACGATTACAGTAGCAAGAACAAAATAGTAGCCCACAAGAAGACAACAACAACGTTGATTTGGAAACATAGAATAAACTAGCAGATGCAAAAAATCGATATAGCAAAGCAGTAGTATCAAAGGAACGAAAACAAATAGAGGGAAAGAAGGGAAGACAGACGACAACTAGGAGAACCCACAAACAACAGCAACAACATGATACCGCAATAGTAACAATCACAATGTACAACGTCAGCAATAGCAACCACAAACAGATAAAAAGAATGGACATAAACGATAACTGAGCAAAGGGACTACCTTTGACTGACTCAGATGACGCCGACAGTAGATGTGACGAAATTTGGGGCGATGAAAACAGAACCAAGGTGAGGGACCAACCGAAGGTGGTGAGCGAAACAAAGGAACGCCAATGAACAGAGGAAAAGTGAGTATGCTGGTGATCAAAAATTGAATGGAGATGGGGCATGATGGTGTTTATGATAGGGATGTCAATTTCACCCGAACCCGTTCAAAATCCATCCACCCGAATAAAATTAATGGACGAAAACCCGAACTAAATGGATTTTAAGCAGATGACGGATGAATCGGGTGATGGATCGGGTCGGATTCGGGTGGAGATTTTTCACCCGTTACCCGATCCGTCCACCCGATCCGTTCACCCGTTTATAGATTTTTTTAAAAAAATTATATGAATATATAAAAAAAATAATTAATTTCACTCTATTTTATACTCATTATCCTTTTTTTTCCCTTAAAACCCTAAGAAAATATTTTCCGTAATCACTTTGGCGGCCACCATTTTAGATTTTCTTTCCCCGTCTTAATTTCCGACCACCAAAAAATCCCAAAAAACTTTATGCATCTTATAATTTGTATATTTGTTATTGTATTTTAAAAAAATATTTTTCATCCGCTAAGCACCCGATCTACCCGAATCACCCGCGGATGACGGATGGATTGGATTCGGGTGGTGGGTTAATCGGGTGACGGATGGATTGGGTGGAGTATGCGGATTCGGGTGACCCGGAACTGACCCGTTGACATCCCTAGTTTCTGATGCGTGAGAACGATGATGAAGAAGGAGTGGAAGTGGGGAAGACGGCTGAACCAAAAAAAGAGAAAAAGAAAAGGAGGGTCGATTACTATTAGGTTAAAAACGAAATGTGTTGGAATAAAACGATAAAACGGGTCAAGTGAATAGTGTTACTTGGACACGAATCCGGAGAAGATAAGTTGACTGACCCACGAAATCGAATTAAAATCGAGTTAATAAAAATAATTGGGCCGACAAATAATTTGAGTAAATAAAATATTTCTAGAGATATAAAATAATTATTCGAGACGAAAATGAAGTTTATAGAAATAAATAATTAGATCGATGAAATAGTAATTCCCGATAAATAATAAATCTTCGATAAAGTGAATTAAATTGATTTCTTGGGAAAGAATAATTAATATTTTGACGAAACTTAAATCAATATGAATCTTTAGGATATTATTGAGTTTCTGGAACAAGAAAACTTGACAAGTCATTACTTGGTTTCTACCCATTTCTAATAATATTTTTATTTATTGTTTAGATCATTTAATGGTATTTTCCCTAATTTCAGATGTAAGCGTCGGGAGCAACGATGCTTTAATACCAACCGTAATCCCCTAAAAATATTAACGTAGTACAGTGGCGGAAACACTGTAGATATATGATTATAACACACAGTTAACTATGCTTTAATAAATAAAATGGTAACTCGATAAAAATCCATCAAGAGGTTTGTAACAATCCTCAAAGAAAATATAACAATGCAGCGCACAACCAAGACGTTGCTCGGTAACCCACCGGATTAGGAAATCACATAATACCTGCCATGTTAAATGTATAACAGCCACAATCAGTGAGGAGCAACGACGACGTTCTCCCAGTCATATTACATGGGTTTAAAAATGTACCTACTATTATATCAAAATAGTTAAAAATCAAAACGTTAAAACGGTATAATAAAAATAAGCATTCAGCAAAAAATTAAAATAATTGCCAACCTGCGAATCAAAACAATCGATAATAATAATATTCAAAACTGTCATTATGGAAATCCGACCAGTGTACAAGGTTAGACTTCACCAAGACAATATTAAAAACTAGCTTCGAGAACTTTAGTCTTAACACATATCGGACTTCAGTCTCTAACCAGTCAACTCAACCATAACAGGAGTGCGTGCAACGAGGTCCTGGTTTAAGGAGTGCATACCCCTCCTAGACACCAACTATGTCTAGTTCAGCTGACGGCGACAAACACGATGCAATATCGAGCTTAAGGTCAAAACATACCCTCTCCTAGGTGAAACTACGCCTAGTTCAACGACCAAATTTGCCCCAAATGAACACACCGACTTTATAGTTGATGACAAAACTGTACATACCAGACTGTATTACTCTACCCCACACTTCTCTTTATTCCATAATTCCAAAACAAGTCATTATCAATATTCAAATGAGATAGTAATTTATTTCTAAAACAGGGAACTTCTAATTTAGGGAACTTTAATAAAATAACATTATAAGTATCAAATTTCAAAAATATTAGGTCATACTAATATAAATGTTTCAGTAAACATCATTTATTTATGAAACTAATATTTTCGGCCTTCACGATATTAATTTCTAAATAGACAATAAACTAGTTTAATAAGTTATTGAAATATCGTACGAGTATTTTATTAAATCATTGAAGTATTTCTCAAATGTTTTATTACTACGAACTAGGGGGTTTCGAAAGCCTAATAAACTAAAATCCCTAATCATTACTAGTTCCAACTAAATAGGTATAAAAAGATTTTATTACAATAACATTTAAAATATTTTAGAATACCACAAGGGATGAAGTAAGTCATAAAAGTTTATATTTCAGAAATTATAAAACCACCGTAAAACGATTTTTTGGGAGTTGAAACGGAATATTTTATCGGTAAATCACAATTTCGCTTAAAAATAAAACTATCATTTAAAGGCTTCAATAAATAGTATAAAAATTATATAAAAAAAACAGTTGAAATACATAATTAAACATCCTGTTCAGAAAAATAAATTTTCCAGAATCTGTAATCTCGATTTTTATAAGGATTTTACATTATTCACCTAAGCTTGACGATAACGATTAATAAAAATTGTAAAAAAACGATTTAAGCGATAATGCTCAAAATTTATCATTTGACATAAAAATTAAGATTAGTTCAAATTAAAAAAAAAAAAAAACTCTTCTTTCTCTCTCTAGGATCTGAGAGAAAGTTTTCCTTCTCTTTTCCTTACTTACTAAGGAAAGCTTATCCCCAGGCTTGATCGGAAGCTGCAAGAGGGATCCTCTCACTTGTCTTTTAGTGAACGTTTTATCTTCCTGAGTGTATTTTGTTTGGGGGTTAATTGAGAAACTCTTCTTTCGATTACTGAAGTTTATTGGATATTGTTAACGTTTTTAAAATTGGATTTCAAGAGAAGATTTAATCATTCTGCTTCCTGTCCAGCGATTGGTTGTTTGTTGTTAAGACTACTAGTTAATAGAATCAGTTCCCAAGGGAGCCTCATCATTCTGCTGCAGCGTTTGTTCATTGGGTAACTTTTTAAGAGGTCCTTGAAGATCGAGAAGGGATTACGGCTGCATGCAAAGCTGAGTGACGGTTTAGTTCCTCTAGAGAACTACTTTTCTGGAGAGTTAACAGCTGACGGACTATATATACAGTGACATGGAGTGGAAGCAATCATTCACTCACCATCGGAAAAAATCTATAAAGCACAATTCTAAAAGGCCTACAAAGGGATCGAAAAAGCTTTTTAATATTAATAGATTGAAGACTATGAACGGAGACGAGTATAATCTAGTTAATGGGGAAGTTGAAAGGAGGCATGCAATACAGAACGGATTTATCAATGGAGAAGGGGATCATGAAAATGAGGATGATCTTATTGTTCATATCTCTTCTTCTTCGGAGGATAGTAGTAGCTCAGATGGGGAGAGGGGATTTGGGGATAGGAGAGTTCCAAATGGTAGGATTCCTAATGGTAATTTAGCAAATGGCTTTGCATGGAGGAATCGACAGAGAAATGAGGAGGACATGGAAGTTATGGAAGAAGATGAAGAACCTGGGAATTTCAATATTCCGGAGCAGCCACCGAGGATGAATGCTGACGAGGAACTTGGTGATCACTGGAGGCTACCAAGGGCAGGAGCGATTTTAACCATGAACCCAGAGATTATAAGAGGTAATGAGAACATTCTTAGCAAATGTGTCCTAGGATTTATGGTTGACTATAGGGTGTTCGATGCTTTTGCGATTAATCTGGCCATTAAGGCAAAATGGTCAACTAGAAGTTTTATTACAGTTTATAAGATGGATGATCTGTTCATTTTTTATTGTGATGATGAAAGAGATAAACAAGATCATATTTATAGAAGTGTGGCAACTTTTTTTGGGGGTCTTATGGTTTTTAGGGATTGGGAGAGAGGAATGGTTCCTAGAACGGTAAGATTTCCGATGGCAAATATATGGGTTCGGGTAGTTGGGTTGCCATTTGAGTTTATTAGTAATGATGTGGGCAATGTGATCGGGAGGATACTAGGACAATATTTCTGGGTAGAGCCGATGGATATCTTCCCCGCGAACGACTTTATTCGAATCAGGGTGACTCTATACCTAGATGAACCTTTGATTCCGGGATTTTTTCTTGCCTGCGACGATGGTATGTTATTATGGGTCCAGTTTAAATATGAAGGAATTTTTAAGTATTGTGTAAGATGTGGTAAAATTGGACACAAAGTAACAAGGTGTGCAGCGACGGCGAGACAAGTAGCAACAAGTATTAACTCGGTCTGAAGAAGAGTTGTAAGGCAGAGGTTTGTATTATTCCAAGCTGAAACCAACCACGCGATGTTTAACTTGGACATGAGAGAGACTCCAACACAGGCGGAGTACGCTACAACGAGAGTTCAACTGGGACACGCTAATCTGGACGCAGTTCAGGAAACTCTGTGGGAGGATAGGCAAGTTGACTTTGAGTTGGGTACCACTCCAGGAGGGAGAGTAACTGCAGGTATGAGATATACTCCAAATGACATCCCTTTTGCTGGAACTGTTTTGTACCCAGTTTTAAATAGACAAAGACAGAGACAAGGGGAAGGGGAGGGTAATCAGGATAGGATGGATATAGATGATAGGAACCAAGACAACAATAGAGAAGTGCCTAGACCTATGGGGGATTTGGGGATAAGAATTTTGGCTGAGGGACCACATGGTATGGGAGGAGTGATGGGGGACCCAAATCATGCCCCAATAGGTTTCATTATGAGGATCCCTACGTCCAGGCGATGAATACGGAGGAAGTTGTAGATGAAACAGAACCAAATAGGGTAAGGCTAGAGGAAATCAGGAGGAGATTGGATTCTGATGTCATAAGAGCTTTAGATGAGGATGAGCGTGAGGGTTTAGCTCAAACTTTTTTCTCACCAACCGGGTTCCCAATTAACCCACAAGAACCAGAGAGAGACGACAATGAAGGTGGAAATGGGGGTGGGAATGACACTGATCTTGAACCACATAATGAACCGGATAACAATGGTAACCGAGGGAGGGAGATTGGGGACTTGATCGCCCACGGCGAAGAGGAGGCAGGAGAAGGTGTTAATGTTGAAGATGACGAGATTGGGAACGAAAGGAGGGACAGACAGGAGGGGGGGATGGAGCAAGAAGATATACTAATTGAAGTGACAGTGAAGGTTCAGGGAGAGTTTATGAGGGAGAGAAATCTGGATAATTTAGTGGGGAATAGGATTATTGGAGAGAGAGTGTTAGCTGAAGATGGAATGTTAATAAGAGGAGTAGGAAACGTGAGAAATGCAAATTTAGAGGAGGTTGAAGAAATTAGGACTACTGAGGAAATGTCAGATAATAATTCAGATGGGATGGAAGTGGTGGAGGAAGGGTATGACACGGACGCTATCAGACTGGAGGAAATTTTGCAAGGTCGAGATTTTAGCTCTTTCTTAGAAGATTCACAGACCACAATTATTCAAGAAACTCAAGATGGGGAGGGGGAGTTTGAAGCCCAACTGTATCAGAAGAACAGAACTGAAGTGGGGGAGTCTAGCAAGATGGGTCAACTCAAGGAGAGAAGGGTGGAAAATCAGATTAGAAGGAAAAAGAGGAAAGCTATGTCTGAGCCAGTCTGTGGAACTAATGATAGGGACAAAGTCCAGGAAGAAGAACTCTATTTATCTGATGGAAGCAGTACAAGAATCAAAAAGAGGCGAGGAGGTGAAGGCGAGGAGGGAAGGTGTTTTTGGCAAGGGGGAACGAACGAAGGCTTTGCGGAGATTGAGCCCGATCAATCTCCTGAAGAGAAATGAAGGGATTGGTTTGGAATTGTAGGGGACTCTCAGATCCGCTTAACCCTACAATTCCTAAAATTAGAGCGATCATATCTAATAATAATAATTTTGATTTTATTTTCTTATCTGAAACGAAATGTGAATGTCATGTAGTAGCAAACTATTGTAGACCTCTGGGTTTTCGTTATTTTGTTGGCCTCGATGCTAGGGGTTATAGTGGAGGTCTTTTCGTAGGATGGAGGGTGGAGTCGGCTTTCTCGACTGTTTTTGTATGCCCTAACTTTATCATTCTACGTTCTAGTATTATTGGAGGTTTCCCGTATTATTTGATTCTTGTATATGGAGAACCTGACGTCGCTAAGAGGGAGGAGGTGTGGGGAAATCTAGGCTGTTGGTTGGACTCTCTGGAACACCCTTTCATTTTGATAGGTGACTTCAACCAAGTCGATCATGTGGAGGACAAATTAAGTAAATCGAATAGAAATATCCCGGGATTGGAAGTTTTTAATCTGTGGAAAATTGATCATGAATTGATTGACCTACCATATAAAGGGCCGAGGTTCACTTGGTGTAATAATAGGAAAGGGAAGGAAAAGGTTTTCGAAAGATTAGATAAAGCATATGGCTCAAAGGATTGGATACTTGCTTACCCGGATTCGGGAGTAACGCATCTGCCAATTCAACTCTCTGACCACGCTCCTATTATATTCAATAGTAATTTGATTCATGACAAGAGGAAAAGACCATATAAGATGGAAGTGTGGAGTTTGAATGTAGAAGAAGGAGTTGAAGTGGTTAAAGAGAATTGGAAAGTTGAGACTAAAGGATCCAAAGGGTTTGCTGTCATGAGGAAACTAGAGAAGGTAAAGAATCAACTCATGAGATGGTCTCTAGATAAAAAGAAGGAATGGGGGAAGAATTGGGAAGAATTTGATACTCTTGTAAGTGACGAAATGGATAAGATTATAGAAGGAGGGGACGAGGATGAATATGATAAAATCCAAGGTCATATCAAAGATTTTGCGAAGGCTGCTGCATTATTCTGAAGACAAAGAGCCAAGATAAAATGAGGGGTAGAAGGAGATACATGCACCAGATACTTTTTCAATTGTGTTAAAGGAAGAAGGAATAAAAATTTTATATGGAGTATTAAAAGGAAAGATGGGTTTTGGACACAAGATTTGGGGGAAATAGAGGATACATTCAGGAGTTACTTCAAAGATATTTTTAAAGTTGGCAAGGAAATAGAGAATTTTGATGAGTATTACATGAAGCATCAAAGTTTTTTTAATGTGCTTAAGGGAAGTATTACAGAGGAGGAGAGAGACATTCTGGATAGGAAATTTACTGCAAAGGAGGTTAGAACGGCGGTGTTTCAGTTGGGAGATCTTAAATCTCCAGGTCCGGACGGAATACTAGCTGAATTTTATAAGAAGTGCTTGTCTTTTATTAAAAATGATATTACGGAAGCAGTGTGTGCATGTCTTAATTCTGGTTTTGTACTGAAAGAAATGAATAAAACTTTTATAACTCTTATCCCGAAGGTTAATTGTCCGGAAGTTGTAGAGCAGTTTCGACCGATTAGTCTATGCAATGTTGTAGACACCCACATTTTGACCGCCAGGTGTCTATAGTAGGTCCCGCCAAACACCCGATGATGATAGGACGCAAACGTGCTTTAATGGACTCGGATATGGGCTCGAAATCATGGACATTTGGTTTAGGCTTATTAGGGAGTACAAATCTCACAAAACAAACCTCAAATCCAGTCCCAGTGGGTCGTTTCGAGTCAAATGAGACTAATTTGGGTCGATTTCGGCACCAGGGGTAAAACCGTCTTTTAGCGACCGAGTCAAACCCGGTCAAAGATATTTTTTCCCGAGTCACACGAGCTGGCCGTGACACTACACGGCTGATTCGGACTCAATCACCAAAAAATCAGCCTTCACAAATATTAAACAAATCCGTTTAAGGATAGAATTCGATCTCAAGTAGGAATTCTATCCGGAAACCGAATCAGACATCGACCGAGCATCAAAATACTCGGCCAAGACATCCAAGACAGCCAAAATACCTCCCCACCAGCCGAGACTTTTGGCTTCTTCACCAAGAAACGAGAAGTTTATTCCCTTACGAACTCTCATATTTCCTATCCAAACCGGTGTTTCTTGTCACACAAGCAAGACCACCTCGATTCCTATAAATAGGACATCCCATCCAACACAAAAAAAAGGTTTTTAAGACAGAAAAATACCGAAAAAATCACAAATTTTCAGCAGCCAAAAACGACGTCCAAAATCCCGACGTAATCCCGAAATAGTTCCAAAAATCCGACGAAACCAATCCCGTCCAAACCGGCCGAATCCACGCCTCACACACACACAAAAACGCTCCAAAAACCGACACCTTAACTCACCCGCATCATCTCGACGCTCCTGTGCCTAAGCCACCGTTCGACGAGCCTTATACCGAGAAACTAAAGCATGTAGGTTGAGGGTGTAAATCAAACCCGATTCTTCCCTTTTCTCTCCCTCTTTCTCACGTTTATTTTTTATTATTATTATTTTCGTCGGCGTTTCTTATTTAATACGGGTCGTTCGTCGCATATTTTTATTTATTTCTAATAATCGATATTACAAAAACTTTTTTAACGTTCTTAAAATACGATACCGATTCTCTAATCGAATATCGTATCTACAAGAACTAAATTAATTTATTCTCGTTGATGCTAACAAAATCATTACATCTTTTTTTAAAAACAAATTCGATGATTTTAAACGCGGAGAGAATTAACATATTTTTCGTTCAAAATTCTTTTTTTTTTTTTTTTTTTTTTTTTTTTTTTTTTTACGTTTTCGTTCAAAACTAACTTTTTTCAAAACTCTTTTCTAAAATCGTTCTAACTATTTGATATTGATTTCATAATCACATATCGAATACGACGAATATCGAAAATATAAATCGAGTATAAATTAATCCATATTTGTACGCGATTTATAAGAATTGATGGTTTTCAAACAAAATAAAAAAACTCGGCAGACCACCACGCGGGTCGCGCGCCTGCCAGGCGACCCGCGTGGCGGCCTGGTTCGCCCGGCCTCCTTTTTCTCGTTTATTCGCTTTTCTATTTTTAATTCTTTTCGAACCTTATATTAAAACGCGACTTTCGCGACATATTTTAATAAATACTCTTTTTCGACCTCGGTCAACACGTGTTAATCAATCACGTGTCATCAAATCTTTTCTAAAATCATGCATATTATTTATTTACATCCTTTTCAATTTATTCATCGTTGCTAACTCGTTTTCTCGTGTTTGTAGCTTTTTATTTGTTTTTATCGTTTTATTAGACTAAAACGAACTCACATGCTAAAATAACTTTGACGTTATTAGTTTAATATGCATTAAACGACTTAGCAACCCACTTTATTTTTCTCACATGCTTAGGAAAATAATGTTTGCATATCATTCAACCGTCGAACTAACCCGTGTACACCAAAAACGAACGATATCCTAGTAAAGGCCGCTAAGTGCGGGCGGGGTTGGGTGTTCTTAGTGAACTTCCCAACACGTACCCTCACCCCTTACTCAGAACCATGGTTTCCGGATGTCCGAATCCATTGGCTACGAGAGTCATTCAATATACGATTAACCGCCCAGTCGGCATCGGTATCGATATGCAAAGGGACGAGCCCAATAAACTCTGACATCGGAAATGGGCCGTATTTTGTATACGGCCCACTACGACATAGAGTGGGCTCGAACGGTTCCGAATAACCACAAAATTCGGTGGCGACTCCTACTTCGATTTAAATTTCAATTTGACCATCTCATATGGAGATTCATTCGCCTCCCCAAACCCGCGCGTGGCCGCGTCGGGGTGGACCTATGTCATGTCCACAATTTGGCGACTCCGCTGGGGATTAACTGATGAGTCACTTACCATCGGCATCCCTAGGGTGAGACTCGAAAAGAAATCGTTCGAATAGTAATGTACACGTTTTAGTTCAATGGGCCATGCATAACCCAATCTTTCCCGGGCCGGTTACTTGTGACCGACGTCCCACTATACCGCGGTGCGTTCCTACTTGGACCCACTAAAGACATCGATGGTGGAACTCGTTTAGGTTTTGCGGCATGTCCTAAGACCGACTCGGCTTAGGGAGTCCGTCCTCAGTACGAGAAAGCCATCGTTGTTGGTATAGACCCTATTAGACCGACCGAGACTTAGACTAAGAGCGTACATGGCGTCGTTATACTGTTTCCGTGACTACATGCTACTTGGTCCGTGTCTCATCCTTTTTCTAAAAAAAAACCGTGTTTTCAAAAAAAAACTTGCATCTTTTTTTCGAAAACTATCCATTTTTCAAACCCGGAAAGCTGCCGAATTTAGGACTTATGATTTTGACTCAAAATAGCCTATTTTTAGCCGGTATGCTGTCCAAACCTTTCCAAAAATTCGAATATCTCGGCCCGATAAACCTTTTTTCCGATTTTCAAAAAGATCGGGCCGTCCAACCCGACTTTGCTCGGTTTTCAAAATTCAAACCCTCTTCTTCTTAGGACTTCCCATATTTAGTAGTGTCGGGTCTTGTCATAAGTAGTAAGAGTCCATAGCGTCGAAACTCCGTCGATCTTACATCACGGGTTTCCACCCCATCCCAAGTCCGCCTTATTAGTCAAGGCACGTCCCACCTACGTAGGACAAACTCCTACAAAGGGAAGCCCACTTACACAATCGAGTCCAAAGTCTGGGGAATAGCTCACACGTAGGTCTTTCTTCACACGGGACTAGGCCCACTTTGCCGAATCCTAAGGAAGGCCCACCATCCACGAGTCACCCGTCTAAGAGTCGGTCTTCACACCCACTCGGGGGCTACCCTTCAGTAGAGCGATCAATCACGGTTGCTCTAAGGGTCTTGTCTTACACGTGTCTCACGTATCCCACTTTCGAGCCACTTAGATGTCACACCATCTGAGTCTTTAGTCTCACTCGGGGGCTGTCCTCCACCCGAGCAGTCGACCACGGTCACCTTAAGGGGTACTTTACACCGGCGTCCTTATGATGCCTTCTTCGAGTCGTACCTATGCTACGAACACTCGAGTCACCTAGGGTTAGGTCACCACGGTTGGTCCGAGCACGCGACGCGGTCAAACACGGTCGCCCCATTTTCGGACTCATCCTTGTACAGCTCGAGTCTAATTCACGGTCGTTACTTTGTCTAGGTCAACGTCCGGGTTTCCCGATCCGAGGATTTTAGTCATTCCCGTCACCCCGGGCTATGTCTAGTTTGACTCCCTCTCTTGCATTTGCGCAAAGCCGAGTTTAGGCGAGTCGTGGCACCTGTCGAAGACCTTACCAAAAAAGAACAACCAACCGAGCATCCGAGTCCGGATCTGATTCGAGTTTAAGTCTGAGTCCGAGTCTAGGATACCCTACATCCTCATTTCCAAATCAGAGTCAGAGTCATTTGCATTCTGTCCTCTTTTCAAATTCAATAAAATCAGCTTTTCTATTCCTCATATATACTTTCCTTATGTGTTCCCGAGAACATGATGAACACCATCATACACTGTGAGCACATGCACGTGACTATTATAGGCACATCTATAACGACTGCAGGAAACTGAGACCCGTGTTTTCCTTTTACCTGTTCCATGTCTGACATAGAAAGCCACATAACCACCATTAGCAGGAGCATATCGAATCCTATGACAAATCTGGGAATTCTCCTAGTTTGGGTCCAAGACGGGAGGCAAGCCCATTTCCCACAACAAACACCCATCCGATAAGATCAACCGATCCCTACCTTTGGTATTAGGTCAACCAAAATTCAAGAAACCCATGACCGGGGGTGAGAGGTCAACCAAAATTCAAAAAACCTATGACCGGGGCTGAGAGGTCAACCAAAATTCAAAAAACCTATGACCGGGGCTAAGAGGTCAACCAACATTCAAGAAACCCATGATCGGGGCTAAAAGGTCAACCAAAAAAAAACCATGACCGGGGCTAAGAGGTCAATAAAAAAAATCAAATACCCATGACCGTGGTCAACGGTCAACTCAAGTGAAAATCCTTTGACCGGGTACGGTTAAATTCAAAATTATCAATACCATCCAATAGGGGAGTGACAATCAAGCTGGTCAGCTAACACCACATTTATCCTTCCCACATTACAACCCTCAAGACCTTCTCGAGACCTAGGCTAGAGACAGCCCGGAATTTCGAGGATTCAAGCTCCATAGGATACCCTAACCATTAGGGTCAGACATGGAAATCAGATCCCGCATTATCAAACCTACCCCGATCGAAGTTCGAGTCATTATTACTCGACTTCCCCCTTTCCTACCACATTACAATACCTTACCCTCGAAGCCTTAGCTCCACAAAATCGAGCTCCAGATTTCGAATCATCGAAGCCACTTACTTCCTACCACCACATTTCCAAAAAACATCTAAACCAGTTACCAACCCCAAACACGGGAATTCAACTTGCGGTCGGCATAGAACATGCCCAAATAGTTCACACCACCTCTGGGGGCTACCCCGGAAAATGCTCACAGTCACAGGATCAACATCCTAACTATTCTAGCCCTTTGGTCAAGACATCATTGGGAATGCACCTAGCTTACACCATTGCTATGGCTAGTTACACACAAAGTCCTAATAAACTAGGCACCATAATACATTTTTCAACACTGAACTACGGCTTGGTTTGATTTCACTACACGTGAATACGTAGGCAGCCTTTCAAAAGAGGCACAACCACCCACAAATTCAAAAAGCATCATCATTCCGATCACGACACTGTCATGTTCTCAACAGCTAGCTTTGTTGTCCCGGGGGCTTCTCTTAGGCAGAAGTTCTCCATCCATTCACATAATCCAATATAACTTCAAAATCTAGCCTCCTTTCTTTAGTGAGTCCTAGTACTCGGCCCAGTCGAAGGCAAGAATCTGTCAGAGGCTCGAAGCAACACCCACTTTGGGAATGTGCCCTAAAAATCAAAAATCCAAAAGAACACCAGTCTACGGCGTTGCTACCACAAAGCCCTGTCATACGGAAACAGTCTCATCTTTCCCGTTCCGAGGATTCGACCATGTTGCCACTCGCCTAGGCTACGGAATAGCGCAACTTAAGAGTCTTGTCATCTTAGGTGGCCCATCCCCTACCGAGTCACGGTCTAACCCTTAGAGAGTCCAAGTTGTATCTGTCAACTCATCCTCTCGCATCCAGAATCGAGTCTGTCGGCATACAGGCCTAACCAGAAATTTTTAGGAGTCCGTGTCAGAATCTGATCAGGAATCAAGTCATCCCAAACATTCCTTTTCTTCCAAATTTTTCAAATTTTCCACCATTTTCAAAAAAAATTCGGTTTTTTCCAAAAAAAATCGACCAAAAATCATTTTCTTCCCCAGCACGAGTCGATGTTTTATCTGTATGTTGCATGCAAAACAGACAGGTATCCCAAGACTCCCGAAGAATTCTCAAAGTTCTCAGTGAAAATTCAAGCAACATTTTCGCTGAGGAATCAGATGTATCAGTAAGCGGTACATCCACAGCTTCTAATAGAAGCTCCCGCGCAATTCAAAGATGGGACGTATCAGTAAGCGGTACACCCATAGCCTCCAAGGCAAACTCCCACGCAATTTCAAGATGGAGATTGTCTGTAAACAGACAAACCCAAGACTTTTTTAGTAGAAAGTCCCCGCGCCGTTATTAACATCTATCCAGGTATGATTTCTATCTGATGGCTGGCGAGCCCTTCACGCAAGTCTAATGGACTCTAAACGACCCGATCGGAAGTCTGCCAGGTCTTAATCCTCGATTGGCCTGGTAGCTACTCTGACTTTCGCCTTGTCCAAGCCTCAGTCAGAGTGGGGGCTCTGTAGACACCCACATTTTGACCGCCAGGTGTCTATAGTAGGTCCCGCCAAACACCCGATGATGATAGGACGCAAACGTGCTTTAATGGACTCGGATATGGGCTCGAAATCATGGACATTTGGTTTAGGCTTATTAGGGAGTACAAATCTCACAAAACGGACCTCAAATCCAGTCCCAGTGGGTCGTTTCGAGTCAAATGAGACTAATTTGGGTCGATTCCGGCACCAGGGGTAAAACCGTCTTTTAGCGACCGAGTCAAACTCGGTCAAAGATATTTTTTTCCGAGTCACACGAGCTGGCCGTGACACTACATGGCTGATTCGGACTCAAACACCAAAAAATCAGCCTTCACAAATATTAAACAAATCCGTTTAAGGATAGAATTCGATCTCAAGTAGGAATTCTATCCGGAAACCGAATCAGACATCGACCGAGCATCAAAATACTCGGCCAAGACATCCAAGACAGCCGAAATACCTCCCCACCAGCCGAGACTTTTGGCTTCTTCACCAAGAAACGAGAAGTTTATTCCCTTACGAACTCTCATATTTCCTATCCAAACCGGTGTTTCTTGTCACACAAGCAAGACCACCTCGATTCCTATAAATAGGACATCCCGTCCAACACAAAAAAAAGGTTTTTAAGACAGAAAAATACCGAAAAAATCACAAATTTTCAGCAGCCAAAAACGACGTCCAAAATCCCGACATAATCCCGAAATAGTTCCAAAAATCCGACGAAACCAATCCCGTCCAAACCGGCCGAATCCACGCCTCACACACACACAAAAACGCTCCAAAAACCGACACCTTAACTCACCCGCATCATCTCGACGCTCCTGTGCCTAAGCCACCGTTCGACGAGCCTTATACCGAGAAACTAAAGCATGTAGGTTGAGGGTGTAAATCAAACCCGATTCTTCCCTTTTCTCTCCCTCTTTCTCACGTTTATTATTATTATTATTATTATTTTCGTCGGTCGTTTCTTATTTAATACGGGTCGTTCGTCGCATATTTTTATTTATTTCTAATAATCGATATTACAAAAACTTTTTTAACGTTCTTAAAATACGATACCGATTCTCTAATCGAATATCGTATCTACAAGAACTAAATTAATTTATTCTCGTTGATGCTAACAAAATCATTACATCTTTTTTTAAAAACAAATTCGATGATTTTAAACGCGGAGAGAATTAACATATTTTTCGTTCAAAATTCTTTTTTTTTTTTTTTTTTTTTTTTTTTTTTTTTTACGTTTTCGTTCAAAACTAACTTTTTTCAAAACTCTTTTCTAAAATCGTTCTAACTATTTGATATTGATTTCATAATCACATATCGAATACGATGAATATCGAAAATATAAATCGAGTATAAATTAATCCATATTTGTACGCGATTTATAAGAATTGACGGTTTTCAAACAAAATAAAAAAACCCGGCAGACCACCACGCGGGTCGCGCGCCTGCCAGGCGACCCGCGCGGCGGCCTGGTTCGCCCGGCCTCCTTTTTCTCGTTTCTTCGCTTTTCTATTTTTAATTCTTTTCGAACCTTATATTAAAACGCGACTTTCGCGACATATTTTAATAAATACTCTTTTTCGACCTCGGTCAACACGTGTTAATCAATCACGTGTCATCAAATCTTTTCTAAAATCATGCATATTATTTATTTACATCCTTTTCAATTTATTCATCGTTGCTAACTCGTTTTCTCGTGTTTGTAGCTTTTTATTTGTTTTTATCGTTTTATTACTAAAACGAACTCACATGCTAAAATAACTTTGACGTTATTAGTTTAATATGCATTAAACGACTTAGCAACCCACTTTATTTTTCTCACATGCTTAGGAAAATAATGTTTGCATATCATTCAACCGTCGAACTAACCCGTGTACACCAAAAACGAACGATATCCTAGTAAAGGCCGCTAAGTGCGGGCGGGGTTGGGTGTTCTTAGTGAACTTCCCAACACGTACCCTCACCCCTTACTCAGAACCATGGTTTTCGGATGTCCGAATCCATTGGCTACGAGAGTCATTCAATATACGATTAACCGCCCAGTCGGCATCGGTATCGATATGCAAAGGGACGAGCCCAATAAACTCTGACATCGGAAATGGGCCGTATTTTGTATACGGCCCACTACGACATAGAGTGGGCTCGAACGGTTCCGAATAACCACAAAATTCGGTGGCGACTCCTACTTCGATTTAAATTTCAATTTGACCATCTCATATGGAGATTCATTCGCCTCCCCAAACCCGCGCGTGGCCGCGTCGGGGTGGACCTAGGTCATGTCCACAAATGTGATTATGAAGATCATTACGAAATGTATTGCCAATCGAATGAAGCCCTTGCTGCCCAGATTAATCGGTGAATATCAAAATGCGTTTGTGCCAAAAAGAGCAATTCAGGATAATATTCTAATTTCGGATGAGTGTATGAACAAGATAAACTCTCATAATAAGGGACGAGTCGGAGATATTGCGTTCAAAGCAGATATGAGCAAGGCCTATGACAGAATGGAGTGGAATTTCCTTCGAAGTGTTTTAAAAGGTATAGGTTTTTCAGATAAATTTATTATGCTTATAATGAGCTGTGTTACCACCGTTTCCTATAGTATTCTTATTAATGGAACCCCGTTGGAGTTCTTCAAGCCTTCGTGTGGATTGAGACAAGGAGATCCGTTATCTCCGTATCTGTTTGTTATCTGTATGGAGACCCTCTCCAAGCATCTGAACTTAAGTGAAAGGACTAAGGAAATCACAGGGATTAAAGTGGCGAAGAATGCACCACCCATTTCTCACCTGTTTTTCGCGGATAACTCACTTTTCTTTCTAAAAGGCAGACCGGATAATTTAAGAAACTTCCACCACCTGATTCAGAGGACTGCAGATTATCAGGTCAAGTTATTAATAAACACAAATCAGCAATGATGTTTAGTCCGAATTGTAATTTATAGATCGTCAGAAAAAGCCTTAAGATATTTCAACTTAAACCATGTGCGAAGCTAGGGAAATATTTAGGGGTGCCAGATATAAGCAATACAGGATCAAAAAATTTTGCCGGCAATGTTTATGAGTCGATTGTCTCCAGGATTGGATCTTGGAATGGTACTTTTTTATCTCCGGCTGGAAGATTAACTCTGATTCACTCGGTTTTGGCCAACCTTTCTTGTTTCTTTCTATCGATATTTAAAATACCGATAAGTGTGGCTAAGAAAGTTGATGCTTTGTTTGCACATTTTTGGTGGGCTGGAAATAAATCAGGTAAAACACTGCACTGGAGATCTATGAAATATTTAAGATTGCCAAAAAGAATGGGAGGACTGGGAACTAGAAGTACTTCAATGACTAATCAGGCTTTGTTGGCTAAGAACACGTGGAAAGTAATTTAAAAAGAAGATTCACTACTTAGCAAGGTTTTTACCGGGAAGTACAGACCAATAATAAATCACGAGGAGTTTGAAAGGAATAAGCATAAGGGGAATAAATCGAGAGCTTGGAAGGGCATGTTAGTTGGTAGGGAGATTTTAAAGGACGGACTGGGTTGGAAGGTAGGAGACAATGATGGAAGTAAAAATCCGAAAATTAATATTTTTCAAGATAAGTGGGTGAATGGGTGTATTCCGGTGATAAAGTGTGGTGTGGACTTAGATGATCCGCTGATCAGAGCGGGAGAATGGAACATAGCTGATCTCAAAACAGAGGAGGGTGGTTGGAACCAAGGAAAATTAGACCTCATTTTTTCCAAGGACTGGAAACAGAAGATCCTAGCAATTCCACTAACCAACAAAAATACAAGAAATAGATGTTACTGGACGAAAACGGGGTCGGGAGATTATTCAGTTAAGAGCAGTTATTATAGCTTGCTCTGGAAGGACATCAGTAACAACAAATGTGCAGATAAAGCTAGGAGGAGGTTTACCAACTTTCCAAAATTCTGTAATAAAGTTCTCTGGAAAATCCCTGGTCCTTCTAAGTGGAAGATCTTTTACTGGAAGATTATTTCAAATGCGCTCCCAGTAGGAGAGGAAAGACATAAAAGACAGCTTTCCGGACCCTCACACTATATGTTATGTCTTAAGAGAAATGAAGAGGATGATTCTTCAAGTGAAAGTAAGCGTTTGGAAACCCTACAACATCTTTTTAGAGATTGTGCTGTAAGTAGATCTTTGTGGTTGTCCTCTGAGTTCTCGGAATGGGTGCAAGAAGGGGATCATCCTGACTTTCAGAGTCGACTTATGGAACAACTGACACGACTTTTTGGAAGTAATGATGATTGGAAGAGTATGTTTCAATTTACAAATGTGCTATACAATATTTGGCTCTTTAGAAATAGTATTATCTTTAGAGGTAACCTGAATGACAAGGAGGTGTTATTTAATAGACACAGGGAGTCCCTCACCTTGCTGAAAGAGGTTTGGGAAGACACCATAAAGAGAAAAGTAAAAGAAAGAGGAGTCATTTATGGGGGAAAAATTTCGGAGAAAGAAACTATTAGAAGTAACCTCCGGAACTCTCGGGAGTTTTGGCTGATTTTGGCAGCACAAGACAATTATCGATGTCGCACGGCTGTTATCAATGTGGATGCAGGATGGAAGAGCTCGGGAGAAGCATCTGCTGGTTGGATAATTAGAGACTCGAGTCATGAATTGAACTGGACAGGCCATGACAAATTTTATGCAGAATCGGCCTTGCAAGCGGAAACCTTGGCGGCAATTAAGCCTGTTAAGTGGGCCAGGTTAAAAGGAATTCTCCATATGACTCTGCAATCAGACTGCTTACAGCTAATATGTCAACTTGCCGAAGTGGAGGAGCCTCATCATAGTATTAGAGACTTAATTTTGTGTTTTCATGATTTGGTCACCTGGTTCCATTGTTTTTCAATTAGGTACATTCGTCGAAACCTTAACCATAGTGCGCATAATATAGCTACCGCTA
The DNA here is from genome assembly GCA_958450325.1 of Agrostemma githago. NCBI lineage: Eukaryota > Viridiplantae > Streptophyta > Magnoliopsida > Caryophyllales > Caryophyllaceae > Agrostemma > Agrostemma githago. The sequence goes on from OY288245.1 coordinate 43,713,539, forward strand.
TCATGCGTACGTGGTAAGGCGGGGTTTTAGAACGTCGGAAAAAAAAATAAAAAGACATAAAAATTAAGATTTTTCAGAAACTTATAATTTTCTCAGAATACAAAAATTCCATATTTCATAAAAATAGTCAAATTTGTCTTTTAAAGTCCATTTTCATAATTAACGATCTTTTTAATAGAATTGTCGTTCCTAATCTTTTTATTAAAACATTAAAGTCATGAAAATAATTATTTTACAAGAAAACATCAGGAAAAATATTTTAGATTTAAATCAAAATTCAAAATTCAAAACGACAAATAGGGTTTTAACGATAACAACGATTTAAAGTGATTAATTATTTCACCCACTTATTAATTCCAAAAATTATAAAAACATTCAGGAAATTCATTTTCACCAGATCTGTCATAAAAAAATCAGATTAAAATAATTTGCTTAGGCATAAGAACAATAAATCGGCTTTTAATCATTTTTGAAAGAAATCAGTAAAAACTCGTTAAGCAATTCTAAAACAACATAAAAATTCCAAAATCATGAAAAATGTCAACAGTGTATATGTGTGTGTATCTCACACACACACACACACACACACACACACACACACATATATATATATATAGAGAGAGAGAGTTAAGATCGGGTGAGAACCCATACTATGGTGAGAACTGTGAGAACCCTTTACAACCCTTGGATCCTTTTCATTTATCTCTTTGACATTTAAATCCTTTTCTTCTTCAATCACTGCTAATCTACTCCAATGATATCATCCAGCAATTCCCACAATCAATTGGTAAGCATCTCTAACCCCAATTTTGCGCGCCTCTTTTCAATTTCAATCGTCAGTTGCTTTTTCTCTGATTTGATCACAAACCCTAATCATCCAAAATCAATTAGCAAACCATTTCTTCGATTTAATCTCTTCAATTATCAATTTTTTTTTTCAAAAGAAAATTTGGGTATCATCAATCAAGGTTTCGTGATGAAATGTTATTTAATGAAATTAAATTCATTCCAGGATGAGCATGGCGGAGTTACCAGATGAATTGCTGATCCTAATCTTGGTTCTACTCCCTGTAAAATCCCTTTTGCGATTGAAATGTGTATCCAAACATTGGGCTTCTCTCATTCAAAGCCCTGAATTCGTTGAGTACCATTGTCGTCGTCATCAAACCAGGAACAATAATAAACTCCTGTGTTACCGCAAAGACCCCACAACCGAGACCTTGGTCATATCCGCCATTGATGGTCATACTCTTCAAAAACTTCACAATCTCGAATAGCCCCCTTTTGTGGACGAAGAAGGGTACACTAAAATTGAAATTGAAAAAAAGTGAAGGATAAAATTGATAAGAATGAGTGAAAATAGAAGGGTACACTAAAATTGAAATTCACTAAAATAGAAAAAGGGAACACTAAAAGTGAAGAAGGTACACTAAAATTGAAATTGAAATTGAAAAAAAGTACGCTAAAAGTGAAAAAGGGGACGCTAAAATTTGAAAAAGGTACGCTAAAATTGAAGAAGGGTACACTAAAATTGCAATTGAAAAATGGTACGCTGAAATTTAAAAAGGGTACGCCAAAATTGAAAAATAGTACGGTAATTTAAGAAAGGGTACAGTACACTAAAATTGAAAAATGGTACGCTAAAATTGAAAAAGTTAAAAAGGGTACACCAAAATTGAAAAAGTTAAAAAGGGTACGCCAAAATTGAAAAAGGGTACGGTACGCTAAAATTGAAAAATGGTACGCTAAAATTGAAAAAGAAAATTAAATCGAGTAGGGCTTGAATAAGAAGTGTTGTATTCCATATAAAATCCGTACAAAAGGAAATTAAAGAACAATATTTTAGATGAACTCCTAAGTTAATGAGGAAATTTGGAAGAAAAAAAACGATAGCTAGTATTATTGCAATTATATTTGCCAAAGATAATACTATTACTATTTTAATGAAATAATGAATTTAATCGAATAAGTTAACTCATAAAATAATTAATTTAAAAAAAATTAAAAGTTACTTAGGTTACTAAGGTTCAATACCCAATTGTGATAAATTGATGGATTGAAAAAAAATCTATTTAAAAATTGATGGATTGAAAATCGGATTCAATGGTCGATTGAATAATTATGGATTAAAGGATTACGGGTCGAAGAATTTTGTAGAAGGAGAAGGAGTTACGACCTTACGAGTTGAAGGCTCAAGCAATTGTGATTAATTGATGGGATTGAAGAATTTTGAAGGATCCAACGAATGAGATTGAACACTATGATCTAATGGCTCATATTATAGTTCTCACGGTTCTCATTGAAGGAGTGGTTCTCACATGAACCTAAATATATATATATATATATATATATATATATATATATATATATATATATATATATATATATATATATATATATATATATATATATATATATATATATATATATATATATATATATATATATATATATATATATATATATATATATATATATATATATGGGATCAAGGGAGTTGGTGGTGGATTGGAAAGTATGTTTGTGTCCATTGATCATGAGTTAAATGGATGACTTAGATGGATGGTGTGTTGTATTAAAAGAAAAAAGAAAAAAAGGCAAAAGGGTCAATCAATGCGACTGACAGCAGCAGTAGCAGTAGCAGCAGCAGCCCCCTCTCACACTTCAATCACATCAACATCTATCAACACAATTCAAACTAATTTATTTCTATCACTCAAATTTTTTCTACTCATCAAACCACTCCCTCTCTACATGCTTCATAATTTAACCCCAAATTCGTCAACCTTCATTTATCTTCATCTTCATCTTCAACATCTCCTTCTTCAAACTCCATTCATCCCACAAAAAAAAACAACTTCATCTTCAAACTTCATTCATCCCAAAAAAAAAGGTTTGTCACCTAGGCGTGGAAGAAGGTTTGTCAGGCTAAAGATAAAATAAAGCATATGTTTGTGAATGGGTTGTGGCATGGGAATCACCGTGCATATTCGATATCGAGAGTTTACGAGGAACTTCGAAGTGATAATCCTCGAGTCCCGTGGGCTAGGCTGGCTTGGAGTGGGTGGAGTGTCCCTAGACATAGCTTTATTGCTTGGCTGGTTTTTAGGGGGGCTCTAAACACTAGGACAAAATTATTGAGGATCGGGATTGCGGATTCAGACCGTTGTTTTCTGTGTGATACTCATGAAGAGACTCTAGAGCACCTGTTCTTTGGTTGTTGATGGAGTTCTCGGGTAGTGGACCTGTTAGGCGGGTGGGTGAAGAAAACCATCCCGCATAGTGGAGGTTTGGCGTGGGCATGTGGAATAAGAGGAACAAAATTCCAGTGCAATATTATTCGTGCGTTGATCAATGCCACAATATACCATTTGTGGAGACAGAGGAACACGTGCAGAATAGAAGGGATGGTTCAATGATAAGTGTAGTTTGTAGTGTCTATTTTACTGTGTTTTGGTCCCATTTTCCTTGTGGAATCGCTCCTTGGGAGCGGTTTATGGGCTTCTTATGCTTCCTTTAGTTTGTTTCAGGTTCCCGAGACCGATTTGGAAGAGTTGGAGCGATTCCGACTCTATACATACACATTTTGGAGCCAACGGAGTAGAGGAACGATGACTCGATGCCTTGGAATCGACCCCGAGACCTCGGGACCCAATCCCGAGCCTCCGAGACCCGATCCCGAGTCCCGAGAATCGAAGGGAAGCCCATGAGAAGCAAGGAGGGACCAAAGAGCTCTTAAGGGAGGCCTACAAAGACCCATCCCGTTCGGGATGGCCTCATACCGTTCGGGATGAAGTGAGCATGAAGTGCGGCTACTGTGAGCCCATCCCGATCGGGAAGGTGGCGTCCCGACCGGGACTGACCTCGTCCCGACCGGGACCACCCCGTCTCGGTCGGGACGGGCCTGCTGCAACACGCCTTGCTTTCTTTTCTTCTCCTTTCATTCTTAAACCCTATATATACCCTTCCCTTGTTATGTAAAGGATATGCACTTCATTAGACCAAAAACCCTAGACTACTTTAGGTTAGATTAGATTAGATTAGTGTAGATTAGTCGGTAATTAGTAGTTAATCATAGATTAGTGCTTGTATTATTGGATCTCTTGAAGAATCCATCCAAGATTGACAACCTTGGTGGATGAATTTGGGTTATCTTCTATGCAAGTGTTCTCCTTTTCATTCTCTTGTTAGTTTGGTATAATCTTCTCATCCTTTTACTCTTAATCCTTTATTATTCATCAAGTTTACATCTTTTGTTCTTAGTTCATCATCTTCACTAGTTTGTTTATGTTTGTTTTGATGTTTGTGATAATTCCTCTTGTTCTTGTTAGTATTAGTTTGATTATGTTAGAGTAGTGTTCTTGCTAGGGTTAGTAGGGTGATTAGGGTGGTAATTGGGTGATTATGGGTTTGTTGGAGATGTTGGTGGAAGATTTGGGTTTCCTCTTGGTTTGATGCATATTACATGTTTGTTGAAATGCATGAATGACTAGTACTTGCAAATACTTGTTTTTCATGCCTTTCTCTTGTGGGTGATAGTTTGTTTGTGGGTTCGGTTCCCTCACTAAGTTGCGAGAGCCCGGTGAGGACGACCCCTAGGTCGGTCTAAGTAGCGAGAGCCCGGATTTGTCGTGGAATCCCAACCGTCAAAAATATAACCGGCTATTCCTACGGTAGATAGGGCAAGTCGGGTCGAATCCACGGGGACGGTAATGTAAAGCCTAGACTAAGGTCGCCTAAATACGAGACTAAGTCAATGAGCTAAGCTAAACTACTACGATGAGAAGGGGGGAAGACTAAGGCTAAGACTATGGCTAAGGAGAAAGCAAACAAGGGAGAACGGGCTAGGATTAGGTCGGGGTCAAAGGGGTAACAGAATGGTCGAGGGAGAACTAGAGCGAAGGAGGTAGTAGGGTAATCTAGGTTGGTCCAGGCTCTCGCAACTTAGGCCTACCTAGAGGTTCCACCTAGAACCCATCTCGGCGATACACACGACAAACGGGGTTCTAACGTGCTATAGTGGCCTAGGTCAAATCCAGGCTCTCGCTACTTAGACCGACCTAGGGGTCATCCTCACCGGGCTCTCGCAACTTAGTGAGGGAACCGAACCCACAAACAAACTATCACCCACAAGAGAAAGGCAAGAAAAACAAGTATTTGCAACTACTAGTCATTCATGCATTTCAACAAACATGTAATATGCATCAAACCAAGAGGAAACCCAAATCTTCCACCAACATCTCCAACAAACCCATAATCACCCAATTAACACCCTAATCACCCTACTAACCCTAGCAAGAACACTACTCTAACATAATCAAACTAATACTAACAAGAACAAGAGGAATTATCACAAACATCAAAACAAACATAAACAAACTAGTGAAGATGATGAACTAAGAACAAAAGATGTAAACTTGATGAATAATAAAGGATTAAGAGTAAAAGGATGAGAAGATTATACCAAACTAACAAGAGAATGAAAAGGAGAACACTTGCATAGAAGATAACCCAAATTCATCCACCAAGGTTGTCAATCTTGGATGGATTCTTCAAGAGATCCAATAATACAAGCACTAATCTATGATTAACTACTAATTACCGACTAATCTACACTAATCTAATCTAATCTAACCTAAAGTAGTCTAGGGTTTTTGGTCTAATGAAGTGCATATCCTTTACATAACAAGGGAAGGGTATATATAGGGTTTAAGAATGAAAGGAGAAGAAAAGAAAGCAAGGCGTGCAGCAGCAGGCCCGTCCCGGCCGAGACGGGGTGGTCCCGGTCGGGACGAGGTCGGTCCCGGTCGGGACGCCACCTTCCCGATCGGGATGGGCTCACAGTAGCCGCACTTCATGCTCACTTCATCCCGAACGGGATGAGGCCATCCCGAACGGGATGGGTCTTTGTAGGCCTCCCTTAAGAGCTCTTTGGTCCCTCCTTGCTTCTCATGGGCTTCCCGTCGATTCTCGGGACTCGGGATCGGGTCTCGGAGGCTCGGGATTGGGTCCCGAGGTCTCGGGGTCGATTCCAAGGCATCGAGTCATCGTTCCTCTACTCCGTTGGCTCCAAAATGTGTATGTATAGAGTCGGAATCGCTCCAACTCTTCCAAATCGGTCTCGGGAACCTGAAACGAACTAAAGGAAGCATAAACGAACTAAAGGAAGCATAAGAGGTCTAGTCTAGGTCAGTGCTTTCTTTTGCTAGAGAATATGTTGTTGTCGGCATAACCGATGCAGTTAGCTCAAAAGGGAGTTCAGTCACTGGAGGATCCGTGTGGATAAGATAAGGAGGGGCCTATGAAAAAACAGGTCGAGACTAGTCTCCTACGTCAGTGGGAGATCGGATATCGGACCCTCTTCCAATCCGGAATCTCGTAGATTAAGCTCTTCTTTCATTCCTATTGTTCAAATGCTTTCCCTTGGCTTCGGTGCCAGCTAGGATTGGTAGCATAGTCTTCTCTTAGGCTTTCTCTTGGATTCAAAATGGGAGCTGCACGTTAGCACATTTTAGTTTATGACTTTTCCGGCATAAGAGGTCTTGTCTCTTTACTGTTTTAGCGGAATAAGCAGTCTTGGTGCTTTGGGCGCGGCACTAGTCTGACTGTGCTTTCCTAGCCAAAGGCTATTCTGGATCAGATTTTGCCAGGAAGAGGGCCTCCAACAGACAGAGTGATGCTTCTGTCTTATTATGAGAGTCTATTATTTTATTTTAATTGTTTGGCTTAGTGTTCGTATAAAACTCTAAAAATAGGTTTTTTTGCAATTGAATCTTTTTTTACCCCAAAGGGAGTGCAGCCAGCCTATCCATCATAACATAATATAGGAAAGTACGCCCTATCCCCTGTAAACTCTGAACGAATGCTTAGTTAGCCGTGAACTCTTGTTGCTTGTTGGCAGGTAGCTCCATGTAAGGTTAGCTCGAAAGCGAGTTCTTACTCTTTGACCTTAGGGGAAGAAAGCTGTGATTACTGGGGGTGAGGTTGACCTTCTTTCTGCGGTACAGCTATTTTTCTTATTAGAGTAAGTAGCTGGGAATCTCTTCTTCCGCCTATTCGCGGTCTTACTTTGACTTTCTTCTTGAAAAGACTGCTTTCCTTTGAAAGATAGCTAAACTTTATCAAATGCGGGATCGGGATTTCCTCCCAAGGAGCGATTCCACAAGGAAAATGGGACCAAAACACATTAAAATAGACACTACAAACTACACTTATCAACTCCCCCACACTTAACCCTTACTCGCCCTCGAGTAAGCACATACTACTACTAAACTAACCGAGTGGGTATTAGCGCACCCTACGCCCCTTCAACTCACGCGAGTGCACTTAGAGGACAAGTGCACTCCGCAAGGAAAGTTGGGTCTTGCGACAAAACCGCGGATGCAACCGGACACAAAACACACAAACAAACAAACACACAAACAAACACTTAGATGGTTGCACCCAAAACAAAAGAAATACCGCTTCCCTCTAAAAGCGGTGAAAGAAGCACCGGTTTAGGACTTGAGGTAAGTGACAACGTTCCCAAGCTAGCAATACAAACCAAGGTGGACTAAACCCTAATAGTATGACGATAAAGCAACAAAAACGTTGGTAACTTACCTAGGTCCTCCTAACTTTCTAAAAACGTACTACGGGACGATCGGCGGAGTGGAAAAGTGAAGAACCACGGTGTTAGTCGACACAGTAGGTAAGTGACACCCCGCCCCCTTTAGCGTGCAATCCCAACCGTCAATAATATAACCGGCTATTCCTACGGTAGATAGGGCAAGTCGGGTCGAATCCACGGGGACGGTAATGTAAAGCCTAGACTAAGGTCGCCTAAATACGAGACTAAGTCAACGAGCTAAGCTAAACTACTACGATGAGAAGGGGGGAAGACTAAGGCTAAGACTATGGCTAAGGAGAAAGCAAACAAGGGAGAACGGGCTAGGATTAGGTCGGGGTCAAAGGGGCAACGGAATGGTCGAGGGAGAACTAGAGCGAAGGAGGTAGTAGGGTAATCTAGGTTGGTCCGGGCTCTCGCAACTTAGGCCTACCTAGAGGTTCCACCTAGAACCCATCTCGGCTATACACACGACAAACGGGGTTCTAACGTGCTATAGTGGCCTAGGTCAAATCCGGGCTCTCGCTACTTAGACCGACCTAGGGGTCGTCCTCACCGGGCTCTCGCAACTTAGTGAGGGAACCGAACCCACAAACAAACTATCACCCACAAGAGAAAGGCAAGAAAAACAAGTATTTGCAACTACTAGTCATTCATGCATTTCAACAAACATGTAATATGCATCAAACCAAGAGGAAACCCAAATCTTCCACCAACATCTCCAACAAACCCATAATCACCCAATTAACACCCTAATCACCCTACTAACCCTAGCAAGAACACTACTCTAACATAATCAAACTAATACTAACAAGAACAAGAGGAATTATCACAAACATCAAAACAAACATAAACAAACTAGTGAAGATGATGAACTAAGAACAAAAGATGTAAACTTGATGAATAATAAAGGATTAAGAGTAAAAGGATGAGAAGATTATACCAAACTAACAAGAGAATGAAAAGGAGAACACTTGCATAGAAGATAACCCAAATTCATCCACCAAGGTTGTCAATCTTGGATGGATTCTTCAAGAGATCCAATAATACAAGCACTAATCTATGATTAACTACTAATTACCGACTAATCTACACTAATCTAATCTAATCTAACCTAAAGTAGTCTAGGGTTTTTGGTCTAATGAAGTGCATATCCTTTACATAACAAGGGAAGGGTATATATAGGGTTTAAGAATGAAAGGAGAAGAAAAGAAAGCAAGGCGTGCAGCAGCAGGCCCGTCCCGGCCGAGACGGGGTGGTCCCGGTCGGGACGAGGTCGGTCCCGGTCGGGACGCCACCTTCCCGATCGGGATGGGCTCACAGTAGCCGCACTTCATGCTCACTTCATCCCGAACGGGATGAGGCCATCCCGAACGGGATGGGTCTTTGTAGGCCTCCCTTAAGAGCTCTTTGGTCCCTCCTTGCTTCTCATGGGCTTCCCGTCGATTCTCGGGACTCGGGATCGGGTCTCGGAGGCTCGGGATTGGGTCCCGAGGTCTCGGGGTCGATTCCAAGGCATCGAGTCATCGTTCCTCTACTCCGTTGGCTCCAAAATGTGTATGTATAGAGTCGGAATCGCTCCAACTCTTCCAAATCGGTCTCGGGAACCTGAAACGAACTAAAGGAAGCATAAGAAGCCCATAAACCGCTCCCAAGGAGCGATTCCACAAGGAAAATGGGACCAAAACACATTAAAATAGACACTACAAACTACACTTATCAACTCCCCCACACTTAACCCTTACTCGCCCTCGAGTAAGCACATACTACTACTAAACTAACCGAGTGGGTATTAGCGCACCCTACGCCCCTTCAACTCACGCGAGTGCACTTAGAGGACAAGTGCACTCCGCAAGGCAAGTTGGGTCTTGCGACAAAACCGCGGATGCAACCGGACACAAAACACACAAACAAACAAACACACAAACAAACACTTAGATGGTTGCACCCAAAACAAAAGAAATACCGCTTCCCTCTAAAAGCGGTGAAAGAAGCACCGGTTTATATTAGGACTCGAGGTAAGTGACAACGTTCCCAAGCTAGCAATACAAACCAAGGTGGACTAAACCCTAATAGTATGACGATAAAGCAACAAAAACGTTGGTAACTTACCTAGGTCCTCCTAACTTTCTAAAAACGTACTACGGGACGATCGGCGGAGTGGAAAAGTGAAGAACCACGGTGTTAGTCGACACTGTAGGTAAGTGAGACCCCGCCCCCTTTAGCGTGAGCCAAGAGGGTCGTCCCGTGTCCAAGACCGCCTAACTAGTCCAAGTTAAAACGTGGAAAACATGCAAAATGAGGGAAGACCGACTAATGCCGCCATCATCCTTCCTCGGGACTCGGTCCTTTGGTAGGCTCTTCACGGCAAAAGTCGGAAAAAGGCTTATTTTTGTGGGGATTTCTTTTTGTGAGACGGGTTTTCTTTTGGCATTTTCTTTCTTTTCGACGTTTTGATTTGTTTGTTGCCATGCCATTTCTTTTTCTTCTTTTCTATTTTCTTTTTGGCTTTTGTGCCTTTTCTTTTTCTTCATTTCTTTTCTTTCTTTCATTTTTTTCTTTCTTTTTCTTTTCTTTTCTTTGCCCTTTTGGCAAGATTTGGCATTTTTGGCATTCCTTTGATAATTGAGAAAGAGAGAAATCAACAAATTGCATTTTATTTGTGTGGGTATGTGTAGGAGGTAGGGTAATGGGTGAGTCGGGGTCGCGATTTCCCTTCAAACCCACAAAAAGTGGAGAACTTGGACTAATCAAACAATCCTAAACACGGTCACCTAGGGGACGAGACTCGGTAACCAAGGCCTTTTCACACCGTGGGTGGTCATAATGGTCAAAAGTGAAAATCCCGTAGTAAATCCCTAGTAAGCTAGGTGGACTCAAGGTAAAGGACCAACGAAATCATTGATTTAGGGTCATTCTACTAGATTAAAGTCCAAGACTCGATTTATACAACTAGGAAGGGAAAGTAAACACTTGCACACTAGCCTCTAAACCGGGTTTTCGAAAACGTTTTACACACACAAGACACAACTAACACACATAAAACAAAGACACAACGAAAACGAGAGGAAAAGAAACAAAGGCAACAAAACAAGAACAACACAAGACGAACACATACAAAACAAACACCACCCCGAACTTCCAAATGAGCAACCAATCATCCACAAACTTTACAAAGCTCCACCCGAGCACACCACAACACATATCTCCTCCAAAATCCACAAGAAACAAAGAGGAAAAAGGGTTGAAAAGATGTTACCGGGTGTCTTGAAAGCTCTCCAAAGCTAGCGGTGATTAAGCGACCTATAAGGAAAAAAGGGAGGCAAAACACGCACACAAAACAAATACACAACACAAAAAGGAAAACACTCAAAGGAAAATCTTTTTGGTTTTTGTGAAAAAATTTCGAATTTTTAGGATTTTTTAGATTTTTTTCCAAAAAACTACAAAAATAAAGCTAACTACCCTAGAATATCGCTCCCCCACACTTAAACCGAGCAATGTCCTCATATGCTCAATCGTAGTGTGCGGAGAGACAAAAGAAAAAGAAAAGAAACTACGAAAATAAAGCTAAAAAAAATCAAAAAGAAAAGTAGAGAAAAGGGTAGAAGGTGTCCGGCCGGGGTGTAGTCAAGTCACCATGGGCCGAGAAAAGAAAAGATATGGATGGGGGAAGAAATAAAAAGAAGGAAATAAAAGGAAATGGGAGGGGAGGGCTAGGTGTAATCAAGTCACCTAGCCCGGATTCCGCCTAAATCCGACTAAATCCTCAAAAAGGGAAGAGTGAAAAACTTGTAAAATTTGGATTTTGAATGACTCTCGATGTAGTCACATCATCAAGAGTCGGGAGCAACAACTACCGAGGTCTCGAAGGCCACCATGACATCAAGACACAGAAGTGAACAAGGGGAAGGGAATAAACAAAGGAAAACAAGCAACAACTAAAACGGAAAAGAAAGGATAGTTGCCGTACCATAGGTTAGCAACTCACTCTCTCCATCGTCTCATAGATCAGTATACGCACTTGCTTGTCTTCATCATTGCTATCACGCTTCAAGCTTGATAGAACCGCATGGTAGAGGTGGTAAAGGTGTGAGGGGGGTGGAGTTTGATGTGGATCTCGGTGTGTAAAGTGAGGTGTATGGGTCATATGATAGGAACAAGGAGGAGTAGGGAGGTTGAGAGGGGGTATAATGGATGGGTGGAGTCAAAGGGAGAAAGGGGACCATCCCGGTCGGGATGGATGGTCCCGATCGGGTTGATAAACCCTTCCCGATCGGGAAGCTCTCGTCCCGGTCGGGAATGCACTCCAGTGAGTCCGAATTTTTGCACCTTCATCCCGATCGGGATGGCTCCTTCCCGGTCGGGATTCCTCATCCTTCCTGGTCGGGAAGCCCTCTTCCCGGTCGGGATGAGTCTTCTTTGCTTCCCCAAGCTCAAAAGCTTATCATAAGCTTCAAAAACCGACTTCCTCGCTCGCAAACCAAACTCCATCATCAACCACTCCTTTCTAGGAGTCACCTTCACTTCACCTATCACAATATACTCAAAGTACACATCAAATTCACTCCCTCACATCGCTCATCAAAATACCAAAACAATTACAAGAATCCCACAAAAACAAAAGAGTCCAAGAAACAAAAACTACACAAATACAAACACAAGCATTCTAAAGAAGAGGAGAGGGGAATATACAAAATGACGGTTCTTTAGGAACTCCGTCAAACCGAGGATGGTGGACTCCATTCTTCAACCATAGCCCTCAAGGGCATGGAGGAGCAAGTCGAACGCGCTACCGACATCATAGTGAAGGCCCAAGAAGCGCTCGAGCTTAACCGACCTCCACGGCCTCCAAGGAGGAGGCAAGAAGTAGGAATCCCAAGACCCAAAATCATCTTCAAAGTTGTCTCCGGGGTCTATCCATCCTACGAGCTTCACCGACCTCTTCTTCCCTAAGCATCGCCTCCAATCATTAGCAACCTTCATCTCCAAGAAACAAGGCACAAAAAGCGGTTTTGGCCTCATCTCCTCAATGCACACCCCCACACTTTTCTCAAGCTGTGGTTCCCCATCTTCATCACTCGGCCCCACATCATCTTGGAGAGGAGAATCGAAACTTCTACCGGCGGTTTCAATCTCTTCCAAGTCATCTCTCGGTGTACTAGCAAGGGGCTCTTGATGCTTGTTCAAATTATCGCACAAGGGCAACTCGAGGCTAACAATCTCACCCAACATCCTCACAAATTCCACCAACCCATCCAACTCACTATCCTCCTCCAATTCCTCACCAAGAATGCCTTCACCAAGGGTTATCTCCTCATTCGTCTCTTTTTGGGTAGACAATTGAGGTTCTTCAAAGCAAACTTCTCTATCAAAGGGAATTACATCGGCGGCTTCGCGATTAGGTTGCTCCTCTCTCTCAAGTGGGCACCCTCCATCTAAATGTGATGCTCGGGATAAAGACATTACGGTTTGAACCGCTAATGCATTTAGTTGAGCATTCCTCGCCTCGTTTGCCCTTCGAAGTTGGACCCACAATTCATTTTGTTGTTTTTGAATTTGGGTGGCCATTTCTTGGTTGCTCTTTTGCAATTGAAGAAGCGATTGAAACTCCTCCATGTCGGGCAATTGGTGATCATTGGGGTCTTTTAAAGTTCCTTCATAATCTTGATGATGCCCAAAGGGTGGGGCATCATATTGTTGGTAGCAAGGTTGGGGTGATTGGTAGTATTGTGGGTCATGGGGTTCATATTGTGGTTGGGGTGGAGGGTAATATGGTGGGTTTTGGGGGTATTGGCTTCCATAAGGTGAATCTTGATTGAACATGGTGGGTTCATATTGATAACTCGAGTAATAATCACCATGCTCGTGGGATTGATAGTCGTTCACTTGTTGGTAGCCGTTTTCATATCCTTGAGGCTCATACCCACTAGAGTCACCCCAAGAAGCTTGATAGTGGTAGGGGGACGTCATGTCATACCCTTGGTTCATGGAAGAAGAGTGGTAGCTCATATCGGCTCCCGAGTGTGTGGAGTTTAGATCATACCCCATGCTCGCTCGAAAATCGTAGCTCATACCCGGTTGGAAACCACTCATTATAGCAACCGTCCGTTAAAGCGGCTCTGAGTTGCAAGAACAAGATAATCACCACCTCTAAGCACAAACTGTAGACTAAGAACAAACGTGAGAAGTCTAGTACTTTTTGGGCACTAGACAAGAGAGAAATAAACCACACACACACAAGAAGCAAAAGGAACAAAAAGAAAAAAGAAAACACAAAACACAAAGACAAAGTCAAGCAAGTAGGAAAACAAAGTCTAAACTAGCATCGTCCCCGGAAACGGCGCCAAATTGATGGTAGGGATTTGTCGTGGAATCCCAACCATCAATAATATAACCGGCTATTCCTACGGTAGATAGGGCAAGTCGGGTAGAATCCACGGGGACGGTAATGTAAAGCCTAGACTAAGGTCGCCTAAATACGAGACTAAGTCAAGGAGCTAAGCTAAACTACTACGATGAGAAGGAGGGAAGACTAAGGCTAAGACTATGGCTAAGGAGAAAGCAAACAAGGGAGAACGGGCTAGGATTAGGTCGGAGTCAAAGGGGTAACAGAATGGTCGAGGGAGAACTAGAGCGAAGGAGGTAGTAGGGTAATCTAGGTTGGTCCGGGCTCTCGCAACTTAGGCCTACCTAGAGGTTCCACCTAGAACCCATCTCGGCGATACACACGACAAACGGGGTTCTAACGTGCTATAGTAGCCTAGGTCAAATCCGGGCTCTCGCTACTTAGACCGACCTAGGGGTCGTCCTCACCGGGCTCTCGCAACTTAGTGAGGGAACCGAACCCACAAACAAACTATCACCCACAAGAGAAAGGCAAGAAAAACAAGTATTTGCAACTACTAGTCATTCATGCATTTCAACAAACATGTAATATGCATCAAACCAAGAGGAAACCCAAATCTTCCACCAACATCTCCAACAAACCCATAATCACCCAATTAACACCCTAATCACCCTACTAACTCTACCAAGAACACTACTCTAACATAATCAAACTAATACTAACAAGAACAAGAGGAATTGTCATAAACATCAAAACAAACATAAACAAACTAGTGAAGATGATGAACTAAGAACAAAAGATGTAAACTTGATGAATAATAACGGATTAAGAGTAAAAGGATGAGAAGATTATACCAAACTAACAAGAGAATGAAAAGGAGAACACTTGCATAGAAGATAACCCAAATTCATCCACCAAGGTTGTCAATCTTGGATGGATTCTTCAAGAGATCCAATAATACAAGCACTAATCTATGATTAACTACTAATTACCGACTAATCTACACTAATCTAATCTAATCTAACCTAAAGTAGTCTAGGGTTTTTGGTCTAATGAAGTGCATATCCTTTACATAACAAGGGAAGGGTATATATAGGGTTTAAGAATGAAAGGAGAAGAAAAGAAAGCAAGGCGTGCAGCAGCAGGCCCGTCCCGGCCGAGACGGGGTGGTCCCGGTCGGGACGAGGTCGGTCCCGGTCGGGACGCCACCTTCCCGATCGGGATGGGCTCACAGTAGCCGCACTTCATGCTCACTTCATCCCGAACGGGATTAGGCCATCCCGAACGGGATGGCTCTTTGTAGGCCTCCCTTAAGAGCTCTTTGGTCCCTCCTTGCTTCTCATGGGCTTCCCGTCGATTCTCGGGATCGGGTCTCGGAGGCTCGGGATTGGGTCCCGAGGTCTCGGGGTCGATTCCAAGGCATCGAGTCATCGTTCCTCTACTCCGTTGGCTCCAAAATGTGTATGTATAGAGTCGGAATCGCTCCAACTCTTCCAAATCGGTCTCGGGAACCTGAAACGAACTAAAGGAAGCATAAGAAGCCCATAAACAGCTCCCAAGGAGCGATTCCACAAGGAAAATGGGACCAAAACACAGTAAAATAGACACTACAAACTACAGTTATCATTCAACGTCCGGAATTTGTCGTCAAATTGATTAAGATGGACGTGCGGAATAGAATAATGTGTAAGATTATATATCCTCTTAATACTAAAGACGCTAGATGGCTACATACCTTGATGTAGTCATATTTTTTGTACATTGATTCGATTGATTTAATACATACTTACCTTTCACCCAAAAAAAAAAAAAAGAATATCTCCATCTTCAAGCTTCGTTCATCAAAAAAAAAAGAACAACTTCATCTTCCAACTTCATTCACCCAACGAAAAAACATTCTAATTAATATATATTCTAGTTGAAAATATTATTTTGATTGACTTTAAAAACATTCTAATTAAAAATAAAGAACAAGTCATTTAGTGCGTAATGTTCTTTCAGAATTGCAAGGTCACACACTTTCAGTTGTATAGTTACACTCATTATGCTGTATAGTCACACTCATTATGCTGTATAGTCACACTCATTATGTTGTAGAATCTGACAGCTGTATACTCATTGTAGTCACATATTCAGTTGTATTGTCACACTCATTATGATGTATAGTCACACTCGCTATGTTGTAGAATCACGCAGCTGTAGAATCACTCGTTATCTTCATCTTCATATTCAACATCTCCATCTTCAAGCTTCATTCATCCCACAAAAAAAGAACAACTTCATCTTCAAGCTTCATTCATCCAACAAAAAAAGAAAAGAATTTCTTCATCTTCAAGCTTCGTTCATCCAAAAAAAGAACAACTTCATCTTCCAACTTCATTTATCAGACAAAAAAACATTCTAATTAATATTGGCTAGTTAGAAATATTATTTTTATTTACTGTAAAAAACATTCTAATTAAAAAAAGAACAACTCATTTAGTGCGTAATGTTCTTGCAGAATTGCAAGGTCAAACACTTTCAGTTATATAGTCACCCTCATTATGATGTATAGTCACACTCGCTATGTTGTAGAATCACGCAGCTGTAGAATATCTTGGGACTAAGGTATCATGCGTTTAATCATCTTCATCTTCATGCTTGTTTTATTTTTCATACCTTCTTTTTTTGGTATTTATAAAATTATTCATCTTCATTATCCAAAAAAAAAATGAAGGTTGAATATTGATGAATGGACAATTGTGACTTTCCTCAGTAACAACATTCTAAAAAACGAAAGTATTAACCACATACAAAAGTATTTAAACATTCATTAAATATTAAAATTTCATTCATGTTGGTTTCTTTTATAGTTGATTTCATGTTTGTAAGGAGTATGACTGTACAACATTAGGAGTGTGACTATACATCATGGCGAGTGTGACTATACAACATGGCGAGTGTGATTATACAAAATACGACCGCTCTTGGGTACAAACCAATTGGTGCACAGCTGCGTGGTTTTAAAGGTGAAAAGATGAGTGATTTTGCAATAGACCTCACATGATTACGAAACCAGGAAATAGCGATGAAAATATATTTACATTAAAAAAAGTCCATCCTTTACATATAGTACGTCAAACATAAAAACATTCTAACCTAGCAAACATCCTTTACATATAGTACGTCCATCCTAAAGCAAACATTTTATCCCATACAAACACTCGAGCGCTTAATGGTGGTCTCCGGTACGTGCGCAACAATACGTTGTCCAATTACGTGGTCGGTCGTTGTATCTTCCACGACCTTCTTCTTCCCACCGCCCCTTTTACCAACATTCTTCTTTCCACTAGCCATTTCGCTGCGACAAAACACACAATCAATCTAAATCACACAATGAATATGACAATACAACTGAATATGTGACTACAATGACTGTATAGATGCGGGATTATATAATATAATGAGTGTGAACTTTAACTGTGTGACTATACAACATAATCAGTGTGATCCTACAACATAACGAGTGTGACTATACAACTTCAACTATGTGACTATACAACATAATCAGTGTGATCCTACAACATAATGAGTATAAATATACAACATACTGACCGTGATCGTTCTACAACATAACGAGTGTAACTATACAACTTAAAATGTGTGACTATACAACCTAATCTCTGTGACTATACAACTAAATTATACTTATTTATACTTCAATCATCATTAGCAAAGATGATTACACGCACTAATTACTACAAGAATTTGTGTGATTCTACAATATAATGAGTGACTATACAACATCAACTGTTTGACTATACAACCTAAAGTGTGTGACTACAAAACTGAAACCGTAAAATGGAAAATAAAAGCCATACAGTTCATTATATTTCAATAATCATTAGCAAAGTCACATTCATAATTAGAAAGATGATTATACCTACGAATCGGAGCAAATTATTTAAACATTCATTAAATATTCAACCTCCGTTCATCCATATTCAACCTTCATTTTTCTTTGTGGATAATGAAGATGAATAATTTTATAAATATAAAAAAAAGGAGTGAAAAATAAAACAAGCATGACATCTTCATGCTTGTTTTATTTTTCATACCTTTCTTTGTATCTATAAAATTATTCATCTTCATTATCCACAAAAAAATGAAGGTTGAATATGGATTAAAAAAATTATTCAACCTCCATTCATCCATAATCAACCTTCATTTTTTTTGGATAATGAAAATGAATAATTTTATAAATACCAAAAAAAAGCTATGAAAAATAAAACAAGCATGAAGATGAAAATGATTAAACGCATGATACCTTAATCCCAAGATATTCTACAGCTGTGTGATTCTACAACATAGCGAGTGTGACTATACAACATAATGATTGTGACTATACAACTGAATATGTGACTACAATGAGTGTACAGCTGCGTGATTCCACAACATAATGAGTGTGACTATACAAATGAAAGTGTGTGAGCTTGCAATTCTGCAAGAACATTACGCACTAAATGACTTGTTCATCTTCATCTTCAACATCTCCATCTTCAAGCTTCATTCAGCCCACAAAAAAAAGAACAACTTCATCTTGAAGATGAAGTTGTTCTTTTTTTTGTTGATAATAAAAGAAGCATGAAGATGAAGATGAAGATGATCGATGAAGATGATCGAAGTTATGAAAAATAAAAGAAGCATGAAGATGAAGATGATCGAATATGCATAAACATACCTTGGTATGATGATCGGAGTATGATCGGAGTTATTAATGGAGCTTATTTGATGGGGTTTTGTTAGAGAGAGATGAATTGAATTTGGGAAAAGAATGGAAAAGGAGATTGGAAAGGGTAATAGGCGGGAGAGAGAGTAGAGGAGGGAAGTAATGAAGTGATTGATTTGGGTGAGGGGATGTTTGGCAGCCTTTCTTCCCCTCTTTTTTTTTAAATTGAAGACCATCCATAAGATGGATGGAAGGCCAAGAGATCAACACTAAGGGACTTCTAGGAAGTTAGTAACTTCCTTGATCCCCTATATATATATATATATATATATATATATATATATATATATATATATATATATATATATATATATATATAGGTTCATGTGAGAACCACTCCTTCAATGAGAACCGTGAGAACTATAATATGAGCCATTAGATCATAGTGTTCAATCTCATTCGTTGGATCCTTCAAAATTCTTCAATCCCATCAATTAATCACAATTGCTTGAGCGTTCAACCCGTAAGGTCGTAACTCCTTCTCCTACAAAATTCTTCGACCCGTAATCCTTTAATCCATGATTCTTCAATCGACCATTGAATCCGATTTTCAATCCATCAATTTTTCAATCGACTTTTTTTCATTCCATCAATTTATCACAATTGGGTATTGAACCTCAGTAACCTAAGTAACTTTTAATTTTTTTTAAATTAATTATTTATGAGTTAACTTATTCGATTAAATTCATTATTTCATTCAATAGTAATAGTATTATCGTCGGCAAATATAATTGCAATAATCCCAACTATAGTTTTTTTTCTAAATTTTCTCATTAACTTAGGAGTTCATCTAAAATATTGTCATTTAGTTTCTTTTTGTACGGATTTTATATGGAATACAACACTTCTTCTTCAAGCCCTACTCGATTTAATTTCCTTTTTCAATTTTAGCGTACCATTTTTCAGTTTTAGCGTACCGTACCCTTTCTTAAATTTATCGTACCCTTTTTCAATTTTGGCGTACCCTTTTTCAATTTCAGCATAATCTTTTTCAATTTCAATTTTAGTGTATCCTTCTTCAATTTTAGCGTACCTTTTTCAAATTTTAGCGTACTTTTTCTCAATTTCAATTTTAATGTACCCTTCTTCACTTTTAGCGTACCCTCACTTTTATTGTATATACGAAGTATAAACCAAGCTAACATTTAATTCTACCGTATCATTTCTCAATTTTAGCGTACATTTTTTTGTACTTTGGTGTACCCTTTTGAATTTTAGTGTACCCATGGTCAATTTTACCGTAACGATTTTAATTCTTATGAATGTGGATAAATATTAATTTTGACGTACCCCGTATGCAAGGACAAATTTATTAAACCTAGATATTGATTTGATAGTATTTAAACACATATATTCACAAATTTCATAAAATAGGTAAATAATCGAACCCTAATTTCACAAAAGCCCTAATTTTACAAACTTAAACAATTAATTTCACAAATTCAGTGAACGTAGTTACTGATTTGATGAACATAAATTCTAATTGGCGATTTCGTAAATGGAGATTCACGTCCTTCAATAACTGGACAATTGACGATTAATAATGCCCTTCAATCATCCGTATGTAGTAATTGGCACGCGGTTAATGGATGGGACTCATGGGAGGGAGTAAATTGTAACAGCCGACACATATACGAATGAGTCAAACTCAAAAGAAAAGAAAACATAAAAGACATGAATGTTGTTGTATATTACTTGTAATTACGTACTTAATTAATTAATAGTGAAAGAAGAAGAAGGGCGAATGAAGATGAGGAATGAGGTGAGATAATTGGTGACTGAGAAAATAGTAAATGAAAGAAGAATAGAAGATGTGGGGAAGGTGAAGGGTAGCTGAGAGTTTGGTAGCAATTAAGGAAACCATGAGGTTAATGTCAGCCGTGAGATATCATGAGATCTAACAGTCCTAAAAGGTTCTCACAGTTCTCATTGATGTATAGGTTCTCACCGGATCTTGACTCTCTTTATATATATATACACACACACACACTTTAAAACTAGAACTTATGAACTTATAAGAGTTCTTGTCCTTATGTGATCCTCTATTATATACACACACACACATACATATACATATGTATGTATGTACATACATACGTACATACATACATACACACACACACATACACACACACACATATATACATATATGTATATGTCTATGTATATGTGTGTGTGTATATATATATATATATATATATATATATATATATATATATATATATGGAGAGAGAGAGAGAGAGAATAACATAAGGACAAGAACTTTTATATGTTCATATATATATATATATATATATATATATATATATATATATATATATATAGTAAGGCTCTTTTGAGTCCTTTACACTATATGAGTCCAAAAGTCCTCATCCCATCCATTGGATGGGATGAGGATGGATGGACAAGATGCATCCTAGTTTTTGCATTAAAAAAAAGGAGATTTACGTTCCTAAAATAACTCCCATGAATTTAGGAAACAATAACTCCCTTGATCACGTTCATTCAGTCATTCACATTTCAACATTCAATCAAACGTGAAAAAAACCCTTTCTTCATCACGTTCATTCATTCATTCAATCAATCCTGTGCTCGAAATCCCGTTACAATGGATTCAATGACCTCGTCATCTTCTTCAACTGTTGATAAGCAATTGATCGAGTATAACAATGGTGAGTGTCAATATTTATTTCACGTCAATTTTCATTGTTTCTATTGCTTTCATTGTTGCGTTATTTTTTAACGTCAATTTTAATGTTGATATTGCTTTCATTGTTATTTCATTCATCATAGTTTCCTTTCAATGGTTAGTTGCTCTCTCGATCTTTATAGATTCCAGGGTTTTATGTTTCTTATTTAGGTTTTCCATGATATACACTGATACTATTGTTTTGTTTTATATTAACTCAGAAACGTCATTGAAGTAACATACCTTCTGAGTTACACTAACACTTAATTGAAATTACAGTAACACACTGAACGTTTAGAAAAGGGTTTTGATGATGATGTTAAAGTAACGCACTGTACTAGTTAGAGTAACACAACTTATGAATTGAAGTAACACATTGGTTGCATGGGTGTAACGTTTTTTAATTTTGTGCAGGTGGTGTTGGCAAAGAAGCGAATGCATAGGACAACGGTGGAAAAGGTGAAATTTTATTCATTTGATTAATCATGGATTAATAACAGTTGTTCATTGCTCTCGTTTTAGTATAGATTCCAGGTTTAACGTATGCTTCACTGATATTATTGTTTTTTTTTATGTTGAAGCAGATACGGCGTTGAAGTAACATACGTTATGAATTACAGTAATACCTAATTTTAATTAGAGTAACACAAAACATGGTTTAAGAGTTAAAGTAACTGAACTTATGAGTTGAAGTAACACGTATGTCCCACGGGAGTAACGAGTTTTAATTTTTTGCAGGTAGCATTTGCCAAGAACCGAATGCACAGGAATGGTGCAGAGATGTGGGTGAGGCTTTCACTCCGTACATGAAGCAAGTATTCGGAACAATTGATGAGGCAGTGGAATTTTACAAAATCTACGCGCTAGCTTGCGGATTTGATGTGAGAAAGTATACCACAAAGCGATGGTACAGTGGTGAGATAAAGTCGAAGCTCCTAGTCTGCAACCGAAAGGGTTTTACGAAATCTGTTAAAGCTGTTAATGATACACCTGCGGCTGTGAAAGTTGTTAACGATGCAGCTGGGGAAGGAGTTGTTGTGGACGCGCTTAAGAAGAAGATGAAAGTCCGTCATTGCGGGTGCAAGGCAAGGATTAGGCTGTTCAATAAAGGCGGCACTCTCAGGATTGATAGGTTCCACATCGGCCACAACCACGAACTGATCTCACAAAAAGACAGAGAATTTCAAAAGCTGTCGAGAAACCTGACAAAGTACCACAAGCAAATGATCTTGAATAATTCACGGGTATGAAGTAACACAATTTTTTTAATAGAGTAACATGTGTGTAAGGTGGGTGTACAGCTGGATTAGACCAATGACTGCATAATCTAATTACTTTCGCTAGAGTAACACCAGTGATTCTATAGAGTAACACTACTTAAGGATAAGAGTAACACAACTGGGTGTATTCCTACAATAAATTTGCTACTGTAACATCTTCATATCTTTACAGTAACACTATTACAACATAAGTGTAACACGAATAGTCTACAATAACATATATAAATGTTCTACAGATGGTAACACTGGGTGATGAATTTAGTTTGTTGGTGATAAGTGTGGTTTGTAGTGCCTATTTTGTAGTGTTTTGGTCCCATTTTCCTTGTAGAATCGCTCCTTGGGAGCGGTTTAGGGGTTTCTTATGCTTCCTTTAGTTAGTTTCAGGTTCCCGAGACCGATTTGGAAGAGTTGGAGCGATTCTGGCTCTATACATACACATTTTGGAGCCAACGGAGTAAAGGAACGATGATTCGATGCCTTGGAATCGACCCCGAGACCTTGGGACCCAATCCCGAGCCTCCGAGACCCGATCCTGAGTCCCGAGAATCGATGGGAAGCACATGAGAAGCAAGGAGGGACAAAAAAGTTCATATTGGAGGCCTACAAGGCTCATCCCGAACGGGTATGGCCTCATCCCGTCCGGGATGAAGGAGGAAACGAAGATGAGCCTACTGACTGCCCATCCCGACTGGGAGCAGGTTTTCCCGGCCGGGACCGACCCCATCCCGACCGGGACCACCTCGTCTTGGCCGGGACGGGCCTGCTACAGCTCCGCCTTGCTTTTTTTCTTCTCCTTTCCACTTGTAACCCTATATATATCCCCCTCTTGTATTAAGACACCATCATATGTTATATTCTTCACTTCTCCTAAAACCCTAGACTACTTTAGGTTAGATTAGATTAGATTAGAGTAGACTAGTCGGTAATTAGTGGTTAATCATAGATTAGCTCTTGTATTAAGGAATTCTTGAAGAATCTATCAAGCTTGAACACCTTGGTGGAATTGTTTTGGTTTTCTTCTATGCAAGTGTTTGTCCTTTTCCATTTCCTTTGTAGTTTGGTACAATTTTCTTCTCCTTTTGCTCTTAATCCTTTATTGTTCATCAAGTTTGAATCTTTATCATTGTTTGTTCTTGTTCTTGTTAGTTTGGTTGAGTTTGTAGATGTTTGTGTTGTTTCTTTTGTTAATCCATCTTGTTCTTGTTAGTATTAGTTTGATTATGTTAGAGTAGTGTTCTTGATAGGGTTAGTAGGGTGATTAGGGTGTTAGAAGGGTGATTAAGGGATTGTTGGAGGTGTTGGTGGAAGATTTGGGTTTCCTCTTGGTTTGGTGCACATCACATGTTTGTTGAAATGCTTGATTGACTAAGTAGTTGCATATACTTGTTTATCTTGCCTTTCTCTTGTGGGCGATGGTTTGTTTGTGGGTTCGGTTCCCTCACTAAGTTGCGAGAGCCCGGTGAGGACGACCCCTAGGTCTATCTAAGTAGCGAGAGCCCGGATTCGACTTAGGCCACCATAGCGCGCTAGAACCCCGTTTGTCATGTGTGTCGCCGAGATGGGTTCTAGGTGGAACCTCTAGGTGGGTCTAAGTTGCGAGAGCCCGGACCAGCCTAGATTACCCTACTACCTCCTTCGCTCTAGTTATCCCTTGACCATTCCGTTACCCCTTTGACCCCGACCTAATCCTAGCCCGTTTCTTTGTTTGTTTCTCCGGCACCTTAGTCTTAGTCTAGATTTCTCCCCTTCTATCACCTTAGTTTAGCTTAGCTCGTTGAATTAGTCTCGTATTTGGGCCGACCTAGTCTAGGCTATACATTACCGTCCCCGTGGATTCGACCCGACTTGCCCTATCTACCGTAGGAATAGCCGGTTATATATTATTGATCGGTTGGGACGTGACGAACCCCTCCCATCAATTGGGCATGTAATTCAGTAGTTCTTTGTTCTTGTTTTCAGCTGAAGATTGGCGCAACGCGGACATACAACATGTGCAAAGAGCAGGTAGAGGGATTCGCAAACGTGGGTGCGAGCTTGGTCGACTTCAAAAACTGGGGAAGAGATATAAAGTGCTTCCTACATGAGAGGGACGGTAAGCTATTCATCGATCGTTTCAAAGACATGGCTAAAAATAGGAAGGGTTTCTATTTTGACTACGATCTAGATGAAGATGGGAGTGTGAGCAAGGTCTTCTGGGCTGACGATGAGGCGCGACGAAATTACCAATTATTTGGAGATGCAGTTTCGTTCGATCCGATGTAGGGACGAACAAATATAAGATGATATTCACGCCGTTCACCGGCGTTGATCATCATAAACAATCGGTAACCTTTGCTGGCGCTCTGATAGCGCACGAGGATTATGAATCGTTCGTCTAGGTGTTTGAGAGATTTCTGACCGCAATGGGCGGTAAAGAGCCGGGGTATATTATTACCGACCAGGATCCAGGTATTATACCAGCTGTGAGGAAAATGTTTAAGACGGCGATACACCGTTTCTATATGTGGCATATCTTGAACAAGGTTCCTACAAAATACGGTGCAACGCGGAGTGACTACCAGGATTTTTTGAAGAGATTGAATGCTATAGTATGGGATATGGAGATTGATGGAGATGAGTTCGACGCGGAATGTCGTGACATAATGGAGGAGTACCATGGGGGTGATGTCGAGTGGTTTTCATCTACTTTCTCCATTAGGAGGTAGTGGGTGATGGCACATTGCAGGAATTTAAAGATGGGCGGCTTAATGCGAACAACGCAAAGGTCGGAGAGCGAGAACAATTTCTTTAAAAGATTTGAACAAAAATCGGGGACGTTGGTCAAATTCTGGATGCGATTCGAGAGCGCCATGGACCAGCAACGATATACGTAAAAAAAACTCGACAACGACAATGTACAAGCTTCTCCAAAAACAGCAACCCACCTGCCAATTGAACTTCACCTTGCGAAAATTTACACCCACACCGCATTTGAAGAATTCCAGGAGGAGGTGAAATTTTCTGTGGGTACTTGAAACGTGAAGGGCTTTCTTGAGAAGGACGGGATTGAGGAGACATTGGTGAGGGATGCTACACGAGATAAAGAGTTTACGGTCCAGTATATATCAGGTACTGCTTAGACTCACTCATGCACTGACATTTTGTTCATGTGATAGCAGCGTTGTTTACCATTAATTCTTAGGTCAAGACCATCCTTTCTTATATTAACCATGTTATTTAATAAAGTAACACCAGTCGTTCCATACAGTAACATATATAATGCCTTAGCATAACTGAAGATAGCATTTGGACATCTGCGTTGTGAATGCTTTATTCTCAAAAGTAACACCGATCATGCATTAAAGTAACACCACTTGTTCTTAAAAGTAACTCATTCTGCACTTCATTACATTTTGCACACCATTACCTCCATTATAATTGCTGTCTCTGCTGACTGAAAAAATGGATATATATTATTTTTGACGCATTGTTTTGCCGTAGCAATGTCACATTAATATGTCGTCATCTGTCCAGGTATGTCTGAATCAAGCTGCACATGTCAGTTGTTTAATTTACGAGGGATACTGTGTAGACACGTAATCTGGATATATTCATTAAAGGGGCTCACCACTAAACCCGAAAATATGGTAACCAAAAGGTGGACAAAAGAGGTTGTTCGCATTGCTCGTATCGGTGATGAAGGATTAGACGGCGAAAACATTGACATCATCGACGGAAAACAGATAGAGATGTCGAAATTGTGGTCAGAAATCCATGAGACAATGGGACTTCTAAGGGCAGGAGACAAGGCAGATGTAGAAAACTTGTGCGGATTAAATCGGGAGTTCAGGTTGCAGAGGCAGCCAGTTTCTGGTGGGGGGAATATTGGCAAAACACAGGAACTAGAAAATATGCTTGGGTGTACGACCTCTAACAATACCACGATACTCCCTCCAAAGATTTCTAAGACAAAGGGCAACGGGAAGCGGATGTTATCGAGCAAGGAAAAGAAGGTGGCACTTTCTAGAAAGCCGAAACGCATGTGCAATAACTGCAAACAGATGGCACACCATGACAAACGAAACTGTCCAAATCCGTATGCAGCACGACCCCCTAACCAACCTACTAAACCACCCAATGATGAGGATGAGGAGGATGAAGTAGATGAAGACGACGAAGGAGAGGAAACTGAAGAAGACACCGAGGAAGATGAGGAGGAGGAACAAGTGTTTTGAGGTTCGGACCGAACTTGTGGTTCGGACCGGATCCTAAATATATATATATATATATATATATATATATATATATATATATATATATATATATATATATATATATATATATATATATATATATATATATATATATATATATATATATATATATATATATATATATATATATATATATATATATATATATATATATATATATATATACTCACTCCCATCCATTCAATTCTTTACACTTACTATAAATGGACAATCCAATCAATTGAATACTCGTGTTTTTGGTCATTCTAAGAATTTTTTCTTTCTTTCTGGTTTACATGAATAACTAATTTTGTACACATTTTTTTACACATAGCGCCATGCTACGTTGCAATTAACTCTATATTTTATTTAATACACGTGTTTTTGGTTAGAGTAACATCTCATGTGTGTCGGAGTAACACAATTCGTTTGTTATAGTAACAGAAACAATGCATGGAAGTAACTGAGGACAGCAGCGTTGTTTAGAACAAATCATTACCAAAGTAACTGAGGATAACTTGGATTAGTTCCATTCATTACCAAAGTACCAAAATTTGTTCTTTAAAAACAATATATAATGCGTCAGAGGAATTGATTGTAACATCATTGTAATAACACCATTAGTCACTTAGAGTAACATTATTTGTTCATTAAAGTAACATTTAGAGTGCTTTGGTGTAACACACCGATTATGAGACCAAAGAGAATTGGGTTAACTTCAGTAATCCCATAGTAACACAAACAATGACTTAGAGTAACAGGTACAGCTAGTCAGTGTAACAGAGTTTAACAACTTCGTTCCATTGGTGATAGTCAAAATACCAATGTAATTAGACAAGTATCTAAAGAATACAACCATTAATTCGTAGTTAGAAAAGAGATGACATGATTCAGTAAACACATTATTTTTTTCGGCCCTTTGTTGGCTTGCTCTTGGGACCGTCGATGATCTTTAGTCTCGCGTCCGCATACTTGTCTGCGTTTTCCAACAATCGCGACCGCACCTTGTTCTTGTTTGCCAGTAGAAGTGTGGCTGCAAGTTGGACCACCAGATATCGTTTGTTGACCTTCCTCTCGAGGTCTATGTTGTGGAATGTACGGCCCTCGTACATCAACATGTGCATCATAAGGAAAATTCCCGACTCGTTCCAGGTTACGCCTTGTTTCTGCCACTTAAACTTGACCTCTTTATACTCGTAAGTAACGACATCATCTGCACCAGGGACTTCGAACTTCTCGAGGAAATCGCTAATTATCGACACCTGTGTGTATCACAACGACGTTATTAGGTGAGAAACAGATAGCTGTATGCAATAATAACTACTAGCATATATATATACTGATCGGAGGGAGAGCACTAACCATTATCTTTGCGGGCTTGTACAAGTTTGTTTCTTTCACGTTCGTGTAACGTTGGTGGTCAAGGAGATCTATTGTCCTAGCCTTACGGTTGATGCATACGCATGAGTAGTACTCATCGAGGTTGATCGGAAGAAAGATGAGATCAGCTCCCATGTTAAGAGAACGACCACACTTCCTTCTAAAAAGATCGAAATGGGACATCAAGATGTCCACTGCCTGCGTGGATGGGTCGTCTTCATACTCGTCAATCATCCCATAAAGGCAGTCCTACAAACATATTCAATGTGTCTCAAATTGGGATCAACTATAAAGAAGTCTTCAAATCAGAGCATGTTGAAGTAAGACATTCACTACGTACCTGACTACTAGCATTCATATAGAACAAAGATGCAGATTAAAGTAACACGTCTTCTAGATTACAGTAACTCAAACAAATGCTTTAAAGTAACACAATATTTATGTAACACAAGTTTGTTAGATCAACTTCATAAAGTTAAAGTATAGCAAATAAGGCTTAATGTAACACAAAGAAAGTGTTAGAGTAACAAAAGGTGCGAATTAGAGTAACATGTATAAACAATTGAATGTACCAGATTACTGGGATTCAAAGTAAGACGAAGATGAGAATTAAAGTAACACGTCTTCCACATTACAGTAACACATTGTCATCTTTAAAATAACACCATACATATGTTGATGCATTATGAACTTGGCTCTCAAACAACAATTTATATGAGGGACATGTATTCTCCTGGTACCATGGTGATAATTATATACATGTACACAAATGTATAAGTAATGTGTACCGTCTGTCGGATACCAAAGTTAGCCGTCGTAGG
Source organism: Agrostemma githago (assembly GCA_958450325.1). Taxonomy (NCBI): domain Eukaryota; kingdom Viridiplantae; phylum Streptophyta; class Magnoliopsida; order Caryophyllales; family Caryophyllaceae; genus Agrostemma; species Agrostemma githago. The sequence continues at coordinate 43,742,664 of OY288245.1, forward strand.
TGTCTCGCCCGAATCAATGACGGGAGATGCAAGCCTGTTCAACAGCATCGACCAACATTCAATGATGCACGACGCAATTTTCAGACCCGGTAACATTGAACGTATGTCATTCCGCTCATTATTAGACAAGAGTGAATAGTATTCAACCTCCTCGCTGAAGAAAAAAAAATACCTCGTCAAAAAAAATCTGTTTTAATATTCACTCATTAATGTTACAGTAAATTCTTACGTATTTTCTATAGTGTCGAGCTCCACAAGGCAATAGTCCACGACATTTTTGCGGCGGATGGCGATCTTGCTTAACAACGTCCTGTTGTTCACTAGAAACGGTGACAACATTGGAGAGTTCGCATCTTCGTCACCGCAGTCAATTGAGCACCCTAGTCCATCACCCTCACCACAGTTTCGGCTCTTCAGGACGGATCTTGTCGGCGTTGACAACTTAGAGTCAAGCACCGTTTTTGTGACCGGGATTGAAGGGTCAGGTGTTGACAGTCGGCTCTTTTTCGACGGTCGTTCCTCGTATTCTGCCTCGCCTGCCCTCTTGACGGTCTCCCCGGTAGACCCCGCAACACCGATATTGTTCTCTCGATGGCGATATTCGCTTTATCGTTTAGGAACTCTCTCACCTTCGCTATAACCTCATCTCTGTCCTTGTTGATGTCGCACAGGACCAGAGTCGCTGCAGTCTCCGCTCTATAGAGGTTGTTTGCCTCCATTGTGCCTAGGCAACAGTCGAACACTTCCCCCGCGTACAGCATCATGTGTATCATGAGGTAGACACCGCAGTCGTTTGACGAGAAACCGCCACCCTGCCATGCGAATGGGACGTTGACAACAGGGAACTCCGCGACAGCCGAACCCTTTGCGATACATTTCTGACCATATATATTCCCATTTCCACAGCCTTGATTATACAAAAAAGACATATAAGACTGACAGTTGAAAATACGTGTCCTGGTGTATAAAATGATGTCCGATTATATATGACATGAGTACACTTACTGCGATTTTTGCCATACCGACGTATGGTAGGCTTTTGAAATCCTGCTCTTCCTAGCTCTTGTTGTCGAGGTACTCAATCTGCTTTGACAAGAAGTTGATACATGCACAACTGTAGTGGTCATTGTCGTCGAAAAGCACCGGGACGAAGACCTGTTATTTGGTAATTAAGTGGTTGGCGATTATTGTTAAAGAGCGGTAGTAAAGGGTCACCCTTGTGAGTGTTTCATATAGACGTACCAAGTCAGAGTCTAGCTGTATGATGTCTTTATTTACTTCGGTCCAAATGTCCCAGAAGTTGAACAAGTCATCGCCAATGTCGACTTTTGCACCACTCTTTATGCCCTTCCACAATTTCATTACTGTCTTCTGCATGACATATGTTGAAGTAACAATTCATGATCGTGACAATAACACAGAGTAACACTCGTTGTTTAATTAAAGTAACAGTATGAAAGCCATACAGTAACGCTGGTTGTTGTGTTAGAGTAATAGTATTAACGTCAAGAGTAACAATAGTTGTGGATATCATCATTAATGACATACTTATTAAAGTAACAGTATACACCCCTTACAGTAACACTAGTTGGTGTATTAAAATAACATTGACAGTAATGAACATGTGGAAGGGCATGAAGAGTGGTACAAAACAGGAAATTCATTATGAATGTTCATTCCAAATATGAAAAGAGGACATTTATTATGAATGTTCATTCCAGATATGTTAGTAACACTAGTTGTCGATTGTACTAGTATGATCAAAATAATAGAGACAAGCTTACGCTGTGGCTAACGCCAAAGAAGCAGTGTGATGTAGGACGTGGTGCAGTCCGACTAGCGTCCAGTTTGTTAAGAAGTATGCACCAGCTATCGATAACAGCGTTCGACAGCTGCTGCACCGGCTGAAGTGTCGACAGCTCATCACGAGGTACGTTGAAGAAGTCGTCAACCCTTACCAGCATCTCACTGATAGAATTTGAATGAATTATGAGACAATTGATAAAAAATAACATAGAGAAACAGAATCAGGTAAAGGACATTGATCACTGTAGAAAACTTACTCTGCACTGTACCTTTCATTGTTATAAAAGACGTAACACTCAAAACGGACCTGAACAACCTATTGTTTCCGACCAGAAATTCCGATACGATTAGCTGGTCTGATTCAGGGGTCCCACAGTCATACGAGCATCCAAGCTTCTCGTCGACAACTTGGATGCATTTCAAAAAAAATTCAGAGTGGAGAAAGTAAGGATGGAAGACCTTCCGTCCATCAACTTCCACCCACAAATTCTCAATAACATTCGCTTCATCAGATCAGTGAACCCTGTCCTCCCACTACTACAAAACATCAAATAGACATGAGTCATTTTCAATAATAGACATGGGTTTTCCGACCCATGTTAAGTTGAGTGACATCTATTGTCAAATACTTAGATATAGGTCGTACGACCTATTTCTATCTAAAACATAGACATAGGTTTTTCTAATAACCCATGTCCATATTTATAAAGAGACATAGGGCGTAAAAACCCCATGTCTATTGCTTTTATAGACATGGGTCAACTTTGCAAACCTATGTCTAATATAAAAATAGACATGGGTTATTTGTTTGCCCTATGTTTATTGTCATAGTATAGACATGGGTTATTTCGTACGCCCTATGTCTAGTGACTGCTAAATTACAAAAAAAAAAAAAAAAATAAGCACGCCACTTTCACATAAATAATAATTAAATTTTATTAATAACAAAACAATTAATTACAGCCACAAAGACACTATCTCTCTTCCTTCCACACTATAGAGACCATACTTGACGGCAGCAGAAGGATCATTTGGTAATCCGAGAAACAAAATTGCGGCGAAAGGAACAGCTGAACCAGAGTAGAGCTAATCTGAGATAGAGTGATCGCCGCATTTTACCTTTACATGAGAAACATACTCATCTTCATCGCCGCATTTGTTAAACGAATATTCACAGGCGCGTTGGAACAATGGTTGTTTCATTACGTGAGTGGATGCTAACAGGAACTTCAAGGACACAGTACAACAGTTGGACTATAAATACAAACGGTTGAATGTCGGATATGCCATCGTAATAATTGGAACAAGATCCACAAACACTTGTATGTACAGAACCAAAGTATTCAATAGGTTGCCGAAATGAAAGCAGCGAAACGTGCATAATACCTGTTTGAAATTGATCTTTCCCCGCTTTTCAGTATCAACAAATCTAAATATCTGCATATTAAATGAAATCCATAGCTATTATCTAGAAGTAAAAAAGAATTGTGAAAGAATTTGGGTGTGAAAAAATAGAAGTAAGAAAAAGTTCACGAGTATGTGAAAATACCTTTTTAGATAAACCACAGCGCTTCAATCTCAACGTACTGACGAAATCATCTATTTTTACATAGCCACTGCATAAGAGCAGAGAGAGACCTTTTGAGTAAAACATAATTCCATGAACATAACAAAACAAAAACAGTATGCCGTGAAGGAACAACATAATGAAAACCATATATGATTTCGGAGCTCAAACATGAGAAGAAAGAATGGAAATTCTTATGCCTATTGTCAGGACTCATAGATAAAAACTTCTCAAAGAATTCCAAAGTTTCCATTGTATTAATGCGGTATGACTACAGACAAAGAAGTGATTCAGCAAAGCCAGAACGAGAAACAACGGGAAAAATTACAAGCATCCGCCTTGTAGTAGACCATGTGCAAAATTATATGATTGCAAAAACTAGATACGGGAAAAACTGGCATGGAACAGTTTGACAAAACCATGAAAATAATGAGTTTGTAGTTTTAATATACTAACCAAGTCTGCATGCGCCAATTCAGCCATATATTTAGATGGGTTTTCCTGTCGTCAACAGAAGGTTTGTGTCAATGCTAGCATCACATTCACATTCACTGAAAGTAATAGTATTCCTGTATGCTAGAATTGTTTCATAGCCAATCCAATATCGTGTCTCCTCCTCACAAGAATCGAGAAACATTTGTACGTGTAGTGTAATACCATTAATGAGCAAATATATCACTACATCTACCCCCAAATATATCTTCCCCGTATGACTTTGGTAGTCAACCGATGGCAATGACTTTGACCAATAATTGTTTGATTCATCGAAAGAAAGCTTACCACATTACATTTTTTTGAAATATATCTATCAAAGGCACATCATTTGACCTGCAAATATATCTTTCAGCGAAATGGGTCACATTTTCTTTTGGACTATGCAAAGGTTGTACAACTGGAAGATATTCCACCTGTCAAATGCATTAAGATTAGTGACAAACATTAAATACACGTTCCTAAGTCAGAATGCAAATAATGATATGGAGCACATAAAATTGTTTACCTCCATAAAATTGTGAAATTGAGTGAACATCCGAAACATCAACTTCGCCAAGGAAATATTACCCCTAGAGACGTAAAGCTTAAAGTTAGAGATCTCGAATAAACAAATATTACATAAATTCAGAGAAATTTGCTAATTCAAATGTCGATCAAAACACATACCAAGATTGGTCGAAATGGACATAAGGATAGCGCACGACGACGGGTTGAATAGGATAACCAGGTATGAATGCTCCCATTTGAGAAATGATGGCAGACGAACGGTGAGGAGAGAAGGTCAGAGGAGGGACCGCTGCCTTGGGCTCCGCGATCCACGACATAAATTGAAAAGAAAAAACAGGTGGGAGTACCAATTCGATGTGCGATCATTTATAACTCTAATGTCCATATTTCCTTGTATGCAAATCAGAAACTTATCCTACACAGGCAGTTAATTTATCAATTTCTTAGGTATGAGTACTATACTAGGAATCGAGTAATTTTATCGACAAATGCAGCAAATTTCATTGGACATACGATACTAATAGCAAATTTTTCATTTGAGAAAAATGTCGAATTCTTCATCGCCTAAATTGCATCACATCAAGTTAGTACATATGTACAGCATAACAAAGAAAAAAAGGACAAAAAGAGGTAAGAATAAGAAAAGATTGTGTGTGTTGTCGCTGTTGGTGAAGAAGAAGGGCAAAACTGGAAACCTCCCTCAAATATTGTGTTATCTGCTCCCAACTTCTCTGCTTAAACTAAACAGCATAACAAAGAAAAATACCAAAAAACTTGCCAAAGCAACGGGGCGTTTGTGAGCCCCTGACCGCAGAACCATCGATCGTTGCAAGACGGGTATAAATTTTGATAATTTTTTGTTGATTGACTGAGAAAAGCTCTCAACTTGGCAGTGTGAGCTCAAAAACTACAGCCACTGTCGAATCATGCAGCCGACATTACAAAAAGGTCGTAAACATCAATAATATGATTTCTCAACCTGACCTAGGCATATAGATGGTCATTTTCATTTTTCTGATGCTAATTACAGAAACCTACCCAATAACATCCATTCTTTGACCTCAACTGCACAAATATCCATCATACTACAAGCATTTACCCTGGAACTCTGTGTCAATCAGCACTTCAGATTACCAAACAGAGAAACGATGAGTTAATTCGATTGAACATTAAAGGTTAAGAGATGCATTATCAATTTCCTAAGGAAATGCTCACAGTCAAGGCTTATCTTCGAAATCAAGGTAGTAGTGGAAATAGTGCAAAATAGCGACAACAATGGCTATAAACACTATTCAATTTGATGAAGAAACACTATTCAAATGCAGTTCATAGTTAATCTAATCGATCGATCAATCAATTGTATCAATTTGATGAAGAAACACTATTCAAATGTAGTGCAAGAATTCAACTGGAAAATCTAACTAAAATTTCCCTCCTAATTGATCAAAATCAATTCAATTTAACCTAATTAGTACATCAAACCAAATGACATAATCACTGAGCAAGAATCAATTTGATGACGAAACACAATCAAATGCATTGCGGGAGTTCCTAATTGAGCGAAATCAATTCAAATGAAAAACCGTTAAGCATTTGATGAACTATATCTCAACCAAAACGCAATTCAAATGCAATGCAGGAATTCAATTAAGCAAGACGAACTCATCAAACAAATCAAACGAATACGAATCGCGAATTTAGACATGAAACAAACCAATGCATTCGGCGAAATAAGTGCGAAAGAGGTATCCGTCTTTAGCAAGCCTCTCGAAGTTCTTCTCCACTTCATTCCACGAAACGTGTCCTTTACTAGTACTACTGATAAATCTAAGTCCCTTAAGAGCAAGGTGAGCACCAGAACGAGTTCGATTGCGTGGAGCTTGTTGCTTCCTCCGAGCTCGCGCAGCAATGGCCGAGTCAACTCCGGAGTCAAACCGATTCATCGAAGGCAAGTTCCCCATCACCTTAGCAACCATACCGTTATTCCACGAGAAACGTTTCGTAAACTTATGAGAAAATGACTGCTTCGCGTTGCTAGCTGATTCCCGCTTTCAATTCCTGAGAGAACTGCCTGAACCGATTAAACGACGGCGACCTCGACCTCATCCGGTGCATCATCGACGGTAACCTCGACGTCTACGCTGATGTCGGAACTTTCACCGTCACCATGAAAATACTCGCGAATTCCGCTCCAATTGCTGTGAAATTAGAGTTTCGCGGTTTCACCGACGACCTAATTTGAAACTGGTCGTTGTTTGATGGGTGGAGAGAGAGAAAGTGAGGCGGTGGAGTACGAGGAGAGAATGGGTGTCTTGACTGATACGGTCTTTTTGTTATGAAAGTGGGAATTTGATTATGTATGGGAGGGATAATTAAGTTCAAGAAATCAGGAAAGGAAGATGATTGAGGGGCGTCGAATGATTAAATGAAACCTAGGAAAAAAAACTTTATTAGTCTAGACATGGGGCACTATTAGTCTTATTTTAATAAACATGGATTTTTCAATGCCCTACGTTTATTCATATATTATAGACATAGGTTTTACTTTGACCTATGTCTAAAATTTATAGACATGGGTTTTAATTTTGACCTATGTATATTCTCTTTTATATAGTTTTTAAAATAACCTATGTCTATTAAAAATAAATGTGGGTTTTTAAACCTATGTCTATTAGGTCATGTCTATGACTAATTTTGTAGTAGTGTCCGAACCACCATTAACAGCCTCAACCATCAACGCTGTCGGGTACAGTTCGAAGTCAGGACCGCCTCGATTCTCATCCCCAGTCACATCATCCTCATACCCAGTCACATTTTTACGCATACTCGCACCTACTGGTTGTGTGGGCTGGGCCGTGAATGCATGGCCTTTGGTCGTTGCGTTCTTCGCACGTGCATACGCCTCGCACACTTCATCGACCGTCCGGTGGAGCTCTTCTCCACTCCAGAAGTCTTGCGAGGCCTGTGACGGAACGGGGTCATCATACAGTGGTTTGTCGGATGTTATTCTTCTCAGTTCGGAAGCGGCCGAGATCCACCAATCATGGAATGCAACTGCATTCCTTGCCATCATGAGGTACAACTCATGTACCTCCTGCATCAAAAGTAAAAAAAAAAGTGTTAATCTGGACGCTGTAACTTATGATTCGTATTAAAGTAACACATCTGTGTCATTAGAGTAACATGTGATCAGCATTAAAGTAACACATCTTCACGCTCAAGTTAACACATCTTTCCCGCTTAAAAGTAACTGAATTCCTTAAAGTAACACATGATGCGCATTAGAGTAATAGGAGTTGAAAGTTAAAGTAACATAACTAGGCAACTACAGCAACAACAAATTTGTTTTCTGTACAGTAACACTTAATACCTTAAAGACACCTACCACCATTCTTGATACCTGCGCATATTCAATGAACACAGAGACATATAACAGGCAATCTATTGATGAAAAATTTACCTTTAACATATACCACCATTCTTGATACCCTCCTGAAGCGTCATCGACCACCTCCTCATCCACCACCTCCACAAGTAGACAACGGGGGTATTTCACCTTTGACTTGGTAAGACGACCAAGCCCACCCCCCAACAAATTCACCCAATAACCTTTCGAACATCCGCTCGCGATCCCAATGCTTGATCAGCGGTAGACCGTACGGGCAACGATGATCACGGTATTGGAAACGCTGAAAGTATGTGATCATCAGGAACGGCAGACAACCGAGCAGGTATGTCGGTTTCCGAAGAACGGAGTCTTGATAGGCTACCGCAAGCCCATCCAATACAAACGTGCACCAATCATAGTTTCTGATTTGCTCTACGTTCTCCACGCACCTCAACAGACTCAGATCAACAGCATAATTCGACGTTGGGTTAAGAAAAAAAGATATGTTGTACAGAACGAACAGCCTACAAAAGTCGTCCCCACGGTCAACATTCTTCTGTAGTTCTACCAGCAACAGTGTAAGAGAGATCACGTCGCTTCCCGTAGAAATATGGAATCGATCCCTCCATGCTTGTTTGAGACTGACGACATCCTCCGCCAGTACGTCCTTCGACCGACCCATAGGGAGCAGTTCAACTGGGTGTGGACTGTAGGGTAGGAGGAAGCAGTCGTGAACATCATGCTTCGTTACAAAGAATTTATCGCTTTTCCTTGATAGTCTGAAAATCAGAGTGTCATCGGCAAATAGCTTCATGAAGTCGGGTGCAAACTTCCCTGGGAAACTTTTGAGGCGCATTTGTAGCAGGCCGCCAAAACGATGCTGATGACAGCCTCCCGCTGCCTATCATTGAAGCTGGACATTAATTCCACGAGGCTCTGTGGTCTACACCTAAACTGAATCTTCTTATCAACAGCTTCTTGTTCCCCTTCTTCTCCCTTTTGAAAAAGGACAAGTATGAGAATAATTAGTATGTTCAACTATTATTAGAGCTAAGTATGCACCAGGTAAGAGATAAACATCAACAATGCTAAGGCTCACAGACCTGCAACTGACCTGCCCCTTGCTTTGTCTCCTCCTTTTGCCATCTGTGGCATGAATGTTTCCGGATTTGTCTCCTCCTTTTGCCATCTGAAAAGTACAATAATTATGTACAACTATTGTAACAAGTAGCTGGTATGTACAATAACCTTGTATGTAAAATAAACGTACAGCTGATACGCGTTAAAGTAACATAAATATAGAACAAAGAGTAACAAATTAAAGTAATACGTCTTCTGGATTACAGTAACACAATAAATTCTTTAAAGTAACACCATAAGTGTTACATTAATACCATAAAATACAAGCACAGCTGGTAAGCACTAAAGTAACACAAAGAAAGTGTTAGAGTAACATAAGAAGCGAATTAGAGTAACAAATCTACATAATTGAGTGTACCAGATTACAAGGATTCAAAGTAGCACGAAGATGAGAGTTAGAGTAACAGGTCTTCTGCATTATAGTGACACATCGTCTTTGAAATAACACCATGCATGTAAACATATAACTAAGCGACCTCTTACAGTAACACATCAAGTTTATTACAGTAACAACGTATGGGCATTAAAGTAACATTCGAAATATGTTCGTCTGCAGTTGAATTCAATTAGACGAAACAGATGAAAACCAAGATACCGCAACAGTCTTTAGTGAAACCAAATAATTATAGGGCACAAACACAGCAAAGTTAATCAAACAATAATTAGTGAAAAAATTAATGAAATCAGATACAAATATAAACTAAACCTAGTTCTTCAGTACAACAATCGAGTATTAGCGAGTTACCTTGTATTATGCCACCTAAAGATTATGTTTGCTAAAGTTAGAAAGCTGCTTCAATGTAACCTTGCTCGAGTTGAAGATGAGCGATTGAGTTTGAATGAAATCAGGTGCAGGGTTGATGAATGAAGTCAGAAGTCGGGTGTGCTTGAGTTGAGCGATTGAGTTTGAATGAAGTCAGAAGTCGGGATGATGAAGGTGAAGGGTTTTTGTTAGGCGGGTGTGTTTGAATGAAAAAATTGAATGTGATGAAATAGTACGTGTTAGCGGTTGGAGATAATTAAGGGAGGAGAGAGGATTTTATTATATTTTTTCCAAAATATGTTAGTTATTACCTTAACAACTACACTGAATCACCACGATCCATCCCCTTTAGATCAATGGCTCTAAATAGAACTTATTGACTCAAAAAAAAGAGGACTCACTTGATCATATACATACATACATACATACATACATACATACATACATACATACATACATACATACATACATATACATACATACATACATACATACATACATACATACATAAAAACATACATACATACATACATACATACATACATACATATAGGTAGGTAGGTTTAAATAAGGTCAACAACTATTTTAAGGTCATAAGTTCCAGTGTTAAAGTTACACAAAAAATGCTTAAAGTTACACGAGATGAGTGATAAAGTTGCACTTTATCACTTGAAGTGATAAAAGAGTTGAATGTTATAGTTACATATCAATTTTAAACAAATGCAACTTTATCGTATGTCATCTGTAACTTTAATATAGACTTACTGACACATGGTGACCTTATTTGATCTCTACTATATATATATATATATATATATATATATATATATATATATATATATATATATATATATATATATATATATAGAGAGAGAGAGAGAGAGAGAGAGGATCACATAAGGATAAGAACTTTTATAAGTTCATAAGTTCTAGTGTTAAAGTCACTACTACAAAACATCAAATAAACGGGTTGTTTTCACTAATAGACATGGGTTTCGCGAGCTATATTAAGTTAAGTGACATCTATTGTCAAATACATAGACATAGGTTTTATAATAACCCATGTCTATTGTTATATTAGACATAGGTTTTCAGAATTAACCCATGTCTATAAAAACAATAGACATGGATTTTCGTACGCCCTATGGTCTGTTTATAAATATAGACATGGGTTATTTGTTCCCTACGTTTACTGTCATAGTATAGACATGGGTTATTTTGTACGCCCTATGTCTATTGAACTGCTAAATTACAAAAAAATATGAAATAGGCGCGCCACTTTCATATAAATGGTAACTAAATTTTATTAATAACAAAACAATTAATTACAGACACAAGACATTATCTCTCTTCCTTCCACACTATAGAGATACTTAACTACAAATCTAAATTGGATACCCGATCAAGAAACCTAATAAACATGTTATTCGAATCGACAACTTTTCAAGGATTTTATTAATCACAATACCCGAAACATTGCTGAAAAAGTCCTCTATTGGCTGCTATAAGGATATAATAGTTAAGTCTCTCGATCTTCAAAGTGCACACTTGGGAGTTGGGATGGATTTTGTACCACAACCCTAAACAGAAAATGTATTCAAGCCGATTAGAAGTACATTAATAAATAAATGACAGTTGAACACCGATGGTAGAAATAGGGCAATATACAGTTGATATGTAGAGAGAATTGGAAAAAATTGGAACTTACAATTACAGGAGACAATGAGTTGAAAAAAAGACGACCTAACACCTTGCTTTAATAACTGAGCACGAATCGCATATCACAAAATAGACCGTCCATCAACAATGTTGCATTTCACACTAAGTTAAGGGTATACTATTATTCTGAAATTGCTGGAACATAAAACATGATCCAATTTTAGAGTCCGCTCTTGATAATTTAGATCTAATTTAAAGTAAATTTTTTGTCATATAAGAATTTTGCCCATGCATCTCGAGTGTCTGTTGCCTAACATTTACATTAATTTAGCTTAACATCGAATGAAGCCATTAGTAAAGAGAATTACATTATGCTAATTATCTATATGCATAACATGAATCGTAACATGAGCATATACCTGTTGTAAAGTTAATCTTTTCGCTATACTCTCCTTGCCGGTTTGGATTGTACCGGTGATATAGCCAAAATCAAGTCCTGCTGAGCATATACCTGTTATAAAGTTAATCTTTTCGCTATACTCTCCTTGCCGTTTTGGATTGTACCAGTGATATAGCCAAAATCAAGTCCTGCTAACTGCACCTCATCAAACTGGCTACAACAGTCACAACTGCCAAACAAGTAAAATCAATACACCACTTTGTGAAGACAAACAAATATCAGCTTTGGCAACTCAGTATAATAAAGGGAAACGACACATCCTAGAATGATAGAATACAAAATAAAACTTCAATCACTAAATAAAATAATCCACTGAAACTGGTATTTTCCACTGATGCTATAACTCTTATGGAGTATTATGCATGGCCTCAGATTTCTCAACTTTAATTCCATGTCAGGCTGTATTTCTGAAAAAATTTCCTTAGCTGACAGGATAGTTATTCATGAAACATCAAACTACTCCATCCTACATCATTTATCGTATGTCCGACGTGTGTCGGTGTCCTACACGACATGATGGTTTAGAGAAGTGTTCGTGCAACCTAGGTTATAATGAGTCGAATATTACCCATTCAACTTGATACTTGACCCGCTACAAATATTATGACGGATATTTCCTAGAGAACAAGACTGTTTTTGTCTTAGTTTCTATCAAAGCGGGTCAATACTTGACTCGTTACAATATTATGATGGATATTTGGTGGACTTTAAAGCATGTGACAAGTGACAACTTTAATTCCATGTGGCAACTTTAATCCCATGTCACTAGAAGAACATATCAGCTTGCATTATTTGGTGAACTTTAAAGCATCATTTGAAATCAATAGACAAATGCTTTAGATAAGTTCTTAGAACACAAGCATGGACTCTGGAGAACCAGTTAGAGTAAACTAAACAAAATTTAATGAAACCAACAATTTGCTGATGCTGTTGGTCAAAACTAAATATCATTAGTTCATTGCATTGACTCACATAAAAGTTTTTTTTTTTGGTAAGGTAAGTATATTGATATAATGAATTTACATCATGGGATTTACATAGATCGCATGAGACTCACAAAAAAATTGGACTCTCTAGTGCCTAATTTGTAAACATCCTTATTCTTACAAAAGAACAAAAACTCTTTAACAATAATGTTGGCCAGGATCTCCGGTTTAGTCAATTGAGCGTCCATCCTGCTTTTATTCCTTTGATTCCAAATATGATAAATCAGAGCATTAATAATTTCGTTTTTTATCGCTCTCTGCAATTTCGATCCTTTGAGAATTTCCTTCCCAAATCGGTCAGCTCTATTCTGCATTTCCAACCGCATTCCTTCTTTAATTCCTCAATGAGTCGGTTGCTGTAGTCACATCTTGTAAAGAGATGCTCAATTGTCTCAGGTTCAGCCGCGCAAATGCAACACCGATTATCATCGGTGATACCCAACCTCTGCTTCTTGTCTTCGACATTGAAAGCTTGATGCTTGTGTAGCCAAGCGATAACCCGGTGCTTCGGGACGGACCAGTTCGACCAAATTTGAGTATGCCAATTCACCCGAGTCTTCTTATCCCTCAAGTACTCGTAGGCATCAGCAATGCTATACTGATTTCGGTCCTGAGCATAGGAATCATGATAACGAACAAGTCTGTCTTTAGCCTGACAAACTTTCCGCCACGCCCAACTAGTATCTGAAGACGGTTGATAATCATTCCAGATTCTCCCTTTCAGATACACATGATGAACCCATTGGATCCATAACTTATTTCGACAATTGCTCACCCACCAGGCAAGTTTCCCAATGGCTGCCTTATTCCAAAACGAATTTTGCCGGAGATTAATTCCTCCTTCATTATGAGGATTGCATACCTTATCCCACGCGACCAAGGGTGTTCTGTGATAGTCAACACCCCCGTCCCATAGATAATTCCTGCATATTGAATCTATCTGTTTCATAACCGTGGACGGGATGATGAAAATGGAGGCCTAGTAAGAATGGAGAGTAGATAGGATGCTCTTGATCACGACCACTCTTCCTGCGTAGGATAACTTCCTAGCACCAATTTTCCGAATTCGGTCCATTAGTTTAGTAACAATAGGCTGACATTCGAGAATGGAAAGTTTGGAGGCTTTGATGGGTATTCCTAAATAAAGGAATGGCAAGGCTCCTTCAGTACACCCCGAGAGCTGCAAGATGTCAAACTTCGTGTCATTCAGGACACCGTTAAAGTACACACTTGACTTCCCTGAGTTCATTTTTAGCCTGGTTGCAACGGAGAAGGAAGAGAAAGATCTCAGAAGCACCATCATAGAGGGAATATCCCCTTTAGATAATAGAAGCATTGACATTAGTTGCATTGGTGGAAGCTGGTGATGGTTCCAGGGGTCCTTCCATCACTGACATAGATGGGGCAGGTTCCAGTTCCTTAAAATCACTGCACAATACAGCAAAAACAACATTAACCTATTGCTTCAAAGGCTAAAACCCACAAGGAAAAAGCTGATTTGCATATACACAAGTTGCTTCAGCAAGTGAAATGATTTCCATTCATTCCAGATAAATCATTGAGAATAGTGACATAAATGCTATACCACCCACATTCTGGCTATTATATAATCCATTAATTTAGTTTCTTAAGCTACTGAAAGTTATACTTGGCAATAAAAACATGACATATGGCAGTACTAAGCGATTACATCCTTTTGACAGAGAGAGATATTTCAATTAACACATTTTTGTACATCTATGTCGTACCCTCATCCCTTATAACCTTTGGCAGAAATATTAATCGTGGGAGGCTGATGCAAATTCCTCACATTCTCGAGTATTGTAAAACCATATTCCATTAACTTCCTAAATGTTATACCATTTAAAGGCTAAACTATCCTCTAGCCTTTTATTGGCTAAGATCAACTACTCTAATGTCATTTTGCATGTCTCCTGTCACAATAGAGGCATAGCATATATGATGGACATTGCAATCCATGTTTCTTTCAGTTCTAGGGTTGAAAATTTGGAATGCAAAAGTTTTGGAGTTATTCAAATATTCAATTATAAGCCAACTAAAGCCAACATTAAAATATCAGATTCTAAGGGGCCATTGATTCACCTGTTTGGAATGGAATGAATTACAATATGAAGTTCTAAATCCATTCCATGTAAAAATTGTTTGGTTCATCAAAAATTAAAAGAGGGAATGGGGTTTGAATCTCATGGGGAGAGGTGGAGATGGGATTCCAAGAGGTTGGATGGGTTGGAATTCTAATCTAGTAAGTGTGTAAGTCCACCAAGTTTATCCCAAATAATGCAAGCTGATATTATTAAAGAGTTAATAGTGACTGGCTTATCCCATCTGCAAGTAAATGAAAGCATAGATCAATTTAACCACAGAAAGTAATACAATTCACGACGAAAATTTGCATAGTAGCAGACCTCTCATCTTCTCATAAGCTGCATCTGTTGTCGCATAAACATGGGAGAACCCGTGAGTTTCTGCCTATAATCAGTTCTAGAGTTATCTTGGTGGAGTGACTCATAGTTTGTACTAACCAAACGAGACATTATGAAGCTTCCGTAGCCAGCATCAAAACTGCCCACCTAGATGCCCATTTTCACAATATAATTAATATAATGCAACATCATACATGAAAATATGGAAGGCAATGGAAGGTGAGACGAAAGTGGTATGAAGAAAGCTAAGGGATGAAGAACCTTAGGACCAGTTTGACCGAAAATGGCGTTGTCAGCAGCGATAGTTAGATCACAGACCATATGTAGTATATGTCCCCCTCCAACGGCATAACGAGCAACCTGAGCTTCACACAATATTATAAGCAAAGAATAATACTATAACATCAACTACTTCACTTAATTAGATACTCCGTGGCATATACTCACTCACTCACGACTCTCTTGTTTTGTCATCCCATCCCAACACGACTAACTGCATAGAAATGTGTCTCGCTAACTGCATGTTGATACGAACACGACTTTAAGACAGCATAAACTCATAAAGATAACATAGAAAACGCTTCGAGTAGTTTCTCAAATCAGAAAAAAGTCAGAAATCCTCTACAGCCATCTACTATACTCTCTCAAATCCTTCAAGTTGTTCCTAATTTTCATAATTCTCCTCACGTATTTTTAAAAACGGGAAGATTGCTGAAATTCCAAATGAAACAATATACCCCATTCATCACCCATGCCTACAATATCGCGATGTAACCACTTAAAGAGTGACGATCAAATAAGTTGAGCTTCAGATTTAGGTCGAACGAATTGATAACTGGGTCACAGCCCACGGGCCAGTTGAGAAACCGACTTAAAGCAGCACTCGGTGTAAATTTGATGACGAAAGATTCATCACTTGTGTTCTTGTGTAGTATAACTAATCTTTCTTTCCCATATGCTCATGAGATACTTGTTAACAGTCTATATCTTATCAAACATCAACATTGAAAGGTCATGTATCATGTATGTTGTATATCTCGATGACATCAACGATATCATGTATGTTAATAGCAACTAACCAGAGAAAGAGCATATAACAGGCGACCACCACCCCTGTTCGTTTCACGAAAATCAATAACCTAATTTAACAATTTCAACGAACGAACATCACAAGCTTAAACAATCATCAATCGAAAGTTCGAAACCCTAAAATTGAAAAAATTAATCGAAGGAATACCGAATACCTGCAAGAGAGAAGAGTAAGAGGAGAGAGTGTGGTAAAGCGAGTGGGAGACGAGGAAGAGAGAGAGAGGGTGTCGCGTTGTGGAAGCTTTGAGCTGACGAGAGTGAAAACCCTAGGTACGATTTCTTTCCGCCATTGTCATCCTTCTTCATCTTCCTTCCTCCAGTCCTCCATTTTCCTCCCTCAGTCGATTCCTCCGGCCCTCCATTTTCCTCCCTCAGTCGAAGAAAATGGGGTTAACGGTTAACCAAGAGGATGTGAGGGTATAACAGACTTCAATTTGTTTCGTGTGGGAAGAGTCTAGCTGAGAGAGTTTTGTTTTTGATATAGGGTTTTGACTTACTTCTATTCATATATACTATCATATTTTATATACTCTGTTCATATTCTATGTACATAGGTTTTATTTTAACCCATGTTTATAATTTATAGACGTGGGTTATGATTGTGACCTATGTTTATTCTCCTTTTATACATGGGTTTTTCTAATAACCTATGTCTATTAAAAATAGATGTAGGGTATTGTTTAACATATGTCTATTAGGTGATGTCTATGACCAGTTTTGTAGTAGTGCTAGTGTAACAAAAAATGCTTAATGTTACACGAGATGAGTGATAAAGTAGCACTTTATCACTTGAAGTGATAAAAGTGCTGAATGTTATAGTTACATATCAATTTTGAACAAATGCAACTTTATCGTATGTTATCTGTAATTTTAATATTGACTTAATTACATATGGTGAACTTACTTTATACATACATATATATATATAGATATAGGATCCTTTGAGGCAGCTCAACTCGCCGCACCCATTGAGGCACAATCTCAACCATTAGATTAAAATCAAATTAAAGGCTAAGATTAAAACAAAACTCATACATAAATTTTTTTTTTCCAAAAAAAAACAAATTTTTTTTTCGAAAAATAAAACATTTTTCCCAAAAAATACACACATTTTTTTCCCCAAAAAAACATTTTTTGCCGGACATTTTTTTTCCCAAAAGAAAAAAATCCAAAAAAAACGAATCCCGAAAAAAAATCATTTTTTAAAATATTAAAATAAAATTGGTGTATATAAAAACAATTTCAGTGTACATAATAACTATTTTAGGGTATATAACAATTCTATTATATCAAATAATTAAGTACATATAACAATCACTACAACAAATCCCTTACTATTTTGACACTTCATTATTGACGCTTTTAGAAGCGTCCACCCTCTTTTGTACCTCATATCCACTTTTGACACCTTTATATGTCAAAATTCATCAAAATGTAATTTTACAATTAATTATAATTTTATTTAGTTATTATTATACCACTAATAATAAAATTTACCTATGAAAAAAATTTAGTGCCTAAATTTTTCCTTCAGGCGCCTAAAATGAAATTTTCATACTAATTAGCACTCTATTATCGTATATTTGTGACCCTCCAACTTCTCCCCCTTTTTTTGAAATCAGTAATACGTACATACCTAATACTCTTAATCAAGCCAGTATCTTCAAACGCACTTCAAATCTCCCTCTTCCAGTTCTCTTAATCAAGCCCTAAAAAAGAAAACCTAAACGATTACTCTCAATCCATTAACACAAATTCTCTCTCTGATTTGTAGTTTATTAAGTCCACACACACACGGTTCTACTGACTGATGAATTCATCTCAATTCCGCTAATATATAATCCAGCTTTCAATTCACCGTATTTACTCTTCTCTATTCCAAGTATATTATCGATTACTATCTATCAACTGGGTTTTGTCTGCTGTTTCAAATCGTAATTCACGTTGTGGATTAGATTTAAGGTATGTCGTTCAATTTCTCCAAATCTTGTCTGAGTTTGTCTTTGTGTGATTCAATTTTTCGATTATTAACAACAGAATCGTTCAAAGATTATTGCTTTATGAAATTTATGATAATTCTGTATATGGTGACTCGTGTCTATGGAATTTGTTGTTCATTCAATTAATCTTGTCCGAGTTTGTTTTTGTTTGATTCAGTTTTTCGATTATTAACAACATAATCGTTCAAAGATTATTGCTTTATGAAATTTATGATAGCTTTTTGAAATTTATGTTAATTCTCTATAGGATGACCCGTGTATATGGAATTTTTAGTTCATTCAATTAGAGGCAAAATTGGTTCATGTGTCAGGGTAAATTTCGAGTATACAGATTAAAGAATACAATTCTGATACTTGGAGTTTATGATAATTCTTTATTCAGTTTTTTGTATTAATCTCATCAGTTCCGATACTTTTGCAGCATTTGTATTTATCAATTCTATTTTGTTCATAATTTGTTGCGATCAAATATGAAATTTTGGTGTTGGAATTGTTAGTTTCTTGTAATTGCCTATATTAATTTTCTCAGATTGTTGTATAAATTGCCATTTCATGTGATTTTCATATAAATTACAGTTGTGATCAGACTTATAAGTCAGCGAATTAACGTACGTATGATTGTTATGTTAGAAAGCTTTTTTTGTCAAAAAATTATCGTGCACGATTTTGTATTTTGAAGGCTAATTGGATTTGTTTACGTTTTCCTCTTATGTTTTCGCCGATTTATCAGAAATCGTGATTTTTTACAAGAAACAAGATCAACATACACAAGGTGCTCTAATTGACCAGGTACTTCAGTTTTTCTTTTAAGATTATGAATATGATTATTTATGTAAGGTTTATCGGAGATGTAGCGAAACAAGAGAAATATTGCCTGATTAGAGTAACAAATTGGCATCATGTCCCCGCACAGTACAAGTTTGAGATCATTAAGCTAATCCGAGTATGTTCTTATCTTCATACTTTTGTTCTACTGGTTCATCTTGTTGAATAACTTACTAATTCTACTGATTCCGCTGTACGTTTGGCAGAATGTTAAGTACCCATTCGTATTTCTTTTTAGAAAATGATCCAGCCTTTTATAATGTACATCAACAACATCATGTGAATTTGTTTTTTTATACACCATTATTAAAGAAGCAGCAGCATTTTACGTTTAATTTGTTACTACTGCAATAAACAATTATTAAAGATGTTATTAATCGTTTTAAATTAAAAAAATCAGCAGCATGTAAGGTGAAGATGTTACTACTTGATACACTCAATTACAGCATCATTTGATATTTGTAGGACCATTTTGTCATACCTGATATTTGTCGAAACCTGGCAGCAGCAGCAGCAACAACAATACCATGCATATGATGGATTTGCCCCCTCTCTCACTATCAATTACAACAAACTCTCCTCTCTCACTACAATTCAAACCACTTCCTCTAATTCATATTAAACACCCCATTTTGTTTCCTCCTCTCTCATTAGAATTCAAACCACTTCCCCTAATTCACACAAAACACCTCAATTTTTTTCTATACGATTTAATTAAACACTCCCCTCTCTTCAAACCAGTTCTCGTAATTCATAATTTTTCTCCATCTCTGATATGCGTGTTTTCTAGTGTTTATTTCACGTGTTTGGTCCCGCTTTCTTTGCCGGAATCGCTCTTTAGAACGATTTTTGAGGCTACTTACGCTCCTTCTAGCATGTTTTAGGTTCCTAATGCTCATCATGGAGAAGTGGAAAGATTCTGTCTCGTTTCCGATGCATATGGAGCCAATGAAGAGAAGCGACGGTGATTGGGTGACTTAGACTCGATCCCGAGTCTTTTGGAGCCCATTTGAGAATATCCCGAGCACCGAGCATTGATAAGAAGCCTAGGAAGAGCAAGTAGGGATCCATCAAGGCCGGGAAGCACTCCATCACGGCCGGGAAGACCCATCACGACCGGGAAGCACTCCATCACGGTCGGGAAGCAAAGACGAGAAGAATCACACTACAGCATGACCACCACGGTCGTGACCATGACCATCACGACCGGGACGGCCCCATCCCGACCGTGACCACCACCATTACGGCAGGGCCGGCCCTGTTTCCCCTCGCGCTTCATCGATTCATTTCCCTTATTCATGCAACCCTATAAATACCCCCTCTTGTATTGTTTTAAGAAGAAAATGAAACCCTAGATATACTTTAGGATAGATTAGCTTAGATTAGTGTTGATTAGCTTAATATTTCCATAATCTTTCCTTGATCTTAGTTTAATCCTTGTTTCATCTTTGGATTCTTGAAGACTTGTAGTAGATTATTCAATCTTGACAACATTGGATATCTCCTTGGGTTGATTTTATTCAAAGTTCTCTCCTTTTATAAATTCTCCCTTGTGTTGTTGGTATAATTTCTTCTTCTCTTTTGTTTAAAGTTTCAATCTTTGTTTAAGTTTTGTTTTGTTAATTGTTTAGATTTCATTATGAATGCTTTAATCATGAGTCCTCTTACAATTGCTGCTTGTTTTAGTTTAGTTATGTGTGAGTAGTCCTTTTGCTAGGATTAGTAGGGGGATTTGGTGTCTTCATGGGTTATTAAGGGTTTGTGTAGGGTGTTGGTGGTGCTTTAGGTTGTTTCTTGGTTGTATGCATGGATCATGTTTGATGAAATGCTTGAATGACTTGTAGTTGCAAATGCATGTTTTCTTGTCTTCTTCTTATGACCTTGTATGTTGATAGGATGAATTTTTGTGCGAGAGGGGGAGACCTCTAGGATGGTTTTGAAACGAGAGCCCGGATTATGCCTAGATAGCTTGACTACCCATTCATTCTTGCTTTCTCTTGATTGTTTCGATACCCTTGAACCCGACCTAATCCTAGTCCTTCTCTTATTGAATTCTCCATCCTTTTAGTCATTGTTTCTCTTGTTAGTTATCTTAATTTAGTATTAGTTGAATTGTTTTAGTTTATACAATTCTTAGCCTTAGCCTTTGTCCAACCCAAATCAACTCTCTTCCTTGTGTCTTCTTCGTTTAGTAGACCTTAGTCTAGTTAGCACTCTATCTCGATAATTTTCCTTCATTGTTAGCCTAGAATTTAGTCTAAACCGTGGCATACTTAGTTTGGAACTGTCCTCCCTGAGGATCGATTCGACTTACCCTAGCTACCTAGCTTAGGTTCGTTGATTATTATTTTGATCAGTAGGATAGACGACAAACACCTACCATCAAATTGGCGCCGTTGCCGGGGACGGCGTAGTTTAGACTTTTGTGTGCTTAGTTTTAGACTTTTTTCTTGGTTTTCGTGTTTTCTCCTTCTTGTTCATCTTTGTTCTCTCTCTTTTCGTAGTGCCTTAAAAGCACTTGGACTCTCATGTTTGCTCAAGTGCTTCCAGGTGATTCCTCTCCTCTCTCTATGAATCAAGATTATGTCATGACATCTCCTAACTACTATCAAGCTTCATGGGGTAATCAAGAGACTTATGGGTACGATTTTCAAGGTTATGGAAACGGCTTCCAACAAGTAAATGCTCGTCAATCTTATGATCATGGTGGTTATTACTCAAATCGCCATTTTAACCCCACCATGTTTAATCATAATTCTCCATATGGAAGCCAATCTCCCCAAAACCCACCATACTACCAATCATCTCAACCTTATCACCAACCATGTGAGGCCCAACCCCTTGGGCATCATCAAGGTTTTCAAGGAGCATTCCAAAACCCCAATAACCACCAAATGCCCAACCTGGAGTTATATCAATCGATTCTCCAAATGCAAAAAAGTCAACAAAAAATGGTCATCCAAATGCAAAAGGATCAATATGAATTCATGGCCCAATATCAAAGGGAAAACGAGACATGTAAGGCTAGATTAAATGCTATAGCGGCTAAAATCTCAATGTTTTTAACTCGAACTCCACAACTTGATGAAGGATCTTCATTAGGGGAAGAAGAACAACCCGATAATGAAGCCGCTAATGAAATCCCTTTGAGTAGCGAGACTTGCTATGAGGAATCTCAATTGTCTACCCAAGATGAGACGAATGAGGAAATGATCCTTGATGAAGGCATTGCTAGTGAAGAATTGGATGAGGTTGGTGGGAATTTGAAGAGTTTCATTGATGAAAACACAATTGGGTCTCATCTTGTCTTTTCTCAAGAAGAAAGTGAAGTTGCCATTGACCTTGTTGAAACTCTTTGTATTTGTATTTGTATTTGTGTGATTTGTTGGTTAGTTTCTAGGTTTTGTATGTTGTGTAGAGTTCTTGTAATTTGGAATTTTCTTGAGTGATGTAAGGGAGAGATTTTTGATGGAAATTATTGTGCTTGATTGATAGGTTTGAAGTGAAGATGAAGAATTAGAAAGGGTTATGGATGATAGAAGCTTTGAAGCTTGGTGGAGGAAGTCGGTTTTTGAGCTTTTCGTAAGCTTTTGGGGACGGGATTTTTATCCCGTAGTTGGTAATGTTCTTAGGGTGGAAGACTTGGTAAAATCAAGGGGAATTAAGAGCTAGAGAGGTGTCACGGCCGTGATGAAGCCCTCACGACCGTGACGAGTTGTGCTATGAAAGACAGCTCACTGTGAGGCCATCCCGCCCGTGATGGTTGTCTTCCCGACTGGGACGAAGCCTTCCCGCCCGTGATGGGTCCGTCACAACCGGGAAGGATCGCAGCAGCCCCCTTCGCCTTCTTTTCTTCATTTAAGCCCCACCCCACCACTTTATACCCCCACCCAACCTCCCTACTCACCTTTGCCACTATCATTTCATCCCTACACTTCAATTATTCACCTTCTTCTCATCTTCTCATCACTATACACCGAGTTTCCCCTTAAATCCCAACCTCATTTAACCAATGTAAGCCCGATACTTCAACCATGCCACTACATTTAGGAAGAGGAGGAATATCGATGACGAGGACGAGCAAAGTGCCGAGAATGATCATTGAGACGATGGAGATTGTTGAGTTGCTAACCGTTTGGTGGGCACGACTCTCTTTTCTTTTCCGTCTTTTATTTGCTTAGTCTTTCTTTGTCTATTCCCCTTTCTTTTATCCTTTTAGTGTCGTGATGGCCCTCGGGGCCTTTGTGGTTATTGCTCCCGATTCTTGATGACGTGACAACATCGAGAATCCATTGAAAATCCAAATTGACAAGTTCTTTTCACTTTTTCTTTATTTTTATTCCCTTTTTGGTCGAATTTAGTCGGAATCGGGGCTAGGTGTCTCCCCTCCCATTTCCTTTTATTTTCTTCTTTTATTTCATCTCCCATCCATATGTTTTCTCGTCTCGGCCCTAGGTGACTTGATTACACCTAGGCCCGACGCATTCTACACTTTCTTCACGTTGATTTTTGATTTTTAGCTTTATTTCCCCTTTTTCTCTTCTTTTTAGTGTCTTCCACACACTACCGATCGAGCATGAGGACATTGCTCGGTTTAAGTGTGGGGGAGCGATATCTTAGTCCAGTTTAGTTTATTTTCGTAGTTTTTTAGATTTTTTTTTAAATTCCTAAAAAATTGAAAAATTTCATAAAAACCAAAAAGATTTTCTTTTGTGTCTTTTTCTTTTGTGTCTTTGTGTCGTATTTTTGTTGTGTTGTGTGTGTTTTGCCTCCCCATTTCCTTGTAGGTTGCTTGATCGCCGTGAGTTTCAGAAAGCTCTTGACATCCGGTAATATCCTTCTATCTCTTTCTTCTTTTTCCATTTTGGTGTTTGGAGGAGAATTTGTGATGGTGTGTTCTCGGGTGGAGCTTTTTGGAGTTTGTGGTTGATGTGGTTGCTTGTTTGGAAGTTTGGGGGTGGTGTTTGTTTATTTCTGTGTGTGTTTGTTTTTTTTTGTTTTGTTTTGTTTGTCTCATTTTCTTTCGTCTTTGTTTTGTCTTGTATAGTTTGTGAGTCTAGTGTAGAAAAGGTTTTCGAAAACCCAGTTTTAAGGCTTGTATGCAAGTGTTTACCTTCCCTTTTTAGTGACATGAATCAATTCTTGGACTTTAGTCTAGTAGAATGACTTTAAATCAATAATTTCGTGGTTCTTTACCTTGTGTCCACCTAGTCTACTAGGGATTTACTTCGGGATTTGCATATTGACCACCTTGACCATCCACGGAGTGAAAAGGCCTTGGTTGCCGAGTCCCGTCCTCTTAGGTGACCATGTTCGAAACTGTTTGATTAGTCCAAGCTTTCCCCTTTTTTTTGTGGGTTTGAAGGGAAGCACGCGCCCGACATACCCATTTCCCTACCTTCTACACATATCTCACAAATAAGTTACATTTTATCCAGGTTTCTATACTTGGTTGTGATCATTGTCTACAATACAAAATTTAGCCAAAAGGGAAAACCAAGGCAAAAAGAAAGAAAAGAAAGAAGAAAAAGAAAAGGCACAACAAATCAAAAACAAAATACAAAAGGAGAAAAATAAATGGCATAACAAATCAAAAGCAAAATACAAAAGAAGAAAAATGCCAAGAAAATCATTTCACAAAAAAAAATCTTACCCCCTCAAAAATAAGCCTTTTACCGATTATTATCGTGAACAGCCTACCAAAGGACCGAGTCCCTAGGAAGGATGATAGCGGTAATGGTCGTTATTCCCTCACTTTGCAACCATATCCACCTTTTTACTTGGACTAGTTGAGCTATTTTTTTAGCATGGGACGACCCTCTAGGCTTATCGCTAAAGGGGGCGGGGCTTCACTTTACCTACAGTGTCGACTAACTCCATGGTTAGTCCTTTTTCCATCCCGCCTATCGTCCCGTAGTACGTTCTTAGAAGGTTAGGAGGACATAGGTAAGTTACCAACGTTTTTATTGCTTTGTTGTCATACTATTAGGGTTTTGTCCATATCGATTTGTGTTATTAGCTTGGGAACGTTGTCACTTGCCTTGAGTCCTTAACCGGTGTCTCTTTCACCGCTTTGTTGAGGGAAGCGGTATTTGTTTTCCTTCTTGGATGCCACCGTTTGTTTGTTTGTGTGTTTGTGTGTTTTCGTGTTTGGTTGTATCCACAGTTTTGTCGCAAGACCTCACTTGCCTTGCGGAGAGCACTTTTCCTCTAAGTGTTCTCGCGTGAGTTGAAAGGGCGTAAGGTACGCTAATACCCGCTCGGTAGTAGTCTAATTTCTATTAGCTAGTAGTTACTTCGTGCTTACTCAAGGGCGAGTAAGGGTTAAGTGTAGGGGAGTTGATATGCATGTTTTCTAGTGTTTATTTCGTGTGTTTGGTCCCGCTTTCTTTGCCGGAATCTCTCTTTAGAGTGATTTTCAAGGCTACTTACACTCCTTCGAGCATGTTTTAGGTTCCTGATGCTCATCATGGAGAAGTGGAAAGATTCTGTCTCGTTTCCGATACATATGGAGCCAATGAAGAGAAGAGACGATGATTCAGTGACTTAGACTCGATCCCGAGTCCCTTGGAGCCCATTTGAGAATATCCCGAGCCCCGAGCATTGATAAGAAGCCTAGGAAGAGCAACTAGGGACCCATCAAGGCCGGGAAGCACTCCATCACGGCCGGGAAGACCTATCACGACCGGGAAGCACTCCATCACGACCGGGAAGCAAAGACGAGAAGAATCGGGCTACAACATGACCATCACGGCCGTGACCATGACCATCACCGCCGAGACGGCCCCATCCCAACCGTGACCACCACCATCACGGCCGGGATGGCCCTGTTTCCCCTCGCACTTCATCGATTCATTTCCCTTATTCATGCAACCATATAAATACCCCCCTCTTGTATTGTTTTAAGCAGAAAATGAAACCCTAGATATACTTTAGGATAGATTAGCTTAGATTAGTATAGATTAGCTTAATCCTTCCTTAATCTTTCCTTAATCTTAGTTTAATCCTTGTTTCATCTTTGGATTCTTGAAGACTTGTAGTAGATTATTCAATCTTGACAACATTGGATATCTCCTTGGGTTGATTTTATTCAAAGTTATCTCCTTTTATTCTCCCTTGTGTTGTTGGTATAATTTCTTCTTCTCTTTTGTTTAAAGTTTGAATCTTTGTTTAAGTTTGGTTTTGTTAATTGTTTTGATTTCATTATGAATGCTTTAATCATGAGTCCTCTTACAATTGTTGCTTGTTTTAGTTTAGTTATGTGTGAGTAGTCCTCTTGCTAGGATCAGTAGGGGATTGGGTGTTTTCATGGGTGATTAAGGGTTTGTGTAGGGTGTTGGTGGTTGTTTAGGTTGCTTCTTGGTTGTATGCATGGATCATGTTTGATGAAATACTTGAATGACTTGTAGTTGCAAATGCATGTTTTCTTGCCTTCTTCTTGTGACCTTGTATATTGCTAGGATGGGTTTTTGCGCGAGAGCGGGAGACCTCTAGGACGGTTTTGGAGCAAGAGCCCGGATTATGCCTAGATAGCTTGACTACCCCCTTCATTCTTGCTTTCTCTTGGTTGTTTCGATACCCTTGAACCCGACCTAATCCTAGTCCTTCTCTTATTGAATTCTCCATCCTTTTAGTCATTGTTTCTCTTGTTAGTTATCTTAATTTAGTATTAGTTGAATTGTTTTAGTTTATGCAATTCTTAGTCCTTAGCCTTTGTCCAACCCAAATCATCAACTCTCTTCCTTGTGTCTTCTTCGTTTAGTAGACCTTAGTCTAGTTAGCACTCTATCTCGATAATTTTCCTTCATTGTTAGCCTAGAATTTAGTCTAAACCGTGGCATACTTAGTTTGGAACTCCCGTCCCTGATGATCGATTCGACTTACCCTAGCTACCTAGACTAGGTTCGTTGATTATTATTTTGATCGGTAGGATAGACGACAAACACCTACCATCAATCTCTATTGCTCCAATGGTACTATTCTTCGGATATTTGCAGCCGACGTATTCATCCGATGATCATATTTGATCGAAAATTTGTAGTCGAAAATTTGCAATCAACATGTAGGAGGTAAGATGAGTATATATTTGTTTCTGCATTTGGTATCTTGAATTAATTTCAAATTCTCGAAAATTTATGTATTCCATCTCTTCTTTTATTTGCTAACTTGAAGAATCACATAGTTACAATGTGATAGTCACACTCTATACGAAGAAAAGTCACGTTTCGCTGAGTACAGATTTTAATACGTGTGTTACAATTACGTCATCATATATTACTCCATCGTATATCTGTAGGGTTTAATCACATATTACGTCATCATTCCCACTGAAATCACTTGTGTTTGTGTATTGGTATAAAGTAAATATTTTTTTTTCCCAGTTTTTGTTGTTGATGTTTTCTTGTGATGGTTATTTTCACTCAAAACATTTGGGTAAGATGAGTATTGCATTTTGGTTTCTTTTAGTTGTAGTTTTTCCTTGAATTTTTTTGTGTTAATCCGAAATAATCACGCAGTTTTTTTCAGTTTTTGTTGTTGAAGTTTTCTTGTGATGGTTATTTTCATTCAAAACATTTGGGTAAGATGAGTATTGCATTTTGGTTTCTTGTAGTTGTAGTTTTTCCTTGAATTTTTTTGTGTTAATCCGAAATAATCACGCAGTTTTTTTTCAGTTTTTGTTGTTGAAGTTTTCTTGTGATGGTTATTTTCATTCAAAACATTTGTGTAAGATGAGTATTGCATTTTGGTTTCTTGTAGTTGTAGTTTTTCCTTGTATTTTGGTGTCAATCTTTATAATCACGCAGTTATATGAACAAAGTCATAATCGTTGTTGAGGAAAGTCACAGTAATAATCACGCAGTTATATGAGCAAAGTCACAGTCGTTGTGGAGCAAAGTCACATTTCATTGAGGTCAGAGTTGTTCACGTGTGTTGTAAGATTCATAGTTTCTAGGGTTTAATCTAGGGTATTTTTTTTCCACTTCAGACCACAGCTTTGTTGTTATAAAGTTCATTCAAACCTCTGATCTTTGCATTTTCGTTCACGTATATGTCGGTTGAAGACACAGTTAGTGCTCCTTACGTAGGGCAGACATTCGTGGACATCGACGGAGCGTTTGAGTTTCATAAATCGTATGCATGCTCCCGTTGTTTCAAGGTGAAAAAGTACACGACAACTAGTGTAACACCCCTGATCTTATAAATTTAAATTAGATTAAATTTTGAATTATGTTCGTATTTTTTTTATTTTTACGATTTAACTCGTAATTCTTTAAAAAATTATAAAACGGATTTATCGTTCTATCGTTTCAAACTCCTAAAATTCTTTTGACTCGGAAACACTTCTTATATTTAAAACATATTTTTATTCTGTTTTGATTTATTTTGTACAATTAATTTAATTCTTATCGAAAGTCTATTTCGACGATTTAAATTCTAAATTCTTTTATTCATTCATATTTAAGCTTGAATTTCTATTATTCGGCTCGAAGCTCATTTATTTTAAGTTTCATCAAAATATTTATTTCCTTTCCTCGAGAAATCAATTTAATTCACTTTTATCAAAAATTATTATTAATCGGGTAATACTATTTGATCGTTTAATCATCTATTTCTACAAACTTCATTTTCGTCTCGAACAAATATTTATATCTCGAGAACATTTATTTACTAGTTTTATTAGTCGCCCCAATTATTTTCTATTAATTCGTTTTTAACTCGTTTTCATGGGTTAGTCAACTTATCGTTTCGGGATTCGTTTAATTCGTATTTCCGTACCATTTCCTTTATTTGAGCTGCTGATTCACCTCCCCTTTCTTTGTTGTCCACCGCTTCTTTATGCTTTCCCCTAGTCATCAGGGGCGAATCTATGTGGTAGCAAGGGGTAGCCCATGCTACCCCAAGTCCAATAATTGTAGTTAGAATGATCCATTCTTGCTACCCCAAATAATACTATAAAAGCTATAATAAATAACATTTGATACTCAAAATAGATATAAAATTAATGGTGGTGTATTGGCAACACTACATGTCCATCACTCAAATTATTTTTATTTATTTTGATTCTATTATCCCATCATGCAATTAGATGGAACAAGTACCTTCCTTATCTTCTTACATTTTTTTTATTTTTTTAAATGAATTTATTGTGATTATAATTATAATGAAAAGATAAAATAATATTTTGATTTTATTTATGCTCCACTTTATTGATAATTTATTTTGAATTTAAGATATGCTTCTTTGAATTGTGATTTTAAATTTTTTAGACGACGACGAAATTTTTTTCGCTATCCCACACTTTAATTCCTGGATTCACCCCTGCTAGTCATCATGTATTCCCATTATTTTAATGTAACACGTCCCCCTTTTCCCATTACCGTGATTCAACGCACCCCCTCCATCTCCCTTCATTCTTTTGATAAACCCATTTTGTTTTGTTGTTTAAGCGACCTCTTCGTTCACTCGATCAGCCGCTCTCTCATTTTCTTCTTTCATTCCTTTGTTCTTCCCTTATCTACGCAATCTCCATCACCAATCACTTGGCCTTCTTCTTCTCCTTTTTCATCTGTTTGCGTTGCTACTACTGTTCAATTACTACTGCTGCTGTATTTCCTTTTGCTGCTGTCGTTTTGTGTCGTACAGCTGTTGTTTTTTCGCTCCTTCTTCTTCCTCTTTTCTTTCATCCTTTCTCGCTCCTTCTTCTTCTTTGACTTTGTTGCTGCTCGTCAATTATGCTGTTGTTGTCGTTGTTGTGCGGGTCTGCTGCTCCGTTTCGATCTCGATAGCTGCGTGAGGTAACCGATGTTTCCTCTGTTTATTTCTCCCTTTCTTCTCCTTCTTCTTCTCCTTCGTTCTGCCTATGTTGCTGCTGCCCGTTGTTGTTGTTGTTGATGCTGCTCTACTTTTCTCTTCTTCCTCATTCATTTTGTTGTCACGTTAATTGCTGTTATCGATTCCACTGTCGCTGCTTGATGTCGCGTTCTTCTTGGCCTGTTCTGCTGGTTTCCGTTCCCTCTTTTTCTTCTTAAATATTGTTGCTACTGTCCGTTGTCGTGCATCATTGTTAATGTTGTTCGTTGTCCTGATGCTCGTTGTTGTTGTCGATTATTGTTCTGCTGTTGTGATGTGCGTTTTGCTGCTGCTGTCACGTGTTGTTGTTACTGTCTTATGCTGCTGTTTGTTCCTTCTTCATCTTCTCCGTTCTCTCCTTCTGTTTCTTCTTCTACTTCGCCTGTTGTCTCTGCGTTTGCTTCTGCTGCTACTGTCCGTTAGGCTGCTGCTGCTGCGTTTTACTATTTCCGTTTACCTTCGAGTCGATTCGTCGTCGTTGTTTGCGGCAGTCATCATTTTATTGTTGTTACTGCCGGCTGCTTTTCATTTAAGTTGTTGTTCCCATTATTTTTGTCATTCCTGATGATGCTACTGTTGCTGCTGCTTTACGACTCCTTTATTCCTCTTCTTCCTTCTGTCATTTTTGTTGCTACTGCCCTTCTTCTATCATATTTGTCAATTCGATTAAGTCCGATCTTCATGCTTCTATTTTTTTGACACATCGTTTCTCTTTCCATCTTGTGTCGTATACGTCTCATTCTTTTATTTTTGTTTACTCGATTGTCGTGGTGAATCGTCAAAGGAAAGACTAGCGGTTCTACAACTTGGAGCTTAAGGACGACATTTCTACTGATTTGGAGCCTGGGTTGATCAAGAAGGACGAGTACGAGTTCGTTTCAGATATCGACTTAAGGTAACTTTAGGACGTTACTCGATATTATATTGTATGTTTGAGTAGTAGTATGTAGTAAGTATTTAACTTCGGTTTTCTAATTTTAGCTATTTATTATTTGCTAAAAATATTATTTTAAAATTGTATACCTTATAAATATTTTACAAGTTTTCGGTATCGTTTTATAAATCGTTAGTAATTTAATTATTTACGATCGTTATAATATTTTGATGGCTATCGTGACACTAGTAACTAAATAATATCGATTTCATATTTTCTTCATATTTCGTTAATTTATAATTTTAACTCAAAACCGTATTTTTATATTTTAATCGAAATTTGTATACTTGCTCAATAAATTAATTTCATTTTACGACTTATATTAATAAATGAGAAAGTAGTCGATTTTGTTTTAAATACATTTTTAGTCGAGACTATTTTCCCTAATAATACCTCATTTGTCTAGATTGATTATTTTTAGTAATATCGGTATTATTTATTGAGAAAATCTATTTGCTAAAACTAATTCGAAAATCGGTTTAATTTATAAAATTCGTCGACTCAATTAATTTTGATATCGTTTTTCTTAAAACATCTCTTTTCTAAAATTTATAGTTTTAACTCAATTTCCTAATTATTTATAAAATACTATATAATGACTTATTATGTTTTATTTATATTTTGAGTAACGAATTTAGAAATATATTAAAGTTACGATAACGACGATAATAATAAAATGTTAATTTCGTTAGAAATGCTTTTTTTTTTATACATTTCACTCATTTTAATCACTTACGTATTTTCTATAATAATATTTCCATTTTAAGTAAGTTTCTATTTATAGAAAGTTTCTCTTTTATATAAAATGTTTATCCCTTTTATCTTCATATTATTCATAATGATTATATCTCTTGTATATATCGATAATGACTGTTTTGGAGTTATGGAATAAGGACAAGTGTGAGGTTTAGAGTAATATATTCTGGGGTTTACGGTTTTGCCATCAACTATAAGGCCGGTGTGTCTTTATGGGGCACACTGGTTGTTGAACCGAGCATATATGGTGTTCGGGAGTGTGTGTACATTTTGACCTTAAACTCGTGCCTCACAGTGTAAGACGCCGTCGGGTTGAACTGAGTATTTATGGTGCTCGGGAGGGGTGTGCATATTATCTTAAACTAGGGTCACGCATTTATAAGTCGCCGTCCTATTATGGTTGAGTAGCCTAGTTAGAGATCGAAGTTTGATTTGTTTGAACTAAGTTCTCGAAGCTAGTTTTTAGTATTCTCCTAGTGAAAGTCTAGCCGTCTACACTAATCCTATCCATAACGCTATTTTGAATATTTTTATTATTATCGATACATTTTGGTTTGTAGGTTGGCAAATTCTTGAAGTTTTCTTCTGAAAACTTGTTCTGATTTTATTGTTCCAATATTTTAAGTTTTCTTCGAAAGCTTATTTTTATTACATTATTTAATGTTTTCCATTTTAAGTATTTTGATATAATAATACTATTATTTTCCATATGGTATAATATGGCTGGGAGAACGTCCGAGTTACTCCCCACTGACGTGGCTGTTATGTTTATAACATGACAGGTATTTGCTGCTGGGTTTTGGGTGTGAGCTAGCGAGTAGCGTGGATCCTACTCTTTCTTTATTCACGTTTATTTATGGATTTGAATAACCCTATTTGGAGAATTTTCTTTTAGCCCTTTTGTAAAAAGAGGCCTTTGTATTGACTTACCATTTCTTTTAATAAGATATAGTTTGTCAGTGTGTTTTAATCTCACTCTACAGTGTTTCCGCCACTGTATTGCGTTAGAATTTCTAGGGGATTACAACTAGATCCTATGATGGTTCGATTAAGAAGAAATTTGTTGGCATGTAATAAGTAGGACCAATTAGCTCAGCAGAGCATGGTCAAGGTGTCGAGCACGCAAGAAAAGGAAGGTCAAGAGATTGTGGGATCGTATGAACCTAAAAGGAAGACGAAGATGACGAGGACGTGTTGTCACGCAAGGATTAGGCTCTGTACGATGGTTGGTGGGTTCTTCATTGAAGAGTTCATCGTCGAACATAACCACGACCTTGTGATGGTCAACGGCAGACAGTTTCGAAAGTCCTCTCGAAATCTTTCAAGATACCACAAGGAGATGAAGCTCAAGGGTGTGTAACGTTTATGAACAATGTTGTTAGTGTTCGTGCGACAGTTAACTGTGCGTGATTAATAAAACTTCAATTTGTGTGTGCAGCTAAAGATTGGGGCAACCCTGACATACAAGATGTGTAAGGAGATAGCGGGTGGATTTCAGAACATTGGAGCATCGTTGGTTTATTTCAAGAATCGAGGTAGGGATGTTAAGTGCTTCGTTCATGAGCAGGATGGTCAGTTATTCATAGACCGGTTTATGAGTTTGAGGGACATTCAGGAGGACTTTTACTTTGACTAAGACGTCGATGGAGACGGAAGCCTACGTAGGGCCATTTGGGAGAACGGTACAACGCGAAGACACTACGCCATATTCGGAGATGTCGTGTCGTTCGACCCAACCTACGGAATCAACATGTATTCAATGGTGTTCACACCGTTCACCGGCCTGGACAACCACAAACGATCTGTCACATTCTGCGGAGCGTTGCTATTGAAGGAAGACTACGAGTCATTTATCTGGGTTCTCTCCCGCTTCCTGGAAGCCATGGGTGGGAAGGAACCATGCTATATCATGACAAACCAGGATCCCGGAATCTTAAAAGCTGTCCCGAAAATATTCAAGGCAGCGCACTAACCGCAATGCACGTGGCACATCATGAACAAGGTCCCATCGAAGCACGGCCGATGAAGAGAGGAGACCTCAGAATTCATGAAAAGCCTCAATGCTATTATTTGGGACGATGACATCGAGGCGTCGGAGTTCGACGATAGGTAGGGGCAGATTATGATCGACCATAATGCGGTGGGGATCGAATTGTTTGACTACGTGTAGGGCATCAGGAACAAGTGGGTCACGACACATTGCAGGGAGTTGAGGATGTCCGGAATTATGAGAACGATGCAGAGATCCGAGAGTGAGAACAACTTCTTCAAAAAGTTTGAAGACAACAAGGGTACGTTAGTCCAGTTTTGAATGCGATTCGAGAGTGCGATGGACCAACAGAGACACACGCAGAAGAGGCTAGACAACTATAACCGACAGACATATCTTAAAGCTAAAATGACGAATCCAATGGAGATCGACACGGCAAGGGTGTTCATGCACGTAGCGTTTGCACACTTTCAGGCAGAGGTCAAGTGTTCGATGTACACGTGCAGCGTTCGTGGGTATCAGGAGAAGGATGGGATTGAAGCGACAACAGTTAGTGATTACATCAGGGACCATAACTATATTGTTGAATACAATCCAGGTAGTCTGATTCTGGCATAGATTTTAGAATGTCACTTTCTACGTTGTATAGTCACACTCTTATAGTCTGAATGTGACAATACAACCTAAACGGTGTGACTCTGAAATGAGATGAGTGTGACTATACAACGTGATGAGTTTGATTCTACAACGTGATGAGTTTTGATTCTACAACATAATGAGTGTGACTATACAACCTAAAGGGTGTGACTCTAAAATGCGATGAGTGTGACTATACAACACAATGAGTTTGATTCTAGAACATAAGGAATGTGACTATACGACATAATGAGTGTGACTATACGAATTAAAGGGTGTGACTATACACTTTTAGAAAGTCACACTCTCTACGTTGTGTAGTCATGCTCCATATGGTTCAGAGTCGCACTCTTTATGTGCGTAATGTCCTTGCAGGTACTTGTGAGGTCAGCTGCACTTGAAGGAAGTTCGGTCGGTATGGAATTCTCTGCAGGCACGCTATATGGATATATTCGTCCAAAGGGCAAAAGACAATCCCGGAACGGTACATTGTTGATAGATGGACAAAGGATGCCTAATCGATGAGAAGGCTGTCACAGTCACGAGACTGTGGTCGGAGATTTATGAGACCGTTAGTCATGTTAGTAGAATGGGTAAGGACGACGTAAGTAGCTTAGCCGACATCATTCGCGATTTTAGGTCCGATGTGGCACCCCATGTTGATCCTTGTAGTAAGACACAATAATTGGAGGAGATCCTTGGCGGTACGAGCGCAATTGAAGTAACTGTATTGCACCCAAAGAAAGCAAAGAACAAGGGCAGTGGAAGCGGATGCTGTCTTCCAAGGCGAAGGCTGTTGCAATTGCTGTGAAGCCTAAACGGATGTGTAAAAAGCTGCAAGCGGATGGGCCATCATGACAAGAGGAACTGCCCTAACCCGTTCGCCGAGAGCCCACCTATTTCTGTCGATGATGTAGAGGAGGAGGAGGTCGTGGTAGGAGATGCGGAGGATTGTTTGTGAATGTCCTCCTTCTGATGTGGACAAAGCATTTTTTGAAACATAACGAACGTCGACGTTTGAAATGGTTAAGGTCCGTGATGTTGTTTTCGCCAATCGCGGACCTCAATCATTTCTAATACGACGTAGTCATAAAGTATGGACTAATTTTTTTTTGGTCGATTCGCTGTAAAAATACAAATCAACGTCCTGAAATATCAATCTTTTGAAAAGTAGTCTATCAATTGTTTTTGTAATCATATAATATTACTGTGATTCTACAACACATTAAGTGATTCTACCATATTATGAGTGTGAATATATGACCTAATGACTGTGACTATACAACTTAAAGTGTTTGACTTTGAAATGCGATGCTCACACGTCCATCTTTGGCTACAAATAAAGCTCTGCAAGAACATTATGCACTTAATCTCTATAAAGAATGTCAACGTTTGAAATTGTCAAGGTCTGCGACTGTCAGATTCGTTTTACATTATGCACAAAATGAGTGTGATTCTACAACATACTGAGTGTGATTCTACAACATGGTGAGTGTGACTATACAAATTGAAGTGTGTGACATTTGAAAAACCGAAATCTAAACTGGTTATACAATGTGATGACTGTGACTATACAACATGGTGAGTGTGACTATACAACTTAATGCGATTCTCATACGCCCACTCTTGGCTACAAACGATTTGTATAATATGTGACTTTGAAGGTGAAAGTATGTGTGATTTTGCTATAGACCTAGCGTGATTATGTAACCAGGAAATAACGATGGAAATATTTGTACATTAGAAAAAGTACCCTTTACATATCGCATAGTACTTGATACATAAAAGCATTTTAAGTCACAATGGGTTCTACCCATATCATACACCATATAATATACCACTACGAAAATAGTCATCAAACCTTTAAACCCATACAAACAGTCTTACACCAAATACGATGGAAAGTTTCTTACACCAAAAACATCCATTACATTTCATATTTTTTTACTACATTTTAACCTACCTACTTAATCTTCGTAATTTTTAAGTAACCTCTTCAAATTAGCCAAATCATGCCGAAAACATTCAAGACTTGGATGTAGTCGTCCAGTTCGGCCTTTGTCATTGTATCGCCCTTGGAGGCCACAAAGTTCCATGTGTGTATGGCACGGACGACTAGTTGCATGGTTGTCAACTCAGTGGATCTAGTCGACTCCACCTAGCCATCGTACTGCATGATCAAACTCTTTACTTCTTCTATTTTGCTGGACATTTTTTTGTTAGGTTAAAGATGAATTAGCGGGTTAAATGGGGGGTGGTATTTAAAAGAGAAGGGATGACGGATGGTTGGGTGGTGGGTCTACCTGCCAAAATTAATGGGGTAGAAGAGAGATAATGTGACTGTTTGTGTTCTCAATGTGCATTGAGACACACAAACATCACTTCTTTCACGTTCTGACGCGAGTTCATTTTGCAGCGTTGTTTCGATCGGTCCGTATCTCGAGTTATACTTGGAATTTCGTAGTCATTCAAAATGGAAGAGATAGATTTCGAGCTTATCTTTCCAATGACTACTCGTGAAGGTTCATTGAACAAGTATTG
Source organism: Agrostemma githago (assembly GCA_958450325.1). Lineage (NCBI taxonomy): Eukaryota > Viridiplantae > Streptophyta > Magnoliopsida > Caryophyllales > Caryophyllaceae > Agrostemma > Agrostemma githago. The sequence goes on from OY288245.1 coordinate 43,779,501, forward strand.
ACGAAGTTATGCCCCAAACAAGTCAGCTGTGCATTGAAAAACGCTGCTGTTAAATTCTTTGACGGAATTGTTTCTTTTGCCTCGATTTTCTTTAAAGCTTTCAATAAATTCCCGAGGAGAAGAGCTGCTATTTTCAAGTCCGTTTAATCAAGACTACTCGAGCAAACAAGGGCCCTGCATCTGATTTGGAGCATGGAAAGTACGCTGATTGTGTTCTCACTTATTCATTGTATCTAGCTATTTAGTTCTAGCCTAGTTCATTTCCCTTTCTTTGTTTTTGTCACCCACTTTATGAGGCTTGGCTTTGATGGTTAGCCTCATCCTTGGGTTGAGTTGTAGGCTATAAATAGCCAACTACTTGATGAATAAATCATTCAATCTTCATCAAACAAAATCTGAGTTAACCTTTGCTTTCCTTTTCGTCTTTGTAGTTCACAAGACAAAGTATTAGAGCAAGTCGCGTTACAAGCTCTATACTCGCCTTTTCAATCGAGTGTTTGAATTAGCACCCGCTTTGTTGAGGTATAGGTCTATCTCACTTAGCACACTATCCTTGGTTACGTTCTATCATCACTTTACAACAACTATTTCAATCTGATTTCGTTGCTTTGTTTCGTTCATTTCAATTTACTATCAATCACCAAATAACTTGTTCAAAGTTCATTCTAACTCACATCATAAGTGGTGTCAGAGCTACAACTCTTGATTTTTCTTAAAATTAGGACGTTCCAAGGAGTGTCGAAGCCAAGTTATTAGTTGAATTTCTGATTGCTATTGGAATTCAAGTGTTAAACTTGAGCGAGGTAGTTTGAGGGTTAATCGGTTTTGATTATCTCGTGGTTCTTGTTGAAGTTCCGATACATTTGTTTCTTACTATTCACGTTTGTACTGTTCACACAAAAAAAAATGTCAGCAATCTTCTCGTTTGAAAACACTTACGAGGAAAGTTTGGTGTTTGATCCAACGTTACCACCTGTTTTTGACGAGTATCATCTTCAACCAAACGGGTTGTGCAAGAAGAAACAAGTTCTGATCTTAGCCAAAATAAACATGGAGAGTAAAGGGATTGGGCTTGTGGAATATTTCGAAAAACAACAAAAGAGACTTGATCCATCCTTGTTCACAACAAGCAAAGTAGAGTTCACAAGCATTCAAAACAACACCTATTTGAAAAGGAGTCGAGCTTGTGGTCGAGCCATAATACCAACGTTACCCACACTTATGTCTATTTGGAATGAGGATGTGTTGATCCTAACAAATTTTGTATTTGATCCAGGTGGGATACTTGTTACAAGAATTGAGGACAATTCTTTTTCAAAGAAGGAGAGTATGACGCGAGTTCATTTTGCAGCGTTGTTTCGATCGGTCCATATCTCGAGTTATATTTAGAATTTCGTAGTCATTCAAAATGGAGGAGATAGATTTCGAGCTTATCTTTCCAATGACTACTCGTGAAGGTTCATTGAACAAGTATTGACAAAGTTATGCCCCAAACAAGTTAGCTGTGCATTGAAAAACGTCGCTGTTAAATTCTTTGACGGAATTGTTTCTTTTGCCTCGATTTTCTTTAAAGCTTTCAATAAATTCCCGAGGAGAGGAGCTGCTATTTTCAAGTCCGTTTAATCAAGACTATTCGAGAAAACAAGGGCCCTGCATCTGATTTGGAGCATGGAAAGTAGGCTGATTGTGTTCTCACTTATTCATTGTATCTAGCTATTTAGTTCTAGCCTAGTTCATTTCCCTTTCTTTGTTTTTGTCACCCACTTTATCAGGCTTGACTTTGCTGGTTAGCCTCATCCTTGGGTTGAGTTGTAGGCTATAAATAGCCAAGTACTTGATGAATAAATCATTCAATCTTCATCAAACAAAATCTGAATTAAGCTTTGCTTTCCTTTTCGTCTTTTTATTTCACAAGACAAAGTATTAGAGCAAGTCGCGTTACAAGCTCTATACTCGCTTTTTCAATCAAGTGTTTGAATTAGCACCCGCTTTGTTGAGGTATAGGTCTATCTCACTTAGCACACTATCCTTGGTTACGTTCTATCATCACTTTACAGCAACTATTTTAATCTGATTTCGTTTCTTTGTTTCGTTCATTTCAATTTACTATCAATCACCAAATAACTTGTTCAAAGTTCATTCTAACTCACATCACGTTCTGTGTATCCGATGGGAAGATAACGTACTCGATTTGTATCGATTTTTTGGAGTCGACATTTTTGGAACGAGTAATATTTTCGTGAAATAGTATGTGCTTATGCATTTTGATGTTAAAAAAATTCATGTATACCATAAATTTATTATATGATTTAATTTGCGTAATCACATAGTTATTACTTTAATGTCACCGAGTACAAATCATAGTGCGTGTGTTACAACGACGTCATCGTTTTGTTTAACATTTTTGGTGTTTAATATTTTTAGCGATAGTGTAGGAATCATATAAACCATTTATTTTTAGCGTCTAATCGTATATTACGACTACGTATTTTTTGTAGCGTTTAACAATATATTTTCGTCGTCATATTCTTTGATATCACTACTACAAAACCCTTGGTTTCTTGACGCTTTAGAGGTGGGTTCTCGGTGTTTTAAAGTGTTGCAAATTTAATTCTCGACGCTTCCAGAAAGCGTGGAGATTTTGGCGTCGGGAATTCTTGACGCATTTTTATGTCGCCATTCTCGATGCATTAAAACGTTGAATATTTTATTCAAGACGCTTTTTTGCGTCACTACTTGGTACACTAAAATATGCAACCTCGACGCTTTTCTATGTCGCGATTTTTTTCCCGGACAATTTTTTTTCAAAGCGCGAGACTTTCTACTATTAAAAGACTAGAGAAATAATAATATAAAATTCAGTTATCGACACTTTGATATCGTAAAAGCGTCGAGAATCTTATCATAAAGAATATAATAATAATTATATATTTCCAACATCTGACTACTGCTTGCGATTACATATTTATGTTGTCTAAAAAGCGCGACTTCACATTTACTGAATTGATATCAATAATACACAAAGATCGAGTTGGTCATTCAGAAAACAAACACTTAATTAGAATAATCTACAATCATATACTCCTTCCGTCCCACTAAGATTGTCCCATATTCCTTTTTAGATAGGTTCTTAAAGATTCTCATTTCTCAACTTTCCTTTTTAGTCTATCCTTTTCTACAACTTCATCCCTACTAAGACAAAGTATTTACCGTTTTGTCATTCCATTAACTCACACCACCTCACACATCACCCTATAAAGTAGTCATAATTGCCTATATACTCAATTATTACACAATTTTCTTAAGTATTGTGCAAAAGTAAATGGGACAAACATTTTGGGACGGAGGGAGTATCTATATATATTTCACAATCAATAAGTAGAGTTTCATAAACCGAATACCTAGAATAATCTCCATCCAATCATATATTTCGCAATCCAAAGTAAAATTTACTAAAACACTATAGTATTATTTAAAAAGGTACGTGTTTTCCTCCGAAAAAACATTGAATTTAATGTCCAAGTTCAAAAACAGTTAGCCGATTTTGTCATCCCTCAATTCCGTCATCATCTCCCCTTTTGTGTTGTAAAACGTCCTGTAGTGGTAAAAAAATATAATAAAGAAAACTGAATAGACCATATAATGAACCATAAATAGGTAGAAAATTATAAATGCATATTAGAGAAATAAATTACCTCAGGGTCCGCAATGCTTTGTAAGATTGTCTTTGCCATATTTGCACTCTCATATGATGTTCCCCCACTACTTATTACATTAAAAAAAAATTTAGTTACGAATTAGTCTCAGCATACTTTAATTGTAGCTCATCATTTTTCTTCTTCATTCCCTTATTCTCCTCTGTCAACTTATCCACAACCTTTTGCACATCCCGAAAAGTTGAAGTATCTTTTTCACTGCACTTAAATATCTCTTTTCTTAAGATACTACACACCCCATATATATCAGTTTGATTCACACCAAATCCGTAACCCAAGGGACGTTCAGGGACATCCTCCCCAAACATTAGCTTGTTAAAAACATCATTCTCAATTTCTACTTGGGACTTTTTAGGATATAACATAGTTTGAGAGTCAACATTAATATCTGCATCAATCTGAACAAAAAATATTTAACAGATATACCTCTAACATTTAAGAAAAGAAATAGAAAAATGAAAAGCAATTGGGTTGTAGAAGTTTATAAGTACAAGCTTACCAGAAAATCCTCTCTTAGTGTGTCTTTCACAAAAGGTTTCATCTTTCCTCGTATAAGTTTGCTTAAATATCTCCAATTCACTTGGGTCTCTCTTATTCTGTTCTTCCTGTTCATTGTCAAAACTCAAATTAGATATAGCACATCAGTTATTGATTATAGATGTAGAGGGGTGAACTCAACCTAATGAAAAGATACTCCAACAATAGTGAGATTGTGAGACGGTGAGATAGCATATATATATATATATATATATATATATATATATATATTATATACTACTCGTATAAAGTAAGAAAAAAAATGAAGCTACCTCTTTAATAAAAGTTGTAAACTTTTCTGCCGCCTGCTGAATCCTAAAGTGGTGAGAAGACATATGTGGCAGAGCAGGGCATTGTTTTGAAGCACTGGACTCATCTCCCTTAAGATGCACACCAATTTCATCACTTGGCTGACATTCCATGAAACATATATGCTGAAAGTCGAAAGGATCATAATACGTTGGTATTCCGCAAGAGGCACCAAGAAATTTAGGGCGATAACGATACATAAAATGTCATTATCTGAAAAAAAAAATGTCACATGTCAAGCAATTGCCAACAGAAAACTCACAAAAATCTGAAAAGCCACAGCAACTTACATATTTCTAAGATTTGATGCATGGAAGACTGCAATATGTTATGGGCATTGCACCATTCTTCTTCAAATTTTAGAACTATACCTTGTGGAACCTTCACGTCCTCAAGATTCAAAAGCTATTTCAAACATTGAAGACGAAGCTTGTCCTTCACAGTTGACACAGAGAAATGTTAGTTAGCATCAGTTCAATTTTTTTGACAAATACAAATTGATAGTTTTTGGTGTAGAGAACTTTGAAAGACAAGCATAACACAATACCTTAAACACACGTTGCCAAAATTGATAACCGCATAAATTTGTCAAGAAACCCACCTTCTTTTTACCCATCAAAGAAGAGTTTTCTCCTTATGCAGTGTAGTATGAGTCTATATATTCCATAAACTGCAGATCATAACAACCATTTACAAACAAAGACACAAGCAGGCAGCAGCTACTACATCAATTTAAGATGTGTGAATTAGACATGCTGCATTGAACATACCATATTTTCCTCACCAAAGGAACGAATAATAGGTTGTGGCTGCATATCCAACAAGATTCCAAGTAAAATTCCCTCCCATAACATTCTAGCACCAACAAATTTGAATATCAGCAAGGAAGGATCAAAGGACAAGGATAAACTGGCAAGTAGTCGTCCATAAAAGGTAGGCTCATATCGTCCTCTGAGATGTGAAGGCCTTCTATGACAAAACTGATACAAAATACAACATATTATATGCTTACTCGGGCAGTGGCAACTGAGTATTGTGATTTTGTGATGCGACTCAATATTAGACTACAAATATATCCGTATACAATAGAGTAATCACAACATAATACTATATACTGTATAAAAAAATGCTTACTTTCCAAGAAAATAAAGATAACTGGTTCTGATAAATATCAACCAAATTATGCAAGAAACAAGGTAGAGAAGTGCACTGTCTGCACCATACCTTTCGGGTCATTAATCAGCTTCGACTCGGCACAACAGATAAGAAGAACCTGTAGTCTAAGTGATAGTTTGAGTATTGCAAGACACTCAAAAGGAGCCAACTTGTCGAAAAACAAACTTGTAACCAAATTATCTACCTGGCCATCACATGTTCTCCCAGTTCTACCTCTACTTTGTGAAGGAGTTATGTCCACTATCCTACAGATTAACCCGCTTAAGTATATGTATCCGATATACCTTGCTAGAGGTCGATGTCGGGTTGACACGTAAATAGGTTACGTGTCTGATAGTCTTAAGTGGTCCATTGGGTCACACACAATATGTACGGCATATTATTAATATATATCGATATATTAAATATATCGGGTCAGTAGTAATACGGACCCAACTGCGTTGTCGGGTTATGGTAATTAGAGTTATACTAATAATCTAATTATGGTAATTAGAGTTATGGAAATAACTTCTCATCTCCTATATAAGGAGGTTCATATGATGAACCAAGATATGGAATTAAGAGTATCTTATAATATATATACGAAGTATTCTTCTTATAAAGAGTTACTACCTCCGTATCTATATGTTCGTCCACTTTGTTATATATGAGAGATCTAGAGAGAAGTTATGAGACGGTCTCACATACCCTTATACTAGCATATACGTCGCAGTTCCGTACCCGTGTGGATACCAAAGAAGGCATCACGTTTGGGGTGCTTTATTCTGTCCGTGGAGATTATTTATTCTGTCCGTGGGAATTATTTATTCTGTCCGTGGAGATTATATATATTTCTGGGTTTATTATATTTCTTATTAATACGCTGTTCCGCTGCAAATAAGGTATAATTGTTATCCCTCTACTTTTGTCTTTTCGGTCAATACTCGTAACATGTCCTTGGGTTTAAGGGTTGTAACCCTACAGTGGTATCAGAGCCTCTGTTATGTAGTGTTAATCAAATCGACCTGAATCTATGTCTCATAATTGGTTATGAGAGATTCCACCCGCGTATTTATTTGATTATAAGTTTCGTCTCGAGAATTGTTCTCGTTCATTGTGGCTGATCGTGGTCTTGATAAGCACAATTTTGTCAATTGTACATTTGTACGTGACATAGCTTGTGGCCTTGTGCCTATTGATTGGCAACTATAATGATAATGATGATTATTATGACGTTGATGATGCATGATATTTTTTCTGCTTGTTTTTGTGTTACTCTTATAGTCAGTTGTTTGTTTGCGTCGTCGACTCCGTGAATGTATAATATATGTGAGCATATGTGTACGTACATCAATGATTATTTGATAGTCATGTAGTGTTACAATGGTGAGTGGAGTACTGTGAACATACAATGATTTTGTTTCACACAAGAATAAAACGGAGTAATTTGCTATCTTAATTCGCGTATTGCGGTTAGAAGTTATCATTTTGTCTGTTTAGGGTTTGTTGTAATTTATGAATTTAAACTGTTAAATTCTGAAATTGACTCGTAAAATTATTTTAAGATCTAATTTGATTATTTTAATTTAATTTTGCCTTAAATTGACACACTATAATCCCAAATTACTTTGTTGACGATGAGACTAATTGGATTAGTTAAGATTCGATTGAAATTTGGAATGTAAAATTACAAGAAATTATTGTTGACGATGAGTCCTAATAAGATTAGGATAAGACCCGTTTTAATTATGGTGGTGACAGAACGAAACAAGGCCAACCCGGTTGGCACGATTATGACTCGTTGGACACGAGTGTGACTCGGTCGGTACGGGTATCTCCCGGTTGGAACGGGATGACCCGGACGACAAAGGTTTGACCAAGACGACACAATATTAAGAAAAGTCGTTTTCTTGCGTTTGTGTGTTGATTATGAATCAAACATGGATTATACTTTTATTTTTCCGAATCAATGGAAAATTAGTTTTCTAAATCGGCTAAATAATTTTATGTTTTTAATTATCATATTATCATATATAGATCGGGAAAAGAGTTTCTCGAGTCCTATTTGATTTTGATGAATTGTTCATCTATATGACAATTATAAGTTGCAGATCGATTGTGAATCGAGTTTTGTATATCCATTCAATTTTTCCGAGTGGGAAATTGTTCCTCGAAGTTGGAAAAATGAAAGATATTGGTGAAATTGTTCAAACCAAATAGCAATCACGAATTGTGATATGATTACGAATCAAAATATGGGATCTTTTAACTTATTTTATGCACAATTGATGGTAGGGATTTGTCACGTCCCTAGCCAATCAATATAACACCGACTAACCTAGTGGGTAGCTAGGGCAAGTCGGGATCGATTCCACGAGGACGGTATATCAAGGTTTAGACTATGTCAGCCTACAACAAGACTAGATTACCAAACAAACACAAAGAAGATGAAAAGGAAAACTATGATGGAGGAGAAGTATGACTAAGCTAATGATCGAACTAATAAATAAACTAAAAGAACGATGGCTAACTAAGAGGATTAATTCAAATATGGAAAGAAGTGGGGTAGGTCGGGTTCATAGGAGTAGAAGGATAATTGGGGTGATCAAGGGTATAGGTATCTCCTAATCGCTAGAGTCGGTCCGGACTCTCGCAACTTAGACCGATGTCAAGGTGGGTCCGGGCTCTCGCAACTTAGACCCTAGTCCGCGCTCTCGCGACTAAACTATTCTCGACATTTCCGCATCATAGAAAAACAATGAGAAGATGAACACTAGTATGGGAAGCATGGCCACTACAACTCACACAAGCATATCAACAAACACATAGAGTGCCTACAATGTGACTAACAACAAAGATGTAACCTTTTCCCCTTAATCAACCCTAATCATCCATAATCTACCCCTAATCCCTCTACTAACCCCACAAGAAGACTACTCACTCATTATCAATGAAGAACTAACAAAAATAAGAGAAAACAAACTCACAATCCAAACATTCATTATGGATAACAAGAAAAACTACAATAACAATGCAACAAGATTCAAACAAGATTAAATAAACAAGATTTAGAGTAAGAAAGGTTATACCAACACTAGATGAAGAAAAGATGAGAACTTGTATAAATAAGAGACCCAAATAGAACCCCAAGGTTGTCAATCTTGGAATAATCTTCAAGAATCTTCTTAATACAAGATTAATTACAATGATTAACTAAGGATTAAAGAGAGATTAGAACTAATGAGAGAGAGTAAATCTAGGGTTTTTGAGGCTTAAACTAATCTAGGGTAAGATAATCCCCCTTAAAATTACAAGAAGGGAGTATATATATGGGTACAAGAATGAAGGAGAAGAAAAGAAGAAGCCTGTGCTGCCTCTGTAGCTTCCCGACCGGGACGGCTCATCGCGATCGGGACGGGTTGGTCCCGACCGGGATGGGCTCACAGCAGCCATCCTAAAGTAGCACCCCATCCCGAACGGGATGGGCCTTGTATGCCTTCCTTAAAACACTCTTTGGTCCTTCCTTGCCTCTCATGGGCTTCCCACCGATTCTCGGGACTCGGGATCGGGTCTTGGAGGCTCGGGATAGGGTCCCAAGGTCTCGGGGTCGATTCCAGGCCTCGAGTCATCGTTCCTTTATCTCGTTGGCTCCAAAATGTGCATGTATTGAGTCGGAATCGCTCCAACTCTTCCAAATCAGTCTCGGGAACCTGAAACGAACTAAAGGAAGCATAAGAAGCCCATGAATCGCTCCAAAGGAGCGATTCCACAAGGAAAAAGGGACCAAAACACAACAAATAGGCACTACAAACTACACTTATCAACTCCCCGACACTTAACCCTTACTCGCCCTCGAGTAAGCACACACTAACTACTTAAACTAGCCGAATGGGTATTAGCGCACCCTACGCCCCTTCAACTAACGCGAGTGCACTTAGAGGACAAGTGCACTCCGCAAGGCAAGTTGGGTCTTGCGACAAAACTGTGGATGCAACCGGACACATAACACATAAACAAACACACACACAAACAAACACCTAATCGGTTGCACCCAAAACAAAAGAAATACCGCTTCCCTCTAAAAGCGGTGAATGAAACACCGGTTTAGGACTCGAGGTAAGTGACAACGTTCCCAAGCTAGCAATACAAACCGAGGTGAACTAAACCCTAATAGTATGACGATAAAGCAATAAAAACGTTGGTAACTTACCTAGGTCCTCCTAACTTTCTAAAAATGTACTACGGGACGATCGGCGGAGTGGAAAAGTGAGAAACCACGGTGTTAGTTGGCACTGTAGGTAAGTGAGACCCCGCCCCCTTTAGCGTGAGCCAAGAGGGTCGTCCCATGTCTAAAACCGCCTAACTAGTCCAAGTAAAAAGGTGGAAATATGCAAAATGAGGGAAGACCGACTAATGCCGCTATCATCCTTCCTCGGGACTCGGTCCTTTGGTAGGCTCTTCACGGCAAAAGTCGGAAAAAGGCTTATTTTTGTGGGGATTTCTTTTTGTGAGACGGGCTTTCTTTTGGCATTTTCTTTCTTTTCGACATTTTGATTTGTTTGTTGCCATGCCGTTTCTTTTTCTTCTTTTCTATTTTCTTTTTGGCTTTTGTGCCTTTTCTTTTTCTTCATTCTTTTCTTTCTTTCATTTTTCTTTCTTTTTCTTTTCTTTGCCCTTTTTTTTTGGCAAGATTTGACTTTTTGGCATTTCTTGACAATTAAGAAAGAGAGAATCAACAAATTTGCATTTTATTGTGTGGATATGTGTAGGAGGTAGGGTAATGGGAGAGTTGGGGAGCGTCCTTCCCTTCAAACCCACAAAAAGTGGAGAACTTAGACTAATCAAACAATCCTAAACACGGTCACCTAAGGGACGAGACTCGGTAACCAAGGCCTTTTCACACCGTGGGTGGTCATAATGGTCAAAAGTGCAAATCCCGTAGTGAATTCCTAGTAAGCTAGGTGGACTCGAGGTAAAGGACCAACGAATTCATTGATTTAGGGTCATTCTACTAGAGTAAAGTCCAAGACTCGATTTATACTACTAAAAAGGGAAAGTACACACTCACACACTAGCCTCTAAACCGGGTTTTCGAAAACTATTTACACATAAGACACACAACACAACACAAAATGAAGACATGACGAAAACAAAAAGGAAAAGGAACAAAAGCAACAAAAACAAAACAAGGCAAAACAAAAAAACATAGACAAAACAACCACCACCCCTATATTCCATACAAGCCACCAAATCATCCACCATTATGCACAAAGCTCCACCCGAGCACACCTCAACACAACCTCCTCCAAACATCACAAGGAATAAAGGAGAAAAAGGGATAAGATGTTACCGGAAGTCTTTAGAGCTTTCCAAAGTCATTGGCGATTAAAGCAACCTATAAGAACAAAGGGAGGCAAAACACGCACACAAAATAAATGTACGACACAAAGACGCAAAATGAAAACACAAAAGAGAAAATCTTTTTGATTTTTGTGAAAATTTTTCAAATTTTTAGGATTTTTAAAGGTTTTTCGAAAAACTATGCGGAAGTCTTTAGAGTTTTCCAAAGTCATTGGCGATTAAAGCAACCTATAAGAACAAAGGGAGGCAAAACACGCACACAAAACAAATGTACGACACAAAGACGCAAAATGAAAACACAAAAGAGAAATTTTTTTTGATTTTTGTGAAAATTTTTCAAATTTTTAGGATTTTTAAAGGTTTTTCGAAAAACTATGAAAATAAAACTACTACGATAGAATATCGCTCCCCCACACTTAAATCGAGCAATGTCTTCATATGCTCAATCGTAGTGTGCAGAGAGACAAAAGGAAAGAAAATAAACTACGAAAATAAAGCTAAAAAAAACAAAAATGAAGATGAAGAAAAGGTAGAAGGTGTCCGGCCGGGGTGTAATCAAGTCACCATGGGCCGAGACGAGAAAAAGATATGGATGAGGGAAGAAATAAAAAGAAGAAAATAAAAGGAAATGGGAGGGGAGGGCTAGGTGTAATCAAGTCACCTAGCCCAGATTCCGCCTAAATCCGACTAAATCCTCAAAAAGAAAGAGTGAAAAACTTGTAAAATTTGACTAATCGATTGACTCTCGACGTAATCACGTCGTCGGGAGCAACCAAACTATGGCCTCGAAGGCCACCATGACATCAAGACACGAAAGTGCACAAGGGGAAGGGAATAAACAAAGGAAAACAAGCAACAACAAAAACGGAAAAGAAAGGATAGTTGCCGTACCTTGGGTTAGCAATTCACTCTCTCCATCGTCTCATAGATCAATAAAGGCGCTTGCTTGTCTTCGTCAATGCTTTTCCGCTTCATTCTCGATAACAAAGCATGGTAGAGGTAGTAATGGTGCGAGGGGGTGGGATTTGAAGTGAATCAAGGTGTAAAGTGAAGAGGGAATGAGGTGAAGGTATGACAATGACGTACATGGGGCATATGGTAAAGCTAGGGTAGCTAGGGAGGTTGGGAGGGGCCATAAAACGGTTGGGTGGACTCGATTTGCGAAGAAGAATCACAAAGGGGGAGCAGAGGACCATCCCGGTCGGGAAGACTGATCCCGATCGGGTTACCTCACCCGTCCCGGTCGGGACGCCCTCATCCCGATCGGGACGAGCCCACAGTAAGCTCAAAATCCAGCGCACCCTTCCCAATCGGGAAGGCACCCTTCCCGATCGGGTTTGCTCACCCTTCCCGGTCGGGACGCCTCATCCCGGCCGGGATGGGCCTTCTTCCAAGGCCCCAAAAGCTTGCTCTAAGCTTCAAAAACCCGATCCTCATGCCTACAACCCAAAGTAAACCATCGCCAATCCTCTCTAGGAGCGTTCTCACTTCACCTATCAAGCAATACTCAAACACACATCAAACTCTCTCCCTCACAACGCTCAACAATCAACCCAAATAACAAGAATTCACAAAAATTCAACTAGCTACAAGAAAGAGATATATACAATGGGACGGTTCTTGTGGAAATCCGTCAAACCAAGATGGTGCAATTTCATTCTTTTTCAACAACCAAAACTAGTTCCATCTCCATCAAGGGCACGTAAGAACAAGTCGAAGGCCCTAGAGAAGTCTTTAATTAGGCATGTCATATAACCAACCGTATCCCAAGGCTCCTCATGGCCTTGCCTTGACGTTCCCGGGGCATCCCGCTCTTCCAAGTTCAACGATTTGAACTTGTACTTTTGGTCCTTGGGGACATACCCAAACGTCCACCGGTCCTCATGCGGCCCTAAGGGAGACTCATCTTCTTTCTTGTCATTGCACTTCAACTTGTCATCAAGCCCATGACGTGGGCACTCATCCTCCTCACTCTCGGAGTCATAATCATCAAGTACATAAGAGTACTTCTTCAAGCTTTGTCGCGATCCTTCCCCTAGATCGATGTCTTCCGTGGCATGGATCATATTACATGTCTCGGTCATAAGCGAAGTGTTGCCTTGGAGGTCAAACACTAACTCCTCGTCGCCTAGTTGAAAAGTGATCCTACCCTTCTTCACATCGATCACGGCACCGGCGGTGTGTAAAAATGGGCGTACAAGGATGATGGGAGTGTTAGCATCCTCCGGCATGTCCACCACAATGAAGTCGACCGGAATGAAGAACTTCCCTATTCGCACCGGCACGTCTTCCAACATTCCCAATGGTCGGTTAAGAGACTTATCGGCCATTTGGAGTATAATGGACGTACATTTCAACTCTGTCATCCCTAATCGCTCACAAATGGTGTAAGGAATAATGCTCACACTCGCACCCAAATCACACATAGCTCTCTCGATCTTGTAATTGCCGATGGTGCATGGGATGGAGAAACTACCCGGGTCCTTCAACTTCGGAAGTGTGGAACCTTGAATAAGCTCGCTCACCACTCTCGTGAACGCTATCGTCTCTTCCTTGTCGATGGACCTTTTCCTAGATAGGATATCCCGCATGAACTTCCCATATGCCGGGACTTGGGTAAGTAACTCGGTGAATGGGACATTAACATCCAATTTCTTCACAATGTTAAGGAACTTTTCAAATTGGACATCCACCTTAGTCTTCATTTGCCTTGTTGGGAAAGGCAACTTGATTTGAACCTTGTTTTGCTCAATATTGGTGGACTCCTCACTTGACACTTTCCCTTTACCTTTTTCTTGTGCTTGAAGTGGGGGAGGGTTGTCTTCTTGGGGGTTTTCGACCTCCCAAAGGACTTGCTCCTCAATTGGATTATCAAAGCTCAATTCTCCTTGAGTTGGAGACGCCATCTCCATTGTCGGTTCTTGCATTGGCTCTTGCTCAATAGGATACGGAGGGGAGTTGTAGGATGTACCTCTCCTTGCGGTGATAGCATTTACATGCTCAAATATCGGTGTTTCACCTTGAGAAGGTAGTTGCCCCTTTTGTCTTGAGGAGCTCCCCGAAGCAAGTTGAGATACTTGAGTTTCAAGCATCTTCATACGAGCATCTCTTACCGCATTTTCCCCTTGAATATAAGCAAAGAGCTCTTGTTGGGTTCTTGACATATCCATTTGACATTTTTGCACATCTTGAGTATTCTTTTGCATATCCATCAAAGTCTTTTGAACGTCAAAATCCCGAGGTGGGGACGATGGATTATGCGGAGTATCGGTGATGGCGAGGGGAATGCCATAATCATGAGTAGGAGACCGGCTCCTAGGCTTGCTTTGTTGTTGTTGATTTTGAGTTGCTTGTTGACGGTTCCTTTGGAACCCATGAGAATTGCCTTGATTAAGGCCTTGATTGTGGTTTTGTTGTTGTTGGAAGCCTTGGTTTCCTTTGAAACCGCCTTGATTGAAGTTCCCTTGTTGGAACCCTTGATTGTTGTTGTGAAAGGTACCTTGGTTATTTTGCTTGAAGTTGTTGAAGGGTCTTGGATTACCCATGTAACCTTGGTAACCTTGGTTGTTGTCCCTTAAGGGAGGTGGAACATAGGGACGATGTTGTTGTTGATGTTGAAAGGCTTGTTGTTGGGGGACTTGTTGGGAAGCTTGGAATTGATTAGAGTAAGAGGTACCTTGCTTGAACGCTTGAAAGGCGTTCACTTGCTCGATACTTCCACGGCAATACATAGGATCATGTCCAACTATTCCACAAGTATCGCACATCCCATAGTAAGGTAAAGGAGGTGCGAACCCCAAAGCATTCACTTCTTGAATCGGTTAATGGTGTGAGGAACTAGTGCCTTGGACTTGGTCGAGGTGACTTTGGAGCTTCTTGTCAATAGTCTCCATGTGCGTTTTCAATTGGGCTCCAAGGTCAATGCTTAATTTGGTGATAGCATCGACCTCATGTATGCCTCCTCGATGTGCCTTCCTAGGCCTAGAGTATTGCGAATTATGCACCGCCATCTCTTCGATTCTCGCCCATGTTTGGTCGTTATCGACCTCGGTAAACCTACCATTGGAGCCCATGTTGAGAATGGCTCTCGAGTCCTCATAAAGACCAATGCAAAATTATTGCACCAAGAACCATTGTGAGAGTCCATGATGATGGCACGATCTTACCAAAGACTTAAACCGCTCCCAAGCTTCATATAGGCTCTCTTCATCCCTTTGTTGAAACCCGGTGATGGATGCCCTAAGCAAGTTCGTCTTTTCCGGAGGGTAAAACTTTTGGTAGAACGCCAAGGCAAGCTTTTTCCAAGTATCGATCCCCATGGTTGCCCTATCGAGACTCTTGATCCATTGCTTCGCTTTTCCAATAAGAGAAAACGGGAAGAGTACCCAACGAATTTGATCTTGAGTAACCCCGGTTTGAGATATAGCGTCACAATAATCGGAGAAAGCTCCATATGTTGGTGCGGGTCTTCGGTGGGCAAACCACTAAAAGGGCTCCTCTCCACAAGTTGGATAAATTGAGTCTTTGCCACAAAATTCCCGGTATAGGCTTCCGGTAATGCACTCGGTCCCGGCAAGACATCCTCGGTGAATGTGGAGTGAGAGGAAAACTTAGGCATTCTTGGATGTAAGGGAGAAGATGGTGGTGTAGAGAGTGTTGATGTAGATGAAGAGGGGGAACTAGGAGAAGAATCACCGAAGGGATTGATGAAGGTCCCTCCGGCCGTCTCTCGAGGTGAAATGCTCAAGTCGGCTCCTTGGGCTTGCCTTTGATGAGTGGTGCTTGCACTTGGTTGAGAGATCCTAACCCGATTAATCGTCTGTTGGCGAAAGGCTAGAAAGAGTCTCTCCGGCTCTGGATTAAAGAGATAGAAGTCGCCTCCCCTCCTAGGCATACACTACACACTAGAACAAACGTAAGAACACCTAGTGCTTTATGGGCACTAGGCAACGACAATAGCAAACACAACTAGAGACAAAGAGAAAAAGAAGAAATAACACTAAGGAAAGAAGAAAAATCTAGAGAATATTCACAAGAGAAGATGAGAGAGCACAAAGAGGGGTAACTAAGTCTAGAAATAAGCAAACTAGGTCTAAACAATGCACCGTCCCCGGCAACGGCGCCAAATTGATGGTAGAGATTTGTCACGTCCCTAGCCGATCAATATAACACCGACTAACCTAGTGGGTAGCTAGGGCAAGTCGGGATCAATTCCACGAGGACGGTATATCAAGGTTTAGACTATGCCGGCCTACAACAAGACTAGATTACCAAACAAACACAAAGAAGATGAAAAGGAAAACTATGATGGAGGAGAAGTATGACTAAGCTAATGATCGAACTAATAAATAAACTAAAAGAATGATGGCTAACTAAGAGGATGAACACAAATATGGAAAGAAGTGGGGTAGGTCGGGTTCATAGGAGTAGAAGGATAATTGGGGTGATCAAGGGTATAGGTATCTCCTAATCGCTAGAGTCGGTCCGGGCTCTCGCAACTTAGATCGATGTCAAGGTGGGTCCGGGCTCTCGCAACTTAGACCCTAGTCCGCGCTCTCGCGACTAAACTATTCTCGACATTTCCGCATCATAGACAAACAATGAGAAGATGAACACTAGTATGGGAAGCATGGCCACTACAACTCACACAAGCATATCAACAAACACATAGAGTGCCTACAATGTGACTAACAACAAAGATGTAACCTTTTCCCCTTAATCAACCCTAATCATCCATAACTACCCCTAATCCCCCTACTAACCCCACAAGAAGACTACTCACTCATTATCAATGAAGAACTAACAAAAATAAGAGAAAATAAACTCACAATCCAAACATTCATTATGGATAACAAGAAAAACTACAATAACAATGCAACAAGATTCAAACAAGATTAAATAAACAAGATTTAGAGTAAGAAAGGTTATACCAACACTAGATGAAGAAAAGATGAGAACTTGTATAAATAAGAGACCCAAATAGAACCCCAAGGTTGTCAATCTTGGAATAATCTTCAAGAATCTTCTTAATACAAGATTAATTACAATGATTAACTAAGGATTAAAGAGAGATTAGAACTAATGAGTGAGAGTAAATCTAGGGTTTTTGAGGCTTAAACTAATCTAGGGTAAGATAATCCCCCTTAAAATTACAAGAAGGGAGTATATATATGTGTACAAGAATGAAAGAGAAGAAAAGAAGAAGCCCGTGCTGCCTCTGTAGCTTCCCGACCGGGACGGATCATCCCGATCGGGACGGCTCTGTCATCCCGATCGGGACGGGTTGGTCCCGAGCGGGATGGGCTCACAGCAGCCATCCTAAAGTAGCACCCCATCCCGAACGGGATGGGCCTTGTATGCCTTCCTTAAAACACTCTTTGGTCCTTCCTTGCCTCTCATGGGCTTCCCACCGATTCTCGGGACTCGGGATCGGATCTCGGAGGCTCGGAATAGGGTCCCAAGGTCTCGGGGTCGATTCCAAGGCCTCGAGTCATCGTTCCTTTATCTCGTTGGCTCCAAAATGTGCATGTATTGAGTCGGAATCGCTCCAACTCTTCCAAATCAGTCTCGGGAACCTGAAACGAACTAAAGGAAGCATAAGAAGCCCATGAATCGCTCCAAAGGAGCGATTCCACAAGGAAAAAGGGACCAAAACACAACAAATAGGCACTACAAACTACACTTATCAACAATTCACTAATAACAATTGAATAATTATGTCATACGATGCATGAATTTTATTGTTTGAGACTTGTGACTTGTGTGCCTAGAACTGATAAGTCGCCTTGAAAGTTGACCTAGCAGCATGGTTAGGACCCATATGTATTTAATCCCTCGCACAAATATTAAGTATTGCCTTTCCAGAATTGACCACTACAACAATTTCATATCATTGGTTGAAGTGACTGCCTAAGCGGTGCTTTGCCGATGTGTGTGGACTGAGTAGGTGGGTAACGGTTACCCACAGGTTTAGTCTGGTTTGCTTAACATTGTTATCAAGTCGGACTTGGGCTTTAAGGCAAATAGTTGTTGTCATATGATGACTAATTCCGACGAACCAAGAATTACATATTGATGTAATTGACAATGTTGTTGTCTACCTTTACTTTTGGAGCTTGAGCAGTGAGCCCAAGTTCACTTGAGCGACAAAAGGTTTAGGATCTTGGAATATTATGCGAACTTGAGGGTAGTTTGCATGATTTTATCTTAAAATTGTTTATGATTATTAATATTAATTATCGTTTTACTTTGCATATACATGTAGTTGTAATTTAGTTACCGTTATCACATTTATTAAAAATGAGTCTGAATTGTTCAACCTTGTCGATTGGTATCTTGAGAATTGTTCTCAAAAATTAGAGATACGAATTTTGTCCTTGTGAAGGATAATTTCGACAAATTATTACCAATGTTAATGTACAGTATGGACTGTATAATTAGAGTCATGAAGATGATTATAAGTACCAAAATTAGTTGTTTCAATAAAGGGAACGGTTCCCATTAAGTGAGAAAATGTTGAAGATGATCTAATTACTTTATGTCATACGATGACGTGATTATATTGATAATCAGGAAATTTTGGATGCTTCTTTCTAAAGAATTAGGAAGTGGAATCGTTTTAATTAGTCCTAAGTTTAGGTCACTTTATTATGAATAAACATGTGACTTAATAAGGTTTCTCACCTTTTAGCACGAGATGTTAAAAGCGATTGAACATTGTATCAAGAAGGCAAATAATACTAATGTTCTTTGAGTTCATTAAGAAAATTGCTTGAGATAATGATTAATGAATCTAAGACGTTGGTTAAAGTAAGGGAAGCACAATCGTTGTCATACCCAAACTTGTTGACAAATTTATGATTTTATTAGTCATTAATGTAATGACAAATATATATATATATATATATATATATATATATATATATATATATATATATATATATATGACATTGGTAGATAGCTTTCTAGAAGTGTCTAGAAAATCTGCAAATCAATTGAAGTATGACTTCAGGTGTATATGTTACTAAAGTAATTGTTACTTTCATTCTACTGTTTTGGTATAAGATACCAAATGCAACTATTACATTGTGGATGTGATGGCTCGAAGAGGGTGGAATAATGGTATATAAGTGAAGTATTTTTGAAATGGACAAACGTTGTTGTTTCATATATAAAAGGAAAATCACTTGATTTTACCATAAAGCTGACTACTGGAATTGAATAATTGTTATTCTTGTACTAGTCATAAGCAAGAATATTGATTCTGTTTCATGTATGGGCATGAAAAGTTTTAATAAAAGTAGAACAATTGTTGCTCTATATCTTGCAAGAATATGAAGTACAATAATAAGGCTAACATGATTGTTGGACTCTACATTCCTAGTAGTGAATGTTTTATTTGTAACATAACGACCAAAAGGTTCAAGTCCCTCGACTCAAGTTTTACCTATTATGACATTGTCCTTAATCCATGAGACAAGAAACATAAGAATAGTTTCATTATGATGAAATTATAAACCTTATTGATAAGGATCATTTGAGGTAAATGGATAAGATGGACAAATGACATTAGAAGTGACTCCTATTATTTGTAATGGGAGGGTACTTAGACTTGTTGGATCACACATATACAGATACGTGTGAGTTTAACTAGTAGTGTTGGAAAAATGGGTAACATGTATGGTTTTGTTCATTTGATGAATTTTGAAACTGAATGCTTTGAATTGTTCAAGGAAATTCAGATAAAAGTACAAGATCAACTTGATAAGTTGATACGAGTCGTTTGATATGATTGAAACAGGGAGGAATTGAACTAAAAGATTGTGATCATCTTAGAAGTAGTGAAAAGTGTTTCAAACTACATCGAACCATATTTGATATGATTTGGTCTATGATGATGAGTCATGCAGATTTTATTGACTGTTTAGAAAGTTATGCACTATAAATGTTTTTGTACGAATGTTGATGAGATTGTCCATGTAAGTCGGAGAATAGACACCATATGAGATATGGATTGAAAATGTTCTTAAAAGTCTTTTCTTAATTATCAAGTTAAGTTTAAAGAAAATTGTTTTCTAGAACTTAGACTCAATTATGGCATGTGTTTTATTAGGGGTATTATGTTAATTCTACAAACCAACCAAAGAACAAAACTGTTTTGTTGAATGGAGCGGTATGTTTCTTTTAAAAATATGTGATTTCTAATGGAAACAGTGGAAGTAGAATCGACCTTGAATTGTTCAAAATTAACAGCAATTCTCTACAACTGTTGAAGAGGATATTGATGCATTCATGAAAAGTCATGATCATCTTAACTGTAAAATATTACCCTACATAGGTTTGACCTATGGTAAAACAATAATGGGCAAAGACTTCAATAATCACATAAAATCTAATAGATTCTATATACCATAACTACCAAGTATAGACTTTGGTTAAATGGGTCTTATAGTGAAGAATAGTCTTCAATATAAAGACGATATAGATTGATATAAGAGTATCTATTAAGCATATTTGGTAATTAAGGATTGATCTCATAGTAATGACTATAGAAAAATCATTTTTACAACATTATGCTTAAATATATTAAGATTGATTTAGCATTTTGAATGTCATCACTCATTATGATGAGTTTTGGACATGTATTTGTGAAATACATTTCTTGAAAGGGATGCAATATGATGTGTGTGCGACACATCGTATGAATTTCATATTATTAAAATTGCTAGACAAATGTGAATGATCCAATTCGATTGGAGCAAGTATTATGGAGTAGTATCTTCGTTCTCAATGTGGTAATTCAAAGATGTTTGTTTTCCTTTGAGACGAAGAAAGACAGTGTGTACAAGAGGCTAGTGGGAGTGCATTTATCGTTATGATTTGGTATGTAAGTGACATACTTCTCTAACTAAATGACATTTGATTGCTTTGCAAGAAATGTGTTTATTATGTGCTCGTGTGACGAGTAGATACTAATCTAGTGAGTGTCACTAGAATGCTATCTAAGAATTGTTCCTTTGCGCTTAAGAAGCAAAAAAGAAAATTATTTAAAAGATGCGCATAATGTGATAAGCGAATTATTGTAAACAAGTTACAACGATTCATATTTCCAAATAGACAAAGATGACATGAGATTGTAATCTCAGTAAATTTTGTTTTGGATGAGAAGTTGTGTATTGGAACGGTTCCAAATGACAACTTGGTGACTAGTATTATAACTAAAGTTGGTGTTCTATTACTTTTGAAGCAAATAGACGTTTGGTTACGAATAAAAAACGCACTCAACTTTAAAGTTTATGAAGCAATTTGTTGCTTATGAAACTAACAGTTTGCCTCAATTGAGAGAAGGTAGATTGGTCATATGCTTGTAAATAACCGATACAAATGTTGTATGTCCCAAACCTCCTCTACATAAAGATCATATTGTTATGATTGGTATAAGACGCATGGGCGAGTGGTCTTAGTACTTTTAGAGGTGTTTGGTTTAGTGGGAGTTATTTTGATAATTGATATATGTATGACATATTGTCATTTGGTTAATGTAACCGAGTTTTGTCCCTAAATAATTTACATTGATGAAATAGATCACTAAGTATGTGACTTAGTCTTGGAACTCTATTTGGATGATGTAGTTATTTTGTCTCTAGTCAGGGTATTGTGTTGGGACATTTGAATATCCTTAAATGACTAGTGTGTGAGTTGGTTGATGACTAAGTTCATTGAGTCATAGGTATTGAGATACTAAACCAGACACACGAGTGTATGTTAAGAACATGCATTAGACAGACCCGCCGAAAAGGATTTTACTAAGATTTCGCTTAGTGTCAGTAAAGTTCTTTACAAGTTATGAACTTGTACGGTCTTTAGACATGAGTCTTTGACTATCCTGTACATGTGATGTGTATGCTTTGATACTATTCCTTGTCAGCTGTGAAAGGGGGCTATGGATGGTTATTGGGCATGCATGTATCATGTGATAGTATGTGGTTAGACAAGAGGGGATTTGCTCTTCCTTTATTGAAGGGAATTTATTGTTTCTTGGCCACTCGAAGAGTGTGACTTGTGCAAATGCGTGGCCGCGCTCAGATAGGATGATTGTCATCTATCTGTTCTTTTAACAAGTCAACTCAAAGATTCGAGTAAAACATTGAGACATGCGAGGATGACACTTCTTCTTACCTCATTCTCAATTGGAGACAATAGTAGCAAAGAGACTTAACGCCGTTCTTGAGAGGACATGTACAAGTGGGAGACTGAAGGAGTTATGTCCACTGTTCTACGGATTAACCCGCTTAAGTCTATGTATCCGATATGCCTTGCTAGAGGTCGATGTCGGGTTGACACGTAAATAGGTTACGTGTCTGGTAGTCTTAAGTGGGCCCATTGGGTCACACACAATATGTACGGCATATTATTAATATATATCGATATATTAAATATATCGGGTCAGTAGTAATACGACCTAGCTGCGTTGTCGGGTTATGGTAATTAGAGTTATACTAATAATCTAATTATGGTAATTAGAGTTATGGAAATAACCTCATTCTACCTTCTCATCTCCTATATAAGGAGGTTCATATGATGAACCAAGATATGGAATTAAGAGTATCTCATAATATATATACGAAGTATTCTTCTTATAAAGAGTTATATGAGAGATCTAGAGAGGAGTTGTGAGACGGTCTCACATACCCTTATACTAGCATATACGTCGCAGTTCCGTACCCGTGTGGATACCAAAGGAGGCATCACGTTTGGGGTGCTTTATTCTGTCCGTGGAGATTATTTATTCTGTCCGTGGGAATTATTTATTCTGTCCGTGGAGATTATATATATTTTTGGGTTTATTATATTTCTTATTAATACATTGTTCCGCTGCAAATAAGGTATAATTGTTATCCCTCTACTTTTGTCTTTTCGGTCAATACTCGTAACATGTCCTTTGGTTTAAGGGTTGTAACCCTACACTTTGGTCACCCTACACCACAATTTTCTCCAGATATCAGAACTTCAATGTTGAAAATACAACTTAAGCATGTCATAGATTTCAACCTGTACCTGTGATCTAGAAACCCAAACAAGGTCAGCAGTATCCCTTTTCTGATTCCCGTCCCAATACACTTGTAAAGACCGATAAGAATCAATAATAACATGGGCAACTTCTGGAATTGTTACTGATGATTATGCTATATTAGTAGCCAAAATTACCTGCAGAATATGTAGGTGTAAACAAACAAGTAAAGATCAGGAGCAGCTAACATCTAAAACAAGCACAAACCATAAAAGCATATTACAAGAAGATATCCAAATTCACATACTCGGAATGGTTACTACAAGAACATATCGTGATATCGACTTTATATCTCCATTTCATGAACATAAAAGTTGATGTAAAATAAACCCAAGAATCTTATAGCGGAAATAAAGATTCGATCTTTGAACTTCTTAGGATGAAAAGTAACAATTTTTGGTGTTTCAACGAGACATTTTTTTTAATAAAAAGGATAGTATTGTAATCTCGCAAGATTACGGTTTGTGAACTCTCAACCTCGCAAGGAATAAAGAACATGGTTTGAGAACTATCAACCTCGCAAGGAATCAAGAACTCAATTTTCAACCTTGCAAGGAAGAAAAGATTATTTCGATCTCGCAAGAAAGAAATAAAGAACTTAAAATTCGCAAGTTTAGAAGCACTAACAAGAAACTCTTGTATTAACTCTCCAATCTGAATGAATAAAATTGAATACAAAGCCCTTTATTTATACTAGATGAAGCCATAATAAAATAAGGAAACTAGAATAAGAAAAACTGAATAGGAAACTCCAAAATAAGGAAAGAATAAATAACGAAACTAGTAACTTATTATGAAAGTAAATAACTAACTAGACTCAATTTTAAATAACTAGCTAGACTCACTTTAGGAACCTAATGCTCCTGCATCAGATACACTCGTATAAGGCTATGAAAGCCACGTTCCATGTTAGCATAAGGCATTCAACGATTAAGCAATAAAATTCAACAAAGTTTTTTATTTATATCAAACATTGTGAAAACCCATTTCAAGAAAGTACCTCGAAATCGCATCGAGGAATTGGTGCGCCAATCTCTACGTTATTAGTATCGGATTCAAGGAGTAATTCGAGCTAAATATCTTTGGTTACATTTGTCTTTTATTTCATCACAAAATCCTTACGTAATTCAAAGTATTTTCTTTCCTAAAATAGGCGTGTCACAAAAGTCAAAGTCCAGGAAGACCTTAACCACAAACCAAGGTTACATTAACCTTAGTTCAATTTCACTCCAAAATCCACGTCATCACTCAAGGTTACATTAACCTTCGACCCAACTTCATTTCTTAATCTAAACTGCTGCCGCATTCGCATCATTTTGGTATCAGAGACGTGTTTGATGACATGGGAGATAACGATATCAACGACAACAATGTCAAACAATGACGTAAACAACGTCAATAATGGAGGGGGTAATTACGACAATCTCATCCAACAATTGCTCCGTGCCTTGCACAATTTGCCCGAGAATAGACCTGGAGGAGGCGCTAGGAGATTCGAGGATGTGCCCAAGCGCCATGACGAATTCAAAGTCACAAAGTTGCCTGAATTCGAGGAAGGAATAGATCCGGAAGAGTACTTGGACTGGGAGCGTCAAATCGAGAGGATGTTCGAATTCAAGGATGTCCCCGATGAGAAGCGTTGCAAGTATGCTATCTTGAGGCTATCAAAAAGTGCGTCCCTATGGTTCGAAAGTATGAAGACTAGGCGAGCATGGGAGGAAAAGCCCAAGATCCGGTCATGGAAGGAACTCAAAAATAAGTTACGCAAGAGGTATGTTCCTAAAAGTTACGAAATCGACTTATATCGTAAGGTAGCCGAGTTGAAAGAAGGGACCATGTCAATTAGTGCGTACATTGAGGAGTTCGAAAAGGCATATTTAATGTGTGATTTAGAAGAACTTGAGGAACAAAAGATGGCTAGGTTTTGTAGGGGATTAAATCGCAACATAGTTGATGTGTAGATTTACATTCTTATGCTTCGTTTGATTTGTTATGCTCTTTGTGTTTAAAAGTAGAGGGCCAACAAAAACGACAAACTACTCCGACCACTAAAATGAACACTTGGACAAAATCCGAAACACCTAATAAATTAGAAAAGTCCAAATGATCCGGAAGAGTACTTGGACTGCTCTTTGTGTTATGCTCTTTGTGCAAACCTTATACAAGTCCAAAGACATCTCTAAGGTCCGTTGTTTCAAGTGTCAAGGATTCGGTCACTTTCAAAGCGATTGTCCTAATAAAAGAGTCATCACATAAAGAGAGGCAATTAGCTATCGCGATGGATTGATGGAGGGTTTTAGTGACGAGGATGAACCATCATATGTCACGAATGGATAGGAGTTAGAGGGGGACGACGTGCTCGAGTTTGTAGCACCAAGTCATGTTGAGTCTTTGGTCTTACGTCGTACTTTGCACACCGTTGTTGAATCGATTGTGGCCGAACAACGTGACCAAATCTTCCACACTAATGCTTGGTCAAAGACAAATGGTATAACGTGATCATTGATGAGGGGAGTTGTACCAACGTCGCCTCACAAGACATGGTTAAGAAATTAACTTTAACCACCACACCACACCCGAGACCCTATACCTTACATTGGCTCGATGATGGGAACCAAGTCAAGGTAACTAAACAAGTCCGCGTTGGTTTTACGATGGGTCCTTACAAGGACGAGGTGGTTTGCGACGTTATTCCAATGGATGCTTGTCACATGTTATTAGGCAGGCCATGACAATTTGATCGCAATGTCCTTCATAAAGAACGAAGCAACGAGCATGAACTCATGGTGGATGGTAAGAAGGTCGTCCTAAGGCCTATGGCGCCGAAGGAGATTCGTTCGATTCATTCTAATCGTACTAACAAGGCGAGTTTATCAATGTTTGCTAGTGAAAGAGACGTGGAGCAGGTTTTGGCTAGAGGAGAGCAAGTGTACGCGCTTGTGGCTTCTAACCTGTCCACAATTTCAAGAGAGAATAACCTTGACCAAGGTTACATTAACCTTGACCATGTTTACCCTAACCTTGACTCTGTTGAACGCGTTAAACCACTATTGCGTGAGTTTGACGATGTTTTTTCAGATGATTTGCCAGCGGGTTTACCTCCATTGCGTGGAATCAAGCATCAAATTGATCTCGTACCCCGCACGCCCTTACCAAACAAGGCGGCCTATAGGAGTAACCCCGAAGAAACCAAAGAACTCCAACGACAAATTGAGGAGTTAATAGAACGAGGGTATGTAAGAGAAAGCATGAGCCCATGTGCGGCCCCGGCTTTACTCGTTCCTAAGAAGGATGGCACATGGAGAATGTGCTTCGATAGCCGAGCAGTGAATAACATCACCATAAAATATCGATTCCCGATTCCGAGACTCGATGATATGCTTGATGAACTTCATGGCTCAACCATCTTCTCCAAAATCGATCTTCGAAGTGGTTGTCACCAAATTCGAATGAGAGAAGGAGATGAATGGAAGACCGCATTCAAAACCAAACATGGTTTATCTGAATTGTTGGTCATGCCTTTCAGCCTTACAAACGCACCAAGCACTTTCATGAGTCTTATGAACGAGGTTCTAAAGTCCTTCATTGGAAATTTCGTGGTCGTATACTTGGACGATATCCTAGTATACAGCAAGGGCATTGAAGAGCACCTACGACACCTAAGACAAGTGTTCGAAACGCTAAGAGTGCAAAAACTATACGGCAAAGTCGAGAAGTGCTCATTCTTGGTCGACAAAGTTATGTTCCTTAGATAAGTTCTATCTCGGGATGGAGTTGTCATGGATCAAAAAAAAGTGGAGGCTATTCGTTCTTGGCCTATCCCTAGTACCGTAACTGAAGTACGATCAATTCATGGATTGGCTTCATTCTATCAAAGGTTTATCCGAGATTTAGTACGGTTATGAGCCCAATCACGGGTTGCTTGAAAAAGGGATCGTTTGATTGGAACTAACAAGCTCAAAAGGCGTTCACAAGATCAAGGAGTTGCTATGCAAACACATCTATACCCGCTCTACCCGACTTCTCTCAACCGTTCGAAGTTGAGTGTGACGCAAGTGGCATGGGAATTGGGGCTGTTTTAATCCAAGCTCGATGACCCATTGCTTACTTTTCGGAGAAACTAGGGGGCACTCGTTGTAATTACTCTACATACGACAAAGAGTTCTAGGCGATCGTTCGAGCACTTGACCATTGGAGTCACTATCTTCGCCCTAGTCATTTTGTACTTCACTCGGATCACGAGTCTCTCAAATACATACATGGGCAACAAAAGCTCAACCAAGGACATGCAAAATGGGTTGAATTCCTTCAATCATTCCACTTTTCATCAAAATACAAAGAAGGCAAGAGTAATGTAGTAGCTGACGCTTTATCACGGAGATATGCGCTACTTACCATGCTCGAAGTAAAGCTACCAGGGTTTGAATTAATCAAAGAATCCTATACGCTTGATGATGAACTAAGGGAAATATTCGAGGAATGTTAAAAGGGTGGATACAAGGAATACACGATACAAGACGGGTTTCTATTTAAAAAGAATCGTCTTTGTGTTCTGAAGCATCCAATTCGTGAATTAATAATTCGCGAAGCACGTGGTGGTGGTTTAGCCGGACATTTTGGAGTCCAAAAGACGCTCGACATCTTACACAAGCACTTTCATTGGCCAAAAATGATTGGTGATATCCAAAACATCATAGGCAAGTGTGTCACTTCTCACATGGCGAAAAGCTCTTTTAAAGCAGGAGCCTACATGCCATTACCAGTTCCGGAACGACCATGGAAAGATGTGTCGATGGATTTTATTGTGGCCTTACCTCGTACTCAAAGAGGAAAGGATGTAATTACGGTGGTCGTTGACAAATTTTTGAATATGGCGCATTTCGTGGCTTGCCATAAAACGCACGATGATAGTAACATCGCGGATTTGTATTATCGTGGGATAGTCTGTTTGCATGGGAGTCCCGGAGACTATTGTGTCCGATCATGACTCAAAATTCTTGAGTTACTTTTGGAACACACTTTGGAGAAAGGTCGGCACTAAGCTACTGTTTACTGTTTAACTCTTCGCATCACCCTCAAATCGATGGGCAAATGGAAGTGACAAACCGTATCTTAGGGACTATTCTCCGAGGTTTGGTGAATAAAACTCAAAAGGATTGGGACCATAAGCTTGCACATGCGGAGTTCGCTTATAATCGATCCCCCACCTATGTAACTAAGCGCTCTCCCTTCGAGGTAGTTTATGGGGTTAACCTGTATTTACCTATCGAGTTACTCCCCATCCCTAAAGGGGAATTCGTTCACAAGCATGCGGAGAACAAGGTCAAGGCAATGACAAAGCTACATGATCAAGTCCGAGCTAGAATCGAGGTGGTGAACGAAACCTACAAATGACGAGCTAACAAAAACCGACAAGCTAAAGCATTCCAACCCGGGGATTTAGTTTGGTTGTATTTACGCAAGGAAAGGTTTCTGGGAAAATGAAAGAACAAGCTTATGCCGAGAGCCGAGGGTCCGTACAATGTCGTCACAAAGGTGAACGAAAATGCGTACAAGATTGAGCTTCCGGGAGACTATGGAGTCCATGCTACATTCAATGTAGGGGACTTAAGTCCATACTTAAGCGATGATGGCCTTACGAAATTGAGGTCAATTCCTTTCGAAGAAGGAGGAGATGACGCGAGTAAGCTCGAGCCCAACTCAATTGTGTTAGGACCGAATAAAGCCAACAATGAGACCATGCACTCACTTGGGTTATTTGAAAAAAGCCCAATAAAGCTGGCGTGTGCATGCTTACACACGTCCCAAATATTGTCTAGGTACACTAGATAAAATGAAGATTGCTGCCAAGATATTTGGTGAAATATGGAAGATATGCGGATGATATCAAGCGTGATCCTTACAACAAGTAATGAAGAACAATCTTCTCATATTTGGCAACAAAATGAAAGATTATCATGGTTGATTTGATATTTATTGCATGTGAGGATATACGTGAGATCTACCACCCAAATAAAGAGGCAATCTTCTTTTAATTAGGAAATAAGAATAAGAATGATCATGAAGAGATCATTTCAAGAGATACTTAGGGTAAGATATTATCTAGATTAGGTACTAGTTTAAATTGGATTATGCATCTCGTACTAGAGGCAAGAATAATCGAGTGATACACTCGTCTAAGGCTATATAAGCCACGTTCCATGTTAGCATAAGGCATTCAACGATTACGCAATAAAATTCAGCAAAGTTTTTTTATTTATATCAAACATTGTGAAAACCCATTTCGAGAAAGTACTTCGAAATCCGTCGAGGAATTGGTGCGCCAATCTCTATGTTATTAGTATCGGATTCAAGGTCGAATTCTAGCAAAATATCTTTGGTTACGTTTATCTTTTATTTCATCACAAAATCCTTACGTAATTCAAAGTACTTTCTTTCCTAAAATAGGCGTGTCACAAAATTCAAAGTCCAGGAAGACCTTAGCCACAAACCAAGGTTACATTAACCTTAGTTCAATTTCACTCCAAAATCCACGTCATCACTCAAGGTTACATTAACCTTCGACCGAAGTTCATTTCTTAATCTAAACAGCTTCCGCATTCGCATCATTAAGCATCTGATTCTTTAAGGGTTTTCTTGTTTTCACGACTATCCCCCCTATGGTGTTGATAATAAGCATGGGTATTCCCGGATCTATGGCGTCTATCTGTGCGCGGATCTGGGGTTTGGCCTATCGGTTGGATTAGGCCTTTGGAGCTAAACCTTTGTAAGGAGTAAGCATAGTTGGTATTTATGTGAGAGAACACTCGCGGTAGACTACTCTATAGTAAGCACAGTAGTTTGGATCTCAGTGCTGTCATCATAATTCCGAGCAAGCTGGTTGGAAACACATCGTCCCAAGTTGGGTATTTCTTGGCATCAAGTCTATAGAGCCACGATGCTTCTTTTTTTTGTCAGACTAACGTGTAAGGCATCAATTGGCCAGTCTTATTGGAGGGGTGTTTATTGTGGGAAATGGGCTTGCCTCCCGTCTTGAACACAAACTAGAAGACTTCCTAGGTTTGTCAAAGGATTCGATACCGCTCATGATAATGGTAGTTATGTGGCTTTCTATACCAGACATGGAATAGGTAAAGAAGAAACACGGGTTTGGGTCCCTTGTAGTCATTATAGATGTGTCTATTAATAGTCACGTGCATGTGCTCACATTGTATGATGGTGCTCATCATGTTCTCAGAAACACATAGTGAAGCATATATGAGAGATTAAAAAGGCTAATTTTGTTGAATTAGAGAAGAGAACAGACTACAACTGACTCTGGCTTTGATTTGGAAATGAGGATATAGGGTATATATCCTAGACTCGGACTCAGACTTAGACTCGAATCAAATCCGAACTTTAGGATGCTCGGTTTGTTGTTTCTTTTTGCCAAGGTCCTTGATTGAAGAGAACAACAGGTGCCACGACTCGCCTTAACTCGGCTTTGCGCAAGTGCAAGAGAAGGAGTCAAACTAGACATGGCCCGACGCGACGAGAATGACTAAGATTCTTGGATCGGGATACTCAAACGCTAACCTAGACAAGTCAACGACCCTAGCTTGGACAAGATCATGACACTTGAGCTACATGAGAGTGAGTGATGCAGGAGCATTAGTGTCCTAAATTGAGTCTGGTTAGTTATTTACTATCGTAGTTAGTTACTAGTTTGTTATTTATAGTTTCCTTATTTTGGAGTTTCCTATTTTTAGAGTTTCCTATTCTGTTTTTATTATTCTAGTTTCCTTATTTTATTATGGCTTCATCTGGTATAAATAGAGGGCTTTGTATTCAGTTTTAGGATATTGAAGTTGGAGAGTTAATAGTACAAGAGTTTCTTGTTTGTTCTTATAACTTGCATGTTTTAAGTTCTTTATTTCTTTCTTGCAAGATCGAAATAACATTTTCTTCCTTGCGAGGTTGATGGTTCTCAAACCCGTGTTCTTTTTTCCTTGCGAGGTTGAGAGTTCACAAAAACCGTAATCTTGTGAGATTCCAATACTATCCTTTTATTTACAAAAACAAAGTCTCGTTGAGACACCAAAAATCATTATTTTTCATTGTAAGAAGATCAAAGATCGAATCTTTAGTTCCGCTATAAGATTCGTGGGTTTTAGTATACATCAGTGAGTCTGAAAATGGGGCGACGGTGTTTGACCGCGTCGCGTGCTCGGACCATCCGTGGCGACCTAAACCTTTAGGAGACTCGAGTGTTCGTAGCATATGTACTACTCAAAGAAAGCATCATAAGGACGCCGGTGTAGGATGAATGTATGGTACCCTTTAGGGTGACCGTGGTCAACTGGTTTGTTGGAGAATAGCCTCCAAGTGAGACTAAAGACTCTGATAGGACTCAGATGTTGTGGCATCTAAGTTACTCAAAAGTGGCACACGTGAGACAACACGCGTAGGACATGACCCTTAGAGCAATCATGATTGATCGCTCTACTGAAGAGTAGCCCCTGAGTGGGATCGAAGAGTTTGTTAAGACTCGAGTGCCGAACGAGTGACCCTTAGACGTAAGGATCAAAAACCTTTGGCGACAGGGCTATGCCTTGTAAAAGGTTGACTCGGCCTCGAGGAAAGGCAGTCGGGGTAAGGTAAGAAACTTGCGATGTGAGATTGGCAGAGCTTCAACGCTAGAGACCCTTGACTTGACTCGAATAAGGATGGCCCTGAGATTAGGGCAAACCCTTAAGTGAAAGGATTCTTGAATTGAGATGACTCGACTAATGGATTGAAAGACAGGCGAAATTCCCTCGGGAAAGGTCATGGGGACCGTCCTGTCGGAGGGAAAGATCGCGTGGGGCTTTCTAGTTAGGACTCGAGTGTTTAGACGGACCTTCCATTTACGAGTGTACGACTCGTGTTGCTTGGTTATGCCTTTAGAATAAGGCGAACTGGGATAGGGAAGAAACTTATGATGTAGGATCGACAGAGTTTCGACGCTATAGACCTTCGACGAACTAGGTGAGATCAGACACACGGATCACGGTAGGCCCTAAAATCAGAAAGGTTTTGACCCTATAGACCTTTGACGAACTAGGTGGGACCAGACAAACAGATTATGGTAGGCCCTAGAATCGGAAAGGTTTTGACGCTATAGACCTTCGACAAACTAGATGAGACCAGACACACAGATTACGGTAGGCCCTAGAACCGGAAAGGTTTAGAAAAGGATTGGATTTTGAAAATTAAGAGGACGCTCCAAACTTTTGAAATTGGCAGTATGCCGACAGGGCCGGGCATTTGAGATATTAGAATGGTTGCGAAAATTTTGCATTTTGGAAATTGGGAGACGATCCCGTCTTTTGAAATTGGCAGCATGCCGATATGACCATGTTTTTTGAAAAGTTGGAATGGTTGCGAATTCGCATTTTGAAAATTGGTGGACAATTCTGTCTTTTGAGATTGGCAGCATGCCGATAGAACCGGTTTTTTTAAAAAGTTGAATATTTCGAAAATTTGAATATCGAAAAAGAATTTCCAAAAATTTGAAAATCGAAAACAGGATCCAGAAGATTTGAAAATAGAAAACAGCATCTCGAATATTTGAAAATCGAAATAGAATTTTGAAAATTCCAAAATTGAAAGGGGATCAGAAATTCGAATATTGAAATAGATAGCATGCCGGCTAGAAAATAGGTTGTTTTGAGTCAAAACCTATGTCTAAATTTCGGCAGCATTCCGAGTTTTTGGAAATTGGATATTTTGAAAAGAAGTAGTTTGAAATGAAAATTTTGAAAATGACACGGAAACTTAGCAACAAGTAGTCACGCACGCATTATGACGAAAGCATGTATACTTTATACTATGTCTCGGTCGGTCAAGATAGGGTGTATACCAACACCGATGGCTCTTTCGTAAATCAGGACGAACTTCCTAAGCCGAATTGCACTTAGAACATGCCGTGAAACCCATACAAATTCGGCCATAGATGTCATTAGAGCACCCATGTAGGAATGCACCGCAGTATAGTGGGACATCGGTCACAATTAACCGGTCCGGGCAAAATTGGGGTTATGCATGAACCATCAAACTAAAATGCGTACTTTAGTAACCAATCGATTTCTCTTCGAGTCTCACCCTGAGAATCCCAATCTTTAGTAACCAATCAGGTATACCCAGCGGAGTCGCCAAATTGTGGACATGGCAAAGTCCACCACGACGCGGCCTTGCGTGGGTTTTGGTAGGCGAATGAATTTCTTGGTGAGATTGCTCTCGAATTGAAATTTAAATGATAATGGAGTCGCCACCGAACTTTGTGGGAGTTCGGACCCGTTCGAACCCACTCTATAGTTAGGCGTATCGCGCACAAAGAACGACTTGCCTTATATTACTAGAACTTGTGGGGTTCGTCTCTTTGCACAACGATACCGATGTCGAATAATTGAATACCGTATATTGAATGACTCTCGTTGCCAATGGTTTTGGGCATCTGGAAACCGAAGATTCTAAGTAAGAGATGAAGGTATGTGTTGGGAAGCCCATGAAGGACGCCCAACCCCGCCTGCACATAGCGGCCTCTACTAAGATATCGATCGGTGTAGAGACACCCAGATTCTAACCTAGTGGCTGCAGAAGTGCCCGACAAACACTCGATGACGATTGGACGGCAACATAACTCGAGTTTACGATGTTTTAGATGCTTTTTCTATAGAAAAGATAAAAAAAATTACTCGGAAAAATTAATTCAACATCTAGACGATCTTAGTCGTGTCATTAAGGTCGCGTCGACACTAATAATTATAGTCAATTTTGACACTAGGACTCCGAATCGGTCCCGAAACATGCAAAGCCAAACCCAAGTCAGTGCGTCAGACTGGGCGAGGCTCGAGACACGTGCCCGAGGCCCATCGGTGCATGACACGCTAGGTCACAGAAAACATTAACCCCCAAGCAAGGTATAAGATCACGTATAATCTCCGTTTTGGCAGGTTTTGAAATTGTATCTTCAAAACTCCCGCCTTCAGGCGACTGAGTCTTCCCACACATACACTCACGCGTCCCAGTTCTGGTGTGCCGCCCACCAGAAGCCTGAAAAGTCGATTTGAACTACGAGAAAACTATAAATACCCCACATATTCCGCTCATTTCGACAACATCTCACAATTCACAATTCCCCTCCTTCTCTCTACAAGCTTCTTCGAAACTTAGCGTCGCACTCCGATTCTAAGTACGATCCACTCGATCATTTTTTTTCGATACGCAAATTGACACTACTCCTCGTAGTTCCTCGAGTCATTGGCTCAACTTGAACGAAAAGGGGCACCCGTGTTTGACTAGCCACTTCACAACACCGTAGCGAAGCTCTGCCGGATTTGCCGCAGGAAGCGAAGAGGATCCGCCTAAGAAGTCATATCGTCACTAGGTTGTCATCGAAATACAATTTTACATTCCGTATTCTCTATTTATGCACTTCGATAACGTCGAGTCCGACTTACGTAGACACTAGGTCCGTGGCACGTCGTAAACATACGTAACGTCCATAACTTCAACCATAAACACTAAAACACCCTAAACTAAACCCGAGTAACTCTGAGATCCGTTCTCGATCGTCTATGCATCGTGTCTCGTTTAGTGTACACCTCGAGGATGCAACTCTTCACTATGTGATTTACTTACATTTCGCATTTATCGCTTTCGTATGATTTACCGCTTTTATGACCATAATCACATGCTAAATCACCTAACACGGAATTCAAAACGTAAACAAACTAAAACTGAACAAATGGTGGTCGGGTTCCATATTAATCCCAATGCTCACCCATCACAAGTGGTTCGACGCATCCTCAATGATAACGAACCGACTCATCTTAAGCAGAATACCAGGTAAGGTATACCAAGAAAATGACTAATATCCGTATTATCACTTTAAAACTGATTTGTTAATACGCATAATACCTAGTACTCGCTACTCTCCTACGTGCATCTTTTCATAGCCTCCTTGTCACGTGAAATCGCATGCAATGAATTAAACACAACTACTGCGACAACAAAAGCTTGCTTGTCCTAAAACAACCGACTTAGCAAATATCTAGGGTTAAAACAAAGAATGTAAACATAATTACTTCGACGATAAAGCTTACTTGTCCTTAAACAACCGACATAGCAAAGACATAGGGTGATAACAATGGATGTTACAGTACTTCCACGACAACAAAGGAACAAAGTTATCAGCCCACCGATTAATTAGTAGAGGACGCTACGTGCGGGCGGGATTGAGTGTCGATGTCTAGCGGACGTTGGCTTCCCAATACGTACCCTCACCCCTTACTCAGAATCTACGATTTTTGGATGCCCGAAACCATTAGCAATGAGAGTCATTCTAGACATGGAATGCTTAAGGGTACAAGTCTTTATGTTTAGGTCCCATGTCACTCAACTTTAAGCGGACTAAGGATTAAAGTTGACTTGAACGGTTTCTGAGTTCCAAAAATTAACTCGGTGGCGACTCCACAATTTGGCAACAAATTCGGTTCACTAAAAAGGTCGTCTTACCAAACATATCGGCCTTTAAACACTTACAACCACGTCTCGATCGATTCTAACGGAAACACGGATGTTCGCATCCGTCTAGTACAATTCAAATCGTCAACCAAATCGAGGTCCGACACATTGCTCCGTACGCAAGATCGGACTGGCCCCACGGACGACGGGGCCGCGTGGGTGGCCGCGGTGACCGAGTCCTGCGTGAGAGCGCCGAGGCTGGAGCGGTGTGGGCGAGCGTCCACACGGTGTTTAAATGCGCTCGTTAGTAAGATGGTGAAAATGTATGACAACCGTTATTTTATGCTATACATATGAAATATGCGTTTGCTACGTCATTTAATGCATATTAAAATATATCAAAGTTGTTTGAGCATATGATGTTCATTTGAAAACAATTAATGTCAAACAACGAATTAAATAACTTGAAAATAGATTACAAGTTACACGGGCGGAATACAACTCGGAATTCAAAATACGACAAGCAATTATAATATCGTGTTTGAAACGGTAAACGTAAACTATATACGGACTCGTAAATAGAAACGCAAACTGAAACCATAAACCGAACAATTGAACAGATTCCGATCAGTTACGCATTATGTTGTGTATTTTGATCAGGGGACAGAGGCTCATGCGCGTGGGCTGGTGCGACCTGGAACTCAGGCGCTGGAGGTGTGGCGACCCAGCATTCAGGCGCCTGCACAAGGGAGCTCAAAACGGTAGCGTACGGGACCAAAGCGTGATGCTCGCTTGATCCCGAGGCTTCGAAGTCTCATCCCGACTTATCCTAGTGAAATATGATTGTCCTGATTTATCAAATATCGAGTATGACTAGAGAGTCGTCGATATAAGATTAATATCGTGGAGCATTCACTTAATGTCGTAAAAGGAAGATGTTGATAGATTGAAAATAGACACGAAATGTGGGTTTTAATAGAAAACACGCGATAGATTGACACGTGCCGACTAGCGTCGCAAATATAATTCGCAAAACTTGTATCCTTGTTTGACTCTTTCGGAAGTCCACGATACCTCGTTTTGGCCTTCATTGGGTATTTGTTCCTAATCATCCCGGTTCATAATTTATATCGAATGTATCGACTTAATATGAATGTCGGAGCCCTTTGTGTCGCGACGTAGTGGTCGGGTCTTGTGGACCATACAACGCTCGAATTGACGTCATTAGGTTCCGTATTAGTTCGATTCTCGATGGCTCTTTATGTGCGACATTCTATTACAGAATCGACATCAAATATTTAGAGCGACGCTTATGAATGACATCGAAAACATACGACGAAGGATTCCACGATCATGTCTTAAATTCAAAGATCAGGCCCCT
Source organism: Agrostemma githago (assembly GCA_958450325.1). NCBI lineage: Eukaryota > Viridiplantae > Streptophyta > Magnoliopsida > Caryophyllales > Caryophyllaceae > Agrostemma > Agrostemma githago. Next base: position 43,816,516 of record OY288245.1, read on the forward strand.
GCCATGGGGCGCCTTGACTTTTAGGCGCCTGGGATGATGCTTCAATTGTTAGGCGCCACACCCTAGTGCCCTGTGTGGTGGTTATGCGGACTTTGGGCAGATTTGATTATCGAATGTGTTCGATTGAAAAAATTGATTCGTCATGATGAATGTTAAATCCTTTCCACTATTGACATCATCGTTTGGCGATTAGGCCTACGGCGTTCAAACGTCGTCATCGTATATTCGCTCGAAACCGATAACGACTCGACATCGCAAACATTAGGTCCTTTGCATTTTGGCATCGTAGTTTGGCCATTAAGGCCTACGATACTCGATTTAGCATCATCGCACGTCTGCTCAAGTCGTGTTTTTGAATATATTTTTATTATATAATATACAAGGTATTAATATAACGAAATCATAAAAGCGTTTTAGGGGGTTGACTTGCCTTGAACAACCAAATACGCGGGGTGACGAGATAAGCGACCGATGACTTGAGTGTGGTACTCTTGTGTTCGTGTTTCCTTATTTCCTCACCCTTGGTACTCGATACGTAAAAGAATGAGTATTTTAGCGTCGGAAAGTTGGTAGTTATACGTTGGGAACGAAAAAATAAATGTTAGTATACAAAAATGAAAACTTAGTAATGTTAGTGTACGATAATTAAAAAGATTAGAGATTAGAGATGGGATTTGGACACCCTCAACCTACATGTCAATTTCATCGAAATACGGGCTCGCGGAGTATCATCGTAGAGACGGGGAGCGATTCGAGGTATGTAGGAAAAGTTAGGGTGTGTTTTTGTATTTAAGGATTACCGAACCCATGTCGAATGAAGGGATTAATCTTTTGAAATGGTTGAAGAGAGGTTTTTGGTCTCAGATTTTGTATCCGAAAATCGAAAAAAATTGTTTTCCGGCCTCGGAATTGCTCCAGCACTTTTTATCCGGCATTAAGAAAAGTGAGCAAGTCCCCTTGAAATGGTGTGCATAAGGGTGTATTTATAGAGGTTTTTGAAATGTTCTGATTTATAAAATTAGGCGCCTGAAGGCTAGCGCCTTGAAATTCAGGTGCCTCCCTAGGGGGACTGAGCTCTGAGTCGCCTGGTCGCACACAGTTGAAATCGCGCGTATCAGAAGTTGCTCAAAATACGGATTGATATCCGTGTTATTTGACGTAAATGGAAATTCCGTTTGACTTTGATTGATTTGTGTATTTGGACAATATTTTGAATCTAGTTTGTTTCCAATTTTCAGCTTTGACCGGGTTTGACTCGGGCAACAAAAGACAGTTTTGCCCCCGGTGCCGGTTTTGGCTCAAAGTTGTTTTATTTTTTTTAAATGACCCACTGAGTCAAGATTTGAGGTCGGTTTTCAGATATTTGTACTCCGCTAAGTGCTCACGTAGGATACTATTGATTCTGAGTCCGTATTCGAGCGTATTGATGCATGTTAACATCCGATCATCATTGGGTGTTTTGTCGGAGACTGCTACAGACACGAGCAAGCAAAATGCGGGTGTCTACACTTTCCTTTTCCTTTGTTCTTCGGGTGTGCTTTCTTTGGCCTCTCATCTCGAGGCTCTTGAATGCAAACAGACACATGCTTAGCCAATTTGTGGGCCCAGCTGATCCCACACACGTTCCATGTTTGTTCTTTAATATGGGTCTCCTCTGTCTTGACCCGTGGAACACCTCACATTGATTGAAGATGTCCTATTTATGAGCTTAAATGACTAGTGCTTAAAAGGATTGAAAGTACTATTCATATCAACAAAGTGCACTTTCTTTTCTGGTTTGTCCATGATAAGAACTCCACTGTTAAGCGTGTTTGGCTGGGAGTAATCTTAGGATGGGTGACCTCCTAGGAAGGTTTCAAGGATGCGCATGAGTGAGGTCAAAATGCGCTGGAAAGGACTCGTGTTGGTCTGTGGGACCAGTACAGAGCATGGCGAGCTCCCACGACTAACATTTCCGGTCCTAGTTTGGGTCGGGGTGTTACAACCCGCTTGGACGAATTGAAGGTACTCCAACGGGTTCCATGTCTTCGGTCAGACGCTTGAATATGTTGCTCCAGAAAATGTCCCTATTCTTCAGCTCCAACGATTTTGCGCTTACTAGATTTTCCCATTCCACTGGGTCTTTGCAAAGCCGCCAATGGTTATAAGAGGGGGACACCCATCGAGTACACGTACCCCGAACGGTAAAATTATTCTTACATCTCCAGTTCAGCTCAAAATTCCTTAGTGCATCCTTGCCCTAGGGATGGGGATCGATGACAATAGTGTCGGCTTTAGAGATAGTCTGCACCATGCCCATCTGGCGCATTAACCTGTCCGGATGAATATAAACGCACGAGTTCAACCACAGAATTCGCATAGTATGGGCTGAAAATGACATCGACAGACAGATATACTCTGATATGCCACCATGGAACGATCCATCAAATAATAATCCCGTTATCACCCGGTAGACGGGCATCCCATTCCTCCTCAGTACCCGTGACGTCTGACACTCGCACCAAAGAAGTCATAGTAAACCCCAGACAATTGTATCCTTCAACAGACGGAGGAGGTTCGACAAGCTGAAGTCTCTCTTGCAACCACACCTACGACAAAGTAAGCAAAAACACTCATCAGAACAACAAAGTCAAATGCCAGAAGGCCCAGGTCGGAATGATTTCAAAACCCGGTTCATTCCACGACAAGTTAAAATACGTTGCACGATGCAAAGGAATACCTGTAGGAATCAACTACAGCCACGGAACGGAGAAAGGCAAACTCGTGCACGGATGTCTAGGCCCATTATAATCTCGCCAACCATGATCCAGGATGGTGATCTTCCTTGCTCCATGTCCAGACAACGTTAATAACTATGGACATGACATAGGTCCACCTCGACGCGGCCACGCGCGGGTTTGGGGAGGCGAATGAATCTCCATATGAGAATGGATCGAATTGAAATTTAAAACGTAGTAGGAGTCGCCACCGAACTTTGTGGGAGTTCGGGCCCGTTCGAACCCACTCTATGTCGTAGTGGGCCGTGCACAAAGTACGGCCCATTCCGATTTCAGGGTTTATTGGGTTCGTCCCTTTGCATTTGATACCGATACCGACGTTATCGGATACCGTGTATTGAATGACTCTCGTGTGCCAATGGATTCGGGCATCCGGAAACCATGGTTCTGAGTAAGGAGTGAGGGTACGTGTTGGGAAGTTCACAAAGAACACCCAACCCCGCCCGCACTTAGCGGCCTTTACTATGATATCGTTCGTTTTTGGTGTACACGCGTTAGTTTGACGGTTGAATGATATGCAAAGAGTGTTTTGACTAAACATGCGAATAACTGAATGGGTTACTAAGTCGGTTTAATGCATCTAAAAATTAACGTCGAAGTTGTATTTAGCATGCGAGGTTCGTTTTAGTATAATAAAACAAAAGATGAAAAAGAAGTTGCTAGAAAGATGAACGAACGAGTTAGTAACGATCAAATGAAATATATAAATACGATGACATGCTTTATTTTGAAAAGTTTGTGACACGTGACGGATTAAACACGCGTTGACCGAGGTTATGAAAATACTTATCGAAATTTGAAAATATATCGGAAAAACCCGCTGTTTTGTTTAAGAAACGATGTCTGAAAAATTAGAACGAGATTGCTTTTTTATATCCCGGTTTTCAGGGGTTCGCGCGACCCGCGCTGCTGTGCGACTCGCACGAGGTGTACGCGAGTCGCATAACGGCCTGTTTTTGGACTCGTTTTTATAAAAATCGTTTATTTAAATCGTGTATAAATATAGCGTAATTTATACTCGATTTAGATTCGCGCTATTTGTTATATTCGATATTCGATTATGAAATCAGTATCAAATATTCGGAATGATTTTTTAGAAAAGGTAAAAAAAAAGTTTTGTAAAAATAAAGATCGTGAACTAAAAAAATGCAATGTTGATTCTCTCCGCATTAAAATCGTCGTGTTTTGTCTTTTTAAATGTGACGATTTTTAGCATCAATGAGATTGATTTAGTTCTTTTTTGTTACGATATTCGACTAGAGAATCGATGTCGTATATTTAAGAATGTTCATTTTGTATATTAAAGTTATATTGTAGTATCGATATTACAAAAGAACGTGACGATGACCCGTAAAAAAACGAACCGACGACGACGAAAAGACGACAGACGAGAAAAGACGAAAGAAGAGAAAAAAAACGTGAGAAGAGAGAGAGATCGGGATTTGGAACACCCTCAACCTACATGCTAATTTCGGTCTCGATTAGGAACTCGTAGTAACGGCGCTTGCGTAGGAGTGACGAGAATATTGGTGGACTTAAGGTGTTGTATTTTTTTGTAAGGTTTGCCTAAGGTTTGCTAGAGATTCGGATTGTAGGTTGTGTATGTCGGGATTTTTTGGATGTGTCGGGAATTGTAGTGAATAATCGGTGTTGTTGATCGTTGTTATTGTATTGTGTAGGAGGGTGTATTTATAGGAGAGGTTTCCTGACTTGGATAGGAAGAAACTCCTGGTTCGGATAGGAAAAGCAACAATCTGAGAGGAAACAGGATTCCGTCTTTTGATGGGAGAAGGTTGCTTACAGGGGATGAAAACACCCGGTTTGGCATAGGATTCCGGTTTTACATAGGGAAATCCGGTTTTGGCTGATTTTAAGAGTCCACTCGATTGAGTGAGCTGGTCCACTCGATTGAGTGGGTCTAGCCGGGTGGGAATTCCTACTAGAGATCGAGTTTTATCTCTAACGAGTTGCTTAATCCTTTTTGTAGCTAATTTTTCTTAGGAATCTGACTTTGAATTGGCTTCTCGATTGTCGCGTCAGATATTTTTGGCTCGGGAATGGCTTTGACCGGGGTTTGACTCGATCGCTAAAAGACGGTTTTGCCCTTGGTGACGGTTTTGACCTAAATTAGTCTCATTTGACTGGAAACGACCCACTAGGCCCGAATTTGAGGTCGGTTTGGTGAGATTTTTACTCCGCTAAAAGCTCGTGCCAACTACTATGGATTCCGAGTCCGAAAATCGAGTGTATTAAGCTATGTTTACGTCCGATCATCATCGGGTATTTTTTGGAAACTGCTATAGACACCTGGCGGTCAAAATGTGGGTGTCTACAATAACGCAAGGGTTACCCATCTGACATGAACCAAAGCGTCTTCAAACAAATTTTGGCACAATATGGCAATACTGAAAGCATGCATGTGCGCTAAAGGTGAAATTTCGTGGGTACCTCTCTGCAAAAATACCGCGACGAGATAATCCAAATTAATACCATCTTCGCCAAAGAACGACTCGGCCTCCTCCGTCAATGGAATATCCGGGAAACGACGAACCCTCTCCACAGATACTTCGTTAGAAACAGGAATGGAAGGATGAAATGAATTCCATCTGCCAATAGCATGTATCTCCTCGCGCAACGGACAAATGTCACCCTGCGGAAACGCGAATACCTAATGGTCGAGATTCCAAAAGAGAGAGCATGCGTTTAATAAACCGTTTTGCTCTTTGGATTGCTTTAGTGACATGATAGACGACAAACCAACATTCAATAATTATTCAAGCTCACCTTTTTTTTTTTTTAAAGAATTCATCCATTTGGTCAAAAGCTCACAGAAGGTCAACATGACTTAATAATTCAAAAGCGAAGTATTAACTACAACTTGGGTGTCAATTATGTCTAAGAAAGACCCCAAGCACCCATATTTATAGTTCAACAACGGAATAAGGAAAGCTCTGTTGAACGAATTTTTGAAAATTTCCATAATCACGCGCTCAACCGCGCCAACTCTCGCGCTTGAGAATCAGGGCACAAGCGTCCCTATGCCTTTTATTAGGGGGCACGGATGGTCGCGCTTCAACTTTCCGGCATTCAGCAAAATCGAGTGATGGATTCGGTTTCCTAAATCGTTTCTTTCTCTTTTCAAACGCAACAACTATGCACGAACCAGGATCATCATACCAACGAGCAAAAGCACTGTTTAGCAACACCGACTCACCGAACTTAGACATTTTTTTTCATATTTTCTTTCGGGGGATAAGCTACCCCAGCCCGAGGTGTTGCAACCACATGTAATGTGTGTAAAAAATGGTCCAAATATTTTTAGCACATTTCAAGTAAAAACGGACATTCTAATCTAAAAATGATCCAACTCTTACTTTCAAAGCATTTTAGCACATTTAAGATCTAGACCCTCGACCTAGAAAGGAGTCGACTCCGCCACACCGCCTAGCGAGGTATCGAGGTCGGTCAGCAAATCAGCAATACTCGGGACCCCTCCGGTCATCTCGACCTCCTAAGGGATGTCTGCAGCCTCCGACTCGGCTCTATTCTCACCACACCTCGAGGATTCACCTTGAAACCGGGCCAGGTGTTCCTTTAACCACTCCTTCTCATGATCTCGGGAGCGAATAAACTGAATCAAATCAAGCTCAATCCTCTCGAGCTCAGCCCTCCGTGCTCCCAACTGTGACACCATGTAATCACCTACAAATTCTAACGCAATACAGTGGCGTAAACACTATAGAGTTGGGATTAAAACACATTGATAGATTATATTCTACTTAAATAAATTGTCAGTCGATACAAATGCCACTTTTTACAAAAAGGCTAAAACCAAAAATTCTCTCAACGGGTTTGAACAAATCTAAAAGTAACATAAAAGAATAGAGTAGGATCCATGCTACTCGCAAGATCACACCCAAAACCCAACAACAAATATCCGTCTTGTTATAAAAATAACAGCCACATTAGTGGGGAGTAACTCGTACGTTCTTCCAGCCATATTATATCATATGGAAATAATAGTATTAATATATCAAAATATATATTAAAAAAGGAAAACATTAAAATGATATAATGAAAATATTTTTTCGGAGAACATTTGCCAACCCGCAAGTCAAAACCAATCGATAATAATAATATTCGAAAAGGCGTTATGGAAATCAATCAGTGCAACGAAATAGACTTTCCCTAAGATCATACTAAAATAGCTTCGAGAACTCAGTCACCAAACTTCGGTCTCTAACTAGGCAACTCGACCATAATAAGACTGCGTGTAATGAGGTCCTAGCTTAAATAATATACACCCCCTCCTGGACAACAAATGTGCCCAGTTCAACTGACAACGACTGACACATTGCAATATCTAGCTTAAAGTAAGCATACACACTCCTAGATAACAACTATGTCCAGTTCAACAACCAATGCATCAACAACAACTAGATACACCATCCTTATAGTAAACGTATACCCTACATTGTACTACTCTACCCGTACAATTGTTCTTATTCCATAACTTCCAAAGCAAAGCCATTATCGATATTCAAATGAGATAATCGTTGGTGAATAATATGAAGATAAAAGAGATAAACCTTTCATTTATAAAGGAAACTTTCTTGTAGACACCCAGATTCTGACCTGGTGGTTGAAGGAGTCCCCAACGAGCACCCAATGATGATCGAACTACAACACGACACAATTTTACGATGTTTTAGATGGTTTTTTTTCTATAGAACGGATGAAATAACTACTCGGAAAAATTAATACAACATCAAAACGGTCTTAGTCATGTCATTGCGGTCGCTTCGACACTAATTAGAGTCAATTCTGACAGCGGGGCTCCGGTTCGGTCCCGAAACACGCAGAGTCAAACCCGAGTCAGCGCGTCAGGCTGAACGAGCCACGAGACGCTCGCCCGAGGCCCATCGGCGCAACACGCTAGGTCACGGAGGAAGTCTTAATACCCAAGCAAGCATAAGATCACGAATAATCTCCGCTTTCGAAAGTTTTCAAATCGGATCTTCAAGATTTCAATCGCTGGGGCTCAGGCGCCTGAGAACTGGGCCGCCTCATGCCAGGCGACCCAATTCTAGGCCACTAGCCACCGAGCGCCCGAGATCTTGAAATGTGCTACGTGAACATCAATAAATACCCCCTTTCTCCGCTCATTTCGACACAACTCAGAATTCGTGAACACAATTCACAATTCACACTTCTCCCTCCATCTCTCTACGAGCTTCTTGCTCTAACTCAGCGTCGCACTCCGACTCTAAGTACGATCCACTCGATCGTTTTACGACTCTAAGTACAAGTGATTTACTTGCATTTCGCATTTACCACTTTCGTATGATTTTTTGCTTTTATGACTATAATCCTATGCTAAATCACCTAACACGAAATTTAAAACGTAAACAAACTAAAACTGAACAAAGTGATGGTCGGGTTCCATATTAATCTTCATGCTCACCCCTCACACGTGGTTCGACGCATCCTTACTAATACTGAATCGACGCATCTTAAGCAGAATACCAGGTAAGGTATATCATGAGAATGACTAATATCCGTATTATCACGTTAAAACTGATATGCTAATACGTATAATATCTAGTACTCTCTACTCTCCTACGTGCATCGTTTCATGGTCTTCTTGTCACGTGAAATCGCATGCAAAGAATGTAAAAGTAATACTTCGACGACAAAAACATACTTGTCCTTAAACAATCGACGTAGAAAATATCTACTTATCTAGGGTTAAAGCAACAGATGTTATCGTACTTCCGCCATAATTAAGGAACGAAGTTATCAACCCACCGATTGATTAGTAGAGGCCGCTATGTGCGGGCGGGATTGGGTGTTGACGTCGATCAAACGTTGGCTTCCCAATACATACCCTCACCCCTTACTCAGAATCTATGATTTCCGGATACCTGAAATCATTGGCAATGAGAGTCATTGTAGACATGGAATGCTTAAGGGTACAAGTCTTTATCTTTAAGTCCCCATGTCACTCATCTTTGAGCCGACTAAGGTTTAAAGTTGACTTGAATGGTTTCGAGTTTCCAAAATTACTCGGTGGCGACTCCACATATCGGCAATGAATTCGGTTCACTAGAAAGGTCATCTTACCAAATATATCAGCCTTTAAACACTTACAACCACGTCTCGATCGATTCTAACGGAAACACGGGTGTCCCCGCATCTGTCTAGTACAATTCTAATCGTCAACCAAATCGAGATCCGACACATCGCCACGTACGCAAGATCGGACCGGCCCTAAGGACGGGCCGCGTGGGTGGCCGCCGCGATCAGGTCCGGCGCGGGTGCGCAGGGTGAGCGGTGTGGGTGAGCGTCCACAATTTGGTGACTACACTGGAGATTTGAAAACAAGTTTTCATCGGTGGTGTAACTCGAACGAGGTCGGTGAAGCTCATTTCCTAGTTCCTTTTTTGTGGTCACTACAAGTTTTGGCCCTAAAAAGCCCACCCTAACCAATTTTAGGACCAGTCGATATTTTCGCGGTAAGATCCTTAACGGACACACGGAGAGACCCTCAATTGACATTCCGGCCGTCTAAGGTAGTCACGCATTCCGTGAAGATGCTAAGTGAACTGCACTGAGCGAACGGGATGACGCTTACCTCCCCCGCTGACCCGTCGCTACCTAAGCAAAGGCTATTCGTTGGACGGTAGCCTACCCTAGCCTACCCGTGTTTGCGTCCTGCATGAGGGTATGCATTCCTAGTTATTTGTAGCGTGTTGTGACAACTCGAATAAAATATTAAAATTTGGATTCAACAACGGCAACATATTCAACTACACCCAAACTCCGTTTTCGAAAAGGACATCTTTTTCAAAACCACCCTTTTGACATCGTTACTCCGGCCAAAATTAAACTCATTTTCAAAAAGACACCTTAGCGCCATCACCCTGACTAAGTTCACACTCATCGTTTTCAAAAATCATTTTAGCACTATTACTTTGGCCAAAATAAGATTCATCATTTTCAAAAAACAACAATATACCGTTACTATCGTCAGACTCCCAACCAATGGGATTGAGGTACCTAAGACGGTCACATTTTATTTTCAAAACTTTTTCACATGTACCGTCACTAATCGCCAAAATCCCAATCAATGGGATGGAATCGGCACACACGGTCACACGTTCACTCATATTCAAATTTTCTAAAACCACTATCACCGCCACAATTCCGTAATAAGAATTTGGCCGCACTTTCAAAACACTACCACAGACACCGTGTTTTCTCACAAACACCCTTTACACCGCCAACATCGAAATCCTAACTAATAGGAGTCTCGATAATGACACGACATCACAATTTTAACATATTTTCAAAAACCGGCTCTTCAACAACCACATTTTCGCAAAATCATAATCTACATCTTTTGCTATCGTCAAACACTTGACACCCGCATACCAACACTTTCCGACATGCCATGAACGATGTTACTGAACCATCGTAATGCCAAAACTCCCGCTTTCAAAAACTTGTTTTCTGAAAATATCAATTTTCGAAAACATCCAAATTCTGTGATTCCGAGCCAGGATCGAGATCAACTCCTTACGTCGTATTTACCACTTTCGTATGATTTTTTACGACTCTAAGTACAAGTGATTTACTTGCATTTCGCATTTACCACTTTCGTATGATTTTTTGCTTTTATGACTATAATCCTATGCTAAATCACCTAACACGAAATTTAAAACGTAAACAAACTAAAACTGAACAAAGTGATGGTCGGGTTCCATATTAATCTTCATGCTCACCCCTCACACGTGGTTCGACGCATCCTTACTAATACTGAATCGACGCATCTTAAGCAGAATACCAGGTAAGGTATATCACGAGAATGACTAATATCCGTATTATCACGTTAAAACTGATATGCTAATACGTATAATATCTAGTACTCTCTACTCTCCTACGTGCATCTTTTCATGGTCTGCTTGTCACGTGAAATCGCATGCAAAGAATGTAAAAGTAATACTTCGACGACAACATACTTGTCCTTAAACAATCGACGTAGAAAATATCTACTTATCTAGGGTTAAAGCATTGGATGTTATCATACTTCCGCCACAATTAAGGAACGAAGTTATCAACCCACCGATTGATTAGTAGAGGCCGCTATGTGCGGGCGGGATTGGGTGTTGACGTCGATCAAACGTTGGCTTCCCAATACATACCCTCACCCCTTACTCAGAATCTATGATTTCCGGATACCTGAAACCATTGGCAATGAGAGTCATTGTAGACTTGGAATGCTTAAGGGTACAAGTCTTTATCTTTAAGTCCCCATGTCACTCATCTTTGAGCCGACTAAGGATTAAAGTTGACTTGAATGGTTTCGAGTTTCCAAAATTACTCGGTGGCGACTCCACATATCGGCAATGAATTCGGTTCACTAGAAAGGTCATCTTACCAAATATATCAGCCTTTAAACACTTACAACCACGTCTCGATCGATTCTAACGGAAACACGGGTGTCCCCGCATCTGTCTAGTACAATTCTAATCGTCAACCAAATCGAGATCCGACACATCGCCACGTACGCAAGATCGGACCGGCCCTAAGGACGGGCCGCGTGGGTGGCCGCCGCGATCAGGTCCGGCGCGGGTGCGCGCAGGGTGAGCGGTGTGGGTGAGCGTCCACAATTTGGTGACTACACTGGAGATTTGAAAACAAGTTTTCATCGGTGGTGTAACTCGAACGAGGTCGGTGAAGCGCATTTCCTAGTTCCTTTTTTGTGGTCACTACAGGTTTTGGCCCTAAAAAGCCCACCCTAACCAATTTTAGGACCAGTCGATATTTTCGCGGTAAGATCCTTAACGGACACACGGAGAGACCCTCGATTGACATTCCGGCCGTCTAAGGTAGTCACGCATTCCGTGAAGATGCTAAGTGAACTGCACTGAGCGAACAGGATGACGCTTACCTCCCCCGCTGACCCGTCGCTACCTAAGCAAAGACTATTCGTTGGACGGTAGCCTACCCTAGCCTACCCGTGTTTGCGTCCTGCATGAGGGTATGCATTCCTAGTTATTTGTAGCGTGTTGTGACAACTCGAATAAAATATTAAAATTTGGATTCAACAACGGCAACATATTCAACTACACCCAAACTCCGTTTTCGAAAAGGACATCTTTTTCAAAACCACCCTTTTGACATCGTTACTCCGGCCAAAATTAAACTCATTTTCAAAAAGACACCTTAGCGCCATCACCCTGGCTAAGTTCACACTCATCGTTTTCAAAAATTATTTTAGCACCATTACTTTGGCCAAAATAAGATTCATCATTTTAAAAAAACAACGATATACCATTACTATCGTCAGACTCCCAACCAATGGGATTGAGGTACCTAAGACGGTCACATTTTATTTTCAAAACTTTTTCACATGTACCGTCACTAATCGCCAAAATCCCAATCAATGGGATGGAATCGGCACACACGGTCACACGTTCACTCATATTCAAATTTTCTAAAACCACTATCACCGCCACAATTCCATAATAAGAATTTGGCCGCACTTTCAAAACACTACCACAGACACCGTGTTTTCTCACAAACACCCTTTACACCGCCAACATCGAAATCCTAACTAATAGGAGTCTCGATAATGACACGAAATCACAATTTTAACATATTTTCAAAAACCGGCTCTTCAACAACCACATTTTCGCAAAATCATAATCTACATCTTTTGCTATCGTCAAACCCTTGACACCCGCATACCAACACTTTCCGACACGCCATGAACGATGTTACTGAACCATCGTAATGCCAAAACTCCCTCTTTCAAAAACTTGTTTTCTGAAAATATCAATTTTCGAAAACATCCAAATTCTGTGATTCCGAGCCAGGATCGAGATCAACTCCTTACGTCGTAGCAACGGTGTGATTAACTGTCTGTGTTAGTTATTAATGGTCACCTTTTTTTGAGGTTTTACCTTTTGGGTCGTCTCGTCTCAAGAATCCTCTCTAAATCTCACCCCGAGATTTGTGTCAAATCATCTCGTCCCATAGATCCGAGTCTATTAGGCGTTTTGCCAAATGCACCAAAAGTCTAAAGCACCCGAGTCCCTAATACGATGACCGCAAACACCTGCGAATCGGGGGTTTCATTCCCGTGTCGCTCGCCTATGAGCATCCGTCGAGTCTCTTACGTCGTCCGGTGGATCCGTTCTGATATTTCGATCCTTTCCCGCGGAATCACTCCCCAACATGTCCATAGATTCAAACGCCATCGAAAGCATCCGCAACGATGTCAATACCCTAACCGATTTGATTCGCAATGTCCATGCTTCGGTAACCCATTTGACCTCCTCCGTTCGCCACATCGATAGCCGTCTCGATTTCCTTAAGAGTAGAGACATGGAGAGCAAGGCAAATGCAAATTCGGTCGATTATAACATCCGGGGGCTTACTATGAGAAGGTCGTCTGAATACTCCGCACAATCAAACCTTCCTAAATTAAAATTAACATGGGAAAAACCTCAAGACCTCATAAAGCCATATCCAACAGAGTAGAACTGTCACTAAGGAAGTTCGCCCCAATTGACTCATTCTACACAGAGACTCAAAAATTTGATCGATCATAGATGAACTCTGGACGCATCAATCGATAAACGATCCAAAAACTAGAATCCTAATGCCTATTGCCTATATCACCAAGGTAAAAGTCATGATACCGAAGCGTGCTTTGCACTGAAGCACGTGATCCAAAACATGATCGAGGAAGGAAAAACGACAAAAGGCAAATTTCACCTTTAGAACACCGAGGGAGAAATAGTGACATTAGTGGTTGTCACGAATTATTTCAAACCTTTCGACAGTCCATCAATCGAAACAAGTCCAGAACACCCATTACGGGCCACATCTCAAGAATATTTCATAAGGATCTAAGCCTAAGAAGAAGGCCCCGAGCCTAGGTCAATGTCATAGTAGGGTAAAGTCATAGTATTGTTATTTCCCTTCTAGCGTCATCGTTATGCTGAGTCTGAGGGACGAGGAACATGTCCCGACTCCCTAGTCCCATCTAGACATTACTCCTTTCGGAGTCAATCAATATATACAAGTTTTTCTTTTTCATTACGAGCCTCGACATGCTTGATTTGAATAACAAATTATGCTTACGACTCGTTACGTTTGAACAACAACGTAACTATCGACTCCTTAAAACAATGAGGAAATACAAGAACAGAGATCTCGTGTTCTCTTTTACCTATTCCATGTCTGGTATAGAAAGCCACATAATTATCCCTTAGAAAGAGTATTAATGAATCCTATGATGAATCTAGATAGTCTCTTAGCTTGTGATTAAAGACGGAAGGCAAACCCATTTCCTACAATAAACATCCCTCGAATAAAGATTGACCAATTCCTACCATAGGTGCTAGCTAGTCTTACAAAAAAAGTCTGGAATGGCCAAAAAGAGCCAAGAGAAAAATTAGACCAAGGCCCAACTAATCGGCCCTATTCAATAATGAAAAAGCAATCGAGAGCAAACTCAATGGTCAAAGTCAAATCCCAATCATCCAATTCAATTTCAAATACAAGCTCGAACCAAGAGTACAAAAAACGAACAGCCAGTCAGCTAGCACCAAATATTAGCCTTTTTACATTACAACCCTTAAGACCTTCCCGAGATATTTCTTAGGAGATAGTCCGGAATTCTGGGGATTCAAGCCCAATAGGATAATCCGAACCATTAGGACCAAACATGGAAATCAGATCCACGTAATTTATATCCCGCTCGATTGAAGTCTGAGTCATTTTTACTCGGCTTCCCCTTTCCTACCACATTACGAAACCGTAATCTCATAGCCTAAACTCCACAAAAATGAGCTCCATATTTTGATCCATGAAAACCACTTACTACCTAGCTCCACACTCCAAAACCATCCAAACTAGTCGCCCTGACCTAAACATGGTATCTCGGTAATTGTCACTTTCAAGAGGTCACACCCGATCACTTCACCTTAGTTCTTAAATTAGGGTGAAAACCCATGCATGCAATACACTCTAAACATCTCACATCGATAATTGGCATAACGAGTCTAAAGCAAAATCACTCACATCTTATGAACTACGGACATGGTTTGATTCCGTCAAAACACGGATATGTAGGCAACCCTCTGAGGGTACAACCAAAACTAACAAAATCGATTACTCGATTCATGCGCAAATCGGAACCCATCACACGCTCCGATTAACGAGTGATTTCAATGACGAAGTACAAACGACGAGCCGAGGACATACTGAAAACTCGAAAGGGCACTCCGGACAAAATGAAGAATCGAGTTGCGAGCCGTTGTTTAAAAAAAAGAAAAAAAATTAAAGAATCTGATGACGAGCCGAGGACGGGGTGAAAACTCGAAAGGGCGCTCCGGGCAAAATGAAGAATCGAGTTGCGAGCCGTAAAAAAAAAATACAAGGTGAGCCGAGGACGGAGTGAAAACCCGAAAGGGTGCTCCGGGTAAAATGAAGAATCGAGTAGCGAGCCACCACAAAAAAAAATTAATAGATAAAAAAACGTGCTTCTCATTCATGGAAAATTAATAAAATCAAGCCTTTGTCGATGTAACACCCCTGATTTTATAAATTAAATTAAATTAAAATTTTGTTCGCATTTTTATTTTTACGATTCAACTCGTAATTCTGAAAGTTTTTATAAAACGAATTTATCGTTTAAACGTTTCAAACTCCTAAAATTCTACTTGTCTCAGAAACTCTTCTTATATTTAAAACATATTTCTATTTCTGTTTCGATGTATTTTGTACATTTAATTTAATTTAATTTAATCGAAAGTCTGTCTCGACAATTTAAATTCTAAATTATTTTTATTTATTTATATTTAAGCTCAAATTTCTATTTTTGGCTCGAAGTTCATTTATTTTAAGTTTCGTCAAAACTTCTATTTCCTTTCCTCGAGAAATCAATTTAATTCACTTTATCGAAGATTTATTATTCATCGGAAAATACTATTTCATCGGCTAATTATTTATTTCTTTAAACTTCATTTTTGTCTCGAATAATTATTTATATCTCGAGAAACGTTTATTCTACTCATTTTATTAGTCGGCCCAATTATTTTTTATTAATTCGATTTTAATTTGATTAGTGGGTCAGCCAACTTATCGTTACGGAATTCGTCTCCTACCCGATTCATTTAATTAATCCGTTTTCATATCATCCTTTTCATTTGGTGGAGACCACCTGATTCATTTCATTTTCCCACTTCATTACATACCTACCCTTTATTGGAGTCTTCTCCTTTGTCCGCCGCTTCATTCATCTTACCTTCACTCCTCCACCTCTTTGTTCCTCCTTGCTTCTTCATTTTGATTTGCATGTCAGCATCCTCCTCTATATAACTGAAGCTGCAGCCACCATCGTTATCATTTTTTTACACCCATATCATCCATCACATTGTCCGTTCATCATCATTGCGTGCCATCCCTGCTGTTTCATTTGTTGTCGAGTTGGGCGCTTGATTTCGTTAGTATCGTCGTTGCTGCTGCTATCAGTCGAGGTAGTCCTCCTTCTCCTTCCTTTTCTTCCTCGTCGTTCCCTTATGCTCGTTTGTTGCTGCTGCCATTAGTGTCATTCTACTTTTTTTCTCCGTCTCATCTGTTTTTCTTTCCTCTTCTTCTTCTTCTTCTTTTCTTAATCTCCTTTTCTTATTCTTCTTCGTTCTGCCTTGTTGTCGCTCTGATTGCACCTGCTGCTTTTCTTCTTCTTCTTTGCATCTTTTCGTCCTATTTCGGTTATCGTCATTTGTTGTTGTTACTACTGTCATTCTGCTCTCTATTGTCTGATCTGATCCATTGCTGCTACTTGTTTCGTCGTCTTATTGTCGTTGCTCTTTCTTCTATTTCGTATCAGGTGCTATTTCATTGATGTTTTGTTGTTGTCTACACGTTCTTTCTTGCTGCTCTGTCTTCTGCTGTTCGCTGTACGTGTGTGCATCGTAGTTCTACTCGTTCTCATGCGTTTTAATGTTGTTCTTCTCCGTCATTTGCTATTCTCGATGCTGGTGCCTTCTCTTTTTGCTCTCGATGCTGCTGTTTCGTTACTGTATACTACTGCTGCTAATGTTTGGTCGCTATTTTTGTTTTCACGCGTTATTATTGCTGCTACTTGATCCCAGCTACGGTTCCGTTCGTGTCCGTTTTCTTTTCCTCGATTCTCCTCCTCCTCCTCCTCCTCTTTCTTCTTCTTCTTTCTACTGTTCCGTTGTTGGTTGCTGCTACTGCCGTCACTGTTCTTTGCCTAGTTTGTAGTTCCTACTGTGCGGTTTTCGTGACTTTGTTAGTTGTTGTTGTATGTTGTTGTCCTTGCTATAGTATCCTTCGTTTCAGGCCACTTCATATCAGTTCGTTACTGGTGCATCGACTCGGTTCTTTTGGTCTTCAAGTTTCTATTTGACACATCCATTCCTTTCCGTCTCGTGTCGAATACTCATGCCTCCTTGGTCTTCTCTTCTCTCGAGTTTGGGTGTCGTTTTGTTCCGATTCATTTGTACTTGTGTAGACACCCAGATTTGGACCTAGTGGCTGCAGAGGCGCCCAACAAACACCCGATGACGATTGGACTGCAACGCGACGCGATATTACGATGTTTTAGATATATTTTTCTATGGAACAGATCAAATAATTACTCGGAAAAATTAATTTAACGTCAAGACAGCCTTAGTCGTATCATTACGGTCGCGTCGACTCTAATTAGAGTCAATTCCGACGGCCCCGAAATATGCAAAGTCAAACCCGAGTCAACGCATCGGGCCGAGCAAACCTCGAGACACGCGTCCGAGGCCCACCGGGCGCTCGACACGCTAGGGTTACAAGAATTCTTTATCCCCAAGACAACGGAATATACGCATCTTCTCCGTTTTGGAATGTTTCGAAATAGGATCTTGAAAAATCCAAGCGCCTCCCACCAGGCGTCCCAAGACTGATGCAAATGCCACCAGGCGACTGAGTTCTGGTGCGCCAGGGCTCAGGCGTCTTAGAGGGCGATTTGAACTGCGCGAGCAACTATAAATACCCCCTCACTTCATTCATTTCGAGACATCATTAACCAGTTCGTGACTTACTTCTCCCACAACTCGCTCTCTTCTCTAACTTAGGTCGCACTCCGACACTAAGTACGATCCACTTGATCGTTAAGCGAATCAACGCTACTCCTCACTCTCGAGCACTCTACTCGACCCGAGGAGCACTTGTGTTCGACTAGCCAACCCCGGGCCTAGCAGCGAAGCTCTGCCGGATTAACCGCAGAACTAGCCGTAGTAAAGAAGCTTTGCCAAAATCACCGCAGGACGAGCTAGGAGGATCCGCCTCGAAGTCGAACCGTCACTAGGTTGTCTTCTGAACAAAACTTTACATTCCAGTACTTTTATTATGCACTTCAATAATGTCAAACATGGACATTAGGTCCATGGCACGTTATAAACATAAGTAGCGTCCTTTAACTTCAACCATAAGCACTAAAACACCCGAACTAAACCCGAGTAGTTCCGAGATCCGTTCTCAACCTTCTACGCATCGTGTCTTATTTAGTGTACACATCGAGGGTGCAACTCCTCACTATATGATTTACTTACATTTCGCACTTACCGCTTTCATAGGATTTACCGCTTTTATGACCTTATAATTGCATGCTAAATCACCTAATACGGAATTCAAAATGTAAACAAGCTAAAACTGAACAAAGCGGTGGTCAGGTTCCATATTAATCCCGATGCTCACCACGCATGGTTCGATGCATCCCTATTAATATCAAATCGACGCACCTTAAGCAGAATACCAAGTATGGTATACCACGAGGATGACTAATATCCGTATTATCACATTAAATCTGGTTTGCTAATACGTATAATACTTAGTACCCTCTAATCTCCTATGTGCATCTTTTCATGGCCTGCTTGTCAAGTGAAATTGCATGCAAAGAATGTTGATGGGGGTCGGTAGCCTGCCACGGGTCACCCGTCAATTGGGCCCCAGGGCGGCCCGACCCAAGAACAAAAGAGAGCCTGCCCAGCAGGCCACCAGGCGAGGTCGTTGAAAGAAGCCCCCGAACAAAGCAACCATAGTCACCCGGCTGTCCCGCAGGCCATGCCGCCTGCCAAACATGGAAACCAAGCCCCCCGCCTGCCTGTCTCCGGGGCATTCTTCCCCAGGCAGGGCCAGGGGAAACCAGGGGCCCCTCCATCATTTTGCTTAAGGTAAAGGAGAATGAGTGGACGAGACGAGTCCACGTGTCACCTTGCCATCCACTCATTCTCCCCCTCTCTCTCCCTCTCTCTCTATCTCTCTCTCTCTCTCTCTCTTCTCTCTCTCTTGGGGGAAGGTATAAATACTTCCCACATACAAAATGTTGGACTTTCTCTCTCTAGACTTTCACTCTAAAATCGCCGCCTAGCTCCTAACGAACTAGGTTCATCAAGGCACTTTCACGGACAGACTTAGGCATCGGAGAGGGTTCCCTCGGACACCTCCAAGGCCCTGTGCGTTCATTGTGCAGGGAGCAGACCATTTCCGCCGGGCAGGTCCGATCATCGGAGTGAAGGAAAGGGGAGATCGAAGGAAGTCAAGCAATTGTCATACTAATAACACCACATCCTGAGACCCGAATACAAAGTCGGGTTAATTGATTTCATAACTGGAACAATTTAGCGCCGTCTGTGGGGAGAATTCGGTTGTGCTCACGAGTTACCCACAAGAAATCAACCAGTTAAAACATTCATGCCTGAAATCGTTGACGCCTGTTCTGGGCCAGGTCCGACGGTACCACCGGAGGGCCCCCTGTATGGCATGCCGTTGCCGGAGAAAACGCCCGCCGCCACGATTCCAGGGGTAGGGCGGGCCAGTCTTCAGAGAGCATCCGGTAAGGACGCCGCTGTCGTAGCTGGGCAGGCTGGACATCAGAGGCACAACTTGAACCTCACCCCTGCTCAGATGGCGCAAACAGCGGCCTTCTTCTCGGTGATGCTCAACCAAGAGTTCACTCCAGACGACCTGGTGGGCAGGGTCGCGACGACCCCTAGGCAACTTCACTTTGAAAGTGGGGAAGGGACTGGGGGCACGAAGCGGACCGCCGCCAGGAAAATCCAAAGGAAAGCAAGAAAAACGGCACAAGGGTATGCGCAAGTGCAGAAGCGCATTACGGCAGGCAACCAGGAGCAGCGTGCTCAACAGCAGGCATTCTCCATACACACCACTGAGTCCTCGTATGCCCTCAGGAAAAGGGGTTTGTCTCAAGATCTCCAGGATCGAATGAAACACCGAATGCCAGCGTCCAAGTGACTGGGGGAAAGATAGGGTGATGTCTTCTCCAGGTTGACGCCCGCGACAGAGCAACAACCAGCACCAGGGCTGTCTCAAAGCCTGCAATCAAGGCTTAACTATGGGCAACCCCCGAGGTCAAGACATCGGCAGGGCGATAACCTCGAGCTTGCTCCTCAGAAAAAACGCTCACGCTATCACTCCCTAGTCAGAGATGATGAAGCAATGAGTAGGCAGCCGCCCAGGCACCGTTCCCCCGGCAGTAGGAAACCGACCCCTAACAAATGGGACGACCACGGTTACCACTCCGTCGGGAGCAAGTCAAGAATGGCAAGCAGACCTACCAAGACCCCACCCCACCCGGAGGTGCAGGGGTATCCCATTCCGAAATTCAAGATGCCATCCGTCAAGTTCGACGGAACCACCGACCCAAAGGATCATCTGGCTGCATATGAAAGTCACATGGGTATGTACGACGTCGACGTTGCGGTCTGGTGTAAAATCTTTCCCACCATCCTAGTGGGTATGGCCCAGGGGTGGTTCAGGGATCTACCACAAGGTTCAATCAGCTACTTTATTGAACTAGCCGAAGCTTTTCTAGACCAGTATACCGCGAACAAAAGACGCCGTCTCACCCGTTTTGACCTGATGACCCTTAGACAGAAGAAGGGCGAAACAGTCAGGGAGTACTTGAAAAGGTTCGATCTGTCCTTCCATCACGTCAAGGAGATAGATGATCCGACAGCGGCATATGCCTTGACCAACTCTCTACTCCCTGGGGAAATTAAAAACCAAATGATTAGAGCTCAGCCAGAAACTCTGGCCAAGGCCCGAAAAATTGCAGAGGGTTTTATGCTGCAGGAGGAATTCCACAGCCTGCCGGACACCCCCGCAGGATATGCCAGGCCGCAGGGGGGAACGCTGAGTGGACGCGGTAGGACCGACGCAGGGAAGCAGAGAGCTGAGGAGGGAGACACCCCCAGAAAGGAACGCGTAGCTTACCAGCCCAGATTTGATAGCTATACAGCTCTCAACAAATCCAGGGCAGAAATCTTTGAGCTAGAAAAAGAAACAGCCAAATGGAATCGCCCAACCAAGCCGCGTAGCCCGAAAGGTGATCCGAAGAAATTCTGCACGTTCCATGACTGTGTGGGCACACCACCGAAGAATGCCACCACCTAAAACACGAGATTGAAAAGCTCATTAGGAATGGCTGGCTGAGAAACTATGCCGCAAGAAACAAAAACCATAAGGAAGCGGTGGACAAGCCCGAAGGGTCGGCGCAGAATCGCCTGATAATCCACGTGATATCAGGAGATGCGAAGGGCCAGACAAGCAGGAGAGGCCAGAAAAGACAAATCCGTGAATTGCATAATCAAATTTGCTACGCTGAGAGGACAGGAAGCCCAAAGGGCATGACCCTGAGCATCACCCCTGAAGATGCAGGGCGAGTAATATACCCCCACAGCGACCCTTTGGTACTGTCCCTGGTCATCAGCAACCACATCGTGAAAAGGTGTATGGTGGACACGGGAGCCAACACCAACCTAATGTACAAAGACGCGTTCGGTAAAATGAACCTGGAAAAAAGGCATCTGAAACCCGCCCCTGGATCGTTGTATGGGTTCAGCGGGGCAGGCGTACTTCCAATGGGAATCATAGACCTACCAGTGACATTTGGGGAGGGAGCCTCTGCCAGGAATATCAGAACGTCATTCGTTGTGGAAGACGCAAAATCTGCATATAATGTCCTGATAGGCAGGGCCACCCTAGACAAAATCGAGGCCGCCATATCCATCAGGGCCCTGACCATCGCCTACGTCACAGACTTCGGCATGGAGGGAAAGGTGCACGGAAACCAGGAGTCTGCCAGACAATGTTATTCTGTAGTCCTGTAGACCCACGAGACCGAGAGAAAAGGAAAACGAAAGGCTGACAGCTCCCCCAGCAGGGAGGGAGAGATCCCAGCTGGCCAGCAGGCTGCTGACCACCTCGAACCTAGGGGAGAAAGCATGCTGGTGGATCTGGAGCCTGGAAGACAGGTTCTCATAGGGGTTGACCTAGTAAATCCCTATCGCGAGGAATTGATCAAGGTCTTGAAGGACAACAGGGACGTTACTCGGCAGATGAGATGCCGGGGGTCGATCCGGCGCATAACGTTCACAAGATGAACGTAAACCCGGAAGCTCGCCCTGTGAAACAGAAAAAGAGAAACATGTCTGCGGAGAAGGATCAGGCCATAAAAGAAGAAATCTAAAAGCTTTTCAAGGCCGATTTTATAGAGAGCTGCGACTACCCCGAATTGTTGGCCAACGTAGTGATGGTAAAAAAGTCTTCAGGAGCATGGCGAATGTGTGTGGACTTCACAAACCTTAACAAAGCCTGCCCGAAAGACTGTTATCCTCTCCCGAGGATTGACAAGTTGGTGGATGCCACCAGCGGGTACACCACGCTCAGCTTTTTGGACGCTTTTTCAGGGTACCATCAAGTTTATCTTTGGCAGCCGGACAGGGTAAAATGCGCGTTCATCACTAGCGCCGGAACTTATATGTATAAAATGATGCCATTTGGGCTAAAAACCGTAGGCGCCACCTACCAACAGTTGGTCGACAAAGTCTTCGAAAACCAGAAAGGCAGAAATCTAGAAGCCTACGTAGATGACGCGATTGTGAAAAGCAAGGGGGATGTCGAGCATTTGAGGGACTTGCAGGAGACTTTCTCCTCCCTGCGAACCTACAAAATGAAACTCAATCCCAAGAAGTGTACATTTGGAGTTCGTTCTGGCAAATTCCTGGGCTTCCTGGTCAGCGCCAGGGGAATAGACGCCAACCCTGAAAAGGTTCAAGCCATCCTGGATCTTCCAGAACCAAAGACCATAAGAGATATCCAACGCCTGACGGGCAGGATGGCCGCTCTGGCACGCTTCAACGCCAGGTCATCCGACAAGTCAACGCCCTTCTTCAAGGTGTTGAAAGGAAACAAACAATTTAAATGGGAAAACGAACAGAAAGAGGCTTTTGAGCAGCTGAAGGAAAATTTGAAGAGGCTGCCCACCCTGGCAAGGCCAATGGCAGGGGAGAAGCTCTTCCTCTGATCTACATCGCCGTAACAAATTCGACAGTAAGTGCGGTGATCCTAAGGGAAGAAGCAGGCTCCCAGCAGCCCATCTATTTCGTGAGCCACGCCCTGGGGGCAGCCGAAAGAAACTACCCGTTGGTCGAGAAAGCAGCCTACGTGGTCGTCGTCGCAGCCAGAAAGCTTAGGCCATACTTTGACGCGCACCCTGTCGTGGTGCTGACCGACCAACCACTAGAAAAGGTACTGTAAAAGTTTGAGAAGTCTGGGAGACTACTGAAATAGGCCATCGAATTAAGCGGGCTGGGAATATCATACCAGTCCAGGACCGCCATCAAGGCACATGCCTTAGCGGATTTCCTGGCTGAGTGTTCCCACTCAGAAGAAGATGACCCCCCCCCCCCCCTGCCGGAGAATGGGTGGTATACACAGATGGATCCTCCACGGCCAATGGTGCGGGGGCAGGGGTTGTGCTAACCAGCCCCGAAGGAATGGATTTCGAGCATGCACTCAGGTTAACCTTCCCTGCATCGAACAACGAGGCCGAATATGAAGCCGTCCTTGCAGGGATTAATCTGGCTAGAGCCGCAGGGGCAGAGCGAGTTATCTTAGCAACAGACTCCCAGCTTATTGCTAACAAGATTAACGGAGAATACGAGGCTAGGGATCAAGCCATGGCTGCATATCTGGAGAGGGTGAAGCAGGAATTATCAGGTTTGAAAAACTATGAAGTCAGGCAAATCCCCCGGTCCCGGAACAACCGGGCAGACGCTCTGTCAAAACTAGCCAATTCCAGCCTGCAGGACATAAGAAGGTCGGTCTGGGTGGTCGTGGTCCAAGAAAAATCCACCACCCCCTGCCAGCCAGTTAATGTCGTTGAAGAAGCAGGGTCCGAAGACTGGATGACCCCTATCATCCAATTCAAAAAATACGGGACTCTTCCCTCTGACCCTGCACAAAAAAGGAAGATGCCAGCGAAGGCTGCATGGTTCATATTAATCGGAGAAGAACTGTACAAAAAGTCATTCTCCTCGCCCCTGCTCAAATGCCTGGGGGCAGGGCAGGCTGCAGAGGTTTTGGATGATATTCACTCGGGAATCTGCGGCCGTCAAATAGGGGGGAGGTCCTAGCCCACAAGGCCCTAAGGGCAAGCTACTAATGGCCAACCCTGCTAGCTGATGCAAGAGACCTAACCCGGAAGTACAGGAAGTGCCAGCTATTCGCCCCAACAATTCATGCTCCGGCCCAGGAACTCAGGTTAATTTTGTCTCCCATCCCCTTCGCACAGTGGGAGATGGACATATTGGGACCCTTTGCTGTAGCAACGGGGGGCCGAAAGTTTTTGATAGTAGGAATCGATTATTTTACCAAGTGGATCGAAGCCGAGGCAGTTCCAAACATTACCGAGCCTGCAGTCAGGAAGGTGATTTGGAGGAATATCATAACCTGGTTTGGCCTGCCAAAGATGCTGGTATTCGACCACGGAAGATAATTTGACAACGACCCTCTGAGAGCTTGGCTAGAAGGCCATGGCATAGCGGTCGCCTACTCTGCCGTCTGTCATCCACAAACCAACGGACAGGCTGAGGCTGCTAACAAACAAATCCTGAATGGGCTAAAGAAGATGGTGGATGAACTCAAAGGCAGGTGGGCAGATGAATTGCCAAGCATACTTTGGTCAATCAGGACCACTCGGAAAGAGTCCACGGGACAAACACCCTTTGGCCTGGTCTACGGGGCGGAGGCCCTGCTGCCCATCGAGGTGCGAATCCCCACCCTACGATCCCAACAGTATAACAGGGCAGATAATGAAGCAGCAATGACCGAGGCCTTGGACTTAGTCAGTGAAGTAAGGCAGGAGGCCGGCGTTAACATAGCCGCCTACCAGCAGCGGATGAGGAAGGCGTACAACAAAAAGGTGAACGAAAGAAGTTTCCAAGTAGGAAACCTGGTTTTGAGAAAAACGTAGGCGGTGGGAAGATCAAGAGAGCATGGAAAACTGAGCGCCAATTGGGAGGGCCCATATGAGGTAACCCGGATTACGGGGCCATGTACCTACATAATTGCTAATCTTGAAGGCCAGGAGTTGGCTGCCCACAGGAACGCAGACACTCTAAAGAAGTACTATGTCTAACACTAGGAAGCTAAGTAGTTTTCTTTTCAGAAAAATTGGCGGAGGACGGTCAGAATAGAGTGTCGACGGCTCCGACCATAGCTATTTTAAAAGTTTTTACTACAAGAAAAAAATGCTAAGTCCTCCTGCCTGTCTCTGGGCAGGCAAGGGGCAGGCCCCCTGGACTTCGACCAGAAGCCAGGGTCAGGCCGGGCCCCACGGGCCAAATAAACAAGGACTGGGGGCATCCCCCAACCTTGTATAAAAAACGCTAAGTCCTCCTGCCTGTCTCTGGGCAGGCAGAGGGCAGGCAGAGGGCAGGCCCCCTGAGTTTTCGACAAACAAACCAGGGCCAGGCCTGATCTCAAAAGGAAAACAGGCAAAGTAGAAATAAAGAAGATACATTCATAAACAAATGAAAAAGTTTGAAAAAGGAACGATAAGAATCCATGAACAAAAGAGTTAAAATATTACATCAAATAGGCAGCCGGCCACATCAGGGCCCGGCGCGCAAAAAGATCAATATATCAGCAAAGGAGCAAAGGGGCAGCTGGGTAAGGACAAGAGCCCTCGGAGGATGACTGCCCCGCATGTTAGGCAGGGGGAGCATCCTGAGTAGGTCCAGTAGCCTCCTTAGGCGACCTATTTGCCCGAGCTTCATTCTTGGCGGCATAGAGGTCTTGGAAGGCATCCTCATCAAAGTTAGGGAGCATCTCCCTCATAAACTCAATAACAAACTGCAAGGAAGAGGTGGCACCAGCATTGAAGCTCGTATCCACTCCAGCATTAGCTTCCTGGACAATGGTGTCCTTCTCTTTCTGCCATTCCTCGCCCTTTGCCTTCAAGTCGCCCTGGGCCTTCTGAAGGTCTGAGTCAGCTTTGGATAGGCGCCCCTCCAGGTCAACCACCTTTCTTTTAGTGTGCTCCAGCTCAGCCAACGCTTTCTTAGCCTGCTCCAGCTCAGCAACTGCCTGCCTGACCTCTTTCAGCTCCGCCTCCATATTGGACGCCTCCCTCATAGCTCTTTCGCCCTGAATCTTCCAGCGGGCCGCCTGACCCTTGGCTTCTTCCAAATCGCCCTCCTGTTTCGCCAGCTGGTCCTTCAAGCTGTTGATAAAGGTAACATCCCTCTCAACCATGGCCAGGCGATCAGAGAGAGGGAGCCTAGGAGTAACAACTAGCTCTTCATCGCTCAGGCGGCTAAGGGTCGCCAACTCAGCAGAGGCCTGGAACACCCTGGAAGTACGCTGGATGTACTGGATCACCTGGTTAGTAGTGGAGGTTACAGACTTGGTAAGGTGATCCGCCAAGACAGCGCTGGAGTCAGAAAGCAGGGCGGAGACGTCCAGACTGTCGCCAGCAGTATAGTGGAACTCAGTATTCTCCTCTTAAAAGAGGGCACCTGGGACATTGTGAGCAGGGCGCTTGGGGTCAGTTATGTCGGCCTCTAGATCAACCACATGCGCAGCGCCTGTGGGCTCCCTGCTCCTCCTCTTCCTGCTCTCCAAGGGGAACGCTCTCCCCGGTTTCCTCAGACCCAGCAGGTTGTGGTCCCAGGGAGTACGAGTCCCTGCAGGAGAACCACCCTGCTTGCTGGCAGGGGAGGGGGTGGCCTCCGAGGCAGCCTCCGTCTCCACGCCGCGGGAAGCAGAAGGGGGAGCCACCGGCTATGCAGGTGGTAGCCTGGGAGGGAGAGGAAGTCTCGCTCGGTTGGCAAAGATGCTCTTCACATACTTCATCAAATTTTTCTCACCTTTCTTATAGCTGGAAGGAAGGGAGGGACGCTTTGTAACAATGGTGAAGTCGTCGTCTAGTCCGAGGCTCCTCACCTCTCTCTTTGACCAGAAACGGGTGGCGAGATCTGCAGGGCAAAGGAAAATCTGTCAGAAAAATATAGGAAGGTAGGGCTGAAAGGGGACAATGCCAATAATGTCCCTGAACTACCTCCATCGAGGCCGGGAGTTAGACCCACTCGAGCCAGATAGTCATCAGTAGCTATGAGGTCCGCATGAGGGAGCCAGAAATCAGGGCCACATACGCCTGATTTGTCTACAAGAGCGATGAATTTCTTCACCAGCTCCAGATCCTTGTTGTTCAATTTCACCTCGAGGGCCTTCCCCCCAACGCCAAGGTGGTACTCCTGGCGGGTTTCCAATCGAGTGTGAACATGATTCCTGAAGTGCCGAGGAATCTTCCACCCTGTGGCGCTATGCACGTACAGGAAGATGTTTTTCCAGTCCTTCAGGCTATTTAGAACCCTTCTGTCTTTGGATAGACCAA
Source organism: Agrostemma githago (assembly GCA_958450325.1). Taxonomy (NCBI): domain Eukaryota; kingdom Viridiplantae; phylum Streptophyta; class Magnoliopsida; order Caryophyllales; family Caryophyllaceae; genus Agrostemma; species Agrostemma githago. The sequence continues at coordinate 43,844,068 of OY288245.1, forward strand.
TATCCAGGGGAGCCCTCACCCCCAGAAGAGGATACCATCTGCAGGCCAACCATGTATCTTAGGGCATCGATTGAAGGTCCCTCACCATGGAACAGACAGGTCCACGTGTAAGCTATCAGCGACCTGACTGCCACGGCGGTCAACTGGGCGATGGCCACGTTCATTCGCCTAAAAGTCTCCTCCAAGAAGGGGTGTAGGGGGAAGCGTAGACCAAATTCCAAGCACTTGTGATAGACGGCAATGCAGCCGTCAGGAGGGCAGCAAACAGTGTCCCTTTCCCCAGGGACAACGATTGTATACCCTTCCTCAAAATTATAAAAACGCTCGAGGGCCTCAGCAGCGTTGGTCTCTAGAATCATATCCCGGTTCTTGGTCTCCGGGTAGGTTTTTAGGGGAACTTGATACTTGGTCTTGTCTAAGTAATAGGTCCTCCCTGATTCCCTGGGGGCAAGAGGACCGGCGATGGTGGAGGGGTCAATCTCCCTCGCCTCATCATCAGAGTCATTGACGTCGAAGGGGGCAAGGTCAGGAGACTTGGCACCTCCACTCCCCTTCGGGTGATCCTCCTCGGACATCCTAACACTAGGCCCCCCAGAGGAGGAGGCAAAGTTGGTTCTAACCCTATCCCTACCCTCCGCCTTTTCAGCCGAGGGGTCAGTAAGGGTCAGGATGCGAGCACGACGGCTGCCCATGATGACTAAGTAGAATAAAAGCGAAGAAATGAAAAAATGAAGATTGAGGAGAGGATTCTGACCTAAATTGATGGTCGATCAGACGAAGGCGCAAGAAAGCAGTTCTTCAATCTAGAGTGTTTTAGCAAAGGAAGATTGTGAGAAAGGGTTTTTCTGGGTTTGCAAAAGTGTAAAAGGGGGAAATAGGAGGAGAAGGGATGCTTTTATAGGCAAGAGCAGACGAAGGGTCGCCCATCCTGAAAACTTTCCTGAGAAAAGCCCCCACGTGTCACACTTTCAAAAACCCAACTACCCATCACTTCCCAAGAAACCTCGAAAAAGCAAACAGGAGTCAGAGAGTGATCATTGTATGACGTCATCCGTCCATCCATTCATTCGTAAAAAAAAAAAAAAAACACACACACACACAAAAACAACGAGTACAAAAGTCTGCCTGATTTTCCATTAGAAAAAGCCCAAAAATGACCAAGAGTTACAAACCGAACAGGAAAAGTAAATTACAAAAAAGTGCCTGAAAATTTGGCTCGACCAGCCTGCATACGCAGGGTAAGCCTAATCATCGTCAAAGCCTGGAGAATAATCCTCAGGGCTATCATAGCCACCGGTATCGGACCCCCAGTCCCAGTCATCAGTATCCTTGAAAGGATCATCAGGGCCATCCTCTTCATTCCTACCAGAGGAGTAGCCCTGGCCTTCACTATCTTCGGAGTCATGGCTGCTTACGTCCCAGTCCCTGCCATAAGGGACTGCCCTGACGCCATCAGGGGAGCTGCATACCGCCTTCCTCGCCAGAGGAGAAGAAGGGCCCGACTCAGGGGAAGAGTTCAGTTCAGAGCAATTTGGGTTAAATTGCTCTGGATGCAACCAAGGGAAGCACTTGTGGCATCCCCTGTAAAAACAGCCTCCCACCTGGGAACAGCGCCTGAGCATAGGCCCAGCTGGAGATGAGGACTTTTCAGGGCGCTTGCTCGCCCTGACAGAAGCTCTCCTAGCATTCTGTGAAGAGCGAGAATGAGACCGCCTACTGCGACGCAGGGCCAGAAAAGCCGCCCTAGAGTACTTCAGTCTCCGGCACCCCCTGAAGTAGAGGACATCCACATAGACTCCACAGCGAAAAACAGTTTTCTTAATCCAAGACATCTTTTCTTTGAAATAAGAGTAAAAGAAAGGTGAATATGGGTTGTGAAAGTGGTGAAGGAAAATCGAAATTTATAAAAAAAAGCAAACACGCCATTGATGGCGTCCCAACCACCTCTGTGAGAAGGAAAGCCAATCACCAATCCGGCACACTGCTCAAAGAGATCACTTTATGAGGAAGGTAATCATGAGGAAGAACATTCCAACTCTTTGCATGCCCAGTACGGTTGAGTTCTCTCTTGGGAACATGTGAGGCATTTAATGCAAAGCTGGAGCCTAAAAAGTCAACCTCCCACCATCCAAATCAAGAAGTCGCCTGCCGAGAGGAAGCCCAGCTTCCCCCCAGCCGGCGAGGGCCAATTGATGGGGGTCAGTAGCCTGCCACGGGTCACCCGTCAATTGGGCCCTAGGGCGGCCCGGCCCAAGAAAAAAAAAGAGCCTGCCCAGCAGGCCACCAGGCGAGGTCGTTGAAAGAAGCCCCCGAACAAAGCAACCATAGTCACCCGGCTGTCCGGCAGGCCATGCCGCCTGCCAAACAGGCAACCAAGCCCCTCGCCTGCCTGTCTCCGGGGCATTCTTCCCCAGGCAGGGCCAGGGGAAACCAGGGGCCCCTCCGTTATTTTGCCTAAGGTAAAGGAGAATGAGTGGACGAGAAGAATCCATGTGTCACCTTGCCATCCACTCATTCTCCCCCCCCCCCTCTCTCTCTTCTCTCTCTTGGGGGAAGGTATAAATACTTCCCCACCTCCCACATACAAAAGGTTGGATTTTCTCTCTCTAGACTTTCACTCTAAAATCGCCGCCTAGCTCCTCACGAACTAGGTTCATCAAGGCACTTTCACGGATTGACTTAGGCATCGGAGAGGGTTTCCTCGGACACCTCCGAGGCCTTGTGCGTTCATTATGCAGGGAGGAGACCATTTCCGCCGGGGAGGTTCGATCATCGGAGTGAAGGAAAGGGGAGATCGAAGGAAGTCAAGCAATTGTCATACTAATAACACCACATCCTAAGACCCGAATCCAAAGTCGGGTTAATTGATTCCGTAACTGGAACAAATGTAAATACAACTACTTCGACTACAAAACTCACTTGTCCTTAAACAACCGACATAGCAAAGACATAGGGTTAAAACAATGGATGTTACCGTACTTCCGCCACAATAAAAGAACAAAGTTATCAGCCCACCGATTGATTAGTAGAGGCCGCTATGTGCGGGCGGGATTGGGTGTCGATGTCTAGCAGACGTTGGCTTCCCAATATGTACCCTTACCCCTTACTCAGAATCGACGGTTTCCGGATGTCCGAAACCATTGGCAATGAGAGTCATTCCAAGCATGGAGTGCTTAAGGGTACAAGTCTTTATCTTTAGGTCTCGCGCCACTCAACTTTGAGCCGGCTAAGGATCAAAGTTGGCTTGAACGGTTTTCGAGTCGCCATAATTGACTTGGTGGCTACTCCACAAATTGGCAACGAATTTGATTCACTAAAAAGGTCGTCTTACCAAACATATCGGCCTTTAAACATTAACTACCACGACTCGATCGATTCTAACGGAAACACGGGTGCTCGCATCCGTCTAGTACTATCCGAATCGTCATCCAAATCGAGGTCCAACACATCGCCCCGAACGCGAGATCGGACCAAACCCCGACCGGGAAGGGGTCGCGTGGGTGGCTGCCGTGACAAACCGGGTCGGTTCCACGTAGGCGCGCGCGGGGCAGCGGGCGGTGCGGACGGACGTCCACAGTTTGGCGAGTCCGCTGGGGATTTGGAAACAAGTTTCTAGCGGTGGTGTAACTCGAACGGGGTCGGTGAATCTCATTTCCTAGTTAATTGTTGTGGTCACTAGAGGTTTTGGCTCTAAAAAGCCCACCCTAGCCGATATTAGGACAAATAGACCTCCTCGCGGTAAGATTCTTTCGGACACGCGGAGAGATCCTCGGTTGACGCTCCGGTCGCCTAAGGTAGTCGCGCATTCCACGGATATATCAAACGAGTGGTTCTAAGCAAACTGTATGACACTCACCTCCCCAGGTGACTTGTCATCACCTAAGCAAAGACATTCGTGGGCGGTAGCTTACCCTAACCTACCCGTGTCTGCATCCTGCATGAGTGTATGTGTGTATGTGTTCCTAGTTATGGGTAGCGTGTTTCACAACCCAAATAAAATACTAAAATCTGGATTCAACCACGATAACATATTCAACCACACCTAACTCCTTTTTCGAAAAAGAACATCTTCTTTTCAAAACCGCCTTCTAAGCGTCAATGCTCCGGCCAAATTAAAACAATTTTTTCTAAAAACATTTTAGCACCATTACCATAGCGGATTTTGCACTCATCACTTTCAAGGACACCTTTTGAGCGCCATTGCTTTGGCCAAAATAAAACTCGTCATTTTCAAACAACGACGACCGTTAATATCGCCGAACTCCCAACTAATGGGATCATGGTACCTTATATGGTTACATTTTGATTTCGAAACATTTACGCACACAAACACATCGTTACCACTGCCAAATTCACAATCAAGGGGATTAAGGCATCCAAAACGGTCACATTTTATTTTTCAATTAATTAATCAAAACGTGAACACGATTATACTCACAAAACATTACACATACCATCCCCATTGTCGAAATTCCAATTCATGGAATCGACAAATATGGTCGCACATTCTCAAGTTTTCTAAAAACATGCCCCAGACACCACGTTCTCTCACAAACAACGTCCACGCCGCAAACGTCGAACCAACTAATTAATAGTAATCTCGATTAAAAGCACGTCACTATTTTCAAAATCGGTTCCTTCGCAACCGCACTTCTTTTACAAAATCACAACTTACACCGTTGCTATCGTCGAGTCCATCCTTGACGCGCACATAGCAACCCCTTTTTTGACACATCACAAACAATGACACCAAACCGTCGTAATACTGAAAAGTTTATTTACAAAACCCATCCGTTTTCTAAAATATCAAAATTCTTTGATTCCGAGCCGGGATCGAGATCAATTCCTTACGTCCTACAACCGCATGATTAACTGTCTGTGCTAGTTACTAGGGTCGCCTCTGTTCGAGGTTTTACATTTCGGGTCGTCTCATCTCAAGAAGGCCTCTTTCTTAAATCTCACTCCCGAGATTTATGTCAAATCGTCTCATTCCAGAGACACAAGTCTATTAGGCGCTGCGCCGAATACACGAAGAGTCCAAAGCACCTGAGTCCCTAATCCGATGACCGCAAACACGCGCAAATCAGGTCTCGTCTCCGTGTTGCTCAACTAAGAGCACTCCTCGAGTCTTTAAGCCGTCTGGTAGATCCAGTCTCATCTTCAAGTTCTGTTCCTCAGACTCGGAAATGGCATCAAACGGCAACGAAAATAGCATCGACCAACTCAACGCCCTGATGAACGTAGTCCATGGCGTCCTAGGGCTAGTGTCATCAATCTCTTCCTCCATCGATGATGTCAGACTTCGCCTTGAGACCTTGGAAGGACCCGAGAGGAAACCCCATGAGAGGCCAATAGAGCTGGTACTCGGTGGAGACCCATATGTCGAATATGCCTGGCTCGCCCATCCCACCGAAGCCACGACCTTTCGCCGACCCTTTAGGCAATTCACCGAGTTAAGAGAGTCTTATGATGAGGCCCTCAGGAATTACAAGAGGCCTGGTTGTTATGGCCAATAGGACCTACTCCAGATCCACCCATAGAAAAGAGGGGAGGGGCTTGGAATCCAAATGCATATTGCCTATACCATCAGGGTCGGGGACATGAGACCTAAACATCCACTAAGCTCAAGTATGAAGTGCAAGACCTGATCGATAAGGGAGTCTACGTCCTCGTAGGATGTCTTCGGAGGAGGACCAATTCTCGATACCAAACCCATCAAGAGGGTGACCCGCATGAACGTCGAGAGTCTAACCAACGAAGGTTCTTTTAGGGACGTGTGAACCCGCCTCCGAGTCAGAGTCTAGTGCATCTATAGGGCCTAGGCTTAATAATAATAAACTTAGTCTTTTCCTTTTTTTTATCGAGTCAAGGAGGTGCGAGGGGACCTGTCCTCCACCTCCACTAAACAATATCTCGGGCACCTAGCTCGCTTATCATCAATAAATGAAACAACAACTTTTTTTTACAAACGCGCCTCGACCATTGCTTGATTTATAATAATGCACTTTCTCGCTTAAAACTCGATGCTATGTCATTAATCGAAAGCGATTAATCAAAGCATAAGGGCTATAAAAAATGGCTCACTTAATTTCACCCTAAAAAGAGATCAGGAACAATTACCCTAAGCTCAATCCATAACTGACTTCCCAACCAAAAAGCACAACATAAGAAACACACACAACCAACTACCAATAGGCTACCACACATCCATAACCGTCAAACTAGACTTTCCTGTAACCAACAACGCAGCTGAATACGAAGTCTGCCTAATAGGGCTAAAAAGTCGCTGTAACTCTAAGAGTCAAAAAACTTAGAGTCCACGGAGATTCATCCTTAGTAGTCAACCAAGCCACGAGCACTTGGAAGGTCTATAGCGAAAGCGTAGCTCCGTACCAAACCGAAATAGAAAAAATATCCCAAGAATTCACCGAAATCAACTTCATACACATACCCCGCGAAGAAAACCAATTCACCGACGCCATATCCAAGTTAGCCTCACTAATAAACATGGTCGGCAACCTTTTCTCCATATCTATCTGCGTAGAGAGAAGCGAGCAACCCGCCTATATCCAAAACATCAAACCAACGACACCCTCGAAGAACCCTGGTACAAAGCGATCCTAGATTTCAAAATCGACGGATCATACCCACCTAACACAAACACAAAAAACAAAATAGCCTTAAGAATACGAGCCGCCCACTACGTCCTAAACCAAGGATTACTATACAAATGAACCCCACAATGAGTACTCCTTAGATGCATAAACAAAACCCAATCCGAAAGTCATGGAAGAAGTGCATGACGGGGAATGCAGACCCCACATGAGCGCACACCTATTAATCCGAAAAATAATAAGACTAGGCTACTACTTGGTTACCTTAGAGGCAGATTGTCGGCGTCACGTCTGTCACTGTCACAACTGCCAAATATTCGCCAACATCCAACACCTACCACCATACCCACTCCACACCACAACAACACCCTAGCCCTTCTGTACCTGGGGAATTGACATCATAGGAAAGGTACACCCATTCGGAACCGGCGGACACTGTTTTGTACTAGTAGCCGTTGATTACTTTACCAAATGGGTAGAATCAGCCTCTTACGCCATACTAACCTCCAAACAAGTAGTTAAAAGTGATCAGGGGGCTCATTTCAGGGCCAACACCCAAAAAATCCTAGACAAATACAAAATACAAAGACACAAACCCTCACCTTACAGACCTCTGACAAACGGTGATGTGGAGGCAGCAAACAAAACCATCGTCACAATACTTAAGAAAATTATAAATAACTAGCGGGATTGGCCAAACAAAATACCCTTCACATTATGGGAATACCGAACCTCCTACCGAACTCCCACCGGAGCCACATCCTACTACCACACCCTTCCCAAGCCGTGAAGCCGATAGAGTTAGAAATACCCTCACTAAGGATACTAACCGAAAGCGGCATTCCCGAAGAAGAATGAAACCAAAAACGTTACAATGAGCTAGTACTCCTAGATGAGCGTAGAATACACGCACTGTCCAACGTGCAAGCCTACCAACAACGAATACAACGAGCTTTTAACAAACGGGTCAAATCCTGAAACATACATGAGGGAGACTTAGTGGTCAAATCCATTAGAGCCCCCCTTCCCGTCGACCCTAGAGGGAAATTTAAACCAAACTGGACGGGCCCCTACCTCGTCAGAAGATACTCACGGGGGGCGGCGTGATCCTTACTGACCTAGACGATCAAGAATTCTCGACCCCAACCAACATGGACCAATCAAACGATACTACCCCTAACCTCCTCAGCAACCTCATCCTGATCTCTAAACTAGGGTGAAAACCCATGCAAAATGCTTAAAAATAATTCCTACCGATAATTGACATAACGAGTCTAAAGCAAAATCACTCACATTTAATATGAACAACGAACATGGTTTGATTCCATCCAAACACGGATACTTAGGCAACCCTTCCAATGGTACAACCAACAAAAAAATAACAAAAAATTGATAACTCGATTCACATGCAAATCGGAACCCCTCCCCTGCGTTCCAGTTAACAGGTGATTTCAATGATGAAGCACAAACGACGAGCCGAGGACGGGATGAAAACCCGAAAGGGCGTCCCTGGTAAAATGAAGAAACAAGTTGCGAGTTGTCGTAAAAAAAATGATGAATCGAGGACGGAGTGAAAACCCGAAAGGGCGCTCCGGGCAAAATGAAGAATCGAGTTGCGAGCCGTAAAAAAAAGAACAAAAAAAAAGAAAAAAAAAAAAGCAAATAAGGGTGAGCCGAGGACGGAGTGAAAACCCGAAAGGGCGCTCCGGGCAAAATGAAGAATCGAGTTGCTAGCCACCATAAAAAAATGTGCTTCTCATTAATGAAAAAAAAAATCAGTTAAATCAAGCCTTTGTCGAGGCCCTTTACATCGAGCATCCAAAATCCGGCTACCCCGGAAAATGACAACGTGTCAAACAAAACCATACAAAAAAACTAGTACCAATGCGCCACATAATATCAATTAATAGAGCATAGTACTAAACGGCTGGGCTCTACCAGTCCAACTTTTCCCCTTTTCTTGCCATTCGGGTGTGATTGTTTGGGTCTCACACCATCGACCCCTCCGAACACAAGCTTCCACCACCCTAGCCAAAGGCGAGCCCAGCCAATCCCACTTCCCCTCCCCACTCAAATTTTCAATATGGGTCTTGTAGGTCTTGGCCCGTATAGATGAACTGACGGCACTAGGATCGGTAACACTGTCTTTGGTCAGGCGCTTAGTGACGTAGCCTTGAGTCTCCTCCTTATCCTCTAGCACCGTGGTCTTTCTAATTTTTGATTTGCCCTGTCTCGACGAGTATTCAAAAGCTCCCCGTCAGAAAGAAGTAAGGTTGGTCGGTCGAGCACTTTCTATAACAATGGGACGTGAAAACCTGTCTCCAAGACATCCTAAATTTCCCAAAAGAACTTTCCATCAGACTTAGGAGCACCCCTAGTAACCTCCGACAAAGTTCGCCTTACACCCATTTGGCACGACAACTCGCTCGGGTAATTATAAACTGGATCCCTTAAGGATAATATCTGCATAGCATTAGTCGAGGATGAGAATGGAAACCCAACCTGTCCACTGATACGACACCACGGGATTGTCCACCTGATATCAACTCACCCATTAGCCTTCAAGTAAGAATGCCATCCTTCCTCGGTATAACCGTCATTCCATGTTTGCGCCATCTTACAATCCGTGAAGCTTTAAAGCTATAGCCCTTGACGGACCGAGGAGGGTCGATAAAACCAAGCCTCTCCTGTAGCCAAACCTGCACGAACCATAACACAATGTCAAACTTTTGAATTAAGGCAAGTTTCGAAAAAGGAAAAGTAGCACCCCAATATACCTGCAAAATGATCTTAGAACTCCGAAAGGGAGTGATGCGTGCCGTTCCTATTCGATTTTTCACCTATTTCGGCATGCATTTCCGTGTCGTTTTATTATTCTTAGGAGTCGGATTACGTTATTTTCTCCCATATGTGCTACTCGGGTATTCTTTTATTGTTCTGCAGATAATTGAGACCGAGTAGTCTAAAGAGCTAAAATTTGCATAAAAAATCTTAAAGCTCTAAAACTGGTTCGCTGTAGACTAAGAAGAAGAAGGAAGTCTATACACTAGACTGTGAGTCTATAGACTGAGAAGAAAGAAGTAAGAAAGCTGTAGACTAAAACACAAGTGTATAGACTTGGAAACAAGTCTATAGACTGAGAAAGTGCAGCAAACAGTCCGTAGACTGAGGAGAAGTCCGTTGGGGGCCTAGACTGAAGAACTCAATAGGCAGACTTGGATCTCAAGTCTAGCAGCATAAAATCCAAGTCTGCAGAATAGGATACTGCCAGCAATTCAGGGCAGATATTTTTGAAGCTACCCACTTTTCCCCCTCTTACGCATCTTCAGTTCTTCCCACTAACTATAGTTAATGGGATTGAAGATAGGAGTTTAAGCAGAGAATTAAGGAGCAGTTATTGAGGGCTTGTACAGTATAAATAGGGATGTAAGTTTAGGATCTTAATCATCTTTTCATCTTCATCCTTTATCTTTTTCTCATTCAATCATTCACACATATTAGTTTTAGTTTAGTTTCCTGTAAATATTTAGCTTTTATTTTTATCAAGTTTATTTATCAGAATTCCTGTATTCATATTCTCGATCGGGTTATTTTTATTATTCTAATTCTCCGTCTCTGTTCTTTTATTTATTCCAATCCCAGTACTTTCTTCCTCTTCCCTAATCTCTTCCTCCTTCCTGTTTACTGTTATTTCTTTTTCTTTTCCTCATATTACCTGTTTCCTGTAACTTCTCATCATTCTGCTTTTTTATTTTATCCTTATTTTCATTCATCCTATTATTTCATCATGATTCAATCTGTTAGTATTATCATCATCGTAAATATGCTTAGCTAATTTTTCGTCACTAGAGTTTTAGGTGAATTACGAATTGAAACAGATTTATTTATGATGACTAAATAATCGACCCTCATGAGTTAAATCGCTCTTGCAACATTATAATGACGAATAATTAATTATAGGCCGTAATTGATTGTTTGTAATCCCGACCTACGTAGCGAAAGCCCGGGAAAGGATAAGACTCGTTGTAATCGATAGAATTCCCTAATACGTAGCGAGAGCCCGTTAGGTGACTTCTAGGATGACTAGTGATCCGAGAGGACAGTGTCGATGTTCTTTAACTCGTCTTAACTGATTATTTGGAAATCGTATGTATGCCTGTTTTGATTTGTAACGATCCGATGACTCTGGTGTTTTTCTCTTTTGATTAATTCATTATTTTTATTATTTTGATTTTATTAGACTGTCAGCTTACCAAACCGTATAAAATTCGTTACCCGATAGATTAATTGACTAACTCATAAATTAAATTTGCCTCCCTGTGGAATCGACCCTGCTTACCGCTAGCTACCCGTTAGTAGTAATCTAGGATTATTTTGATATCGATGACGCGACTAACCCGTATCAATTTTGGCGCCGTTGCCGGGGAGGCGACACAATTTTATTTGGTAGTTAATCAATTTATCTCTCGTCTCGAGGAATATCTGTTCCTTGAGACTGATCTCACAGTTTCCATGAGAATTGTTATAGATTTTCTTAAGGAGCCCGATGAGACTTTTGGAGCTTATATGCAGCGGTTTTGCAGCTGGCATGGCTCTCTGCAACGAAAATGTTTCACTAATGAAACACTTGTTCTTAGCGTTCTGAAGGGTATGACGGAGTCTACTAAGGCATATGTATATTCTACGTGTAAGGATTTCGAAAGCAAGTCCTACAAAGAGGCACTAGATTACTTCGACTGGCTAGCTGAAGAAAGCATGAAACCCGATTTTTCTCTTTCTTTGACTAATGATGGACCCGTCGGTGAGATTAATAATGTGGAAATTTTTGAGAATCCTTGTTTTGATTGTGAAACAGGTTGTGATGAAAGCTATGACACGAGTCTCACGGCTCCATTTTGTGAGAATCTATTTGATGAGGTTCGTGAAGAACCTTGCGATTTGGAACAGGAGGTCAAGTGGGACCGATATGAGAATGACATATTGGAGGACAATAATGAGGTTCGATGGGACGAGTATGAGGACGACATTGTAGAGGAGTCATTGGTTTCTTTGCCCGTTGTCTCCTCTCCTTCTACGGTTTTGTCCTTTGCCTCTTCTGCTCCACTTCTTTTTCCTCCTTTATGTTTATCGGTCCCATTAATTGCTGAGCATTTTCCTATGAACACTGACACTTTATTTTCTGATTTTAACTTTGATTCTCTATGTCTTGCTGACGAGGATATTAGTTCAGTGTTTCAGGAGGAAATTGATTGTCCACCCCGTGATAAGATGGCTTGTTCTGTATTTCATACTTTTGCTACTAACATCCTATCACCTGCGTATATCTGCATTCATATTTCTTGTGCTCGGGAATATGACATGCTACTGAGGGCGTTGATTCGTTTTTTAAAATAAAATGATGAAGTGGCCAAATCAAGGTCGTGTGGGACCGTAAAAACCAGTGATGGCCGGGAGGCAACCCGGGTATTTTTATTTATTTTTTGGTATTTTTTCTATTTTTTGTAAATAAATAACGTAGTTTGCATTTATCGAGTGAAGATGAGGATATATATATATATATATATATATATATATATATATATATATATATATATATATATATATATATCAAGTTGGTGTGTAGGGATTACTGAGCTATGGTATACCCGACTGAGTCTAGTAAAGTATACCAGACTGAACGCCCAGTCTATAGACTCATCCCAGTCTATTAGACTCATCTACTCAGTCTTTAGACTCAAACCCATATATCATTCCTACTTCTACCCGGTCTTTAGACCCACCCCCCGGACCTAATTCCCAGTCTATAGACTACCCCCACCCAACCTATCTACCCAGTCTACCCAACACACCCTCAGTCCAACCGTTCGTTCATCCCTCTCCGCCTTCGTTCATCCTTCTCACCACCACTTTGCCGCATGTCCTCTTCGTTCGCCGTTCTGTTGCCCTCCATCCACCCCATTCCACCGCCGTGCATCTCTCCGCCACCCTCCGTTCTGTCACCGTTCATTGTCCGAAGTCACGCTCCGCTGTTTGTCATCGTCAAACCCTAGACTCGTTTTCATTCACGCTTCTCGCCTGACTTCGCGCTATTGTCCGATTATTATTGTCGAATCCTCGTCAGTTATTGTCGGTAGTCGATCTTTGTCAGTTATTGGAGTCGCTGTTTGAGTTATTGAGTTTCGAGATTGACTATCCTGATGAATCGGCTTACACTTTGTTTGAAATTTTTCTTAAATCAGTCGATTTTAGTCTTCTTGAAATCTCTTTATTAGCTAATTTTCTTCGCTGATTATTAGCTGATTATTCACTGTTTTTTTCGATTAATTGTTGTTCTTGTTGATTATTTGTGCTGTGTTTTCAATCTCTGCGTCTTTGTACGTGTTTTGTTGATGTTTTCTATTTTACAGACACCAAGGAAAATGTAGACCCACCACGAAAACGCGCGCGAACGGAGGAAGGAACTTCAAAGTTAAGACAGCATATACACGCAGAAAATGAGGCTGAAATCAGGACAACATTAGAGTCGGAGCAAACTAGCATGGAAACCACGATCGCCAACAGCTACAGCAGACTCCGACCATGACTAGAGTTCGGTTTGGGGAACTCCTATATATATTAGGTACTCCTCTCCTCCTCGCTCTTTAGTTTTGCATTTTTAGTTACTTTTCACTTCTCTGCTGTTATCCAATCTGTGTATACAATGAGGACATTGTGTTGTTTGGTTTGGGGAGGGTAACTAATTTGCAGTTGCATATTTTCTGCATTTTTGCATTTTTTTTTAGTTTTTAGGCATTTTAGGAGTTTTTAGGAGTCGGGACCGGTTAACCAACAATGATGAAAATGCTTTTGCCTCTTCTTTTCTCTTTTCATTAACTTTCTTTCTTTAGTGATATCTTAGTCTACTTGGCCGAGTCTTAGGTTATGGCATATCTCGATTGTTATTTTAGTGAACGAATAAACTTGGCTTAAATTGTTGGCAAGCTACTTAAATTCTGAGATTAGAGCCTTTTCGAGACTGATGACATCCATGATCGGTCTATTTAATAATGAGAGTAGTTCTCCCTATTTCGTATGTAACATCAATTTGCATAAGTGTGAAGTCCGCCTCTTAAGTCTTTGTGCATTCGGGTCATAACTATAGCATGTATTGAGGCTTTCCTTTTTCCCTTTTTATTTCCCTTTCCATTAATTAATTCAAAAAAAATCAAATTATCCCTTCACCACAAAATTAACCACAAGCCTAAATTGCCTACCCTAGTCGAGCTAGTCATGGTGATATTGATATTTTGATGAGATAAGTCGGTTTGCTATATATTGTTAAAAAAAGGAAAAAGAAAAAAAATAAAAGAAAAGTGAAAAAAAATTGAATTGTGGACTCCTGTAATCCCTAGAAATTCTAACGCAATATAGTGGCGGAAACACTGTAGAGTTGGGATTAAAACACACTGACAACTATATCTTATTAAAAGAAATGGTAAGTCAATACAATGACCTCTTTTTACAAAAGGGCTAAAAGAAAAAAAATCTCCAAACGGGTTTATACAAATCCATAAATTACAAGAATGAAGAAAGAGTAGGATTCACGCTACTCGCTAGCTCACACCCAAAACCTAGCAGCAAATACCTGTCATGTTATAAACATAACAGCCACGTCAGTAGGGAGTAACTCGGACGTTCTCCCAGCCATATTATATCATATGGAAAATAATAGTATTATTATATCAAAATAATTAAAAAGGGAAAACATTAAAACGATATAAAAATAAGTTTTCAACGAAACTTAAAGCACTTGCCAACCTGCAAGTCAAAATCAACCGATAATAATAATATTCAAAATTGGCGTTATGGAAATTCGAACAGTGTGCACAAGGCTAGACTTTCACTAGGACAATACTGGAAACTAGTTTCGAGAACTGTAGCCTTAACTCATAACAGAATCCAGTCTCTAACTAGGCAACTCAACTATAACAGGACTGCGTGCAGCGAGGTCCTCGTTTAAGTAGTATACACCCCTCCTGAATACAAACCATATCCAGTTCAACCCGACGCGACTTACACGATGCGATATCTAAGTTTAAGGGCACAATGCACACTCTTCTGAACACAAACCATGCTCAGTTCAACAACCAATGTGCCTCATAAAGACACACCAGCCTTAAAGTTGATGGCAAAAACGTACATCCCAGACTATATTACTCTAACCCCACACGTGTCCTTATTCCATAACTCCAAAACAAGCCATTATCGATATTAAAAAATAAATATAATCAATAAAAATAATATAAGGATAAAAGGAATAAACGTTTTATATAAAAAGGAAAACATTCTATAAATAGAAACTTACTAATTTTATAAACTTACTTAAAATAGAAATATTGTTATAGAAAATACGTAAGTTATTAAAATAAGTGAAACGTATAAAAATAGCATTTCTAACGAAATTAACATTTTATTATTATCGTCGTTATCGTAACTTTAATATATTTCTAAATTCGTTACTCAAAAATATAAATAAAATATAATAATTCAATATTTAGTATTTTACAAATAATTAGGAAATCGAGTTAAAACTATAAATTTTAGAAAAGAGATGTTTTAGGAAAAAACGATATCAAAATTAATTGAGTCGACGAGTTTTATAAATAAAATGAGAGTTACAAAGATTTCAAATTCTTTTTAACAAGTAGCTTTTATTAATAAATAATACGGCTTTTAATAAAAATAGTCAATCGAAAACAAATAGAAAATTATTAGTGAAAATAGTCTCGACTAAAAATATATTTAAAACTAAATCGACAATTTTCTCATTTATTAGAATAAATCGTAAAACGAAAATTAATTTATTAACAAGTATACAAATTTCGATTAAAATATAAAAATACGATTTTTAAGTGAAAATTATAAATTAACGAAATATGAAGAAAATATGAAATCGTTATTGTTTAGTTACTAGTGTCACGATAATCAACAAAATATTATAACGATCGTAAATAATTAAATTACGAACGGTTTGTAAAACGATATCGAAAACTTGTAAAAACATTTATAAATACGATTTAAAATTAGTATAATTAGCAATAATAAATAGCTAAAATTAGAAAAACGAAGTCAAAATATTTACTACATACTACTACTCAAACATACGATATAAAATCGAGTAACGTCCTAAAGTTACCTTCACTCGACATCCGAAACGTACTTGTACTCGTCCTTCTTGATCAACCCAAGCCCCAAATCAGTAGAAATGTCGTCTTTAAGCTCCAAGTTGTAGAACCGCTAGTCTTTAGTAGCATGATTCACCACGACAGTCGAGAAGACAAAACAAAAGAATGAGACAAGATATTCGACACAAGACGGAAAGGGAAATGATGTGTCAAACATAGACACGAAGACCAAAAAGAACTGAGCATCTAAACATGGTAACGAATTGACATAAACCGGTCTGAAATAGATGTCCCGAATAAAAGACGCTAGAGGAGTAATAACGTACAGCCTACAGCCGACAAGAACAACGAACCTAGTCATGAAACCGAAAAGTGATGACTACGAACAAAGCATATGATAAACGTCATTTTAGTCATTATTTTACCCACATTTATTTACTTATTCGGGTCGATTTTGTGTGTTTAATTGATATTATAGCTCAATATAGGTTTTTATACGATAATAAGTGTTAATTAGTCGTTTTAGTTATAATTATTGTAATAATTGTTATTTTCCGAGAAGTTGGTACTGCTTTGTCTCGTTTGTATTTTTTTAGGTACCGTCTGGAGAATGATCGAGTAAAGACGAGAAAAACCGGGTCAATGAACAAAGCGGGTCAAGCAAATTAAAGTCAAAGGCCTACTTGATCGGACTGTCTTGAATTGATGATATCTCACTCATACGACATCGGAATTAAGTGATTCAAGATGCGTTGGGAAGTTAAGTTCGAAACCTAAAAATTTGTAGAAGGGAGCGAGACTCAATTCCCTTAGATCGTGGGTCATAATCGAGCTACAATACTGCAGCTATTGAATCAAAGCAAAATTAGGACCCAATCAAGGGTGGACCGGCCCACTATGAAAGAAAAGGGAGAATTGGGGATTGTGGGCTGGAGGAGGCCGCATTATAGAGATTAGGAGGACAGTAGAGAGCAGCGAGCCGCAAAAGTAGGAGTAGATTAGAGTAGCAGTAAAGTCCCGGGTTTTCTTCTCTTCATTTGTTTTGGATTTTAATAGTTTGTAGCTAGTTTAATTTAGATAATTTTAGTAGTAATAATTCCTTTGGGTTAATCTTCTACACTTCAATCCTTCTTCATTTATGATATTCTCCATCTCAAGTTTAGTACTTTCTTCTCCCTTTTTCGTTATTGTCCATCTTTAGTGTTTATTAGTTCTATATTAATTTTATTATTCAATTTTTATTAAAGTTTGCATCTTTATTATTCATTCATGTTTATTATTATAATTAGAGTAGTGGGTAGTTTAATTAGTTTACTTTTTAATCATGTTTGAGTAGTTAATTTCTAGGGTCGAGGAAGACTCGGTTTGTCTCGATTTGGGGATTGTTGTGGGTTTATCATCTTGTCTATTATTGTTGGTATTCTCCATTGATTGCGATTTTTGTATGATTTTCTTGTCTTGGCCGCGATGGGTGAGTTATATTTTGTCGAGCTTTCTTTGGGGTGGGTCGACCTAGTAATAAGTGCGAGAGCCCGTTATTAGGACCGTCCCGGGTAAATAGAGACTCGAGAGACACCCTTTATCTTCCTAATTACCGACCATAATTGACCCGTTTGTGAACTCCGATTAGTCACTTGAGACTACCTTGTTGACCTTGACCCTAGTCCATTTTATCGTATTTGTCTTCTTTTGTTCGTTTGATCCGTTTAGCTCACTAGTTTCAATCAAAACAAATTCTCTTTCTTTGACTAATACCTTAGCTAGACCGAGACCCTCATTTAGCTAGACCGTCCTCGTGGATTCGACCCGAGTTACCCTCGACTACCCAAGTTTAGGATTAGTTGGTTTTTACTTTGATCGACCGGGATTCGCGACAAGTCTTCGTCCGTCAAATTGGCGCCGTTGCCGGGGACGGTGCTAAGTTAGATATTTGTCTTAGTTTTGTTTCGGAGTTTTTTTTTTTTTTTTTTTTTTTTTTTGTATATATAAGTCGATAGCTTGTTTTGTATATATTTGTGTGTGTGTGTTTGTTTGTTCTCTTTTCACTTGTGTCTTATCTTGTCATTCTTCTTGAATCTATTTTATCTCTCATCTTATCTATAATGTCTTCTCTTGCCGACCATAGTAGACCGGATCCTGACTTGTTTGGCTCACCCATTAACATTGGGGTTTTTTAGGGTCCTTGCTTCGATATTGAGCCTTATTATATTGATTTGGTGGAGCGGGATGCCTTTCACGGGCTTGAGAGTGAGGATGTTTATGGTCTTCTTGAGAATTTTGTGGACTTGTGTTGTGTGTTTAAAAGGGATGGAGTGCCCGTTGATACGATTAAGCTCATATTGTTTCTCTTTTTTCTTAAGGATGAAGCTAAGAGATGGTTGCGCTCACACCCTCCTAACACCTTCACCTCTTGGAACCCACTAGCCCTTGCATTTCTTAGGAAATTTTTTCCTCCCTCGAAGGTCGCCAAGTTTAGAGATGAGATTCTTAGCTTTGAACAAGGCGAGTTTGAGAGTTTGAGTGAGTCTTGGGATAGATTTAATGGTTTATTGAGAGCTTGTCCAATTCATGGAATCCCACTTTGGCAAACCACTTGGTGGACATGACGTAGGTCCACCCCGACGCGGCCACGCGCGGGTTTGGGTAGGCGAATGCACCTCCATATGAGAATGGATCGAATTGAAATTTAAGTCGAAATGGAGTCGCCACCGAATTTTATGGTTATCCGGAACCGTTCGAGCCCACTCTATATCGCTATGGACCATACATAAAGTATGGCCCATTTCGGTTTTAGAGTTTATTGGGCTCGTCCCTTTGCATTACGATACTGATACCATCTATACCGGTAATCGTGTAAAGAATGACTCTCGTGCGCCAACGGTTTCGGGCATCCGGAAACCGAGGTTCTGAGTAAGGGGTGAGGGTACGTGTTGGGAAGCCTACTAAGGACACCCAACCCCGCCCGCACATAGCGGCCTCTACTAAGACATCGTTTGACTTTCTATTATGCGCGTTAGTGATTCGGTGAAATGATATGCAAACAACGTTTTAGCTAAGCATGCGAATTGAATGTGACCTACGTCATTTAATGCATCTAATTTATTGTCGAAGTGATTTAGCATGCGAGGGTTCATTTATAAACGGTAAAACGCAAATAAATCAAACGAAAGCAATACAACTCGGAATTACAAGTTACACGGGCGGAATACAACTCGGAATTCACAATACGACGAACAATAAATATAATAATCGAAATATATATTTGAAATGGCAAGCAATAAATAGAAACGGACCCGTGTATAAACTAGACCGTGAATCGTGTAAATGGACTAACTTCAATTAAATACATATCATTTTATGTACTAATCGAAGGACGGGGATATAGGACCTAGGCGTGGTGCTAGCCCGATCCCAAATCCCGATGCCTTGTCCCAATTTATCATGTCGATAAATTGGAGTCTAGATTAATTATGCGTCGGATACGACTACGGAGTCGTCAACGCAAAATTAATAGTGAGACCGTTGATCAAAATTGTTTATGTGTCTTGATATGTGTGAGTTTTGAAGAAAGGAAAGTCACGTGATTGTCTTTACACGTGATGACTAGAGTCATAAAAAGACGAGGCTCGAAATGTGTGTCGAGGCTCTCGGTTTTCTGGGTTACAGGACCTACTCGACCGAGTCGTGGTCTGACTCGGTCGAGTGCGTCTTATAAGACGCTACTGCCTAGTTTTGTGGATGCTACTCGATCGAGTAGCCTATGTACTCGGTCGAGTAGCCCCTGTACGAGTCGTGACTCGTTTATTTTTTGGTTTAAAATCGATGATTGGCCAAATCAAATACAAATATCGCACGATTTGTATTTAACTTGGTTTCCGGTACTATAATCGTGTATGCTTACGATTATAATACCGTTATCGGAATTTTATAAAAACGTTATCGTTAGATTGAAATTTTGATTGGTGATGAAATTGTGTCCCTCTACGTCACGACATCAATATTAATCCTTACGGATTGCATGATGTCGATTTTCGTGTCAACGGGTTCCATACCAATCTTAGAAATGGATGTATACGCGTTCAACTATGAATGATCATGATCGTGTTAATAAACGAACCTTAAAAAAATGATCATCGTAGTCAAACGTGTTTAGATTCGAGTTTTGAAATTATTATATATATTTACACGGTACATACAATATTATGATAAAATGTACATAACGATAATTAAAATGCGAGAAGTAAAATGTTAGCGTTAGTAATGTCGTTACTATCGACTAGATATAATACTATAAACATGAATATAAATATACATAAAAAACGAGAAAAAGGATGAAGAAGGAAAAGTCGGTGTTGAATTGTCACACCCTCAACCTACATGTTCTTGCTTCTCGGGATACGGTTCGTCAAACGGCGGCAATGGCACGGGAACGTCGAGATACGTAGGAGGAGTTGATGGTGTGTATGTATGGCTCGGTTTGTGTGGGATTTTTACGAGTTTGTGCTCTCGGAAAATTGGTGTAAGTGTGATGATGCCTAAGGGTTGAATAGGGCTGAAATGTATATGTAAATTGAGTGCAAAGTTGGCTGAAATTGAGGGTTGAAAAGTTGTCCCAAAGTTGTGTAATGCTTGGGGTATTTATAGGGAACCCACGACACAGGGGCACTCGATCGAGTGGCCCTAGTGCACTCGGTCGAGTGCCCTAGAAAATGAACCTGGACCAGTTTTAAGAGGCTCCACTCGATCGAGTGGTCAATCCACTCGACCGAGTGGATCAATTAGGCCGCAAAATTTTAGGCTTGATTAGCCTTAAATTGATTTTAATTGATTTTGATTGATTTTGGATTGATTTGGCTGATTTTGCTGATTTTGAACGTATCAGGTCGTTTTTTGTGTCGGGTTTGTCTTGACCGGGTTTTGACCCGGTCGCTAAAAGACGGGAATTATTTTTGGTGTCGGTTTTGACCCAAATTAGTCTTATTTTGCTCGGGACGACCCACTGGGCCTGAATTTGAGGTTGGTTTTGTGAGATTTGTATCCCGTTTAAAAGCCCATGCCGGACATTACTGATTTCGAGCCCGTATCCGAGCGCGTTAGAGCACGTTAGCGTCCGATCATCATCGGGTGTTTTTTTGGAAACTACCATAGACACCTGGCAGTCAAAATGCGGGTGTCTACAGAGCCCCCACCCCACTCTGACTGAGGCTTGGACAGGGCGAAAGTCAGAGTAGCTACCAAGTCAATTAAGACCCGGTAGACTTCCGATCTGGTCGTTTATAGTCCATTAGACTCGCGTGAAGGGCTCGCCAGCCATAAGATAGAAATCATACCTGAGCTTGATGATGATACCTCCGGGGAAAATGCCGCCTCGGGCTTCCACTGGGGAGATTTAGAGGGTTGCATGTCTCTGTTTGAGTCGTACCTGTATAAGTCACATAAAATGTATGCAGCACGTAGGTAGTAAAAATGACTCGCGCTGGGGAATAAAAAATTGGATGACTGAAAAATTTTGAAAATTTTTAGAATGTGTATATATTTTTGACAGACTGATCGGGATGACTAAATTCCTGTGTCTGTGGGGAAAAGTTATGGGTTGGGCCTGTATGTTTAGGCCCGCTTGGGCCAAGGAGGCACAGTTGCAGGAGGGTGCACCAGGGTTTTGATGATATAAATACATCACCCTGGCTCCTTTCTTTGTCACAACTCTCAAAAGCTTCATCTCCTCCTCAAAAGAAAACTTTATCTCTCTCAAGAAATTGTATCATGACCATTGACCGTCTGATTGATATGCTGCAAGACTGGGCCCACCTTTTTAGGGATGCGAGCAAGGTAGCCTTAAGGCAGTCAGGCATATTCCAGTTGTTCACGTTCCGTCAGATGCACGTGGACCGTCATTTCCTTGATGCCTGTCTGAACTTCTGGGATGACACTTACCACGTTTTTGCCTTCCCTCGGGGCGAGATCTGTCCTCTCCCTGAGGAAATTGCTGCTATATGAGGTGGAACCCATTGCTCCGTCCTGCTGTCCCTTTCTCAGTTCGGGACCCCAGGAGGAAATTACGGGAGTTTTTGGGGCTATCCCATGCTAAAGTATCCCGCATGCTTGAATGGGATACTGTTTCTTTGCTTGCTTTAGCTGAGAAGTTCATGAACCCGTACGACATCCGGGTTACGCCCATTCATAGCCGTAGGGCGTTCGCCTTCTATATGCTGCACATGTATGCTTTTGAAGGCTATATAGACCTGCTGTCTTGTATGGGTAGCGTTCGTCTTCTCGTCATTGCCGACCTTATGGAGACGGAGTGTAGTCCCGCAAGGTTGATCACGGGGGAAATCATTCAGGGTTTGGACAACCGAAAGAGGGATGAGGAAGCCCGTTTTCTTGGGAGCACCCGTCTGCTGCAGGTATATCGTTTTTCCCTTGATTTTCTGATTTTTCTTTTTTTTTTTCGATTTTTTTTTCGCGATATACTGCTACAGGGGCCACTCGACCGAGTCACCCTGGCACTCGATCGAGTGCCCTCGTTAAGGGGTCTACTGCCTCGTTTTAAGGGTGTCACTCGATCGAGTGACCCCGGCACTCTATCGAGTGCCTTCTGGCGAACCTCTGAATTGTTCTCATGAATGTTGTGTTCTTTTCAGCTCGGGCTATTTGAGAGGTTGTCAAAGATCGAGCCTCCTCCCAACCCGAGTCAATATTGGTTTAACCAGGTGATGACAAGGAGACGGCCTACTGACTCGTCCTGCCTTATTACCCAGAAATATTGGGAGGAAGAATTAACGTTCCACCGTGGTCCGCTGATACGATGGGTGGTTCCGTGGTGGCCGATTTATGCTTGACGGGTTTGGCGCACGGAGACAAGGCGCGCTATCAGGTGATTTTGTCCCTTAGTCAGACAGTTCACCTCTATCCTGACCGCATACTCAGGCAGTATGGGTGGACTCAGCGCATCCCGGAGAACGAGGCAATTGTGAGTGCACCTACCCAGCTGACCGACATTATGTGCGACACCTGGATTCAGAGGTGGTGCACTCGATTTACTTGGTCCGTTCCCAAGTCGCTTCATTCTATCTGGGTGTCTTATTCCTAAGAAAGGTGGACCAAGGCCGAGACTGTCGAAGCTCGGGCTGCCCTGAAGGTTGATGAGGCCTTCGACCTGCTTCGACGCGAGAAGGTCAAGGATAACCGGGACTTCTTTGTTGAAGGGGAGACCATAGCCCCGATAGTCCGTCTAACGCCAGGTCAGAGGAGAGGAGTAAGGACTCGAGCTAGGGGGTCCGATGCTAGTGGTGCTCGAGGGGAAGTGAGCCCCCAGACAAATTTGGAGAGGAGACCAGGGGTCGGGTCTTTAGTCCAGGACCGACTTGGTCCCAAAGACAGGTTGCCAGAGCATATACGGGCTCGACTTGGGCCCGTGACAATAGCTGAAGATCCTCTGTCGAAGAAGAGGACTCGGGCCAAGGAGGTTCCTGTGGTTATCCGGGAACGCTCCTCCCCACCCCGGCGACCTCGGGCTCCACGAGACCCGAAGGACAGGGCAAGGGCAAGATGCCTGGATACTAGTCTCCATTATTATTATTATTTAAATATTATTACTATTTTTGATTTGCTTTTTTTTCGTGGCTTTTTGTGGCTTTTTGTAATTTTGAAATACCGAGTTTATCGGTGTTTTTTTTTTTGGAATAATAAAAGTATTATTTTAGTGAAACCGTTTCTGTCTTTTTCGTTATTGCGGTGGTTGTGCCCTTTTGAGGGGCTGCCTACGTATCCACAGTTAGTGGAATCAAACCAAACGTAGTTCAGGCGTAGATTTTTTTTGCAATTTCGAAATACACCAAGACTATGAGTTCAAGATGTGCGACAGTAGGATAAATAATCCTATCTTATTGACTTGCTTATAAATTTTGAAAAAGATGTTTTTAAATAATTTTTGCAAATGACATTTGAGATAAGGTTTAGGGGTAGTAGCGCTTCAGCTGGTCTAGGTTGGTTGGGTTGACAAATTCGTTCCCGTCCAGGTCCGTCAGCATTACGGCTCCTCCTGATAGAACCTTCTTGACTAGGTATGGCCCAACCCAATTGGGTTTGAATTCCCCTCTTGGGTCAACCGGTAGTAAGGCACGAACCGATTTTAGGACCAAATCCCCCTCCTTGATATTCCTGGGCCTAACTCTTTTGTTAAAGGCCCGTTTGATTCTCTTTTGATATATTTGGATGTTATTGAGAGCCCGCGACCGTCGTTCGTCCAAGAGAATTAACGAGTCATATCGAGCTTGAACCCAATCCGCTTCGGGCACTTGGCTTTCTAGTAGAATTCTGAGAGACGGTATTTTCAATTCGACCGGCTGGACTGCCTCCATGCCATACGTTAAATAATATGGAGTTGCCCCGGTTGCAGTTCGGATCGATGTCCGGTACCCCCATAGGGCAAAGGGTAATTTGTCGGGCCAGTCCCGATAATTATCAGCCATCTTTTTAACTATGGTGACAATTGTCTTATTAGCAGCTTCTACCGCTCCATTTGTTTGGGGACGGTATGGCGAAGATGTGTGCCTCTGGATTTTGTATTTTGCCAGCAGAGTAGCGGTTTCGGCTTGGAAGTGGGTCCCGTGGTCACTGATAAACTCATGTGGGATCCCATATCGGCATATGATTTTATTCTGGATAAACTTGGCTACGTGCTTGGCGTTCAAGACACGGTATGATTCGGCTTCGACCCATTTGGTGAAATAGTCGATAGCTACCAAAATAAAACAGTGACCTCTCGTCCCGGAAGGGTTCACTTTCCCAATTATGTCAATCCCCCATGTCGAAAATGGCCATGGCGAGGTCATGGTGTACAGTAGGGACGATGGCATGTGTTGAACATTGCCGAAAATTTGACAATTATGGCAGTGTTTGACATATGATTGACAGTCGGTCTCCATACTGTTCCAGTAGTACCCGAGCCTCATGATTTTTCGGGCTAGCATATGGGCGTTCATATGTGGCCCGTTTTCACCGTCCTGTATTCCGTCCATTACTTTTTCGGTCTGTGTCTTATCGACACATAGGAGTAAAGCCCCCTGTGCCGTCTTTTTATATAACTGACCGTCGTTCGTACGAAGGAATTGGGTGGCCAGTCTTCGCAGGGCCTTCTTGGCCCGATTTTCAGTTCCTGGTGGATATTCTCCTGTAGTCAAATAGGTTAGAACAGCCTGATACCAAGGCTCTGGATCAGTGATTTCGATATCTTGAATGGCATTGACATACGCCGGCTCAGACCGTCTTTTGACGCAGATTGGCATACTGGGCATATGTTCCGGGATATTTAGTAAGGATGCTAATTTGGAAAGTGCGTCCGCGAACTGGTTTTCTTCGCGCGGGAGATAGATATATTCTACCTTCTGGAATTGCTTCTCTAGAACCCTTACCCGCGCTTGGTAAGCCACGAGATTGGCATTCCGAGTTTTCCATTTTTGAAGGGCTTGGTTGATGACTAGGGACGAGTCCCCGTGAACCCGGAGATTTGTAATTCCCAAATCAGCAGCCGCTTCAACCCGTGGATGCATGCTTTATACTCGGCCGCATTGTTTGTTACATCAAAGTCTAATTTGATGGATAACGGTGTGTGCTCCCCTTGTGGTGATATAAGGAGAATACCGACTCCGAACCCTCGAAAGTTGGATGCTCCATCGAAATACAGATCCCAAGTTTCGGTGTCAGTATGGAATATGTCTTCGTCAGGAAAGGCCCAAGTGTCGGTATAGCCCTCTTCAGATATTGGGCTGTCGGCGAGGAACTCGGCTACCACCCGGCCTTTGATGGCTTTTAACGGTACAAACTTGAGGTCAAACTCAGCTAGCATTAAAGTCCATCTGGACATTCTTTCATTAAGAATGGGCTTTTCGAACAAGTACTTGATCGGATCCATTTTCGACAGGACATGTACCTCGTGACTGAGCATGTAGTGTCGTAGCTTTTTAGTGGCCCAAACCAGAGCTAGGCATGTTTTCTCGAGCATTGTATATTTGCATTCATATTCTAGGAACTTTTTACTGATGTAGTAAATAGCTCTTTCTTCTGAATCGACTGTCTGGGCCAGCATAGCCCCCATGGCTGTCTCAGTCGTTGTTAGGTATAACGACAGAGGCAAACCGGGTTGAGGTGGCATTAATACCGGCGGAGCAGACAGGATCTCCTTGATTCTGTCAAAAGCCGTTTGACACTTATCGTCCTATAGTACCCGTTCCCCTATCTTCAGTTTCTTGAAAATGGGTTCACACACCATGGTTAGCTTTGAGATAAACCGACTGTTGTATTGAACTTTCCCGAGAAACCCCCTTATTTCTTTTTCGGTCTTAGGTGGTTGCATCTCGGTGATGGCTTTGATTTTAGCTGGGTCGACCTCGATGCCGCGTTGGCTAACGATATGGCCCAGTAATTTGCCTGATGTTACCCCGAAACTGCACTTTTGAGGGTTCAACCTCATGTTGTACTTACGTAATCGGGTGAAGAACTTTCATAGGGCAGCAACATGCCCATCTCAGTTTTTAGACTTAACAATCATGTCATCCACATAAACTTCCACTTCCTTATGCATCATGTCATGTAACAAGGTCGTGGCTGTTCGTTGATATGTGGCGCCGGCATTAATGAGCCCAAACGGCATAACGGTATAACAATAAGTCCCCCACGGCGTGGTGAAGGTGGTTTTACCCATGTCTTCTTCTGCCATCTTGATTTGGTTATATTCGGCATACCCATCCATAAATGATAGAAGGGCATGATCAGCTGTGTTGTCCACCAGTATGTCGATGTGTGGCAATGGAAAATCGTCTTTTGGGCTGGCCTTGTTAAGGTCCCGGAAATCTACACATACCCGCACCTTGCCGTCCTTCTTGGGTACCGGCACTATGTTTGCAACCCAGTCTGGATATTCAGACACTTGTATAAAACCTGCTTTGAATTGTTTGTCTACTTCTTCCTTGACTTTGAGAGACCACTCGGGCTTCATTCTTCGAAGCTTCTATTTTACCGGTTTGCACCCATCTTTGATGGGTATGCGGTGTTCAGCTATTTCCCGATCTATCCCCGGCATGTCCTTGTAGGACCATGCGAAGACATCTTAGAACTCTTGGAGGAGGTTTGTGAGTTGTTGTCTCTCCTTGGGATCTAAAGATAACCCTATCTTAAGCATCTGGGGCTCTAAGGTTGTTCCCACATTGATAGACTCGGTTTCTTCGATTACCGGGTCTCGGGATTCCCTCTGTTCTAGTTGCTCGATCAGATGCGGAGGTAAGGGTACCTGTTCATCGGGTTTCTCAATGTCATTGCAGAAAATATTTTTGAAATTGGGAGTATTTTGAAAATAAGACAAGTCATAAGAGGAACGGTTTTCATTATTATTGATGGTAAATTTGGAAAACAGCTCGAAGAGAGCAGCCATCTGATCATTGGTCAGAGGCGGGATTGGGAGTGCTTTCGGGACAGACCCCGAGGCTCCAGTGGCAGTGACTATAGGGAGGGGGGTTACAGTTTGGACTCTAGCACCAGACCCCTTAGACTCGAATACAGACTCAGACTCTGACTCTGACTCAGACTCAGACTCTGACTCGGAATCAGTGTCCGGCATGTTTCCTTCCCCGGTGGTCAGCTTGTAGACTCGACCCTGGCTGTCGGTCCACTTGATGGTCTTCCTCCAGGCTCTTTTCCCAGTATCAGCACCGACATCCGAGATCAGCTTTGAAGGATCGAACCTGTTGCTTCGAAGGATCAGGTTCACCAGATCTTCCTTGGGGTTCGGAATAGCTTTGTCTTCCCCAAATAAGAGCCCCAGCACGGGCTCGACATTGTCAGTACCCTCCTTGGATTCAGATTGGATGAGGGCAAATATGTCATCTGGAATATAGTTGCATTCCCGAGCTAGTTTAGTCTCGGGATATGTGATAGTTGGTTGATATAGGCCAACTTGAATAGCCCCGAACACCGGTGTGACGAAATAGTCAGCCAACCTTGGGCTATAAGGGCCCAAGTAGGTACCCTTGATGATGTTGCAAGCTTTCTCAATGCCTGCTCGGACCACATTCCCCGGGGTTATAGCATACCCTAAACCGAAGTGAGATTCCCCGTCATTTAGGACTTCAATAATCTTCCCAGCTGGAAGATATGGCCTCGAGGTAGCCCCCGGTAAATACCCCAAATTTTGCAGCATTGCGTCGATGCTTGTGGTGAAATAGGGCATGAAAAGGTAATCTTCTTATATCATCCCCACAAAATCGAATCCCCATAGGTCGGTGCGGTCCGTGGCGTTACAGCTAGCCACAGTCATAGGGGTTGCTTCTAGGGTGATAATGCTGTCTTGCAAGGGCATTTTGATCTTTCGGTGAAGAGTAGAAGACACCGCCTTTACAGCATGAATCCAAGGCCTTCCTAGGAGTAGATTGAAAGAGGAGGTGACATCGATCACCTGGAATTCTAGCTCTTTTTCAATTGGACCCGTTGTAATTGCTAATTTAACGGCCCCAGAAACCGCCTTTGGGCTTCCATCGAAAGCTTGGATAGTGTGGGCGGTTGGTATGTAGTCGGCCTTGGTGATACCGAGGGCTTTGGCAGTCCTTAGAGGGAGGACATTCACAGCAGACTCGTCGTCGACTAGGGTCATTGGTAGGTACTTTCCCCGACAAATTACCATGATATACAGAGCCAGATTTGAGAGGCCCCGAACGGTGGTAGGTCGGCATCCGAGAAGGTGACTACTGGGCCTTCTTCTTTGGACTTGCCCTTGAGGTAGGGCAGGATAGTGGCTACCATTTCAGTAGGGGTAACCTGGGAGTCGACCTTGATCTGATCGAGAGCCTTAGTAAGTGCCTCTTGGTGTTCTTGTGAGCTAACCAAGAGTTGCCATATAGTGAGGTCAACTCGGGTTCTCTTCAATTGTTTGACAAGAGCCGTATCGGTATTTGGCTCTTCAATGGCCTCTTCCGTCCTGGCAAGTTCAGTGACGGTTGTTGGGACTGAGATGTCCTTGGAGCTAGTGGCTGAATAAGGACGGCCGACGGCGGTGAGGTGGTTACTGGCTAAGGCCTTGGACTTAGCCCTCCGGATTTCTTTGGGAGTGATAGGGACAGTTTCCCCTTTGGTGAGGTACACATCTTCCTCATCATCAAACCAGATTCCATTGATTTGTGGGATGAAAGGAGAGATAAGGTGAGAACAGTCGATCACTTCACCGGTGAAGATAGCATGAGAGCTAAAGGGGTTGTCCTTGTTGCTTGGCTTGTCCCCGGGTAACGGTATTTTTCCGCTCTCAATTAAATCCTGAATCAGATGCTTTAGCTTCCAACATTTCTCGGTATCATGCCCATTGCCCCGATGATATTGGCAATAGGCTTGGGCATTGTAGCCTTTTGAGCGTTTTTCAACTGGGACTTCAGGAGTTGGGCCTATCGGTTGGACCAGGCCCTTGGAAGATAGCCTTTGTAAGGCATATGTATAGGTAGTCCCTATATCAGTGAATACCCTAGGAGGAGGAGTTCTTTTGGATGAGGCATCCAAGAGATTAATCGTGTCGAAGATGCTTCGGGTTGCGGCCGGAGGCTTGGTAGTGGATGAGGAGGCCCCTTGATATCCCTTTCTAGGGGCCTTAGTCAGGCTCTCTAGTCTTAGATCGTCTTCAATTCTCATGCCCATTTCAGTAAGGGTGGTGAAATTGGGGATGACAGCATACCGGAGGTGGACCCGGTAGGAAGGGAGGAGATTCTTGACAAAAGCCTCCACTAAAGTCTTTTCACTGGGCTTATCGACCAGTTTCACACTTTCGGCCCTCCACCGTTGGAGGTATTTGGTAAAGCCCTCCTTAGGTTCTTGGGCCATAACCTCTAGAGACCGCATTGTGGTCTGGATCTCGGTGTTGTCAGCATAGTTCCGAGCAAATTCCGTAGCCACATCATCCCATGTCGAGAACTTCTTCGGGTCTAGCCTGTAGTACCAGGCCTTTGGGTGTTTCTCAAGAGATGCAGCAAAGAGGTTTTTGAACATGGAAGAGTCCACTCCCTTAATAGCCATGAACTCCTTGAAGGCCCGTACATGTAGTAACGGGTCCTCAGTCCCTTCGAACATAGGTAAGCCCGTGAGATTCAGGTTTGCGGGCAGTTTGTCACTTCCCGGCGAGTACTCCCGACTGTTTTCCCGGTGAATATTGTTACTTCCAGTTAGGTGGACTTGTTCTTCCAATCGGCGAACCAAGCTAACTAGTTCAGCTAGGGGTTCCGTGACCCCGGTATTTGGAGTCCTGTGCTCCACTGCAGCTAAACGAGCAACGATAGCCACTTGACCGGCCCTCATTTCTGTCAATTGGGCCTCAATGTCGGCCTGTTTGTCGACCATGGCGTCCACGGAGGTCTTCAAACTGTTCAGAGTAGCTTCCATTCTGCGGGTGTGTCTGGTTGCCGGTGGCCTGTCTGTAAGAACACCGCGTAATCAGAAACTGAACCCAGACCTTGGAACTAGAATAGTACATCCCGAGCAGGGAAAAGACTAAAACGACTTGAAAGATACTCTTAGACGGGTGACTCGTGGATGACGGGCTTTCCTTAGGATTCGACGGGTGGGCCGAATCCTGTTTGAAGGAAGGTCGACGTGAGACGTCCCCAGACTTTGGACTCAAATGTGTAGACGGGCCCTTCTTTGTAGGAGTATGTCCTACGTAGGTGGGCCTTGCCTTAGTCTAATAAGGCGGACTGGGATAGGGAGGAAACTCGTGATGTAAGATCGACAGAGTTTCGACGCTAGAGACCTCGACTACTTACGACATGACCCGACACTGCTAAATACGGGAAGGTCCTAAGGGGGAGGAAAGTTTTGAAAAGGATTATTTTTGGAAAGTCCGAGAAAGCTCGGGGAAAGGCTCGATTTTTTTCAAGAAAACCGGAAAGTACATCGGGCCTCGATTTTGAAAGTTCGAAAATATTTTCGAGTTTTGAATTGGGCAGCATACCGGCTAAAAAGTGGGCTATTTTTGAATAAAATCATAAGTCCTAAATTCGGTATGTGTCCCGGGTTTTGAAATTTGAATATTTTTTGAAAAGATGCATTTTTGAAAATGACGGTTTTTGAAAAACGACACGGAAACCAAGTAGCACATAGTCACGCAAGCATAACAACGACGCTATGTATGCTTTACACTAAGTCTCGGTCGGTCTATAGAGGGTCTATACCAGTGCTCATAGTCTAGACGAGAAACGGGACTTCCTAAGTCGAGTTGAGCTTAGAACATGCCGCAAAGTCCATACGAATCGACTATGAACACCTTTAACGTATCCAAGGAGGAATACATCGTGGTATAGTGGGACGTCGGTCACCAGTACCGGCCCGGGAAAAATATGGGGTTATGCATGAAGCGTAAAACTAAAACGCATATTGTATTTGTCAAACGATTTCTATTCGAGTCTCACCCTGAGGATGCCGATGGTTAGGCACTCATCGGTTAATCCCCAGCGGAGTCACCAAATTGTGGACATGACGTAGGTCCACTTTGACACGGCCACGCGCGGGTTTGGGTAGGCGAATGCACCTCCATATGAGAATGGATCGAATTGAAATTTAAGTCGAAATGGAGTCGCCACCGAATTTTATGGTTATCCGGAACCGTTCGAGCCCACTCTATATCGCTATGGACCATACACAAAGTATGGCCCATTTCGGTTTTAGAGTTTATTGGGCTCGTCCCTTTGCATTACGATACCGATACCATCTATACCGGTAATCGTGTAAAGAATGACTCTCGTGCGCCAACGGTTTCGGGCATCCGGAAATCGAGGTTCTAAGTAAGGGGTGAGGGTACGTGTTGGGAAGCCCACTAAGGACACCCAACCCCGCCCGCACATAGCGGCCTCTACTAAGACATCGTTTGACTTTCTAATATGCGCGTTAGTGATTCGGTGAAATGATATGCAAACAGCGTTTTAGCTAAGCATGCGAATTGAATGTGAGCTACGTCATTTAATGCATCTAATTTATTGTCGAAGTGATTTAGCACGTGAGGGTTCATTTATAAACGGTAAAACGCAAATAAATAAAACGAAAGCAATAATAAATTGATTACAAGTTACACGGGCGGAATACAACCCAGAATTCACAATACAACGAACAATAAATATAATAATCGAAATATATAATTGAAATGGCAAGCAATAAATAGAAAGGGACCCGTGTATAAACTAGTCCGTGAATCGTGTAAATGGACTAACTTCAATTAAATACATATCATTTTATGTACTAATCGAAGGACGGGGATATAGGACCTAGGCTTGGTGCTAGCCCGATCCCAAATCCCGATGCCTTGTCCCAATTTATCATGTCGATAAATTGGAGTCTAGATTAATTATGCGTCGGATACGACTACGGAGTGGTCAACGCAAAATTAATAGTGAGACCGTCGATCAAAATTGTTTATGTGTCGTGATATGTGTGAGTTTTGAAGAAAGGAGAGTCACGTGATTGTCTTTACACGTGATTACTAGAGTCATAAAAAGACGAGGCTAGAAATGTGTGTCGAGACTCTCGGTTTTCTGGGTTACAGGACCTACTCGACCGAGTCGTGGTCTGACTCGGTCGAGTGCGTCTTAGAAGACGCTACTGCCTAGTTTTGTGGATGCTACTCGATCGAGTAGCCTATGTACTCGGTCGAGTAGCCCCTGTACGAGTCGTGACTCGTTTATTTTTTGGTTTAAAATCGATGATTGGCCAAATCAAATACAAATATCGCACGATTTGTATTTAACTTGGTTTCCGGTACTATAATCGTGTATGCATACGATTATAATACCGTTATCGGAATTTCATAAAAACGTTATCGTTAGATTGAAATTTTGATTGGTGATGAAATTGTGTCCCTCTACGTCACGACATCAATATTAATCCTTACGGATTGCATGATGTCGTTTTTCGTGTCAACGGGTTCCATACCAATCTTAGAAATGAATGTATACGCGTTCAACTACGAATGATCATGATCGTGTTAATAAACGAACCTTAAAAAAATGATCATCGTAGTCAAACGTGTTTAGATCCGAGTTTTGAAATTATTATATATATTTACACGGTACATACAATATTATGATAAAATGTACATAACGATAATTAAAATGCGAGAAGTAAAATGTTAGCGTTAGTAATGTCGTTACTATCGACTAGATATAATACTATGAACATGAATATAAATATACATAAAAAACGAGAAAAAGGATGAAGAAGGAAAAGTCGGTGTTGAATTGTCACACCCTCAACCTACATGTTCTTGCTTCTCGGGATACGGTTCGTCAAACGGCGGCAATGGCACGGGAACGTCGAGATACGTAGGAGGAGTTGATGGTGTGTATGTATGGCTCGGTTTGTGTGGGATTTTTACGAGTTTGTGCTCTCGGAAAATTGGTGTAAGTGTGATGATGCCTAAGGGTTGAACTAGGGCTGAAATGTGTATGTAAATTGAGTGCAAAGTTGGCTGAAATTGAGGGTTGAAAAGTTGTCCCAAAGTTGTGTAATGCTTGGGGTATTTATAGGGAACCCACGACACAGGGGCACTCGATCGAGTGGCCCTAGTGCACTCGGTCGAGTGCCCTAGCAAATGAACCTGGACCGGTTTTAAGAGGCTCCACTCGATCGAGTGGTCAATCCACTCGACCGAGTGGATTAATTAGGCCGCAAAATTTTAGGCTTGATTAGCCTTAAATTGATTTTAATTGATTTTGATTAATTTTGGATTGATTTGGCTGATTTTGCTGATTTTGAACGTATCAGGTCGTTTTTTGTGTCGGGTTTGTCTTGACCGGGTTTTGACCCGGTCGCTAAAAGACGGGAATTATTTTTGGTTTCGGTTTTGACCCAAATTAGTCTTATTTTGCTCGGAACGACCCACTGGGCCTGAATTTGAGGTTGGTTTTGTGAGATTTGTATCCCGTTTAAAAGCCCATGCCGGACATTACTGATTTCGAGCCCGTATCCGAGCGCGTTAGAGGACGTTAGCGTCCGATCATCATCGGGTGTTTTTTTTTGGAAACTACCATAGACACCTGGCAGTCAAAATGCGGGTGTCTACACATTTCGACCTTCCTTCAAGGTCTTTTTCCTCACCATCGAAACTTAATCATCTTTTCATCCGAGAGAAAATTCAACGAGTTAAATGATGATGAAGTTTCTGGATTAATTGAAAGAGTGGCTAGTGTCAATGACCAATGGGGATTTAGAATAGTGAGACCTCAAGTGAGAGAACCTAGAGATAACCCACCTATGTTTTCTTTGCAACATGAGTTGAGTGCTAGGGTAGACTCTTATTCTCTTGATATTGTGCATGATTCTTCTATTCGTCAAGCTTCTTCTTCCCTCGTGACCATGAATGCTATGCATGACATTTCATCTACTTTTGCATCTTGTGGTGATTTGGGAAATACTTTATATGCGCTTCCTTCTTGTTCTTTCCCACCTCTTATTGATAATGAGGAGGATGATGATGATTTGCATGTTGTTCAATATGTTCCCCAAACCCCTTTGAATGCTAACATGCACTACAAGAAAACCAGTCACGGGCGTCCACTTGTCAGGCGTCCTCAGCATATGGACGCCTAAATGGCGTCCGAAAATACAAACGGGCGTCCACAATCGGACGCCAAATTTGGCGTCCGACTGAACCTGGGGGGCAAAAGTCTGGGTGGACGTGGCGTCCACAAGCGGACGCCATATACCCTAAATGGCGTCCACTGTCAGACGCCATTTAGGGTATATGGCGTCCACTGTCGGACGCCAATTTGGTTGGATTTGGCGTCCGATAGTGGACGCCCGTCTGCTGGATCTGGCAACTAATACCCGCCCACCCCCCTCTCCCCCTTCACTCTCTAAAAAAAACCCACTCTCTACACTCACCCTCCCTTACCCACCGAGCCCCATCTCCAATCCCTTCCTCCATTTTTCATTCTTTTATTCAATATTTTGGTATGTTTACTTACTTTAACTCTATATTTTTCATTATAAATAGTTCTTGTATTTGATTGTTATTGTTATTTATTGGTAGTTTGGTAGTTAATAGTGTTTAGGTCTAAATTTTGATTAGGTTGATTAGTTTAGCCCAAAATTCTATTAGGTAGATTAGTTTTGCCCATCACAATTTGTAGATTTTGGATTAGGGTTTGATGAATTTGGATGAATTGAGATAGAATGACCTATAGGGTCACCCTTGAGGTTTTGTGTGACTTAAGACGGACCAAAAGGTGTCGAAATAATGTCGGAATTTCACGAAACCACTTCTATTGTGATCGGGGTGGTGAATAGGTGTTATCGGTGCTTTCGAAATTATGATATCTGTATCCGAAAATTTGACCTTATTTGACCTGTTTAAGCTGTTTTTGTGTGACGTAAGCCATGAATTTTTGTGTGACCTAAGACATTTGGGTTTACTTTAACGTATTAGAAATTAAATTGAGGAAAGTCAGTAACGGAAATTAATTTAGAAAAGTTAGGAAAATGAAGTTAGGAAAATTAAGTTTAAGTTAAGAAATTAAGAAATTAAGAAATTAAGTTATAAGACGGTTGAGGGGGACATTAAATTAGATGGCAATTAAGAAAATGATAATTAAATTAAGTTAGGAAAATGAAATTAAAATGAGATTAAAATGAAAGACGGTTGAGGGGAAATTAAGTTTAAGTTGAAGTTAGGAAAATGAGATTAAAATGAAAGTTAAGAAATTAAGTTTAAGTTAGATGGCGATTACATTTGTGTTTAGTCAGTTCTAAATGAAGTTAGGAAAATTAAATTTTAATTTGTTATATATATTTTTTGAGCATAGAAAAATGAAGAGAATTGAACGGAAATGGATGTATGAGGGAAGACTTGATAAGAAGAGACGTCCCACCGTCGAATTTTTGAGGGGTGTTGAATCATTTGTCGAGGTAGCTAAAAAGTCAGTAGACTACGCATCGAGGGGGGAGGTTAGGTGTCCGTGTACTAAATGCAAGAACCTAAAATTTTTGGATGTCCTTACCGTTAAGGAACATGTCATCTTTAATGGTTTCTCACCCGATTATTATAATTGGATTTGTCATGGTGAGCCATCTCAGTCTGAGGAACCCGAAAACAATCAAAATGAGGGGGGGTTGAGAGGTATGATAGTTGACGTTGTGGAGTGCAACTTGTTCAACAATGACAACCCACGAGACTCACCCATCCCACAAGACTCCCCTAACCCACAAGAGCCAAACCCACGAGCAAAAGCGTTATTTGACATGTTGAACGCCTCGGAGAAACCGTTATACGGAGGGTGCGATGTGACTTTGTTAAAAGTCGCATCTATGGTAGTTAGCCTTAAATGTGAATTCAACCTACCCTTTGCTTGTGTCGATGGTATTGCTGCCTTGATCGAGAGGGTTATCCCAAAAGACAATATCATGACCCGAACTTTCTACACAACCAAAAAGGTTGTGAAGGGCCTTCAACTCCCGCATGAAATGATTGATGCTTGCCCAGATGGGTGCATGTTATTTTGGAAGGACGATGCGATGCTTGATGAATGTAGGAGATGTGGTAAGGGTAGGTATAAGACGGTTGAGGGGGACATTGTTTTGAGGGGTAGAAAAGGGAAAAGCGGTGTTAGGGGTAAGAAAACAATCCCAATAAGTCAGCTTACGTACTTCCCTATCGCACCTAGGCTTCAAAAATTGTATGCCACAAAAACCATAGCGGAGCAAATGAGGTGGCATAAGGAGGACACTAGGGTACCAGGAAAGATGTGTCATCCGAGTGACGGTGAGGAGTGGAAGCGTTTCGATAGACTACATCCCCACTTTGCATTAGAACCCCGAAATGTAAGGCTTGGGTTGTGTACTGATGGATTTGCACCTTTCGGCCAATTTGGGAAGTCGTACTCATGCTGGCCTGTGATGATCACACCTTATAACCTACCTCCTTGGTTGTGTTTGAAGCAGCCTTTCATCTTCCTATCTCTTATTGTGCCTGGACCCAAAAACCCGAAAAATCATTTGGATGTTTACTTGCAGCCTGTTATTGAGGAATTGAAACAACTGTGGAAGGTAGGGGTCGAAACTTATGATGTCTCCCTGAGACAA
Organism: Agrostemma githago; assembly: GCA_958450325.1. Classification (NCBI taxonomy): domain Eukaryota; kingdom Viridiplantae; phylum Streptophyta; class Magnoliopsida; order Caryophyllales; family Caryophyllaceae; genus Agrostemma; species Agrostemma githago. The sequence continues at coordinate 43,880,939 of OY288245.1, forward strand.
AACTTTCAGTTGAAAGCAGCTCTGTTGTGGACTATAAACGACTTTCCCGCGTATGGTATGCTCTCGGGGTGGTCTACTGCAGGTCAGAAAGCATGTCCGTGTTGTATGGATGAGAGCAAAGGTTTTTATCTTCCGAATTCTAGTAAAATAAGTTGGTTCGACTGTCATAGGCAGTTCCTACCAGAAGGTCACCCATATAGAAAGAATAAGAAGGCGTTCAAGAAGGGTGAGGAGGAGCTTGATGACGCACCTGATCGACTCCCAGGAGATGAAATATGGGAGTTGATTTCCGATTACCCGTCTACTGTCGACGGAACCGAGCAGGAGTTCAAAGACCTCAAGAAGTTGAAAAATGGTTGGTTTAAACGTAGCATATTTTTTGACCTACCATATTGGAGGACTTTGTTACTTCGTCACAATTTAGATGTGATGCACATAGAGAAGAACTTCTTCGAGCAGTTGATTCACACTGTCATGGATGTGGAGGGAAAGAGTTGTGACACTATGGGCTCCCGGCGAGATGTAAAGCTTTTTTGTGACCGTCCTCAATTACACATAAAAAGAGATGGATCCAAACCGAGAGCCTTGTTCACCCTTGATAAAGCTCAGAAGAAGGCGTTGTTGGAGTGGGTGGGGAAGTTGAAGTTCCCCGATGGGTACGCCTCCGACTTCGCACGTTGTGTTGATCTTAAGAACCTAAAGCTGCACGGGTTAAAGAGTCATGACTGTCATGTCTTCATGGAGAGGTTACTTCCGGTTGCACTTAAGCAACTTCTGCCACCGACGGTGTGGAATTCTATAACTGAGATATCTCAATTTTTCCGAGACTTATGTTCTTCTACAGTATCAATTGAGGACATGACTCGGTTGGAGAATCAAATTCCACAGATACTATGCAAACTTGAGACGATCTTCCCACCTTCGTTCTTTAATTCCATGGAGCATTTACCTGTCCACTTGCCCTACGAGGCTAAGGTTGGAGGACCTGTCCAGTATAGATGGATGTACCCATTTTAAAGGTACGTAAAATTTAATAACTTCATTTACAAATTTAATTTACACTTAGCTAATTTTTATTAATTGGAAAACATTACTTGTGTACTTAGGTTCCTCAATCATCTGAAAAAGAAAATTGGTAACAAGGCTAGGGTAGAGGGTTCTATTTGCAATGCATATTTGACAGAAGAGATTGCGAACTTCTGCTCCCTCTACTTCGAGAAAGATGTCCAAACGAAAACGAAGAACCTGAATCTAGAACAATCGGTGCCCATTGATCCTACTATACCCGAGTTTTTCCAAAAGAATGACGATGAAGGGACTTCATCATTTGAGGGTTCTAGGACGCTAGATGATAAAGAGTACAACTGAGCGCACCTTTACGTACTCTCTAATTGTGAGATCTTAGAGCCTTATGAGAAGCAATTTGTAATTGACTACGTCGCTGCAAACCCTGACGTGAACCCCGATGACGTTTGGAGTAAGCATGACGAATATTTTCCAAAGTGGCTTAAGGATCACGTAGTTGCCTTAGACATACGTGATGATTTGGTTAGAAGTTTGGCATACGGTCCGGTGAAAGCAGTTAAATATTGGAACCGATACTCGGTGAATGGGTTCAATTTTCACACATTCCACTACGGGAAAAACAAGGCTAGATGCAATTTTGGTGTGAGTGTGTCGTCTCTTGATGGTGATGAGTACTATGGTATTTTGGAGGATATTTTCGAGTTATGTTATGCCGGCAGAGAACGGGGTTATAGAGCTGTGATATTCAAATGTGAGTGGAGAGACAGCTCCGTGAACGGGACCCGAGTGCATGAACGCTACAAGATTGTGGAAGTGAACCACACCAGAAAATATCCTACGTACGATCCGTTCATACTCGCGCATCAGGCGAAGCAAGTGTACTTCGCTCCTTTTCCTTACACGAAGAATGACAGAAATCAAAGTCAATGGTGGGCAGTCTTCACGACTAAACCACGGGGGCAAATAGACTATTCTCTGTTCCAGGAAGATACGGCTTCAAGTGGTACACACTTATCTCCTAGTGAAGAGGTCATATTCTCCGAAGATGATCAGAATGAAGGGGCAGAGGATGACGATGATGGAGAAGAAAATTACATGGGTAGGGAAGTTCCGGACATCCTTGAGGAGGATGACGGACACGGTGAAGAGAATTTGGAAGACGATCAAGTGGAGGGCGAGGAGACGGAGGAGGAGGATCAGACTGAGGAGGATGAGGCTGAAGATAATAACGACAGCGAAGATGACTACTAGAGTTGTTGCAGTAGGTTAATCATATTGATCATTGTGGTTCTTATTTTGTGCATTATTTCAATGAACTTAAATTATAATTGCTAATTGTCGTTGCTAATTTGTTGCAAGGTCAAGATAATGGCAGGCGGTAGATCGACCAGGAGACGTGGCAGAGGAAGTAGGTCTGTGCACACATCCACCTCGCAACAGGATGAGGAGGAACGGGTCCCCGAGACAGGACCGGAGCAGAACGATGAGGAGCAGCAGGAGGAGCAGAACCAGGGGGAGGAGGATGAGATACAGAGGGACGAGAACGGTCGGGTGATTCTCGACCCTGGTCGCGTGTGGTAATATAATCTAAAATGTTCATTCTTTTGTAACATATGAATTTGTGGACTACTTACATCTTAGACTATTTCGTACATATATTTGCTTCTCTTCTCGATGCAGGTTTCTGCATGGGATCGTCACCAATGGCTGTACTGCCAGTTACATGACGGACAAAGGGCGGGGGTATGCCTGCTGGACTCAGGTCCCGTTGGACGTACGGGAGTGGTGGTTTAATGCCTTCCGGGTACGTGGATTGTTTTGTGTACCGAGTTTTAAATTTATAATGTAGACTTTGTACGTAATTTTGTTACTAATTAATATTCCGCCTTGATTGTGTAGTTGAAGTTCACATGGCAGAAGGAGCTCGAAGGAAGGGTGTGGGCGCGATACAATGAGACTTGCACCCGACGCTTTGCTGACGTAATGAACAAACGTCGGACCCGGGGGACAGCGCTGAATGACCTTAAAGGTGTAGTTTTTTATAGTACTCAATTTTAACAAACAATCTAACTTCAATCTTTTACTGTATTAACTAATATATTAGTGTCGTCATATTTTAGGGGAAGATTTGGAGAGGTGGGTTAAGTACCACGACGACAAGGACTTCAAGGTCAGGTCGAAGAGGGCGCAGGGAAACAAAATGAAGAACTGTGAGCTTGAGGGGAAGGCAGACCCAACCCATCATCGGGGTGCTCAGTCTTCATTTATTCGTGCCAAGAAGGTACGATTTCTACTAATATTGTACTCTTACTTGATTAATCATAAATTATATATGTTCACATAATATATATTCGACTAACGTTCGTACTCATTTAATAGCTAGCAGCTGAACTCGGGAGGACGCCCACCGCACCGGAGATATTCTTCGACATGCACGGAAAGAGCGGTGATAAAGGGCATAGACTTAAGACGAAGAAAGATAAGGCTATCTGGGTGAGTACTAACTATTTCAAATAAATCAACTTTGCCTATACTTTAGGTGGTAGGTAACTATCTTCAATGATTTCATCTAATAAAAACTTGAATTGAAATCGTTGTTGTGTACGCAGGAGGCCTACCAAGAAGAGCTGAAGAACCTCGAGAACGCTCCTGATGCTACCGACGTCGACCAGAACCAGATTTTTTTCAAGGCTGTCAAGGGGTACAAGAAGGGAAGTGTGTATGGTGTTGGAAATGCACACGGTATGTACTTTACACCTCCCCCAGCACGTCTCGGCACCTCCACACAGATGGAGTATACGCCGGCCGGATCTCAGCAGCCCGATCCGGAGAAGGAGGAAATGAAGGAGCAACTGAAGGAGCAGGCAGAACACATCAAGAAAATGCAGGAACAGATGGCCATGTTTCAGGCCATGTTCAACAAATGCAACCAAGGTCGTCCACCTTCCCCTCCAGACGACAGAGACCCCTTTAGCGGGGATGGCGGTAACTCTGGTGCTTCAGCTAGCTTCTTAGTTAGCTGATTGTTTGTTGTGGTAACTGTATATACGGATTATGTATCTTCGAACTAGTTTAGATTTATGTACCTTCAAACCGTATGTTAAAAGTTTTTTATCTGAATGTTTCTTCAGCATAAATGTGTCGAGAGATGAAGTCTTTTGGTTGATTGAGAGTGAATGAGGTTGGGGTGATGTTGATGGTCGACAGTTGTGGTTGATTGGATGTTGTGGTTGTGGTTTATTTTGCAGGTTTTGGCTAGTCATTGAACACATGTTTACGGCCATGCACCAGCATAAATAGCGTCCATTAAAGGACGTCATGTCAGACGCCAGGGGAAGCTGAAATCGGCCGAATCAGCAGCTACTCAGGGGCAACGGCGTCTGACTGTGGACGCTAGATACCCTAGAATGGCGTCCACAGTCGGTCGCCACCCTTAGCCACATGGCGTCTGACTGTGGACGCCATCCAGGGGTATCTGGCGTCCACAGTCGGTCGCCAACTTTAGCGTGCACTGTCGGACGCCAATTTAATTGGCGTCCAATAGTGGACGCCAATTAAGAGAATGAGCGACCAGTCGTGGCTTCCGCTTTCTGGCGTCTGTTTGTGGACGCCCGTCCCTTATGGCGTCCACTGACGGACGCCACTGGATGGACGCCTGGGGCATCTATTCTTGTAGTGATGGTGAACGATGATTTGCATGCTATTGACTCTTGTGAGCCGACTTGCCTTCCTTTAACACAACTTCCACATTCCCTTGTCCAACTTACACCTCTTGTTGTGAGTATTAATGATTGTGAGTTGGAATCTGTGCCTTTTGAGGAAAATGTGTGCTTGGATAAGCTTAATGATCTTTGTAGAGAGGGAAACCACTTAGATCTTAGCTTGTGTGAGTTGGAGGGCATATCTTTTAGGGTTGATTATGAGAGTTTGGAAAGGGAGTTGAGCAAAGTAGAGACTCTTGAGGTTGAGAGGAAGGAGCAAAGAGAAGATAATGAGATATTTGATGATGCTTTGAGTGATGAGATTTTAGAGATCGATGATATTTGGGATTGTGAGGTTGATTTCTTTAAGGAACCTATTTTTGAGAAATTTGAGCCCTTCCTTTGTATGGATACTAAGTCTTTTTCACCCATTGATTATTTGGATCTTATTTCTCTTACTCCTTTGTTCGAGTCCATGCCTATAGATGAGGATTTTGAAACTCTTTTAGAAGAGTTTATGTTGACTCTTGATTTCTCACTTGATGGTTCTTTGATTGGAGCACTTGAGGACGGAGAGATGATTAAGACCCCCAATATGAGTGAAAATGGGGAGAATAATTGTGTGAGCACCTCTCCTCTTGTGAATTTGGAGTTGAGTGATAAATGTTGGAATTTTGAGATCCCAAGTACCCATCCTTTCCACAAACCGTACACTACCACTCTTATATCTTGGTTTTGTGGATTTTCTAGCTTGCCTCACTATGATCATTTTGGTGAGGATTGTTCTAATGCATATGACAAGCTAATGAGATCTTTGGTTGGGTATTTAAATGACTTACTTGTTTGATTTGTGTTTAGTGTATATATATATCCTTTTTTGTGTGTGTTTTTGTGTTGTTTTCTTCTTGTGTGTAGGTGTCCACTTATGATCTCGAAGAAGGAACAACAAGATGGTGGATAAAGGGGAAAAGATCAAGAATCACTCACCAACTGATGAAATATCGAGTTTGAAATGGTAAATTCTTCACCCACCCTCTCTTTTCTCCCTCCCTTGTCTTAAACATTGAGGACAATGTTTCGTTTAAGTGTGGGGGAGAGTTTGTTGCTTATTGGATCATACTTGGATTGTTTTGGTGGAGATTGTGGATTTGGTGGTGTGATTTTGTTGTAAATATGGATTTGTGTTGTGTTGGGATGTTGGTAGTAGTTTGGTTATGTTATACTTGTGAATATGTGTTGTGGATTTCTTTTATTTCTCTTTTATGTGTTAGTTTTGTTTCTTTTGTCGAAAAAGTTTCAAAAAACTCCTAAAAATTTGAAAATTTGAAAAATCCAAAAAGAAGTTTTGCATTTTCCTAAGAGTTTAGTCGATTTTCTAGATTTCAACTTTGATGAAAAGAATGATTTGGAAATACTTAGTGTTGCATATTAGTATTGTGAATCGACTAATCTTTGCTTTAATTAGTGATTTAGGGTGTATACCATCATTATTGTTCACATATTCATCTCATGGTGTGATATTTCCGTATGTTCATTTTGTCCTATGGTGACCGGATCCCGACTTGGTGACACTACATCCATTACAAAATCACAAAAATCCACAAAAATGAGAAAATTCAAGAAAAAACACAAAAACAAAGTGTTTAATAATTGCTCACATTTCAATTCAAAGTGACAAAATCAAAAATCAAAAGAAGAAAAAAAGTCATTTCTCAAATAATAAAGTGTTTCGAAAACAAATGAAAGAAAAGAAAGAAAAGAAATAAAAATGAAAAAAATGAAGAAAATCGAAAGAAAAGAAAGTTGTTCAAATAAGTGAGCTTATGCATTTTTATTATTTCCTTATCCATCTCATAAATAAATTTATCCTCCTTTCTAGTCATCAAGTTCGCACCGGGACGACCCGAACCTCTCATTATGTGGGAGGAGGGACTTGTGTTTCATTTTCGGTAATAACGCCATGTTAGTTCACTCCATCTTCGCCATACACCCAATTTTGCTTACGAAGTTATAGATTAGTAGATGTACAATGAAAATATGCAACTTGTGAAGTATTTCTTAGTCATCCTTTATGTTTTAGTTGGATTTTAGAACTTTGACTATCGATTTGGATTTGCTTAGTTACCTTATTGAGGGAGGTGACTCATTTTGGTTAGAGTCGACCATATTATTACTGAGTTTCGTGCTTTATTGTTGGTCGTCTCGCAATTTTGGCAAGACCCCACTTGCCTTGCAAGGGGATACTTTCCTCATAGTATCCCGTTGTGAGTTGAAGGGACGGAGCGAGCCCGTTTATTGTCTCGTATTGGCTATTATGTTTTTATACTTATTTAGTGAATAAATTACTTTTGTCATAGACTATTTGAGCTTACTCGAGGGCGAGTAAGGTTTAAGTGTGGGGGAGTTGATAAACGTCATTTTAGTCATTATTTTACCCACATTTATTTACTTATTCGGGTAGATTTTGTGTGTTTAATTGATATTATAGCTCAATATAGGTTTTTATACGATAATAAGTGTTAATTAGTCGTTTTAGTTATAATTATCGTAATAATTGTTATTTTCCGAGAATTTGGTATTGCTTTGTCTCGTTTGTATTTTTGTAGGTACCGTCTGGAGAATGATCGAGTAAAGACGAGAAAAACCGGGTCAATGAACAAAGCGGGTCAAGCAAATTAAAGTCAAAGGCCTACTTGATCGGACTGTCTTGAATTGACGATATCTCAGTCATACGATATCGGAATTAAGTGATTCAAGATGCGTTGGAAAGTTAAGTTCGAGACCTAAAAATTTGTAGAAGGGAGCGAGACTCAATTCCCTTAGATCGTGGGTCATAATCGAGCTACAATACAGCAGCTATTGAATCAAAGCAAAATTAGGACCCAATCAAGGGTGGACCGGCCCACTATGAAAGAAAAGGGAGAATTGGGGATTGTGGGCTGGAGGAGGCCGCATTATAGAGATTAGGAGGAGAGTAGAGAGCAGCGAGCCACAAAAGTAGGAGTAGAATAGAGTAGCAGTAAAGTCCCGGGTTTTCTTCTCTTCATTTGTTTTGGATTTTAATAGTTTGTAGCTAGTTTAATTTAGATAGTTTTAGTAGTAATTCCTTTGGGTTAATCTTCTACACTTCAATCCTTCTTCATTTATGATATTCTCCATTTTAAGTTTAGTACTTTCTTCTCCCTTTTTCATTATTGTCCATCTTTAATGTTTATTAGTTCTAGATTAATTTTATTATTCAATTTTATTAAAGTTTGCATCTTTATTATTCATTTATGTTTATTATTATAATTAGAGTAGTGGGTAGTTTAATTAGTTTACTTTTTAATCATGTTTGAGTAGTTAATTTCTAGGGTCGAGGATTGTTGTGGGTTTATCATCTTGTCTATTATTGTTGGTATTCTCCAGTGATTGCGATTTTTGTATGATTTTCTTGTCTTGGCCGCAATGGGTGAGTTATATTTTGTCGAGCTTTCTTTGGGGTGGGTCGACCTAGTAATAAGTGCGAGAGCCCGTTATTAGGAACGTCCTGGGTAGATAGAGACTCGAGAGACACCCTTTATCTTCCTAATTACCGACCATAATTGACCCGTTTGTGAACTCCGATTAGTCCCTTGAGACTACCTTGTTGACCTTGACCCTAGTCCATTTTACCGTATTTGTCTTCTTTTGTTCGTTTGATCCGTTTAGCTCACTAGTTTCAATCAAAACAAATTCTCTTTCTTTGACTAATACCTTAGCTAGACCGAGACCCTCATTTAGCTAGACCGTCCTCGTGGATTCGACCCGACTTACCCTCGATCGACTACCCAAGTTTAGGATTAGTTGGTTTTTACTTTGATCGACCGGGATTCACGACAAGTCCCCGTCCGTCAGCATACATATCAGGGGCATCGACAATAGTTTTAGCAGGGAAAGCCAAACAGCGTCGATGACAGAAGCCCACAAGACCAAAACAGTACAACGAAACGCAGCGGGAACATCACACACGGACAGCAATAGCATTACGACAAACACCAGACCGAACGAAGAAGAAAAAAGAAGAAGACGAACTGCAAAACAGGGGAGCACTACACCAGAATGAAGCATCAACACCAAGCCGTAAAACTTGCAGCAGCGAGCACACAGCACGAGGACAACCGAGCAGTAAAACAATGAATCAACGAACAGAGGAGAAGAAGAAACGAAAAGAAAGAGGAGACTGATTAAGCACAACAATCAACCGCATCAACCAAAACAACGAAAAACAGAAGAGGAAGAAACGCAGAAGAAAGACAACAAAAAGACGGAAAAGAAAACGACAACCGCAGCATACAACAAACGTAGCAGCAGCGCACCAGCGCAAGAGACAACAGTAGACAGCAGCGGCAATAGAAATGAAATGCAGCAGCAGCCAGCAGCAGATGAGGAACGAGGAAGAAAAAAAAAACAACAGCAAAACCACGAATATTAAAAAAGATCGAGGACAAATGAAAGAAGTCGGAAAGTAAACAGCAAAAGATCGATTTAACAACGGAATAAGAAGAGAGGAAGAAGTAGATCGAACAGCAGCAAGACGCAGCAGCAACAAAAACGAACAACGGACAGCAACGAACGACAAAGACGAGAAGGGGACAACAAAAAAAAACGAATAAGAAGAAAGTAAAACAGAGCAGCAGCAGCACAAAAATCGACACTCAAAAATGCATCAATAGATATACAAGAATTAGACAATGATAAAAGAGTTAGATTGTCACCTTTAGTCCGAACTAGGTGATAGGAACGTATCAGCAGCAGAAACGAGACGATAGCAGCAGCAACGTCAGCGTAGCAGCAACGAAAACACCTCGAGGACAAAACAGAGAGGGAAGAAGGGGAGCGATGATGGAGGAGATGCTGCGTGAAGAAGAAAGAAAACCAAGAGGCTAAGGGGATGTCTGAATGAAGCGGTGGGATTAAAAAAAAGGAAGAGAGGAGTACGTAAGTTAAATAATAAGTGGGAAACGGTGGAATAGGGAACACAAAAAGATAAGGAGGTGTATGTATACAAGTGGGGGAAAACAAAAACAAAGGGGCTGAATCAGTACAAAAAGAAGCGGATTAGAGATACGGATAGTTTAAATGAATTAGATAGGAGACGAATTTCGTAACGATATGTTGATTGACCCAAAAATTGATTTAAAACGAATTAATAAAATTACTAAATAATTGGACCGTCTAATAAAATGAGTAATTAAATTATTCGAGACGAAAACAAAGTTTATAGAAATAAATAATTAGACGGTGAAATAGTATTTCCCGATAAATAATAAATATTCGATAAAGTGAATAAAATTGATTTCTCGAAGAAAAGTAATAAATGTTTTGACGAAATTTTAAATAAATGAACTTCGAGACGAGAATAGAAATTTGAACTTAACTATAAATAAATAAAAAGAATTTAGAATTTAAATCGTCGAAATAAACTTTCGATAAGAATTAAATTAAATATATAAAATGGATCGAAACATAAATGAAAATATGTTTTAATAAGAAGAGTTTCCGAGTCAAATAAAGTTTTAGGAGTTTGAAACGATTAAACGATAAATTCATTTCATAATAATTTTAAGAATTACGAGACAAATCGTAAGTAAAATAAAAATACAAATATAAGTTTAATTTAATTTATTTATAAAATCAGGGGTGTTACAACTCCGATACTTCATTGTGATAATTTTATGGAGTCGATTTCGGTGAAATAATTATGATATGAAGAATACGTCCTTAATCGACGTTGATTTTATTGTTTGTATAGTTGGTATTTTGGTGATGTAATTTGGAAGTTTGGATTGTCTAGCTCGACTATTACCTCCACATTCCCAAAATTATAACCCCTTCTTACCCATCACTTACATATCCCATTTCACCATTATATGTCTCGATATGTGTTTTAGTCTCGATTATTTAGAATGCGCAAATGATTGTTAGAGATTGTCATCACATTAGACTGCATGCATGTGTTTATAGGTCGCAGATTAGGCGAGTGTCTCTCTTTCTCTCTATCTCACATTTATATTCCATATACCCTTCATGAGAGTAGAGTGTAACCGCGAGAGTCCGACAATGATAAGCCTAGCAAGGTTGACGGTTCACTGTTATTCTTTTGATATGCCATAGCTTGAGTCAGTTCATGTTTTCTAATTGTCGCTAGCTTGAGTTAGTTTTTGTAGCGAGTCTAGTTGGGGTAAATATCTTTGAGTTATATACCGTTCCCATAGATTTTGTGTTTGATTGCTTGAGGACAAGCAATGGTTCAGTTTGGGGAGATTTGATGTGTGTCGTTCCTATTCGATTTTTCACCTATTTCGGCACGCATTTCCGTGTCGTTTTATTATTCTTAGGAGTCGGATTACGTTATTTTCTCCCATATGTGCTACTCGGGTATTCTTTTATTGTTCTGCAGATAATTGAGACCGAGTAGTCTAAAGAGCTAAAATTTGCATAAAAAATCTTAAAGCTCTAAAACTGGTTCATTGTAGACTAAGAAGAAGAAGGAAGTCTATAGACTAGACTGTGAGTCTATAGACTGAGAAGAAAGAAGTAAGAAAGTTGTAGACTAAAACACAAGTCTATAGACTGGGAAACAAGTCTATAGACTGAGAAAGTGCAGCAAACAGTCTGTAGACTGAAGAGAAGTCCGTTGGGGGCCTAGACTGAAGAACTCAATAGGCAGACTTGGATCTCAAGTCTACCAGCATAAAATCCAAATCTGCAGAATAGGATACTGCCAGCAATTCAGGGCAGATATTTTTGAAGCTACCCACCATTCCCCCTCTTACGCATCTTCAGTTCTTCCCACTAACTAGTTAATGGGATTGAAGATAGGATTTTTAGCAGAGAATTAAGGAGCAGTTATTGAGGGCTTGAGCAGTATAAATAGGGCTGTAAGTTTAGGATCTTAATCATCTTTTCATCTTCATCCTTTATCTTTTTCTCATTCAATCATTCACACATATTAGTTTTAGTTTAGTTTCCTGTAAATATTTAGCTTTTATTTTTATCAAGTTTATTTATCAGAATTCCTGTATTCATATTCTCGATCGGGTTATTTTTATTATTCTAATTCTCCGTCTCTATTCTTTTATTTATTCCAATCCGGTACTTTCTTCCTCTTCCATAATCTCCTCCTCCTTCCTGTTTCTTGTTATTTCTTTTTCTTTTCCTCATATTACCTGTTTCCTGTAACTTCTCATCATTCTGCTTTTTTATTTTCTCCTTATTTTCATTCATCCTATTATTTCATCATGATTCAATCTGTTAGTATTATTATCATCGTAAATATGCTTAGCTAATTTTCCGTCACTAGAGTTTTAGGTGAATTACGAATTGAAACAGATTTATTTATGATGACTAAATAATCGACCCTCATGAGTTAAATCGCTCTTGCAACATTATAATGACGAATAATTAATTATAGGCCGTAATTGATTGTTTGTAATCCCGACCTACGTAGCGAAAGCCCGGGAAAGGATAAGACTCGTTGTAATCGATAGAATTCCCTAATACGTAGCGAGAGCCCGTTAGGTGACTTCTAGGATGACTAGTGATCCGAGAGGACAGTGTCGATGTTCTTTAACTTGTCTTAACTGGTTATTTGGAAATCGTATGTATGCCTGTTCTAATTTGTAACGATCCGAAGACTCTGGTGTTTTTCTCTTTCGATTAATTCATTATTTTTATTATTTAGATTTTATTAGACTGTCAGCTTACCAAACCGTATAAAATTCGTGACCCGATAGATTAATTGACTAACTCATAAATTAAATTTGCCTCCCTGTGGAATCGACCCTGCTTACCGCTAGCTACCCGTTAGTAGTAATATAGGATTATTTTGATATCGGTGACGCGACTAACCCGTATCAGGGAGCACGATGCATCCGGGCACGAGCATCAAGACCTAGGATAAGCTCACCCAGAATAAGTAGAGAGGGTGATCGCCCATGCTCCATCCCCATTACAACGTCCAAAACTCAGGGATTACCCCAACCTTCATGTAGCGACGCGTCCTCGAAAAGATAGTAACATGTCACCGCAATATTAAAAGCTCGCATACAAGCCAGAGGTGAAATATCACGAGAACCCTTATGTGAGAACGTCCTAAAAAGCAACTCTAGGTCAATGTCACCTTCCCTAAAGAAACCTTTAGCCTCCTCTAGCGAAGGAAGGTCCACAAAATGGTGAAACCATTCCACAAGAGTGTTGTCTCCAAAGGGTATACAACGTCAAACCGAACACCACCCGCCTATAACGTCTGGCTCCTCAGGAAGAGGACAAAATTACCTCCCGGAAACGCGAAAACATGGGTTTTAGCATCCCAAAAACTAGAACATGCCAACAAGAAGTCATCTTGCGCCTTAACCTGCCTTAGCGCGATAACCGTAGACAAACCATCACCTAGACAAGTCTTAAGGACACATTTTTTAAGACGGCCCACCCACTCGGTCAAGAGATTCCCAAAACCCGACATGGCTCGAAATAATACAAGTTATAGAGACACTTGTGGTGATTTAGTATGTCTAAAACGAGGACCCATAACCCACATATATAGCCCTAATCCACAACAATTAGGAAATTACGGAAAATTTTCATAACCGAGAATCGTGCCACCCGAGCCCAGTCGCCCTAAGACCAGGCTGCCTGAGCCCAGGCGCCCTAAGACCGGGTCGCCCGAGCCCAAGCCACCTAGAATCGAGTCGCCCAGGCCCAAGCATCAAAGCCCTGGGTCGTTAACTCTCCAAAACATTCGAGTTCCACACCGTCAGCCGTGCTTTACCCCATCAGTCACTACCTGACAACCCTGGACGTCGGGAACGACCTTCTGAAGTCACTAAAACCCTTTCCGAAAGCCGAAATACCCACACAGGAGTGACGAGACTATACGGACAACACATTTCAACCGTCGGATCCACCAGACTTAGACGTTTTTTTTATTTTCTTTTTAGGGGGATAAGTAGCTACCCCACCTAGGCATGTTGTAGCCTTTAATGGCATCGTCAATCCGCGTCTGTAGCCTACTACGGCATTATCGTGAATATACGAAAGTGTTCTAACTTTTTCAAAAAGGGGTCTGACATTTTTCTTTTTGTAAACGCGAATGTGGAGACAATCACGCTTGTCTCCCAACGCACTCAGACGAAACACTTTAATTATAAGAGCATTTCCTACATTTCGCACGTCTCGATTCAAACATCTTAACCGACGCACTACTTGATCCAACTACGGGCTCAAACTAACGTATTCCGTGCATTCCGAAAATCATTTTCGTACTCTCATGCAATCCTAACGTATTTAAAACATCCCAAGCCATGACAAAATCACAAACAAACCGAACTTGAAGTGGTTACTTGTCATCTAGGTTAACATTTCACGAAACAAATCCAAACACAAACCGAGTTCATAAACTAGGGAGGACCCCTAGAGGCTGCACCTATAGCTATCACGAGCTCACCAATATCGTCATCCAAACCTAAATCCTCCAGCTCAAAAAGAGAACTTGGTGCCATCCATACCCGATAGCATATCTAGAGTAGCCGTCTCGGGAATCCCTTCGACATCCTCGATAGCACCTGTGGCATGCCCCTCAGCCTCAACCTCTACATCGACCCCCCTCTCCACCTCAGCTCCTAGCCTAGCCTCACCCTGAGGTCTCGCCCTGAGTCTGAGCCAACCGCTCCTTGAGCTGAGCAATCTCATTCTCCCGAGATTGCAGAAGTTGCAGCAACTTGGCCTCTTCCGTCTCGAGCTCGGTACCCGAGTCGCCAACTGCCTCACCCTATCCAGAGTATCCTGCAAATATATTTGTACTTTAGGAAAGAGTACAACCAACCTAAAAAACCAACCTGGGGAAACACATACTTACGATCGAGGCCCCGAAGTATCACGGGATAAAGCAGCAGCCGCCCTCGACGCATAGGCCCGGAAGCAGTTGACAGCCTGCCACAACCGCTAATGAGAGATCGACGAAACCTGAAAGACAAAACCAAACAAGTTAAGCAAAGTAAACCTAACCCTCAAGAACCAAATTCAAGGCAAAACCTGAAACTTACACGGTATACCCACTCACGCCACTCCATCCCGGCATCCATCTCCTCAGCAGAACACGAGGGCAGAGGCTCTATAAAGGGTACCCCAGCCCCGTCGACCCTGAGCAGTGTCAAAGTGAAGTCTGGAGGTTGAACAGCAGCAATCAGCCGGATCGGCCAGCTAAAGGAAAAGCAAACCGATCAAGATGCAAGAAAACACTAAACCATAGAACAAGACAAACCATAAAACAAATAACCGAGTACTCACCATGAGGCGGTGGCAAGCTAGCCGCTGGCAGACGTCAGACAGATAAGAGGTACCCGGCACTAGTAGAGTATCGCCTCCCTCTCCATCCCTACCCTCTTGTACCTATGCGGCGGTTTGTGGTCTAAACATGGTCCGCGGAGGATCAACCGGCATCTTGAAATCATCATATAAGCACTGACGCACTAACTGTTTACCCAGATACCACACCGAGCGAAAAACCGTAGGAAGAAGCATCCTCCTGTAGGTCCTGGGCCTCAACTCCGCCCTCACATACTCGGGCAGACCCTCGTAGTCGGCCTAGGGACGGGTTACAAACTACAAAAACAAAGCCGACACTTCAATAATTCTAAAACCTTGGGGGCTACTAAGTAAAACAAACCGTAAGAAGGAAACTTACATCTTCGATGCGCAGCTGGTTCACCAGCACATTCTCCGACTAGTAGTGGCTCGTCGTGCTCTTGGCCTGAGCCAACCTCCACTCAATCCCCGCCGGAAACCTAACTGGACGAGCACGCACCGTCTTAGGTGCCAATCGAGGGAAATAGGAATAAATCCAAGCCTGCAAAAACCCAAAAACATCATTAGCAAAACCAAACCGAATTAGGTGAAACCACAAAACCAAATACAGAGGCAATAACTAACCTCCAGCACAAGACCTGGATCTACGATGGGTAAAGCCGAGCCAGAATCCACCTTCAGTGGCCTCACCATAATTTGTAAGCAACGGGTCATCTCTGTGAAAGCCACGATCACCCAATCAAAACGTCCCAGCTGATCTCAATAAGCCAGGAAAGGCAAAATCCTAGTACTAAACCTCTCGCCCTTATCCGAGAAGTGAGTCGATCGTAGGAAGTACCACAACCATATACAGGCATCCTGCACCGGTGTGTTGGGTACTCGACCTCTAGTACCGCCACCCTCTCGAAGTGGTCGGTAATGTGCGAACTCACCAGAGCATGAGACATACTATAAGCCTCACGCTCCAAACAATCCCCGATCCATCCACGGACCTCGTCACTATCTAACTTAGGGCCCTTAGCGACCCACCTAATCACCTCCAGACCCCAGGGTAAACCCGTAATAACCCCGAAGTCCTCCAAAGTCATCCCGACCTCCCCAAAAGACATGTGGAAAGTCGAGGTAGTGTCGTGAAAGCGATCCATCATCGCCCTGATCACCCATGAGGTTGCACTTGGTCTTGCAACCTACCAACCTGACCCAATGCCCAACCACAGGACCTAAAGTTTTCCCCGCGATAATCTCCTTTGCCGCGGGCCTGAGCTTCTGAGAATAAACCTCCAAGCACGTCGTAAAACCCAAGAAGGTCCTCACCGGACCTAGAAGCTGCAAACCGAGATAATACAGGCATAAACACACCAAACCTGTTCAACTGAAATTTAAAGCCTAAACTAATAAGCACGAGTCAAGATACTCACCAGACCGTTCACGACACGGCTAGAGACGTGCAAATCAGGACGAAACAATAACCGATGACCGTCCCAATCCTGAGCCCAAGGGGAATCCTCGTAACCAACTTCCTCACTCTCGTGCACCGGATCCGGGACGTGAGCCCTCCTGGCAACCTCATTTATGGCACCTGGTTCACGACGTTACGAAGGAACGCTTCGTCGCCTCTTACGAATCCCCTGGGGAGTCAACGAGCTCGTCTAGGCAGCCTCACCACGAGTACTAGTCAAAGGAGCTCCCTCGGGACGCTCAGTACAATCGCTGGCTGCAAAACAAAACAAAAACACAAAAGTGCGCCTCAGGTCAGGTCAAAGCAGCACAAACGGGTCAAAATAAGGTCAAAATTTTGGATAGAGATATCAAAATTCTGAAAAGTCCACTAGCACCCATTTTTGACCCCGGTCACCATAAAAATGGTTTCAGGGAAATCCGACATCATTACGGTACTATTTGGTCCGTCGTAAGTCACACAAACCCTCACGGAATTCCCTAGAGTGCATTCTAACTCACAAAGGTCGACATGGAAGTCACCCATAACGTCACAAACACTAGTCGAGCGAAATTACGAAGGTCAAGTACGAGAATAATCGGGAAAACAATCCCTAAACCCTAATATTTCGAATTCACCCCATGGGAAGCCGTTAATGCACCACAAAACCTCCTCTCAAGCTTATAACTACCCTATCAAGCTCTATTCGGCCCTAATTTAAAAACGGGACCGAGAATAAACATCGAAACCTAGCAAATTCAAAATGCCCAAATCAATTTTTAGGGTTTAAGCAAAATCGACCCACAATCAATTTAACCAAGCGCATATCGACAATAGGCGAGTAAGGAACACTTACCCGAGGTCGACATGATCGTGTATGGCAAAAATTGAGACGGAAATCGGTTGAACAAAGTCGAGGAAGCGAGATTGAGTCGGGAGAGGTCGCGTTTTTTGGTTTCAAAGCGAATGACCCGTACCTCCCTTCCTTCGCCGACTTTAAACAAACCCGATCCTCAAAACCCCAGACGTCCCAAGTCAAGCGCTCTTATTTTGGATTGCTGGGGGCTAGGCGTCCGAAGATTAAGGCGCACAAGGTCGCGCGTCTGACTATTCGGCTCAAAGCAAAAAAACAAGAACAAATGGGACACGGTCTCCAATAGCCGTAAGACACACACTTCTATATCAAGTAAAATAAACAACGACAAAACAATTTACTAACCGTGACCGGTAAAGCAAGCCTAGAAACCTATCTAGTCAAAATCTGCCCCCAGCGAAAAACGAACATAGAAACCAATAGCTGACAAGACTACTCGCACTCAAGCACATGACAAATCAAGCAAAACAAATCTGACCGAAACAATTCAAGTGAACATCCGCGAATCTAACTGAAACAATTCAAGTGAACATCCGCGAATCTAACTGAAACAATTCACTTGAATTGGCACGGAGATGAAGAATAGAAGTCGGGGGATGATGCCTGGACTCCGATGTAATTGGCACTAAGATAGGTTCCAATTGTTGTGTTCGGTTTCATATGTCTGCTACTTGTTCTCGGATTAGTCTGATCATTGTATGATCAATTATCTGCCCTTGTATAGTTGTCTTGGTTTTTGATATATATATATATATATATATATATATATATATATATATATATATATATATATATATATATATATATATATATATATATATATATATAATCACATTTTACCAAAAAAAAACCTGAAACAATTCAAGTGAACATCCGCGAATCTAAAACGAATCTGACCGAAACAATTCAAGTGAACATCCGCGAATCTAAAAAATGAATCTGACCAAAGCAAATTCAAGTGAACATCCGCGAATCTTTAACCTATGAGCCTAACAAGTCACTAAGCATTCTGAAGGTAATTTAAGTTCGAATGGACCCCTACACATTCGAAATTCTTTTGAGCCTAGCGAGTCACTAAGCATTCTGGAGGAAATCAAGTTTGAATGGACCCCTACACATTCGAAATTCTTTTTAGCCTAACGAGTCACTAAGCATTCTGAAGGCAATTCAAGTTCGAATGGATTCTTACACATTCGAAAATTTTAACCCGTGAGCCTAACGAGTCACTAAGCATTCTGAAGGTTATTCAAGTTCGAATGGATTCTTACACATTCAAAAATTTTAACCCGCGAGCCTAACGAGTCACTAAGCATTCTGAAGGCAATTCAAGTTTGAATGGATTCTTACACATTCGAAAATTTTAACCCGTGAGCCTAACGAGTCACTAAGCATTCTGAAGGCAATTATTCAAGTTTGAATGGATTCTTACACATTCGAAAATTTTAACCCGTGAGACTAACGAGTCACAAAACATTCTGAAGGCAATTCAAGTTCGAATGGATTCTTACACATTCGAAAATTTTAACCCGTGAACCTAACGAACCCCTATACATTCTGAAGGCTATTCAAGTTCAAGTTCAAGTACAAATGCAAATGAATCCTTAAGTGTTCGCAAATTTTTTAAACCCGTGGGCCTAACGAACCTCAAATCATTCTGAAGGCAATTCAAGTCAAGTTAAGCTAATGAACCCGATTGAATCCTAAAACAATCGAAAGGCAAATCTTTAAAATCCGTGAATCTAACGAGTCCTTAAGCATTCAATTCACGCACCCCAGAAGAATACTCGAAACAAATGACAAAGCATAATCGACACAACCATCCGCCAAGGATATTAAAACCACGAATAAATCGCTAGTAAAATACTTAAGCAAAAGGTCCATGTCAAAGACCGAAATACTAATCAACATTAAGCAACCCAAAGCAAAACGAGCAATACTCGAGCTTCAACAGGCAACCGCAGGCGAGGAGGTCAGGTATGATTTCTAAGCCTTGGATGACGAGCCTCAAATACGTAATCCAACGGGCTTAAAACGATCCGACCAGACAGCCACCAGGTCGTAATCCTCGGTTGACCTGGGCGGCTATACTTTGACTTTCGCCTTGTCCAACCCTCAGTCAAAGTAAGGGCTTCTGTAGACAACTAGATTTGGACCTGGTGGGTGCAAAGGCGTCCAACAAACACCCGATGACGATCGGACTGCAATGCGACGCGAGATTACGATGTTTTAGATAGTTTTTCTATGGAACGGATCAAATAATTACTCGGAAAAAATAATTTAACATCAAGACAGCCTTAGTCGTGTCATTACGGTCGCGTTAACACTAATTAGAGTCAATTCCGACACCGGGACCCCCCAAAGCGGTCCCGAAATATGCAACGTCAAACCCAAGTCAATGCGGCCAGCCGAGCAAACCACGAGACACGCGCCCAAGGCCCATCGGGCGCTCGATGCGCTAGGGTTACGGGAATGCTTAATCCCTAAGACAACGAAATATACGCATCTTCTCCGTTTTGGAAAGTTTCGAAATCGGATCTTCAAAAATCCAGGCGCCTCACACCAGGCGCCCCAAGACTGATGCGCATGCCACCAAGCGACGGAGTTCTGGTGCGCCAGAGCTCAGGCGTCTTAGAGGGCAATTTGAACTGCGCGAGCAACTATAAATACCCCCTCACTTCATTCATTTCGAGACATCATTAACGAGTTCGTGACTTACTTCTCCCACAACTCGCTCTCCCCCTCTTCTTCTCTTACTTAGATCGCACTCCGACACTAAGTACGATCCACTCGATCGTTTAGCGAATCGACGCTACTCCTCACTCTCGAGCACTCCACTCGACCCCGAGGAGCACCTACGTTCGACTAGCCAACCCCAGGTCTAGCAGCGAAGCTCTGTCGGATTAACCGCAGAACTAGCCATAGTAAAAAAACTCTGCTAAAACCACCGCGGGATGAGCTAGGAGGATCCGCCTCGAAGTCGAACCGTCACTAGGTTGTCATCTAAACAAAACTTTACATTCCTGTACTTTTATTATGCACTTCGATAATGTCAAACGTGGACACTAGGTCCATGACATGTCCTAAAATACGTAACGTCCTTAACTTCAACCATAAGCACTAAAACACCCTAACTAAACCCGAGTAGTTACGAGATCCCTTCTCAACCTTCTATGCATCGTGTCTTGTTTAGTGTGCACAACGAGGGTGCAAGTCCTCACTATGTGATTTACTTACATTTTGCATTTACCGCTTTCGTATGATTTACCGCTTTTATGACCTTATAATGGCATGCTAAATCACCTAACACGGAATTCAAAACGTAAACAAGCTAAAACTAAACAAAGCGGTGGTCGGGTTCCATATTAATCCTGATGCTCATCACGCATGGCTCGATGCATCCCTATTAATATCGAATCAACGTACCTTAAGCAGAATACCAGGTAAGGTATACCATGAGAATGACTAATTTTTGTATTATCACGTTAAATTTGATTTCCTAATACGTATAATACCTAGTACCCTCTACTCTCCTATGTGCATCTTTTCATGGCCTGCTTGTCAAGTGAAATCGCAGGCAAAGAATGTAAACACAACTACTTCGACAACAAAACTTACTTGTCCTTAAACAACCGACATAGCAAAGACATAGGGTTAAAACAATGGATGTTATCGCACTCCCGCCACAATAAAGGAACAAATTTATCAGCCCACCGATTGATTAGTAGAGGCCGCTATGTGTGGGCGGGATTGGGTGTCGATGTCTAGCGAACGTTGGCTTCCCAATACGTACTCTCACCCCTTACTCAGAATCGACGGTTTCCGGATGTCCGAAACCATTGGCAATAAGAGTCATTCCAGGCATGGAGTGCTTAAGGGTACAAGTCTTTAACTTTAGGTCCCGTGCCACTCAACTTTGAGCCGGCTAAGGATCAAAGTTGGCTTGAACAATTTCCGAGTCCCCATAATTGACACGGTGACGACTCCACAAATCGGCAACGAATTCGGTTCACTAAAAAAGTCGCCTTACCAAACATATCTTAAGTAATTCCCTAAGAGACCTTCGATTTGACCTTCATTTTCCACAACTTGCTCAATGAGTGAACTCACCTGATGTTTCCAGAATGAAGAATACTACTCGTAAAAAGCAAACTAATCAGTGTAACAACCATGTCTTGGAAGTTGGAATTACATCCTTAATAAAATAATGGAAATCTTTGTCTTTCATTACCTCAAATTCCAAAATATAGTGCATGAGTATTGAAATACATAGAAATAATACGGAGTACAATAGTAGAAAACCCTAGAAAAACAATCAACCAAAATTATAATAATATAAGAGGAAAGAAAAAAAAAGGTAGAAAAAGAAGAGACAGATATTGTAGTAGTAGTAGTAGTAGTGAAAAATTAAGCAAAGAGTCTAGAGATAGATGTGGAGGTGAAATAATTACTTACTACAGCAACCTTGTGCGAGTTAACATGAATTAGTTTTAAATGGCATTTTCAGGTGACAAAGCTACTGCCAACTTATTATGAGCTTTATATATTTACTCATTATAATTATGTGTGTGTATATATATGATTTTTTTTCTTGTTTACCTTGTTAATTGCTGGAGTTTTACGGTCTTGACCTCCTTAGGTAAGCCATTATTTCAGTCATGTGAATTTCGACCTTACGCTTGGACGTGGCACATGGGACCGGAGAAAGGGTTCTTCTTATTGAAGCCATCTAACAAATGTAGCTACCACTCAAATAACATTCAAACTAATTCAAACACACTTGTAGCTGCCACAAACTAACCAACAACACCAACTTTCCGCCAAATCTACTGAAACTCAATAGTATAAAAACAATATTGCAACTACCACAAAATATGCATCAAGTATTAACTTCAAGCCTTAGCATGCTCTCTGTAATGCATCAGTATCATAAATAATGTTGGGTGGCTTTAAAATCGTGACTTTGTTGCATATGTAAATGACATTATTAGCTTTACCTTCGCTAAAAACAAAAAGATCAGCTCCAGTAAAGTGTAAAACTAAGCAAAAGATTAACGCTAGATAATAGAAGCTAAGAAACCCTTAAGCAAATATACACATATATTCACACAGCCAAATATCAAAATCTAATCCACAGACCATGTGCTGGAGAAAAAGTTCAAGATCTCTACAAAAGAAATGAGAGGGAGAGTCTTGTTTTGTGTATGTGAAGCTGTAAAGATAAGGGAATGGTACTCTAACTAGTGCTAATAGTACTCTGTAATATAAATGATACATAAATGTTCTGTGGTGTTGTTAGGCAAAGTTTTTTGGCGATTCAAGTAGGACATGATATGTAATGTGAATAGATGGTGCTATTGTGTATTGAGTTGTGATGCCTAATAATAACAGTCACTGGTATTACACTGTCCAACTAACTAAGTGTCACTATAAGAGTCTTTATCTACCAGCCAGATCCCATTTCTAACCAACGACTCCGTAATTCACTTCACAACAAGACCACAACATAAAGCTCAAGATCCAATTGAACCAAGAATACAAGGACCAACCACCATGAATAACAAAATTTAAACCCACTTCCAAACAAAACAAACTAAACATTTTTAATTAATAACAAGAACAAAAGGAAATCATACTTTTAAACTCCATGATGTATAAGCAAGTGCGTGCTACCCAACACAACCAAGAAAATCCTCCTGAAAAGGAAACATTTAAACTCCCAAAGAGGGGAGAATGAGACCAAATAATAACTAGATTTAACAAACAGTCTAATGTTAAAAGGCAATACAGAGATTTCAAAGATAATGAAAGGGAATATGCATCCAGCGTGACCATTACAGAAACTTAGAAGACAGTTTTCTATGATAAACAAAAGGGAAGTAGGCAACTTGTATTAAGTGAATTTAAATAAAAGGGCAATCTTGGTTTGTAAGACAACCAAAATAAAAGCATCTGTTTCCCTCGACAACAACATAAACCGTACACAGAATGCCTACAAAGTTTCGATCTTTTCAATCTTTCTCAACTACTCTGTACCTTAAAGTTTCGATCTTTTCAAAGTAACTAGTAACAAAACCCTACCAAATTATTGTAAACCCCAAGTCTCAATATGTTCTTCAGTTTCTAACAAAAACCAAAAATTAGAAACAAAAACCCTAAATTTGTAATAAGAACTAGTAAAACTCAAACATAAGTCTTCGATTAAACGCAAAAGAAAAAGAAATTCATCAAAATAAATAAAATCCTGAGAACAAGTAAAGGAAATAAGAAAGGGGCGAGCAACGATTTGAGTCTACTCCGGCGAGAGTTGGTGGGGAATAAGAAGGAGGAGTGAAAGCAGGCGGAAGGAGAAGCAAAAACAAGCGAAACAGACAGAAGGGAAACAGACAGAAGGAAGGAGCAGAAATCGGCGGAACATGTAGAGGCAGGATCGGAAATAGGCGGAAGGAGACAGAAGGAGTGAGCTACGCCGGATGAAGCTAGGGTTTGTTTTCTGGAGAAGTGGTCAACAATGGGGCGGGAAAGAGAAATGAAGTGTGTGCGAGAAGGAGACAGAGCGGGTTTGGCTATAATGTAAGAAAAAGAATAATAAATTAAATATTTCCCTAGGTGAGGCGTCAGAATCTGGATATAGACGCAGCACTTTGGTTTTTTCTTAAACTAAGGGAGGCGTCCTCTTTCAATAGACGCCGCACCACCATTTCTGATGAATTTTATTTTTTAAAATGTCCTACTTAAGTGTTTTTACCCAAAAAAAAAGACAATTATTTGCTGCTATTTACTTAAACGCCTCATATAAGGAGCAACAATTTGACCTTTTTCTACTAGTGGATCATGCTGGAGAATATTGTCTATCCTAGGAAGATATGGAGGATCTCGTGGGGATGGCATAATATCCACGATAGTAAATGAGAAAATAAAGGGAGATATGGATGATATCTCTCATGATAGGCTAATTGTGAATAAAAGGCAACAAAAGGGTCTTCATATATTTAATATATCAATCAAGAATTTCGTGATCTCCAATATATGGAGAGTAGATCATGTAGATTGTTGTCAACTAAGTGAAAGTGTTGGTGATCTATCAAAGAAGTGGGTATCCAGATTCATTCCACCACCTAGCTACATTCACACGTCATTTGCATTCACCATCAACCAAGAAAATCATACTTATTTTAAGGTGATATGGAGGATCAAATCCAATGGAATAAAATCAAGTGGATAATCCTTAAAGATGGCGTGATCTCATGAGAGTGGCAAGAGTATCAAGCATCTCACATCTTTGGCAAGATTTACTTAATAGATATTAGTATATTATTTTATATTAGATTGTTTCCAAATATCATAAGAATATTGTAGGGTAGAATATCACGAGTTGATTTCTTGCATGTAGGTTATATAAGCCATAGTTGTTAATTCAATAAAATCATCGAATATTTACGAATTTATAAACAACTTGTCAAACTCTGGATTAATTTATTAATCACGTGTTTAAACTTCGAGAAGGTACTTCGAATTGTTTAGAGGGTTGGTGTTCCAAACTCTGAGCTATTAATTCCGGGTTCAAGGTCGAACTACGGGTTAAATATCCTTTAGTTACTCACCGATTAACATCGGATCACAAATACTGAAAACCGAAGCGTCTGCTTCCCAAAAATAGCCGAGCCACAAAACTCAAAATCCTCACAGACCTTAACCACGAACCAGAGTTACATTAACCTTAGTTCAATTTCGCTCCAAAATCCACGTCATCACTCAAGGTTACATTAACCTTCGACCCCAACTACATTTCTTATTTTAAACCGCTTCCGCATTCGCATCAGAACCTGTACCTATTTGTATTTTTGGGTACAGCTGATAGGTACACTTGATTTGCTGCATGGGTGCATTCTGGTATCGGGTTATGCTGAGCGAGGAAGAACTTTTATTATTTAACTTTGACTCCAAACTATTTATATTATTATTGGATTTATTGGTTTGCTATTGTTTTAAACCGTTTTGGATTTTGAAAGACTTAAAGACATCCGTTGCAACATTTTCATTTAATTAGCTAACAAATTTTTATTTTTATTTATTTATTATTTATCCTTTTCCTTGCACTTGGCTCGGTAAGCTAAGTGTGGAATAATAACTTTGAGTTTTCCGTTTTTGGTTTATTATTTTGGTGCGAAAATTTAGGACTGTTACAGTTGTAACACCCCAGCCACCACTTGTGGATTGTGGTATCACTTATGGCGCTCAACAGGTCGTGTACTGGCAACCACAGATCAACACAGGTCTTTTCCAGCGCATTTTGACCTCACTCACGCGCATCCCGGAACCTTCTCAGGAGGTCACCCATCCTAAGATGGCTCCCAGTCAAGCACGCTTAACTATGGAGTTCTTATCATGGGAAAACCAGAAAAGAAAGTGCGCTTTGTTGTGATATGAGTAGTACTATCAATCCCTTTAACTACTCATCTGAGCCTCATAAACCATATCCAATAAACGCTCCTCTGAGCACCATATCCAATATATATACTCTTTAAACTCAGGGTATTACAATCACCCCCACTTAAGAAAGTGACGTCCTCGTTGCTCCCAGAAGCTGACCGCAGCAAAGCCCTAGGATCCACCCCAGCTAGGTTGATGACCATGGTACTCCTGACCACATGATCACGACACTGTCGTCGGGTTGCTCTGATACCATTTGTAACACCCCAGCCACCACTTGTGGACTGTGGTATCACTTATGGCGCTTAACATGTCGTGTACTGGCCCCATAGATCAACACGGGTCTTTTCCAGCGCATTTTGACCTCACTCACGCGCATCCCGGAACCTTCCCAGGAGGTCACTCATCCTAAGATTGCTCCCAGTCAAGCACGCTTAACTGTGAAGTTCTTATCATGGGAAAACCAGTAAAGAAAGTGTGCTTTGTTGATATGAGTAGTACTATCAATCCCTTTAAGCACTCATCTGAGCCTCATAAACCATATCCAATACACGCTCCTCTGAGCACCATATCCAATATATACTCTTTAAGCTAGGGGTATTACACATTGTGCCTGACATCAGTGAAGAACGAAGACAAAATGAAGTTCAACAGAATTGTTGAAGTTGTCAAGGTAATTTTCTTGATTTTTCTATACCTGGTTGTGCCATTGATTTAGAGCTGATGATGGATAAGGTCATTCGTCAATGTACCTCCCGTTTGAGAATTAATGTTATGTAATTTCATGACAATAATCCTTTATGTCTTGAAAGTATTGTCGTATGCAACCCGGGTTAATTATAGTTCACCCAAAACACACCAAATCCAGTATGGTCTAGTGACTCTAATCTGTCTGGAGCTTGAGCTCAATTATACGATATGCCATAAATCATTTGTTCATATTTGCGAAATACTGTCTTTAATTACGTACTCCGTGTTTGTTAAGTTTAAATGTGTATAAACGATATTGTAGTCTTTTAAATAATTACGTAAACTATGAAACTATATCCTAACCTCATGGTGTAATCCCCTAGAAATTCTAACGCAATACAGTGCCGGAAACACTGTAGAGTTGGGATTAAAACACACTGACAAACTATATCTTATTAAAAGAAATGGTAGTAAATACAAATGTCACTTTTGACAAAAGGGCTAAAATAAATATTCTCCAAACAGGGTTACAAAAATCCATAAATAAACATGAATGAAGAAAGAGTAGGATCCATGCTACTCGCTAGCTCACACCCAAAACCCAATAGAAAATACCTGTCATGTAATAAACATAACAACCACATCAGTGGGGAGTAACTCGGACGTTCTCCCATCCATATTATATCATATGGAAAAAATAATAGTATTATTATATCAAAATATTTAAAATGGAAAACATTAAAACAATAAAATAAGAATAAACTTTCGGAGAAAACTTAAAACATTTGCCAACCTGGAAATGAAAACCAATCGATAATAATAATATTCAAAACTGGCGTAATGGAAATATTCGGTGTAGAAGGCTAAACTTTCACTATGAGAATACTAAAAACTTCCTTCGAGAACTTAGTTCAAACAAATCAAACTTCGATCTCTAACTAGGCTACTCAACTATAATAGGACGGCGGCGACTTATAAATGCGTGACCCTAGTTTAAGACAATGCACACCCCTCCTGGGATTACCAGTCACCCAGTTGAACTTATGATGACGACTTACAACGAGGCCTAAGCTTAAGGTTAAAATGTACACAACTCCCGGGATACCTGTCACCCGGTTCAACAACCAATGTACCAATTCCTGATACGTCAGCTTTATAGTTGATGGCAAAAACGTAAACCCCAGAATATATTACTCTAATCTCACACTTGTCTTTATTACCAAAAGATATAATCATTATACAAAATATGAGGATAAAAGGAATAAGCATTTTATATTAAAAGGGGGAACATTCTATAAATAGAAATTTACTAATTTTAGAAACTTACTTAAAATATAAATTTTGTTATAGAAAATACTTAAGTTATTAAAATAAGTGAAACGTATAAAAATAGAATTTCTAACGAAATTAACATTTTATTATTATCGTCGTTATCATAACTTTAATATATTTCTAAATTCGTTACTCAAAATATAAATAAAATATAATAACTCAATATATACTATTTTATAAATAATTAGGATATCGACTTAAACTACAAATTTTAGAAACGAGATGTTTTAAGAGAAACAATATCAAAATTAATTGAGTCAAAGAGTTTTATAAATTAAATGAGATTTTATAAAGCTTTCAAATTAGTTTTATCTAATAGATTTTACCAATAAATAATACTGATTTTACTAAAAATAATCAATCGTAGACAAATGCGTAATTATTGGGGAAAATAATCTCGACTAAAAATATTTTTAAAACAAAATCAACTACTTTCTCATTTGTTAATATAAGTCGTAAAACGAAAGTAATTTATTGAACAAGTATACAAATCTTGATTGTAATATAAAAATATGATTTTGAGTTAAAATTATAAATTAATGAAATATGACGAAAATATGAAATCGACATTATTTAGTTACTAGTGTCACGATAACCAACAAAATATTATAAACGATCATAAATAATAAAATTACTAACGATTTATAAAACGATATCGAACTTTGTAAAATATTTATAAGGTACACAATTTAAAAAAAAAAAATTATTAGCAAATAATAAATTGCTAAAATAAGAAAACCGAAGTTAAAATATTTACTACATACTACTACTCAAACATACGATGTAAAATCGAGTAACGTCCTAAAGTTACCTTGAGTCGATAGCCAAAACAAACACATACTCATCCTTGATCAGTCCAAGCTCCAAATTGATAGTAATCTCATTAAGCTCCAAGTTGTAAAATCATTAGTCTTGTTAGCATGATCCACCACGGAATATGAGAAAACGAAACAAAAGAATGAGACAAGCGTAATTGACATAAGACGAAAACGGAAAAGATTGGATATAAGAACAAATTATTAGGACTAGAGGTGAAGGGAAGATTAGCAAGAACGGAGAAGGGAAAGGATATAGGGAATGAAGACAAACACGGACTCGAAGACACAAAATGGATGCAAAGCAGAGAACAACAATAGATAAGAACGGACGAAAAAGCACCAGTAGAAATGCAAATAGGAAACCGAAATAGAAGAGAAGAAAGAGACCAAAGATCGACATATTTGACGTTGAACCAAGCGAAAAGAACACTCAGCAACAACAAATAGAAATGACGCAGCAGCAAATCGTACAACGCCAAAATGGCTCGAGAAAGAAGGACAGAGAACAAAAATAAAGAAGAAGAAAACGAGCAAAACAGCAGAAGGTGCAGGATCAGACACAGCAGAGCACAACTCGGTCTCGAAACAGCATAAATAAGAACACATATCATCGCAAGACGACACAGTGCAGCGGCATCAACAACGCACAAAAACAGCAAAAATCATATCCGAACCACGAACCGAGGACAACAAACGGAGCAGCAACAAAGTCGACAGCAACCGCAGCAAAAGAATGATACAACGACAGAAAAAGAAGGGAAGAAGAAATGGAATAAATAAAACAAAAAAAATTACATGGAATGCAGATGAGTGATCAGATCTACAACAACAAGTGCAAAACAACGAGACAACGACAGTGACGCACCTACAACAAAAGAAGATGATGAAAAGGGCAGCAGAGCCGACACATAGACCACGAACTACAGACAATACGAAACAAGACAGAGAATCAACAGAATGACGATAAAGAGAAGAAGAAAGGGAGGCTACCTATGACAAAATCAGGCGACAAAAGGCTGCAGCACAGGCACGAAACAACAGCAGGTCGCAGGTCACGGTACAAAAACCGAAATAGCAGCAATGAAACAGAAGAAAACACGGGAGGAACACGGGCAGAGGTTTGAGATGAAAGTTGGAGGAGAAGGAGAGAAGAGGGAGATGGCAGCAGCAGAATTCCCCAATATTGAAGATGAAAATAGAATGGAGTAAAGGAGAATGTGTAGAAAATGAACGAAGAGGTGGAGGACGAAAACGTTGACTTAAAGGGATGAATGAAGAGGTGGGGTTAGAACGTGAATGGGGAAAGATTAAATGAATGGTAGAAGCAGTGGAACCAAAATGAAAAAGGGGAATGAATC
Organism: Agrostemma githago; assembly: GCA_958450325.1. Classification (NCBI taxonomy): domain Eukaryota; kingdom Viridiplantae; phylum Streptophyta; class Magnoliopsida; order Caryophyllales; family Caryophyllaceae; genus Agrostemma; species Agrostemma githago. The sequence goes on from OY288245.1 coordinate 43,910,932, forward strand.
ACTTCGGTTAGAAATACGGATTAAACGAATTCCGTAACGATAATTTAACTGACCCACGAATCGAATTAAAACAAGTTAATAAAATTAATAAATAATCGGGCCGTCAAGTAAAATGAGTAAATAAAGTATTCGAGACGAAAACGAAGTTTATAGAAATAAATAGTTAGACGATGAAATAACATTTCCTGAAAAATAATAAATCTTCGATAAAGTGAATTAAATTGATTTCTCGAGAAAAGGTAATAGATGTTTTGACAAAACTTAAAATAAATGAGCTTCAAGCCGAAAGTAGATAATTCGAGCTTAAATATAAATAAATAAAAAGAATTTAGAATTTAAATCGTCGAAATAGACTTTCGATAAGAATTAAATTAAATGTATAAAATAAATTGAAACAGAAATAAAAATATGTTTTAAATCTAAGAATAGTTTCCGAGACAAATAGAATTTTAGGAGTTTGAAACGATTAAACGATAAATTACTTTTATAAACTTTTTAAGAATTACAAGTTAAATCGTAAAAATAAAAATACGAACATAATTTTAATTTAATTTATCTTATAAAATCACGGGTGTTACTCATGGGTTATTGACAGACAAACTTCAACGACAAGATACGATGAGCACATGAAGAAGTGGGAGGTGGAGTCATAGGTTCCGAATCTCAGGCAAAGATGAAGGCTAGAAAATGAGTGTTGGCCAAGGAAGCAGCTCAGAGGTTGAACTAATTTTGCGTTTTTTCAGTCACAGAGTTTCTAGATCTTACGATCAACGCCTTTGTTCTCTATCGTGTAAGGTGGTAACAGTATGTAGTTCCAAAAATGGTTACTGTAGTTTGTTTCTTTCAAGTACTTTGTCCGACTAAATTTGTCTTAGATTCAACTCTTTTTTGTTATTTATCTTAAACTTTTCAGCCATTTGATGATTAGGGCCAAGGCCACGGGTGATCTCCTTTGTTCTGGATTCAAATTGATATGAAAAGGCACCCACTTCTTTGAAGCGACTAATAACCGATTCGAGGTATGAATTTGACAGTATGACTATGGGGTTTTGGTTAAGGGACTCTCCCATGATTTATGATTCTAATGTTTACTTTCACTTTCTTTGATGATAATCAGGATACACTGATTCAGCCTTCAGGAGGCAGGACTGGAGTGATCTGGTTTTTGGTAAGCTGTAGAGAATGGAAGCCTGTACAAGGTTGCAACTTGGACGTACTCCTTGTATTAATTAAGGTAAGACTTGAACACCTTTTTCATTTGCTGCTATTTGTTTTCCGAACTTTTTTACCGTAAATGAATTTTTATGAAGCTGCCCTTTAATTAATTAATAAATAAAGACTTTGAGCACATGCATATTTATCTACGTTAATCAAATTATTTATGTTTTTGAAGTACTCATTTTCAATTATATTCTAGACTCTTTTCTAAACTATATTGAAATTGTTGCAGCACTTCAAAGGCCTTGCCATGTATTCACATGAAGACATTGACGAGGTTCGCCATTTGTGGGCTAACTAATCTTCAAAATTAGAAGTATGAAACATTCTTGTAGTATTCTATGTATTAGCTAAAAAGATTGGTTGTAGGAAGAGATTTAATTATTGGCACATCGCGTATCTTTGTAGTTTTTTTTTATCTTTTAGCTACTTATTTGTTTGGGATGATGACTACTTTTAAAAAATATGGAACGCATACAAAGGTCATATTCCGGCCTAATAACACCCAATTCCACCTCACTATGATATACGACTTCAATGATGGAAACGATAGGAAACCTATGTGGCAAAAATTCCAGGAGTTTTCTTCAGAAATTTCTGGTCCCTGGGCCCTTGGGGGCGACTTTAATGCTATATGCCATCCCTCGGAACGTCTTGGGGGTGTTGCTAAACAGGAAGACGTGGATGATTTCTTGCATTGCATTGATGCCTGTAATCTGCAGGATATTCATGCCACCGGAGCTTATTTCACTTGGAATAACAAAAGAGAACCTGAAAACCATGTGTATAGCAGAATTGATAGGTTCCTAGTCAACCCGGATTGGATACAAATGTTCCTGGACATGAGTGCGCACTTTTACCCTGAAGGATTATTTGATCATACTCCGTGTATCGTTCAATCGAATCAATTAACGTGGCCTTCCTCACCTCGTTTTAAATTCTTTGATATGTGGTCCAAAGCACCTAACTTTACTCAAATTGTGAGGGACACTTGGGAGGTACGCCACCAGGGGACACGAATGTTTGGTGTCATCAAACGGTTGAAGGAGTTAAAACCTATTCTTAAACAGCTGAATAAAAGCAGATATTCGAATATTGAGCAACATGCTGCTGCTGCGATCCAAACCCTCCATAAATATCAATCTGAGCTCTCTATTCAGCCCACAAATGTTACCCTCCAGCAACAGGAAAAAATGGCAAACGACCAAGCAAAAATTATGAGCCAAGCCCGAGATAGCTTCTTACAGCAAAAGGCCAAGTTGAAGTGGATTGAAGAAGGGGATGCAAATACCGCTTATTTTCATAATGCCATCAGGAAGCGATGTGTACATAATAAGATCACACAGATTACTAACCGGCAAGGTATATCCTGTACATCCACTTCCACTATTCAAGATGCTTTCCTTGGGTACTATCAGCAACTCTTAGGGACAGCCACCGAAACTGAACCGGTTAGGAATTGCATCATTACACACGGACAAGTCTGCTCTGAAACACACATTAATATATTGAATAGGCCTGTAACTAATGAGGAAATTAAGAACATTGTATTCAGCATACCCAACGACAAAGCTCCCGGACCTGATGGATATACTAGTGGCTTCTATAAGGCTACTTGGGATATAATCGGGAATGACATTTGTGATGCAGTGAAAGATTATTTCTCCACCGGGAAACTGCTCAAACAAATAAATGCTACTACTCTGACGCTCATCCCGAAGACTGACAGGCCTGATTCGGTCACTCAATTCCGACCAATAGCTTGCTGTAATATGAATTACAAAATTATATCCAAACTCCTTTGTAATAGACTTGCGGCGATTTTACCTGACTTAGTTCAGGATACTCAGAGTGCCTTTATCAAAGGGCGATCAATTGTGGAAAACGTTCTTATCTGCCAGGACATTGTGAAACTTTATAGCCGAAAATCTGCTTCGCCAAGATGCTTGTTTAAGATCGACCTCCAGAAGGCCTATGATACGGTGATTTGGACCTTCCTTCATCAACTTCTTATTCTGCTGAATTTCCCGACTCACTTTATTGACCTGATTATAGGCTGCATTTCTACTCCCACCTATTCTATTTCACTCAATGGTTCGGTATTTGGATACTTCAAGGGAAAACGAGGCTTGAGACAAGGGGACCCTATATGCCCTCTCTTGTTTACGCTTTGTATGGAGTACCTTAACAGGACTCTCTCTTTCGCTACTGGAAATTGGCCGTTCCGGTATCACCCTTTATGCAAACAACTTAAACTCACCCATCTTATGTTTGTTGACGACCTCCTGATGTTTTCCAAAGGGAATCTCATTCAATTATGCTGCTTATGAGGGCCTTTTCTACTTTCTCTTTAGCCTCAGGTCTAACTTTAAACTCCTCAAAATCTGAGGTCTTCTATAACGGGGTGAAAGAGGAACTCAAGCATGACATTCGACTTGTGACAGGTATCAGCGAAGGTTCTATGCCGTTTCGATACTTAGGAGTTCCGATTCAATCTGGAAGGCTCACTAAACGAGAATGTGCCATTCTTACTGAGAAAACGACAGCGAGAATTAAGAGTTTGGGGGCTAAAAAACTGTCGTATACTGGACGAGTCACCCTTATTAATTCGGTCCTGAACTCGCTGTATGCTTACTGGGCTAATATGTTCATCATACCGAAGGGTGTGATTAAACGAATCGAGGGTATCTGTCGAAACTTCTTATGGGATAACTCGTCGGTTTACCATAGAGTTCCCTTAGTGGCTTGGGATAAGATTACCGTTCCTAAAATCGAGGGTGGCCTGGGTATTAAACAGCCTGGTTTATGGAACGAAGCTACGATTGCTAAATTGGTTGATTGGGTCTACACTAAGAAGGACTGTTTCTGGATTAGATGGACTCAGTCACACTACCTGATACGACAAACTTGGCACGATTATACCCCGCCTACCGATGCTTCGTGGATGTGGAAATGTATATGTAAAGTGAAGGATAAAATGAAGGATGGGTTTGTGAATGCTACTTGGGTTGCTGATCCTGTTTACAGTGTGAGAGCAGGCTATCGATGGATCCGAATGAAGAAACCGACCCAAATTTGGACTAATATTGTGTGGAATAGCTGGAATGTACCCAAACATTCCATGATTACTTGGTTATATATGCACAATGGGCTGAATGTTAAGATAAAGCTGACTCGGTTCGGCTGCTGTACTGATGATGTTTGCTGCTGATGGTAAGGATTCATCACGTCCCAACCGTCAATAATATAACCGGCTAACCTAACTAGGGTAGATAGGGCAAGTCGGGTCGAATCCACGGGGACGGTAAGAGGCGTCTAGACTAGGTCGGCCCAAATACTAGACTAAGTCAACGAGCTAAACTAAAGAATGATAAGAAGGGGAGAAGACTAGACTATGACTAAGAAGAACAACTAAGGAAAACGGGCTAGGATTAGGTCGGGATCAAAGGGGTAACGGAATGGTCAAGGGAGGACTAGAGTGAAGGAGGTAGTAGGGTGATCTAGGTAATGCCCGGGCTCTCACAACTTAGACTCACCTAGAGGTTCCACCTAAAACCCAACTCGGCGATACACAACACAAACGGGGTTACTAGCACGCTATAGGCCTAGGTCGAATCCGGGCTCTCGCAACTTAGACCGACCTAGGGGTCGTCCTCACCGGGCTCTCGCAACTTAGTGAGGGAACCGAACCCACAAACAAAATATCACCCACAAGAGAAAGGCAAGAAAAACAAGCATATGCATCTACTTAGTCAATCAAGCATTTCAACAAACATGTGATGTGCACCAAACCAAGAGGAAACCCAAATCTTCCACCAACATCTCCAACAAACCCTTAATCATTCAATTAACACCCTAATCACCTTACTAACCCTAGCAAGAACACTACTCTAACATATCTAAAGGAAATACTAACAAAAACAAGTTAAACAAACTCAAACAACCAAACATACACAAACAAACTAGTGAAAACAATAAACAAGAACTAAAGATGTAAACTTGGATGAATGAACAAAGATTAAGAGTAAAAGGATGAGAAGATTATACCAAACTAACAAGAGAATGAAAAGGAGAACACTTGCATAGAAGATAACCCAAATTCATCCACCAAGGTTGTCAATCTTGGATGGATTCTTCAAGAGATCCAATATTACAAGCTTAAACTAAGATTAATTATTAATTACCGACTAATCTACACTAATCTAATCTAACCTAAAGTAGTCTAGGGTTTAATGTCTAATGAAGTGCGTCCCATAATATTACAAGAGGAAGGGTATATATAGGGTTTAAGAATGAAAGGAGAAGAAAGAAAGCAAAGCACGACAGCAGCACGCCCGTCCCGGCCGAGACAGGGTGGTCCCGGTCGGGACGAGGTCGGTCCCGGTTGGGACGCCACCTTCCCGATCGGGATGGGCTCACAGTAGCCGCACTTCATGCTCCCTTCATCCCGAACGGGATGAGGCCATCCCGAACGGGATGGGTCTTTGTAGGCTTCCCTTAAGAGCTCTTCGGTCCCTCCTTGCTTCTCATGGGCTCCCCGTCGATTCTCGGGACTCGGGATCGGGTCTCGGAGGCTCGGGATTGGGTCCCGAGGTCTCGGGGTCGATTCCAAGGCATCGAGTCATCGTTCCTCTACTCCGTTGGCTCCAAAATGTGTATGTATAGAGTCGGAATCGCTCCAACTCTTCCAAATCGGTCTCGGTAACCTGAAACGAACTAAAGGAAGCATAAGAAGCCCATAAATCGCTCCCAAGGAGCGATTCCACAAGGAAAATGGGACCAAAACACAGTAAAATAGACACTACAAACTACACTTATCAGCTGCCTATGTGGTGTTGCCCCGGAAACTGCAGACCATATTTTCACTACCTGTTGCTACTCTACCCAACTATTAAATCCACTCTCTAACTGGATGGGTACGAGCTTGACCCTCACGAACCTCCTGAGTATGGCCGACAATGCTCATTCTAGGGCGAGCTACACTGTTTTTAATGCCTTCATCTATCATGTTTGAAAGCAACGGAATTCTACTTACTTTCATGGAGCTATTCAGACCCCTGATATGGTGATTCTAGTGATCGTGAAAGAAGTTCGAGATAGAATGAAATGTCTCCCCCCCTCTAAAGAGGTCTTGGAGGCACAATATTGATAGAGAAATATATTTAACTTTGTTTGTTTTCTTGACCGAAGCCTAGCGGTTTTGGCTCGAGAAATGTCCTTTATTGTATAGCTTCGTGATGTAATTATCTCTTCGATTTTTAATAATATCTCACATTTTACCAAAAAAAAAATATGGAACGTGTAATCGTCCAATTGGGTGTCACATAATTTATGAGATTTATTTTGGTTTCGATTGGATTGCACTTTCTTATGAATAATACGATGTCGACTATCAATACTGATGTCTATACTATGATAATAAACATAGGGCAACAAATAACTGATATCTTTATTTATAAATAGACACAGAGCGTACAAAATAATCCATGTCTATTGTTTTTATAGACATGGATTATTTCTGTAAACCTATGTCTATTATAAAAATAGACATCGGTTATTGAAAAACCCATGTTTATGTTTTAGATAGATATAGGTCGTACGACCCATGTCTATGTATTTGACAATAGATGTCATTTAACTTAACATAGGTCGCAAAACCCATGTCCATTGCTGAAAACGACCCATGCCTATTTGATGTTTTGTAGTAGTGACGTCCCGGCCGAAGTGAGGACTTTTCGTGGACTGTAGCCTACCTTAACCTACCCGCGTCCGCATCCTGCATGAGTCTATGTTATTTTTGGGTGAAATGTGAGTAATTGCATTCATCAAAAATAGGAATTACAGGGCATATTTTGTACACAAAAATATGTTTCTTCAGTAGAAGTAAAGCAAGACAGAAATCTTAAAACTTCTCTAAAGCTACAAGATTACCAATTGTAGCCAAGGCTTCTAAAGTAACTAATATAAGTCATCGTAAAATTGTCCTTAGTGGTTATCATTATTCTTCCCCCTAACAGCAGTTGTAGCTTGTCTGTCTAGGGTGTCAGGGTGGCAGATAGTATCCTACAAAAGAGCTCTATTTCTTTGCATCCATATAAGATAGTAACAGGCTGCAAGAAGAGATGTATGTAGCTTCCTATGCAGAGTCATAGGGCCTAGAATCAAGCTATTTTGCATACTGATGCTACAACCTGCCTAATGCTGTATGCTTACCATGAACCTCTGGTTGTAAGGACAGTAAAAAAACATATGAGAAATGGTTTCAGGCTGCTGTTGACAGAGGCAACAATCTTCATTTTCAGTGTATCCCACCCTCTACATTTTTCTCTTGGTGTTAATTCCTTCGTTCATAATGATACGGCATATGTGGGCATGTTCAAGAACATTCCAGGAATTCCAAAAAAAGTTAATCAATTGTGGAAGGGCAGGATTGGGTTTGAGCCATTCATACCCCCTTTAATGGAGTATCCTGCAGGATCCTGGCTCCAGTGGTTATTAACGAATGCAGGCTTCAAGGTTTCTTTAACCCGGCCGATGGCTTTCCAGGTCGAAGGTGAACCTTACTGTAATATGGCTTTCCACATCCATGCATGAGTGTATGCTTGTGTAGTTACATGTAGCGTATTGTGACCACCCGAATAAGACATTAAATTTTGGATTAAACCACGACGACGTATTCAACTACACCCAAACTCCGTTTTCAGAAACACGTTTTTCATAAAACCGTCGTAACACCATTATTCTGGCCAAATTTACACTCACTATTTTCAAACCCACTTTTGCACTGTCACTATGGCCAAATTGACACTCACTATTTTGAAACTCGTTTTAGCACCATTACGTCGGCCAAATTAAAATTCCTCATTTAAAAAAAAAACAATGTTACCATACCGTTATTATCGCCAAAATTCCGACCAATGGAATCGAGACACCTAATATAGTTACATTTACCGTTTTCAAAACCCTTTTACTCATATCGTTACTACCGCCAAAATTCCGACCAATGGAATTAAGGCACCTAACACCGTTACATTTTCCATTTTCAAAACAATTTTACACATACCGTTACTATTTCCAAAGTTTCAATCAATGAATTCAAGACATCTAACACGGTTACATTTTCCGTTCACAAAACACTTTTACACATACCGTTACTATCGCCAAAGTTTCAATCAATGAATTCAAAGCATCTACACAAAGCATTTTTACACACACCGTTACCATCACCAAAATTCCAATCAGTGGAATGAAGGTATATTAACACGGTTGCAATCAAAACCAAGCTACCACCACCTAAATTTTTGTAACGAGAATTTAGCTACACGACTTTCATTTTAAAGAGCCATCAAGGACGATGTTCTTTCTCAAAAACACCCTCTACATCGCGAACATCGAACTCCTAACCATTAGAAGTCTCGATAACAACGCAACCCTATGATTTACACACCTCTTCAAAATCAGTTCTTCAAACACCGTCATTTTGCAAAAATCACATTTGCATGCCGTTACTATCGTCAATATTTTTAAACTCATGAACTCTTGGCACCCACATGGCAACACTTTTCGACATATAAAAAACGATGTCAGTTAACGGTCGTAATATCGATTCTAAAACTCGCGCTTTCGAAAACTCGTTTTTCATAATTTATCCATCAATATCCTTTGATTCTAAGCCGGGATCAAGATCAACTTCTTACGGCGTACAACCGTGGGATTAACTGTTTGTGGTAATTACTTAAATCACCTCCGTTCGAGGTCTTACATTTTGGGTCATCTCATCTCGAGAGTCCTCTGTGAATCACTCCCCGAGATTTGTGCTAAATCATCTCGCTTTAGAGATTCGAGTCAGTTAGGCGTCTCGCCGAATACACCAAGTGTCTAAAAGTAGATGAGTCCCAAAACTCGAAGACCGCAAATACCCGCGAATCAAGGTTCTCATTTCCGTGTCGCTTGCCTTCGAGCATTCCTCGAGTCTCTTACATCGTACGGTGGATCCATCCTCACCTTTAGTGATGTTCCGCAGATCCACTATTCCAAAAATGTCTTCTAACAGCAACGAAAATGGCATCGACCAACTCAACGCCCTGATCAACGTGGTTCATAGCATTCTCGCTTTAATATCACTAATTTCTTCCTCCATAGATGAGATATGGCGCCGGTTCGAAACCCTGGAGGGAACTGAAAGGAGGTGCCATGAAAGGCCGATTGGACGAGAATTAGTCCTTAGCGGCGACTCGTATGTCGAGTATGCAAAGTTCGCCGCTCCCACCGAGGTCAAACCTTTTGATGGCCTTGCAGGCAGTTTACAGAGTTGGGCTTATCCTATGCAGAAGCCCGCAAGAAATTGCAGGATGCATGGTTGCTATGCCCATAGGCCCCACTCCTGACCCACCGGTGGATAAGAGAGGCGTGTCATGGAATCCGAATGCCTACTACTTGTACTATCAAATACGGGGCCATGAAACCCAAACATGCACGAGCGGAAGCACGAGGTGCAGGAACTAATTGAAAGGAGGGTCTATGTCCCCATGAGGTGCTTCCAGAGGCGAACCAACTTCAACTACTAAACCAACCAGACAGGCGACCCATATAGGCCTCAAAAGCCCCACTAGCGAAGGTTCTTCTGAAGAACGTGAGTTTGGTCCAAGTCAAAGTCTAGTTCGTCATAGGGTCAATAAAATAATAATTATTTCTTTACACGTCGAGTCGGAGGTATATGGGCCTGTGCCTACCTCCTGAAGTCCTATTTTAACACATTGTCTACAATTTCATCAATAAAAAGAAATAAACTTTCATTTGTTTACTATGCGCCTCGACAATTGCTTGATTTAAAACAAACACTTCTCGCTTACGACTCGATACTATGCCATTTATCGATAGCAACCAAACAGATCTCAAGCATAAGGAATCAACCAATGGCCCTCCTAGTAACCAAGACCACAGTAAGAAATCATCCTAGCATTCGCAAAACCTATACACCCCTTTAGGTCATCAAGGGAAAAGTCGTAGCTGACTTCCTAGCCGAAAACCCAATAGAGGAAACACACTCGACCGACACCTGGTCCCCTGATGAGGACATCCTATTCGCCAACGATGAGTCGTGGGACCTATACTCCGATGGCGCCTCGAGCATGAGGGGATACGGTGTAGGAATCCTTTTAATATCCCCGCGAGGTGACCATACACCCATATCCGTAAACTAGACTTCCCAGTAACCAACAACACAGCCGAATACGAGGTCTGCCTAATAGAACTACGAGCCGCAGTAACACTAGGGATTAAAAACCATAGGGTCCACGGAGATTCACCTCTGGTAGTCAACCAAGCCACATGCATTTGGAAGGTGTATAGTGAAAGCCTAGCTCCATACCAAACCGAAATCGAAACAATTTCCCGAGAGTTCACCGAAATCGACTTTGTACACATCCCGCGTGAAAAAAAACAATTTGCAGATGCACTATCCAAATTAGCCTCACTAATAAACATGCATTATAACCTCTTCTCCATGACAATCTGCGTGGAGAGGAGTGAACAACCAGCTTACATCCACAACATCGAAACCAATGACATCCCTAAAGAGCCCTGGTACAAAACGATCCTACACTTCAAAACAAATGGATCATACCCTCCCAATACAAACACCAAAAAATATGAGCCTTAAGAATGCTCGCCACCCACTACGTCTTAAACTCAAGGCTATTATACAAACGAACCCCATAAGGAGTACTCCCTAGGTGAATAGACGAAACCCAATTCCAAAAAGTCATTGAAAAAGTACATGACGAGAAATGCGGACCCCACATGAGTGCACACGCACTAGTCCATAAAACAATGACGCTAGGTTACTACTAGATAACCCTAGAACCAAACTGCCGGCATCATGTCCGCCACTATCACAACTACCATATATTTTCCAACATCCAACATTTACCACAATACCCACTCCACAATACAACAATAACACCCTGGCCATTCTCCACCTGGGGAATAGACATAATAGAAAAAGTACACCCATTCGGAACCGGCGAACACTGTTTCATACTAGTAGCCGTCGATTAGTTTACCAAATGGCCAGAAGCGACATCCTACACAATACTAACCTCCAAGCAAGTAGTCAAATTCCTACAAAACAATATTATCTGCCGCTACGACATACCACACGAGATCAACAGTGATCAGGGGGGCTCATTTTAGGGCCGACACCCAAGTACTCCTAGACAAATACAAAATCCAACGACACAAATCATCATTCTACAAGCCTCAAACAAATGAAGCTGTAGAGGCAGCAAACAAAACCTCATCACTATCCTTCAGAAAATGATAGACAACTGTCGAGATTGGCCCAAGGAAATACCTTTTGCATTATTGGGATACCGAACATCCTACCGAATTCCCACCGGAGCCACACCATACTACCTAACCTACGGTTTGGAAGCAGTACAACTAATAGAGTTGGAAATACCCTCTTTAAGGATACTAGCCGAAAGTGGCATTCCCGAAGAGGAATGGAACCAATAATGTTATGACGAGCTAGTCCTTTTAGATGAGCATAAAATACACACACTATCCAATGTGCAAGCCTACCAACAAAAAATACAGCAAGCTTTTAACAAACGAGTTAAGTTTGAAACATACACGAGGGAGATTTAGTGGTTAAGTCCATTAGAGCTTCACTTCTCGTTGATCCTAGGGGAAAGTTCAAGCCTAACTGGGCAGGTCCTTACCTTATCAAGAAGATACTCACGGGAGGCACCGTGATAATCACCGGTCTAGACGAACAAGAGTTCTCAACCCCTACAAACATGGATCAGCTTAAACGCTATTACCCAAAGCATCCTAACATCCTCATCCCGATCTTTAAACTTGGATGAAAACCCACACAAAAAACACTCTAAACATCCCGCATCGATAATTGGCATAACGAGTCTAAAGCACCAAAAAACACTTGCACTTGACGAACTACGAACACGGTTTGATTTTCGTCTAACCACAGATACGTAGGCAACCCTCTCGGGGGTAAAAGCAAAATAACAAAATCGACTACAATCTGTCCGTGCGCAAATCGGAACTCATCATACGCTCGGATGAAAGAGTGATTACAATGATGAAGCACACTAAATAAAAATGATGAGCCGAGAACGGAGTGAAAATCCGAAAGGGCGCTACTGACAAAATGAAGAATCAAGTTGTGAGTCGTAAAAAAAAAGCAGAAAAAAGACCAAAAACAAAAAAAAAACAAAAGGTGAGCCGAGGACGGAGTAAAATCCCGAAAGGGCACTCCAGGCAAAATGAAGAATCGAGTTGCGAGCCACTAAAACATAAATATAATAATAAAATGTGTGCTTCTTATTACTGCAAATCAAGCAAATCAATTCTTTGTTGATGTTATCCCCTAGAAATTCTAACGCAATACAGTAGCGGAAACACTGTAGGTGTGGGATTAAAACACACTGACAAACTATATTTTATTAAAAGAAATGGTAAGTCAATACATGACCCATTAAATAAAATAGCTAAAATAAAAAGACAATCCATAAAAGGGAAACAATCAATAGTACAAAATTTATAGATCAATGAAGCATGATCCGTAACTACTCCCTAGCCCACTCGAAGGGAAACACGTATACCTGCAATGTTAAAAACATAACAGCTACAATCAGTGAGGAGCAACGACGATATTCTCTCAGCCATATTACAAGATTTTAAAACTGTAATTACTATTATATGAAAATAGTAAAAACGGAAAACATTGAAACATCATAATAAAAATAAGCTTCAAGTGAAAAACTTCACGAATCGAAACAATATAATAAAGAAGAGTTTTCCGAAGAAAATATAAAACATTTGCCAACCTGCAAACCAAATTATATTGATAATAATAAAATATTCAAAATGGTGTTATGGATAGAATTAGTGTAGAATCTAGATTTTCACTAGGGATATACTAAAAACTAGCTTCGAGAACTCATACACCAACTTCACACGCAGCGAAGATCAACTAGGCAACTCAACCATAATAGGACGGCGACTTATCAATGCGAGGTCCTAGCTTAATTAATATACACCCCTCCTGGATACCAAATGTATCCAGCTTAACTGACGACGACTAACACGATGCGATATCTAGCTTAAGAGCACAATGCGCATGTACTCCTGGATACCAAATGTGTCCAGTATAACAACCAATGCATCCCAAATGGATACACCAGCCTTATAGTTGATGGCAAAACAGTATATCCTAGACTGTATTACTCTAACCCCTCACTTATCCTTATTCCATAACTCCAAAAAAACGCCTTTATCGATATCAAAAGATATAATCATTATAATAATAAGAGAACAAATGGGAAAAAGGATCACCTCCCAAAAGAGGAAACTTTCTATTTTTGGAAACTTCTATATTTAGAAACATTACAAAAATAGCATTATATTAAATTATCGAAATTATTAATTCATACTAATAAAACAATTTTAGTAAATGTTTATAGATTTATAAAACTAATAATTTCAGCCTTAACAATATTAATTTCTAAAATAAGGTTAAATGGGCTGATGAAATTATTGAAATACCATAAAAGTGTTTATAAAATCATTAAAAATGTCTTCAACATTTTAATACTAATTAGGGTGTTTTCATAATTTATAAAACTAAAATTCCTTAATTATTAATAATTTCGACAAAACAAGCTTAAATAGGATTTTACGGCAAATGTCAAAACAAATCGTATAATGTCTTTTACTTCATTAAACCATTAAAAAAATTTAGAATATGATAAGGGGTGATTTAACTCTTAAAGTTTCAGATTTCATTATTTTCAAAATTGCTGGAAAAATCATTCATTTAGCTGAAACGGAGCATTTTAACGATAAACCGTAATGTTGTCCAAAAATCAATACTACCATTTAAAGGGTTCGATAAATAGTTCAAAAATTATGTAAAATAGCTAAAATACATTTTTGGACATTCTGCCCAGGAAAATAAAATTTTCCTGAATCTGTAAACTCGGTTTTTAAAGGGCTTTTTTGTTAATCGCCTAATCTCGACAATAACGATTAATTAATAAAAATAGTAATTTATAAAATGATTTAAGAATAAATACCTAAACTTTATTATTAAACATAAAAATTATGATTTTCTAGAAACTATTAATTTACTATTAAAACATTAAAATCATGTAAATATATATTCTTAAACAAAATACTAGGAATTTTTTTTCATATTTAAAACAGAAACAAAAAAATCAGAAATAAAAAAGACGAACACGATTTTAACGATAAACGACGATTTAAAGACCTTAGAAACCCTAGGAGAGGCGATTTGAGAGGTGAATTGTGGTGATTCGCGACGTTTGAATTACTGCAACAATGGCAAGAAACTCTGTGTCCAAGTCCGCCCACCGTCGTAACATCACGATGAGGAAGGAGATGATGGCTAAGGAAAAGAAGCAACAATCGAAGAACAAGGATGGCAGGAGTGATATTTTGAAGGAACAACCGACGAATTCCAATAAACCTAATGACGAGGAGGCTAAGAAACAAGGTAACATTAACGAGATTATGGGTATCCCGACCATTAATCTTGATGATGATGATGATGATCTGGTTGAATCTATTACACTACGGATTGAGGGGGGATGGGGAATGGAGTAAGGTGCATGGTAAGGCAATAGAGAAGATAATTTATGACGAACCCAGACCATTGCTCCAAATTCTTGACGAGGACGTGCATGACGAAGTTGAGTACTGGAATCAAGCGAAATATGGTTTCGTCGTAGGTGCAAATCCTCCTATGACAGTTTTGGAAGGTTATTTACATAGGATTTGGGCAAAACACCCTATTGATTACCTAATGGGGGTATTTTTGGTACACCTTAAAACAAAGGAAGCACATGAACAAGTATTGAAAGTAGGCCACTACTTATTTGACAATAAGCCAGTTATCATTAAACCATGAAAGGAGGATGTGCCATTGGAGAAGGAAGAAGTGAAAGTTGTTCCTTCATTGATTCGACTACATAAACTCCCTCTAAAGTTTTTGTAACACCCCAACCCAACCGTAGGACCGAAAATGTTAACCGCGGTAGCTTGCCAGGTTTTGTACTGATGCCACAGACCAACACAAGTCCTCTCTACCGCATTTTGTGCTCACTCATGCGCCTCCCGGAGACCTTCCCAGGAGGTCACCCATCCTAAGATTACTCCCACTCAATCACGCTTAACTGCGGAGTTCTTTTACATGGACGACCGGAAAAGAAAGTGCACTTTGTTGATATGAGTAGTATTTCAAATCCCTTTAAGTAAAGCTCATAAGTAGGACATCTTCAATCAATGTGGGGTGTTTCAATCACTCCCAGTTAAAGAACACAACGTCCTCGTTGCGCCTGGCAGTATAACCGCTGACCCAGAATCCACCCCCGCTAGGTGCCAAATACACGGTCGCATGATTGCTCTGTTACCACTTGTAACACCCCGACCCAACCCTAGGACCGGAAATGTTAACCGCGGTAGCTCGGCAGGTTTTGTACTGGTTCCACAGACCAACATGAGTCTTTTCCAGCGCATTATGTCCTCACTCATGCGCCTCCCGGAAACCTTCCCAGGAGGTCACCCATCCTAAGATTACTCCCACTCAAGCACACTTAACTGCGGAGTTCTTTTGCATGGACGACCGGAAAAGAAAGTGCACTTTGTTGATATGAGTAGTATTTCAAAGCCCTTCAAGCAAAGCTCATAAATAGGACATCTTCAATCATTGTGCGGTGTTTCAGTTTTGGAGACAAAGCCTACCAAAGATATCAGGCAATGTTGGGTAGTATATTAAGAGTAATGAAGCCACCGAAATGAAGACAAGATTAGGATATGCTAGAGTGATAGTTGAGATGCAGATTGATCAGAAATTCCCATCTCAAAATCCAATTCTTGGATGAGAAACAACAACTTGTAGCTATTGAGGTGGAGTAGGAATGGAGACCTATCACCTGCAAAAAGTGCAAAACACTTGGACACGTCCAGGAGAAGTGTAGAGGAATAAATAAGGTGGTGCAACCTACAATGAAAAAGCCAAAAGTGAACCAGGTATGGGGCAAGGTTGAAGACCACCACAATTCTAAATGTTCAGATGGAAAGTAGACCACAAGAGCCGATCAGTATGCTTGAGTTTCCTAGGATGCCTACTTCAGGTGGTTCGCAAAATGGAGTGGCATGTCAGAACAATGTGGAGATTATGTCCAAACATATGCTGCTATGCCATCCTGACTCACGGGGTGGACAAGGGGAGGGAGATGGAACCTAAACTCAACTAGTAATAAATGATGAAGTTTGGATTTTGGAATGTTCGGGGCATGAATGGAAGGAATAAGCAGCTGTGTATAAATAAATTCATGCTAGATAATAATGCAGGGCTGGTGTTTAATGATTGGAGTATCTCGACAAACTCTGCCTTACACCCTGGGGGCAAAATTTGGATACTCTAGCAACCTTTGTTGTGCAATGCTAGATTCATTTAGTACCATGATCAATATATTCATATACAGGTGAAAGATAGAATTAGTAATACACGTTACTTTCGTGTATGCCTTAAATGAAAAGAATGATAGGGAACCTCTGTGGGATGGACTGAGGAGAATTGCTGATCAAGTACAAGAACCTCTGGTGGTGATTATAATTGTGTCCTTAATCCAACGGAGAGAATGGGAGGCTCTTTCTCTAGGGCAGAAGCTGAACCTTTCCAGGATTATATCACGTACTGTGAGTTGTTGGACTGTTCAGCGATAGGCGCCTTTAACACTTGGTACAGATAGGATATACAATAGGCTGGACAGATTATTAGTGAACAATGAATGGTTGAATGAATTTCCTGATCTGGTAGCGCACTTCCTGCCAGAGGGGAGATTCGATCTTACTCCTTTTTTAGTCCATAGGCAGACCCAAGAAGCTCGAAGACATAGGCCATTTAAATATTTCAACATGTGAAGTCAAGCGAGTAATTTCTAAGATGTGGTAAATCAAGGACGGAGCACTACTGTGGAAGGTACTCATAGCTTGATTTTGGTAAAGAAGCTCAAAGCTTTAAAGCCAATCCTCAAAAGTATGAATAGGAATTAGTTTCCAGACATTGATTGGAGGGATGAGATTGCCCTTACCAAGCTTACTCAGATTCAGTGAGAGTTGGGAATAAACCCCTGCAACCCTGATCTTGTTAGACAGGAATGCGACATCAGAAAGCAGTACAGCACTCTTGCTGATGCTCAATTGGAATTCCAGCACCAAAAGGCGAAAATTTGATGGGATAAGGAAGGAGACACTAACACAGCATACTTCCATGGGGTATTAAAGGTGAAGCGAAGACAGAACCAAGTCCTTCAAATTGAGGATAATCATGGTGCCCTTACAACAGACCCACAGGGCGGCATTCAAGAGTGCTTTATTCAATACTATAAAAATTTGTTGGGTGTTAACTCCCATATTAGGCCAATTAGCAAGAAAGCAATTCGAATGGGAACGTTTTGTGGGCATGATCAGGCTCAAAAGATACAGGCCCCGGTTACCAATGATGAAATCAAAGCCACTATGTTCAGCATCCCTAATGAGAAAGCTCCTGCACTCAATGGCTTTTCAAGAAGTTCTTCAAGGATTACTGGGAAATTGTTGGACAGGAAGTAAGTTTAGCCATCCATGAATTCTTTAACAAGGGAAAACTTTTGAAGCAATTGAATGCTACTAATGTCACGCTAATTCCTATGGTCAATCAGCCTCAAACTATTATGCAATTCAGACCAATTTCTTGCTGTAACGTCGTATACAAATTCATCTCTAAGCTTCTTTGTAATAGATTGGCTCAGATATTCCCGGACATCATTTCCATAACACATGGGGTTTTATTCATGGTCGTAGCATTATGGATAATATTCTTATATGTCAGGATTTAGTCAAGTTATATGGAAGGAAGTCTGCGTCTCCCAGGTGTATGTTCAAATTGGACCTCCAAAAGGCATATGATTCCGTCGAATGGGACTTCCTATTTCAGATGACGCATGAACTTGAATTTCCACCAAAATTCATTATGCTTATTCGAGAGTGTGTGACCACTGCCTCCTATACCGTTCGCTTAAATGGAGATTATTTAGGTTGGTTCCAGGGAAAGAGAGGATTAAGACAAGGTGACCCCCTCTCACCTTTGTTGTTTACTATATGCATGGAGTACTTGACAAGGCTACTTAATTATACCACTACTACCATGGACTTTCGATTCCATCCTTTGTGTAAGCCTTAGCAGCTAAGTAGCTTAATGGTCGCGGATGATTAGCTTTTTTTCTGCGAGGGAGACGTGAAATCTATCATGATACTACTTAGAACATTTGCTACGTTCTCTCAGGTGTCTGGATTGAAGCTAATCAAAGGGAAGTCGACTGTGTACTTTAATGGAGTTTCTGCTGAGCTGAGAGAAGACATAACGCAGGTATCGGGCTGTATAGAGGGTCACTTACCATTTAGATACTTAGGGGTGCCTGTCAAGCCCTCAAAACTACTGATCAAAGATTGCCAACCCATTATCGATAAAGTTCAGGAAAATATTAGGGTCTTTGGGGCCAAAAAATTGTCTTACGCTGGGGAATGAATCTTGTGAAGGTTGTTCTTACGACCCTTCATTCGTATTGGGCCTCTATCTTTATCTTAACGAAAGCTGTTATTATGAAGGTAGAGTCGATTTGTAGGAATTTCTTGTGGGATGGGGAGCTAAATTCACCAGGATGCCTATTGTATCCTGGGCGAAGATCTGCAACCACAAGAAAGGAGGAGGATTGGGCCTCAAGAACGACATCATATAGAACAAGGCAGCGATTGTTAATCTTGTTTGGTGGGTGAAAGAAATGCAAGGATAAACTCTGGGTGAAGTGGGTTCACAACATTTATCTGAAAGGGAGATGATGGGAGGAGTATAATCTGCCTACAGACGCTAATTGGATGTGGAAGAAGGTGTGCAAACTCAGGACTGAACTTGAATGGGCATACAAGCAGAATGAATGGGTCCATGTCCCCGGGCGACAGTATACTATCTCGAAAGGATACAATGGCTTCTTCCCCCCTCGAGGGAGGTGGAGTGGCATCATTTGTTTTGGACCAAATGGATTGTACCTAAACATAGCATCTTAGCATGGATGGTACACCAACATGGTCTAAACACGAAAGACAAACTGCATAACTTGGGCATTAGTAGCGACTCGCTGTGCTGCACCTGTGGTCAGGAAGACAAAACTTTACAGCACCTGTTCTTCTCCGGCCAATATAGTAGGAGGATGTTGGAGGAGATTCAAAGATGGCTAAATATACGAATCCCTGAGTAGGATCTTCTTCAATGGCGGTTGAGTAGGCGCTGGTCAAGACTGAAAATAGGCACTATCAATAGTTGCATTAACGCAACTATGTATCACGTATGGAAGCAAAAGAACAATAGCATGCATTATCTCGTTATTCGGCATCCAAAAGCGTGTTTTGAGGAGATTCGTTGGGAAGTTAAAAGAAGACTACAGAATCAGATTAAAGGCAAGCTACATAGAAGGGATGGAAACTGGCTAGACAGGCTTCTAACGAGCTAATTATGTTATCCTTTTGATGATGTATGTGGAGTTCCCTAACTCCAATATTTGTATGTACGTTTCCGAGCATTTATAAAATTTACACTTTACAAAAAAAAACGACGATTTAAAGTGATTAATTAATTCACCCACTTAACAATTCCAAAAAAATATGAAAAACCTCAGAAAATTCTTTTTCATCAGAGAGGTTATCCACGCCAAATTTCAGATCAAAATAAAATGTTTAAGTGCTAGAAGTGAAAATCAGATTTTAATCATTTTTGTCCGAAAATGGTAATAATTCAATAATCGATACTTAAAATATCAGAAAAGTACAAAATTTTCAAAATCATCAAAAACGTCATTTTTACAGGATATATTCATATATTATATGTTTAGGCCGATTATTACGATTTTATAAAATAATATAACAATTTAATCGTTAATCTCGTAAAAGCGATAAAAATATCAAAACATGCAAAATTTTACGACTTTAAAATTTTACAGATTATATGACATATATATTGTCAAAAATAAAATTATAATTATATACATGCAATTACACAAATAAAATCAAGCAATACCGAGTAACATCGGCGTTACCTTCAATTGAAATCTGAGTCTACGATAAATTCGTCGGCTTCGGGGTCAACCAAGAATCCTACACCACACGACATACATGGTACCAGAATACCATGAGAAAACTAAAAGAATCAAAGTAAATAATGATCGGAAATAACATTGGTTATTACCTTAACGAAGGAAATGGAATAACGGTTAATTTGGAGATGAAATGAGACGATCAAGACCACAATTTGAGATGCTAGAAAAGTTGCTGGAAAATCTCGGCCAAGAGAGCAAAAGGTAGGAAATGTTGCTTAATTTTTTGTAAAATGAACGATAAGAAAGTGGATGGTTTTGTAAAGCATAAATGATAAGTAAATTTTGAAGAAAACTATGTCATAATGCGTGCACAATCCAGCCAAAATGAGAGAGGAAGGGAGTGTGAAGAGTTTGTGTTTAAGGCCAAAATAAATGGGCGAGCAAAATAAAATATCTAAGGCTTAAACATCATAAAATGAAATGTGTAATAAATTAAAAATGTGTAGTAAGGGGTGTGACAAGAATTGTCACGGTCCAACATGTGAGGAAAGGTTCCAAAATAATTGTAAGTTGATAAAAAGAAGAATCGTAAAATTATTAAAGGTATTTCAAAGCAATTCGAGTAAATCACGCGTTCGAAAATAATTATTTATGAAACTTCGTTCTAAAACAAAAATATTTCTTAGTTGGAAATATCATATAATACTGTTTTGATTTTTTTAGGAAAAATAAATAACTCAATTCCAAGCTTAAAACGCTAGTTTGTAGAAAAATAGAACTCCTTGCGCAAAAAAATAGTTTACAATGAAAATCAAATAAATAGGTTTAAAATAATTAACATCTTTGAAAATAAAAATAAATATTATTTGACTCGAAAATAAATATAAAGCTTGGATAAATGATGAAACAGAAGGCCAAAATGTGACAGAGTTATGACGAAGTCATAACGAAAAAGATAAAAGCGCTAGGAAAATAGCGGGTGTTACAGTCGAGGCCTTTACATCAAGCATCCATCATCCGGATACCCCAGAAGCAAAGACAACGTGTCAGGAAACTCTACAAAAAACTAGTACTAATACGCTACATAGTATTACATAATACAACATAATATTACTGACTGAGCCCTACCGGTACATGTTTTCCTTTCCTTCGCCCTTTGGGTGCGATTTCTTAGGCATCTCGTCATGTGACTCTCGAATACAAGCGTTCACCTTCTCAGCCAAATGTGGGCCTAGTCAATCCCACGCGCCCGCCACATCCGCGTCTTTAATATGGGTCTTGTTTGTCTTGACCCGCTTGGACGAATTGACGGTACCAGGATCGGAAACACTGTCTTCCGTCGAGCGCTTAGCGACGTTAGCTCGCACAATTTCCTTATTTTGTAGCTCTGCATTCTCCACGGACCTTAACCACTCCCGCTCCATCGGATCTTCACAAACCTTCCACCGAGCACAGGAGGGGGGTGTTCATCGAGTGTTCGGCTTGTGAACGGGATGTATAGTCCTCCGTCTCTAATCCATTTCGTATTCCCTAAGAGCATGCTTTCCCCATGGATGGGAATCGGTATTATTAGTGTCAACCTCGGGAATGGTTTGTGTCCCGCCCATTTGGCGCATCAACCTGTCCGGATAAACATAGACACATGCACTCAAGGACAAATCCGGATAGTACGGGCCCACGATAAGCACGGAGGGCCGATATATCTCTTAATATGCCACCACGGGAAACTCCATCTAATGGCGATCCCTTCGTCAGCATGCAGACGAGAGAGCCACTCGTCTTCAGTACCACTAAAATCCCGAAGGGGTACTATACTTCGCATATCAAGCCTCTTCCAGTTATAACCGTCGATAAGCCGGGGTGGCTCGATTAGGCGTAATCTCTCCTGTAGCCAAACCTGCACAATATAACACAGTGTCACGACTTTGAAGTTGGACATATTCGAATAAAGTGAAAAAAACTAGCACCAAGACATACCTGCAAAATGGTTTTAGAACCGCGAATGGAGCGCGATGAATTCGTGCGCGCGTGTCGGGACCCTTTATAAGCTTACCGAAAATAAGCCAAGAAGGTGATCGCCTGTGTTCCATCTCCATTACAACGTCTATTACGCGAGGGTTACCCCCAACCAGCGTGCACCGATGCATCCTCAAACAAATAGAAACACACTATCGCAATGTTAAGAACACGCTTGCGAGCTAGAAGTGGACCACAATAAGCGTCCTTCCGTGAGACTTCGATAACAAGACACTCTAAATTAATACCACCTTCACCAAAGAAAACCTCGGCCTCTTTCGGTAGAGGAATATCCGAAAACCGACGAAATCGCTCTATGGGAACATCACCTTGGACCGGGATAAAAGGGTGAAACGAATGCCACCCTCCAATTACGTCTATCTACTCGGGTAGAGGACACACATCACCCCTTGGAAATGCAAAAACATGATACTTAGCATTCCAAAAGCATGAACATGCAATTAAGAAGTCATCTTGCACTTTAATTTCTTCAATGACATAATAGTAGACAAACCGTCACTTAACAAATCCTCAAGCTCACCTTTCTTGAAGGAATTCATCCACTCGGTCAAAAGAGTGTCGAAACCCGACAGACTCGATAAATCAAGCAAGAGCTATCAAAACACTTGGGTGTCAATTATGTCGAAAAAAGAACACTCATAACCTATATATATATATATATATATATATATATATATATATATATATATATATATATATATATATATATATATATATATATATAGAGCTGTCGTGATTAGGAAACTACGAAAATTTCCATAATCAAGAACCTGGCCGCCGCAGGTCCGGCGCCTGAAAACTGGGCCGCCCAGGGGCAGGCGCCTGAGGAAAAGGCCATCTGAGGTCAAGCGCCTAAATTTCAGGCCACCGGTCATGTCGTGTCTCACTCCCTTGTTATTCAGCAACTTCGAACGATAGAAGCGGTTTTCTAAAACAGTTGTGTCCTTTTCCAAAGCTTAAAAGCACGATACAAGTACCATGCTAGAACGAAAGTTCCCTCATTAGCAACGGACGACACATCTCCGTCGCTCAGATCCACCGGATTTGGGCGCTTTTTTAATTTTTTTTTGTTTGGGGGATAAGCTACCCCATCTAGCCGTATTCTAGCCCTACGCAGCATTGTCAATAAAGCATAAAAGTGGGCCAACTTTTTTTCATTTTGCTTCGTTACAAAAGCGTCATCGTCCAAACACGACTATACACGTCTACAGCATTGCACACGCACCCGGTCAAAACGTTTAATCATAAAACGCTTTATACATGTTTTGCACATTTCGAGTAAAATGTTTTAATCGACGTACTACTTGTTGCAGTTCCCGGCTCAAACAAACAAACTTAAGCATCCCGAAAAAAAACATTTTCGCGCTTCTGTTCAATCCTAATGCATTTTAAAACACCTTAAATTGCGGCTAAACCATAAGCAAATCAACCGTGAAGTGTTTAAGTGATTATGTGTTACCTAAGCTAACATTTCAGAAGCATAGCAAAGCAAGCCGATCAAGCATGAGAAAGTTTGGTCAAATTTAAAAACATACAAATCCGATACAAAACCGAGTTTATAAAGTAGGGATGACCCCTAGAGGCTGCATCTACAGCCAGTACAAGCTCACATATGTTATCATCTAAGCCTAGATCCTCTAGATCAAAAGTAGGAGACCCCGTACCATCATCTACTGAGCGACCCAAACCCGTTAGCATATCCACGGTATCCATCCCCGTACCGGGAACCCCTTCTGAAGGCTCAACTTCTTTGGTGACACCAGTAGCCTGACCCTCAACCACAGCCTCAATCTCTACCACAACCTTTACCTCCGCCTCAACCTCAGCCTCAACCCTAGCCTCACCCTACACCGAGGTTTCACCCAGAAACCGAGCCAGTTGTTCCTTCAGCCTAGCATTCTCGATATCCCGAGATCGCAAGGACTGAATAATACAGAGCTCAGCCGCCTCGAGCTCAGCTACCCGCGCTCCCAACTACGCTACCATGTCAAAAATGTCCTGCAAGGGGCATACAATCCATAGAAAAAAGCAACACAAAATAACTAGCTTAAAACCACCTACAGAAAAACAACCCTTACCGATCGAGGCCCCAACGTGTCGCGAGCCGAGACAGAAACCCTCCTTGATGTGTAGGCTCGGAAGCGGTTGGCATCCTGCCATAACCGCTGATTGGTAGCTGCCGAAACCTGAACAATAAAACCAAACAAGTTAGTCAACAAAACCTAACCTAAAAACACAACTTCAAAGCAAAATCACAAAAGCTTACCTGGTATACCCAGTCGCGCCACTCCATCCCAGCCTCCAACTCCTCCACAGAGCAGGGAAGATGAGGCTAAGTGAAGGCCACCTCGACTGCATGTACCCTGCGTAGTGTCAAGGGGATGTCTGGGGGCTGAATAGCGTCAGCCGAATCAGCCAGCTAGAACCAAACTGGGTGAAATAGCACAGAGAGAAGCATCCTTCTGTAGTTGCTCGGCCTCAACTCTCCCTTTACATGCCCGGGTAAACCATCGTAGTTGGCCAAAGAACAGGCCACAAACTGCAAAATCGAACATGCGTTACATCTTAAAATTCCAAATCTTGGGGGCTACCTAAGAAAGCAAATAAGGGAAAACTTACATCCTCGAGATATAGCTGGTTCACCAGCAGGTTTTTCGTCGAGTTGTCGCTCATCGTCGTCTTGGTCTGAGCCAATCACCACTCGATCCCAGCCATGAACCTGGAATGGCGAAGCGGCACCGTTTTAGACGCCAGACACGAAAACTAGGTGTAGATCCAAGCCTGCAAAATCCGAGACACCGTCAGCAAACAAAATAAAACCGACAAAATCCAAATAAAACGCAAAGTTAAGTAACTAACCTCCAGCACGAGACCTGGACCTACGATGGGTATGGCCGAATCCGAGTCTACCCCCTGAGGCCTCACCATGGCCTGCAGACAATGGGCCATCTCCGCAAAACTTGTCGTTACCCAGTCAAAACGGCCCAGCGGACTCGAGTCAGCCAGGAAAGGAAAAATCCTAGTACTAAACGTCTCGCCCTTGTCTGAGAAGTGGGTCGAGCCTAGAAAATACCGTAACCACAGACGAACGTCCTGCACCGCCGTGTTGGGTTCTCGACCTTCCAAAACCGCCACTCTCTCAAAATGGTCGGCTATATAGGAACTAGCCATGGCATGAGGCGAGCCATAAGCTAAACGCTATAAGCAATCCCCAATCCAACCCCTAACCTTGATGTTATCCAGCCTACGGCCCTCCGGCGCCAACCTAATCAATTCGAGACCTCAAGGCAGTCCTGTGATCGCCCAAAATCCTCCAAAGTCATGTCGACCTCACCAAACGACATATGAAATGTCGAGATCGTGTCATGAAAGCGATCTATCATCGCTCTGATTACCATTAGGTTGATCTTGGTCTGGCAACCTATCAGTAGAACCCAATGCCCGACTAGGGGACCCAAGTTCGTCCCCATAATCACCTTCTTAGCCTCAGGGCTAAGCTTCTAGGAGTATATCTTCAGGCACATCGTAAAGCCTGAAAAGGTCCTCATCGGACTTGGGGCTACAATTCATGATGATAAAAGTATAAATAAATCTTACAAGTACAAATCAATGTCAAATACAAACCAACAACAAAAATAATCAAAGCACTCACCTTGCTGTTAACGATATGACTAGACACATGCAAATCCGGACGGAGAAATAGTGGTCGTCCATTCCAGCATCGAGCTCAAATGGGATCTACGTAAACGGCCTCCTCGGCCTCGTCAGAAGGCCTAGGAACCTGCCTTCTCCTCTGGACCGTCACAGGCAAGGCACGCCACGTAACTCGGTCGAAATCAACTTCCCTTACCACCCCGGGCACCAGTCAAGGCGAAGGGGCACTCCGACGTCTCTTGCAGGCGATCTGAGAAGCCAGGGAACTCGAACCGAGAGCCTCACTAGTAGTACCAACTCTAGGGGCCTCGTCGGGACGTCTCGTGCCATCTCTAGCTGAAAAAAAAAGCAAACAAACGCCTCGGGTCAAGTCAAGATAGCCCAAACAGGTCAAAATAAGCTCAAAATTTTCGAGCAAGGTATCAATATTCTGAAAAGCCCTCTAGCACCTATTTTCATCCCCGGTGCAATAAAAGTGGTTAATTCGGGAAAATCTGGCATCGTTACTGTAACAACCCGGATTTTCGATGACTTAAATTAATAGATAATGCGGAAAGTTATCTAAGTCATTTAATTAAATCCGGATCGCTACGGATCCTTACAACAAACGACTATTAATTACATAGTCTTGATTCACTTAGTACAGAATATAGATTGTATTTTATACGAACATATTATTAAAATCTCTCTCGCTCGATTCCCCAACGTCTTAGACCTGCAAAAAAAAAAATTAAAACAGTGGACGCTGAGCGGGACAGCAACCAAGTCGTTCATCTAACTTCACCTCGAACACATAAGACAATCATGTGAATAACAAATAATATGCTTACAAAAATATTAAAGGATATCATGTAACAGATAGTTTCCTTTAATTCAATTAACCAACATGTGAGATGATGAAAACGATAAAGTTTAAAAGATGGGACATTGGCAGCCATTTGATTTTAAATCATTTTTCACGTAAACATAGAATAAACACACGAGTCGTGGCTCCTAGTATCACCGCTATACCCTATTGGCTTGCATCTCTCCAATAGAAGTAACCGTGTTACCGACTCGTAGACCGAACCGATCTTATGAAGTTTACATCTCACCCATAAAGCTCAATTGGGCCCGAACTTCTATTATATTATTCGTTTATGCAAACGGGGCTCTGGGCTGAAATGAAAGCTGATGATTACATTCTCTGCATCACCAAGAGGGAACCCGCAGTTTTCAGAATCTTGTTCTGCCACCGCTACCTAGGTGGTAATACTGATCAAGTACTTGTCTATACGTGCGCCACATACCCTACGCAGACTCTTGAACCGCAGCTCTCACTGTCGTAGGACAACTACCTTAAACACTAGGTTGACTCTCGTACCGAAGCCTCCTAGTCTGCTTTATGTTACAAGTTCAGTCGAAACACCACGCATGGTCGGATCCAACACAAGCTATTCGTCCCAGACTCGCATCGTAAACTTTATATAAAAGTCGCCCGTGAACAAGTAGTATTTTATTTGGTGACCTTCAATAATTGATCGGACTCATTTGAAACAGTCAAATTCTCAAATACTTACTTTCAGTGTGACAACGTTACACTTTAATCCTTAAGTGTCACCCGAAACATCAAATCACAAATATCGTATAACTTATTTTGAAATAGTAAATCTTTTAAATGATGTTTTATAGAAATAAAATTTAAGGTATAATAATAAAATATTATTTTAAAATTTATAGTTTCTGAAAAATATAAAAGTTTATGAAAAATATAAATGAAGTCGTACTTAATCGATTTACAAAATTTTGATGTAAAATCATTTTTAAATATTTATAAATGTCGTATAGAAGTTTCGGGATAAAATAAATTCATTTATTATAGAAAATGAAATTTATAAATTTTTACCTATATAAAAATAATAGGTGAAGTATTATTAAAATAGGAAATTTTGTAGGTAACTAATTTACTTTATTATTATAATATATAAACAAATGCAAAAGTACTAACGAAAATTAAAAATATGACCAAAATTACAAGTATATAAAATACATACAAAATATAGAGTACATAGAATAAATACACGTAGTAAATAGAAATAAATCAATAAAATGATATAAGTAAATTTTATTCTTTTAAGTTCTTTTATTCATTTTCTCATTTTTCATATAAACAGAAATGTAAAGGTGATGAATAAATAAATTAAACAAGTGATAATTTAGTCGAGTTGAATTTAGTCATAAATAAATATATAACACAAATAAAATATCACGTAACATTTTTATATATATAAGTAATTTAGTCATACAAATAAGCCTAAATATTTAAGTAAGCAATTTATAAAATTACTAACATAATATACTTATATATAAGAAATGTTGTTAGAAGAAAAGTTTGGTTACCTTAATAGCTATTACGGAATATTTATTAACGTTATTAAGAATTAAAAATCGTCGGGGTCGATAATACTGTCTACGTTAGTAAAGTCGTCTCCTCCCCTCTTTAAAGACATTTTCGGGTCGAATTAATTTGACCCAAATATGGTACTAGAAAAGTAATTCCGCCAATTACTGGGTAGCTTCCTGACGATTCTGAGGTGATCGGTTGGAGATTTGCGACGTCGATTTCCTGCAATAATGGCAAGAAATTCCGCGTCCAAATCTGCACATCGTCGTAACATTACAAGGAGGAAGAAGATGATCACTAAAGAGAGGAAGCAACATTCAAAGAAAACAGGGCAGTCCGCGATTCCGAAGGAATTCTCGAACAGTTCCAAGAAGCCGAATGACGAGGAGGCAAAAAAGCATGGAAATATCAATGACATAATGGGCATTCCGCCATTCAACCTTGAGGATGATGAAGATGATCTTAGAGTTTCCAAGACTACAGAGATCGAAGGGGATGGTGATTGGTACAGAGTGCACGGTAAGGCGATTGAAAAAATAATTGACGATGAGCCTAAGCCGTTACTACAATTACAGGATGAGGACGTTCATGACGAAGTTGAGTATTGGAAACAAGCGATTTATGGGTTCGTTATTGGCGCGAATCCTCCACTTGCTGTGCTGGAAGGTTTTCTTCGCAGGATCTGGTCCAAACAACCAATAGATACCATATCCTTCCTCCCGAATGGTGTGTTCCTGGTTCGCTTTAAAACTAAGGAAGCACATGAGCAGGTCTTGAAAGTAGGCCACTATCTCTTTGATAGTAAGCCCGTGATAATTAAACCTTGGAAGGAGGATGTTCAGTTAGAAAAGGAGGAGGTGAAAGCAGTGCCATCTTGGATCAAACTGCATAAACTCCCCCTGAAATTTTGGGGACTAAGTCTTCCGAATATTTCAGGCCTTGTTGGAGAATATATCAAGAGTGACACTGCAACGGAACTAAAGACGAGACTTGGGTACGCTAGAGTTATGGTTGAGTTACAGATTGATCAGAAATTTCCACCCCTTATTCAGTTCTTGGATGAGAAACAACAGATTATAGAAATAGATGTGGAATATGAATGGAGACCTATAACTTGCAAGAAATGCAAAAGACTTGGTCACTCTCAAGAGAAATGCAAAGGATTGACTAAGCAAAGGGAGGTCCATAACAATGGGGATAAACCAAAACAAAACCTTGTTTGGCGCAAGGTTGAGAAGAACCCTGTTATAGATCAGAAGGTCACTAGCGCACCACAGGGAGGGAGCATTTTACCTGAGTACCCGAGGTTATCAACTCCAGATGATGCTGGGGTAACAAAGCATATTGATAGCTTCACGAATAATGATGGAAATCTTTCCTATGCAATGGTACTATCTCCAGGAGGCAGTGCCATGAATGGAAAAGGAAACGATAAACCACCCCAATCCACATGATGAATTTTGGCTTTTGGAACATTAGAGGTATGAACAGGAAGAATAAACAGCAGGTTATAAATAAGTTTATGCTTGATAATAATGTTGGGATTTTTAGCTTGATTGAGACTAAGATCAAACCGAATAAACTTCAGAGAGCTAGGTTATGCTTCAACTCTTGGAGTATATCTACTAATACTTCTTTGCATCCGGGAGGCAGGATATGGGTACTTTGGCAGCCTAATTTATGTGAACCCACATTCATTGAGTACCAGGAGCAATATATTCACCTGCAGGTGAAAGACAGAACTAATAATAAGGAGTTTTATATCACTTTTGTTTATGCTTTCAACGATACGAGAGATAGAGAGGCCTTGTGGACGGGGTTGAAGTACATAGCTGATCGCGTCCGGGGGCCGTGGGTCGTAAGCGGGGATTTCAATTGTGTCCTTGAGCCTAACGAGAGACTGGGTGGGAATTTTAGTAGGGCTGAGGCTGAACCTTTTCTGGATTGCATCACCTATTGTGAATTGATTGACAGTCCGGCAATGGGATCCTATTACACCTGGAACAACAAGCAGTGCCTGGAGGATAGAACTTATAGTAGATTAGACAGACTGCTGGTGAATGATTTATGGATGAATAAGTTCCCTGACGTGGTGGCACACTTCCTTCCTGAAGGAAATTTCGACCACACACCATGCTTGATCCGTGGGCAGACTAAAGAAAGTCGCAGGAAAAGACCTTTTAAATATTTCAATATGTGGAGTCAAGCAACTAATTTTTCGGAGGTGATAAAGCAGGTTTGGGAATGGCAAGGTGGAAGGGACTCGTATGTTCAGATTAACGAAGAAACTTAAAGAGCTCAAACCAGTGCTCAAGAACCTGAATAAGAGTTCCTTTCCAGATATTGACAAGAGGGTGGAGGTTGCCCTCACCAAGCTCCACCTGATTCAGCAGGAGTTGGGAATGAATCCTCAGAATGCTGAACTTCTGAACCAGGAAAGATATCTCAGGCTGAAGTACTGCAAGTTGGCTGATGCTCAAATGGAATTCCTACAACAAAAGGCAAAAATAAAATGGGACAAAGATGGGGATTCTAACACTGCGTACTTCCACGGGGTTCTAAAGACCAAAAACAGAAGGAACCTTATTCTTCAAATTGAAGATCATAAAGGGGAACTTAAGACTGATCCGCTGGACATTCAGGATTGCTTCATTAACTTCTATGAAGAACTTCTGGGTATAAGCTCCCCCACTCGGCCAATCAGCAAGAAGGTTGTTCAAATGGGAAAAATATGCAATGATGAACATAGACGCATACTCTCGACTCCGGTCTCAGATAAAGAAATCAGGGACACTATTTTCAGCATTCCTAATGAGAAAGCTCCCGGCCCCGATGGTTACTCTAGCAAATTTTTCAAAGATTGTTGGGACCTTGTTGGGCGAGATGTATGCGAAGCGGTACATGAATTCTTCAATAATGGGAAGCTTTTGAAGCAAATTAATGCTACTAACGTCACCTTGATCCCTAAGGTATCCCACCCTCATTCTGTGACTCAGTTTAGACCGATTGCGTGCTGTAATGTAGTGTACAAATTTATCTCCAAGATACTCTGTACTAGACTAGCCCAAGTCCTACCTGAGATCATATCTACTACGCAAGGAGGCTTTGTGCATGGTCGGAACATCATGGATAATATTCTAATCTGCCAAGACCTTGTTAAATTGTACAATAGGAAGTCGATGTCCCCCAGATGCATGTTTAAACTAGATCTCCAAAAGGCATATGACTCCGTTGAATGGGAATTTCTATTTCGATTGATGAATGAGATACATTTCCCGACAAAGTTTATAAACATGATCAAAGAGTGTGTTACTACTGCTTCCTATACTCTTAGCCTGAATGGAGATTATTTCGGCTGGTTCCATGGAAAGCGAGGCCTTCGTCAAGGTGATCCCCTATCACCGTTGCTCTTCACTATATGCATGGAGTATCTTTCAAGACTCCTTACCTATTCCACCTCCTCCATGGACTTCAAGTTCCATCCTCTTTGTAAGGAAATGAAACTTAGTAGTTTAATGTTTGCGGATGATGTGCTCCTTTTTAGTAAGGGCGATGTGAAATCTGCTATGATTTTACTTCGTACTTTTGCTACCTTCTCTCAGGCGTCCGGATTAAAGCTAAGCAAAGGCAAATCAAATGTTTTCTTCAATGGCGTTCCAGATGAGATTAGGAGGGACATAGTTTGAGTGTCTGGTTGCAATGAAGGGCGGCTCCCATTTCGATATCTAGGAGTGCCGATCAAGCCATCCAAACTGCTGATTAAAGACTGTCAACCAGTAATTGACAAACTATTAGAGAGGATTCGGGTTATTGGGGCCAGGAAGATGTCTTATGCCGGACGATTGATCCTTGTGAAAGCTGTTCTCAAGACCTTACACACGTATTGGGACTCGATATTTATCTTGCCTAAAGCCGTGATTCTAAAAATTGAAGCAATATGCAGGAATTTCCTATGGGACGGGGGAACGGAATATACCAGGACACTCACTATCGCGTGGGAGAAGATCTGTGCGCAGAAAAAGGAAGGAGGATTAGGACTCAAGAACGATCTAATCTGGAACAAAGCAGCGGTTGGTAAACTCGTATGGGGGGGGGGGGGGGTGAAGGAATGTCCGGATAAACTCTAGGTCAAGTGGGTACATTCTATATACCTGAAAGGAAGGAGTTGGGAGGAATACCGACCTCCCGCTGACGTAAGCTGGATATGGAGGAATGTTTGTAAACTCACGACTGAATTTCAGCAGGCCTATCATCAAAAAGAATGGAGCAACAACCCTGGGCGAAGCTACACTATCGAGAAGGGTTATAAGTGGCTTAAGCTTCCCACGCAGAACGTAGAATGGTACCACCTGGTCTGGACCAAATGGTCCATTCCGAAACACAGTTTTATTGCGTGGTTGGTGCAGCAGCGGGGACTAAATACGATGGACAAACTGCACAGGCTGAAAATCGTTCCGGACTCGCTATGCTGCATCTGTAAACAGGAGGAGGAATCACTACAACATCTTTTTTTCTCATGTGAATTTAGCAGGCTGATCTTGGAAGAACTGAAGCGATGGATGCTAATTCAGATCCCGGAAAAAGACGTGACAACCTGGAGGCTGAATAGACGAGACTCAAGGCTAAAGACGGGCATTATTAATGGCATCATTAATGCTACTATGTACCATGTGTGGATGCAAAGAAACTGGTGCAGACATAACAATGTTATTAAACACCCGAAGAAATGCGCTGCAGACATTAAAATGGATATTAGAAAGCGGGTTCAAAATCAAATCAAACGCCCACTCCAAACAAGGGATAAGAATTGGATAGATCGACTCCTAGAAAACTAAGCTAATCTTTGATGTAAGATGAAGTGGAGTGTTTCTCCGATATATGTATGATCGTTTGGTGTTTAATAATAATATTTACACTTTACCAAAAAAAAAAATTACTGGGTAGCTTCTCATTCCCGATACTCCAATTGTAGAAAATGACTAGGGAGTAAATATAGTACGTAGTACGGAGTATGTAATATATAGTAGTAAGTAGTACTGTATTAGGAGTAGGATGTACTAGTACTAAGTATATATATTAGTATGTACTGTAAGTAGTATGTGTAATATTTGTAGGAGTTAGTATATAAAGTGATTAAGTTGTAGTAGTATGCTTGTAGTGTACGTAGAAATGTGTATATATAGAGTAGAAAGTGTAGGTTAGTCATTAGTGTAGGTGAGATGAGTGGTATATAGGTTACTTAGGTGTAGTACATGTAGTAAAGTAGTGTAGTGAGTCTTTGTGTATAGAAATAGGTGTAGGTTGGTAGTGTTGAAACGTGAGAATATATAAGGAGATCGACTTTCGGTCTGTTTCTCGTACAAACGTTCTTCTTTCTTTTTAAAAAAAATATAAGATTACGAAATTAAAATAATGGAAACCGTAAAATTAATTTTTTTAAAAAGAATTTGTGAGACGGTAAGTAAGATAGACGGTAAATAGTATTATGGGACAAAAGTTATAAGAAATCATTATTTTAAGAATTCGATAAATCATTTTTAAATTTCTACGAGACGAGAAAATGTTAAAACGTCAAGTCAATATTAAAAACATTTTTGAGTTTTAAACATTATTTAACGAAAGATAATTTTTTTTATAATACGATAAATAAATTCTCGTTTTTAATACGGAATATTTTTTTATATTAACGAAAATAAAATATTTTATTTACGAAAAATAAATTTTCAAACGTTAATCTTGATTTAAATAAATGTTTAAAATTTTAACACTATTTGAAAAATACGGGGTATTTTAGTTACGGTCTTATTTGGTCCGTCGTAAGCCTCACAACCTCAAGCAAAGTGGCCTAGAGTGCATTCGGGGTCACGAAAAATATACATACAAGCTACCCAAAACGTTGTAAGCAAGAAACTAACAAATTTAAATAAGTTAAGTATGGGAACGATCGGGAAATCGGTCCCCAAACCCTAATTTTCGAGATATGGCTACGGGAGGACATTCAAGGACCTTCAAGCTTCCATTTCAAGCAAACAACTACACCTACAAGTTTTATACTACCCTAATTCGAAAAAGGAACAAAGAACAAGCATCAAAGCATAGGAAGAAAAAAACACCCAAATCAATTTCTAGGGTAAGCAAATTCAATTCAAAATCACACCAATCAAGTTCAAATCCACAATAGTGAGTAAACGACATTTTCTAGGGGTCCACATTATCGAGGCTGAGCAAAAATCGAGCTTAAAATCGATAATAATGGAGGAAGGACGGATGTGAGGCGAGAAGATGCAGGCGTTGCGAATAAAGGATCGTCGCCCCTTCAACCACGCTTTTATTCTGGGTCATAAAACAAGACTTCAACTGCCTCCTTGCTGGCGCCCCATTTCTTCAACGCTGGCACCCAGTCGCTTCTGTATTGGGTCGCCTGGGGACAAGCGCCTAACCTCGTAGCGTAAGCCAAAGTCGGATTAATTCGACATATTCCCCAGTACTCGAAAGACATATACTCATCAATTAGCAAAGAGACAATAAGCAAGCCACATTGTCATCCCCAGTAAAGCCATCTAAATTGTATTACCCTCCCCAGCGAAGCACCTCATAAGCCAGCACAGCCCGTCATGCAAACCAATGTAAATCCCCATCGGTATCAATCAATTCAAGACACTCTCAAAATACCAAGCTCAAATAGCGAACCCTTTGCAAGTACAAACCAACTACCTCAGCAAATCCTCAATCCAAAGCAATCAACTTACATCCCCAACGGAAAAACCACGAACTCTAGTCCAAAATACAAAAGGGCAAGAAGCAATACAAATACAATTATGCACTCGCAAAGAGTTTTTACAACGTTCCTAGAAAAAATCAGAACGTAAACAAAAATACCAAAAACTATATAGCCACTCAACAATATGCAAAGATCAGGAATTGATGGAATCTGTTCAAAAGAATACAATACGCAAAGTTCAGGAACAAATAAGAATCTGTTCCAAAGAATACAATATGCAAAAATTCTGGAACCGACAAGAGTCTGTTTCAAAGAATACAATATGCAATAGTCCAGGAACCGACGCGAATCTGTTCCAAAGAATTCAATATGCAAAGTCTAGCAGTAGATAAAGCCTATTCCAAAGAATACAATATGCGAAAGTCCAAGAATTAGATGGAACGTATTCCAAAGAATACAATATGCAAAAGTCCAAGAATAGATGGAACCTATTCCAAAGAATACAAATACCAAGGCCAGGGACAAACTCAAACATGGGGTCCATTCCGAAGATCAAAACACTAATCAACTACAATAACTCTTCAAACCCAAATCAAAGTGAGAAAATACAGATCAAAACTTCAGTAAGCAACCGCAGGCCAGGAGGTTAGGTATGATTTCTAAACCTTTGCTGACGAGCCTTAGTACGTAGTCCAACAGACTTAAAACGACTCGAGCGGACAGCCACCAGGTCGTAATCCTTTGTTGACCTGGGCTGCTATTCTTTAAGTTTTGCCTTGTCCAAGTATCGGTCAAACTGGGGGCTTCCGTAGACACTCATATTTGGACGTGGTGGCTGCTGGAGTACCCGACGAACACCCGATGATGATCGGACTGCAGCACGACACGATTTTGCGGTGTTTTATACGGTTTTTCTATAGAACAAATCAAACAATTACTCGAAAAAATTAAGCCAACATCAAGACGGTATTAGTCCTGTCATTACGATCGCGTCGACACTAATTAGAGTCAATTCCGAATCCAAGGCTCCGAATCTGTCCTGAAACATGCAAATTCAAAATCGAGTCAACGCGTCAAGCCGAGTCGAGCCTCGGAACGCGCGCCCAAGGCCCAGCGGTGCACGCGCTAGGACAAGAGGCGAAGTCTTAATGCCTAAGCAATGCAAAGATCACGTATAATCTCTTCTTTGGAAATTTTCAAATCGGATTCTCAATGTAACACCCCGTATTTTATAATAATATTTTATTCGGAAAGTTATTTATTTAAAAAAATTATTTCCTTATTTTATAATAATATGCATTACATATGTTATTGCCTCCTCTATCCGTTTTAAATTATTGTCTCGTTTTGACTCGCTAACAATGGGTTAAAATATCCGTACACGATTTGACTATTTTAAAATGATACCCGCTTTTTCTATATTGCTTCTACAAGCATTTTATCATGATCCAACCCAATTTTTAATTGGATGATCCATTGTATGAGCTAATAGACCCAAAGCCTATTTAGTAATCACCTTAAAAAAATAAGTTAACCTAGTAAGCAACTAGGTCATTTCATTCTTGCGTACGCTCTGTCGCAGACCTTCTTCCTCTCTTTTTCTCTTTGTTTTTCATTTTCTCCATTTAATTTCATTTTTATGCATCTATATTTCTTACAAATGCATACATAAATTATATTTTCATAATCTTGGCTCTTTCCTCTACAACATATTCATCTCCACTTAATTTTATGAGATTCATTTTCATGAACCTTTGGACCTACCTTTAGGGTTTCTTATTAAAGAAGGAGATGTCATCCTTTATACATTTTTTGAAAGAGGATTTGTGTAGTCCGATTTCTATCACATGGGTTTCGGTTCGTACATTTTTCAAAGTTGATTTATGGAGATGATAACACGTGTTGGAGACAAGGTTTTGTTGGTCATGTTCTTCATGGTGCTTCCTATTAATGTTAATCATTAATTAAAAGGTAACTAGATGTGCCTTTTTTTCGTGTTTATACATTTTGAATATGTTGTGTTATTTTAATGACTTGTAACATGATTAAATTGATTTGTTTAGTGTCTTTATTCATGATTTAAAGAGTGTAACTAATTAGTATGTTAATTGAACGATTTATTATTACATTAGATCTATAATTATTTTTTTCGCTTATATTAGATATGTTAGATCTAATCCATTGTGACACCAAAATATTCGTACGTGAGCCGCTTGGCCTCTTCGTTTGGAGATGCTAGGGTTGTTTCATCGATGGCTTTAAGGATCCAACCCTAAGTAATTAGATGATTCGTCCTGTCATCGCCCGATGTTGAGGTTAAAGTTGAGGTTAATCTAACCTTGATTGAAGATAATATAACTTTATTGGAAAGTTACTATACAACTTCACTTAAGGTTAAGGTAACTTCAATGTGGGATCATAGTCTCGTAGGTGCTCAATCTAAGTGACTCCATGAGATTATGATCAAGGTTAATGTAACCTTAGTTGAGGTTTATGTATACTATAGAACTCTTGGTTTC
Source organism: Agrostemma githago (assembly GCA_958450325.1). Lineage (NCBI taxonomy): Eukaryota > Viridiplantae > Streptophyta > Magnoliopsida > Caryophyllales > Caryophyllaceae > Agrostemma > Agrostemma githago. Next base: position 43,948,642 of record OY288245.1, read on the forward strand.
TCGACGCTTTAAAGGTAGGTTCTCGATGCTTTAAAGTGTCATAAATTTAACTCTCGACGCTTCCGAAAAGCGTGGAGATTTTGGGCGTCAGGAATTCTCGACGCATTTTTGTGTCGTCATTCTCGGCGCATTAACACGTTGAATATTCTATTCACGACGCTCTTTTACGTCACCACATGGTACACTACATTATGCAACCTCGACTCTTTTCTATGTCATTTTTTTTTCGGCAAACTTTTTCTAATGGCGGGACTTTCTACTAATAAAAGTGTCGAGAAATAATAAGAGCAAATTAAAATTTACTCCCTTCAAAGATGCGTGATTTAAAATTTACTCCCTTATGAATTTTTTTAATATTTACACCCAAAAAGTTGCAAAAGTTCAAAATTTACTTGCAATTCAATATTCCGACGAATTGATGAATTTAGTGACCGAAATACCCTTTAAAAATTAGGGTTTACCCAATTGTTGTGTGATGCGTTTTCTCCGAAATTTTGCTATTGTTCTGAAGTTAATATCCAATTTCCGTCATTTTTTATTACAGAAATGACAAGCACATCAAATAAGGCATTCACAGTCAACCTTCATGTCTTCCATTAGGGTTTAATAACCTGAAGATTGAGAAACCCTTGAATACAATAACCGACTTGCAAACCTTCGAAGTGATTATTTTAGGGACGAATTCCAATTGTGGGGATTTTTTCTTCTTCTTTTTTTTTACAAATGAGAACATAAGGGAAGCTTTTTGTACAAATGAGAGCATAAGGGAAGGGGAAGAAGGGTAGGATGAAAAAAGGGCAATTTCAGTATTAAAAATAGGAAAAAGGCAAACTCACCGGAATATTGAATTGCAAGTAAATTTTGAACTTTTACAACTTTTTGGGTGTAAAATATTAAACAAAATTCATAAGGGACTAAATTTTAAATCACGCATCTTTGAAGGGAGTAAATTTTAATTTGCTCAAATAATAATATAAATTTCAATCACCAACACTTTGACATGGTAAAAGCGTCGAGAATCTGATTATAAAAAAATATATTAATAACATATTTTAATCCAACATCTAACTGCTTGCAATTGCAGATCTATGTTTGTCTAATAAGCGGGACTCTACATTTCCTGAATTTATATCAATAATACACAGATCGAGTTGTAACGAACTTCACACGCATGTGTAGATTATTACAGTATTATCCTAGCTTACATACATACATACATACATACATACATACAGTGCTAGAGAAATCATATGAACAACATTATCGTCTAGTTTTTTCAGTAAGTTTCTCCAGCAACTCTGGTATGATCTCGAAAAGATCCCCCAACAAGTCCGTAATAGGCCACCTGCATTAGCAACAAGTCAATTACCGAACTTATTACTCCACCTTCCCCACTACAATTGTTAACTTTGATCAACATTAACTTTTAACAACGACAAAATCGATATAGTTTAAGTTAAAGTTCCATTTCTTGATTACCCAAATAAAGCGAAGATTTTGTTTTTAGTAGCATGTGTGGTATAGAAAGAACAAAAATTTGGGGCAAAAGACATAACCTGGAAATAGGCGCATCTGAATCCTTATTTAAAGCAAGTATAACTTTGGAAGCTCGCGTGCCTGCTATGTGTTGTATAGCTCCAGAGACACCAAAAGCCATATATAGTTCTGGCATAACGATTTTATCTGTTTGCTCAACCTGATTCACAAACAACATAAAAGGGAGCCTAAAGACGACTCTACGTGTAGATTGCTTAAATAGACTATAAACTGTAGTACGGAGTACAAACTAACAAAGAAATATTAATATGCATGTCATATGAGCATGTAAATGGGATAAAGAAAGAATGTAGCTCATATAGCCATATTGGCGTTGTACCTAAATCATATAACATCTTACTTGTAGTTCATTGCGGGAATGAATCCAGCATCACGAGCAGCACGTGTCGCACCAACTAAGTAAAAGTGGAAAAAATAAGAGTTATATTATCAACTTAGAAGCAATAGAAAGGTAATTTAGATCAATCAAACATGGCAAACTTTACAACTCCGCATATAGTACGAGAAGTTAATAGTCGCAATTGATAATGATTGAACAACAAAGCCAAATGGGGACGATAAATTTCAGGTGAAGGTAGTATGATTATGCGGACATAAAAGGGAACCTGATGCACCAAGTTTCTTTGCAAGTTGCTCTATCATTTTAAAATTCTCAACACTTTTTAGACTACGTCCTTCTAACACTACAATGCGGGCATTTCCAAGATATGAGCGCTTTATATCTTGAGAGCTTAGCTTGACATATCTATGTTTGTCTAAAATATCTGCAAAGGAGCCACTTAATTAACTAATTATCATAACGTATAAGAGCGTATTTTATAATAATATTTTACTCGGAAAGTTATTTATTTAACATAATTATTTCCATGTTTTATAATAATATGCATTCCATATGTTATTGCCTCATTTATCCGTTTTAAATTATTTTCTCGTTTTGACTCGCTTTTAATGGGTCAAAATATCCGTACACGATTTGACTAATTTAAAATGATACCCGCGTTTTCTATATTGCTTCTCCAAGCGTTTTATCATGGTCCAACCCAATTTTTATTGGATGATTCATTGTATAAGATAATGGATCCAAAGCCCATTTGTTAATCCTCTTATAAAAAGAACTAACCTAGCAAGCAAGTAGGTCACTTCTTTTCCTTCTAGTTTTTCTGCCGCGGCACTTCCCTCTTCTCTTCTTCTCTTTGTTTCTCATTTTCTCCATTTTTTCATTGTTATGCATCTATCTTTTTTTCAAATGCATACATAAATTATATTTTTATAATCTTGGCTCTTTCCTCTACAACATACTCATCTCCAATTATTTTTATGAAATTCATTTTCATGAACCTTTAGACCTACCTTAAGAGTTTCTTTTTAAAGAAGAAAATGACATTCTTTTGGTCATTTTTGAAAGATGATTTGGTAGTGCGATTTCTATCACATGGATTTAGGTTTGTACATTCTTCAAAGTTGGTTTATGGAGATGATAACACGTGTTTGGAGACAAGGTTTTGTTGGTCTTGTTTTTCATGGTGCTTCTTATTAATGTTTATTATTAATTGCCAAAGGTAACTAGATGTGTCTCTTTTTCGTGTTTATGCATCTTGAATGTGTTGTGTGGTTTTAATGACTTTTAACATGATTTGATTGATTTGTGTTGTGTCTTTATTCATGATTTAAAGAGTCTAATTAATTAGTATGTTAATTGAACGATTTATTATTTCATTAGATCTATAATTATCGTTTTCCTTATATTAGAACTGTTAGATCTAATCCACTGTGACATCTAAAAGATTCGTACGTGAACCGCTTGGCCTCTTCGTTTGGAGATGCTAGGGTTGTTTCATCGATGATTTTAGGGATCCAATCCTAAGTATTAGATGACTCGTCCTATCATCACCCGATGTTGAGTTTAAAGTTGAGATTAATCTAACTTTGATTGAAGATAATGTAACTTTATTGAAATGTTACTATACAACTTCACTTAAGGTTAAGGTAACTTCAATGCAGGGTTATAGTCTCGTTGGGGCACAATATAAGTGACTCCACGAGATTATGGTCAAGGTTAATGTAACCTTAGTTGAGGTTTATGTAACTTTATTGGAAAGTTACTATACAACTTCACATGAGGTTAATGTGACCTTATTGCGTGTTATAATCTCACGGAGGTAATGTAACCTCATGAGGTTGTAACAAGGTTAATGTAACCTTACTTGAAGTCAACGTAACTTTAATGGGAAGTTACGATACCCTTCACTTGAGGATTACGTAACACCGTTACAAAGCCATAATCTCACTGAGGTTAATGTAACCTCACAAGGTTATAGTCGAGGTTAATGTAATATTAACTTGAAGTTGACGTTATAGTGATTATACTATGACACCACCTTGGGGTTGCGATTATATACGTAACTTAACTTTTGTAGACAAGGTTAATGTAGCCTTATCTTAACCTTGAATACTAATTACACGTTAGATGTTCATGGTTATGTTCTATTAGACCTTAACCCTATCACTATGTGAAGGTTATAGTCGGTTGTGCTATAACTTCACTAGGTTTGATTACTACATCGTGCAGTCAGTTACACTGTACTATATAAAAGTCGTGAGGTTGCTCACGCAGTTGGCAGTCAGTTACACTATGCAACGTACATAATGGTTAGTGATATAGATGACGGTAGTATCAGTTACATACTATCAAAATGAACCAATGCTGCTCGCAAGAGGTTTAATTGGTCTATGTTCGGTGGGTCCATATTCGTCAGTTAGACATTCTGGATTCCCGTGTGTCATTCGACGTACAGTTAATGTGTCGAGAGTTCAGGCCAGGTCTTAGTCATGCTATATATAGTACCGTGGAGTATCAGTTACATACTTCACAAAATGGAGGGTCAGTTACACGCTCCGTGTCAGAGGGTCAGTTATACGCTCCGTGTCAGAGGGTCAGTTACACGCTTTGACTAGTTAGAGTATCAGTTACATACTTTATTCGGTTTTGATTCTATATCCTATACGTCTTTGTATGAAGTTTGTTGTTACTTACTTCGACATCCATTGATGGATACGTAGTATCTAACTCGATCGTTATGCTTAGTTATGGATTGCAATAAATTATATGATCGTGTCTAATATAACATGTTGGTCATGTGTAATGATATCTTCACATGTCATTTAACTATGTTATCTTTCATTATTATTGCTATTCATGTTCAACTTATTATAACATGACTGGGAGAACATCTAGTTACTCCCCACTGATTTTGGACCCCCCTTTCAGGTCTTTCTGGATGTTTTTGAATGTGATGATGTTGGGGAAGACATGTGGAGAGAGACCTGTGGAGAGAGACCTGTGGAGAGAGACCTTTATTTAAGTTTTTGAATTTTAGTTCGAATACTTTTGAAAAATGTATTAGTTGAATGTCAATATAGTGACGATTCAGATTCGGTCGGGTGCTTCCGCCACCTTTGACCCTTATTATTAATAATTTTTGTATTATTTTAAGTTTTTAAAAATCCACGTTGTTACACTCAAAATCTCAACCGCCTCCCCTCAGGCGCCTGAATTCCCCATCGCTTGAAGCCAGGCATCCCAATTCTGGGTCGCACGACGTGCGGTGCCTAAAATCTCGAATTAAACTATGAGAAAAACTATAAATACCCCCCTCCTCCGGTCATAATCGACACACCGAAATCATCTTCTCCTCTCTACGAGCTCCACACAACTTGCAGCTCTTCTTTAGCGTCGCACTCAACGACATTAACCACAATCCACTCGATCATTTTCTCCTCGATTCGCATTCCACAAATAAAAACGACAATTCGTATTTCCTCGAGTTCTTGACTCGACGAGAATAAAAAAGGGCACCCGTGTTGGCTCATCGACTTGCCTCACGGTACCAAATCTCTGCCGGAATCGCCGCAGGACGACGCTGGGAGGATCATCCCATCAAAGTCGATATCGTCAGTAGGTTGTCAACTAAACCAAACTTTACAAATCGCACTTTAAATTATGCATTTCGATAACGTCGAGTCCGAGCTATGTGGATACTAATTCCATGACGCGTCCATCACTTGCGCTCCAAGTGGTGTATAGGTGTGGACATGACGTAGGTCCACCCCGACGCGGCCACGCGCGGGTTTGGGTTGGCGAATGAATCTCGTGGTAAGATTGTTCTCGGGTTCGAAATTTAAGTCAAAATGGAGTCGCCACCGAATTTTGTGGTTATTCGGAACCATACGAGCCCACTCTATGTCGTCATGGGCTATACACAAAGTAAGCCCACTTCGATTTCAGAGTTTATGGGGCTCGTCCCTTTGCATTGTTGCACTACGGAGTATTAAGTGTTTTCATGTAAGCGTTACGTTAGTATATTATTGATAATGTATCGATACTGTTTACACCGGCTTTCGTATATAAAATGACTCTCGTACGCCAATGGTTTAGGACATCCGGAAACCAAGGTTCTGAGTAAGGGGTGAGGGTACGTGTTGGGAAGCCCACTAAGGACACCCAACCCTGCCCGCACATGGCGGCCTCTACTAAGACATTGTTCGTGTTCGTTTACGCGCGCTAGTAAAATAATTAAATGATATGCAAACAACGTTTTCGAGCTAAGCATGTGAATTATTGGTTTGCTACGTCATTTAATGCATCTTGATTCACGTCAAAGTGATTTAGCATGTGATGTTCATTTAAATAAATAAATGGCAAACATCGAAAATAGAAAACTCGTAAATAAATTACAAATTACACGGGCGGAATACAACCCGGAATTCACAATACAACGAGCAATAAAATAGAATAATCGAATAAAATAAGAAGAGTGATAAATAAATACACGACCCGTCAAAGACCCGTATATAATAAATGCACACTAGATCGTGAATTAGATAGACGGACGAACCTTAATTAATTACGCATTGTATTGCATATTAATCAAAGGACGGAGGTTCGAGACCTAGGTGTGGTGCTAACCCGATCTCGAACCTCGATGCCTTGTCCCGACTTATCACCTCGAAAAATGAGGTCTAAATTAATTATGTGTCGGATACGACTAAAGAGTCGTCGACACAAAATTAATAGTGCGAGACCGTCGATCAAAGTCGTTTTAAGTGTCGTGATATGCATGAGTTTTGAAAAAGGAGAATTACGTGATTGATTATGCATGTATCGACTAAAAGTCGTAAAAAAATGACGAGGCTCAAATGTTGCATTGAAGCTCTCGAATATCTGGGCTACAGGACCCACTCGATCGAGTCATGGTCTGACTCGGTCGAGTGTGTCTTTAAAGTAGCTACAGTCCAGATTTTTGGGTGCTACTCGATTGAGTGGCCCACGACACTCGATCGAGTGCCCCCTGTACGAGACATGACTCGTTTCATTTTTATTTGTTTGAATTCGATAATTGACCGAGTTAAATAAAAATATTACATTATTTAAATTCAACTCGGTTCTCGATGTCATAAACGTGTATTATACGATTATGAGACCGTTATCGGGATTTTATGAAAATGTGTTATTATGTGATTGAAAAGTTTGATTAGTGACAAAATTGCATCCCTCTACGTCACGACATCGAAACTAATCCTTTCGGATTATGTGATGTCGGTTTTCGTGTCAACGGGTTCCGTGCTAATCATCGAAATGGGATCAAATACGTTCAACTAGGACCGATCACGATCACATCATGTCCTTGAGTACATTGGGGCGGCGCTCCTCGAAAAGGCGCCACCTCCGTCATTACTCGTAAAGGAATTAGATGGACTTTAGGCGATCGTCATAGTCAAACGTATTCGAAACCGAGATTTTGATATTAGTATGTATATACACGGTATAATAATGTTAGATGTTAGAATACAGAATTAAAGTGTTAGTAAACGATAAAAAAGTTAGTGTTAGAGTACATAAATAAAATGTTAGTATACAAAAATAAATAAAAAGTTAGTATGCCAAAATTAAAGGTTAGTGTTAGCGGTTAGTAATAATAATAATAATAATAATAATAATAATAATAATAATAATAATAATAATAATAATAATAATAATAATATAATAATAATAATAATAATAATAATAATAATAATAATAATAATAATACAAATATATATATATATATATAAAAGAAACAAAAAAAGAAGGGAGAAAGAGATGTCGGGATTTGAATTACACCCTCAACCTACATGCTTAATGGCCTCAGAAACGGACTCGTAGTAGCGGCGTGTGCGCGGGAGTGTCGAGATATGTAGGGTGAGTTAGAGTGTGTTTGGTTTGGAAGAGGATGCTCTCGGGTCTTTGGCGAGTTTTGATATCGAGTTTGATTGTATGTATGTGTGTGTAGAGAGGATGTGAGTGTATAGGTTGAATATAGTGGAAATGTAGGGTTGAATGTTATGTAAATGTGATGAAAAGATGGCTGAAATTGTGATGTAAAAGTCGTATAATGTGATGGGTTGATGGGGTATTTATAGGAGAACCCCACGACCTAGGGTCACTCGATCGAGTGGCCCTAGTGCACTCGATCGAGTGCCCTTGCAAACGGGCCAAACCCGGTTTTTGGCGCTCCACTCGACCGAGTGGGTCTATCCACTCGATCGAGTGGATCAAGCAAATCGAGTTATTTTAGGAAGAGGTTGACTTTGTTGATTTGTTTGTTTTTATTTGAATTTAGACTTGGCGCCAGCTTCTAGAAGCTGAATTTGGCTGATTTATGTGACGGGTTCGTCTTTGACTGGGTTTTGACCCGGTCGCCAAAATACGGGATTTATTTTTGGTGTCGGTTTTGGCCCAAATTAGTCTTATTTTATTGGGAACGACCCTCTGGGCCTGGTTTTGAGGTCGGTTTTGAGAGATTTTCACTCCGCTAAATGCCCACGTCGGATACTATTGATTCCGAGTCCGTATTCGAGCGTATTAAGACATGTTGACGTCCGATCATCATCGGGTGTTTTGTTGGAGACTGCTATAGACACTAGCAGGCAAAATGCGGGTGTCTACAATAGGCCTTACTCCTGTTCGGCTCAGTCAACACAACCTCGTATAACATACGTAACGTCCTCAACTTCAACCTCAAGTACTAAAAAACCTAAATCGAATCCGAGTAGTTGTGAGATCCATTCTTGATTATCTACACATCGTACTTCCTTTAGTGTACATTTTGAGGGTGCAACTTCCCATACAATGTGATTTACTTACATTTCGCATTTTACTGCTTTCGTATGATTTACCGCTTTTATGACCCTAATCGCATGCTAAATCACCTAACACAAAATCAATAACGTAAGCAAACTAAAACTGAACAAGCAGTGGCCCAGTCTCGTTTTAATCACGATGCTCTCCCCTCACATGTGGTTTGACGCATTCTTATTATTACCGTACTGACGCACTTTAAGCAGAATACAAGGTAAGGTATACCACGAGAAGACTAATATCCGTATTATCAAGTTAAAACTGATTTGCTAATACGAACACTATCTAGTACTCTCTACTCTCCTACGTGCATCTTTTCATGGCCTGCATGTCACGTGAAATCGCGTGCGAAGAATGTAAGCACTTACTTCGACGATAAAAACTTACTTAAACCTAAAACAACCAACGTAGCAAAGACATAGGGTTAAAACAACGGATGTTGTCACATTTACGCCACAATTGGAACGTAGTTATCAGCTCATTGATTGATTAGTAGAGGTCGCTACGTGCAGGCTGGATTGGGTGTAGACGCCTATCGGACATTGGCGTCCCAATACGTACCATCACTCATTACTCAGGATTTTTGGTTTCTGAATGTCCGAAACTATTGGCATTGAGACTCATTCAACACATGGAATGCTTAAGGGTACAAATCTCTATCTTTAGGTCCCCATGTCACTCACCTTTGAGCCGGTTAAGGATTAAAGTTGATTGAACGGTTTCCGAGTATCCCAAAATTACTCGGTGGCAACTCCACAAATCGGCAACGAATTTGGTTCACTAAAAAGGTCGTCAGACCAAACATATCGACCATCAAACATTTAAAACCACATCTCGACCGATTCAACGGAAACATAGATGCCGTCTTTACGTCTTTACGCGAAATCGGATCGGCCCGGACCTAGGCATTTGACGGGCCGTGTGGGTGGCCACCACGATGGTCCGTGCTGGTGTGCGCGACGAGTGGGTGGCAGCGTCCATAGCAGGTTGACGACACGGGTAGCATAGGGTAGGCTACCGCCCACGAAAAGTCCTCTCTTCGGCCAGGACGTGTTACCCTGAGTGAGGACGTGTGTTGTCCTTGTTCTACTAGGAGGTTTTCGCTTGGTATATTCACGGATTGCGTGACTACCTTGGACGGCCGAAACATCAATCGGGGGACTCTTCACGGGTCCGGTCCGAGAACCTTACCGTAAGAAGGTCGATTGGTCCTAAATTGGTTAGGGAGGGCTTTTTAGGGCAAAAAACTTGTAGTGACCACAAAGGAACTAGGAAATGTGTTTCGCCGACCTCGTTCGAGTTACACCACCGTTGGAAATTTGTTTCCATTTTACCAGCAGAGTTGCCAAACTGTGGACGCAACCAGCTGCTTGCCACGCAGACTCGCGCAGGCCGTCGCGGCAGCCACCCACACGGCCCGTCAGACGACTAGGTCATTAGCAAATCTGTTTAACATGATATACCTTACCATGTATTCTGCTTAAAGTGCGTCGGTTCGGTATTAACAAGGATACGTCTGGCTACATGTGAGGTGTGAGCATCGAGATTAATACGGGACTAGACCACTGGTTTTGATTAGTATTAGTTGTTTGCGTTTAAGATTTCGTTGTAACACCCGTGCTTTTGACCATTTTAGTTATTTATAATAACGATTAATATTAATAAATCGAGTCTCGATAAAATATTTTATATAGTAATATTCAATTCTTTTGTCTTTGGAGCCTTTCTATTTCACTTCATTGTTTGCAAAACTGAAATTTCTATCGTTATCGAAATTCTGCGCAATTTCGTAAAACGGCTCCTATTTTCTCATACGGACTCCGATTGAGGCGTTTCAAAAGCCTAACTTTATTAATTTTCCAAGATATACACAATGGTGATATTCAAATTACAATTTATAAGTTCATCATAAAAATATTGTACTGGACAGCTCCTTTACTACGAAAATCATCACCCGACGAATCGTTTCTCGACATTCGATTTCCGTACTTCTTTCCTAACCTTGGTGTGACCAAATAAACTCAAAAACATAACCCTAAGGCATGCCATACCGTAACTTTGAAGTCCAAGCCTCAAAATATACCTTTCTAATCAAAAACACCAAATAGGGTATGTACCTCTTAAAGTATGCTTAGCTACTTTTGGTAATTGTCAAGTTCTTGTCCACCCTTTGCTCCCCCATCTAATGCACGACTTGTGTGCTTATAACCAGCCATTTTATCTTCATTTAATCATCCATTCACTAACTTAAACACTCCTTCAAAGATCCATCTAAAAACCAAAGAAAATCATACAAGTTCTTTTAAGTTCTAAGGTGGTTACACCACCATATCTCAAGAGCACATATTCTTTCTTTTCCTTACCTTATACTCTTTATTTTTAAGTCTTATTCCTATTATATTTACTAACTTACTTTCTTTGTGTGTCCTTCTAACTTATTCATGAAGAGGAGCAAGAGGAAGGGGGCTTCGATCTTAGTATATTTGATTTCATAGTTGATCCGGAGAATTGCTAATAGGTAACCTAACTTTTGTTCGCCCTCAAATCTCGTAGTATAGTGTTTAGACTGTAACTAACATATAACATCATGTTTAGGACTAAATCATTAGATCACCAAGTTTAAAGTTAACTATTTGTTGATTTATCACTTAACAATACATGCTGTAAAATGGATTCTGTGATGTGTGATATATGTTCACGATTTTTCTGTGTAAAATATGTTTCGAACTAGCCTTAGATTCCTTCATGAAAGTTGTAGATCTAAATGTCTAAAATATGATAAAAATATGGAAAGTAAGTTTTTATGAAAATATATATTTAGTAATGATTTATTTCGTAAACTTGTACTGTATGATTTTATGTGCTGTCTGAGAACATGATATGTTTTGTGATGTTAATCGTTTTATTTGGACTTGGAAAACGTATGTTACGTTCCTGATGATTCCTAAGATGTGTATGGCAAATTTAATATGAATCCATCATATATATTTTCATTTATAAAAGTTGTACTAAAATGGGTCAGATCTGGAAAGAACATTTTATTTAAGAACATTTATAAAGTATTTTAATCTAAATTTCTGGGTATAAGTTATGTACAAGTATAGGTATCCAAAATAAAATTTTGGTTCACTTTAATGATGTTTAAGTAATTTTAAACGATTTAAAAGAAAGTATTGAAAACCGTACTGTTTTCGTTTTTAATTTGTTAAAAATAATAAACCTTATTATTTTTGAAAAATGACTTTATATCTGGAAACCTAACTTATAAAAGTATGTTGCGTATGAAAATCAAAACTTAAAAATAACATTTGAAAAATGACACATTTAGTATCCTTAATAATATTATCGATTTCGTTATTACTTAAAGTTACTTTTGTAAAACTCTATGTTTTGAGAAATATGATACCTAATAAGGTTAAAAATGATTTTTATAATTATTATTGATTTATTTGGTGTTTGAAATATTTTACTAAGTATAAATAGGCTTTAAGAGATAAGTATACTAGTACAAATACGAAACCGTATAAAAATACTAAATACGTACACTTGAACAATAAATGTACTAAATACTTGTGCCCAAAAAGTATAGAGTACTAAAAGACGAATAACCCAAAAGTACTAAGTTAAACAATGCTTAAATGTGCAAAACAACACTTAAACTTAATAATAAGCACTTAAGGACTAATTAGTGACTAAGTCAAAACTAAGGGTTGACTAGTATCAGTTAAGATAAATTTTACGACGATTGATAATGTTTGTTAATCTTAAAATCGACATACTTAAATTCCATAGGAACAACCGTACTTCTAGTCGGTGTGTTACCTAAGCCGGTGATCAGACACGTTTTCGCGAACGATGTTATCGACACCAGTCATGGTGAAAATGAACATGTGCCCTGGCAGTACCCTCTGAGTCGTCTTCACCATTCCATGTTGTAATGACTTGTTCCGAGTCAATACACAGCCCACAGACCGGTCATCTTTATGGAACCCGGTATTGTTTCATCCCTCTGGTCATCAGACATGTGCCCCACGATGATCGTTGAGCTCGATATTCCAGAGACTCTGTCTTTATAAGACACCCAAATTCAGCCTACGTTTCGTGTTGGGCGCTATCTTGGTAAAGTTTAGAAGGCGATGCGATAGAAGACAGCTTCGAAAGTAGACTACGGCACTCGGAGTCACTGCTCATGGGAGGCCATGATGCATCCTGCCGGTGCGAGAAAATGCTAAGAAGTAAATGGGCAGCCAGCTCTTTATGAGTTTGTCGGTAGAGTAGTAGTCGTCCAGTTGCCATTGAGGTGCTCTGTTGTGTAAAGGTTCTCTTTCCCGAGACCAAGAGTATGGATTGGGTGTGTGCGCATACATAGACAAGGGCACTGATCAGCTCTCACTCTCTATATCGGATATCTTTGGGGGCGGAATACCTTCCGACCTTTGCCTTAGCAGTGTATGAGACATGTTCGGTTTAGCGGGGCCTCTGAGTCCATGCACTTGCAGTCTTTCTTCTCCGTATGTCAGTCGACTAAACCGAGTCAATTTAGGTGTTCGATCCTATTGAGCACTAGGGGTGAGATGTAAACCTCCTAGTATCGATATGATTGGCGGGATTGATTTTCCCATCCGCATTTATGGTGAGATGCAAGCCTTAAGTGTGCATGAGACATTAGTAGTCACGTCCCGTGCATTATGTGAAAGGAAACCATTGTTTTTAAAAGTAAATGACTACAGTTTTCTAAATCACATGTGCTATTATGCTTTGTTATACTCTTATGACTAATGATGTGATTGAAATGATTGATAATGGGAAGTGATGTTTTGTTATATGTCTTGCTTGAATATTGATTAAGATTTATATTATGTTCCATACGATTTGTATTATGTATGTCTTACTCTATTTTCACATGACACTTCTATGAATCCATGATCTATGCTTTACTGTATTATTCACATGATACTCATATGATGTATGTATTACTTTATTCTATATAACCTACATGTCTTATATATTTAAATTGATTCGCATGTTAATTGAAATCACTTCATGTGTATCTCACATTGTATACATGTCGATTTGTAATGTGACATGCCTGCTTATCTGTTAATTAGATAACCTAAACGTTGTACTACATTGATTATTCGGGGCCGTGTTAGAAGGACGTTTAGGTTACTCCCACTAAGTGGGACATGTATATTTAAATATGCATTCAGGTTGACGAACCCTCCAGACTGGACATGGGGGCATGCGTGAGTGCAAGAGATACAGTGTGGCAGATGAGAGTGTCAAACTATAAATCTTGTAACACAAATTTTGTCAGACTATTATATTTAGAAATTTGTAATTCGGGTTTCAGTTGTTGTATTTTAACAAACGGTTCATTTATCGGTAAAAGACTCACTTGAGTCGATGGTTTTAAATTTTTATCCCTTTTTACGACTTAATTATTTTCCGCCTTGTTAATTAATTTCATTAGAAGAACCGGGTTGTTACATTCGTGTTAAGTGATTTAGCATGCGATTAGGGTCATAAAAGCGGTAAATCATACGAAGGCGATAAATTGCGAAATGTAAGTAAATCACATTGTATGAGGATTTGCACGCTTAGAATGTATACTAAACGAAGTACGATGTGTAGACGATCAAGAATGGATCTTACAACGACAACTCAGATTCGATTTAGGTGTTTTAGTACTTGAGGTTGAATTTGACGTTACGTATTTAGACGAGTTGGTCTTGACTGAGCCAAACTGGAGTAACGCTTGTACACCACTTGGAGAGCAAGTGGTGGACGCATCGTAGAAATAGTATCCACATAGGTCGGACTTGACGACGTCGAAATACATAATAAAGTGGATATGCAAAGTTTGGTTTACATGACAACCTAGTGGTGATATTGACTTTGACGGGATGATCCTTCTAGCATCCCGCGATGATTTCGGCAAAGCTTTGCTACGATGGAAGGCAAGACGATGGATTAACACGGGTACCCTTTTTCGTCTTTCGAGTTAGGAACTCGAGGAACTACGAAGAGTTGCGGTGATTCATTGAATGCGAATCGAGGAGATAACGATCGAGTGGATCGTTCCTATTCTCGTGATTGCGACGCTAAAGAAGAGCTGCAAGTTGTGCGGAGCTCGTAGAAAGGAGAAGAGTTGTGGTTGTGTTGTTTATGAACGGAGGATGGGGGTATTTATTTCTTTTCTCATAGTTTAATCCGAGATCTCAGGCGCAACATGTCGTGCAGCCCAAGTTCGAGGCGTTTGAAGCAAGGCGACGCGATTCTCAAGCGCGTCCCACCGGGTGCTCGAGATTTTGAAGATCCGATTTGAAAAGTTTCCAAAGCGGAGTTATACGTGATTTTTGTTTTTTTATAAAGGGTTAGTATTATATATCAATAAACGAATGACAATAATATTTACAAAGTTGGCCTCACAAGGCTCATAAGGAAGTTCCTATTTTTAGAACAAAAATTGTTCTTAATCTTTCCATTACAGAAATTTCGTATTTCTTTTACTATACTCTCAGCTACCTTTTCAGGTCTAGCTAGCATACTTCCCATTTGACTTTTGTTCCTTTGGTTCCAAATGTGATAGTTAATAGCATTGACCACTCCATTCTTCACCTTTCTTTGAAGCTTGGTCCCTCTCATTCTCTTTCTCTATTCATTATTAGGTTTCAGGTCCCCTTGGCATTTCAGTATATTAGTTACTACTTTGAAGATTCTAATGTTGTACGCACACTCTTGAAATAGATGCTTGCTACTTTCTATGGCAGTCTGACATATATACAGAAGCAGTCATCGTCAGTAACATCAATTTTGTGCGATTTTTCATTCAGATTTAACGCCTGATGATGCATTAGCGAGGATGAACCTTGTGTTTAGGTACAGTCTAAGCGTTCCATACCAATCTATGCCACTGAACAGGATTTTGCTTCTCCCTTATCCAGTGGTATCCTTTGCTGATGGAATAATTTTGCATATTCCAATGATTTGCTTCATATCTTGCTTTGATCGTATCCCTTGTCTAGCAAACCTTCCTCCATGGCAAAGTGATATCATTATTTGGTTGATAATCATTCCAAGCTTGCCCGTTCAAATAGACGTGGTGTACCCATTGAACTATGTGATTTTTGTGATTGCTTATTTGCCAAGTCTTCCGTCTCTTGCCCTAGCGCGCGCCGTCGGGCTTCGAGAGCGCATACCGAGTTTCGACTCCGCTTGACGCGTTGGCTCGGGTTTGACTTTGCGTATTTCGTAAACGATTTGGAGCCCTGGAGTCGGAATTGACTCTAGTTAATGTTGACGCGATAGTAATGACACGACTAAGACCGTCTTGATGTTGAATTAATTTTTCTGAGTAATTATTTAATTTGTTCTATAGAAAACCATTTAAAACATTGTAAAATCGTGTCGTGTTGTAGTCCGATCTCATCGGGTGATTGTCGGGCACTCCTCCAGCCACCATGTCCAAATATGGGTGTCTACACATGGTGAATCTCATCGAAGAAAAGAGATCTTGGCTTATATTAAGAGCGGCACAATTTGAGACGAAAGTAAGAGCTTACGCACCGTGCTGACCAGTTCAGCAAATGGCCCAGAATTGAGGTCTCTGTGTTCAACGACAGTTAAGCGAGCATTCATGGCCTCTTTGTAACAACCCGGTTCTTCTAATGACATTAATTAACAAGGCGGAAAATAATTAAGTCGTAAAAAGGGATAAAAATTTAAAACCATCGACTCAAGTGAGTCTTTTACCGATAAATGAACCGTTTGTTAAAATACAACAACTGAAACCCGAATTACAAATTTCTAAATACAATAGTCTGACAAAATTTGTGTTACAAGATTTATAGTTTGACACTCTCATCTGCCACACTGTATCTCTTGCACTCACGCATGCCCCCATGTCCAGTCTTGAGGGTTCGTCAACCTGAATGCATATTTAAATATACATGTCCCACTTAGTGGGAGTAACCTAACCGTCCTTCTAACACGGCCCCGAATAATCAATGTAGTACAACGTTTAGGTTATCTAATTAACAGATAAGCAGGCATGTCACATTACAAATCGACATGTATACAATGTGAGATACACATGAAGTGATTTCAATTAACATGCGAATCAATTTAAATATATAAGACATGTAGGTTATATAGAATAAAGTAATACATACATCATATGAGTATCATGTGAATAATACAGTAAAGCATAGATCATGGATTCATAGAAGTGTCATGTGAAAATAGAGTAAGACATACATAATACAAATCGTATGGAACATAATATAAATCTTAATCACTATTCAAGCAAGACATATAACAAAACATCACTTCCCATTATCAAGCATTTCAATCACATCATTAGTCATAAGAGTATAGAACAGTAACAAAGCATAATAGCACATGTGATTTAGAAAACTGTAGTCATTTACTTTTAAAAACAATGGTTTCCTTTCACATAATGCACGGGACGTGACTACTAATGTCTCATGCACACTTAAGGCTTGCATCTCACCATAAATGCGGATGGGAACATCAATCCCGCCAATCATATCGATACTAAGAGGTTTACATCTCACCCCTAGTGCTCAATAGGATCGAACACCTAAATTGACTCGGTTTAGTCGACTAACATACGGAGAAGAAGGACTGCAAGTGCATAGACTCAGAGGCCCCGCTAAACCGAACATGTCCCATACACTGCTAAGGCAAAGGTCGGAAGGTATTCCGCCACCAAAGATATCCGATATAGAGAGTGAGAGCTGATCAGTGCCCTTATCTATGTATGCGCACACACCCAATCCATACTCTTGGTCTCGGGAAAGAGAACCTTTACACAACCGAGCACCTCAATGGCAACTGGACGACTACTACTCTACCAACAAACTCATAAAGAGCTGGCTGCCCATTTACTTCTTAGCATTTTCTCGCACCGGCAGGATGCATCATGGCCTCCCATGAGCAGTGACTCCGAGTGTCGTAGTCTACTTTCGAAGCTGTCTTCTATCGCATCGCCTTCTAAACTTTACCAAGATAGCGCCCAACACGAAACGTAGGCTGAATTTGGGTGTCTTATAAAGACAGAGTCTCTGGAATATCGAGCTCAGCGGTCATCATGGGGCACATGTCTGATGACCAGAGGGATGAAACAATACCGGGTTCCATAAGGATGACCGGTCTGTGGGCTGTGTATTGACTCGGAACAAGTCATTACAACATGGAATGGTGAAGACGACTCAGAGGGTACTGCCAGGGCACATGTTCATTTTCACCATGACTTGTGTCGATAACATCGTTCGTGAAAACGTGTCTGATCACCGGCTTAGGTAACACACCGACTAGAAGTACGGTTGTTCCTATGGAATTTAAGTATGTCGATTTTAAGATTAACAAACATTATCAATCGTCGTAAAATTTATCTTAACTGATAGTTTTAGTATACTGATGTAAGAGATTTGGAACATTTTATTTGAGATATATTATTTGAAGCGTTAATTAGTTGAGATTTGATTAAAGATTCAATTATTTCTAAGTACATTATTTAATATGGGTTCCTTTATCCTGACTTGGTCTATGTTGACTTAAAATGCCAAAGTTTGACCAAGATAGACTAGTCAAGCCTTAGTTTTGACTTAGTCACTAATTAGTCCTTAAGTGCTTATTATAAAGTTTAAGTGTTGTTTTGCACATTTAAGCATTGTTTGACTTAGTACTTTTGGGTTATTCGTGTTTTAGTACTCTATACTTTTTGGGCACAAGTATTTAGTACATTTATTGTTCAAGTGTACGTATTTAGTATTTTTATACGGTTTCGTATTTGTACCAGTATACTTATCTCTTAAAGCCTATTTATACTTAGTAAAATATTTCAAACACCAAATAAATCAATAATAATTATAAAAATCATTTTTAACCTTATTAGGTATCAAATTTCTCAAAACATAGAGTTTTACAAAGGTAACTTAAAGTAATAATGAAATCGATAATATTATTAAGGATACTAAGTGAGTCATTTTTCAAATGTTATTTTTAAGTTTTGATTTTCATACGCAACATACTTTTATAAGTTAGGTTTCCAGATATAAAGTCATTTTTCAAAAATAATAAGGTTTATTATTTTTAACAAATTAAAAACGAAAACAGTACGGTTTTCAATACTTTCTTTTAAATCGTTTAAAATACTTAAACGTTATTAAAGTGAACCAAAATTTTATTTTGGATACATATATTTGTACATAACTTATACCCAGAAATTTAGATTAAAATACTTTATAAATGTTCTTAAATAAAATATTCTTTCCAGATCTCACCCATTTTAGTACAAATTTTATAAATGAAAATATTTAAGATGGATTCATATGAAATTTGACATACACATCTTTGGAATCATCAGGAACATAACATAATTTTTCCAAGTCCAAATAAAACGTTTAACATCACAAAACATATCATTTTCTCAGACAGTACATAAAATCATACAGTACCAGTTTACGAAATAAATCATTACTAAATATATATATTTTCATACAAACTTACTTTTCATATTTTTATCCTATTATAGAAATTCAGATCTACAAATTTTATGAAGGAATTTAAGGCTAGTTCGAAACTTATTTTACACAGAAAAATCGTGAACATATATCACACATCACAGAATCCATTTTACAGCATGTATTGTTAAGTGATAAATCAACAAATAGTTAACTTTAAACTTGGTGATCTAATGATTTAGTCCTAAACATGATGTTATACGTTAGTTAGAGTCTAAAAACTATACTACGAGATTTGAGGGCGAAGAAAAGTTAGGTTAACTATTAGCAATTCTCCGGATCAACTATGAAATCAAATATACTAAGATCGAAGCCCCCTTCCTCTTGCTCCTCTTCATGAATAAGTTAGAAGGACACACAAACAAAGTAATTTATTAAATATAATAAGAATAAGACTTAAAAATAAAGAGTATAAGGTAAGGAAAAGAAAGAGTATGTGCTCTTGAGATATGGTGGTGTAAACACCTTAGAACTTAAAAGAACTTGTATGATTTTCTTTGGTTTTTAGATGGATCTTTGAAGGAGTGTTTAAGTGAGTGAATGGATTTGTAAAGAAGATAAAATGTCTGGTTATAAGCACACAATTCGTGCATTAGATGGGGGAGCAAAGAGGTGGACAAGAACTTGACAATTACCAAAAGTAGCTAAGCATACTTTAAGAGGTACATACCCTATTTGGTGTTTTTGATTAGAAAGGCATATTTTGAGGCTTGGACTTCAAAGTGACGGTATGGCATGCCTTAGGGTGATGTTTTTGAGTTTATTTGGTCACACAATGGTTAGGAAAAAAGTACGGAAATCGAATGTCGAGAAACGATTCGTCGGGTGACGATTTTCGTAGTAAAGGAGCTGTCCAGTACAATATTTTTATGATGAACTTATAAATTGTAATTTGAATATCACCATTGTGTAGAGCTTGGAAAATTAATAAAGTTAGGCTTTTGAAATGCCTCAATCGGAGTCCGTATGAGAAAATAGGAACCGTTTCACGAAATCGCGCAGAATTTCGATAACGATAGAAATTTCAGTTTTGCAAACAATGAAGTCAAATAGAAAGGCTCCAAAGACAAAAGAATTGAATATTAATATATAAAATATTTTGTCGAGACTCGATTTATTAATATTAATCGTTATTATAAATTACTAAAATGGTCAAAAGCACGGGTGTTACAGACTACCCCCCTTAAGAAAATTTCGTCCTCGAAATTCACAACTACTAGGTTGATACGGTATATTTTTCCTAAGGTTAGGCTAAGGTTTTCCTTTAATTTTTTTTGGTGATTCTTAAATATTTATAGGGTATTCTCAAGTTCTCAAAAGTAGAACAATCTCGGGTCATTTCGAGATTTGGTTCACTATCGACTCTAACTCCAAAACCAGATAATACCTAAATTCCTTAAAAACGATATAACATGTTTTTTTTTTCTTGGAGAAATGTTGGTTTGTCTTAAGGTATAATCCATTCAAATAAAGGTTGTCCTAATTTCCACAAACATTTAGTAGTTTTGATCTCTTTAGGTTTATCTGGACTTTCACTCGTAAATCCTCCACTATCAATCATATCAAAATTCATGGTTCCCATGGCACTCTCAATATTTATCATCTAAAGAGTTGATCTCCTAGAGTTGCTTAGTTCTTTCAGTGATAAGCTCTTAGGATTAGTCGAAAACTCTTGTATTGATTTCTATAAAGTTAGTAAATTTTTTAAATTGTTTCCTTATTTCTTGATTCCTCGATTGGTAGGTTATTCCAAAACATCAAATTGACAATCTGTGGGTTTTGAAGTGCCCGTCATAATTACATCATTCGGGGTTGTAATATTATCATCCATCATCCAAAACAGAAATAAGTCACCAAAATAGATATAATTTTCATAGGGATTTCAAAAATTATAGGTTATAAATCAGCAAATCCTGAAATTTCTAGAGATCTACTAAGGCTTGTTCACAAGCTATTCTCCGAAAAAGCTTTTGAAGTCAATAAAGGAAATCCTCAAATAATTTGATCATTGATCGTTCTCATACTTCTTTCGAACACCTAATTCCACAAATATAAGGTAATGACATCTCGAATATCTCTCGACCTCAAAGGTGTTCTAACTTTGTTATAACGGGGAAGTTAAAATTTTGACTGGAAAATTATAGTCTCACGATAGGTTATCGCTTAAAGAGGATTACACGTAAGACACACACTGATAACTTGACTTAAGGTTCCAAGTCCTAAGAGTTTTCTAAGGTTGGCAAGTGGTCGGGCAGAATAAAAACAAAAACTAGGTTAGCAACGCTTCAGTCCAAGGTTCGCACATTGATCTAATAGGTCTTCTTTGATGATATCGTCCCTGATCATGTTTTTGAAGTCTATGCTTCTTGGTGATTTTCTTCTGGATCAACTTTGAATAGGCTCATCATATTAAGAGTCTTTCTTCTATACGATCCTGGTGAAGTCGTGCTCTTTCTCCCAGCAGTTCCAACGTTACCTTTACTCATCTAAGTACTAAATCGTCCGGTCAAAGGTTAATAACAATATTCTAGTTGGTTGGGTTAATTCGATCGAAGATGCATAGAAAAGTTCAATGAAAGTATATAGGTACAGTTGATCAAAGAAGTGGGATTAGGTTTCACAAAAGAACGTATATGAAACGAAGTGGTAAGTTAAACCAAAAATATCATTTGGTTCGTTGCATAAAAGAGGTAAGGGAGGTAACTCTCAATAGAACATTGTTCCAACTAACCAAAGGGTTTCTCGTCCGATAGAAGGAACGAGAAGATAATTTGAGTTTATATCAGATAATTTCTAGCAAAGTTTGTTTTTCAAAGGAATGAGCAAGGTAAGGATCGAGATAGATACGTTATTGATGTACTCTTCAATGAGAAGAGTAGAAGTATTAGTGATTTTTCAAATAACCTATGAGGTTTCAGATAACAGGCAAAGTAGAGTTCAAGAGCAAAAGGTCATGGTTGAAGATTTGCATAGGTTCTGTTGTGGTACGAAGTCGGGATAAGAAGTGTTACCACGACTCTAGATAATAATTCGAATAGGAACGTATAGGATCATAATGGGAACATCACTGATCCATGAAAGGCTTAGTTTAAGGAGTAGCTAGAAAGTATTCCAAACAAAAATTGATATGGAGTGATTTAACTGATAATGGAAACAACACATCATCAATCAAGAACCATGTTAGATTGGGTCACTCATGTCTCTATTCATAGTAACTTCGTTATTCTACATTCCTTTCTAGTTAATCCTCAAATTGTGTTTTTTTTCCTCCAGTTGTTTCTCTAACCTTTATATTCAGAAGTTTGGTTCCTTAAACTCTCGGCATATTATTCCTCAAGTATTTCATATGATTATATCTCGCGTAGGTATACATCTTCAATAGTATAAGAATATCCTTTATTTGCTCAATTATACTGATTAACTTAATTCTTCCAGTTAACTCCTGATAACCAGTAAGGTAGGATCCATAGGTGTTTCCATTCATCAAGGATTTTTCTCTAAAGGTTACACAACCTTACATCTAATTTTGATTTAAACAATCCCAATAATTTTTATGAGGTTTCATCTATATCATCGAATTTAAAAATTATAATTAACAAATTTATTGGAAGTCTACCCCACTCAAGTTACAAGTCCTCAGATAATGAGGTTCTCTATACAATCATTGGCTATTGACCTCGATTTACCAATTCTAAAGCTATTCATGATTTACCAAAGAGTTCCATAAATTCGTTCAGTCGGAACTATGCATCTTATCATTGGATTACAAGTTTCATTCTTCAAAATTTTCATAAAATTCTCTTAGTCCTCAAAATAACTACCACATGCATTGTTAAATTCTATCCCTTAGTACTCTTTACTAGTTCCTTTCCCCGATATCTTTTCATAAAGGTCAATACTCTATTGTTATTAGTAATAGTTACTCATCTACAAAACTCGTCTGTTGGCTAACATAACCCGCAAAAACATTGAAAATACAAGGGTTCTAAATTCCACAAAAATCTGTATGACTTAATTTCTCATCAAGTAGTCACTATGTATATGAATTAGATTTCCATAAATTTCATTCTTTCTTGTCTTTCCTTAGCTTACAACCTGAAATCTTCCAATCTTCTGTTATTCTTTAGTATCCTCAAGTTACGATCTCTAAACCTCCCAATCTTTGGTTAAAATTAAGAATTCTCAAAATCATTGAATCCAAGATCAACACTCAAAAACATTAGTTGGTTCCCATCTTTTTCCAACCTCTCGTCATTCCAAAAATCAATAGGTTCCTAGGTCCAATAATTATAGGTTGACTAAAAGGGTAAAGATTGGGTGATCCTAGTGTGGTTGGTTTAGAAGGATATTGGATACTTCCAAGTACATTATACTTGTGAGAATCCTTGGTATAACTATGTCCATTCTGAGTGGTTTATGGGTTCATCACTTCATCGTGCTTCCACTGCACTCTGATAAGTTTTAACATTGACTCATTCAAGACATAGAAATGTACTTAGAAAATGGGTTGAAAGAATAAATATTTAAGAATTTTGAATTGGGTTGATGAGAATAATAACAGAGAGTATTGAAGTTTATCTCCATAGTCAACGGTTATGACAAACTTGGAAAGAGGAAATAGTAACAAGGTAGAGATAAAAGACGATGAATATGTATGATGTTAGCATACATGCAGTTTGATAGCAGTCTAAAAGAATAAGAAGCAAGCTGAAAAAATGAGAAGGAAATAAGATAGAACGGCAAATATGAAAGGTTCCATCAGATAGGAATATTTCAGACTAAGTTTAGCTGAGCAATAAAATACGAAGGTGAAATAAGCGAAAGACTTCTTGTCTGACTCAGGATGAGTAGTCAGACCTAAGAACTAGTTCACGAAGGGATCGAAATGAGTTTAGAAACAAAAGAGAAGGGATCAGTTTAGGTTAAAACTCCTTTAGAAAAGATTAGAAGTTTGTTCAAGGATAGTTCAAGTGTCAGGCTTTAAATGACTTTTGTCTATGCATCCTGATATAGGTTCAAATGTTGGATCTGATTGGTGAACAATTTAACCAAAAAAATTAATAATAATGAAAAAGTAAAAGGTGTTCATCGATTTATGAAGGTATGGATGTTAGACATGAAGGAAAGTTTCGTATGTGATGTTTAAGAATTTCGACGGAAGGATTGAAGATAGTTCGTAATTGAACTCAAATTGTTGCTTGGTTAGATGAAGAAAGTGGGGGCAAAGGTAGAAAATAAGGATAAGCTAGAAAAATGAATTAGATGTGGTGTAAGGTGTTACTGTGAAATGAATATGGGCAAGAAGGGTTCATTTCCATGACTATAATTTAGGCTAACAAATGATCTCTGATGTATGAGCTATATAGGTAAGTAGAGTCTCGGTCAAGTCTAAGTCGACACCTAAATAGGACTCGAGAACTACTATCTTACGTCTGCACTTTATCTTCTTGTATATTACATCTCTTCTGCATAACTTCACTCGATTCTTCGACATGATCCAACTTGATTTTGAAACTATAGTTGATTTGGAAGATGCGTCCATTTGTGCTTGCAATGGTGTTCTACCAGTCTTGAGCTCTCGATGGTTGCAAGTGCTTTATCTTGGTCATCGCGTTGATCACAAGTAAATTAAAACTAGCCAATTGGCTAAGGTTAGATAATCAATGTACATACAACTATTCAGATAGCACATGAAAAAAAGCGAGGGGCCAAAACCTAAATCGGATGGTACGGGTAATCCTTAGTAATTCTACCCATTTATATATTCTACCCAAGTATATTATTTGATCCTAGAGTTATGCTAGTGAATCTCTCATTTAGTGATCTTAAATGTTCTACATGTTTTAGACACTTTAGACACTCTAGACACGTGTCATGAGCTCCAGGCGCGTTCCCTCGATAGGTGATGTAAATATGCATCGCACATAGTTACACACGGTCTCAAGGTCGCTCTGATACCAACTGTAACAACCCGGTTCTTCTAATGACATTAATTAACAAGGCGGAAAATAATTAAGTCGTAAAAAGGGATAAAAATTTAAAACCATCGACTCAAGTGAGTCTTTTACCGATAAATGAACCGTTTGTTAAAATACAACAACTGAAACCCGAATTACAAATTTCTAAATTCAATAGTCTGACAAAATTTGTGTTACAAGATTTATAGTTTGACACTCTCATCTGCCACACTGTATCTCTTGCACTCACGCATGCCCCCATGTCCAGTCTTGAGGGTTCGTCAACCTGAATGCATATTTAAATATACATGTCCCACTTAGTGGGAGTAACCTAACCGTCCTTCTAACACGGCCCCGAATAATCAATGTAGTACAACGTTTAGGTTATCTAATTAACAGATAAGCAGGCATGTCACATTACAAATCGACATGTATACAATGTGAGATACACATGAAGTTATTTCAATTAACATGCGAATCAATTTAAATATATAAGACATGTAGGTTATATAGAATAAAGTAATACATACATCATATGAGTATCATGTGAATAATACAGTAAAGCATAGATCATGGATTCATAGAAGTGTCATGTGAAAATAGAGTAAGACATACATAATACAAATCGTATGGAACATAATATAAATCTTAATCAATATTCAAGCAAGACATATAACAAAACATCACTTCCCATTATCAAGCATTTCAATCACATCATTAGTCATAAGAGTATAGAACAGTAACAAAGCATAATAGCACATGTGATTTAGAAAACTGTAGTCATTTACTTTTAAAAACAATGGTTTCCTTTCACATAATGCACGGGACGTGACTACTAATGTCTCATGCACACTTAAGGCTTGCATCTCACCATAAATGCGGATGGGAACATCAATCCCGCCAATCATATCGATACTAGGAGGTTTACATCTCACCCCTAGTGCTCAATAGGATCGAACACCTAAATTGACTCGGTTTAGTCGACTGACATACGGAGAAGAAGGACTGCAAGTGCATAGACTCAGAGGCCCCGCTAAACCGAACATGTCCCATACACTGCTAAGGCAAAGGTCGGAAGGTATTCCGCCACCAAAGATATCCGATATAGAGAGTGAGAGCTGATCAGTGCCCTTGTCTATGTATGCGCACACACCCAATCCATACTCTTGGTCTCGGGAAAGAGAACCTTTACACAACCGAGCACCTCAATGGCAACTGGACGACTACTACTCTACCAACAAACTCATAAAGAGCTGGCTGCCCATTTACTTCTTAGCATTTTCTCGCACCGGCAGGATGCATCATGGCCTCCCATGAGCAGTGACTCCGAGTGTCGTAGTCTACTTTCGAAGCTGTCTTCTATCGCATCGCCTTCTAAACTTTACCAAGATAGCGCCCAACACGAAACGTAGGCTGAATTTGGGTGTCTTATAAAGACAGAGTCTCTGGAATATCGAGCTCAGCGGTCATCGTGGGGCACATGTCTGATGACCAGAGGGATGAAACAATACCGGGTTCCATAAGGATGACCGGTCTGTGGGCTGTGTATTGACTCGGAACAAGTCATTACAACATGGAATGGTGAAGACGACTCGGAGGGTACTGCCAGGGCACATGTTCATTTTCACCATGACTTGTGTCGATAACATCGTTCGTGAAGACGTGTCTGATCACCGGCTTAGGTAACACACCGACTAGAAGTACGGTTGTTCGTATGGAATTTAAGTATGTCGGTTTTAAGATTAACAAACATTATCAATCGTTGTAAAATTTATCTTAACTGATAGTTTTAGTATACTGATGTAAGAGATTTGGAACATTTTATTTGAGATATATTATTTGAAGCGTTAATTAGTTGAGATTTGATTAAAGATTCAATTATTTCTAAGTACATTATTTAATATGGGTTCCTTTATCCTGACTTGGTCCATGTTGACTTAAAAGGCCAAAGTTTGACCAAGATAGACTAGTCAACCCTTAGTTTTGACTTAGTCACTAATTAGTCCTTAAGTGCTTATTATAAAGTTTAAGTGTTGTTTTGCACATTTAAGCATTGTTTGACTTAGTACTTTTGGGTTATTCGTGTTTTAGTACTCTATACTTTTTGGGCACAAGTATTTAGTACATTTATTGTTCAAGTGTACGTATTTAGTATTTTTATACGGTTTCGTATTTGTACCAGTATACTTATCTCTTAAAGCCTATTTATACTTAGTAAAATATTTCAAACACCAAATAAATCAATAATAATTATAAAAATCATTTTTAACCTTATTAGGTATCAAATTTCTCAAAACATAGAGTTTTACAAAGGTAACTTAAAGTAATAACGAAATCGATAATATTATTAAGGATACTAAGTGAGTCATTTTTCAAATGTTATTTTTAAGTTTTTATTTTCATACGCAACATACTTTTATAAGTTAGGTTTCTAGATATAAAGTCATTTTTCAAAAATAATAAGGTTTATTATTTTTAACAAATTAAAAACGAAAACAGTACGGTTTTCAATACTTTCTTTTATATCGTTTAAAATACTTAAACGTCATTAAAGTGAACCAAAATTTTATTTTGGATACATATATTTGTACATAACTTATACCCAGAAATTTAGATTAAAATACTTTATAAATGTTCTTAAATAAAATATTCTTTCCAGATCTCACCCATTTTAGTAAAAATTTTATAAATGAAAATATTTAAGATGGATTCATATGAAATTTGACATACACATCTTTGGAATCATCAGGAACATAACATAATTTTTCCAAGTCCAAATAAAACGTTTAACATCACAAAACATATCATTTTCTCAGACAGTACATAAAATCATACAGTACCAGTTTACGAAATAAATCATTACTAAATATATATTTTCATACAAACTTACTTTTCATATTTTTATCCTATTATAGACATTCCGATCTACAACTTTCATGAAGGAATCTAAGGCTAGTTCGAAACATATTTTACACAGAAAAATCGTGAACATATATCACACATCACAGAATCCATTTTACAGCATGTATTGTTAAGTGATAAATCAACAAATAGTTAACTTTAAACTTGGTGATCTAATGATTTAGTCCTAAACATGATGTTATACGTTAGTTAGAGTCTAAACACTATACTACGAGATTTGAGGGCGAAGAAAAGTTAGGTTACCTATTAGCAATTCTCCGGATCAACTATGAAATCAAATATACTGAGATCGAAGCCCCTTTCCTCTTGCTCCTCTTCATGAATAAGTTAGAAGAACACACAAACAAAGTAATTTAGTAAATATAATAAGAATAAGACTTAAAAATAAAGAGTATAAGGTAAGGAAAAGAAAGAGTATGTGCTCTTGAGATATGGTGGTGTAAACACCTTAGAACTTAAAAGAACTTGTATGATTTTCTTTGGTTTTTAGATGGATCTTTGAAGGAGTGTTTAAGTGAGTGAATGGATGAGTAAATGAAGAGAAAATGTCTGGTTATAAGCACACAAGTCGTGCATTAGATGGGGGAGCAAAGGGTGGACAAGAACTTGACAATTACCAAAAGTAGCTAAGCATACTTTAAGAGGTACATAACCTATTTGGTGTTTTTGATTAGAAAGGCATATTTTGAGGCTTGGACTTCAAAGTGACGGTATGGCATGCCTTAGGGTGATGTTTCTGAGTTTATTTGGTCACACCATGGTTAGGAAAGAAGTACGGAAATCGAATGTCGAGAAATGATTCGTCGGGTGACGATTTTCGTAGTAAAGGAGCTGTCCAGTACAATTTTTTTATGATGAACTTATAAATTGTAGTTTGAATGTCACCATTGTGTAGATCTTGGAAAATTAATAAAGTTAGGCTTTTGAAACGCCTCAATCGGAGTCTGTATGAGAAAATAGGAACCGTTTTACGAAATCGCGCAGAATTTCGATAACGATAGAAATTTCAGTTTTGCAAACAATGAAGTGAAATAGAAAGGTTCCAAAGACAAAAGAATTGAATATTACTGTATAAAATATTTTGTCGAGACTCGATTTATTAATATTAATCGTTATTATAAATAACTAAAATGGTCAAAAGCACGGGTGTTACACTCTTGGTCGGCTCTTATGGCCCTTAGTGTGGTTTCAACCATGGTCTGCTTACTAACCATTGTCTCCACCAAAGCCTTCATTTTATTAATGGTGTTTCCCATGTCCCTATTTCCGGTTGTAGGTTCCATACTCTACGAGAATACCCATGTAATCAAAATTTTGTTTCGGATCCCAAACACGCAAAGGCATAGACGATAACGCCGGAGGAAAGATGACTCTAGTTTGACTCGGTTAGACTCTCCTAAGACAAATATGTAGGGTACGATTCTCGCAGTGACTGTGCTTAATCACTCCGTCGGAAAGTAGCCCCCAAGTGAGAGTAAGGACTCTGATAGGACCCAGATGGTGTGACATCTAAGTGTCTCAAAAGTAGGGTACGTGAGACAACACGTGTAGGACATGACCCTTAGAGCAACCGTGATTAATTGCTCTGCTGAAGGGTAGCCCTCGAGTGGGATCGAAGGATTTTTTAAGACTCGAGTGTCGGACGAGTGACCCTTGAACATAAGGATCACAACCCTTGGGCTACAGGGCTATGCCTTGTAAAAGGTTGACTCGGCCTCGAGGAAAGGCAGACGGGGTAATGGAAGAAACTTGCGATGTGAGATCGGCAGAGCTTCGACGCTAGAGACCCCTGACTTGACTCGAATAAGGATGACCCTGGGATTAGAGCAGACCCTTAGATTAAGGGATTCTTGAATTGGGATGACTCAACTAACGGATGATGAAAGACGGGCAGGATTCCCTCAGGAAAGGTCATGGGGACCGTCCTGTCGGAGGGAAAGATCGCGTAGGACTTTCTAGTTTGGACTCGAGTGTTTAAAGGAACCTTCCATGTACGAGCGTATGACTCGTGTTGGTTGGTTATGCCTTTAAGATAAGGCGGACTAGGATGGGGAAGAAACCCGTGACGTAGGATTGATGGAGTTTCGACGCTTGTAGACACCCACATTTGGCTGCTAGGTGTCTAAAGTAGTTTCCAAACACCCGATGATGATCGGACGCAAACATGCTTTAACATACTCGAATATGGGCTCAAAATCATTAGCATTTTGCTTGGGCTTTTCAAGAAGTACAAATCTCACAAAACCAACCTCAAATCCAGGCCCAGTGGGTCATTTCCAATCAAATAAGACTAATTTGGGTCGAAACCGACGCCAAGGGCAAAATCGTCTTTTAGCGACCGAGTCAAAACCCGGTCAAAGGCGTTTTCGAGGCGTAAATATCTGCCGCGTCACTTCGCAAATCCGACTTGAAGTCGAAAACTACAAAAAATCAGCTACAAAAATGATTAAACAACTACATTAGAGATAAGATTCTATCTCTAAAAGGAATTCCCATCCGACCAGACCCACTCGATCGAGTGGACCAGCCCACTCGGTCGAGTAGGCTCACAAAAACCGCGAGAACCGGCGTCAGACCGGGCACTCTATCGAGTACTATGCACCACTCGATCGAGTGGTTTCCTTTCCAGCCGAGAAGAGATCCTCTTCCACCTAAAGACGGAATCCTTTTCTATCTAAAATTGTTTACCTTTCCTATCCGAAGCGGTGTTTCTTCTCACCCAAGCCGGATACCTTTCCTAGCCAAAGTCGGGAACCTCCCCTATAAATACACCCCCTTTACAAGCCTTCAAAACAACAACTTTTGACACGATTACAGCAACAGTTACAACATCGACAACACACATACAATTCAACACAACCATACACCCGAGTACACACCATCCGTAACTCGAAATTTCAGCAATCTTCTACAACCCCGACAACCTTACGTCTCTACACATAAACCACCATAACTCATCCGCATTATCTCGACACTCCCGTGCCTAAGCCACAGCTTGACGAGCCCCGTTCTGAGAGTACAAAGCATGTAGGTTGAGGGTGCAAATTCAACCCCGTCTTCTCCTTTTTCTCCTCTCTCTCTCTCTCGTTTTTTTTTTCGGGTCGTCCGTCCGTCTTCATCAAGTCATCATCACGTTTTTTTTTCTTTCGTTTTCCTCGTTTCTAATATTGATATTATGGCTACAATCTAATTTTTACATAAAAAAATCATTCCTAAGATGCGATATCGACTCTATAGTCGAATATCGTGTCTAAAAGAATAAATCAATAAATCAATCTCGCTGATGCTAAGATAATCGTCACATAGTCCTAAAAGACAAAATACGACGTTACAAAGCGGAGAGAAACTATTTCATCTTATTTCGATTTTCAAACAATTTACAAACATCTTTTCTAAAACCACTCCGAATGTTGGATATTGATTCCATAATCAAGTATCGAATATGACGAGTATCGAAAATTTAAGTCGAGTATAAATTGTATCATATTTCTACACGACTTAGTAAAATTATCGATTTTCCAAAAAGCAAAACGAACCATTGTTCGTACAAGGGGCACTCGATCGAGTGCCTAGCCCACTCGATCGAGTGGCACCCCAAAACCCGAGACAAAAGGTCTTTTCGAGGACCACTCGATCGAATCCCTCAATGACTAGATCGAGTGGCACCTCAAATTTTGGGCAGAAACCTTTTCCGAGGTCCACTCGGTCGAGTCCTTCAATGACTCGATCGAGTGGCCTTTGTCACGTCAAATCCGTGAGTCTTTCAACGAATTTCGAGCCCCGATAAGAATCTTTTAATGACTTCGGTCATCACGTGTCAAGTCTATCACGTGATTCACCTTTTCAAAACCGTGCATCGTATTATATTCACATCATTGATTCAATTTACAAACCGTTATCATCGTTACTACCTCGTTTGTTTTTGTCTTTGTATCTTATTCTCGTTGTTTGTTTTATTGTAAACGGACCTCACATGCTAAATACAACTTCGACATAAATTCAAAGATGCATTAAACGACGTAGATCAAACATAATTCACATGTTTAGTCGATAATACTGTTTGCATATCATTTAACTGAATTACTAATGCGCGTATTCTAAACTCAAACGATATCTTAGTAGAGGCCGCTAAGTGCGGGCGGGGTTGGGTGTTCTTTGTGATCTTCCCAACACGTACCCTCACCCCTTACTCAAAACCGTGGTTTCCGGATGTCCGAAACCATTGGCACACGAGAGTCATTCAATACACGGTAACCGATAATGTCGGTATCGGTATCGCAATTCAAAGGGACGAACCCAATAAACTCTGAGATCCGAATGGGCCGTACTTTGTGCGCGGCCCACTAAGATATAGAGTGGGTTCGAACGGGCCCGAACTCCCGCAAAGTTCGGTGGCGACTCCTATTTCGATTTAAATTTCAATTCGAGATCCATCTCACATGAGATTCATTCGCCTCCCCAAACCCGCGCGTGGCCGCGTCGGGGTGGACCTATGTCATGTCCACAATTTTGCGATTCCGCTGGGGATAACTGATGCGTGACTTACCATCGGCATCCTCAGGGTGAGACTCGAATAGAAATCGTTTGACTAGTACAATACGCGTTTTGTTTTACGGTTCATGCATAACCCCTTATTTTCCCGGGCCGGTACTGGCGACCGACGTCCCATTATACCGTGATATATTTCAAATTGGTTATGTCAAAGGTGTTCGTAGTTAATTCGTATGGGTTTCGCGGCATGTTCTAAGATCAACTTGACTTAGGAAGTCCGCCCCGTTTCTCGAAAAGGCTATGCGCACTAGTATAGACCCTATTTAGACTGACCGAGACTTAGTGTAAGCATACATGGTGTCGTTATAATGCTTGCGTGACTATATGCTACTTGGTTTCTATGTCCTTTTCAAAAATCGTCATTTTCAAAAATTGCATCTTTTCCAAAAGTATCCAATTTCAAAACCCGGAAAGCTACCGAATTTAGGACTTATGATTTTACTCAAAATAGCCTATTTTTAGCCGGTATGTTGCCCATTACAAAATTCAAAAATATTTTCAAACCTTCAAAATCGCGACCCGATGGCACTTTTCCGATTTTCGAAAAATCGGGCCATCTACCGATTTTCTCGGATTTTTTCTAAAAACTTCCTTTTCAAAACTTTCCTCTTCTTAGGACTTCTCATATTTAGCAGTGTCGGGTCTTGTCGTAACTCGTCGAAGGTCTTTAGCGTCGGAACTCCGTCGATCTTACATCACGGGTTTTCTCCCTATCCCGGTCCGCCTTATTTGACTAAGGCAAGGCTAACCAACGTAGGGCACACCCCTACCAAGGAAAGCCCGTCTACACATTCGAGTCCAAAGTCTGGGGAAATCTCACATGGACCTTCCTTCGAACAGGACTCGGCCCACTTAGCCAAATCCTAAGGAAGGCCCACCTTTCACGAGTCACCCGTCTAGGTGTCCTTTCCGAGTCATTTACTTTTCAGTCTTTCCCTTGCTCAGGATGTACTTTTTATTCCAGGATTTGGGTTAGTTTCTGATTACGCGGTATTCTTACAAACAGGCCACCGATAACCAGACACAAGCGCAAGATGCAAGAAACTTTGGACCACTTGACAGCCTCGCTGGCTAAGATCGAGACCCAACTAACAACTATCAGGTCCGACCAAATAGCCATTGTCACCCTTTGAGTGCCGTTGAGAAAGGGACTCCTAATGCTGGAACCGAACCCACCGGACCCATAGCTGAACTGGTCAGCGCCGTTCGCAAGCTGGAGGAACAGGTCCACTTGTCAATGAACAACTCAATCCACATGGAAAACGCTCGCACCTATTCGCCTGTGAATGACGAGCTACCTGCCAACCTCAACCTTACAGGCCTACCGGTGTTTGAGGTTACTGAAGTCCCGGTGCACCACATTCGGGCCTTTAAGGAGTTCATGGCCGACAAAGGGGTGAAATCCACTATGTTCAAGCACCTGTTTGCTTCTTCCCTCGAGAAGCATCCGAAAGCCTGGTACTACAGGCTTGACTCGAAGAAGTACAAGACTTGGGACGACGTGGCAACAGAGTTCGCTCGGAATTATGCCAATAATACCGAGATCCAGACCACGATGCGTACTTTGGAGTTTATGGCCCAAGAGCCTAAAGAAGGCTTCACCAAATACCTTCAACGTTGGAGGGCCGAGAGTGTAAAGTTGGTCGACAAGCCCAACGATAAAGTTCTAGTGGAGGACTTCGTCAAGAACCTCCTCCCTTCCTACCGGTTCCATGTTTGGTATGCTGTTATACCCAACTTCGCCGCTCTAACTGAAATGGGGAGTGGATCGAGGATGACTTAAGATTAGAGAGCCTTAATAAGGCCTCTACCAAAGGGTATCAAGGGGCCAGCTCATCCACCAGCAAGTCCACATCTGCAGCTGCAACCCGCATCATCTTCGACGAGGTTAATCTACTAGATGCCTCATCCAAAAAGAATACCCCAGCTCGGGTATTCACTGATATAGGTACCACCTATACATACACCATATAAAGGTTATCTTCGCAGGGTCTAATTCAACCGATAGGCCCAACTCTAGAAGTCCCGGTAGAAAAGCAATCCAAAAGCTATAACATTCAGGCCTATTGCCAATATCACCGAGGTAATGGGCATGATACAGAAAAATGCTAGAAATTGAAGCATCTAATCCAGGACTTGATCGAAAGCGGGAAGATACCATTGCCCGGGGACAAGCCGAGGAACAAGGAAAACCCCTTCAGTGCTGATGCCATTTTCACCGGAGAAATAATCGACTATTCTCATCTCATTTCTCCTTTCATCCCGCAAATTAACGGGATATGGTTCGATGATGAAGACGAAGTTTACCTGGCTAAAGGGGAAGTTGTCCCCATTACCACTGAATAAATCCGGAAGGCTAAATCCAAAGCCTTGGCCAGCAACCACTTAGTCGCCGCCGGCCGTCCTACCCCAGAAACCGTCACTGAACCTGCCAGGACGGAAGCTGCCTTAGAAGTGCCAAGCACCGACACGGCTCTAGTCAAACAACTGAAGAGGGCTCGAGTTGATCTCACCATATGGCAGCTTTTTGTTAGCTCACAGAAACATCGAGAAGCACTTACTAAGGCTCTCGATCAAATCAAGGTCGACTCACTGGTTACCCCCACTGAAATGGTAGCCATCATCATGCCCTATCTCAAGGGCAAATCCAAAGAAGAAGGCCCACTTATTACCTTCTCCGAATCCGACTTACCACCGTTCGCGGCCACCCAAAACTTGGCCCTGTACATCACGGTGATCTGCCGAGGGAAATACCTCTCGATGACCATAATTGACGACGGGTCCGCTGTGAATGTCCTTCTTTAAGGACCGCTAAAGCCCACGGCATTACCGAGGCCGACTACCTCCTGACGGCGCAAACTATCCGGGCTTTTGACGGAAGCCCAAAATCGGTTGCTGGGGCCGTTAAACTAACAATTATAACAGGCCCGATTCAGAAAGAACTAGAATTCCAGGTGATTGATGTCACCTCCTCTTTCAACCTGCTACTTGGAAGGCCCTGGATCCATGCGGTCAAACCCGTATCCTCCACTCTCCACCGAAAGGTTAAGATGTCTCTACAAGACGGTGTCATCACTCTGGAGGCTAACCCCATAACCGTGGCTACCTGCAACACCGCGGGCCGGGCCGACCCACGAGGATTCGACTTCGTGGGAATGATCGAAGAACAATGTCTCTTCAGGCCCTATTTCACCAGTAGCATCGATATGATGCTAAAAAACTTGGGATATCTACCGGGGGCTACTTCGAGGCCATATCTTCCAGCTGGGAAGATCATAGAAGTCCTAAATGGTGGGGGTCTCCATTCGGCTTGGGGTACACTATGACCCCAGGATATATGGACCGGGCAAATAAAATCAACTTCGTTACTCCAGTATTCGGGGCTATTCAAGTGGGTCTCTACTAACCCATCATCACATATCCCGAGACCAAATTGGCTCGGGAATGCAATTTCATCCCAGATGACGTATTCGCCCTCGTCCATGCTGAATCTAAGGAGGGTACTGACAACGCCGGGCCTGTGCTAGGGCTCCTATTAGGGGAAGACAAGGTTGTCCCGACCCCCAAGGAAGAATTGGTGAACCTGATCCTCTGCGGCAACAGGTTCGATCCAACGAAGCTGATCTCCGATGTTGGTGCAGACACCGGGAAAAGGGCATGGAGGCAGACTATCAAGTGGACCGACAACCAGGGTCGAGTCTACAAGCTGACCACCGGTGAAGGAGACATGCCGGATACCGAGTCCGAGTCCGAGTCTAGAGGGTCCGGTGCTAGATTTGAGTCTGTAACCCCTCTTCCTATAGTCACTCCCACTGGAGTCTGGGGGTCTGTCCCGGGGGCACTCCCTATCCCACCAGTGACCAACGATCAGATAATAACAATAACCGTTCTGCTTACGACTTGTCTTATTTTCAAAATGCTTTCAATTTCAAAAAATTTACATGCAATGACATTGAGAAACCCGACGAATAGGTACCACCACCTCCGCATCTGATCGAACGGCTCGAACAAAGGAAATCCCGAGATCCGGTAATTGAGGAAACCGAGTCCATTAATGTGGGAACCACTTTAGAGCCCCAGATGCTTAAGTTAGGTTTATCCTTAGATCCCGAGGAGAGACAACAATTCACAGACCTCCTCAAAGAATTCAAGGATGTCTTCGCATGGTCCTACAAGGATATGCCGAGGATAGATCGGGAAATAGCTGAACACCGTATACCCATGAAAGACGGGTGTAAACCGGTAAAAAAGAAGCCCCGCAGAATGAGGCCCGAATGGTCTCTCAAAGTCAAAGAAGAAGTCGACAAACAATTCAAAGCAGGCTTCATACAAGTGTCTGAATATCCAGACTGGGTTGCAAACATCGTACCGGTACCTAAAAAGGACGATAAGGTGCGGGTATCTGTAGACTTCCGGGACCTTAATAAGGCCAGCCCAAAAGACGATTTTCCTTTACCACACATCGACATACTGGTGGACAACACGGCTGATCATGCCCTTCTATCATTTATGGACGGGTATGCGGGGTACAATCAAATCAAAATGGCAGAAGAAGATATGAGTAAGACCACCTTCATTACACCTTGGGGTACTTACTGTTACACTGTTATGCCATTTGGTCTCATCAACGCCGGGGCCACTTATCAACGAACCGCCACAACCTTATTACATGACATGATGCATAAGGAATTGGAAGTTTAGGTAGACGACATGATCGTCAAGTCCAAAGACCGAAATGGGCACATCACGGCCCTAAGGAAATTCTTCACCCGACTGCGCAAGTACAACATGCGACTAAACCCTCAAAAGTGAAGTTTCGGGGTAACATTTGGCAAATTACTGAGCCATATCGTTAGCCAACGTTTCATCGAGGTCGACCCAGCTAAAATTAAGGCCATTACCGAGATGCGACCTCCTAAAACCGAAAAAGAAATAAGGGGGTTTCTCGGGAAAGTCCAATACATCAGCTGGTTTATTTCAAAGTTAACCATAATATGTGAACCCATTTTCAAG
This sequence comes from Agrostemma githago, assembly GCA_958450325.1. Classification (NCBI taxonomy): domain Eukaryota; kingdom Viridiplantae; phylum Streptophyta; class Magnoliopsida; order Caryophyllales; family Caryophyllaceae; genus Agrostemma; species Agrostemma githago. The sequence goes on from OY288245.1 coordinate 43,986,369, forward strand.
AAACTGAAGATAGGAGAACGAACACTGTGGGATGAAAAATGTCAAACGGCTTTTGACATAATCACGGAGATCCTGTCTGCTCCGCCGGTATTAATGCCACCTCAACTCGGTCTGCCTTTGTCGTTATACCTAACAACGATCGAGACAGCCATGGGGGGCTATGCTGGCCCAGACAGTCGACTCGGAGGAACGGGCCATTTACTACATTAGTAAAAAGTTCCTGGAGTATGAATGCAAGTATACAATGCTCGAGAAAACATGTCTAGCTTTAGTCTGGGCCACTAAAAAGCTCCGGCACTATATGCTCAGTCACGAGGTACATGTTTTATCCAAAATGGATCCTATCAAGTACCTGTTCGAAAAGCCCATCCTTAACGGCAGGATGTCCAGATGGACTTTGATGCTGGTAGAGTTCGACCTTAAGTTCGTACCATTAAAAGCCATCAAAGGCCGGGTAGTAGCCGAATTCCTTGCCTACCGACACAGAGACGTGAGATTTGTATTTTGACGGGGCATCCAATTTCCGAGGGTTCGGAGTCGGGATTCTGTTGATCTCGCCAAAAGGAGAGCATACGTCGTTATCCATTAAACTGGACTTCAACGTAACTAACAATGCAGCCGAATATGAAGCATGCATTCACGGGTTGGAAGCCGCCGCTGATTTAGGAGTAACAAAACTCCGGGTTCACGGTGACTCGTCTCTAGTCATCAACCAAGCTCTTCTAAAATGGAAACTCGGAACGCCAACCACGGGTAAGGGTTCTCGGAAAACAGTTCCAAAAGGTGGAGTACATCTGATGGGACGGGGATTTGTCGTGAATCCCAGTCGATCAAAGTAAAAACCAACTATCCTAAACTTGGGTAGTCGAGGGTAAGTCGGGTCGAATCCACGGGGATGGTCTAGCTAAGTAAGGGTCTTGGTCTAGGTAAGGTATTAGTCAAGAAAAGATATGTTCGTGGTCGGAAGAAGGTTCTAAACTAGCGAGCTAAACTAATCGAACAAACAAATGAAATAAATACGGTAAAAAAGACTAGGGTCAAGGTCAACGAGGTAGTCTCAAGGGAGTTATCGTAGTTCACAAACGAGTCGATTACGGTCGGTAATTGGGGAGATAGAGGGTTTCTCTCGAGTCTCTATCTACCCGGGACGGTCCTAATAACGGTCTCTCGCACTTATTACTAGGTCGACCCACCCCAAAGAAAGCTCGAAATATAATTCACCAATCGCGGCCAAGACAAGTAAATCATACAAAAATCGCAATCAATGGAGAATATCAACAATAATAGACAAGATAATAATTGATGGGAGGGATTTGCCGTGGATCCCACCACCAAATAATAACCAACTAAACCTAACACGTAGATAGGGTAAGTCGGGTCGAGTCCACGGGGATGGTAAAGAGGGTTTAAACCAAGTTTCACCTAAAGACTTGACTAGGTCTCAAGGCTAAACTAAATTAGAACGATAAGAAGGGAATAAACTATGACTAGGAACGAAATAAGTATAACAACTAAGGCTAACAGATTCAACTAACTAAAGGAATAATCGCTAAGACGAAAAAGAAAACAAATAGAAAAAGAACTAGGATTAGGTCGGGTTCAAGGGTGATGGAATGATCAAGGAAGAGCAAAGGTGAAGAGGTAGTCGAGTTATCTAGGTATAGTCCGGGCTCTCGCTACTTAAACCGACCTAGAGGTTCCTCGCACTCGCGCAAGAACCTATCCTAGCGACATACAAGGCCACAAGAAGGAAGGCAAGAAAACAAGCATTTGCAACTACAAGTCATTCAAGCATTTCATCAAACATGTTCTATGCAAATAACCAAGAAGCAACCAAAACTTCCACCAACAATCTATACAAACCCTTAATCACCCATTAAGACACCCAATTCCCCTACTAACCCTAGCAAGAGACTACTCACTCAAGTTCAAGATAGTAAACCCAACACCCATAATGAAACAAACACAAACATGAACATTCATAATGGATTATTGAAGATTACTAAACATAAACACAAATGAAAACTAAAAAGAAGAGATTAGAAAGAGGAGGAATTATAACACTAGAAGAAAGGAAAAAGATTGAATCTTTGCAAAAATAAACCCAAAGGAAGATCTCCAATGTTGTCAATAGAGTAGATCAACCCAAAAAGTCTTCAATATTACAAAGATAAAACTAGGGTTAAACTAGGATTAAGGAGTAATTAAGACTAATCTATATTAATCTAAGCTAATCTAGGCTAAAGTAGTCTAGGGTTTTGTGGTAATGTCTAACCTCACATAAGATTACAAGAGGGGGTATATATAGGGTTACAATGAATAAGGAGAAGAAAATAAGAGCCGCGGCTACAGCTGGTCCATCCTGGCCGAGATGGTGGTCCCGACCGGGAAGGAGCTTCTTCTCGGCCGGGATGAGCCATCCGTAGGCTGTCTTTGCTTTGCTTCATCATCCTTACCGAGATAGCCTTCATCTCGACCGCGATGGGTCTTGTAGGCCTCAATTATGATCTCAAGGGTCCCTCCTTGCTTCGCATGGGGTTCTCATCGATTCTCGGTGCTCGGGGATCGATTCTAAGGCACCGAGTGATCGCTCCTTCTCTTCGTTGGTTCCAAATGTGTAGGAAACGAGTCGAAATCGTTCCAATTCTCCATGAATGGTCTTGGGAACCTAAAACGAACTAGAAGAAGCATAAGTAGCTCAGAAACCGCTCCAAAGAGCGATTTCACAAGAGAAACCGGGACCAAACACAACAAATAGGCACTACAAACTACACTTATCAACTCCCCCACACTTAACCCTTACTCGCTCTCGAGTAAGCACAAACTACTACTAAACTAAAAGAAACTAGTCTACTAACCGAGCGGGTATTAGCACACCCTACGCCCTTTCAACTCACGCGAGTACACTTAGAGGGAAAAGTGCACTCCGCAAGGCAAGTAAGGTCTTGCGACAAAACTATGGATGCAACAGGACACAAAAACACACAAACAAGCAAACATACAAACAAACAAGCAATCGGTTGCACCCAAGAAGAAATAAATACCGCTTCCCTCTACAAAGCGGTGAAAGAAGCATCGGTAAAGGACTCAAGGCAAGTGACAACGTTCCCGAAATAATAATACAAAATGACATGAACTAAACCCTAATAGTATGACAACAAAGCAATAAAAACGTTGGTAACTTACCTAGGTTCCTCCTAACCTTCTAAGAACGTACTACGGGACGATCGGCGGGATGGAAAAAGGATGAACCACGGTGTTAGTCGACACTGTAGGTAAGTGAGACCCCGCCCCCTTTAGCGATAAGCCAAGAGGGTCGTCCCATGTCCAAAATAGCCTAAGTAGTCCAAGTAAAAAGGTGGAATATGATTGCAAAATGAGGGAAGACCGATCATTACCGCTATCATCCTAATGGTAGGGATTTGTCGTGGGTCCTAACCAACAATAAATAACCAACTAATCCTAGTGGGTAGCTAGGGTAAGTCGGGTCGTGTCCACGGAGACGGTATGGTAAAGTCTAGACTAAGTCGACCTCAAAACGAGATTAAGTCACACAAACAAACACAAAGATGATGATAATTGACAAACTATGATGGGAGAAGAGGCATAAAATAGAGTAACAATGAACTAGCTATAACAAGACTAAATGAAATAACTAAAGATTAAACAAACTGGCAAACTAGAGAAAATGATGACTAACTAGGCGGATAAATTCAATTATGGAAGGAGAGTAGGGTTAGGTCGGGTTCTTAAGTGTAGAAGGACATTAGGATGATCAAGGGTGTAGGTGCCTCTTTAGTTACTAGAGTCGATTTGCGCTCTCGCGTCTAAACCTAGGTCAAGGTCGGTTCGCGCTCTCGCGTCTAAACCCAAGTCCGCACTCTCGTGTCTAAGACTATACCCTAACAGAATCACACACTAGCCAAACAATGGGAAGATGAGAACAAATATGAGAATCATTGGCCACTACTACCCACACAAGCAATTCAACAAACACATGGTGTGCCCAATATGTGACTAGCAACAAAGATGCAACCTTTACCCCTAATCAAACCCTAATCACCCATAATCCACACCTAATCCTCCTACTAACCCCACAAGGAGACTACTCACTCATTATCAAGATGAAACTAACATGAACAAGAGAAAACAATATAAACATCCAAACATCCAAAATGAACAAACAAGAACAATAAACAAGATGTAAAGATTCAAACTTGGTAAATAAACAAAGAACAAGAGAATAGAGATTATACCAACTAATAAGGGATGAAAGATGAGAACTTGTATAAATAAGAAACCCAAATAATCTCCAAGGTTATCAAGCTTGGATGAATCTTCAAGAATCCTCTTAATACAAGACTAATTAAACTAGATTAAACTAGGATTAACTAAAGATTAAAGGAAGATTAAGCTAATTAGAGGAACACTAATCTAGGGTTATGAATGTTCAAGAGAGGCCTAAGAGAGTCTAGGGTAATGTGTCATAGTTAAACAATACAAGAAGGAAGTATTTATAAGGTTACAAGAGTGGAGGAGAAGAAGAGAATTCACGCGGGCTGTATCTGATCCTTCCCGGTCGGGAAGGAATGGTCCCGGTCGGGATGGGCCATCCTTCCCGGTCGGGAAGAGCTCAAGACAGCATCTCTCTCTTTTGTGCACCTCATCCCCGACGGGATGAGGTCCTTCCCGTCGGGGATGGGTCTTGTAGGCCTCCAATATGATCTTTAAGGTCCCCCCTTGCCTCTCATGGGTTTCTCATCGATTCTCGGGACACGGGATCGAGCCTAAGGGGCTCGGGAATGGGTCCCAAGGTCTCGGGATCGAATCCAAGGCATCGAGTAATCGTTCCTTCACTTCGTTGGCTCCAAAAAGTGTATGAAACGAGTTGGAATCGTTCCAATTCTTCGTGAATGGTCTCGGGAACCTGAAACGAACTAGAGGAGGAATAAGTAACCCATAAACCACTCCCAAGGAGCGATTCCACAAGGAAAACGGGACCAATACTCACTACAAACTACACTTATCAACTCCCCCACACTTAACCCTTACTCGCCCTCGAGTAAGCACAAACTAACAACTAAACTAGCCGAGCGGGTATTAGCGCACCCTACGCCCTTTCAACTCACGCGAGTACACTTAGAGGAAAAGTATACTCCGCAAGGCAAGTAAGGTTTTGCGACAAAACTGTGGATGCAACCGGACACAAAACACATAAACAACAAACATACAAACAAACAAACACAAGGTTGCACCCAAAGAAAAACAAATACCCCTTCCCTCAAACAAGCGGTGAAAGAAGCACCGGTTTAGGACTCAAGGCAAGTGACAACGTTCCCGAGCTAGTAATACAAATCGAGATGAACTAAATCCTAATAGTATGTCAACAAAGCAACAAAAACGTTGGTAACTTACCTAGGTCCTCCTAACTTTCTAAGAACGTACTACGGGACGATCGGCGAGATGGAAAAATGATGAACCACGGTGTTAGTCGTCACTGTAGGTAAATGAGACCCCGCCCCCTTTAACGATGAGCCAAGAGGGTCGTCCCGTGCCCAAAACCGCTCAACTAGTCAAAGTAAAAAGGTGGAAATATTTGCAAAGTGAGGGAAGACCGACCATTGCCGCTATCATCCTTCCTAGGGACTCGGTCCTTTGGTAGGCTCTTCGTGGTAATAGTCGGTAAAAGGCTTATTTTTGTGGGGTTAATATCTTTTTGTGAGATGATTTTCTTTTTGGCATTTTTCTTTCTTTTGCATTTTTGCTTTGTTTGTTGCCATGCCATTTCTTTTTCATCTTTTCTATTTTCTTTTTGGCTTTTTGTGCCTTTTCTTTTTCTTCAATCTTTTCTTTCTTTCATTTTCTTTTCTTTGCCCTTTTGGCTTGATTTGGGTGATAGGCATTTCTTTGCAACTAAGAAAGATGATTTCAACAATTTGCAAATTTATTTGGTGGATATGTGTGGAAGGTAGGGGAATGGGTAAGTCGGGACGACGCCTTCCCTTCAAACCCACAAAAAGGTGGAAAGACTTGGACTAATCAAACAATCCCAAACACGGTCACCTAAGGGACGGGACTCGGCAACCAAGGCCTTTTCACACCGTGGGTGGTCATAATGGTCAAAATGCAAATCCCGAAGTAAATCCCTAGTAAGCTAGGTGGGCTCAAGGTAAAGGACCAACGAAATCATTGATTTAGGGTCATTCTACTAGATTAAAGTCCAAGACTCGATTTACCTTACTAGAAAGGGAAAGTAAGCCCTTGCACACTAGCCTCTAAACCGGGTTTTCGAAAACCTTTTTACACACTAGACACAACTACACACACAAAACAAAGACTCAACGAAAACGAAAGAAAAAAAGACAAAAGGCAACAAAATAAAACAAAACAAGACAAGCACATAAACAAAACAAACACCACCCCGAACTTCCAAACAAGTCACCAAATCAACCACAAATATGCATCAAGCTCCACCCGAGCACACAACATCACAATCTCCTCTAAACTCCACAAGAGACAAAGGGGAAAAAAGGATAAAAGATGTTACCGGTAAGGAAAAAGGGAGGCAAAACACGCACAACACAACAAATATACGACAAAATGACACAAAAGGAAAAACACACAAAATAAAATGTTTTTGATTTTTGTGAAATTTTTTCAAATTTTTAGGGTTTTTTTAAAGATTTTTCGAAAAACTACGAAAATAAAACTAACTACGATAGAATATCGCTCCCCCACACTTAAACCGAGCAATGTCCTCATGCTCAATCGTAGTGTGCGGAGACACAAAAGAAAAGAGAAACTACGAAAAAAACTAGAATTTGAAACGAAAACCGGAGAAAAAGGGTAGAATGTGTCCGGTCGGGGTGTAATCAAGTCACCATGGGCCGAGACGAGAAAAGATATGAATGGGGGAAGAAATAAAAAAGAAGGAAATAAAAGGAAATGGAAGGGGAGGACTAGGTGTAATCAAGTCACCTAGTCCGGATTCCGCCTAAATCCGACTAAATCCTACAAAAAGGGTGAAAAACTTGTAAATTTGGATTTTTTCAAATGAATCTCGATGTAGTCATATCATCGAGAGTCGGGAGCAACATCTACCAAGGCCTCGAAGGCCACCATGACACAAAAGTGTATAAGGGGAAGGGGATACACAAGGGAAAACAAGCAATAAAAGACGGAAAAGAAAGGATAGTTGCCGTACCCATCGGTTAGCAACTCACTCGCTCCATCGTCTCAATGATCAATATAGGCACTTTGCTAGTCTTCATCATTGTCATCCCGCTTCAAACTTGTTAATAACGCATGGTTGAGGTAGTAATGGTAACAGGGGGTAGGATTTGATGTGAAACTAGGTGTAAAGTGTAGAGAAAATGAGGTGAGGGTATGTAAATGAGGTTTATGGGTCATATGATATGAGAAAGGACAAGTAGGGAGGTTGGGAGGGGGTATACAATGGTTGGTTGGACTCGAATGTCGAAGAAGAGGCATAAAGAGGAGTAGGGGACCATCCCGGTCGGGATGGATGGTCCCGGTCGGGATGCCTCACCCGTCCCGGTCAGGAAGCTCCCTTCCCGGTCGGGATTGCACTCCAGGAAACTCGAAATTTGACATCCTAATCCCGATCGGGATGGTCCTTCCTGGTTGGGATGACTCCTTCTTCTCGGTCGGGAAGCCTTCTTCTCGCCCGGGAAGAGTCTTCATGACCTCCATAACCCCAAAAAGCTCATCCAAAGCTTCAAAAACCGATTCCCTTACTCTCAATCCATGCTCTATCAATAGCCATTCCTCTCTAGGATTCACCTTCACTTCACACCTATGACAATAAGTTCAAATACAACATCAAATTCCCTCCCTCACATCGCTCATCAACAATCCAAATAACAAGAATATCACAAAAACTCAAAGAAGCTACAAGAAATAAATATATACAATGCGACGGTTCTTTTGGAACTCCGTCAAACCAAGGATGGTGCATTCTTCAATCCTTTTCAACAACCTTATAACCACTTCCATCGCCATCAAGGGCACGAAGAAACAAATCGAACGATCTTGCAAAGTCTTCAATCAAGCTTGTGATATAACCATCCACATCCCAAGATTCTTCATGACCTTGTCTCGACGTTCCCGGGGCATCCCGATCTACTAAGTTCAATGGCTTGAACTTGTACTTGCGATCCTTTGGTATATACCCAAACGTCCATCGATCCTCATGTGGCCCCAAGGGAGGCTCATCTTTCTTCTTGTCCTGGCACTTGTCTTCAAACTCACGGTATTGGCATTCATCCGCCCCAACCTCGGAATCATCATCATCAATTCCATAGAAATTGTTCTTCAAGCTTTGTCCCGACTCTTACCCTAGATCGATGTCTTTCGTGGCGTGGATCATTTTGCAAGACTCATCATTAGTAGGCGAGGTGTTGCCTTGGAGGTCGAACACGGGCTTCTCTTCGCCTAACTCAAATGTGATCCTACCATTCTTCACATCGATCATAGCACCGGCGGTATGTAGAAATGGGCGCCCAAGGATAATGGGAATGATAGCATCTTCCAGCATGTCAAGAAAAAGGAAATCGACCGGAACGAAGAACTTCCCGATTCTTATTGGCACATCTTCTAACATCCCCAATGGTCGGTTGAGTGAACTATCGGCCATTCGGATTGTAACGGAAGTGCACTTGAGCTCCTTCATTCCAAGTCGCTCACAAATAGAGTAGGGAATGATGCTTACACTCGCACCCAAATCACATAATGCTCTCTCAATCTTGAAGTTGCCTATGGTGCATGGGATAGAGAAACTACCCGGATCCTTCAACTTGGGAAGCGTAGAACCTTGAATAAGCTCGCTCACCACCCTTGTGAACGCTATGGTCTCTTCCTTGTCGATGGATCTCTTCCTAGCCAAGATTTCTTTCATAAATCTTCCATATGCCAGGATTTGGGTAAGTAGCTCGGTAAACGGGACACTCACATCCAATTTCTTCACAATGTCTAGGAATTTGTTAAATTGAACATCCACCTTAGTCTTCATTTGCCTTGTTGGGAAAGGCAACTTGATATGAACCTTGTTTTGCTCAATAGGGGTGGACTTTTCAAATGACACTTTCCCTTTACCCTTGTCTTTTCCGTGAAGTGGGGGAAGTTTGTCTTCATGGGGTTTCTCAATCTCCCATGAGACTTGCTCCTCCATTGGATTTTTCAAACTTGCTTTATCTTGAGATAAAGATACAACTTCTTCCATGTCATGTTCTTGCTCACTAGGAAACACGGGGGAATCATAAGAAGAACCACTCCTCAAGTTAATAGCATTGACATGCTCAAATTTCGCCGGTTCACCTTGAGGAGGTAGTTGTCCCCTTTGTCTTAAAGAACTACCCGAAGCAACTTGAGCTAGTTGAGTTTCGAGCATCTTGAGATGAGTTCTTGTTTCCTTGTTTTCCATTAGAAGTTGGGCAATAAGTTCTTGTTGGGATCTTTTTATCTTCATTTGGCTTGTTTGCAACTCCATCATTTGCTTTTGGGTATCAAAATCTCGAGGTGGAGATTTTTGATTGTGTGGAGTATCGGTGATGGCTAGAGGAATGCCATAATCATGAATAGGAGACCAGGTCCTTGGCTTACTTTCTTGTCGGGCACCTTGAGCCCCTTGTTTTTGTTGATGGTTCCCTTGGAACCCATGAGAGTTGCCTTGATTAAGGCCTTGATTGTTGCCATGGTTGTAGTTTTGGTGTCCTTGATTGTGTTGGTTTCCTTGAAAACCACCTTGATTGAAGTTCCCTTGTTGGAACCCTTGATTGTTGTTGAAGGTACCTTGGTTATGTTCCTTGAAATTGTTGAATGGTCTTGGATTACCCACATAACCTTGGTAACCTTGATTGTTGTCCTTTAAGGGAGGTGGAACATAGGGACGGTGTTGAAGAGCTTGTTGTTGAGAGGCTTGATGGGAAGCTTGGAACATATTAGGATAGGAGGCACCTTGCTTGAACGCTTGAAAGGCATTCACTTGCTCAATACTTCCTCGACATTGTTGAGGTTCATGCCCAAATATCCCGCAAATCTCGCACATCCCATAATAAAGTGTAGGAGACACAACTCCCAAAGCATTAACTTCATGAATCGAGTATTGGTTGGAGGAACTAGTGCTTTGAACTTGATTGAGGTGGCTTTGGAGCTTCTTGTCAATAGTCTCCATGTGAGTTTAATTGAGCCCCAAGGTCAATGCTTAGTTGTGTAATGGCATCGACCTCGTGCCTACCTCCTCGATTCGCCTTTCTAGGCCTTGAGTATTGGGAGTTGTGCACCGCCATCTCCTCGATTCTTGCTCAAGTTTGATCATCATCGACCTCGGTAAACCTACCATTGCAGCTCATATTGAGTATAGCTCTTGAGTCCTCATATATAAACCGTTCCAAAACTGTTGAACTAAGAACCATTGTGAAAGTCCATGGTGGGGGCATGATCTAACCAAAGATTTAAACCGTTCCCAAGCTTCATAATGGCTCTCCTCATCCCGTTGTTGGAAACCGGTGATGGAGGCCCTAAGCAAATTTGTCTTCTCCGGGGTGTAAAATTTTTGGTAGAACGCCAATGCAAGTTTCTTCCAAGTATCGATACCCATGGTTGCTCTATCGAGACTCTTGATCCATTGCTTTGCTTTTCCAATGAGAGAGAACGGGAAAAGTACCCAACGGATTTGATCTTGAGTAACCCCGGTTTGAGAGATAGCATCGCAATAATCGGAGAAAGTCTCCATGTGTTGGTGCGGGTCTTCGGTGGGCAAACCACTAAATTGATTTCTCTCCACAAGTTGGATGAAATGTGTCTTTGCCACGAAATTCCCGGTATATGTATCCGGTAGAGCACTCGGTCCTGGCAAGACATCCTCGGTAAAAGTGGAGTGAGATGAAAACTTCGGCATGATTGTATATGCGGGAGAAGATGGTGTAGACGGTGTTGATGTAGAACTAGAAGGGGAACTAGGACTAGAAGAATGGATAGATGAACCAAAGGGATTTATGAAGATCCCTTCGGCCGTCTCTCGAGGTGACTCGTCAAAGTTGGATCCTTGAGCTTTCTCTTCAATGGTATTGCTAGTACCCGGTTGAGAGTGTCTAACCCGATCAATCGTCCGTTGGCGAAAGGGTCTAAAGAGTCTCTCCCGTCTCTGGATTGAAGAGAAAGAAATAGCCTCTCCTCCTAGGCATACACTACACACTTGAGCAAACGTAAGACCACCTAGTGCTTTTTGGGCACTAGGCAAAGACAATAAACGAACACAACGAAAAACAAAGAGAAAAGAAAGCTAAGAAAACAAGAGAAACCTACAAAATATGCACAAGACATGATAGAAGAGCACGAAGAAGGGTAACTAAGTCAAGCTAGAAGTAAACTAAGTCTAAACAATACACCGTCCCCGGCAACGGCGCCAAATTGATGGTAGAGATTTGATAAGTGTGGTTTGTAGTGCCTATTTTGTAGTGTTTTGGTCCCATTTTCCTTGTAGAATTGCTCCTTGGGAGCGGTTTAGGGGCTTCTTATGCTTCCTTTAGTTCGTTTCAGGTTCCCGAGACCGATTTGGAAGAGTTGGAGCGATTCCGACTCTATACATACACATTTTGGAGCCAACGGAGTAAAGGAACGATGACTCGATGCCTTGGAATCGACCCCGAGACCTTGGGACCCAATCCCGAGCCTCGGAGACCCGATCCCGAGTCCCGAGCCTCCGAGACCCGATCCCGAGTCCCGAGCCTCCGAGACCCGATCCCGAGTCCCGAGAATCGATGAGAAAACCATGAGAAGCAAGGAGGGACCGAAAGAAGCTTAAAGGAGGCCTACAAGGCTCAACCGGTTCCGGTTGAGCTCAACCGGAACCGGTTGAGGTGCACAAAAGAGAGGTGTTCTGTGAAGGGTCCATCCCGAACGGGACCAACTCATCCCGAACGGGATAAGCCCAATTCAGGCCGCACTCCTTTCTTTCTTCTCCTTTCCACTTGTAACCCTATATATACCCTTCCCTTGTTTTGTAAAGCTTAGGCACTTCATTAGACATTAAACCCTAGACTACTTTAGGTTAGATTAGATTAGATTAGTGTAGATTAGTTGGTAATTAGTCGTTAATCTTAGTTTAGTACTTGTATTAAGGGAATTCTTCAAGATCCATCCAAGATTGACAACCTTGGTGGTTTGTTTTGGGTTTTTCTCTTCAATGCAAGTTTCAATCTTTCTTCTTCACTAGTTTGGTACAATATACTTTCTTTCTCTTCTCTTACTCTTGTTTTATCATCCAAGTTTACATCTTTGTTGATTGTTATGTTCATAGTTCATAGTTTTCACTAGTATCTTCATGTTTGGTTTGGTTCTTATGTTGAATCCTCTTGTTCTTGTTAGTTGTAGTATAATTATGTTAGAGTAGTGTTCTTGCTAGGGTTAGTAGGGTGATTAGGGTGTTAATTTAATGATTAAGGGATTGTTAGAGACGTTGGTGGAAGATTTGGGTTTCCTCTTGGTTGGTGCACATCACATGTTTGTTGAAATGCTTGATTGACTAGTAGATGCATATACTTGTTTTTCTTGCCTTCGTCTTGTGGGTGATGGTTTGTTTGTGGGTTCGGTTCCCTCGCTAAGTTGCGAGAGCTTGGTGAGGACGACCCCTAGGTCGGTCTAAGTAGCAAGAGCCCGGATGCGACCTAGGCCACTATAGCATGTTAGAACCCCGTTTGTCATGTGTGTCACCGAGATGGGTTATAGTATGAACCTCTAGGTGAGTCTAAGTTGCGAGAGCCCGGACATTACCTAGATCACCCTACTACCTCCTTCACTCTAGTTCTCCCTCGACCATTCCATTACCCCTTTGACCCCGACCTAATCCTAGCCCGTTTCCGTTGTTTGCTTTCTCCTTAGCCTTAGTTGTAGTCTAGTTTTCTCCCCTCTCTACCATTCCTAGTTTAGTTTAGCTCGTTGACTTAGTCTAGTATTTAGGCGACCTTAGTCTAGGCTATACATTACCGTCCCCGTGGATTCGACCCGACTTACCCTATCTACCGTAGGAATAGCCGGTTATTTTATTGACGGTTGGGATTCCGCGACAAATCCCCTCCCATCAATTTGGCGCCGTTGCCGGGGACGGTGCTAGTTTGGACTTTGTTTACCTAGTTACTCGACTTTGTCTTTGTGTTTGTGTTTTCTTTTTTCTTTTTGTTACTTTGCTTCTTGTGTGTGTGTAGTTTATTTCTCTCTTGTCTAGTGCTCAAAAAGCACTAGGCTTCTCACGTTTGTTCTTAGTCTACAGTTTGTGCTTAGAGGTGGATATTATCTTCTTCTTGCAACTCAGAGCCGCTTAAACGGACGGTTGCTAGAATGAGTGGTTTCCAACCGGGTATGGACTACGATTTTCGAGCAAGCATGGGGTTTGATCTAAACTCCACATACTCGGGAGCCGATATGAGCTACCCCTCTTCTTCTTTGAACCAAAGCTATGACATGACGTCCCCCAACCAAAATCAAGCTTCTTGGGGTAATCAAGACGGGTATGATCTTCAAGAATATGGAAATGGCTACCAACAAGTGAATGACTATCAATCCTACAATCATGGTGACTACTACTCGAGTTATCAATATGAACCCACCATGTACACTCAAGATTCACCTTATGGAAGCCAATACCACCAAAACCCACAATATTACCCTCCACCCCAACCACAATATGAACCACATGACCCACAATACTACCAATCACCCCAACCTTGCTACCAACAATATGATACCCCACCCCTTGGGTATCATCAAGATTATCAAGGAGCTTTACAAAACCCCAATGACCACCAAATGCCGAGCTTGGAGTTTCATCAATCGATGCTTCAAATGCAAAGGAGCATCCAAGAAACGGCCATTCAATTGCGAAAAGAACAAGAGGAATTAATGGCCTAAATTCGAAGGGGAAACGAGGCGAGGAATGCTCAATTAAATGCATTATCGGTTCAAACCGTAATGTCTTTATCCCGAGCATCATATTTAGATGGAGGGGGCCCACTTGAGAGAGAGGAGCAACCTAATTACGAAGCCGCCGATGTAGTTCCCTTTGATAGAGAAGTTTGCTTTGAAGAACCTCAATCGTCTACCCAAAAAGAGACGAATGAGGAGATGACCCTTGGTGAAGGCAACATTGGTGAGGAATTGGAGGAGGATAGTGAGTTGGATGGTTTGGTGGAGTTTGTGAAGTTGTTAGGTGAAATTGTTAGCCTCGAGTTGCCCTTGTCCGAGAATGTGGATAAGCATCAAGAGCCCCTTGCTAGTACACCGAGAGATGACTTGGAAGAGATTGAAACCGCCGGTAGAAGTTTCGATTCTCCTCTCCAAGATGATGTGGGGCCGAGTGATGAAGATGGGGAACCACAACTTGAGGCAAGTGTGGGGGTGTGCAACGAGGAAGTGAGGCCAAAACCGCTTTTTGTGCCTCGATTCTTGGAGATGAAGCTTGCTTGTGATTGGAGGCAATGATTAGGGAGGAAGAGGTCGGTGAAGCTCGTAGGATGGATAGACCCCGGAGACAACTTTGAAGATGATTTTGGGTCTTGGGATTCCTACTTCTTGCCTCCTCCTTGGAGGCCGTGGAGGTCGGTTAAGCTCGAGCACTTCTTGGGCCTTCACTATGATGTCGGTAGCGCGTTCGACTTGCTCCTCCATGCCCTTGAGGGCTACGGTTGAAGAAGAGTCCACCATCCTAGGTTTGACGGAGTTCTTAAAGAACCGTCATGTTGTATATTCCCCTCCTCTCCTCTTTAGAGTACTTGTGTTTGTATTTGTGTGTTTTATTTCTTGGATTTGTTTGTTTTTGTGGAATTCTTGTAATTGATTTGGTATTTTGATGAGCGATGTGAGGGAGTGAATTTGATGTGTACTTTGAGTTTATTGTGATAGGTGAAGTGAAGGTGACTCCTAGAAAGGAGTGGTTAGTGATAGAGCTTGGATCGTAAGTAAGGGAGTCGGTTTTTGAAGCTTGAAGCAAGCTTTTGGGTTTGTGGAAGGTCAAGAAGACCCATCCCGATCGGGAAGAGGTTTCCCGACCGGGAAGGGTGCGGCATCCCGACCGGGAAGGAGCCATCCCGATCGGGATGGAGGTGCACATTTTCGTGCTTGCTGGAGGTCCATCCCGACCAGGATGAGGGCATCCCGACCGGGACGGTTTGGGCATCCCGACCGGGACCATCCATCCCGACCGGGATGGTCCCTTTCTCCTCTTTTGGCCTCTTCTTTGACGTTTGAGTCCACCCAACCATTGTATACCCCCACCCAACCTCCCTACCTTCCTTGCTCATATCATACCACCCACATACTTCATTTCCATACCTTCACCTCATTTCCTCCTCACTTTAGACCGATATTCACATCAAATCCCACCCCCCCTCACACCTTTACCACCTCTACCATGCGGTATTATCGAGCTTGAAGCGGGATAGCAATGATGAAGACAAGAAAGTGCTTTTATTGATCTATAAGACGATGGAGAGAGTGAGTTGCTAACCTATGGTATGGCAACTATCCTTTCTTTTCCGTTTTTGTTGTTGCTTGTTTTCCTTTGTTTATTCCCTTCCCCTTGTACACTTATGTGTCTTGATGTCATGATGGCCTTCGAGGCCTCGGTAGTGGCTGCTCCTGACTCCCGACGATGTGATTACGTCGAGAGTCAATCGAAAAATCCAAATTTTACAAGATTTTCACTTTTTTTTTTTTGAGGATTTAGTCGGATTTAGGCGGAATCCGGGCTAGGTGACTTGATTACACCTAGCCCTCCCCTCCCATTTCCTTTTACTTCCTTCTTTTATTTCTTCCCCCATCCATATCTTTTTTTCGTCTCGGCCCTTGGTGACTTGATTACACCCCGGCCGGACACCTTCTACCCTTTTCTTCACTTTATTTTTGATTTTTAGCTTTATTTTCGTAGTTTCTTTTCTTTTTTCTTTGTCTCTCCGCACCCTACGATCGAGCATGAGGACATGGCTCGATTTAAGTGTGGGGGAGCGATATTCTAGTATAGTTAGTTTTATTTTCTTAGTTTTTCGAAAAAATCTTAAAAATCCCTAAAAATTTGAAATTTTTTCACAAAAATCAAAAAGATTTTTCTTTTGTGTGTTTTCCCTTTGTGTCCTTGTGTCGTGTTTTTGTCGTATTGTGCGTGTTTGCCTCCCTCTTTCCTTATAGGTTGCTTAAATCACCAATAGCTTTGGAGAGCTTTCAAGACTTCCGGTAACATCTCTATCCCTTTTTCTTCTTTATCTCTTGCGGGGTTTGGAGGAGATTGTGATGTTGTGTGCTCGGGTGGAGCTTTGTAAAGTTGTGGTTGATTTGGTGGCTTGTTTGGATGATCGGGGTGGTGTTTGTGTTGTGTATGTGTTCATTTCGTGTTGTTTTTGTTTTGCTGCTTTTGTTTCTTTTTCTTTCGTTCTCGTTGAGTCTTTGTTTTGTGTTGTGTTATGTGTCTTGTGCGTAAACCGTTTTCGAAAACACGGTTTAGAGGCTAGAGTGTGAGTGTCTATTTTCCCTTCCTAGTTGTATAAATCGAGTTTTGGACTTTAATCTAGTAGAATGACCCTAAATCAATGAGTTCGTTGGTCCTTTACCTTGAGTCCACCTAGCTTACTAGGGATTTACTACGGGATTTGCACTTTTGACCATTATGACCACCCACGGTGTGAAAAGGCCTTGGTTACCGAGTCTCGTCCCCTAGGTGACCGTGTTTAGGATTGTTTGATTAGTCCAAATTCTCCACTTTTTGTGGGATTGAAGGGAAATCGCGACCCCCGACTTACCCATTACCCTACCTTCCTCACATACACACACAATAAATTGCAATTTGTTGATTCTCTCTTTCTTAATTGTCAAGAAATGCCAAAAAGCCAAATCTTGCCAAAAAAAGGGCAAAGAAAAGAAAAGAAAGAAAAATGAAAGAAAGAAAAGAATGAAGAAAAAGAAAAGGCACAAAAGCCAAAAAGAAAATAGAAAAGAAGAAAAAGAAATGGCATGGCAACAAACAAATCAAAATGTCGAAAAGAAAGAAAATGCCAAAAGAAAACCCGTCTCACAAAAAGAAATCCCCACAAAAATAAGCCTTTTTTCCGACTTTTGCCGTGAAGGGCCTACCAAAGGACCGAGTCCCTAGGAAGGATGATAGCGGCATTAGTCGGTCTTCCCTCATTTTGCATGTTTTCCACCTTTTTACTTGGACTAGTTAGGCGGTCTTGGACACGGGACGACCCTCTTGGCTCACGCTAAAGGGGGCGGGGTCTCACTTACCTACAGTGTCGAATAAAACCGTGGTTCTTCACTTTTCCACTCCGTCGATCGTCCCGTAGTATATTTTTAGAAAGTTAGGAGGACCTAGGTAAGTTACCAACGTTTTTGTTGCTTTATCGTCATACTATTAGTGTTTAGTTCACCTTGGTTTGTATGTCTAGCTTGGGAACGTTGTCACTTGCCTCGAGTCCTAAACCGTTGCTTCTTTCACCGCTTGTTTGAGGTAAGCGGTATTTGTTTTCTTTTGGGTGCAACCGATTATGTGTTTGTTTGTGTGATTGTTTGTTTATATGTTTTGTGTCCGGTTGCATCCGCGGTTTTGTCGCAAGACCCGACTTGCCTTGCGGAGTGCACTTTTCCTCTAAGTGTACTTGCGTGAGTTGAAAGGGCGTAGGGTGCGCTAATACCCACTCGGCTAGTTTAGTATTTAGTATGTGCTTACTCGAGGGCGAGTAAGGGTTAAGTGTGGGGGAGTTGATAAGTGTGGTTTGTAGTGCCTATTTCGTAGTGTTTTGGTCCCATTTTCCTTGTGGAATCGCTCCTTGGGAGCGGTTTATGGGCTTCTTATGCTTCCTTTAGTTCGTTTCAGGTTCCCGAGACCGATTTGGAAGAGTTGGAGCGATTCCGACTCGATACATACACATTTTGGAGCCAACGAAGTAAAGGAACGATGACTCGATGCCTTGGAATCGACCCCGAGACCTTGGGACCCAATCCCGAGCCTCCGAGACCCGATCCTGAGTCCCGAGCCTCCGAGACCCGATCCCGAGTCCCGAGCCTCCGAGACCCGATCCCGAGTCCCGAGAATCGATGAGAAACCCATGAGAAGCAAGGAGGGACCGAAAGAAGCTTAAAGGAGGCCTACAAGGCTCAACTGGTTCCGGTTGAGCTCAACCGGAACCGGTTGAGGTGCACAAAAGAGAGGTGTTCTGTGAAGGATCCATCCCGAACGGGACCAACTCATCCCGAACGGGATGAGCCCAATTCAGGCCGCACTCCATTCTTTCTTCTCCTTTCCACTTGTAACCCTATATATATACCCTTCCCTTGTTTTGTAAAGCTTAGGCACTTCATTAGACATTAAACCCTCGACTACTTTAGGTTAGATTAGATTAGATTAGTGTAGATTAGTCGGTAATTAGTCGTTAATCTTAGTTTAGTACTTGTATTAAGGGAATTCTTCAAGATCCATCCAAGATTGACAACCTTGGTGGTTTGTTTTGGGTTTTTCTCTTCAATGCAAGTTTCAATCTTTCTTCTTCACTAGTTTGGTACAATCTTCTTTCTTTCTCTTCTCTTACTCTTGTTTTATCATCCAAGTTTACATCTTTGTTGATTGTTATGTTCATAGTTCATAGTTTTCACTAGTATCTTCATGTTTGGTTTGGTTCTTATGTTGAATCCTCTTGTTCTTGTTAGTTGTAGTATAATTATGTTAGAGTAGTGTTCTTGCTAGGGTTAGTAGGGTGATTAGGGTGTTAATTTAATGATTAAGGGATTTTTAGAGATATTGGTGGAAGATTTGGGTTTCCTCTTGGTTGGTGCACATCACATGTTTGTTGAAATGCTTGATTGACTAGTAGATGCATATACTTGTTTTTCTTGCCTTTGTCTTGTGGGTGATGGTTTGTTTGTGGGTTCGGTTCCCTCACTAAGTTGCGAGAGCCCGGTGAGGACGACCCCTAGGTCGGTCTAAGTAGCGAGAGCCCGGATGCGACCTAGGCCACTATAGCATGTTAGAACCCCGTTTGCCATGTGTGTCACCGAGATAGGTTATAGGATGAACCTCTAGGTGAGTCTAAGTTGCGAGAGCCCGGGCATTACCTAGATCACCCTACTACCTCCTTCACTCTAGTTCTCCCTCGACCATTCCATTACCCCTTTGACCGCGACCTAATCCTAGCCCGTTTCCGTTGTTTGCTTTCTCCTTAGCCTTAGTTGTAGTCTAGTTTTCTCCCCTCTCTACCATTCCTAGTTTAGTTTAGCTCGTTGACTTAGTCTAGTATTTAGGCGACCTTAGTCTAGGCTATACATTACCATCCCTGTGGATTCGACCCGACTTACCCTATCTACCGTAGGAATAGCTGGTTATTTTATTGACGGTTGGGATTCCGCGACAAATCCCTCCCATCAAGATTTGTCGTGGGTCCTAACCAACAATAAATAACCAACTAATCCTAGTGGGTAGCTAGGGTAAGTCGGGTCGTGTCCACGGAGACGGTATGGTAAAGTCTAGACTAAGTCGACCTAAAAACGAGACTAAGTCACACAAACAAACACAAAGATGATGATAATTGACAAACTATGATGGGAGAAGAGGCATAAAATAGAGTAACAATGAACTAGCTATAACAAGACTAAATGAAATAACTAAAGATTAAACAAACTGGCAAACTAGAGAAAATGATGACTAACTAGGTGGATAAAATCAAATATGGAAGGAGAGTAGGGTTAGGTCGGGTTCTTAAGTGTAGAAGGACAATAGGATGATCAAGGGTGTAGGTGCCTCTTTAGTTACTAGAGTCGGTTTGCGCTCTCGCGTCTAAACCTAGGTCAAGGTCGGTTCGCGCTCTCGCGTATAAACCCAAGCCCGCACTCTCGTGTCTAAGACTATACCCTAACACAATCACACACTAGCCAAACAATGGGAAGATGAGAACAAATATGAGAAGCATTGGCCACTACTACCCACACAAGCAATTCAACAAACACATGGTGTGCCCAATATGTGACTAGCAACAAAGATGCAACCTTTACCCTTAATCAAACCCTAATCACCCATAATCCACACCTAATCCCCCTACTAACCCCACAAGGAGACTACTCACTCATTATCAAGATGAAACTAACATGAACAAGAGAAAACAATATAAACATCCAAACATCCATAATGAACAAACAAGAACAATAAACAAGATGTAAAGACTCAAACTTGGTAAATAAACAAAGAACAAGAGAATAGAGATTATACCAACTAATAAGGGATGAAAAAGATGAGAACTTGTATAAATAAGAAACCCAAATAATCTCCAAGGTTGTCAAGCTTGGATGAGTCTTCAAGAATCCTCTTAATACAAGACTAATTAAACTAGATTAAACTAGGATTAAATAAAGATTAAAGGAAGATTAAGCTAATGAGAGGAACACTAATCTAGGGTTATGAATGTTCAAGAGAGGTCTAAGAGAGTCTAGGGTAATGTGTCATAGTTAAACAATACAAGAAGGAAGTATTTATAAGGTTAAAAGAGTGGAGGAGAAGAAGAGAAGTCACACGGGCTGTATCTGATCCTTCCCGGTCGGGAAGGAATGGTCCCGCTCGGGATGGGCCATCCTTCCCGGTCGGGAAGGACCTTCCCGGTCGGGAAGAGCTCAAGACAGCAGCTCTCTCTTTTGTGCACCTCATCCCCGACGGGATGAGGTCCTTCCCGTCGGGGATGGGTCTTGTAGGCCTCCAATATGATCTTTAAGGTCCCCCCTTGCCTCTCATGGGTTTCTCATCGATTCTTGGGACACGGGATCGAGCCTAAGGGGCTCGGGAATGGGTCCCAAGGTCTCGGGATCGAATCCAAGGCATCGAGTGATCGTTCCTTCACTTCGTTGGCTCCAAAAAAGTGTATGAAACGAGTCGGAATCGTTCCAATTCTTCGTGAATGGTCTCGGGAACCTGAAACGAACTAGAGGAGACATAAGTAACCCATAAACCGCTCCCAAGGTGCGATTCCACAAGGAAAACGGGACCAATACTCAACAAAATAGGCACTACAAACTACACTTATCACATCCTTCCTAGGGACTCGGTCCTTTGGTAGGCTCTTCACGGTAACGATCGGAAAAAGGCTTATTTTGAGTGGGTGAGAATCTTTTTGTGAGATGGTTTTCTTTTTGGCATTTTTTTTTCATTTGGCTTTTGATTTTCTATGCCATTTCTATTTCTTCTTTTGTATTTTGTTTTTCATTTGTTGTGCCTTTTCTTTTTCTTTCTTTTTCTTTTGACTTGGTTTGCCTTTTGATATATCTTGTATTGTAGGCATTTCTTGCAACCAAGTGAGAATTTCAACAATTTTGCAAATTATTTGTGGAAATGTGTATGAGGTAGGGAAATGGGTAAGTCGGGACGGGCCCTTCCCTTCAAACCCACAAAAAGGTGGAAAACTTGGAGTAATCAAACAATTACAAACATGGTCACCTAAAAGACGGGACTCAGCAACCAAGGCCTTTTCACACCGTGAGTGGTCATAATGGTCAAAATGCAAATCCCGTAGTAAATCGACTAGGTGGACTCAAGGTAAAGGACCAACGAAACTATTGATTTAGGGTCATTCTACTAGACTAAAGTCCAAGACTCGATTCACATCACTAGGAAGGGAAAGTAAACACTTGCACACTAGCGTCAAAACCGGGTTTTCGAAAACCTTTTTTTCTACACTAGACAATAACTACACATCACAAAACAAAGACGCAACAAAAAAATGAAAGAAAATGAGACAAAGACAACAAAACAAAACAAAACAAAACAAAAGAAACACACAAAGAGAACAAACACCACCCCGAGCTTCCAAACAAGCCACCAAATCAACCTCAACCTCTAAAAAGCTCCACCCGAGCACACATCATCACAAAACCTCCTCCAAAATCCACAAGAGACAAAGAGGAAAAAGGGATAAAAGATGTTACCTGATGTCTTGAAAGCCCTCCAAAGTTAACGGTGATTAAGCGACCTACAAGGAAAAAGGGAGGCAAAACACGCACAATACAACAAATATACGACACAACGACACAAAAGGAAAACACACAAAAGAAAATCTTTTTGATTTTTTGTGAATTTTTTTTAAATTTTTAGGGTTTTTTTTAAGATTTTCCGGAAAAAAACTACGAAAATAAAACTAAACTACACTAGGATATCGCTCCCCCACACTTAAACCGAGCAATGTCCTCATGCTCGATCGGTAGTGTGTAGAGACACTAAAAAGAAAAGCAACTACGAAAATAAAGCTAACAAAATTCAAAAAGAAAAGCGAAGAAAGGGTAGAATGTGTCCGGCCGGGGTGTAATCAAGTCACCATGGGCCGAGACGAGAAAATATATGGATGAGGGAAAAAATAAAAACAAGAAAATAAAAGGAAATGGGAGGGGAGGACTAGGTGTAATCAAGTCACCTAGCTCGGATTCCGCCTAAATCCGACTAATTCCTACTAAAAGAAAAATAAAATAAAGAAAGAGAAAAGACTGTAAATTTGGATTTTTCAAATGATTCTCGATGTAATCACGTCATTGAGAATCGGGAGCGATCACCACAAAGGCCCCGACGGCCAACAAAACACTCATAACAAGGGGGAAATAAAATAGACGAGCATCAAAAGCGGAAAAGAAAAGAACGTCGCCATACCAAAGGTTAGCAACTAACGCATCTCCATCGTTTCAATAATCAATGGTCATCTTGCTCGTCATCATCCCCCTCCTCACTTCCATTGCTACCATCATCATCTTCATCATTATCTTCTTCTTCTTCTTCTTCAACTTCACCACGATTACCCTTGTTGAGCCAAAAGATGATATCCGGGGTATTGAGCATAGTAATTGCCCAATGTGTAGAGCATTAAGCATAACGGTCATAGATGGATCGGCCGGGGGCGAAGGGTAGGCAAAGGGGGTGTACGGTGTATACTGAGGGATATCGATAAAGGCCGGGGGGTGGGGTAGTAGGGGTGGGGTCGGTAAGAGCTTTGTTGATGTTGTTGTTGGGTTGGTTGTTGTTGTTGTTGGGGCTCCATATTAGGACGTGGACGCGGGGTACGGGAGGAAGAGGTACCGGGATCACCTCCCGCACCCCGTTACTAAAAGGTTAGGTTCTTTGACCGGGACGATAGAATGTTTCATACGCTTAAGGGTCGGTAGCTTATCGCATGGTAAAGTAAAGTGTGGCCGACCCGAGGTATTCCATGTATACCTCTTATGCTCCCACTCATAGGTAATCCACCTATGGAATCTAGCTAAACACTCCTCGTCTATGGTCGTTTCCCCCGGTACGGGGGTCAACTCTTCCTCACTAAAATTTTCATCAATCGCCTTAGCCACGTGTGTAATGAGCACCCCAACAACAATCATCCCTACATGTTTCCCCGCTTTACTACTCTTTTGAAAATACTTTGCCAAAGCAAGGGGAAGGTCGGTTTCAAACCTAGGTTTGCTCTTGATATTCAAATAAGCACCTAGTATTGTCAACTCTTGTTATGTGAAGGTGCTCATTTCGGGTCTCCCAAATATTGTACCCGCAATAAAACGATGCCAAATACGTAAAACCGGGTGGTGGACATGATGGCTAGACAACCGTCGAAAGTCAACGAGGGTGAGACCGGTTATACATCTCCAAACATCGGCTACATTAAAGTCGACGGGTATGCTACCACTAGGAGAGGAGGGAAGATAAAAAATGGCACCGAATTGTGGTAGGGTGTAGCGGTAATCAACATTGTTCAACCGAAAATCAACTCGGGGAGGGATGACTCTAGTGTTTAGGGTATAGCTACTGAAGAACTCTAGAGTGAGTTGCTTGTAAGTCAATTCATGCATATTGAACAACAATTCCAAGCCCATACCCTCAAAAAACTCTCTAGTTTGCCCAAGAATGCCTAACTTTCTAAGTATGATTTTAAAAGAAATCTAGTAGGCTCAAAAGGCTTACCAAGAAGCTTAATGAACTGCT
This sequence comes from Agrostemma githago, assembly GCA_958450325.1. NCBI lineage: Eukaryota > Viridiplantae > Streptophyta > Magnoliopsida > Caryophyllales > Caryophyllaceae > Agrostemma > Agrostemma githago. The sequence goes on from OY288245.1 coordinate 44,010,361, forward strand.
CCCTCTGCAATTCCGAGCCAAAGACAAGATTAGGAAAACCCGGGAGACGAGGAATTTCCGGTTCCTCAACTTCGACTTCGACTTCGGGTTCAACTTCGAGTCTTGACGTGGACGCACTTTTCCTTTTCTTGCTTAGAACTACCCTACTATTCTTCTTTGGAGCCATTGAAGATGAAGAAGCTTAAGAACAAGCTAAACACCAAGAACGATTTTTACCCAAAAATAAGAGCTAGAACCCACAAAAATACCTCAAAGGAGCTTAATATTGATGAAATAACCCTCCAAAATGAACCCTAGTAAGCTCAATCAAATTATTATGAAAAACCCCAATTTTCGGATTTGAGGAAAAATGGGCACAAAAACTCGATTTTTTTTCAATTTCTGGGGGTTTGGATGGTAGAAAATGGGTCTAAGATGGTTATTAATAAGATAGAAACTGATTTTGAGGTGTTTAGGAAGTGATTTGGTGAGATTTGGTGGAGTAATGGAGGATTTATGGTGTTTTGGGGGTTTTGAAGTTGGGGTTTATTTGGTGTTATGGAGGATGAAGAAGGTTGAAGATGAGTTAGTATGAGATGGGAATGGGTTGGGGTTGGGGTTGGGGTTGGGTATTTGTGTGAGAGGGAAGTAATAGGGGCGGGATGGGCTGTTTAATGAGGTGGGGTTCGGGCTGGGCTGCAAGAAAAAACAAGCTGCGCTGGCAAACACTCCGTCCCGACCGAGAGCAAATGGTCTCGCCCGGGAAGAGCTGTCATCCCGCCCGGGAAGAGTTCGTCTCGCCCGGGATGGGCTCACAGTAGCTGGGTTCTTTTGCCCACTCGTCCCGACCGAGAAGGATCGGTCTCGCCCGGGAAGGGCTGTCATCCCGCCCGAGATGACCTCACAGTAGCTGGGTTCTTTTGCCCACTCTTCCCGACCGAGAAGGATCGGTCTCGCCCGGGAAGCATACTCCGTCCCGAACGAGAAGAAGCATTCTCGCCCGGGATGCCTTTGAAGCTTCCCTTCAATAAGAACACACCGAACCTTCCTCCCAATCGATAAATAACAACTCGCGATCCGAAATCCCGTCCCCAAAAGCTTACTCTAAGCTCAAAAAAGACCTTCTAGCTCCCGTCTTCCAATAAAAATCCCACTGAGCCGACTCTTGTAGGAAAAATAGAAGACCGAGCAAGAAATGCTTGATGCTAATCATGGGAGACAAAAGTGGAGCTTCTCTTGATTTGCGAATATTCACCTAAGCACAAAACCTCATCAAAGCTCCATAAATCAATAATAGAACCGCTCCCAAGATCGCTTCAAGCGTTCACTTCCAAAACTCAACATAATCACCCATCAAACTTCAGTCATCCTATACAACTTCACAATAATCATTAGAATCCCCTCCCTCAAATCACTCAACAAAATTCCAAATTACAAGAATTCCATAAAACAAAACAAATCCTAGAATCAAACAATCAAATCACACAAACACAATTACAAAAACTCGAGAGAATAGAAAAAAGGAATATACACATGACGGTTCTTTAGGAACTCCGTCAAAACAAGGATGGTGGACTCTCATTCTTCAACCATAGCCATCAAGGGCTCAGAGGAGCAAGTCAAACGCATGAGCCACAGCATAATGAGGGCTCACGCCACCAAACCAAGCTATCCTCCAAAGCCTCCAAGTAGGAAGCAAGAAGTACTCACCTAAGGATCCAACGTCATCTTTCATGTTGTCTCTGGGGTCTATCCATCCTACAAGCTTTACCGACCTCTTCCTCCCTAGGCACCGTCTCCAATCACAAGCAAACTTCAAGTCCTTAACACAAGGCACAAAAAGCGGTTTTGGCCTCATTTCCTTGTTGCACATCCTCATACCTTCCTCAAGTTGTGGTCCTCATCTTCATCACTTGTCCCCACATCATTTTGGAGGAGAGAATTGAAACTTCTACCGGCGGTTTCAATCTCTTCCAAACCATTGCTTGGTTTACTTACAAGGGGCTCTTGATGTTTTTCCATATTCTCGGACAAGGGCAACTTGGGCTTGTCATTTTCACCCAACAACTTCACAAGTTCCACCAACTCATTCAACTCACTAACCTCCTTCAATTCTTCACCAACAATGCCTTCATCAAGGGTTATCTCCTCATTCGTCTCTTCTTGGGTAGACGATTGAGGTTCTTCACAGTAAGTTTCGCTTCCAAAAGGAACTTCATCGGCGGCTTCGTGATTAGGTTCCTCCCCTTTCTCAAGTGAACACCCTTCATCTAGTTGTGACGTTCGGAATAAAAATATTACGGTTTTAACCGCTAACGCATTTAATCGAGCATCCATCACCTCGTTTTCCGTTTGATATTGGGCCATGAATTCATCTTGTACCTTTTGCATTTGGATGGCCATTTCTTTTTGGCTCTTTTGCAATTGAAGAATGGATTGATATAACTCCAAGTTGGGCAATTGGTGGTCATTGGGGTCTTGTAAAGCTCCTTGAAAATCTTGATGATGCCCAAGGGGTGGGGCATCATATCCCACGGGACCAAAGCGTAATGCTAGCTTGATCATCGAGCCTCGCGGTCTTGTCCCGACTTACCCTAGCGAAGTAGGATTGCCTCGACTTATCGGATATCGAACTCGACTAATGAGTCGTCAACATAGGATTAGTTGCATGAGACGTCACTCAAAGTCGTAAAAGAAACGAGATGATAAATTTGAAATAACATAATGTATGGGTTTTGATAGACGGAGACGTCATTGATTTATCAGGTATCGACTTAGAATCGTAAATATGACTTGACGGAAATTTATATCATCTTTAAGCCTTTGTTGGAGACTTGTATGTGTCCCTCGATCGAGTCATTATGTGGACTCCGTCGAGTGCCCTTTGACGAGAAATCCCTGCCCATTTTTTAGGGGGTCACTCGATCGAGTGACTCAGGCACTCGATCGAGTTCCCCTGTACCGGGTGGCACGTTGCTTCTAGACCAACCCATTTTACAAATTTGTGATTCGAATCGAGACATGGTCGAGATAATGCAAATATCAGGCTCCTCCGTGTCACGACGTCATTGTCGGGTCTTGTGGACCATACGACGTTCGGTTCGACGTCACTAGGTTTTGCATTAACACGATTCTCGATAGCTCTTCATACTTAACACTCGATTATGGAATCGATATCGAATATTTTAGAGCGATTTTTATGGAATCAAGAATAATCGAACTAAACATGAATATCAAACCCATCCGATTCACAATGTCGTTATTGGGTCTTATGGACCTTACGACGATTGGTTCAACGTCATCGGGTTTCATGCAAATTCAATTGTCGATAGTTCTTTTACGCGCGACATTCGATTACGGAATCGACATCGGGCCTTTTGAGCGACATTTTGAAAATGACATCGAATGCGCTTGATAACGGATTACCATAATCACGTCATAATCTGACGGGTCATGCCCACTCAATAAGGTGTCCTGACCCTTAAGCGCCTAGGGCGGCGCGCCTCGTACGACGCCACCTCCAATACAACTTGCTCGGGGATTATACAGACTTTAGGCTGCATTTATCATCGAATGTACTCGATCGGAAAATTCGATTTGTCATCACAAACATTATGTCCTTTGCATTTCGACGTTATATTTTGGCTTTTAAAGCATACGACGATCGATCTAGCATCATTGGATGTTTGCTCGAATCGATTTTGAAAATAGTTTTTTGTTATATACACGATATTAATATAAACAAAATGTAAAAAACAATAAATAAATGTTGGAAGTTAGGAAAATTATTGTAAACATTAGAAACGATAATAAAAATGTTAGGAACGATAATATAAATGTTGGTGTTAGTATACAAAATAGAAAAGAGTTAAAGGTTAGAAATGGAATTGGTACACCCTCAACCTACATGTCGATTGTCTCGGAAAACGGGCTCGTGGATTATCATCATACACACGGGAGCGGTTCGAGTATGTAGAATGAGTTAGGGTGTATTTTTGTGTTTGGGACTACTGAATTGTCGAATGAAGGGAGTTGGTTTCGAGATTGACGAGGTTTGACTCGGCTTGTGTATGTGAAAGATGCAAAGAGATGGCGGAATTCAAGAGGATCCCCAAAATTCCAACCCTTTTAAATGTCGTGCAAGGTTGGGTATATAGAGATTTTTGGGGCACTCGATCGAGTGCCCCTGATGGACTCGATAGAGTGCCCGAAAAGGCATTCTGGTTGATTTTAGGGGGTTACGTACTCGATCGAGTGGCCTTACGCCTCAATCGAGTGCCCTAAGGTAATCCGGAGTAAAATTTAAAATTAACAAGGAAGGTTTTGTTTTGTTTTTGACTTGATTTGATTATGTATTTGGACGCAGCATAAGGCCTTTTTCATTTTCAGGTTTCGACTATGACCGGGTTTTCCGATTAATCGATTAATCGATTCATCAATAAACAAAAATCGATTAATCGATTCATGTATAAACCGGGACCCCGGGCAAAATGAAGAATTGAGTTGCGAGCCGTCGAAAAAAAAAGAGAGAAGCAAAAAAAAGGTAAGCGGAGGACGGAGTGAAAACCCGAAAGGGCGCTCCGGATAAAATGAAGAATCGAGTTGCGAGCCACCACAAAAAAAAATTCAATAAATAAATGCGCTTCTCATTAATAACAAATTCGGTTAAATCGAGCCTTTGTCGAGGCATTTACATCAAGCATCTGAAATCCGGACATCCCGGAAATTATCAACGTGTCAAAACTCCACAAAAAAACTAGTACTAATACGCCACATAATATCAACTAATAAGACATAATACAAAATGGCTGGGCTCTACCGGTCCAACTTTTCCTTACCCTTTCCATTTGGGTGTGCCTGCTTGAATTTCTCATCCTAGATTTGCTAAAGGCAAGCTTCTAACGCCCTAGCCGAAGGCGAGCCCAGCCAGTCTCACTCTCCTTCCTTTTCCACGTCTTCCACATAGGTCTTGTTAGTCTTGGCCTGTTTAGATGAACTGACGGAACTTGGATCGGCAATGCTGTCTTTGGTTAGGCCCTTAATAACAGTCTCTCGAGTCTCCTCCTCGCCTCTTAGCGGCGCTGTCTTCCTAGCTTTTGAGTTGCTATGTCCTGACGGGTGTTCATAAACCCTTTGCCGGACGGAAACGTTATCAGCCGGTCGAACACTCTCAATAACAACGGGACGCAAGAATTTCTGCTCCCAAGACACCCTGAACTCTCTAAGCGAATCCTTTGTCCACGGGTCGGAACTAGAAACGACTTTAGCGTCCTTTGGAATAGAGGGTTGGACACCCATTTGATTTGATAACATGCCTGGATATACATAAACCTGATCCCTAATGGATAATATTAACAAAGCCCAAGTCGAAGACGAAAATGAAAACCCGGTACACCCACTAATATTCCACCACGGGATAGACCACCTGATGACAACATCTCTTTTGACCAAATAGGAAAGCCAATCCTTTTCCTCGTGACCTTTACTCCACACATGCACCGTCTTCCGACCCGTAAACCCCCTGTAACTATAATCTTTAAAACACCGGGGAGGGACGACCAAACCAAGCTGCTCCTGCAACCAAACCCATACAAATCATCGCAAAATATCACGCCCCCAGACCAAAACAACCACAAAAACAAAACCAAAAAAAGGGGGGGAAACAAAAACAAAAATGGGTTACGGAGAAGCATGACACCAAAGAAAAAAAACACCTGTAAGATGATCCTAGAACCCCGAGAAGGTGTCCCCTGTAACCGGGCGCTAGCATCAAGACCCAGAATAAGTTCATCCAAAATAAGCAAAGAGGGTGATCGTCCATGTTCCATTGCCGCTACCACATCCAAAACACAAGGATTACCCCAACCTTCATGTGACCGCGCATCCTCAAAAAGATAATAGCAAACAATAGCAATGTTAAAGCACGCCTACATGCTAAGAGCGAAACATGATGAGATCCAACCCGTGAGAATGTCCTAGAAAGCCACTCTAAGTTAAGACCATTCCCACCAAAATAGCCTTTAGCGTCCTCTAATGAGAAAAGGTCCAAAAAATGGTAAAATCGTTCCACGTAAGCATCATCCCCATAGCGAACACAAGGGCGAACCGAGCTCCACCCACCTATAGCATCTATTTCTTCGGGCAAAGAACAAATTTTACCCCCGGGGAAGGCAAAAACATGGCATTTCGGGTCCCAAAACGTAGAGCATGCTCGTAAGAAGTTATCTTGTACCTTGACTCGACTCAGCGCAACAACTGTTGACAAACCGTCATTTGAACTAACCTCGGGGTCACGTTTCTTAAAAGAACCTGCCCACTTGGTTAGGATATTTCCAAAACTCGACATGACCCTAAATATAAGTGTGCTATACCCTATGGATATCCTAGTATGTCTAAAACGAGCACCCACAACCCGTATATATAGCCCTAATCCCACAAGAATTAGGAAACAATGAAAATTTCCATAACTCGGGCTCAAACTGCCCCGGCCCAGGCGTCCGAGTCCAGGCGACCCGGAACCCAGGAGCCTTAGCCCAAGCGCCTGTACCCAGGTGGACGGCACACCGAGCAAACCTAAGGGTAGAAGCACCGATTCCGCATAATAACCATGACCACCATATGACATCTCGGATATCGGGAACGACCTCCTGAAGCCACTAGAGCCCGCCTCGAAAGCCGAGATACCCATGCTAGAGCTATAGAAACGCAAGTTCACTCGTCTGACATATGAGACTTGGACGTTTTTTATTTTTTTAGGAGGATAAGCTACCCCACCTAGGCGTGTTATAGCCTTTTAACGGTTATCGTCAAGTCACGTCTGTAGCCTAACAAGGCAATTTTATGAATGTACAAAAAGTGGCCTAACTTTTTTTCAAAAGTTGCCCAAATTTTAAACTTCGGTCTCGTTTTGAATGTCAAAACAACCGCGCTCATCTCTTAACACACTCGGTCAAAGCAAATTAATATTTTACATCTCGAGTCAAAACATTTTAATCAGCGTACTACCTGGTCTGATTCTTGGCTCAAACCAACGCATTTCAAAACATCCGAAAACAAACGGGTTTCATACCCTCATGCAACGCTAACACACCTTAAACTAGGTTAAATCGCAAATAAATGAACGCAAAAAGTGATTACTTGTCAATCTAGCTAAACAATTAGCCAAATAAAAACACAAGACTAATCCAACTAATTCGAATACTAAAATTTAAAGAAAATGTACCACATATACAAATTCATACACAAATCAAGGCTAGGAAGGACCTCTAGAAGTCGCGCCAATGGCAATCACGACCTCACAAATGTCGTCATCCAAACCTAGATCCTCCAAGTCTAGAAGAGGGGATTCACTATTATCCATCCCCGACAACATATCTAGGGTAGCCGTCTCGAGAATTCCTCCAACCTCCTCGTTAGCACCCGTAGCCTCAGCCTCCTTTTCGATCCGATGCCTAGCCTCACCCTGTGTAGAGGTCTCACCTCGAGACCGAGCCAGCTGCTCCTTAAGGAAAGCAATCTCGTCAACCCGAGACTGCAGGAGCCGTTGCGCCTCAACCTCTCTCGCCTCGAGCTCGGTCACACAAGTCTCCAGCTGTCCCACCATATCCGTGACATCCTCCAAATACACTCGAACATTAGGAAAACACACAAGCAGCCTGGAAACCACCTTAGTCATGCGAACTCACCAATCGAGGTCCCGAAGTGTCACAGGAAACCCTCGAGGCATAGGCCCGAAAGCAGTTGGCAGCTTGCCACAACCGCTGATGGCAAGCCGACGAAACCTGAGAGTTGAAACCATAAAAGTTAGATAAGCCAATCCCGAACCTTAGAACCCAAATCGAAAACAAAAGCCAAAACTTACCCGATATACCCGATCACGCCACTCTATCCCGACATCCATTTCCTCAGACGAACACGGGGGGAGAGGCTCGGTGAAGGGTATCCCAGCCGTATCCGCCCTAAGCAGCGTCAGGGGAAAATCTGGGGGCTGGATATCAACAGCCGGATCGGCCAACTGAAAAGACGATAGATTGATCAGTCAAAGAGCAAAGAAATAATAAACCGCAAAACAAACCTTAGAACCAAAGATTAGAACATTACCACGAGGCGGTACCAGGCCAGCCGCCGGGTGACATGAGATTGATAGGAGGCACCAGGCACCAGGAGTGTATCGCTTCCTTCTCCGTCCCTGTCCTCGAGGACCTCTGCGACGGTCGGTGGTCTGAACATGGTCCGGGGAGGATCGACCGACACCCTGAAATCGTCGTATAGACACTAACGCACCAACCGCTCGCCCAGGTACCAAACTGGGCGGAACAACACAGAAAGGAGCATCCTCCTATAACTCCGAGGCCTCAGCTCCGCAGTCACATACCTGGGCACGCCCTCATAATCGGCCCAAGGGCGGGCCACAAACTACACAAATAGAACAAACATCCCAATGAATCCCAAACCATGGGGGCTATTGAACAAAATAGGCTATAAAAAGAAGCTTACATCCGCGAGGCGTAGTTTATAAACCAGCGCGTTCTCCGTCGGGTAGTGGCTGATTGTGCTCTTAGATTAAGCCAGTCTCCACTCGATTCCTGCTGGGAATTTCCTCAGGTGCACCCGCACCGTCTTAGGCGCCAAACAAGGGAAATATGAGTAGATCCAAGCCCGTAAAATCCCAAAACAACTTTAGCAACTCCAAACCAAAACTAAGTTAACTCGAAATCCAGAAGCGAGAATAGCAACTAACCTCCAGTATAAGGCTCGAACTCACAATGGGCACAGCTGAAGCCGACTCTATCACCAACGGCCTCACCATGACTTGCAGACAGCGAGTCATCTCCGCGGAAGCCGCGGTCACGCAATCATAACGTCCCAGCTGAGTCAGGTCAGCTAGGAAAGGCAAAATCCTAGTATTAAACCTCTCGCCTTTATCCGAGAAGTGGGTCGACCCTAGGAAATACCACAACCACAACCGGGCATCCTGCTCCGGCGTATTAGGCTCCCGACCCTGGCCTCTAGCACCGCCACTCGTTCGAAGTGATCAGTGATATACGAGTTCACCAAAGCATGAGGCGCACTATATGCCTCACGCGGTAAACTATCCCCGATGAGGCCCCGCACCTCATCGCTATCTAGACTAGGGCCTTCGCCGGCCCACCAAATCCTATCCGGACACCAGGGCAGACCGCTAATCATCCCAAAATCCTCTTGGGTCATCCAGACCTCCCCAAAAGCCATGTGGAAGGTCGAGGTAGTATCGTGAAAGCGATCTATCATCGCTCCAATCACCATAAGGTTGCATTTAGTCTTACAACCCACTAGCCGGACCTACTGCTCGACCACGGGACCTAGAGCGGTCCCCGCAATAATTTCCTTTAGCGCAGAGGTCAACTTCTGAAAGTAAATGTCGAGACATGTAGTAAATCCTGAGAACGTCCTCATCGGACCTGGGGACTGCAAACCCAACACAACACAAGTATAAACAAAACAGGCAAAATCTAACCCGAGCAGAATTAAAATCTGAGGCATAACTAACAAGCACAAATAGGACACTCACCAGACCACGCACGATACGGTGGGAAACGTGAAGGTCAAGGTGAAACATCAGCTGATGACTATCCCAGTCCCGAGCCCACTCGGGATCCTCGTAACTAATCTCCTCATCCTCCGGTACAGGAACCGGGACATGAGCCCTCCTAGCCACGGTCTCTGGAAGCTTACACTTCTTCACTCTATCAAACTCAGCCTCATTAATAGTCTCTGGGTCGCGGCGCTGAGACGAGATGCCCCGTCGCCTCCTACGAATCCCTCGAGGAATCTGTGAACTTGCCCCGGCAACCTCCTCACTAACACCGACCGAGGAAGCTCCCTCGGGACGCTCGGTGTCATCTCTAGCTGTAAGCAAAACCAAACAAAAAAAACATAGCCCTAATCAGGCTAAATCACCTTAAACAAGTCAAAATAGGGTCAAAATTTCGGATACGGATATCAAAATTCCGAAAAAGCCGCTAGCATCCGTTTTTGATCCCGGTCATAATGGAAGTTGTTTCGGGAAAATTCGGCATCGTTACAACCTTTTGGTCTGTCTTAAGACACACAAAACCTTACGGAGAGTCCTAAAAGTCATCCTAGCCCATAAAAATCGACAAGAGAGCTACCCACATCCTCACACGCACTATTTGAGCAAAAGTAGGTAAAATGAAAACGGGAATAATCGGGAAACGATCCTTAACCCTAGCATTCCAACACATTCCCATAAGGAGCCATTGTCGCACCTCGAAAACCCTTATAAAACTTATATCAACTTCAACAAGCTCTAATCAACCTTAATTTAACAATGAGATTAAGCACAGGCATCGAAACTTAGTGAATCGAAAACACCCAAATCGATTTTCTAGGGTTTTCAACAAAACCAACTCATAATCAATCAAATCAAACAAAATCGACAATAAACAAGTAAAAAACACTTACCAGGAGTCGACATTGTCGTAAATAGCGGAAATCGAAATGAAGTTTGGCGAGAAAAGTCGAGAAATCGATTTTGGGGCGAAAGGGACGACGCGTTCGAGTTTGATGGTGAATGAACGATCGCCCCAATTTCCGATTACTTAAACAGTCCCGGTCCGCAGAAACCCGACCGCCCCAAATGACGCGCCCGAGTCCTAACACGCTGGGGGCTAGGCGCCTGAATACTAGGGCGCAGATGGATGCGCGCCTAAACGGCCTAGTGCAGACTAAAGCAAAACAAACGAGATTCAAGGTTCGATACACATGAAACGTGCAACCTTAACAATAACGGGAAATTACTAATCAACATCTATAACAAGCATAAGAACCGCACTTAACCTAAACGCTGCCCTTAAACGCATAATAAGGCGATTCGAACTAAACTAAACTAAAAAAACTCTGAACAAACTCAAAAACACAACAAGCCAAGACCGAGTAAAAGCAAACCCAAACGAGATAAGACAAACCCACAAAACAAATTTGACTAAAAGAAATAAAAAACAGCAATTTTTCCCGAGGGATCTTAGTCATCCCAGAGGCACAACAAATAACAATTTTGCCCGAGTGACAGAGTTATCCCGGAGGCACAGCAATTTTGCCCGAGGGATCTTAGTGATCCCGGAGGCACAACAAACAACAATTTTGCCCGAGGGTCAGAGTTATCCTGGAGGCACAGCAATTTTGCCCGAGGGATCTAAGATCCCGGAGGCACAGCAATTTTGCCTGAGGGACGTTAGTATCCCGGAGGCACAACAACAGCAATTTTGCCCGAGGGACGTTAGTATCCTGGAGGCACAGCAATAGTAATTTTGTCCTTGGGGTCAGAGCATCCCCGAAGACAGCCGCTCGAGTGGAGACTGACGCCCTCGAGTAGCTTACAACAGCAATCTCGTCCTAGTGGTCAGAGCATCCCCGAAGACAGGTGCTCGAGTGGAGACTGACACCCTCGATTGGTTTGCAACAACAATTTTGTCCTAGAGGTCAGAGCATCCCCAAAGACAGATACCCGAGTGGAGACCGACGCCCTCGAGTATTTTATTTTGTTTGTTTTGTCCTAGGGATCACAGATATCCCGAAGACAAGTGTTCGAGTGGAGACTGACGCCCTCGAACATTTCTGTTTAGTCTTATTTCGCCCAAGGGATCACAAGCATCCCAAAAAACATTTGTTCAAATAAAAGCCAACACATATGAACACCCTTGGCGCCTACGCTCAACACGTCACAAACAAATTAAACAAACTCCTAAATAAACCGAAGAAGACAAAGCGCGCGCGCATAAAGTACCAAGAACGACATGACAAGCAACGGCCCGGGCCCAAAGCAAGCAAACGCAAGCGAAGACGTCAGGTATGACTTCTAAGCCTCGGATGGCGAGCCTCAACACATAGTCCAACGGACATAAAACGACCTAACCGGACAGCCACCAGGTCGTAATCTTCGATTGACCTGGGAGGCTATACTTTGACTTTCGCCTTGTCCAAGCCTCAGTCAAAGTGGGGGCTTCTGTAGACACCCAGATTTGTACCTGGTGGCTGCGGAGGCGCCCAACAAACACTCGATGACGGTAGGACTGCAACGTGACGTGGGTTCGCGATGTTTTAGGTAGTTTTTCTATAGAACGGAATAAATAATTACTCGGAAAAATTAAAACTAACATGATGGCAGCCTTAGTCGTGTCGTTACGGTCACATAGACACTAATTAGAGTCAATTATGACACTGGGACCCCGAGTCGGTCCCGAAACTCGAACCGAGTCAGCACCGTGCCAAGCGAACCTCGGGGCGCACACCCGAGGCCCACTAAACCCACGGTGCTAGATCAAGCCGCGGGAATTCTTAGACTCCAAGCTAAGTATCACACTCCTCCCTCTCGGTTTTGGAAAGTATCAAAATTGTATCCTCAAAATCCCAACCGCCCCACCCCACGCGTCTTGGTCTCCCCACGCCTGAGCCCAGGCGCCTGAGTAGTGGTGCGCCTCAGCTCAGGCGCCCATATAGGTGACGAGGGCCGAAAACACCTATAAATACCCCCCTTCACCTCATTCATTCGACACACATTCTCATCTTCTCTTCTCCCTCTAATCTCTCGCTAAGGGCTCGCACTCCGACACCCGAGGCAAATGATTCACTCGATCGTAGTTCCGATAAAAAAGTGACATCGACGCTACTTCTCACCTTCGAGCACCCCACTCGATACCGTGGTGCCTGTGATCGACTAGCTCAAGTCTAGTAGCGAAGCTCTGCCGGAATAGCCGCAGAATCAGTCCATAGCAAGGAAGCTATGCCGGTATAGCCGCAGGAAGGGTCAAACGGTAACGGAGCTCTGCCGGAGTCACTGGTCAAGCTAGGAGGATCCGCCTATTGAAGTCGTATCGTCACTAGGTTGCCATCTAAACAAAACTTTCCATATTCGTACTTTATATTATTATGCACTACGACAACACTAGATGTGGGCACTAGGCCCACAAACACCCACTAAAATACGTAAAGTCCCAACTTCAACCGCGAACACTAAAACACACTAAATAGACCCGAGTAATTCCGAGATCCGTTCTCAAACTATCTACGCATCGTGTCCCGTTTAGTGTATACTCCAAGAGTGCAACTCTTCACTACGTGATTTACTTACATTCGCATTTACAATTTTTTCGTATGATTTATTGTTTTTATGACCTTATAATCGTATGCTAAATCACCTAACACGGAATTCAAAATGTAAAACAACTAAAACTGAACAAAGTGATGGTCGGGTTCCGTATTAGTCCTGGTGCTCGCCTTATTAGGTTCGACGCATCTCTAATAATACCGAACCGACGCATCTTAAGCAGAATACCAGGTAAGGTATACCACGAGAACGACTAATATCTGTATTATCGCGTTAAAACTGATTTGCTAATACGTATAATGCTAGTACTCTCTACTCTCCTATGTGCATCTATTCATGGCCTGCTTGTCACGTGAAATTGCATGCAAAGAATGTAAACACAGCTACTTTGACGACAAAACCTACTTGTCGTTAAACAACCGACATAGCAAAAGGAATAGGGTTAAAACAACGGATGTTACAGTATTTTCACCACAACAAAAGAACTAGGATATATATCAGCCCACCGATTGATTAGTAGAGGCCGCTATAGTGCGGGCGGGATTGGGTGTTGACATCTATCGGATGTTGGCTTCCCAATACGTACCATTGGCAATGAGAGTCATTCCAGCCATGGAGTGCTTAAGGGTATAAGTCTTTATATTTAGGTCCCATGCCACTCAACTTTGAGCCGGCATGAGATCAAAGTTGACTTGAACGATTTACGAGTCTCCATAATTGACTCGGTGGTGACTCCACAAATCGGCAACAACTTCAGTTCACTAAAAAGGTCGCCTTACCAAACAAATCGGCCTTTAAACATTTACAACCACGACTCGATAGATTCCAAACGAAAACACGGGTGCCCCCACCCGTCTAGTACAAGTCCGGATTGTCATCCAAATCGAGGTCCGACACTTCGCCCCGTATGCGAGATCGGACCGGCCCCCGGCAGGGAGAGAGCCGCGTAAGTGGCCGCCGCGCGCCACACGTTGAAAAACGAAGTCGGTCCGGCGCGGGCGCTTGAACGCCGGTCGGTGCGGACGGATGTCCACAACTTAACCATCAGCATCACCCTCATTGTCCTCACTCTCGACATCATCATTACTTCCCTTCTCCTCTTCCTCCTCCTCATCATCATAATCAATGTCATGATCTCAAGGAAGAAAGAAATCTTTCGATACTTCACCATAGACCAAAGGATCATCTTCTGGTCTAGGCAACTGTAAATAAGAATCATGATTCTTCCCTCAACGATAATAATAAGACCATTTTTCCATTATGCGAGGTTGGAACATCTTAGCGTGAATTAAACAAGGAATATCCGAAAGGTAGTTATCAAGTAACGGATTCTCTGCCTCCACCACCTCAATATTCAAGTGGTTCATAATGAGAGTGACTAACCCACCACCATTTATAATGCCCCCATCCTTAGTACCCAAAGCTATGCAAGATGTGACAAAAAGAGCAACCCAATCAGGAACAACTTCTCCATCCGGTATCATAGCCCTCAAATAACCGAAGTGGGGTGGGGAATCTTATTAGGCTCCTCCTTACAAAGGAATGAGTTGAAAATCAACCGATGTGGGGTGGGAAAGTCTAAGACATTGATTGGGAATACTCGAATTTAACTCACCGGATTTACCTCTGATAAGTGTGTTTTGTAGTGCTTATTCCTTGTGTTTGGTCCCGGTTTCTTGTGGAATCACTCTTTGGAGCGGTTTCGAGGCTACTCACGCTTCTTCTAGTTTGTTTTAGGTTCCTAAGGCCAATCTTGGAGAAATGGAACGATTCCGACTCGTTTCCGACACATTTGGAGCCAACGAAGAGAAGCGACAATCACTCGGTAGCTTAGACTCGACCCCGAGCCCTTGGGACCCATTCTCGAGCCCTTGGGACCCAATCCCGAGCACCGAGAATCAATAAGAAGCCTATGAAGAGCAAGTAGGGACCTATGATATCATATTTGAGGCCTACAAGACCCATCCCGGTCGGGATTAAGTCCATCACGACCGAGACGAAGAGGGAAAGCAAACAGGAGCTTCTGGACCTCCATCCCAACCGAGAAGAAGAGCTTCCTGACCGGGATCAGTCTCTTCCCAACCGGGAAGAGCATAACACCGCCCGGTGTTATGCATGATCCCGGTCGGGACCACCTCATCCCGGTCGGGATCATCACCTTCCCGGCCGGGAAGGGCACAGCAAAGTCCGTCTTCATTTCTTTCTTCTCCCTTATTCTTGTAACCCTATATATACCCCCTCTTGTATTGTTTTAAGAATCCTTTACATTACCCACTAAACCCTAGACTACTTTAGGTTAGATTAACTTAGATTACTGTAGATTAGTTTAATCCCTCTTTAATTACTCCTTAATCTTAGTTTAATCCTTGTGTTATTAGAATTCTTGAAGATCTCTATCAAGATTGACAACCTTGGTGGATGTATTTAGGTTTTTCTCTATATATACAAGATTTCTTCTTTTCATCTTCTCTTGTTTGGTATAATCTCTCATTTCCCTTCTATTAATCTTTTATTGTTAGTCAAGTTTTAATATTTATCCTTTGTTTATTGTATTGTTCATCCTTGTTGTTGTTCTTCATTTTGAATGTTCTTGTTCTTGTGTTTGTTTCTCATGGTTGTGTTAGTTTAAGTTTAGATATGTGTGAGTTGTCTCTTGCTAGGATTAGTAGGGGAATTGGGTGTCTACATGGGTGATTAAGGGTTTGTATAGATTGTTGGTGGAAGTTTTGGTTGCTTCTTAGTTATATTCATATGTCACGTTTGATGAAATGCTTGAATGACTTGTAGTTGCAAATGCATGTTTTCTTGCCTTCTTCTTGTGACCTTGTATGTTGCTAGGATGGGTTCTTGCGCGAGAGCAAGGAACCTTTAGGTCGGTTTTGGAGCGAAAGCCCGGATTATACCTAGATAGTTTGACTACCCCTTCACCTTTACTCTTCCTTGATCATTTCATCACCCTTGAACCCAACCTAATCCTAGTCCTTTTCCTATTGTATTCTCCATCCTTTTAGTCATTGTTTCTCTAGTTAGTTGAATCCTTTAGCTTTAGTTGTTATACTTAGTTTGCTCTTAGTTATAGTCTTCTCCCCCTTCTTAGTTTTAGCTTAGTTTACCTTGTTGACCTAGTCAAGTCTTTAGGTGACCTTAGTCTAGACACCTCTTTCCGTCCCCGTGGATTCGACCTGACTTGCCCTATCTACCCAGTTCGGGTTAGTTTGTTTTATTTGTTGGTGGGATTGCCTCCTACCTTCAATTTGGCGCTGTCGCCGGGGATGGTGCTAGTTTAGACTTTGTTTGCCTATTTGCTTGACTTTATCTTGGTTTTTGTGTTTTTCTTTGTTTTCCTTTGCTTCTTGTGTGTGTGAAGTTTTTTTCCTTCTTGTCTAGTGCCCAAAAAGCACTAAACTTCTCACGTTTGCTCCTAGTCTACAGTTTGTGCCTAGAGGTGGTGACCATCCTCTTCTTTACAACTTAGAGCCGCATCAACGGACGGCTGCTAGATTGAGAGGTCCTCAACCGAGTACGAGCCACATTTTCGAGCAAAACTTGAGGATGATGTAAACTTCCCACCCATAGAAGCCACAATGAATTACTCTTCTCCCTCTATGAATCAAGAATATGCAATGACGTCTCCTACCTACTATCAAGCTTCGTGGGGTAATCAAGAAACCCGTGGGTACGAGTTTCAAGGACATGGAAACGGCTTCCAACAAGTGAATTCTTATCAATCCTATGATCATGGTGGCTATTACTCAAGCTATCATTTTGAACCCACCATGTTTCGTCATGTTTCTTCACATGGAAGCCAATTTCCCCAAAACCCACCATATTACCCTTCATCTCAACCACATTATGAGCCCCAAAACCCACAATACTACCAATCATCTCAACCTCACTACCAACAATATGATGCCCCACCCCTTCGGCATCATCAAGATTTTCAATGAGCATTACAAGACCCCAATGACCACCAAATGCCCAACTTGGAGTTATTTCAATCGATTCTTCAAATGCAAAAGAGCCAACAAGAAATGGCCATCCAATTGCAAAAGGACTATGAAATCTTGGCCCAAATCCGAAGGGAAAATGAGGCGATGGAGGCTCGATTAAATGCTATAGCGGCTAAAACCGTAATGTCTTTAACTCGAACGTCACAACTAGACGAAGGGTGCTCGTTTGAGCAAGAGGAGCAACCCAATCATGAAGCCGCCAATGAAGTCCCCTTGGGAAGCGAGACTTGCTATGAAGAACCTCAATTGTCTACCCAAGAAGAGACGAATGAGGAAATGACCCTTGATGAAGGCATTGTTGGTGAAGAATTGGAGGAGGTTAGTGAGTTGAATGAGGTGGTAGGAGTTGTGAAGCCATTGGGTGAAAATGATGAACTCAAGTTGCCCTTGTGCGAAAATATGGAAAAACATCAAGAGCCTCTTGCAAGTAAGCGAAGCAATGGTTTGGAAGAGATTGAATCCGCCGATAGAAGTATTAATTCTCTCCTCCAAGATGATATGAGGACAAGCGATGAAGATGGGGAACCACAACTTGAGGAAGGTATGGGGATGTGCAAAAGGAAAATGAGGCCAAAACCGCTTTTTGTGCCTCGTGTCAAGTACTTGAAGCTTGCTAGTGATTGGAGACGATGCTTAGGGAGGAAGAGGTTGTTAAAGCTTTTAAGATGGAAAGACCCCGGATACAACATGAAAGATGACGTTGGGTCTTTGGATGACTACTTCTTGCTTCCGACTTGGAGGCTTTGGAGGATAGCTTGGCTCGGGTACTCAATGAGCCCTCATTATGATGTGGCTTGAGCATTTGAATTTCTCCTTCGAGCCCTTGAGGGCTACAGATAAGAATGAAGAGTCCACCATCCTCGGTTTTACGGAGTTCCTCAAGAACCGTCAAGTTGTATATTCCTCTCTCCCTCTTCTTTTAAGTTTTTGTGTTTGTTTGTTTGTTTGGTCTCTAGGTTTGATTTGTTTTGTGGAATTCTTGTAATTAAGTATTTTGATGAGCGATGTGAGGGAGGGATTTTGATGGTGTTTATTGAGTTTATTTGATAGGTTGATAGTGAAGATGAATTTTTGAGAGGAGTTGTTGATGATAGAAGCTTGGATCTTGGGTAAGGAAGTCAGTTTTTGAGCTTTCCTTAAGCTTTTGGGGACGGGATTCTAAATCCCGATGTATTATTTGCCTTGTGGGTAGAGCTACTAAGGAATGAAGAGCTTGAGAGGCTATCCCGACCGTGATGGGTGTCATCACGACCGGGATGAAGTGAGCATGGAAATAGAAGCTACTGACGAGCAATCCCGACCGGGATCATGGTCATCCTGACCGGGAAGGAACCTTCCCGACCGAGATGAGGTCTGTCACGACCGGGATGGTGCACAGCAGCCTCATTTGCCTTTGTTTCTCCATTTAAGCTCCACCCAGCCACTTAATACCCCCTCCCAACCTCCCTACTCACCCTTGCAACTATCATTTGACCCTTACACCTCAACTATATACCTTCATCTCATCTCCTCATGACTATTACACCGAGTTTCTCATTAAATCCCACCCTCATTACACCAATGCAAGCCTAGTACTTCAACCATGCGACTACATTTAGGAAGAGGAGGAGGAATAACAATGATGAAGACAAGCAAAGTGCCGATAACGAACATTGAGGCGATGGAGATTATTGAGTTGCTAACCATTTGGTAGGCGACTCTCCTTTCTTTTCCGTCTTTTATTGCTAGTCTCCCTTTGTATGTTCCCCTTCCCTTTTATGTATTTGGCGTCATGGTGGCCCTCAGGGCCTTTGGTAGTTATTCCTCCCGATTCTCGATGACGTGATTACATCGAGAATCATTTGAAAAATCCAAATTGGCAAGTATTTTCACTTTTTCTCTATCTTTTATTTCCTTTTGGTAGGATTTACTCGGATTTAGGCGGAATTCGGGCTAGGTGACTTGATTACACCTAGTCCTCTCCTTCCATTTCCTTTTATTTTCTGCTTTTTATTTCTTCCCCCATCCATATCCTTTCTTGTCTCGGCCCTTGGTGACTTGATTACTGTAACACCCTTGATTTTATAAAATTAAATTAAATTAAAGTTATATTTGTATCTATATTTTTACGATTTAACTCGTAATTCTTAAAATTATTATAAAATGAATTTATCGTTTAATCATTTCAAATTCCTAAAATTCTATTTGACTCAGAAACTCTTCTTATATTTAAAACACATTTTTATTTCTGTTTCGATTCATTTTATACATTTAATTTAATTTAATTTTTATCGAAAGTCTATTTCGACGATTTAAAATTCTAAATTCTTTTTATTTATTTATATTTAAGCTCGAATTTCTATTTTTGGCTCGAAGTTTATTTATTTTAAATTTCGTCAAAACATTTATTACCTTTCCTCGAGAAATCAATTTAATTCACTCCGTCGAAAATTTATTATTTATCGAGAAATACTATTTCATCGTCTAATTATTTATAAGACTCGTTTTCTTCCCGGATACTTTATTTACTCATTTTGTTTAACGGCCCGATTATCTATTTACTTTTATTAACTCGTTTTTGATTCAACTCGTGGGTCAGTCAACTTAGTTACAGAATTCGTTTCTCACCCGATTCATTTAATCAATACGTATTTTCTAACCCGCTTTTATTTGAGCCGATTAAGCCCCCTTTTCCCATTTCTTCTTTTAAAGTGCTCATTTTCTCATGCCTGGGTTCATTCCCTCTGCCTTTTTTTTATCTATCAATCCACCGACTCTACCTTTTATTCTCCTTATACTATTTGATTCTTTGAATCTGTTTCACCTCCCGGTCCACCGCTTCACTTTTCCCTTCCAGTTTTCAACGTGTAGTTTTCCCTTTAACTCCTCTATATCATCATCTTTATCATCTTCATTTCACCCCATCGTCTGCCTTCTTCGTCCTTCATTCGCACCACCATTTCTCCTCTGTTTTCGCTATTGCTACTATGCTGATGGTGCTGCTGTTGCTTCCCCTTCATCTCGTCTTGTTTCCTTTCGTTTGATGCTCCGCTGCTGCTAATGCTTCGTACTACTGTTGCCATGTCAAGGTAGCCTTCTCCTCCATCTTCTCTTCTCTTCTCTTTTTTCTTCTTTTCCCCTTCGTTTCTGTTGCTGCGGCTGTTGTTGTTGTTGTCGTCGTTCGTGTTGATGTTGATGCGTATCTCGTTTCTTCTTCTATCTCCGTTCTTCTCCTTCTTTTTTTCCGTTGCTGTCCGTGTCTGCTCCTGCTATTGTTATGGATGTCGCTGTGGTTGTCATTTGTTCTGCTGCGCAATCCGTTAGTTGCTGTTGCTGCGGCTACTTTTCTTTTGCTCGGTTTTGATACCGATCTTCGTTATTTGGCATCCCTCATGCTGCTAGTTTTGTCGTTATTTCTGATGCTATATATGTTCGTTGCTGATGCGATTCTTCGTTCTGTCCTTGCTGTACTGCTTCTTCGTCATCTTCTCCGTTTCTCCTCTTCTCTTCTGTTCTGTTCTTTTTCCTCAAGTCCGTTTTGACTCATGTCTTGCTGTTTGTTGTAGCTTCGTAACTGCTGCTAATCTGCTACTCTTCATTTCTACTGCCCGCTGTTATTATTATCGTTGATCAGGTCCGTTTTTGGTGCATCAATTGTTACCGTCATTGTTGGATCGTCATCCCTGCTGGTTTGTTGAGCATTTGGTGGTTGCTAGCTGATCGTCACTGTTGTCGATGCTTGCACAGGTTGCTGGTTCACCCCTTTTGTTGCTGCAAGTTCCGTTACGCTGCCGTGGTCGCAACGGTTCCGTTATGAACTGCAAGTTCTGTTTTGTGTGTCTTTTAGCCTTCCTTCATCTTAATTCGTTCGTCGTTTCATTTCTTGCTCGTCCAACTCGAGGGTAATTACTTACTCTCTTTTCCCCGTCTTGATTTTTAGTTGATACCTCCTCCTCTCATCTGTTTTCCTTGTCACGTTTCTGTGTCAACTCTAAGTCTTTTCCAACTTTCTTTAATACCGGTTTCTTTGTTTCTATTTCTTTTGTCTCGATTCTCGTTGGAGCCTCGTAACCCTTCTTTTTAAGAGAAGTGTAAGAACGGTTGGAATTTGGACTCATCAAGAAGGGCAAGCACATGTGCATTTGGTTATCGACCTAAGGTAACTTTAGGACGTTACTCGATTTTATATTGTATGTTTGAGTAGTAGTATGTAGTATATATTTTAACTTCGGTTTTCTAATTTTAGCTATTTATTATTTGCTAAAAATATTATTTTTAAATCGTATGCCTTATAAATAGTTTCACAAGTTTTCGATATCGTTTTATAAATCGTTAGTAATTTTATTATTTACGATCGTTATATATTTTGTTGGTTATCGTAACACTAGTAACTAAATATTATCGATTTCATATTTTCCTCTTATTTTGTTAATTTATAGTTTTAACTCTAAATCCTATTTTTATATTATATAATCGAGATTTGTAAACTCATTTAATAAATTAATTTCATTTTACGACTTATATTAATAAATGAGAAAATAGTCGATTTTGTCTTAATTACATTTTTAGTCGAGACTATTTTCCCTAATAATTTCTCATTTATTTATGATTGATTATTTTTAGTAAAATCAGTATTATTTATTGATAAAATCTATTTGCTAAAAATAATTTGAAAGCTTTATAAAGTATCGTTTAATTTATAAAATTCGTTGACTCAATTAATTTTGATATCGTTTTTCTTAAAACATCTCTTTTCTAAAAATTATAATTTTAACTCGATTTCCTAATTATTTATAAAATACAGTATATTGACTTTTTATATTTTATTTATATTTTGAGTAACGAATTTAGAATTATATTAAAGTTACGATAACAACGATAATTATAAAATGTTAATTTCGTTAGAAATGTTATTTTTTTACATTTCACTAATTTTAATCACTTACGTATTTTCTATAAAAATATTTCTATTTTAAGTAAGTTTCTAAAATTAGTAAGTTTCTATTTATAGAAAGTTTTCCTTTTTATATAAAAATGTTTATTCCTTTTATCCATATCATTTATAATGATTATATCTTTTGAGTATCGATAATGACTGTTTTGGAGTTATGGAATAAAGACAAGTGTGGGGTTAGAGTAATATAGTCTGGGATGTACGTTTTTGCCATCAGCTATAAAGCCGGTGTGCCTATTTGGGGCGCATTTGGTCGTTGAGCTGGGCGTAGTTTCGCACAGGAGAGTGTATGTTTTGACCTTAAGCAAGATATTGCATCGTGTTAGTCGCCGTCAGCTGAACTAGACATATTTGTTGTCTAGGAGGGGTGTGCACTACTTAAACCAGGACCTCGCTGCACGCAGTCCTGTTATAGTTGAGTTGCCTAGTTAGAGACTGGATTCTGTTATGAGTTAAGTCTACAGTTCTCGAAGCTAGTTTCTAGTATTATCCTAGTGAAAGTCTAGCCTTGTGCACACTGATCAAATTTCCATAACGCCATTTTTGAATATTATTATTATCGATTGATTTTGACTTGCAGGTTGGCAAGTGCTTTAAGTTTCGTTGAAAACTTATTTTTATTATATCGTTTTAATGTTTTCTCTTTTTAAATATTTTGATATAATAATACTATTATTTTTCCATATGGTATAATATGGCTGGGAGAACGTCCGAGTTACTCCCCACTGACATGGCTGTTATGTTTATAACATGACAGGTATTTGCTGCTGGGTTTTGGGTGTGAACTAGCGAGTAGCGTGGATCCTACTCTTTCTTCATTAATGTTTATTTATAGATTTGTATAACCCTGTTTGGAGAATTTTCTTCTAGCCCTTTTGTAAAAAGAGGCCTTTGTATTGACTTACCATTTCTTTTAATAAGATACAGTTTGTCAGTGTTTCCGCCACTGTATTGCGTTAGAATTTCTAGGGGATTACAATTACACCCCGGCCGGACACATTCTACCATTACTTCACTTTTATTTTTGATTTTTAGCTTTATTTTCGTAGTTTCTCTTCTTTTTAGTCTCTCCACACACTACCGATCAAGCATGAGGACATTGCTCGGTTTAAGTGTGGGGGAGCGATATCCTAGTCTAGTATAGTTTTATTTTCGTAGTTTTTTCGAAAAATCGTCAAAATTCCTAAAAATTTCATAAAAACCAAAAAAAGATTTTCTTTTGTGTCTTTGTGTCGTGTTTTTGTGTTTTGTGTGTGTGTTTTTCCCCCTTTTTCCTTGTAGGTCGCTTGATCACCGTTAACTTTGGTGAGCTTTCAAGATATCTGGTAACATCATTTTATCCCTTTTTCCTCTTTGGCTCTTGTGGAGTTTGGAGGAGATTTTGTAATGATGTGTGCTCCGGTGGAGCTTTTTAGAGTTTGTGGTTGATGTGGTTGCTTGTTTGAAAGATTCGAGGTGGTGATTGTTTATTTCCTTGTGCTTTTGTTTTGTTTTGTTTTGTCTTGTCTTGTTTCGTTTCATTTTCTTTGGTCTTTGTTTTGTGTTGTGTAGTTTGTATCTAGTGTAGAAAAGGTTTTCGAAAACCCGGTTTTGAGGCTAGTGCGCAAGTGTTTACTTTCCCTTTCTAGTGATATGAATCGAGTCTTGGACTTTAGTCTAGTCGAATGACTTTAAGTCAATAGTTTTGTTGGTTCTTTACCTTGTGTCCACCTAGTCTACTAGGGATTTCCTACAGGATTTGCATTTTGACCATTTTGACCACCCACGGAGTGAAAAGGTCTTGGTTGCCGAGTCCCGTCCCTTAGGTGACCGTGTTCGAAATTGCTTTGATTAGTCCAAGTTTCCCCCCTTTTTGTGGGTTTGAAGGGAAGACGTCGTCCCGACTTACCCATTTCTCTACCTTCTACACATTTTCCACAAATAAGTTGCAACTTGTTGAAGTTTCTTACTTGGTTGTGATTGAATGCCTAAAAAACAAAATTCTAGCCAAAAGGGCAAACCAAGCCAAAAAGAAAGAAAAAAAAAGAAAGAAAGAAAAGAAAGAAGAAAAAGAAAAGGCACAACAAATCAAAAACAAAATACAAAAGAAGAAAGAGAAATGGCATAGCAACTCAAAAGCCAAATGCAAAAGAAAAATGCCAAAGAAAATCATCTCACAAAAAAAAATTTTCTCACCCCTCAAAAATAAACCTTTTACCGACTGTTATCGTGAAGAGCCTATCAAAGGACCAAGTCCCTAGGAAGGATGATAGCGGTAATAGTCGGTCTTCCTTCATTTTGTAACCATTATCCACCTTTTTACTTGGACTAGTTAGGCTATTTTTGAGCATGGAACGACCCTCTTGGCTTGTCGCTAAAGGGGGCGGGGTTTCACTTACCTACAGTGTCGACTAACTCCGTGGTTCATCCTTTTTCCATCCCGCCTATCGTCCCGTAGTACGTTCTTAGAAGGTTAGGAGGACCTAGGTAAGTTACCAACGTTTTTATTGCTTTGTTGTCATACTATTAGGGTTTTGTCCATATCGATTTGTGTTATTAGCTTGGGAACGTTGTCACTTGCCTTGAGTCCCTAACCGGTGTTTCTTTTACCGTTTTGTTGAGGGAAGCGGTATTTTCTCCTTATTGGGTTCAACCGATTGTTTGTTTGTTCATGTATTTTTGTGTTCGGTTGTATCCAAAGTTTAGTCGCAAGACCTCACTTGCCTTGCGGAGAGCACTTCTCCTCTAAGTGTTTTCGTGTGAGTTGAAAGGGCGTGGGGTGCGCTAATATCCACTCGGTTAGTGGTCTAGTTTCTTTTAGTTTAGTAGTTAGTTCGTGCTTACTCGAGGGCGAGTAAGGGTTAAGTGTGGGGGAGTTGATAAGTGTGTTTTGTAGTGCTTATTCCTTGTGTTTGGTCCCGGTTTCTCTTGTGGAATCACTCTTTGGAGCGGTTTTGAGGCTACTTACGCTTCTTCTAGTTTGTTTTAGGTTCCTAAGGCCAATTTTGGAGAAATGGAACGATTCCGACTCGTTTTCGACACATTTGGAGCCAACGAAAAGAAGCAACGATCACTCGGTAGCTTAGACTCGATCCCGAGCCCTTGGAACCCATTCTCGAGCCCTTGGGACCCATTCTCGAGCCCTTGGGACCCATTCTCGAGCCCTTGGGACCCATTCTCGAGCCCTTGGGACCCAATCCCGAGCACCGAGAATCGATAAGAAGCCTATGAAGAGCAAGTAGGGACCTATGAGATCATATTTGAGGCCTACAAGACCCATCCCGGTTGGGACTAAGTCCATCACGACCGAGACAAAGAGGGAAAGCAAACAGGAGCTTCTGGAGCTCCATCCCGACCGAGAAGAAGAGCTTCCCGACCGGGATCAAGCCTTCCCGACCGGGATCAGTCTCTTCCCGACCGGGAAGAGCATAACACCGCCCGATGTTATGCATGATCCCAGTCGGGACCAGATCCTTCCCGGTCGAGACCACCCCATCCCGGTCGGGATCATCACCATCCCGTCCGGGAAGGGCACAACGAAGCCCGTCTTCATTTCTTTCTTCTCCCTTATTCTTGTAACCCTATATATACCCCCCCCTCTTGTATTGTTTTAAGGATCCTTTACATTACCCACTAAACCCTAGACTACTTTAGGTTAGATTAGCTTAGATTAGTGTAGATTAGTTTAATCCCTCTTTAATTACTTCTTAATCTTAGTTTAATCCTTGTATTATTGGAATTCTTGAAGATCTCTATCAAGATTGACAACCTTGGTGGATGTATTTAGGTTTTTCTCTATATATGCAAGATTTCTTCTTTTCATCTTCTCTTGTTTGGTATAATCTCTCTTTTCCCTTCTCTTAATCTATTATTGTTAGTCAAGTTTTAATCTTTATCCTTTGTTTATTGTATTGTTCATCCTTGTTGTTGTTCTTCATTTTGAATGTTCTTGTTCTTCTGTTTGTTTCTCATGTTTGTGTTAGTTTAAGTTTAGATATGTGTGAGTAGTCTCTTGCTAGGATTAGTAGGGGAATTGAGTGTCTACATGGTTGATTAAGGGTTTGTATATATTGTTGGTGGAAGTTTTGGTTGCTTCTTAGTTGTATGCATATGTCATGTTTGATAAAGTGCTTGAATGACTTGTAGTTGCAAATGCATGTTTTCTTGCCTTCTTCTTGTGACCTTGTATGTTGCTAGGATGGGTTCTTGCGCGAGAGCGAGGAACCTCTAGGTCGGTTTTGGAGCGAGATCCCGGATTATACCTAGATAGCTTGACTACCCCTTCACCTTTACTCTTCCTTGATCATTTCATCACCCTTGAACCCAACCTAATCCTAGTCCTTTTCCTATTGTATTCTCCATCCTTTTAGTCATTGTTTCTCTAGTTAGTTGAATCCTTTAGCTTTAGTTGTTGTACTTAGTTCGTTCCTAGTCATAGTTTTATCCTCTTTCATTGTTCTAGGTTGTTTAGCTTTGTTGACCTAGTCTTGTGTTTAGGTAGACCTTAGTGTAGACCCTCTTTCCGTCCCTGAGGATATCAACCCGACTTGCCCTATCTACCCAGTTAGGTTAGTTGGTTTTATTTGATTCACGACAAATCCTCACCATCAACCTCCCAAGTTCAACCTCGTCACCTCTTTCCACCAAATCTGACCCGATTGTGGGGTTCGATAAGGTAATCACTGAACCGAACAAGTCAACAAACTACGCGCTTAAATTATTCAAATCTAAGATCTATAGGAATAACCCTGAAGAAGTTCTAGAATCCCAATGTAAGAGTCAAGAGTTCATGAAAAACGAACATGTTCGAAGAAGCATGTGTCCTTATGGTAGGGAAGTTACTATCAAGTTTCCAATTCCTAAACTCGATGACGTGCTAAACAAGTTACATGGTCTGGTTGCGGTTCTGAAGAAGGACTTCCGAAGTGAGGACCCTTAAAGTAATATGACGACAAGGAACCAGGGAGTCTACACCATTCTGAATGTGGGAGATTTAACTTTGTTCTTAAATGTAGATGACCTTGCGGAATTGAGGTCACTTCCTTTCGAAGAGGGAGGGGATGACCCGATTGTGGGGTTCGATAAGGTAATCACTGAACTGGACAAGTCAACAAACTACGCGCTTGAATTATTCAAATCTAAGTCGCTACAGATAAGCGTGTATTTGCTCGAGCGTGTCCAGATTCATGCGGCTACCCGATTCAACTTACACGTCCAAATACATGGAAAAATGGAGCAAGTGAATTATTACCTAAAGAGAGGAGATACCATCAATTATGGAGATGTCATGATCTTTAATATGTGGCTAGCGGATCAAGTAAAAGATATCAACAAGAAATCCTTACCCAAATTGAAGATACGCGTGATCTCAAATGGGTGAGAAGAGAATCAAGCATATATCATGTTTTGGCAAGGATTTGATTAGACAATAATTAATTGTGCACTACCTAGATTGTTTCTTTAAATAAGTAGATGTGGATTAGCATAATCTACATAATTATAGTAGGAAAATAAGAGAAAATAAGAGAGAATCACGCACCATATATGGTGGTGATTAGCTAACTAGTTTACAATATTTATTTTTCATTTTAGCATAAACATTATAGGTATGATATCACTAGAGATACCAAGAGGATCTCGAGCATGTAGGGTTATATAAAGCCACGTTCCATTTGAATAAAATCAAGGAATATTTATGAATTTACAAACAACTTGTCAAATCCTGGATTAATTCGTTAATCACGTGTTTAAACTTCGAGAAGGTGCTTCGAAGTGTTTAGAGGGTTGATGCTCCAAACTCTGAGCTATTAATTCCGGGTTCAAGGTCGAACTACGGGTTAAATATCCTTTGGTTACTCACCAATTAACATTGGATCACAAAATAAAGAAAACCGAAGCCTTTGCTTCCCAAAATTAGCCCAGCCACAAAAGTTCAATTTCACTCCAACCATGAACCAGGTTTACATTAACCTTAGTTCAATTTCACTCCAAAATCCACGTCATCACTCAAGGTTACATTAACCTTCAACCCAACTGTCATTTCTTATTCTAAACCGCTTCTGCATTCGCATCAAAATCCCTCTCTTTCACTCTCATATACTCCTCCTTACGTATATCCCGAATACCAAAACCTTCTCTGAACTTCGCATAAGTTAACTCACGAGCTTTACCATTAAATTTGAAGCTAATTGCGGGTACAAATTTACTTTTTTTTAGAAATCGATATGGTTGAAAAGAACTCAAGTGTATACCTCCTATAAGTATGAGCTCCCTTCTCCATAAATAATTCTAAGCTCACATTTTGCATCAATTTGGTCGACATCAAGCATCTCTAATTTCTCAAGAGTGGAACGACAAAGAAATCGAGTTCCCCTCATCTCCTTCTTAGATAACCTATCCCAAAATGGATCTTAAGCTTTAATTAACCTAGATGGTTTGGTAACAGGAATACGTTTGGGATGAAAGGGTTTGGATTGAGCTTTTTTACTGACGGGTTTGGATTTCTTTGGTGGTGGGGTAGAAATGGTAGTGGAGTAATTTTTTCTTTTAGCTCACCCCATGTCTCAACTGGTAATCAAGAAAATCTTAACTCACAATTCACTGACACAATTTATTTTTCAATTTAATCAACAATTTACCAATTCAATCACTCAATTTTCACACCATCACAATAAAAATATCAACGACACAAAGTGAGTCAAAAATCACGAGGAGAATGAAAACCCAAAATTGAGCAAGCACAAGAAAATTCAAGCAACTAATTAATGGGTAGGAGGTAAAATTCAATGAATCGAAAGATTAATATGATAATTATACCGCGGAAAGATGAAAAGAATGAATTGGTGGTCTCCTTGTGTTAATTTGAATCTAAATTGACCCAATTGGTAGAAAATCAAATTCAGATTTCAGAACCCGAGGGTAGAAAAACTCAATTCTTTGACTTTTTGGCTAAAATTATGTGTTAAAATGATAGGAATTGTAATGGGTAATGATAAATTAGTGATTTTGAAGTGATTTGGGAACCTTTTGAGTCAAATTGAATGAGTTTTGATGGGATTTTTGGGGAAGAAATAGTGCAGTAAGTAAGATTGGAATAAGGACGGAAAGTTAAGAATAAGGAATGAATAAAAAAGACTTGAAAACACATAACCAAAATTCGTAATTCTTTGCAGCCATGGCAAGGAATTCTGCCTCAAAAACACGAGCAAAGCAAGCAACCCCAGGCACAGGAAAGGGATTTGTTGGGATTGGAACGCGAGATAAGAAAGTTACAGGACGATAGGAGGGAGAAGGCCTGGCCTACGTACTAAGTCCATGCACGAATTAAATGCAATACCAGGTTTGAATTTTTTATGATGACAATGATAGTAATGATATTCCACGGATTACACAACGTAGTAAAAAAAAAAGAATACTCCGCCACCATAGGTGGAAGAGGGTACGGAACATGATCAAGAGGAAGTCCTCATACAGTTTACGAGTGAGGATACAAAAGATGAGATAACATATATACTAGGAATAGGCAGTTTATTGTTTTGTTCATGGTGCTAATCCTCCTTGGGAGGTTTTGGAAGGCTTCATACGCCGTGTTTGGAAACAAAAAATGTAGAAAAGGTGTCCATCATGCCTTATGGTGTACTCTTAGTAAGGTTTAAGGAGGCTAAAGGAAAAGAGGTAGTGTTGAATGCAGGATATCATATGTTTGATAATAAGCCACTTATAGTTAAAACTTGGGTGGATGGGGTGGACTTAATGAGGATGTCAAAATTGTTCCTGTCTGGATTAGACTTCAGAAGCTACATTTACGCTTTTGGGGAAAATATTTGCCTACTATTGCTGCAATAGTTGAAAAATACATCAAGTCGGATCAAGCAACAGTCGACAAGACAAGGCTTGGTTTTGCTTGGGTTATGGTGGAATTGAAAGTTGGGAATAGGTTTCCTGATTAGGTTATATTCCTAGATGAGGAGGGGAATAAGGTGATAGTCAAGGTGGACTTTGAATGGAAACCTACAGTGTGTGGGAAATGTAAAGGATTGGGACATGAAACTTCCTTGTGTAGGAAGAATGCTCCGAAGCAAGGGGTGATGAAAGAAATATGGAAGCCAGTGTAGATGAAGCACGTCACTATGATGTTGAAACCTGTTGAGAATCCTCCCCTTATCCAAGCTGGCTCGGGTGCGGCAAGTCCTGACAGGTCTTTTAGAGCAGTCTTACAGGAAGAACATGGGTTATTGATCACTAATAAAGGTTATCAACATATAGATCTTGAAGATGGTAACCTTCAACCCTCCTGTAGACACCCAGTTTCTGACCTGGTGGCTTAGTGCCCGACAAACACCCGATGACGATCGGACTACAACGCGACGCGAGATTGCGATGTTTTAGATGGTTTTTCTATAGAACGCATAAAATAATTACTCGAAAAAATTAATTCAACATCAAGACGGTCTTAGTCGTGTCATTATGGTCGCGTCGACACTAAGTAGATATAATATACGCATATTCTTCGTTTTGGAAAGTTTCGAAATTGGATCTTCAAAAACCCAAACGCCCCCTCCAGGTGCCTCAAGACTCCTACGCAGTACCTCAGGTGACTCAATCCTAGTGCGTAAGACACCAAGCGTCTGAGTAGTTGATTTGAATTGCGCGAGCAACTATAAATACCCCTCATATTCCGCTCATTTTGGAACACACAACACTCAATTCTCTTCTCCCTCTTCTTCTTTACGAGCTTCTCCCTCTAGCTTAGCGTCGCACCCCGACTCTAAGTACGATCCACTCGATCATTTGTTTCCGATACGCGAATCAACACTACTCCTCGTAGTTCCTCTAGTCTTTGGCTCGACTTGAACGAAAAGGGGCACTTGTCTTCGACTAGTCACCCCCACAACACTGTAGCGAAGCTCTGCCGGATTCATCACAAGAAAGCTAGGAGGATCCGCCTGGAAGTCGTATGTCACTAGGTTGTCATCAAAACACAACTTTATATTTCGTGCTCTTTATTAATGCATTTCGATAACGTCGTGTCCGACTCATATGAACACTAGGTTCATGGCACGTCGTAAACATACGTAATGTCCACAACTTCAACCATAAGCACAAAAAACCCAAAACTAAACCCGAGTAGTTCCGAGATCCGTTATCAATCATCTACACATCACGTCTCGTTTAGTGTACACTCCGAGGGTGCAACTCTTCACTATATGATTTACTTACATTTTGTACTTACAACTTTCGTATGATTTATCACTTTTACGACTATAATAGCATGCTAACTCATCTAACACGGAATTCAAAACGTAAACAAACTAAAAATGAACAAAGTGGTGGTCGGGTTCCATATTAATGCCGATGCTCACTCCTCAAACGTGGTTCGACGCATTCCTATTAATACCGAACCGATGCACCTTAATCATAATACTAGGTAAGGTATACCACGGGAACAACTAATATTTGTATTATCACGTTAAAACTGACCTACTAATACGTATAATATTTAGTACTCTCTACTCTCCTACGTGCACCTTTTCATGGCTTGCTTGTCACATGAAATCAAATGCAAAGAATGTAAATACAACTACTTCGACGACAAAAATTTACATGTCTTTAAACAACCGACATAGCAAAGACATAGGGTTAAAACAACGGATCTTACCGCATTTTCACCACAATTAAGGAACAAAGTTATCAGCCCACCGATTGATTGGTAGAGGCCGTTATGTGCGGGCGGGATTGCGTGTTGATATCTAGCAAACGTTGGCTTCCCAATTCGTACCATCACCTCTTACTCAGAATCGACGGTTTTCGGATGTCCGAAACCATTGGCAATGAGAGTCATTCCAGGGATGGAGTGCTTAATGGTACAAGTCTTTATCATAAGGTCCCCGATGCAACTCAACTTTGAGCCGGCCAAGGATCAAAGTTGACTTGAACGGTTTCCGAGTTACCAAAATTAACTCGGTGGCGACTCCACAAATCGACAACGAATTCGGTTCATTAAAAATGTCATCTTACCAAACATATTTGCTTTTAAACATATACAACCACGTGTCGATCGATTTTAACGGAAACACAGACATCCGTATCCGTCAAGTACAATTTGAATCGTCAACAAAATTGAGGTCCAACACGTCACCCTGTACGCGAGATCGGAACGGAAAGGCCGCATGGGTGGCCGCCGCGACAAGGGGTCCGGCACGAGCGTGCGCGGGCTGTCAGTCGGTGCGAACGAGCGTCCGCAGTTTGGCGACTCCGCTGGGGACCTGGAAACAAGCTTCCAGTAGTGGTGTAACTCGAACGAGGTCGGTGAAGCTCATTTCCTAATTCCTTTTTTTTTGTCACTACAGGTTTTGGCCCTAAAAAGCCCACCCTAACCGATTTTAGGACCAATCGACCTCCTTGCGGTAAGATCCTTACGGACTTGCGGAAAGACCCTCAATTGACGCTCCGGTCGTCTAAAGTAGCCACGCATTCTGTGGATATGCCAAGCGAGTGGCACTGATCGAACGGGACGACACTCACCTCCCTTGGTTACCTGTCGTCACCCAAGCAAAGACTATTCGTGGACGGTAGCCTACCCTAACCTACCCGTGGCTACATCCTGCTTGAGTGTATACATTCCTAGTTATGTGTAGCGTGTGTGACAACCTGAATAAAACATTAAAATCTAGATTCAACCACGACGACATATTCAACCGCACCCAAACTTCGTTTTCGAAAAAGGACATTTTCTTTTAAAACTCGCCTTTAAAACGCCGTTACTCCGGTCAAAATTAAACTTATTTTGAAAAGACACTTAGTGCCATCACCATGGCCGATTTCACATTCATCATTTTCAAAAATCATCTTTAGCGCCATTACTTTGGCCAAAACAAATCCCGTCATTTTCAAAAAAAAAAAAACGACGACGTACCGTTACTATTACTAAGCTCCAAACCAATGGGATCAAGGTACCTCATATGGTCACATTTTTCTTTCAAAACATTATTCCCACACAAGCACCGTTACTATTGCCAAGTTCCCGACCAATGGGACCAAGGCATGTAAAACGGTTTCACTTCGATTTTTCATAACGTTTTTCGCACATACCTTTAACACCAACAAAGTTTCAATTAATGAAATCAAGGGATCAAAAAAATGGTTATACCCATGACAAATTTTTACACACACCTTCACCATCACCGAGATCCTAATCAATGGGTGGACAAACATGGTCGCACGTTTTCAAAATTTTCTAAAAAGCACTATCACCACCCAAGATCCGTAACAAGAGCTTGACCACATTTTCAAATTCACCATAACAAGCACCGTGTTTCCTCAGGAAACACTCTCTACACCGCGAACTTTGAACTTCTAATTAATAGTAGTCTCGATAAAGACGCGATGTCACTATTTTCAAATTCGGTTCTTCTACAACTGCGCTTTTACAAACTCACAATTTACACTTTTGCTATCGTCGAGTCCTCGACGCACACATAGCAACACTTTCCACACACCACAAGCGATGTCACTAAGCTATCGTAGTAACGATTTCACAAAGACTCTCACCTTCGAAAAAAATTGCTTTCAAAACCATCCATTTTCGAAAATATCAAAACTCTTTCATTCCGAGCCGGGATCAAGATCAATTCCTTACGTCGTACAACCGTATGATTAAATGTTTGTGTTAGTTACTATGGTCACCTCTAGTCGCGGTTTTTTGTTTTGGGTTCTCTCATCTCGAGAAGTCCTTTCTTTAAATCTCTCCCCGAGATTTGTGTCAAATCGTCTCGTTGTAGAGATACAAGTCTGTTCGACGTTTTGCCGAAAACACCAAGTCACCAAAGCACCCGAGTCCCTAATCCGATTACTGCAAACATGCGCAAATCAAAGGGTCTTGTTTCCGTGTCGCTTGCCTGAAAACATTCCTCGAGTCTTCAAGTCCGATGGATCCGTTCTGATCTTCGACATTATCTCGCAGAGTCACCCTCCAACATGGCTACAACCCCGAACTTTAGCCTCAAGAATCTAACCAACATGATATACAACCTTGTCACATCTGTAGCTTCCATCAAAGCCTCTATCCATGACCTTAATGAGCGGGTAGATTCCCTTAAAGCCAACCTCCAAAACCTCCCGCCAAACCAAGTGAATAGTGTTAGGGTCATCCAAAAGAAGAAAATCCCTAGAAAATTTGCTGATTTAGACATCCCATACGACAAAGCCCTAACACTCGCCACCCGACATGGTCTACTATCTCCCTTAGAGCCAACACCCGAACTTTCTTTAGGGCAAAGAAGCAAATCATGGGATCCAAAGCCTTCTGCTCTTTTCATCAAGGACCTGGTCATAAAACCAAATCATGCACCAAGTTAAAACTTGTCATCCAAAACCTGATCGAGGAAGGAGTCTTCCCCCTCTTCCCCCCCTCCCTCCCAAAAAAAAATCCACAATACTTTCAATTTCACATAATCAACTACGAAGAATACCAACATGACCATAATGTCCGCGGGGTCTGGGTGGATGATGTCTATATTCACAAACCAATAGTCATGATTCCTCCGACTACCTCACAAACCAAAGACATAAACCACGTTACCAGATTGGGGTGACCTTACCAAAATGTCGCCACCGACATACCAATCACCAACCATACCACCGAAAATACCATTACCACCGACGATGTCCCTATCACTACCCATGAAGTCCAAATAGTCAAACAACTACAAAAAGCCAAAATGACCTTTCCATATGGCAACTTATAGCTAGCTCCTATAACAACCGCGTGGGTTTGGTCCAGGCCTTAGGAAAAATGAACATATCCCCGAGAGTCACACCCGAGGACATGGTTGGACATGTCCTTCGAGAAACAAAAGAATTAAAAGATCCTATAACCTTTTCCGATGAGGATCTCCCACCCTTTGGACCGAAACACAACTTAGCCCTCTACCTTACGGTAACGTGTTTGAGCAAAAAGGTGCCCATGACTCTGGTGGATGATGGTTCAGTCGTAAACGTAATCCCTCTCAAAACCGCCCGCGCCCTAGGCATGTCGGATACCGATTTCATACCCACTGAATCCGGAGTATGCGCCTATCACTACTACAAAATCAGTAATTTCTTGACGCTTTAATCTCGACACTTTTATAAGTGTCTACCCGTCCCTTTATCAAATTTTTTTTGTCTACACCTTAATGTGTCGAGAATTATTTATTTAATGTAATAATATAAACAAATAAAAACCTCTACTAAACGTACTGATATATTAGAACTAAGCGTGGTGATATTCCTCAAACATATTTTATCCCGCTTAATTATACCAAAAACAAAATTACCAAATTACCGCCCTAATAATCAAATTAAACAAAATCCCCAAATTAAACCTAATTATTTCTTGATTATATATGTCCGCTGCTTCCTCCTTCATCAATCACCTTCAATTCGTGATTATTCATCCTGCTTTTGCGTCACTGTTGCTTCGTGATTATTCATCTTGCTTTCGCGTCATTGTTGCTTCGTGATTCATCTTACTTCGTGATGATAATCGAGAAATAACCATATTTCGTTATATATCAATCACCTTTCGTTATTTATTTAGCTGATTATCATCATATTGGCGTCGCTGTTGTGATTTCGCAATATGTATATGTTGTTATTTATCGCTCTTGATTTCGTGTCACGGTATTAATTTCACGATCATTCATCGTCTCTACTATCGATTATTGATTTCAGGTACGAATTTAATTTCATGTCTGATATTGATTTCACTTTTGATTTTACCTCACTATTCTGCTATTGATTGTTGGTCGTTCTTCTGATTTCAGTTCGCGTCATCGTTTCGATTATCTCGCTGGTCATCACGGTTCTGATATATTCAGCTTATTTTGCTGATTAACAGGTAACATTCATCAATTAATTTCTTAAATTAGTTGTTCCATTTATCAATTTTAATTTGTCGGTTTGTATCGATTTAACTTCATCGTGATTATGATAGTAATTGTTTATTTTGTTGATTTTTCTGTGAATTTTTAGTTGATTGTTTTTTTATCGGATATTTGCCACGATACCCTCGAACTTTGACAGATTACACATGGTACCCCTTATTTTAAGTTTATTCATGTGGTAACCTTGTGTTTTGTGTTTAGTGACCGTGGTACCCCTGATCACTTTTTCTGTTATAACGGTGTTAAAAGTTAGTTTAATTGGTGGTTAATTTATTTTGCAGGAAAATTAGTTAGAACAATTAACAAAATTCAAATTAAATTGAAAACTGAGAGAATGTCCATGGTACCCAATGTTTTCAATGTTTTAACCATGATACCCTCGTGTTTTCAATTCATTTCTTATGGTACCCTTGTGATTTCGATTATTTGTTCATCGTACCCCTAAAAGAATTGTAACGGCTAGTTTAATGAACTATTCATTGATCAGAAGTTAGAACAGAAGATTGTAGTCAAAAAGTTTGTAAGTGGACTTGTTCAATTGCACCATTAAAACCAACCACATTTATCGCACTTCTAGACATCTGCGACGAAGCTACTAGTAGGCCATCATGATCATGCCCCGAGGTCCTTTTTCAGGAATTTTTTATAGAGTTGGTTCAAATTTATTTTATTTTTTAAAAAAAATCTTCAGTAATTACTCTACTGTGATAACTGATAACCACAAGTCAATAATTATGGAAACAGATTCCAAAACACAACAATTACTCATATAACTTGCTAAAAATTTATATTCTTTCCCCCCAAAAAAAATTCAATATCATCCTTGAGTATTAGGAATAAATTTGTATATAATGAACTTAAACATTGATTTTAGATAAATTGGTAACCAAATTACAAAAAAAAAATAAAGAGTTTCTATAAAAAAAAAAAAAAAAAAGAACCCGAGTTACCCAACAAATCACAAATCAACAATAAAAAAACCTGAGTCCCAAATCAGTCTGGAGTAGTGGAGTGCTGGTGGACGTGGGCGTGCCGGACTGTCGGAGTGCCGGATGTTGGAGAAATCAATTGAGGAAGTCACAAAGAGTCGAAGAAGGACAATTATCTTGAATTTGCATAATCAGTAGTAGAAGGTAATATCCGAAATTTGTATTTTTTTAGCTAAAATAAAGGAACTTAGTATTTGTTCTCTAATTGTTTATTTGTTTGGATATGAAATTCACTAAATACAACTTGGATTTGGGTAATTAATTGGGTTTGGGTAGAAATTAGTAATATTGGTAGGCTGAATTTGGAATTTTGAAGTAAACTAAATTATAAGAGGAATAAAGGATGAGAAAGATTGAAATAGTATGTAGAAATAATGAAAATAATGAAATAAAGGTTGAAGTGTTTAGCGTTGGATGTAGACATTTGGTCAATAGAAATAATCAATAAAGTGACGAATTGACAATTGATGTACTGTATTTGATAAAGTAGTGAGAACTCTCAACTCTGAGAAGGCGTATAGACTTGGAGAATAGTACACTGTACACTTGATAGAAAATTGAGAAATGACTCAGTGTGTAGAAATGTAGAGTTGATGAAGGGTATGTATTCAACGTATATGATTTAATCGATTAATTTGTCTTCCTTCATTAGTCTCAGGCAAAGTATATATACGTACATCAAGTTGGGCTAATTATAATAAGAACATAAACAGCCTAGCCCAATACCCCCGCTCAAGTTGGAGCATGTGGATTCACTGTGCTAAACTTGCCAGGTAACATACGGAACTGCGGTGCATCAAGCGCCTTTGTCAAAATGTCAGCCAGTTGGTACGTTGTGGGCACATAATTAGGTGCAACAAATCCGTCTTGAATTGCATCATGGATGAAATGACAATCAATCTCAATATGTTTCATCCGTTCATGGAATGTTGGATTTTTGGCAAGGTAAAGAGCAGATTTGTTGTCACATCGGATAGGAATAGGGGCACCACCGTCGACACCCAGACAAGCCAATAAGCTTTTCAACCATTTCAATTCACATGTTAGGACCGCCATGGCCCGGTATTCAGCTTCTGTGGATGAACGAGACACAGTGACTTGTTTCTTGGACTTCCACGAAATAGGCGAGCCACCTAGGGACACAAACCAACCTTTGATAGATCGTCGAGTGAGAGAGCACGCTGCAT
The DNA here is from genome assembly GCA_958450325.1 of Agrostemma githago. NCBI lineage: Eukaryota > Viridiplantae > Streptophyta > Magnoliopsida > Caryophyllales > Caryophyllaceae > Agrostemma > Agrostemma githago. Next base: position 44,048,468 of record OY288245.1, read on the forward strand.
GATTTGAGTCGCACCATCCCTTCAGTATTAGGTCACGATCGGACCTAAGGTAAATGTTTATTTACTTCGTCGAGTCCTCATATATATTTTGTATTTGTTTATAAATTTAAATTTAGAAAATATAGATTTAAAATTTAATAGGGTCACAGTACATGACATGTGTCGTCCTACTATTCGTCCATTTCTAAAAATAACCCTTAAACATGTTTTCTTTATTTTAAACTTATTTCTAAATCGGAATTTCTTTAAATAAGGTTCTATTAAAATGGACTAAGGTATAATAAAATACTATTTTGAGACTTAAGGTTTCTGAAAATATATATATTCATTCAGTCATACGTAATTGATTTTGGGAATCTTGACGTTTCTATACATTAAAACGTATTCTTCGTTAACGATTTTACATTTCTTTAATTTATTTAAAAATTAAAGTTAAATAAAATTTTTTTGTAAAAATTTTATAGTTTCTGAAAATTTATTTAACAAGTCATACTTTAATAATTTTATATTTTTCAAAGTTTTAAACTAGCAAACAAGATTTTTATCAAAACTCGATTTTAAGTAATATATTTGTAAATTACGTTTGGTAAACTAAAACTCGATGAAAAATTATGAAAATTTTCAGGACATAAATTATATTATAATTAGAATTACCATATTTTTTCCAAATTTTTAAAGTGATAAAATATTTTACGTTATTGATTTAAAACCTAAATAATGAAAATTTCATAATTAAATTTCTACTTATCTAATAATTATGAAATTTTACGTAGTATTACTTTTAATAATTATGAAGGTCGGGTAAAATTTTCAAAGTAAAATAAATTCATTTAATATATTCGATGTAACCTTTAAAGTTTCCGTCTTCTTAAAACGAAATAAAATGTAATTAAAACAAAATGTTTTGTATGTTACTCACTTACACCATTGTTACAAAAAATAAATAAGTAGAAATAATACTAAAAGAAAAATATGAACAAAAATCATAATACATAAAGTTATTAATTAACAAGAAATGTAAAACAAAAGTAAAGTGGAATATAGTGCAAATAATAAACAATACATAAAGAATAAAAAAATGAAGAGGTATTAAAAACAACAAAAATTGATTTTATTCTTTATATGTTCTTTTAACCATTTTTATCCATTTTCTTTTATATAACAAAAATTAAAGTGATAAGAAATATAATAGTGAATTTTTGTCAAGACATTATTTTAGTCATAAACGAAACTACGTAACGAAAATTAAATCGAAGTCCGCTACAAGTAATTTCGGTCCCATAGTAGCTCTACGTCCTCTAAATCAAATTTACTATAAGTCTTATAACCAAAATAAAAAGCATTAAAATTAATCTTCTAACATTTTTATATATATAACATAGTAATTTTAGTCATGAAATAAGCCTAAATATTAAGCTAAGCATATTACTATATTAGTAACATAAATATACTTATGTATAAAAAGGATGTTAGAAGAAAAGCTTGGTTACCTTATTAGCTACTATTTAATAACGATATTAAGAACTAAAGATTGTCGGGATCGATAATATCGTCGATATTTGGAAGGTCTTCTCCTCCTTCTTCAAGCTCCTTTGTTCCTTATGAGTAAGAGATAGTTTGTATTTATTTTCTTTCTATGAGAGTTGGTTACTAGTGGTGAAAAAAATGAAGAAGTAAGAGTGAAGTACGTGAAAGGTTAAGAGAGTAGTAATTGAAGTTGAAGTAGGTAGAAGGAAATGGTAGTATGGGGTTATAATATAGGGTTATTTCATGGGAATAATACCAACTATGCGTGTACTTCTTAAATTAATACAAACTATACGTAATCTCATTTTAATACGAACTATGTCTTCATTAATCTCGCTTTGCTATGAGTGACCGGCTACCTGTTGAACCTCCCTTATTCAACTCTTTCTCTAACTCTTCTTCTTTCGATTCACATTTCGTGTTCATTTTCGGCCATTGAAAAAATAAATTTAATTTTCCGAAAATTCATCTTCCATTTATTTTTCATCTAGTCTTATAGAAACTATGAAAAAAATGTTTTATTGTTATTTTGGCTTTCACGATGACTGCAACGGACCTAATAAAAAAATCCTAGAAAGTTACAACAAGTCACTATGACCTGTAATAGCAAGTCATAATTTCATTTATAACAAAGCGAGATTAATGAATGCGTAGTTCATATTAAAATGAGATTACATATAGTTTGGATTATTTTAAGAAGCACACACATAGTTGGTATTATTCTCATGAAATAACCCTATAATATAAATGAATTAAATAAGGGAGGTATTCAAATATCTCATTCATCAATATGGGGTGTGCGTGAGTCTTTGCCTCCAAGGGTTCAATTGGGTCAGTTTCCGGTCTTTCAAAATTCATTTCGTTTTACGTAAACTTGCTACCGAGAATTTATATTATAATTACCTCGACTATTTTATAGCTAGAAAACTAAAAACGTTTTGAAAATATCGATAATTGAATTTTAACACGGGTTAAGATAAGCTCGCTTTTTCTCGAAAATTGAAATATGAAGTTTACGGAATAAAATAACGGAACTCGTAATATTTACTTTTGAAACAGAAATGGTTTTACGATGTGCAAAGCAGACGATGAATAGTAATAAGGACAATAATTGAAAAGTAATCATTACTTGTTGAAAACTAGCCTAAGTAGACTACATGTCACATTTACGAACGTTGTTCCGTCGTTCATTTACGTCTTCGCGTAACAGGGTCTCGTAATATTATTTTAAAAATTTGATAAACATTTTAAAAATTATTAGTCGGGAATTTTTTTTAAATTGTCGGGACGACATGTTACTATTCCTAAAAATGCTTTATCGTATTTTAAACTCGACTTAACGAAAGTTAAAATGTTAATAATTCGATAAATAAATTCATATGTTTTTATAAAGAAATAATTTTTAAGTTGACGAAATAAAATATTTGTATTCACGAAAATAATTTTTCAAGTGTTAAACTTGGTTTAAATAAATGTTTAAAATTTTAACACTGTTCGAAAAATACGGGGTGTTACACAGTTAATCATTATTAAAATTATTACTAAAAGTCTAAAATTTACAGTAATTAAAATTTTACAAAAACTAACAATCATTAAAAGTTTACAAAAAAAAACAACTATTAAAAATTTATATCATCACCACCCTCTTAATTATGAAATCAATATTACAACTTCTAAGCCAATACTACCTAGTCCGAGCAAACATGTCTTTAATCCATTAATATTTTAGTCTATGTCGGATAAATTAAGTGATCAAGTCGGTAATCTCTACAACGTCTTCTAATCCATTCTTCGTAGTCCCTGGACACTCACATGTAGGTAATAGGTACATTAGCTGATGGAGCCAAACTGAAAAAACAAGTAAATCAAAATGGCATAAGTAAGTTAATTAGCAACAAAAAATTAAACAGGGTAAAAAAATTTAACCTTACAAATTTGTAGCAATAATTTTAAAAAAGTGAAGAGGAAACAAAAGACGAGTCCTATTAAGAGTAAGATCAGACTTGTCGAAAAGGCGCACCTAAGATGCATAGGTGTTGTACCTAGTGCCTCATTCGAGACGCGCTTTTTAAAACTAAGCAAGTAGTCTGTGTGATCTTAGAACTACGAGGGAGAAGTAACCTAGAGCATCAGTAATTTCTGAAGGGTTACAACCCTTAAACCCAAGGATCTGTTATATGTATTAACCGAAAAGACAAACATTAGAGGGATGACGAATATACCTTATTGGCAGCGGAAGAGCGTATTAATAAGAATAATAAGAAATATAATAACCCAGAAGTATATATAATTCCCCACGGACAAAATAAAGCAACCCAGATGTGATGCCTCCGTTAGTATCCACACAGGTACGGAACTGCGGTGTATATGCTAGTATAAGGGTTTTGTGAGACGGTCTCACAACTTCTCTCTCTATAATAATATTTGGAATAATACTCTGAAATTGTATATTTGGTTTATCATATGAACCTCCTTATATAGGAGACCTAGAGAGCTAGGTTACTTAACCTAGAAGTTATTCCATAACTCAAATTGGTATAATTAGATTATCACAATAACTCTAGTTACCATCTAGATTATTACTATAACTCTAATTACCATAACCCGACAACACAGCTGAGTCGTATTACTACTGACTCGATATATTAATATACCGATATATTAATAATATCCCGTACACATTGTGTGTGACCCAATGGGCCAACTTAAGACTACCAGACATATAACTCATTTATATGTCAACCCGACATCGACCTCTAGCAAGGCATATCGGATACATAGACTTAAGTGGGTAAATCCGTAGGACAGTGGACATAACTCCTTCAGTCTCCCACTTGTACATGTCCTCTCAAGAACGGCGTTAAGTCTCTTTGCTACTATTGTCTCCACTTGAGAATGAGATAAGAAAAAGTGTCATCCTCGCATATCTCAATCTTTTACTCGAATCTCTGAGTTGACTTGTTAAAAGAGCAGATAGATGACAATCATCCTATCTGAGCGCGGCCACGCATTTGCACAAGTCACACTCTTCGAGTGGCCAAGAAACAATAAATTCCCTTCAATAAAGGAAGAGCAAATCCCCTCTTGTCTAACCACATCCTATCACATGTTCCATGCATGCCCAATAACAATCCATAGCCCCCTTTCACAGCTGACGAGGAATAGTATCAAAGCATACACATCACATGTATAGAATAGTCAATGACTCAGGTCTAAAGACCGTACAAGTTCATAACTTGCAAAGAATTTTACTGACACTAAGTGAAATCTTAGTAAAATCCTTTTTGGTGGGTCTGTGTAATGTATATTCTTAACATACACTCGTGTGCCTGGGTTAGTATCTCGATACCTATGACTCAAGGAACTTAGTCATCAACCAACTCACACACTAGTCATTTAAGGTATTCAAATGTCCCAACACAATACCCTGACTAGAGACAAAATAATTACATCATCCAAATAGAGTTCCAAGACTAAGTCACGTACTTAGTGGTCTATTTCATCAATGTATATTATTTAGGGACAAACAATCCATACAAGAATTGAATAAAAATTGCACTTTATTAAATAAAACCAATAGTAAAAATTACAAAGTCCAGCATAAAATTAATACTCCCACTAAAACAAGGATCTCCTAAATAGGACTCAAGACCATTCGCTCATGCGTCTAATGCCTATCGCAGCTTTATGACTCTCATGCTTTGGCTGCGGGAGGGGCTTTGTCAAGGGATCAGCAACATTTGCTTCCGATGGTACTCTGCATATCTTGACATCACCTCTCTCAATGAACTCTCTGATTAGATGAAATCTTCTAAGTATGTGTTTGGATTTCTGATGAGACCTAGGTTCCTTAGCTTGCGCTATGGCACCTTTATTATCACAATAAAGGTCCACGAGGTTTGAAATGCTAGGGACGACTCCCAGCTCCTCGATGAACTACCTAATCCAAACAGCTTCTTTTGATGCTTCCGAAGCAGCAATATACTCAGCTTCTGTTGCAGAATCTGCCACTGTGCTTTGCTTGGAACTTTTCCAACTTACAGCACCACCGTTCAAACAAAAGACAAAACCGGACTGTGATTTGGAATCATCCCTGTCTGTCTGGAAGCTAGCATCGGTGTAACCATTTACAACGAGCTTCTCTTTACCTCCATATATCAAGAATAAGTCTTTAGTCCTTCTTAAGTACTTCAGAATATTCTTGGCTGCTATCCAGTGACTTTCACCCGGATTCGACTGGTATCTACTCGTCATGCTTAGAGCACAAGCTACATCAGGACGAGTACACAACATGGCATACATGAAGGATCCTATGGCCGAGGCATAGGGAACCTTACTCATGCGCTCTAGCTCATCAGGTGTCGAGGGACACTGACTCTTGCTTAGATTGACACCATGTGACATTGGTAAGAACCCTCTTTTGGAATCCGTCATATTGAACCGTTTAAGGATCTTATCAATATAAGTTCCTTGACTAAGTCCAATAAACCTCTTTGATCTATCTCTATAGATTCTTATTCCTAAGATGTAGGCTGCTTCACCCATGTCTTTCATGGAAAAACAACTTCCAAGCCAACCTTTTACGGATTACAACAATGGAACGTTATTTCCAATTAGGAGTATGTCATCGACATATAGAACCAAAATTGCTATTGCACTCCCACTAATTTTCTTATACACACAAGGCTGAACTTCGTTTTTACAGAAGCCAAAGGCTTTAACTGCCTCATCAAAACGAAGATTCCAACTCCGAGACGCTTGCTTCAGTCCATAAATGGAACGCTGAAGTTTGCATATTTTCTTAGTATCCTTTGATATGAAACCCTCGGGTTGTGTCATGTACACATCCTCTTGCAGATTCCCGTTAAGGAAAGCTGTTTTCACATCCATTTGCCAAATTTCATAATCATGAAAAGCTGCAATTGCTAAGAGAATCCTAATGGATTTAAGCATCGCTACTGGTGAGTAAGTTTCATCATAGTCGATACCATGAGTTTTCTTGAAACCTTTAGCCACCAAGCGAGCTTTATAGACATCTACATGTCCTTCCATATCAATCTTTTTCTTAAAGACCCATTTGAACTCGTTGGTTTTGACACCTTCGGGTGCGTCTATCAAAGTCCATACTTTGTTATGGTACATGGAATCCATTTCGGACTTCATGGCCTCAAGCCATTTTTCAGAGTCTGGTCCCATCACTGCCTCTTTGTAGGTTTCAGGTTCATCATTTTCTATCAAGTATAAATCATGACGATACCTGGCCGGAGTTTGCCCAATGTTAGATCTTACAGATTTACGAGGGACAAAATCATTAGAAATAGGCGTAGGTTCTTCTTCAAGTGGTGGGATCGCAACATCTTGCACATTCCCCTCCTCATCCTCAACTTCCTCATTAGGAATTGTGGATGCCTGAATATCCCGAATTTCTTCAAGATCAACCGTACTCCCACTACTCCTTTTGGAAATGAACTCTTTTTCCAAGAAGACTCCATTCCGAGCAACAAACACTTTGTTCTCAGTAGGATTGTAGAAGTAATAGCCTCAAGTTTCCTTTGGATAACCAACAAAAATGCATTTGTCAGATTTAGGTCCTAGCTTTTCAGGAATCAATTTCCTAACATAAGCTTCGCAATCCCAAATTTTCATGAAAGACAAACTAGGAACCTTTCCTGTCCACATCTCATGTGGTGTCTTTTCAACTGACTTAGATGGACATCTATTTAGTGTAAAAGCAGAAGTTTCGAGCGCATAGCCCCAGAAGTAAATAGATAGGTCTGCATGACTCATCATAGATCGAACCATATCTAGTAAGGTTCGATTTCTCCTCTCAGACACACCATTCCATTGTGGTGTTCCAGGTGGAGTGAGTTGTGAAACAATTCCACAGCTCCTAAGATGATCATTGAAATCTTGACTCAAATATTCACCACCTCGATCCGATCAAAGGGCTTTGATTGTCTTGCCTAGTTGATTCTGTACTTCATTTTGGAATTCTTTGAACTTTTCAAATGATTCCGATTTTTGTCTCATCATGTACACATAACCATATCTACTGAAATCATCAGTAAATGTAATGAAGTATGAAAATCCTCCCCTAGCTGTGGTACTCATTGGACCACATACATCCGAATGTATTAGTCCCAATAAGTCAGACGCCCTTTCATTGTATCCAGTGAAAGGCGTCTTAGTCATCTTGCCAAGTAAACAAGATTCGCATGTATCATATGATTCATAATCAAAATGATCTAAAAGTCCATCCTTATGGAGCTTTTGTATGCGTTTTTCGTTTATATGACCCAAACGACAATGCCACAAGTAAGTGGGATTAGAATCCTTAGATTTCAACCGCTTTGCATTATTAATATTATATAGCTGCTTAGGTGAATCAAGAACATATAAGCCATCAAAAATGAATGCTTGACAATACACAATACCATTATGCGAAATGGAACAACATTTGTTCTTTATTGAAATATCGAAACCTTTCATGTCCAAACAAGAAACGGAAATAATATTCCTGCTAATGGCAGGTACATGATAACAATTATCTAGTTCTAAAATTAAGCCACTTGGCAACTCTAAATGAAATATTCCTACAGCTAAAGCAGCAACTCTAGCTCCATTGCCTACGCGCAGGTCCACTTCACCTTTTGCCAGAGCCCTCACGTCTCTCAATCCCTGTACATTACAGCAAATATGAGAACCACGTCCAGTATCAAATACCCATGATGTAGAGCAGCTAGTAGTAACATTTACTAATATAACATTAATACCTGTAGAGGTAGAAGCAACATTCCCATTCTTCTTATCTTCTAGGTATTTTGGACAGTTTCTCTTCCAATGCCCCTTTTCACTACAGTAGTGACAAAGGTCCTCATCTGATTTCTTAGGCGAATTCTTAGACTTCGGCTTGGCTTTAGTAACATTTGCCTTAGCCGCCTTTCCTTTGTTTTTGCCTTTGAAACCCTTTCCCTTTTGTACCATGAGTACTTCAGGGGTTAGACCCTTCCTGACGTTTGGTTCAGCCGTCTTGAGCATTCCGTGCAACTCTTGCTTCGATCTCTTTAGATCATGCATGATAAAGTTCAGCTCAAAAGCCTTCCAGATAGATGACAAGGACTGAAGTAAAATATCTGTCTGCATCTGGTATGCAAACCCCGCACCAAGACGATCAAGGTTATCAAAATAACCCATCATTTTCATCACATGCGGGCTGACCGGGTCTTTGTCACCCATTTTGCAGTTAAATAGTGCAACCACAGTATTATACCTCTCGGTCCTAGCTTGCTCCTGAAACATTGATTTCAGGTTCTCTATAATCTCATATGCCGACTCAGTGTTTTCGTATTGCTTCTGAAGCTCAGAATTCATAGTCTCAAGCATGAGACAGCAGACGTCAGTATTGTCTTTCTCATGAGTTAGGTATGATATCTTTATATCATCCGCGGCATCAGAATCTGGTTCTAAAGGAAGTTCCTTCTCAAGGACATATTCCTTTCTCTCCTGTTTGAGAACAATTCTCAAAGAGCGATACAATTCCAGAAAATTTGAACCTTTCAATTTTTCTTTCTCAAGCATTGAACGGAGCGAAAAATTGTTTGACGACGGCATATCTACAATAAATAAATAAATGCAGACTAATTAATATGCTGAAGAATGCAATGAAATCTTAAACAATTTTAAGACAAATTATGAAAATTACCCTCAAATTCACATAATATTCCAAGATCCTAAAGCTTTTGTCGCTTAAGTGAACTTGGGCTCACTGCTCAAACTCCAAAAGTAAAGGTAGACAACTATTTGTCGATTACATACCATGTAATTCCTGGTTTGTCGGTATAATTTATCATATGAAACCAACTATTTGCCTCAAAGCCCAAGTCCGACTTGATAGCGATGTTTAAGAAAACCAAACTAAACCTGTGGGTAACCGTTACCCACCTACTCAGTCCACACACATTGACAAAGCACCGCTTAGGCAGTCACTTTAACCAATGATATGAAATTATTGTAGTGGTTAGTTCTGGAAAGGCAATACTTAAATATTTGTGAGGGAATAATTGCATTATGGGTCCTAACCATGTTTCTAGGTCATCTAACAAGGCGACCTATTAGTTCTAAACACACAAGTCTCATAAAATAAACATTCATGCATCATATGACATAATATTCAATTATTATCATGTATAGAACAAGGTTTTATAAGGAACCCGAATGAAATTATTATACAACATGTAAAAGTGACTAAATTCCGTTAGTTTGTCCGTTTTTACAAAAATCGAGTCTTGTCCTAATCATATTAGAATTCATCGTTAATAAAATTCTAATAATTTTAATTTCTCAATTTCAATCGAATCTTGACCAATCTTATTAGCCTCATCGTCAACAAGGAAATCGAGTATTATGAGGGTCAAAAAAATTAAAACATAATCTATATTATATCTTAAATTTAAGAGTTAATTTCATAATTTAACAAATTAAATTCGTAAATTAAGTCACCCTTAGGTACATTAGCTGATGGAGCCAAACTGAAAAAACAAGTAAATCAAAATGGCATAAGTAAGTTAATTAGCAACAAAAAATTGAACAGGGTAAAAAAATTTAACCTTACAAATTTGTAGCAATAATTTAAAAAAAGTGAAGAAGAAACAAAAGACGAGTCTTATTAAGAGTAAGATCAGACTTGTCGAAAAGGCGCACCTAAGATGCATAGGTGTTGTACCTAGTGCCTCATTCGAGACGCGCTTTTTAAAACTAAGCAAGTACTCTGTGTGATCTTAGAACTACGGGGGAGAAGTAACCTAGAGCATCAGTAATTTCCCATACGTTATGAGCTACCTTTACAAGAGTTACTAACTTAAATTTGAAATGCAAATTGATCAAACACTAAGCTAGCAAATGAAATTCAAACATAAAATCTTTGAGTTTGGTAACTTACAGATATACCCAATGCCCATGATTTAGCAACATACAGACGATATAGCTATTCAGGTATGATAAACTCCATTACACCTTGTAACACCCCTGATTTTATAAATTAAATTAAATTAAAATTATGTTCGTATTTCTATTTTGTTTACGATTTAACTCGTAATTCTTAAAATTATTATAAAACAAATTTATCGTTTAATCGTTTCAAACTCCTAAAATTCTATTTGTTTTTGGAAACTCTTCTCATATTTAAAACATATTTTTGTTTCTGTCTCGAATTAATGTTTATCGAAAGTCTATTTCGATGATTTAAATTCTAAATTCTTTTTATTTATTTATATTTAAGCTCGAATTTTCTATTTTTCGGCTCGAAGCTCATTTATTTAAGTATCGTCAAAATATTTATTTCATTTCCTCGAGAAATCAATTTAATTCACTTTATCGAATTTTTTTTCGGGAACTACTATTTCATCGTCTAATTATTTATTTCTATCTACTTTGTTTTCGTCTTAAGTACTTTATTTACTCATTTTATTTGTCGGCTCAATCCCCTATATACTAAAAGGATAACTCTAGCACACATGTCATCCTCTCATTAAATGCTTTCCCTCCAAAAACCTTATTTTTCAATTATGGAAACATATAATTATGGAAACTAATCATCTATTAATTAATATTTATAAAACTCTAATTATACGAATCACTTTTTATCATAAATCATGGAAGATGAAAACATTTCAAAACAAAAAAAAGCAAATATTTATTTAAATATTACTTCCCCGTCTCGGTCATCTGTTTATTTTTGATGATTAAAATACTTTTCACAAGTAATATAAAACAAGAGTATGGGGTCAGTCTGTTTATTTTTATTAACTCATTTTAAGTCGATTTGTGGGTCAGTCAACTTATCATTACGGAATTTGTTTAATCCGTATTTTTAACCCACCTAGTTTGAGTGGAATTCTATCCCCCTTCGTATTACTTTCAGCCCCCTTACTCCTTGTTGTGGGTTTCCACCGCTTCACATATTTACTCCCTCTAATCTTATTGTTTTCCCCATTCTTTTACATTCATCCTCCTAATTATCATCCACCGCTTTACTTTACTCTTGATTCATTCCATTTTTTTTCTTCACACTAATACGTTCACTTCCCCTTGCCCTTACTAATATTCCACCGCTTCACTTCCATCATTCATTTCCCCGTTTTGTCCAGTTCATCTCCCCTATTCAACCCATCAGTCTTACTCTTTCAACGCATCTTGTAATACCTGCCTTGTGACTCAGTATTAACACCCGAGTTGGCGGTGGCAACCCGAACCCATTGAGTTATGACTTTATAGAGGAATAAACCAGTAAATCCAGGTTTTTAACCCACTTTTAATCAAATACTCCGAATATTACTTAGACCCACATATAACCACCCTAATCACAATGGAGCAAACCCTAAACTATCTTCACTCACAATGCACACTCAAGAAGAGAAAGGAGAAGAGAGAAATAGGAAGAGAGAAGAGGAGAAGAGGATTTGATCCCAAATCGTATCCTAGCAATTCATTTCTATGATTGAGTCATGTAAGTTCCTTAACTTTATTTTAACGATGTTTAAGAGTATAATTAGGGTTTAGTCGTGCTTACCATTCCCAATACAAATTAGGAGGAAGATTATATTAAAGACATTAATTAGGAAATAGTTACTGAAATTCTCAGATTCGTAGTACTGTCTTGTGTTCATTGATATACATGTTTATGTTTCGAATTGGGAAAAGGTCAAAGAAAGAACCCTAATTTATTTCAAGTCTAGTTTATGCCTGTCAAATTTCGTAATCAGATTCAAAGTCGTTTCTTCTAGAGAATTTATTTGTGAACCGTCGTTTATAATTCACTGATTCTGTAATGCTATATAGTAATGGGTGTTAAAACAAATTTATATATCATAATTGAATTTGAATTTCAGCCAACATTAAATTCATTGAGTCTAGTTGATAATAGAAGTTGGAATGGAGTTAAAAGGATTAGTCTAGTATTAGTAACTCATCAATAGTTTTTATGCGACGAATTCAGTCAGTCTGTAGAGATCAGGTTATAAGTCAATATTAAGATGATATTTAGATAAAGGTCATATAAGATAAATGGTAGAAAAGACGATCACGGTTCTAGCACAGTTGGTCTCGTGTTAATTTAAGTAGTAGTTATTTAATTATGAATTTTATAACAAGACAGTACAATGCTGTAAAATTGGAATTTAAGATTCAGTCTTTAATGTTAGTAACGGCTTAGAGCGTGATCAATCTAAGTAGTACTTATATGTTAATACCAATTGATTGTAGGTGATGAATGTTTTAGAGGACGTCTTTTAACCCGCTTGATTGTGATTGTGACACGCTTGTAAAGGTAAGGTTTTCCTTACTTAGAATATGTTAATGTTATGATGCATGTATGAGTTACGAGTACGATGTGATATCGTGCTGATGAGAACGATGTTGAATAATGATTGTGGAATTATTGATGAATATTGATATATTGAAGTTGGTGAGGCTAGCTTTAGACCTAGCCGGGACCCTTGATCACGGTCCCCTCCCTGATTTCTCCTCGCGGGTTGTTGAACCTGCGGGGGGTGTGCACACTCGGAATGAAAGGGCCTGCCAGAAGAGTTGAGATGAGATTATTGATTGGTATCGGGATGGTACTGAGAATGTTGAGATGAGATTATTGATTGGTACCGTGATGGTACTGAGATGTGGAGATGATATTGTTGATTGGTACCGATGATGCTACTGAGACGGTTGAGACTAGATATTTTATATTACGTATTGGTGTTATAATGTTAGCATGTTCTAACCGTACTCTCTGTCTATTGTCACCCTATTTTATTTGGGGACCTGCGACGATCCATTTGACATCTTCGGTCTTTTGGGGAGCAGTGCTAGTGTGCAGGTTGATGACGTGTGATGATTGTATTCGGGTTGACTGTACGGGACGGGTCTGAGCTATCACTGACCACGTTTATATGTATTTTATAATCTTTTTAAGTTGTGCTTCCGCTGCTATAATTGTGCCAGTGCACCCTGTAGATACGAGATTGTAATAATTCATTATTTAGTTTTAAATGATTGGTTTCTGAATCGTATTGTAATGGATTACTACCTCGGGTTATACCGAGATGGTAACAACTTTATTTACTTGGAAATGTCTTGATAAGGCTTCCAGGTAAATGGGGGTGTTACACATCTCCTCTTCCCCTTTTCTTCGCCCTTTTTCTGCTGATGCTGCGCTCGTTTTCTGATGATGCTGCTGCGCTCGTTTCCTGCTACTGATGCCGTGTTGTTGCATGTGCTCGCTGCTGTCCTAATGCTACGCTCCTGCTGCTGCTACACTGCAACTGTTGCTCCCGACGCTTACACCTGATTCTAGGAAAAATACCAGTAAATGATTTGAACGTTAAAGAAATATTAGTGAGAGATGGGTAGAAACCAAATTAAGGACTAACTGTTAGGTTTATATCTTCTTGTAACTCAATGATTAGCATTGAATATTTGTTGATTTTGTCTGGAGAAGATGGATGAACAAGATGTTGATAGGATGCTGCTCCAGATAGGGACAAGACCTTCTTAGAACTTTCAACGCCTGCTGACTCGAGTGGACAACTTGGTGCTCCAAGAAAAATGTCGATGGTGACTTTTCAGCTCCGGTTTAGTTTGCTCAAGCTACAGGTTAAATGATCAAGAGTAGATTCCTGTTCCATGATGTAGCAGTGGATCCAGATGGAGCGACCCAAGACTGGCGTGCTCGTTCCTCTACAAGAAGATGAAGTAATCCTTTTGGTTCTCTCGTGAACCATAGAGGTCCGAACTTTCCCTTCTCGTTTTAGGTCTTTGTTATCTTAAATCTTTGATTCATTTCTTCCTGCTTCTGCCTTTTCCAATTCTTCTCTTCATTCTCTTGGCGAATCCTTGTCCGATTCTTCTACTTTATTATCTTTCCTCTTGAGATTCTTTGGTTAGACCGAAATCTGTTTTAGTGGACCCCGTGAAAAGTTATAGATGTTGAAGATTTAGTAAACCCTTTGTTACCTGGTTTTGAGGATTGTGTGTTGTACCATATTTCTTAAGCAAGTAAGAAATTTTCGAGGATTGAGTTGAATGGTATTACTCAAAATAATGGAATTAGGTTGATACTTTAGACAATGAACTTTGGGTTATAGGATTCTTTGATTATTATGGAGTACTTAGAGTTGAATATATTTTCGAGTAGTAAGAGTGTGTCATATTTGATGGATACCTAGTACCTAACCTAGAACTGAACTAAGTGTAACTGATAATACTACTTTGGGATTCTTACCTGATGCTTATTGGATGGATGCATCACGAATATTCGGGATCATAGAGTATTGTTTAAAGTGTTGCGGTACCATTGAATGTTTTCATTAATGTTGTTAGAAATTTTGGTTGACATAGATTACTCGTGTTTCTTAAGGAATTAGATCGTTAATCATTGTTTATGGTTGTAACCTACGAACTTTGGAGTTGAGTGATCTAACTTGGATGAATTGTTCTTAGCATTGAAAAACAGAAATATCTGGCAGAATCATAATTTGGGCTTATTGTGTTGTTTCGAGGAATACTATAATACAGATCATCTTATTGGGACTTTCAGGTTAGAACTCTTTGACCAGCGAGATTGTGCCTTCGTTGAGTTATTAAATATATTGTGGTTGCACCGTGGTGATTTAAAATTGACGGACTCCTGGAAACATTAGTCGAATGACGTATTTGAAGATGTGAGTGTTCGCTATTACATATAGATTTGAGCATGTTTGAGGATTTGTTACACGTTCCAAACTTCTGTACTTGTGGCATTATAAATATGTTAATGATCATTTTTGAGGATTTTCGTACCCAAGCCTAGTTAAATTGGTGGACTTTGTTTAGTGTTCCTTCCTCGAGAAATTTGGAGTATACTTCGAGATCAAACCTTACGAGCTTTGAAATTAGGAGCCTTATCGATCCAGAGTTTGGGCGTGTTTTGATGACCGTTGAAATTTTAATTGATGAGATTAGATTGTAAAACAACTGTGGATTAGTATCGTGTCGTTTGAACGATTGGAGGATCACGTAAGACATTTTTGGAGATTGTGACTGAGTAGTACCACCTTGTACCTAGTATTGGACTTAACGTATTTGATGGAAATTAGGAACCTGTGTTGTGGGAGTCGTACCGGGAATCTCGAGATGGTTAACTTCTTCTGTAATTCCTTGAGAGCTCCGTTTTACTCTCAATTTCGTTCATCCCCTTAGCTTTTCATAAATCCCGCTACTTCTTCTTCCGCCAATCCCTTTGACCTCTTTATCAGGTTTGAAAACTTTTGTTTCGATTTGTCTTTGACCTTGACTCTATTTATCCGTTTACCATTTTTTTTCCCGAACCTTTGTTATGAATAGTTTGACTAATCTACAAATTTTGATTTTCATGAAATTTTAACATTTTGAGTTATAAATTTCAAAACTTTATATTTTGTTTTTGTTTTATTTTGGTCATGTTTCAAAAAGGTCTTAATAATTTATTTTTAAAGTGTTTCGAAATTATTTAAAATTTTAATTTTGATTTTCGCGTGATCGAGATTTTATGAAAACTTTCATAATTGCAAATATTTTGGATTTTCTTTATAAGATTATTAGGTAAAATGATTTAATATTTTCGAACAACTTCGTATGTCTACATTTTTGTTTTATCATCGATAAACTTTAAATCTGTTATTAGAAATGTTTGATGACTGGTTCGATTTTTATTTACAAAGTAAAAAATGTGATTTCTCAAATTTTTGTTTGGTTTTAAAACAAAATATTGGCGAATTTCTTAATCAAAACGTTTTACTGTTGCATTGAAAATATTCGGGTACCTTTCACCCTCGAGTTTGTTTAACAATATTATTTATCGTCATTATTTTATAAATTAATTTTTAACTTGCGATTTTTATTGTTTTTAATGATTTTAAACTTTGGGAATTGAGCCCAACTCTTCTTGAAATAAATTTGTCTTCGATTTCGATTATGTTTTTATATGTTTCGAGGACGAAATTTCTTTTTAGTGGGGAAGATTGTAACACCCCTGATTTTATAAATTAAATTAAATTAAAATTATGTTCGTATTTCTATTTTGTTTACGATTGAACTCGTAATTCTTAATATTATTATAAAACAAATTTATCGTTTAATCGTTTCAAACTCCTAAAATTCTATTTGTTTTGGAAATTTTTCTCATATTTAAAACATATTTTTGTTTCTGTCTCGAATTAATTCTTATCGAAAGTCTATTTCGATGATTTTTTTTTTTTTTTTTGGTAAAATGTAAGTAATTTCATTCCAACCAAAAAGACATTACATCTTGTTCACCATCCAATCATATCGACATCAATACATAATAGACTAACTCAGGAAGCATCTAATTTGCCGTTTCATACTTGAATTACATCCTAATAGTCTACTACATACATCCTTTTTAATTAAGGCATAGGAAGGATTTGATCATGTACGCTTTGGTTCCGCGCCCACCAAATATGATAGATCACAGCATTTATACTAGCTGCCCAAACTCTCTTGTGGCTATAAATTCTCCCTCTCTTCTTATACTACCATTCAAAACATCCTGTGGAGGGAATCTCGATTTGTAACCAAGTATTCACCTCCTTAAGAATTGATTACTATACTGACATTGAAAGAACAAATGTTCATGGAACTCCACATCATTCTCACAAATTCCACACCACTTTGATGCATCCATAAACCATTTACTAATCCTCTCTCTCGTCATAAGCCGACCTTTACTTGGTAGCCAACTCATAAAAGAATGTTTCGGAATTGACAAAGAATCCCAAACCAAAGGAGCAAACCTGCTTTTACTCTCTACCGGTTGCAACCATGCATACCCGAGTTTCACAGAATACGTCTCCTTCCAATCATTGCATTGGAAACCAAGTTGAAGCTTGTCCTTAGTCTTGCATACTTGCCTCCAGGTCCAGCTACAATTCGTCCCCGGTTGATAATCTTCCCACTTCTTTCTCCTCAAGTAAACTGCATTTATCCACTTGACCCACAAAGAATCTGCCATACTATACAGCCACCAGCACAGTTTCCCAATACAGGCCACGTTCCAGGTCGCCAGGTTTCGAAGGCCAAGCCCACCATTCTTTTTCCCTATACAGACCTGTTCCCATGCCACAGTAGGAGTAGAACAATGATACTCACTGCTGCTCCAAAGGAAATTACGGCAAATCGTCTCGATCTTCTTGATCACAGCTGCTGGCAGTATGAAAATGCGTGCCCAGTAGCTGTGCAAGTGACTAATTACTGATTTTATGAGCTCCAATCTCCCCGCATACGACAAATATCTAGCCCCCAAACTTCGAATACGCCTCACAATCTTTTCAGTCAAGACTGCACAGTCATTCATGGACAATTTCTTTGGTGAAATTGGGACACCGAGGTACTTAAAGGGCAACGTACCAAGGTTTCTACCTGTAATATTCAAGCATTCTTGTTTGTCTTCCACTGTCATACCATTCAAATAAATGCTAGATTTCTCGACATTCATATCTAACCCAGAAGCATAAGAAAAGGTATAGAACCCACTAAGCAGTAGCTTGATAGATTCCAGATCCCCTCGACAGGACATAATCAGAACGTCTGCAAAACAAAGGTGTGACAGCTGCAAAGGGCGACAAAGGGAATGATATTTGAACCCTATGTCATTCTGTACAGCTCTCAAAACTCTGCTCAAGTACTCCATTCCCATAACAAACAAGATAGGTGACATTGGATCTCCTTGTCTAAGCCCTTTTTACCTTTAAAGTATCCAAATACTTCCCCATTCAACGAAAGCGAAAAGGAAGTAGTAGTGATGCATTCCATCACTAACTTCTGGAATTTGACAGGAAAATTCAAGGATATCATCATTTCTTCAATAAAACTCCAAGAAACTGAGTCATAGGCCTTCTTCAAGTCAAGTTTCATCAATGCTCTAGGTGAACAAGATTTCCTATTGTAAAGCTTTATAAGATCTTGACACACCATGATATTTTCAACAATATCTCTCCCTCTAATGAACCCGCTATGATTCGAGCTTAACACTTCTGGAAGGACTCTCCCCATTCGATTTGCTAGAATCTTCGTGATGCACTTATACACCGTGTTACAACAGGCAATAGGCCTAAATTGTGACACGGATGTGGGTCGATCCACCTTAGGAATCAAAGTTAGAATGGTGTGATTAATCTGCCTTAAAAGTCGCCCATGCATCATAAAGTCTTTTACAGCAGCAATCACATCTTTGCTAGTAATAGACCAAGAGTCTTAAAAGAATTTGCTTCCATACCCATCTGGCCCTGGATTCTTGTGATTGGGAATGCTAAATAGGGCATCAGTAATTTCCTTGCTCGTCACAGGACTAAGAAGTACATCATGATGCTCCTGCAACAGCACTTTCCCTTTTCTGACCGTGTGTTTATGCACCCTAGTTACCCTACTTTCCTACCTAAGTAGGTTGAGATAATAATCTTCAAAAGCCTTTTTGATGCTCATAGGCTCAAAGAGTAAAACCCCATGCCCATCCTCTATACACATCACCTTATTCCTAACACTCTTAGCTTTAATTGTGCTGTGGAAGAATTTTGTATTCGCATCTCCATCCTTTAACCAGTTCGTTTTGTTTTTTGTACCCAAAACTGGTGCTTTGCTTTACTAAGCATAATCACATTCTTAATCAATTTCCCTTCAAGCTCATACAACGACTTATCCCCAGACTATTGTATTTCAATTTGCAAAGCATCCAAGGCTGCTTTGGCAATACTTTCTGCATTGTCAACATTGTGAAACAAGTCCTTATTAAACCTTCGCAGATGATACTTCAGATTCTTCATAATTTTCACTAATTTGAACATAGGCGTTCCTGCCACACCTGCATCCCAATTAACTGTTATCAAGGGTAAAAAATTCTCTGATTCAACCCACATATTATAGTACTTGAAAGGGGATCTTCCTTTCATCTGATTCTTCTTCTCAAAAATCAATCCAGGACAGTGATCATATACTCCTTCTAGCATAAAGTGAACTATTTGATCAGGGAAATCCATCAAATAGTCAATGTTTGCCATCATCCTATCAATCTTACTATAGACCCGAGACTCATCACCATGTTTGTTATTCCAGGTAAACTTAGCTCCCATACCCGGTAAATCATGCACCTGACATTCATCAACACATTCTCTGAAGTCCTTGATTTCAGCCCAGTTCACTCTTGATCCAATCCTCTCATCAAAGTTCAAGACATTATTAAAGTCACCCCCAATAAGCCAAGACCTCTTCTCCTGCTGGTTGTACCTTCGAAGGTCCTTCCAGAGAGATTGACGTTCCCCCAACTTATTATAAGCATATATAATAGTCATCCTAAATAACTTATTGCGAACCTTATCACTCACCATCATATGGATAAGTTGAGGATTCATATCCTTAATAGATACTGATAGTAGGGATTTGTCACGTCCCTAGCCGATCAATAAAACACCGACTAACCTAGTGGGTAGCTAGGGCAAGTCGGGATCGTATCCACGAGGACGGTATATCAAAGCTTAGACTAGGTTGGCCTACAACGAGACTAGATTACCAAACAAACACAAAGATGATGAAAAGGAAAACTATGATGGAGGAGAAGAGTTATGACTAAGCTAATGATCGAACTAATAAATAAACTAAAAGAACGATGACTAACTAAGGAGATGAACTCAAATATGGAAAGGAAGTGGGGTAGGTCAGGTTCATAGGAGTAGAAGGATAATTGGGGTGATCAAGGGTATAGGTGTCTCTTAGTTACTAGAGTCGGTCCAGGCTCTCGCAACTTAGACCGATGTCAAGGTGGGTCCGGGCTCTCGCAACTTAGACCCTAGTCCGCGCTCTCGCGACTAAACTATTCTCGACATTTCCACAAAATAAACAATCAATGAGAAGATGAACACAAGTATGCGAAGCATGGCCACTACAACTCACACAAGCATATCAACAAACACATAGAGTGCCTACAATGTGACTAACAACAAAGATGTAACCTTTTCCCCTTAATCAACCCTAATCATCCATAATCTACCCCTAATCCCCCTACTAACCCCACAAGAAGACTACTCACTCATTATCTTGAATAAATCAACCATAACAAGAGAAAATATCATCACTAAACAAACATCCATAATGATTAACAATAACAATGTCAATAACAATATAACAAGATTCAAACAAGATTAAATAAACAAGACTAAGAGTAAGAAAGGTTATACCAACACTAAGAAGATGAAAAGATGCAATCTTGTATAAATAAGAACCCAAATAAAACCCAAGGTTGTCAATCTTGGAGAATTCATCAAGTATCCTTTTAATACAAGAACTAATTACAAGGATTAACTAATAATTAAAGGAAGATTAAAACTAATGAGTGAAAGTAAATCTAGGGTTTTAGGGTTTTAGAGAGGCTTAAGAGTGTCTAAACTAACATAAGATGTCTTAAAATTACAAGAAGGGAGTATATATATGGGTACAAGAATGAAGGAGAAGAAAAGAAAAGAGTCGCGCTGCCCCTGTAGCTTCCTGACCGGGACGGATCATCCCGATCGGGACGGCCCTTTCATCCCGACCGGGACGGGATGGTCCCGACCAGGATGGGCTCACAGCAGCCTCCTTAATGTTGCACCCCATCCCGAACGGGATGAGGCCATCCCGAACGGGATGGGCCTTGTATGCCTCCTTTAAGAGCTCTTTGGTCCCTCCTTGCCTCTCATGGGCTTCCCACCAATTCTCGGGACTCGGGATCGGGTCTCGGAGGCTCGGGATTGGGTCCAAGGTCTCAGGGTCGATTCCAAGGCATCGAGTCATCGTTCCATTACTCCGTTGGCTCCAAAATGTGTATGTATAGAGTCGGAATCGCTCCAACTCCTCCAAATCGATCTCGGGAACCTTAAACGAACTAAAGGAAGCGTAAGAAGCCCATAAATCGCTCCCAAGGAGCAATTCCACAAGGAAATGGGACCAAAACATAATGAAAAAGGCACTATAAACTACACTTATCAGATACTCCCTCCGGTTCTTCGAAATTGCAACACTTTTTATGATTTGTGAGGAGTATTTTAATCAAATGTTGCAATTCCAAAGAAATAGAGGGAGTATCTCATAGTATACTGGATTCCACAGTACCCAAATCCTCCCTCCTTGATGCGGAGAACTATTAGTACATATCGACCAGTCACTACAAATATTATTGCCTATATTAAGCCAATTCTTATTTCTAACTCGAGTCTCTAAAAGCCCAAACAACCCTATGTTATTCCTATGAATAAACCATTTAATATCGAGTTGCTTATTAATGCTGTTTAGGCCTCTAATATTCCAGAATCCGAGGCTACCCATGATCCGCATTCATACTAGTTCCAACACCAGGATCCTTTTGAGAAGAAATCAACATGGAGTGTAAGGTCTTAATAATGCTAGCTCCTTCCTTAGTGGTATTAAAAAACGGACCACCATCCTCCCTACTCATCCTGGATATTATCCTAGTAGGTGATGGAGCCTGGCTAGCTGCTACCACAATCACTGGCGTCTGCTCAGGAGCAACCACAGCTACTTTCTGAATACCTTTTTGCTTCCATTGTGTCTTCTTCCTGTCATCTTTTCGGCAATGCTCAGTCTTATGCCCAATGCCTTTACACTTCTCACATCTTGAAGGAACCCAATCATATTCAATGCAAACACACTGAAGACCACCTTTCTCATCCAAAAAGGAAATCTTTGACGGGAATTCTTGACCCAACTGGACTGTAACCATTACCTTAGCAAAGCCTAAAAAGGATTTACTAAGAGTAACAGCATCACACTGCACATATCCACCAATAATTCCTGTTATTTTCTTTAAACACTCCTCTCCCCAGAACTTAAGGCTTAATCCATGAATCTTCATCCATATTGGTATCTCATTAACTTCACTCTTCTCAAGAACTGAATCTTCAGTCCAAGGTTTAATCACTACCGGTTTGTTATCGAACATAACCCATCTCTGAAGCGCAGCCTGCTGTAACTCCTTAGTCTTAAATCTAACTAAGAAAACACCATTGTTCATAAAAGAAAGCTTATCAACCTCCTCCTTCTTCCACAATCTATTTAGAAACCGCCGTTTTCCAGTATTCAACCTCATCTTCTACATCACTATCAAGTAACTGCAAAAGTGGGGGATCACTTTCCTTCGACTTACCTTTCTCAACTGACTTCTTTGAAACCTCAGTCCATGGCGTATCATTCACGTTGATAAGTGTAGTTTGTAGCAGCCTATTTTACTATGTTTTGGTCCCATTTTCCTTATGGAATCGCTCCTTGGGAGCGGTTTATGGGCTACTTATTCTTCCTCTAGTTCGTTTCAGGTTCCCGAGACTAGTCACGAAGAGTTGGAACGATTCCGGATTGATACATACACTTTTTGGAGCCAACCAAGTGAAAGAACGATCACTCGGTGCCTTGGATTCGACCCCGAGACCTTGGGACCCAATCCCGAGCCTCCGAGACCCGATCCCGAGTCTCGAGAATCGATGAGAAACCCATGAGAAGCAAGGAGGGACCAAAAAAGTTCTTATTTGAGGCCTACAAGACCCATCCCGGTCGGGAAGGCCTCATCCCGTCCGGGATGGGGTGCACATTTGAAGGTGCTACTGTCTTGAGCCCGTCCCGGTCGGGACCGTCTCGTCCCGGGCGAGACCAAACCGTCCCGGGCGGGACGAAGCACTGGCAGCCCGCAATTGATTCTTTTCTTCTCCTTCATTCTTGTACCCATATAAATACTCCCCTCTTGTATTGTTTATGTATCTTATCATACCCTAGACTCTTTGGAGCATCCATTAAACATTCATAACCCTATATTAGTGTTCCTCTCATTAGCTTAATTCTCTCTTTAATCTTTAGTTAATTATTGTAATTAGTTCTTGTATTAAGTGGGTTCTTGAAGATTTCTCCAAGCTTGACATCCTTGGAGTTGATTTGGGTTCTTATTTATACAAGTTATCATCTTTTCATCTTCTTGTTGTTGGTATAATTTTCCTTTCTCTTGTTTATTGTTATTTATTCAAGTTTCAATCTTTACATATTGTTATTGTTATTGTTTGTTCATATGGATGTTTGGATGTTTGTTTTGTTTTCTTTAGTTTATGTTAGTTCCATCTTGATAATTAGTGAGTAGATTACTTGTGGGGTTAGTAGGGGGATTAAGGGTAGATTATGGGTGATTAGGGTTTGATTAGGGGTAAAGGTTACAGCTTTGTTGTTAGTCACATATTGGGCACTCTATGTGTTTGTTGATATGCTTGTATGAGTAGTAGTGGCTAATGCTTCCCATACTTGTGCTCATATTCTCATTGTTTGTCTATTATGTGATCATGTTGAGAATAGTCGTAGTAACGAGAGTGCGGACTAGGGTCTACATAGCGAGAGTGATGGGAGGGATTTGTCGTGGAATCCCAACCGTCAATAATATAACCGGCTATTCCTACGGTAGATAGGGCAAGTCGGGTCGAATCCACGGGGACGGTAGGAGGCGTCTAGACTAGGTCGGCCTAAAAACGAGACTAAGTCAACGAGCTAAGCTAAACAAAAATGATAAGAAGGGGAGAAAGCTAGACTATGACTAAGGGAAACAAACTAGGAAAACGGGCTAGGATTAGGTCGGGGTCAAAGGGGTAACGGAATGGTCAAGGGAGAACTAGAGCGAAGGAGGTAGTAGGGTGATCTAGGTTAGTTCGGGCTCTCGCAACTTAGAATCACCTAGAGGTTCCACCTAGAACCCATCTCGGCGACACACATGACAAACGGGGTTCTAGCGCGCTATGGTCCTAGGTCGAATCCGGGCTCTCGCTACTTAGACCGACCTAGGGGTCGTCCTCACCGGGCTCTCGCAACTTAGTGAGGGAACCGAACCCACAACAAAACTATCACCCCCAAGAGAAAGGCAAGAAAAACAGGTATTTGCAACTACTTAATCATTCAAGCATTTCAACAAACAAGTGATGTGCACCAAACCAAGAGGAAACCCAAATCTTCCACCAACAACTCCAAAAATCCCTTAATCACCCAAGTAACACCCTAATCACCTTACTAACCCTAGCAAAGATCTACTCTAACATAATTGTACTACAACTAACACTAACAAGGAGAATCATCATAAGAAACTAAACAAACGTAAACAAACTAGTGAAAACTATTAACTACAATCAAAGATTGAATCTTGAATAACATAAATAACGATTAAGGGGAAAAGGAAAAGGAGTATACCATACTAGTGAAGAAGAAAGAACAAAACTTGCATTAATGAAGAAAACCCAAAACAAACATCCAAGGTTGTCAAGCTTGGTGAAGATCTTGAAGAATTCCCTTAATACAAGGCTAATCTATGATTAACTACTAATTACCGACTAATCTACTCTAATCTAATCTAATCTATGCTAAAATAATCTAGGGTTTAATGTCTCATGAAGTGCATAAGCTTTACATAACAAGGGAAGGGTATGTATAGGGTTTAAGAATGAAAGGAGAAGAAAAGAAAGCGAGGCGTGCAGCAGCAGGCCCGTCCCGGCCGAGACGGGATGGTCCCGGTCGGGACGAGGTTGGTCCCGGTCGGGACGCCACCTTCTCGATCGGGATGGGCTCACAGTAGCCGCACTTCATGCTCACTTCATCCCGAACGGGATGAGGCCATCCCGAACGGGATGAGGCCATCCCGAACGGGATGGGTCTTTGTAGGCCTCCCTTAAGAGCTCTTTGGTCCCTCCTTGCTTCTCATGGGATTCCCGTCGATTCTCGGGACTCGGGATCGGGTCTCGGAGGCTCGGGATTGGGTCCCGAGGTCTCGGGGTCGATTCCAAGGCATCGAGTCATCGTTCCTCTACTCCGTTGGCTTCAAAATGTGTATGTATAGAGTCGGAATCGCTCCAACTCTTCCCAATCGGTCTCTGGAACCTGAAACAAACTAAAGGAAGCATAAGAAGCCCATAAACCGTTCCCAAGGAGCGATTCCACAATGAAAATGGGACCAAAACACAGTAAATAGACACTACAAACTACACTTATCAACTCCCCCACACTTAACCCTTACTCGCCCTCGAGTAAGCACACACTAACTACTATACTAGCCGAATGGGTATTAGCGCACCCTACGCCCCTTCAACTCACGCGAGTGCACTTGGAGGACAAGTGCACTCCGCAAGGCAAGTTGGGTCTTGCGACAAAACCGCGGATGCAACCGGACACAAAACACACAAACAAACAAACACTTAGATGGTTGCACCCAAAACAAAAGAAATACCGCTTCCCTCTAAAAGCGGTGAAAGAAGCACCGGTTTAGGACTCGAGGTAAGTGACAATGTTCCAAAGCTAGCAATACAAACCAAGGTTAACTAAACCCTAATAGTATGACGATCAAGTAATAAAAACGTTGGTAACTTACCTAGGTCCTCCCAACTTTCTAAAAACGTACTACGGGACGATCGGCGGAGTGGAAAGTGAAGAACCACGGTGTTAGTCGACATTGTAGGTAAGTGAGACCCCGCCCCCTTTAGCGTGAGCCGAGAGGGTCGTACCGTGTCCAAAACCGCCTAACTAGTCCAAGTAAAAAGGTGGAAAACATGCAAAATGAGGGAAGACCGACTAATGCCGCTATCATCCTTCCTCGGGACTCGGTCCTTAGGTAGGCTCTTCACGGCAAAAGTTCGAAAAAGGCTTATTTTTGTGAGGATTTCTTTTTGTGAGACGGGTTTTCTTTTGGCATTTTATTTCTTTTTCGACGTTTTGATTTGTTTGTTGCCATGCCATTTCTTTTTCTTCTTTTCTATTTTCTTTTAGGCTTTTGTGCCTTTTCTTTTTCTTCATTTCTTTTCTTTCTTTCATTTCTTTTCTTTCTTTTTCTTTTCTTTGCCCCTTTTTTGGCAAGATTTGGCTTTTTGGCATTTCTTGACAATTAAGAAAGAGAGAATCAACAATTTGCATTTTATTGTGTCACTACAACAAAATCACCTTTTTGCGGCGATTATTTAGGTATTTCGTGGCGATTGTATTCGATGCGACATGTTTCCCCATCGATTGTGTATTCGTTGAGGTAGACAGCGTTGCCGTAGCCTTTCGTGGCGAATAATCTATTCGCTGGGTTAGCTTCTTAAAATCGACGCGAAAGAAGAGGAGGTTTAGTGGCAATTTTAGTGTCGATTTGTATTGATGCGGTAAATAATTTAATTTTTCAACTAATAAGAATTGTAGTGATTGTATTCGACACGATAAGTACAATAAAATGTCATTTAGTGACGATTATTGTAGTTGCATTCAACACGATAAGTACTATTACATGTAGTACATTTTACAATTGTATTCGACGCGATACGTATTACAAAACGTCATCTATGACAATTGTAACAATTGCATTTGACACTATATGTAATACATTTGCAACCATATAGTAAATTGATATCGATTTTCATTCAATACAAAATATCACTTCTATCTCTCAAATAGAGCTGATCAAATGGCCCAAGCCCGATGGCCCAACCCGACCCGGCCCGATTTTTTCAAGGGCTTGGACCATCGTGTTGGCCCAAAAAAGGCCGAAGCCCGACCCGATCTTAGCCCGATACAAATTTTGGGCCGGGTATGGGCCGACCTTAAAGCCCGAATTTTGGCCCGGCTCGGCCCGAATTTAAAAAAAATATATAACATGATTTATGTTTTTAAACTTTTAAACTTCTTTTATGTGAAAATTCATGTGTTTTTTATCACAAATTTTTTTAACAAAAAAAAGTCGTGTAATTTTTGTATGGAAGTTTATGTTTTTATGTGTTCATAGTTATTATACACGGACACTAATACCGTATATATGTGTGTGCGTGTGCGCGTGTGTATTTGTACTGTGATATCTTAGTGTGACACATAATAATACGAAAAACTGTCCAACATCAAAACGGAGTATTAATATATCATTATGTACTCTAGTCGTCTGATTAATTTCGAGTAAGTTTTAGTAAAAAAAGGGTTTGTTTATTAGTCGGGTCGACTGCGAGCAAAAAACTCGATTAAATATCGGTTAATTTGTGGTAATAAATATTTTTTTTAAGGTGAAGTAAAAAAAATTTAACTTAATTTCGAACAATCGTTGTGACCCGATTAGGCCCGAAAAGCCCGCAAGCCCGAAAAAGCCCGAACGGGTTGGGCTTGGGCCTTACAAATCGGCCCGTTTGGGGGGCCCGACCCGACCCGACCCGCTAGATGGGCTGTAATTTTATGGTGAAGCCCGGCCCAAACCCGGCCCAACCCGGCCCATGATCACCTCTACTCTCAAATACGGAGCGAAAGTAAAAAGAATTGACAAGTGAAAAAACATGATAATTTTATATTATTCGTAAGATCCCAAAAATTATATGTATCCAACATCGACAAATTTAAATTAATAAAAAAAGTTCCAAAATAAGTGCAAACGGTTTTTTTAAACCCTAAAAAAATTACTATCTCTTCCACACCAAAGCAAAGCTTCACCCCCATGTATTCCGTATTACATAGAGTAGCCACGCCTCGAAAAAACTGCAATAAATAAAGATATTGTATACCAAGTTAGTCCTAATTTTTATTTATTTCTAACGTGCAGTACAAAAACTCAAATATATTTATGTATATATATACTCACTGATTTCATGTATATTCCGTGACACATGTAACAAAATGTCACACATCAGCCGCTTGAATTGTTGTAATCATCCTGTACGAACATTTAAAAAGCACTAAGAATATATAAAAAGCACACTTGTAATCTTCAAACTAAACTCTAGCTAATTCAATTCTAACCGGACACAATATCGAAAGTTTCCACTATATTGAAACTAAAAAAAATCAGAACATGAACAAACACATATTTATAGTACATTAGCAACAACAAACTTGGAAGAACTAAAAATAGTTGAGCATAAGGAATGGACAGATTAAATGATGTTAAGGGATGTATGTTCAGCAGTAACATACAGTACATCAGAAGTATAATAAGTAGTAATAGTACAGCAAAAGAAGGAAAAACTCAAAGGAAATAATAATATAGTATCAAGGAATGGACAGTTGAGAGTATGAGCCAGAAGTACAGGTATTTCATAAGGAAGCATTGATCGATTTTTTGCATGTACCTGCTGCATATAGTTTTTGTAGCACAAAGATGTTACATATAGTGCTAGCAATTAGTTTATGATGCGTGACACCTGCTCCTCAACACCGTTCAAAAAATGATGAAATGCGTCAACCGAGGCCTGTCTTAATAATCTATGTAAAGTGCATGGTAGGATAGTACAACTTGCTTTATTTCTGTTGCATTAAACATGTCCCCATCTGCCAATAACTCAACACAAGGAAAAGAATAAAACAAAACACTAACAAAGAGGGCAATTCCTCGAATATACGAAACAAAACACCTACCTTGCGATTGCACAAAAACCCAACTTGTTACGCTGAAACGCTGCCTGTATTAAGAACAAAACACACCAAAAATTCCATTGAACGACAGCCTGAGTTTACGAAAAAAACTCGCTGCAGTTATCATTGATCAAGAAGGAAATCAGGGTCACCTTCGTCAAAAGGTTACTGATCTATTATGTCGCACCAGGGGTCACAAACTCACATTGCGTTGAATATATATTGCAGATAGTCGAGTGCTGCCTTGATTTAACAAAACCCCAACCCGTAGTCAAGCATCAATTCCGAACTGCATCATATTTCTCAGTGTAATTCAACATGCGTTCATGTATTGAAACTAATGTGAAAGAGAAGCCTGTATATTCCATTCGACTTGAATAGGTCTCGTAACGCTTGAACTTGCATCCTAAAGCTTTTATTTGATGCTAATGTGGTTTGCTTCATGAATACTGAAGGCATACATAAAAAACGTAGATTATTAAAAGGCTATAATAAAAACCATTATTCACACGGACTCCATGGTAAAACTACATCACAGCCTGATCCTCAACCATTCGTTGGAAGTTCAAATCCTCTATGTTTTCAATAAATTTCCTAATTGGTTAGCTAATGCGGGGTGGAGTGAAAAGAGAGACTTGTAAGTTGGGAGGAGTAGGAAATTTCTGCGGAGCTCTTTCATCTGGGTGTGGGGGTCTCATGACCTCCAATTGTTCCATTGTATGCTACATTTTTTGGGTTTAATCAGTCTTATTTTCACCAAAAAAAAAAGCAGTTACTGAATTCCAAACCATACAAACTTGGCTTCCGAATGTAAGAAGATAGGTAAAATACTCCACCTTTGATCACCTTTCATACAGTATTTATTTTTAAACATGAAAGGTGATATTACTATATAATTACTCCTAGATTTTAACTATGAAAGATGATTGTTTCTTTAAATCCTATAGCTAAAACAATTCATATTCAAAATCTAATTATACATGACGTTTGAAATTTCATATTCATAGCTAAAACAATAAAACATAAAGAACATAGTCCGTAGTTTGTAATAATTCAGAGTTTGTTATAGAGGCACCAAATGAAATGAAATTGAATAGTAGATGAAAAGTGGAGTAAAATAGTATAATGATCCCAAAACAAAATTATAAAATATGAAGAGCTCGAAAGAAAGAAAACCCAGACCTTTTGCAATACGAAATAATCTTGCAAAAGACCCTGATGCTTGTCCTTGAGTTTAGCCTCATCATCAACAACACTGGATCTGCAAGGTGGTCACATGAAACGAAATGAAATACCTAACAACCCTAATCCCCCAAATCAAATCAAACCCTAATGAGAGACGAAGAACCTGGAGAATTTGCAGAAATACTCTAATGTAGTTTCATCCTTTTAATAGTACTGAAGCCCAATTCTTTTAACACAATGACAATTAGTTTAAATTATAGTGCAGCTTGGTATCATAGATGCAACTAACCAGAACTGCACTATCAATGTCATATGATAACAGATGCAACCGAATATGTAGCAGAATTTGTCATTCCAGATGAATGTTATCCAAATAGGGATGAAATTGAAGCCTTTTCAGGTACCAATTTGTTTGCACCTGATATCGAGAGTAATTAAACCACAAAAAAATTATCAAGGAATAAACTGAATTAAACCATAAGCAACTGAATTACCATAAAAATTTGATGGGTGAAAAAGCAGTTTTACACAGCAAACCCTAAAATCTAATCAACTTCAATTAACAACAACAACACGATAAGCAATCATTTTTTCAGGAAAATCTAATTACAAAGCGTCATTAACTCCAAAATTAAACAACCACAAACACAAAATCAAAGTAAAAAAACAATTTAGATTCATGAATTATGAAACACACCATCAATGACCAGGCGAATTGATGAGGTACATAAGAATAGGCTTGGCTGGATTTTCGGATTCGAAGAACTGTTGTTGGCAACAAAGAAATGTGATAGTAGTAGCAGTAGGCGAGAAGACGTACTGTTGGCGATGGAGGTCGATAATGAAGATTTGGAAGGGAGGAGATATTGTGAAAAGTGAACTTGATTTAATAGTAAGGCCAGGAATGAGGTTTAAGTGGGTCTGTGTATTAGCTAGGGTTATGAAGATTTTTTGTTGTAGTGTGTGGAGATGTGTAGGAGGCAGGTGAATGGGTGAGTCGGGACGGACCCTTCCCTTCAAACCCACAAAAAATGGAGAACTTGGACTAATCAAACGATCCTAAACACGGTCACCTAGGGGACGAGATTCGGTAACCAAGGCCTTTTCACACCGTGAGTGGTCATAATGGTCAAAAGTGCAAATCCCGCAGTAAATTCCAAGTAAGCTAGGTGGACTCAAGGTAAAGGACCAACGAAATCATTGATTTAGGGTCATTCTACTAGGCTAAAGTCCAAGACTCGATTTACACTACTAGGAGGGGAAAGATAGACACTCACACACTAGCCTCTAAACCGGATTTTCGAAAATGGTTTACACACAACACAACACCACACAAAATTAAAGACATGACGAAAACGAGAGGAAAAGAAACAAAGGCAACAAAAACAAGACATAACAAAACAAACATATAACAAGCACCACCCCGATAATCTATACAAGTCACCAAATCCACCACAAGAATGTACAAGCTCCACCCGAGCACACCTCAACACAACCTTCACCAAACATCACAAGGAATAAGGAGGGAAAGAGGGTTAGAAGATGTTACCGGATGTCTTTAGAGCTTTCCAAAGTCATTGGTGATTAAAGCAACCTATAAGGACAAAGGGAGGCAAAACACGCACACAAACAAATATACGACACAAAGGCACAAAATGAAAACACAAAAGAGAAAATCTTTTTGATTTGAGTGAAATTTTTTCAATTTTTTAGGATTTTTGAAGATTTTTTCGAAAAACTAAGAAAATAAAACTAACTACACTAGAATATCGCTCCCCCACACTTAAATCGAGCCATGTCCTCATGCTCGATCGTAGGGTGCGGAGAGACAAAAGAAAGAAAAAGAAACTACGAAAATAAAGCTAAAAATCAAAAATAAAGCGAAGAAAAGGGTAGAAGGTGTCCGGCCGGGGTGTAGTCAAGTCACCATGGGCCGAGACGAGAAAAAGATATGGAAGGGGGAAGAAATAAAAGAAGGAAACAAAAGGAAATGGGAGGGGAGGGCTAGGTGTAATCAAGTCACCTAGCCCGGATTCCGCCTAAATCCTCAAAAAGAAAATGAAAATCTTGTAAAAATTTGGATTTTGAAGTGACTCTCGATGTAGTCACATCATCGAGAGTCGGGAGCAACAACTACCGAGTCCTCGAAGGCTACCATGACATCAAGACACGAAAGTGTACAAGGGGAAGGGAATAAACAAAGGAAAACAAGCAACAAAAGACGGAAAAGAAAGGATAGTTGCCGTACCAATAGGATAGCAACTCACTCGCTCCATCGTCTCGTAGATCAATATAGGCACTTGCTTGTCTTCATCATTGCTATCCCGCCTCGAACTTGATAAAACACATGGTAGAGGTAGTAATGGTGTGACGGGAGTGGGATTTGATGTGAATACCGGCCTAAAGTAGATAGAAGATGAAGTGAGGATATGAAAATGAAGTATGTGGGTAGTATTGTATGAGCAAGGAAGGTAGAAAGGTTGGGTGGAGGTATATAATGGATGGGTGGTCTTGAATGTCGAAGAAGAAGCACCAAAAAGGTAGGGGACCATCCCGGTCGGGATGGATGATCCCGATCGGGTCGATAAACCCTTCCCGGTCGGGAAGCCTCCTTCCCGATCGGGATGACACTCCAGTGGACTCGATTTTTGGCACCCTCATCCCGATCGGGATGGCCCCATCCCGGTCGGGACGACACACCCTTCCCGGTCGGGAAGGGTCTTCATGACTCCCATGACCCCAAAAACCGACTCCCTTACTCACGATCCAAGCTCTATCACTAACCACTCCTTTCTAGGAGTCACCTTCACTTCACCTATCACAATAAACTCAAAACACACATCAAATTCACTCCCTTACATCGCTCATCAAAATACCAAAACAATTACAAGAATATCACAAAACAAAAGAGCCCTAGAAACAACAACTACACAAATACAAACACAAGTATTCTAAAGAAGAGGAGAGGGGAATATACAACATGAAGGTTCTTTAGGAACTCCGTCAAACCGAGGATGGTGGACTCCATTCTTCAACCATAGCCCTCAAGGGCATGGAGGAGCAAGTCGAACGCGCTACCGACATCGTAGTGAAGGCCCAAGAAGCGCTCGAGCTTAACCGACCTCCACGGCCTCTAAGGAGGAGGCAAGAAGTAGGATTCCCAAGACCCGACATCATCTTCAAAGTAGTCTCCGGGGTCTCTCCATCCTACGAGCTTCACCGACCTCTTCCTCCCTAAGCATTGCCTCCAATCACAAGCAAGCTTCATCTCCAAGAAACAAGGCACAAAAAGCGGTTTTGGCCTCACTTCTTCGTTGCACACCCCCACACTTGCCTCAAGTTGTGGTTCCCCATCTTCATCACTCGGCCCTTCATCATCTTGGAGAGGAGAATCGAAACTTCTACCGGCGGTTTCAATCTCTTCCAAGTCATCTCTCGGTGTACTAGCAAGGGGCTCTTGATGCTTGTCCAAATTATCGCACAAGGGCAACTCGAGGCTAACAATCTCACCCAACATCCTCACAAATTCCACCAACCCATCCAACTCACTATCCTCCTCCAATTCCTCACCAAGAATGCCTTCACCAAGGGTTACATCCTCATTCGTCTCTTTTTGGGTAGACGATTGAGGTTCTTCAAAGCAAACTTCTCAATCAAAGGGAACTACACCGGCGGCTTCGTAATTAGGTTGTTCCTCTCTCTCAAGTGGGTACCCTCCATCTAAATATGATGCTCGGGATAAAGACATTACGGTTTGAACCGATAATGCATTTAAATGAGCATTCCTCGCCTCGTTTGCCCTTCGAAGTTGGGCCATTAATTCCTCATGTTGTTTTCGCAATTGAATGGCCGTTTCTTGAAGGCACCTTTGCATTTGAAGCATCGATTGATGTAACTCTAAGTTTGACGATTGGTGGTCATTGGGGTCTTGTAAATCTCCTTGATAATCTTGATGATGCCCATAGGGTGGGGCATCATATTGTTGGTAGCAAGGTTGGGGTGATTGGTAGTATTGTGGGTCATGGGGTTCATATTGTGGTTGGGGTGGAGGGTAATATTGTGGGTTTTGGGGGTATTGGCTTCCATAAGGTGAATCTTGATCGAACATGGTGGTTTCACAATCATAGCTCGAGTAATAGCCACCATGATCGTAGGAGTGATAGTCATTCACTTGTTGGTAGCCGTTTTCATAACCTTGAAGATCATACCCGTCTTGATTACCCCAAGAAGCTTGGTTATGGTAGGGGGACGTCATGTCATAGCTTTGGTTCATGGAAGAAGAGTGGTAGCTCATATCGGCTTCCATTTGTGGGGAGTTTAGATCAAACCCCATGCTTGCTCGAAAATCGTAGTCCATACCCGGTTGGAAACCACTCATCCTAGCAACCGTCCGTTTAAGCGGCTCTGAGTTGCAAGAAGAAGATAATCACCACCTCTAAGCACAAACTGTAGACTAAGAACAAACGTGAGAAGTCTAGTGCTTTTTGGGCACTAGACAAGAGAGAAATAAACCACACACACACAAGAAGCAAGGTAACAAAAAAGAAAAAGAAAAACACAAACACAAAGACTAAGTCAAGCAAATAGGAAAACAAAGCCCAAACTAGCACCGTCCCCGGCAACGGCGCCAAATTGATGGGAGGGATTTGTCGTGGAATCCCAACCGTCAATAATATAACCGGCTATTCCTACGGTAGATAGGGCAACTCGGGTCGAATCCATGGGGACGCTAAGAGGCGTCTAGACTAGGTCGGCCTAAAAACGAGACTAAGTCAACGAGCTAAGCTAAACAAGAATGATAAGAAGGGGAGAAAGCTAGACTATGACTAAGGGAAACAAACTAGGAAAACGGGCTAGGATTAGGTCGGGGTCAAAGGGGTAACGGAATGGTCAAGGGACAACTAGAGCGAAGGAGGTAGTAGGGTGATCTAGGTTAGTCCGGGCTCTCGCAACTTAGACTCACCTAGAGGTTCCACCTAGAACCCATCTCGGCGACACACATAACAAACGGGGTTCTAGCGCGCTATGGTCCTAGGTCGAATCCGGGCTCTCGCTACTTAGACCGACCTAGGGGTCGTCCTCACCGGGCTCTCGCAACTTAGTGAGGGAACCGAACCCACAACCAAACTATCACCCACAAGAGAAAGGCAAGAAAAACAAGTATTTGCAACTACTTAATCATTCGAGCATTTCAACAAACAAGTGATGTGCACCAAACCAAGAGGAAACCCAAATCTTCCACCAACAACTCCAACAATCCCTTAATCACCCAATTAACACCCTAATCACCTTACTAACCCTAGCAAAGATCTACTCTAACATAATTATACTACAACTAACACTAACAAGGAGAATCATCTTAAGAAACTAAACAAACATAAACAAACTAGTGAAAACTATTAACTACAATTAAAGATTGAAACTTGAATAACATAAATAAATATTAAGAGGAAAAGGAAAAGGAGTATACAACACTAGTGAAGAAGAAAGAACAAAACTTGCATTAATGAAGAAAACCCAAAACAAACATCCAAGGTTGTCAAGCTTGGTGAAAATCTTGAAGAATTCCCTTAATACAAGGCTAATCTATGATTAACTGCTAATCTAATCTAATCTATGCTAAAATAATCTAGGGTTTAATGTCTCATGAAGTGCATAAGCTTTACATAACAAGGGAAGGGTATATATAGGGTTTAAGAATGAAAGGAGAAGAAAAGAAAGCAAGGCGTGCAGCAGCAGGCCCGTCCCGGCCGAGACGGGATGGTCCCGATCGGGACGAGGTCGGTCCCGGTCGGGACGCCACCTTCCCGATCGGGATGGGCTCACAGTAGCCGCACTTCATGCTCACTTCATCCCGAACGGGATGAGGCCATCCCGAACGGGATGGGTGTTTGTAGGCCACCCTTAAAAGCTCTTTGGTCCCACCTTGCTTCTCATGGGCTTCCCGTCGATTCTCGGGACTCGGGATCGGGTCTCGGAGGCTCGGGATTGGGTCCCGAGGTCTCGGGGTCGATTCCAAGGCATCGAGTCATCGTTCCTCTACTCCGTTGGCTCCAAAATGTGTATGTATAGAGTCGGAATCGATCCAACTCTTCCCAATCGGTCTCGGTAACCTGAAACGAACTAAAGGAAGCATAAGAAGCCCATAAACCGCTCCCAAGGAGCGATTCCACAAGGAAAATGGGACCAAAACACAGTAAATAGACACTACAAACTACACTTATCAGAGAGCCTGGACCAACCTTGACATCGGTCTACGTAGCGAGAGCCCGGACCGACTCTAGCAACTAGGAGACACCTACACCCTTGATCACCCCAATTACCCATCTACACTTATGAACCCGACCTACCCCACTTCCTTTCATATTTGAGTTCATCCTCTTAGTTAGTCATCATTCCATTAGTTTCATTGTTTAGTTTGTTTCTAGTTATTTCTCTTAATCTTGTTTTAGCTAGTTCATCATTAGTCTAGTTCTTACTTCTCCTCCACCATAGTTTTCCAATTATCGCTTTCTTTGTGTTTGTTTGGTGATTTAGTCTCGTTTCTAGGCCGACATAATCTAAACATCGCAATACCGTCTCCGTGGATACGATCCCGACTTACCCTAGCTATCCACTAGGATTAGTTGGTTGTTTATTGAAGGTAGGACCCACGACAAATCCCTACCATAATTTTGGCGCCGTTGCCGGGGACAGTGCATTGTTTAGACTTAGTTTGCTTATCGCTAGACTTAGCTACCCTTCCTTGTGTTCTCCTATCACCTCTTGTGAATACTTTGTAGTTTTTCTTGTTTTCTTAGCTTTCTACTCTCCTTGTTTCTCGTTGTGCTTGATTATTGTCGTTGCCTAGTGCCCATAAAGCACTAGGTGTTCTCACGTTTGTTCTAGCGTGTAGTGTATGCCTAGGAGGGGAGGCGATTTCTTTCTCTTCAATCCAGAGCCGGAGAGACTCTTTAGAGCCTTTCGCCAACGGACGATTGATCGGGTTAGACACTCTCAACCGGGTACTAGCAATACTCATCAAGAGCAAGCTCAAGGATCCGACTTTAACGAGCCACCCTGAGAGACGGCCGAAGGGATCATCATAAATCCCTTTGGTTCATCTATCCACTCTTCTAGTCCTAGTTCCCCCTCTTCATCTACATCAACACCACCATCTTCTCCCTTATATCCAATTATGCCAAAGTTTTCATCTCACTTCACTTTTACCGAGGATGTCTTGTCGGGACCGAGTGCTTTGCAGGATACTTATACCGGGAATTTTGTGGCCAAGACTCAATTTATCCAACTTGTGGAGAGGAATCAATTTAGTGGTTTGCCCACCGAAGACCCGCACCAACATATGGAGACTTTCTCCGATTATTGTGAAGCTATCTCTCAAACCGGGGTTACTCAAGATCAAATTCGTTCGGTACTTTTCCCGTTCTCTCTTATTGGAAAAGCGAAGAATGGATAAAGAGTCTCGATAGGGCAACCATGGGGATTGATACTTGGAAGAAACTTGCATTGGCGTTCTACCAAAAATTTTACCCTCCGGAGAAGACCAATTTGCTTAGGGCTCCATCACCGGTTTTCAACAACGGGATGAAGAGGGCCTTTATGAAGCTTGGGAGCGGTTTAAATCTTTGGTGAGATCGTGCCCTCACCATGGACTCTCACAATGGTTCTTGGTCCAACAATTTTGGAACGGTCTTTATGAGGACTCGAGAGCTATACTCAACATGGGCTCCAATGGAAGGTTTACCGAGGTCGATGACGATCAAACTTGGGCAAGAATCGAAGAGATGGCGGTGCAAAATGCCCAATACTCTAGGCCTAGAAAGGCGAACCGAGGAGGTAGGCATGAGGTCGATGCTATTACACAATTAAGCATCGATCTTGGAGCTCAACTAAGAACTCACATGGAGACCATTGACAAGAAGCTCAAAGCCACCTCAATCAAGTTCAAGGCTCTAGTTCCTCCAACCAACATTCGGTTCATGAGATTAATGCTTTGGGAGTTGTGTCTCCTACACCTTATTTCGGGATGTGTGATACTCGTGGAATCGTTGGTCATGATCCTATGCATTGTCGAGGAAGTGTTGAGCAAGTGAACGCCTTTCAAGCGTTCAAGCAAGGTGCCTCCTACTCTAATCAATACCAAGCTTCCAATCAAGTCCCTCAACAACAAGCTATGCAACCTCGTCCCTATGTTCCACCTCCCTTAAGGGACAACATTCAAGGTTATCAAGGTTATGTGGGTAATCCAAGACCCTTCAACAACTTCAAGCAAAATAACCAAGGTACCTTCCACAACAACAATCAAGGGTTCCAACAAGGGAACTTCAATCAAGGTGGTTTCCGAGGAAACCAAGGCTTTCAAGGGCAACAAAACCACAACCAAGGGTTTCAAGACCACAATCAAGGCCTTAATCAAGGCAATTCTCATGGGTTCCAAGGGAACCGTCAACAACAAACAACTCAAGGTCAACAAAAACAAAGTAAGCCTAGGAGCCGATCTCCTACTCATGACTATGGCATTCCTCTTGCCATCACCGACACTCCGCATAATCCGTCATCTCCACCTCGAGATTTCAACATTCAAAAGATTATGATGGATGTGCAAAAGAGTAATCAAGAGTTGCAAAAAAATCAAATGGAGATGTCAAGAATTCAACAAGAGCTCTTTGCTTATATTCAAGGGGAAAACGCGGTAAGAGATGCCCGTACGAAGATGCTTGATTAGGGATGAAGGAGCTAAAATGTACGTCCATAACACTCCAAATGGCCGATAAATCTCTTAACCGACCATTGGGATGCTAGAGGATGTGTCGTTAAGAATTGGAAAGTTCTTCATTCCGGTCGACTTCATCGTGCTCGATATGCCGGAAGATGCTCACACTCCCATTATCCTTGGGCGTCCATTTCTACACACCGCCGGTGCCGTGATCGATGTGAAGAATGGTAGGATCACATTTGAGTTAGGCGAAGAGAAGCTCGTGTTCGACCTCCAAGGCAACACCTCGCCTACTAGTTATGAGTCTTGCAATATGATCCAAGCCACGAAAGACTTCGATCTAGGGGAAGAGTCGGGACAAAGCTTGAAGAGTTACTCTTGTGTACTTTATGAAGATGATTCCGAGAGTGAGGAAGATGAGTGCCTGTATCATGGGCTTGATGACAAGATGAAAAGCAAGGAGCAAGATGAGCCTCCCTTGGGCCCACATGAGGACAAGTGGACGTTTGGGTATATCCAAAAGATCAAAAGTACAAGTTCAAGCCATTTAACTTGGAAGATCGGGATGCTCCGGGGACGTCAAGGCAAGGCCATGAAGAGCCTTGGTATGTGGACGGTTATATCTCGAGCTTGATTGAAGACTTTGCTAGGGCCTTCGACTTGTTCCTTCGTGCCCTCGATGGAGATGGAATTGATTATTGTTGTTGAAAAAGAATGAAGAAAGCACCATCCTTGGTTTGACGGAGTTCCACAAGAACCGTCTCATTCTATATATCTCTTTCTTGTAGTCAGTTTGAGTTTTGTGATATTCTTGTTATTTGGATTGATTGATGAGCGTTGTGAGGGAGAGAATTTGATGTGTATGTGAGCTTTGTTGGATAGGTGAAGTGAAGATGATTCCTAGAGAGGAATGGCTATGATAGAGCTTGGATAGTAAGCATGAGGATCGGGTTTTTGAAGCTTGCAGTAAGCTTTTGGGCTTTTGGATGGTCAAGAAGACCCATCCCGACCGGGAAGAGGTTTCCCGACCGGGAAGGGTGCGGCATCCCGACCGGGAAGGAGCCGTCCCGATCGGGATGGAGGTACACATTTTCGAGCTCACTGGAGGTTCGTCTCGACCGGGAAGGGAGCGTCCCGACCGGGACGGGTGTGTCATCCCGACCGTGACCAACCATCCCGACCGGGATGGTCCCCTACTCCCCCTTTGTGCCTCTTCTTCAACTTTTGAGTCCACCCAACAATTATATACCACCTCTCAACCTCCCTAACTATCCTTGCCTTATCATATGCCCCATATACTTCATTGTCATGCCCCCACTTAATTTTCTATCCACTTTACACCGACTCTCACATCAAATCCCACCCCTACTATTACTACCTCTACCGCGAGTTATTCTCAAGTTTGAAGCGAGATGGCAACGAAGAAGACAAGCATTGTGCCTATAATGATCATTGAGATGATGAAGCGAGTGAGTTACTAGCCGATTGGTTTGGGTAACTGTCCTTACTTTTCCGTCTTTTGTCGCTTGTTTTCGCTTGTTTGCCCCCTTCCCCTTGAGTCATGATGTCTTGGTGGCCTTCGAGGCCTTAGTATGGTTGCTCCCGACTCTCGATGACGTGACTACGTCGAGAGTCAATCGAAAAATCCAAATTTACAAGATTTTCACCATTTTTTAGGAATTAGTCGGATTTGGGCGAAATCCGGGCTAGGTGACTTGATTACACCTAGCCCTCCCCTCCCATTTCCTTTTATTTCTTTCTTTTTATTCTCTTCCCCCATCCATATCTTCTCTTGTCTAGGACCATGGTGACTTGATTACACCCCGGCCGGACACACTCTACCTTTTCTTCATCTTCATATTTAATTTTACCTTTATTTTCGTAATTTCTCCCCTTTTCTTTTGTCTCTCCGCACACTACGATCGAGCATGAGGACATTGCTCGGTTTAAGTGTGGGGGAGCGATATTCTAGCATAGTTAGCTTTATTTTGGTAGTTTTTCGAAAAATCTTTAAAATCCCTAAAAATTTGAAATTTTTTCACAAAAATCAAAAAGATTTTCCTTTTTTGTGTTTTCCTTTTATGTCTTTGTGTCGTATGTTTGTTTTGTTGTGTGTGTTTGCCTTCCTTTTTCCCTATAGGTTGCTTAAATCACTGTTAGCTTTGGAGAGCTTTCAAGACATCCGGTAACATCTTCTATCCCTTTTTCCCTCTTTATTTCATGTGAAGTTTGGAGAAGGTTTGTGATGTGGTGTGCTCGGGTGGAGCTTTGTAAAGTTTGCGGTTGATTTGGATGCTTGTTTGGATGTTCGGGGTGGCGTTTGTGTTGTTTATGTGTTCGTTTTGTTTTGTTTTTGTTTTGTTGCTTTTGCTTCTTTTTTTTCTTTCGTGCCTTGTTGAGTCTTTGTTTTTTGTTGTGTAGTGTGTCTTGTGTGTAAAAATATTTTCGAAAACCCGGTTTAGAGGCTAGTGTGCGAGTGTCTACTTTCCCTTCCTAGTAATGTAAATCGAGTCTTGGACTTTGGTCTAGTAGAATGACCCTAAATCAATGGTTTCGTTGGTCCTTTACCTTGAGTCCACCTAGCTTAGTAGGGATTTACTGCGGGATTTGCACTTTTGACCATTATGACCACCCACGGTGTGAAAAGGCCTTGGTTACCGAGTCTCGTCCCTTAGGTGACCGTATTTAGGATCGTTTGATTAGTCCAAGTTTTCCCTTTTTTTGTGGGTTAGAAGGGAAGGCCCCGTCCCGACTTACCCATTCACCTACCTCCTACACATATCCACACAATAAATTGCAATTTGTTGAATTCTCTCTTTCTTGTTACACAAAGAAATGCCAAAAAGCCAAACCAAGCCAAAAGGGCAAAGAAAAGAAAAAGGAAAGAAATTGAAAGAAAAAAAAGATTGAAGAAAAAGAAAAGGCACAAAAAGCCAAGAAAAAGAAAATAGAAAAGAAGAAAAAAAATGGCATAGCAAAACAAAGAAAAGAGAAAATGCCAAAAGAAAACCCGTCTCACAAAAATAATCCCTACATCTCGAAATTAGCCTTTTTCCGACTTCTGCCGTGAAGAGCCTACCAAAGGACCGAGTCCCTAGGAAGGATGATAGCGGCAAAGGTCGGTCTTCCCTCACTTTGCAAATATTTTCACCTTTTTACTTGGACTAGTTAGGCGGTTTTGAACATGGGACGACCCTCTTGACTCATCGCTAAAGGGGGCGGGGTCTCACTTACCTACAGTGTCGACTAACACCGTGGTTCATCCTTTTTCCATCCCGCCGATCGTCCCGTAGTACGTTCTTAGAAAGTTAGGAGGAATCTAGGTAAGTTACCAACGTTTTTGTTGCTTTATCGTCATACTATTAGGGTTTAGTTCACCTTGATTTGTACTGCTAGCTTGGGAACGTTGTCACTTGCTTTGAGTCCTAAACCGGTGTCCTTTCACCGCTTTGTTGAGGGAAGCGGTATTTGTTTTCTTTTTGGGTGCAACCGATTATTTGTTTGTTTGTGTGCTTGTTTGTCTTTGTGTCTTCCGTCCAGTTGCATCCACAGTTTTGTCGCAAGACCCCACTTGCCTTGCGGGGTTCACTTTTCCTCTAAGTGTACTCGCGTGAGTTGAAAGGGCGTAGGGTGCGCTAATACCCACTCGGCTAGTTTAGTAGTTAGTATGTGCTTACTCGAGGGCGAGTAAGGGTTAAGTGTGGGGGAGTTGATAAGTGTAGTTTGTAGCGCCTATTTTACTATGTTTTGGTCCCATTTTCCTTGTGGAATCGCTCCTTGGGAGCGGTTTATGGGCTACTGATTCTTCCTCTAGTTCGTTTCAGGTTCCCGAGACTATTCACGAAGAGTTGGAACGATTCCGGCTCGATACATACACTTTTTAGAGCCAACGAAGTGAAGGAACGATCAATCGGTGCCTTGGATTCGACCCCGAGACCTTGGGCCCAATCCCGAGCCTCCGAGATCCGATCCCGAGTCCCGAGAATCGATGAGAAACCCATGAGAAGCAAGGGGGGACCAAAAAAGTTCTTATTTGAGGCCTACAAGACCCATCCCGGTCGGGAAGGCCTCATCCCGTCCGGGATGGGGTGCACATTTGAAGGTGCTACTGTCTTGAGCCCGTCCCGGTCGGGACCGTCTCGTCCCGGGCGAGACCAAACTGTCCCGGGCGGGACGAAGCACTGGCAGCCCGCAATTGATTCTTTTCTTCTCCTTCATTCTTGTACCCATATAAATACTCCCCTCTTGTATTGTTTATGTATCTTATCATACCCTAGACTCTTTGGAGCCTCCATTAAACATTCATAACCCTAGATTAGTGTTCCTCTCATTAGCTTAATTCTCTCTTTAATCTTTAGTTAATTATTGTAATTAGTTCTTGTATTAAGTGGGTTCTTGAAGATTTCTCCAAGCTTGATATCCTTGGAGTTGATTTGGGTTCTTATTTATACAAATTATCATCTTTTCATCTTCTTTTTGTTGGCATAATCTTCCTGTCTCTTGTTTATTGTTATTTATTCAAGTTTCAATCTTTACATATTGTTATTGTTATTGTTTGTTTATATGGATGTTTGGATGTTTGTTTTGTTTTCTTTAGTTTATGTTAGTTCCATCTTGATAATGAGTGAGTAGAATACTTGTGGGGTTAGTAGGGAGATTAAGGGTAGATTATGGGTGATTAGGGGTAAAGGTTACATCTTTGTTGTTAGTCACATATTGGGCACTCTATGTGTTTGTTGATATGCTTGTATGAGTAGTAGTGGCCAATGCTTCCCATACTTGTGCTCATCTTCTCATTGTTTGTCAATTATGTGATCATGTTGAGAATAGTCATAGTCACGAGAGTGCGGACTAGGGTCTACGTAGCGAGAGCCCGGACCTACCTTGACATCGGTCTACGTAGCGAGAGCCCGGACCGACTCTAGCAACTAGGAGACACCTACACCCTTGATCACCCCAATTACCCATCTACACTTATGAACCCGACCTACCCCACTTCCTTTCATATTTGAGTTCATCCTCTTAGTTAGTCATCATTCCATTAGTTTCGTTGTTTAGTTTGTTTCTAGTTATTTCTCTTAATCTTGTTTTAGCTAGTTCATCATTAGTCTAGTTCTTACTTCTCCTGCACCATAGTTTTCCAATTATCGCTTTCTTTGTGTTTGTTTGGTGATTTAGTCTAGTTTCTAGGCCGACATAGTCTAAACTTCGTAATATCGTCTCCGTGGATACGATCCCGACTTACCCTAGCTATCCACTAGGATTAGTTGGTTGGTTATTGAAGGTAGGACCCACGCCAAATCTTTACCATCAATTTGGCGCCGTTGCCGGGGACGGTGAATTGTTTAGACTTAGTTTGCTTATCGCTAGACTTAGTTACCCTTCCTTGTGTTCTCCTATCACCTCTTGTGAATATTTTGTAGTTTTTCTTGTTTTCTTAGCTTTCTACTCTCCTTGTTTCTCGTTGTGCTTGATTATTGTCGTTGCCTAGGGCCCATAAAGCACTAGGTGTTCTCACGTT
This sequence comes from Agrostemma githago, assembly GCA_958450325.1. Taxonomy (NCBI): domain Eukaryota; kingdom Viridiplantae; phylum Streptophyta; class Magnoliopsida; order Caryophyllales; family Caryophyllaceae; genus Agrostemma; species Agrostemma githago. Next base: position 44,092,852 of record OY288245.1, read on the forward strand.
TGTTCTAGCGTGTAGTGTATGCCTAGGAGGGGAGGCGATTTCTTTCTCTTTAATCCAGAGCCGGAGAGACTCTTTAGAGCTTTTCGCCAACGGACGATTGATCGGGTTAGACACTCTCAACCGCGTACTAGCAATACTCATCAAGAGCAAGCTCAAGGATCCGACTTTAACGAGTCACCCCGAGAGACGGCCGAAGGGATCTTCATAAATCCCTTTGGTTCATCTATCCACTCTTCTAGTCCTAGTTCCCCCTCTTCATCTACATCAACACCACTATCTTCTCCCTTATATCCAATTATGCCGAAGTTTTCATCTCACTCCACTTTTACCGAGGATGTCTTGCCGGGACCGAGTGCTTTGCCGGATACTTATACCGGGAATTTTGTGGCGAAGACTCAATTTATCCAACTTGTGGAGAGGAATCAATTTAGTGGTTTGCCCACCGAAGACCCGCACCAACATATGGAGACTTTCTCCGATTGTTGTGACGCTATCTCTCAAACCGGGGTTACTCAAGATCAAATTCGTTGGGTACTTTTCCCGTTCTCTCTTATTGGAAAAGCAAAGCAATGGATAAAGAGTCTCGATAGAGCAACCATGGAGATTGATACTTGGAAGAAACTTGCATTGGCGTTCTACCAAAAATTTTACCCTCCGGAGAAGACCAATTTGCTTAGGGCCTCCATCACCGGTTTTCAACAACGGGATGAAGAGAGCCTTTATGAAGCTTGGGAGCGGTTTAAATCTTTGGTGAGATCGTGCCCTCACCATGGACTCTCACAATGGTTCTTGGTCCTACAATTTTGGAACGGTCTTTATGAGGACTCGAGAGCTATACTCAACATGGGCTCCAATGGAAGGTTTACCAAGGTCGATGACGATCAAACTTGGGCAAGAATCGAAGAGATGGCGGTGCATAATTCCCAATACTCTAGGCCTAGAAAGGCGAACCGAGGAGGTAGGCATGAGGTCGATGCTATTACACAATTAAGCGTCGATCTTGGAGCTCAACTAAGAACTCACATGGAGACCATTGACAAGAAGCTCAAAGCCACCTCAATCAAGTTCAAGGCTCTAGTTTCTCCAACCAACATTCGGTTCATGAGATTAATGCCTTGGGAGTTGTGTCTCCTACACCTTATTTCGGGATGTGTGATACTTGTGGAATCGTTGGTCATGATCCTATGCATTGTCGAGGAAGTGTTGAGCAAGTGAACGCCTTTCAAGCGTTCAAGCAAGGTGCCTCCTACTCTAATCAATACCAAGCTTCCAATCAAGTCCCTCAACAACAAGCTATGCAACCTCGTCCCTATGTTCCACCTCCCTTAAGGGACAACATTCAAGGTTATCAAGGTTATGTGGGTAATCTAAGACCCTTCAACAACTTCAAGCAAAATAACCAAGGTACCTTCCACAACAACAATCAAGGGTTCCAACAAGGGAACTTCAATCAAGGTGGTTTCCGAGGAAACCAAGGCTTTCAAGGGCAACAAAACCACAACCAAGGGTTTCAAGACCACAATCAAGGCCTTAATCAAGGCAATTCTCATGGGTTCCAAGGGAACCGTCAACAACAAACAACTCAAGGTCAACAACAACAAAGTAAGCCTAGGGGCCGATCTCCTACTCATGACTATGGCATTCCTCTTGCCATCACCGAAACTCCGCATAATCCGTCATCTCCACCTCGAGATTTCAACATTCAAAAGACTATGATGGATGTGCAAAAGAGTAATCAAGAGTTGCAAAAAAATCAAATGGAGATGTCAAGAATTCAACAAGAGCTCTTTGCTTATATTCAAGGGGAAAACGCGGTAAGAGATGCCCGTACAAAGATGCTTGAGACTCAAGTATCTCACCTTGCTTCGGGGAGCTCCTCAAGACAAAAGGGGCAACTACCTTCTCAAGGTGAAACACCAACATTTGAGCATGTAAATGCTATCACCACAAGGAGAGGTACATCTTATGACTCCCCTTCATTCCCTAGTGAGCAAGAGCCAATGCAAGAACCGACAAAGAAAATGGCATCTCCAATTCAAGAAAGCTCAAGCTTTGAAAGTCCAATGGAGGAGCAAGTATTATGGGAGATCGAAAAACCCATTGAGGACGAGCCCCTCCCACTTCAAGAAAAAGACAAGGGAAAAAGGAAAGTGTCATTGGAGAAGTCCACCCCTATTGAGCAAAACAAGTACCAAATCAAGTTGCCTTTCCCAACAAGGCAAATGAAGACTAAGGTGGATGTCCAATTTGACAAATTCCTAGACATTGTGAAGAAATTGGATGTTAATGTCCCATTCACCGAGTTACTTACCCAAAGCCCGACATATGGAAGATTCATGCGAGATATCCTAGCTAGGAAGAGGTCCGTCGACAAGGAAGAGACCATTGCGTTCACGAGGGTGGTGAGCGAGCTTATTCAAGGTTCCACGCTTCCAAAGTTGAAGGATCCAGGTAGATTCTCTATCCCATGCACCATAGGCAATTACAAGATCGAGAGAGCATTATGTGACTTGGGTGCGAGTGTGAGCATCATTCCTTATTCCATTTGTGAGCGATTAGGGATGAAGGAGCTAAAATGTACGTCCATAACACTCCAAATGGCCGATAAATCTCTTAACCGACCATTGGGATGCTAGAGGATGTGTCGTTAACAATTGGGAAGTTCTTCATTCCGGTCGACTTCATCGTGCTCGATATGCCGGAAGATGCTCACACTCCCATTATCCTTGGGCGCCCATTTCTACACACTGCCGGTGCCGTGATCGATGTGAAGTATGGTAGGATCACATTTGAGTTAGGCGAAGAGAAGCTCGTGTTCGACCTCCAAGGCAACACCTCGCCTACTAGTTATGAGTCTTGCAATATGATCCAAGCCACGAAAGACGTCGATCTAGGGGAAGAGTCGGGACAAAGCTTGAAGAGTTACTCTTGTGTACTTGATGATGATGATTCCGAGAGTGAGGAAGATGAGTGCCCATATCATGGGCTTGATGACAAGATGAAAAGCAAGGAGCAAGATGAGCCTCCCTTGGGGCCGCATGAGGACAAGTGGACGTTTGGGTATATCCGAAAGATCAAAAGTACAAGTTCAAGCCATTGAACTTGGAAGATCGGGATGCCCCGGGGACGTCAAGGCAAGGCCATGAAGACCCTTGGTATGTGGACGGTTATATCTCGAGCTTGATTGAAGACTTTGCTAGAGCCTTTGACTTGTTCCTTCGTGCCCTCGATGGAGATGGAATTGATTATTGTTGTTGAAAAAGAATGAAGAAAGCACCATCCTTGGTTTGACGGAGTTCCACAAGAACCGTCTCATTGTATATATCTCTTTCTTGAAGTCAGTTTGAGTTTTGTGATATTCTTGTTATTTGGATTGATTGATGAGCGTTGTGAGGGAGAGAATTTGATGTGTATGTGAGCTTTGTTGGATAGGTGAAGTGAAGATGATTCCTAGAGAGGAATGGCTATGATAGAGCTTGGATAGTAAGCATGAGGATCGGGTTTTTGAAGCTTGGAGTAAGCTTTTGGGCTTGTGGATGGTCAAGAAGACCCATCCCGACCGGGAAGAGGCTTCCCGACCGGGAAGGGTGCGGCATCCCGACCGGGAAGGAGCCGTCCCGATCAGGATGGAGGTACACATTTTCGAGCTCACTGGAGGTTCGTCCCGACCGGGAAGGGAGCGTCCCGACCGGGACGGGTGTGTCATCCCGACCGGGACCAACCATCCCGACCGGGATGGTCCCCTACTCCCCCTTTGTGCCTCTTCTTCGACTTTTGAGTCCACCCAACCATTATATACCACCTCCCAACCTCCCTAACTATCCTTGCCTTATCATATGCCCCATATAATTCATTGTCATGCCCCCACTTCATTTTCTATCCACTTTACACCGACTCTCACATCAAATCCCACCCCTACCATTACTACCTCTACCGCGAGTTATTCTCAAGTTTGAAGCGAGATGGCAATGAGGAAGACAAGCACTGTGCCTATAATGATCATTGAGACAATGGAGCGAGTGAGTTACTAGCCGATTGGTTTGGGTAACTATCCTTACTTTTCCGTCTTTTGTCGCTTTTTTTCGCTTGTTTGCCCCCTTCCCCTTGAGTCATGATGTCTTGGTGGCCTTCGAGGCCTTAGTATTGTTGCTCCCGAATCTCGATGACGTGACTTCGTCGAGATTCAATCGAAAAATCCAAATTTACAAGATTTTCACCCTTTTTTTAGGAATTAGTAGGATTTGGGCGAAATCCGGGCTAGGTGACTTGATTACACCTAGCCCTCCGCTCCTATTTCCTTTTATTTCTTTCTTTTTATTCTCTTCCCCCATCCATATCTTCTCTTGTCTAGGACCATGGTGACTTGATTACACCCCGGCCGGACACACTCTACCTTTTCTTCATCTTCATTTTTAATTTTTACCTTTATTTTCGTAATTTCTCTTCTTTTCTTTTGTCTCTCCGCACACTACGATCGAGCATGAGGACATTGCTCGGTTTAAGTGTGGGGGAGCGATATTCTAGCGTAGTTAGCTTTATTTTTGTAGTTTTTCGAAAAATCTTAAAAATCCCTACAAATTTGAAATTTTTTCACAAAAATCAAAAAGATTTTCCCTTTTTGTGTTTCCCTTTTATGTCTTTGTGTCCTATGTTTGTTTTGTTGTGTGTGTTTGCCTTCCTTTTTCCCTATAGGTTGCTTAAATCACCGTTAGCTTTGGAGAGCTTTCAAGACATCCGGTAACATCTTCTATCCCTTTTTCCTTCTTTATTTCATGTGAAGTTTGGAGAAGGTTTGTGATGTGGTGTGCTCGGGTGGAGCTTTGTAAAGTTTGCGGTTGATTTGGATGCTTATTTGGATGTTCGGGGTGGCGTTTGTGTTGTTTATGTGTTCGTTTTGTTTTGTTTTTGTTTTGTTGCTTTTGCTTCTTTTTTTTCTTTCGTGCCTTGTTGAGTCTTTGTTTTGTGTTGTGTAGTGTGTAAAAAGGTTTTCGAAAACCCGGTTTAGAGGCTAGTGTGCGAGTGTCTACTTTCCCTTCCTAGTAATGTAAATCGAGTCTTGGACTTTGGTCTAGTAGAATGACCATAAATCAATGGTTTCGTTGGTCCTTTACCTTGAGTCCACCTAGCTTACTAAGGATTTACTGCGGGATTTGCACTTTTGACCATTATGACCACCCACGGTGTGAAAAGGCCTTGGTTACCGAGTCTCGTCCCTTAGGTGACCGTGTTTAGGATCGTTTGATTAGTCCAAATTTTCCCTTTTTTTGTGGGTTAGAAGGGAAGGGCCCGTCCCGACTTACCCATTCACCTACCTCCTACACATATCCACACAATAAATTGCAATTTGTTGAATTCTCTCTTTCTTGTTACACAAAGAAATGCCAAAAAGCCAAATCAAGCCAAAAGGGCAAAGAAAAGAAAATGGAAAGAAATTGAAAGAAAGAAAAGATTGAAGAAAAAGAAAAGGCACAAAAAGCCAAGAAAAAGAAAATAGAAAAGAAGAAAAAAAAAGAAATGACATTGCAAAACAAAGAAAAAATGCAAAGAAAAGAGAAAATGCCAAAAGAAAACCCGTCTCACAAAAATAATCCCTACATCTCAAAATAAGCCTTTTTCCGACTTTTGCCGTGAAGAGCCTACCAAAGGACCGAGTCCCTAGGAAGTATGATAACGGCAAAGGTCGGTCTTCCCTCACTTTGCAAATATTTTCACCTTTTTACTTGGACTAGTTAGGCGGTTTTGAACATGGGACGACCCTCTTGGCTCATCACTAAAGGGGGCGGGGTCTCACTTACCTACAGTGTCGACTAACACCGTGGTTCATCCTTTTTCCATCCCGCCGATCGTCCCGTAGTACGTTCTTAGAAAGTTAGGAGGAATCTAGGTAAGTTACCAACGTTTTTGTTGCTTTATCGTCATACTATTAGGGTTTAGTTCACCTTGATTTGTACTGCTAGCTTGGGAACGTTGTCACTTGCTTTGAGTCCTAAACCGGTGTCCTTTCACCGCTTTGTTGAGGGAAGCGGTATTTGTTTTCTTTTTGGGTGCAACCGATTATTTGTTTGTTTGTGTGCTTGTTTGTCTTTGTGTCTTCCGTCCAGTTGCATCCACAGTTTTTTCGCAAGACCCCACTTGCCTTGCGGGGTTCACTTTTCCTCTAAGTGTACTCGCGTGAGTTGAAAGGGCGTAGGGTGCGCTAATACCCACTCGGCTAGTTTAGTAGTTAGTATGTGCTTACTCGAGGGCGAGTAAGGGTTAAGTGTGGGGGAGTTGATAAGTGTAGTTTGTAGCGCCTATTTTACTATGTTTTGGTCCCATTTTCCTTGTGGAATCGCTCCTTGGGAGCGGTTTATGGGCTACTGATTCTTCCTCTAGTTCGTTTCAGGTTCCCGAGACTATTCACGAAGAGTTGGAACGATTCCGGCTCGATACATACACTTTTTGGAGCCAACGAAGTGAAGGAACGATCAATCGGTGCCTTGGATTCGACCCCGAGACCTTGGGCCCAATCCCGAGCCTCCGAGATCCGATCCCGAGTCCCGAGAATCGATGAGAAACCCATGAGAAGCAAGGGGGGACCAAAAAAGTTCTTATTTGAGGCCTACAAGACCCATCCCGGTCGGGAAGGCCTCATCCCGTCCGGGATGGGGTGCACATTTGAAGGTGCTACTGTCTTGAGCCCGTCCCGGTCGGGACCGTCTCGTCCCGGGCGAGACCAAACTGTCCCGGGCGGGACGAAGCACTGGCAGCCCGCAATTGATTCTTTTCTTCTCCTTCATTCTTGTACCCATATAAATACTCCCCTCTTGTATTGTTTATGTATCTTATCATACCCTAGACTCTTTGGAGCCTCCATTAAACATTCATAACCCTAGATTAGTGTTCCTCTCATTAGCTTAATTCTCTCTTTAATCTTTAGTTAATTATTGTAATTAGTTCTTGTATTAAGTGGGTTCTTGAAGATTTCTCCAAGCTTGATATCCTTGGAGTTGATTTGGGTTCTTATTTATACAAATTATCATCTTTTCATCTTCTTTTTGTTGGCATAATCTTCCTGTCTCTTGTTTATTGTTATTTATTCAAGTTTCAATCTTTACATATTGTTATTGTTATTGTTTGTTTATATGGATGTTTGGATGTTTGTTTTGTTTTCTTTAGTTTATGTTAGTTCCATCTTGATAATGAGTGAGTAGAATACTTGTGGGGTTAGTAGGGAGATTAAGGGTAGATTATGGGTGATTAGGGGTAAAGGTTACATCTTTGTTGTTAGTCACATATTGGGCACTCTATGTGTTTGTTGATATGCTTGTATGAGTAGTAGTGGCCAATGCTTCCCATACTTGTGCTCATCTTCTCATTGTTTGTCAATTATGTGATCATGTTGAGAATAGTCATAGTCACGAGAGTGCGGACTAGGGTCTACGTAGCGAGAGCCCGGACCTACCTTGACATCGGTCTACGTAGCGAGAGCCCGGACCGACTCTAGCAACTAGGAGACACCTACACCCTTGATCACCCCAATTACCCATCTACACTTATGAACCCGACCTACCCCACTTCCTTTCATATTTGAGTTCATCCTCTTAGTTAGTCATCATTCCATTAGTTTCGTTGTTTAGTTTGTTTCTAGTTATTTCTCTTAATCTTGTTTTAGCTAGTTCATCATTAGTCTAGTTCTTACTTCTCCTGCACCATAGTTTTCCAATTATCGCTTTCTTTGTGTTTGTTTGGTGATTTAGTCTAGTTTCTAGGCCGACATAGTCTAAACTTCGTAATATCGTCTCCGTGGATACGATCCCGACTTACCCTAGCTATCCACTAGGATTAGTTGGTTGGTTATTGAAGGTAGGACCCACGCCAAATCTTTACCATCAATTTGGCGCCGTTGCCGGGGACGGTGAATTGTTTAGACTTAGTTTGCTTATCGCTAGACTTAGTTACCCTTCCTTGTGTTCTCCTATCACCTCTTGTGAATATTTTGTAGTTTTTCTTGTTTTCTTAGCTTTCTACTCTCCTTGTTTCTCGTTGTGCTTGATTATTGTCGTTGCCTAGGGCCCATAAAGCACTAGGTGTTCTCACGTTTGTTCTAGCGTGTAGTGTATGCCTAGGAGGGGAGGCGATTTCTTTCTCTTTAATCCAGAGCCGGAGAGACTCTTTAGAGCTTTTCGCCAACGGACGATTGATCGGGTTAGACACTCTCAACCGCGTACTAGCAATACTCATCAAGAGCAAGCTCAAGGATCCGACTTTAACGAGTCACCCCGAGAGACGGCCGAAGGGATCTTCATAAATCCCTTTGGTTCATCTATCCACTCTTCTAGTCCTAGTTCCCCCTCTTCATCTACATCAACACCACTATCTTCTCCCTTATATCCAATTATGCCGAAGTTTTCATCTCACTCCACTTTTACCGAGGATGTCTTGCCGGGACCGAGTGCTTTGCCGGATACTTATACCGGGAATTTTGTGGCGAAGACTCAATTTATCCAACTTGTGGAGAGGAATCAATTTAGTGGTTTGCCCACCGAAGACCCGCACCAACATATGGAGACTTTCTCCGATTGTTGTGACGCTATCTCTCAAACCGGGGTTACTCAAGATCAAATTCGTTGGGTACTTTTCCCGTTCTCTCTTATTGGAAAAGCAAAGCAATGGATAAAAAGTCTCGATAGAGCAACCATGGAGATTGATACTTGGAAGAAACTTGCATTGGCGTTCTACCAAAAATTTTACCCTCCGGAGAAGACCAATTTGCTTAGGGCCTCCATCACCGGTTTTCAACAACGGGATGAAGAGAGCCTTTATGAAGCTTGGGAGCGGTTTAAATCTTTGGTGAGATCGTGCCCTCACCATGGACTCTCACAATGGTTCTTGGTCCTACAATTTTGGAACGGTCTTTATGAGGACTCGAGAGCTATACTCAACATGGGCTCCAATGGAAGGTTTACCAAGGTCGATGACGATCAAACTTGGGCAAGAATCGAAGAGATGGCGGTGCATAATTCCCAATACTTTTGGCCTAGAAAGGCAAACCGAGGAGGTAGGCATGAGGTCGATGCTATTACACAATTAAGCGTCGATCTTGGAGCTCAACTAAGAACTCACATGGAGACCATTGACAAGAAGCTCAAAGCCACCTCAATCAAGTTCAAGGCTCTAGTTCCTCCAACCAACATTCGGTTCATGAGATTAATGCCTTGGGAGTTGTGTCTCCTACACCTTATTTCGGGATGTGTGATACTTGTGGAATCGTTGGTCATGATCCTATGCATTATCGAGGAAGTGTTGAGCAAGTGAACGCCTTTCTAGCGTTCAAGCAAGGTGCCTCCTACTCTAATCAATACCAAGCTTCCAATCAAGTCCCTCAACAACAAGCTATGCAACCTCGTCCCTATGTTCCACCTCCCTTAAGGGACAACATTCAAGGTTATCAAGGTTATGTGGGTAATCCAAGACCCTTCAACAACTTCAAGCAAAATACCCAAGGTACCTTCCACAACAACAATCAAGGGTTCCAACATGGGAACTTCAATCAAGGTGGTTTCCGAGGAAACCAAGGCTTTCAAGGTCAACAAAACCACAACCAAGGGTTTCAAGACCACAATCAAGGCCTTAATCAACGCAATTCTCATGGGTTCCAAGGGAACCGTCAACAACAAACAACTCAAGGTCAACAACAACAATGTAAGCCTAGGAGCCGATCTCCTACTCATGACTATGGCATTCCTCTTGCCATCACCGACACTCCGCATAATCCGTCATCTCCACCTCGAGATTTCAACATTCAAAAGAATATGATGGATGTGCAAAAGAGTAATCAAGAGTTGCAAAAAAATCAAATGGAGATGTCAAGAATTCAACAAGAGCTCTTTGCTTATATTCAAGGGGAAAACACGGTAAGAGATGCCCGTACGAAGATGCTTGAGACTCAAGTATCTCAACTTGCTTCGGGGAGCTCCTCAAGACAAAAGGGGCAACTACCTTCTCAAGGTGAAACACCAACATTTGAGAATGTAAATCCTATCACCACAAGGAGAGGTACATCTTATGACTCCCCTTCATTCCCTAGTGAGCAAGAGCCAATGCAAGAACCGACAAAGAAAATGGCATCTCCAATTCAAGAAAGCAAAAGCTTTGAAAGTCCAATGGAGCAGCAAGTATTATGGGAGATCGAAAAACCCATTGAGGACGAGCCCCTCCCACTTCAAGAAAAAGACAAGGGAAAAAGGAAAGTGTCATTGGAGAAGTCCACCCCTATTGAGCAAAACAAGTACCAAATCAAGTTGCCTTTCCCAACAAGGCAAATGAAGACTAAGGTGGATGTCCAATTTGACAAATTCCTAGACATTGTGAAGAAATTGGATGTTAATGTCCCATTCACCGAGTTACTTACCCAAATCCCGGCATATGGAAGATTCATGCGAGATATCCTAGCTAGGAAGAGGTCCGTCGACAAGGAAGAGACCATTGCGTTCACGAGGGTGGTGAGCGAGCTTATTCAAGGTTCAACGCTTCCAAAGTTGAAGGATCCGGGTAGTTTCTCTATCCCATGCACCATAGGCAATTACAAGATCGAGAGAGCATTATGTGACTTGGGTGCGAGTGTGAGCATCATTCCTTATTCCATTTGTGAGTGATTAGGGATGAAGGAGCTGAAATGTACGTCCATAACACTCCAAATGGCCGATAAATCTCTTAACCGACCATTGGGGATGCTAGAGGATGTGCCGGTAAGAATTGGGAAGTTCTTCATTCCGGTCGACTTCATCGTGCTCGATATGCCGGAAGATGCTCACACTCCCATTATCCTTGGGCGCCCATTTCTACACACTGTCGGTGCCGTGATCGATGTGAAGAATGGTAGGATCACATTTGAGTTGGGCGAAGAGAAGCTCGTGTTCGACCTCCAAGGCAACACCTCGCCTACTAGTTATGAGTCTTGCAATATGATCCAAGCCACGAAAGACGTCGATCTAGGGGAAGAGTCGGGACAAAGCTTGAAGAGTTACTCTTGTGTACTTGATGATGATGATTCCGAGAGTGAGGAAGATGAGTGCCCATATCATGGGCTTGGTGACAGGATGAAAAGCAAGGAGCAAGATGAGCCTCCCTTGGGGCCGCATGAGGACAAGTGGACGTTTGGGTATATCCGAAAGATCAAAAGTACAAGTGCAAGCCATTGAACTTGGAAGATCGGGATGCCCCGGGGAAGTTAAGGCAAGGCCATGAAGAGCCTTGGTATGTGGACGGTTATATCTCGAGCTTGATTGAAGACTTTGCTAGGGCCTTCGACTTGTTCCTTCGTGCCCTCGATGGAGATGGAATTGATTATTGTTGTTGAAAAAGAATGAAGAAAGCACCATCCTTAGTTTGACGGAGTTCCACAAGAACCGTCTCATTGTATATATCTCTTTCTTGTAGTCAGTTTGAGTTTTGTGATATTCTTGTTATTTGGATTGATTGATGAGCGTTGTGAGGGAGAGAATTTGATGTGTATGTGAGCTTTGTTGGATAGGTGAAGTTAAGATGATTCCTAGAGAGGAATGGCTATGATAGAGCTTGGATAGTAAGCATGAGGATCGGGTTTTTGAAGCTTGGAGTAAGCTTTTGGGCTTGTGGATGGTCAAGAAGACCCATCCCGACCGGGAAGAGGCTTCCCGACCGGGAAGGGTGCGGCATCCCGACCGGGAAGGAGCCGTCCCGATCGGGATGGAGGTACACATTTTCGAGCTCACTGGAGGTTCGTCCCGACCGGGAAGGGAGCGTCCCGACCGGGACGGATGTGTCATCCCGACCGGGACCAACCATCCCGACCGGGATGGTCCCCTACTCCCCCTTCGTGCCTCTTCTTCGACTTTTGAGTCCACCCAACCATTATATACCACCTCCCAACCTCCCTAACTATCCTTGCCTTATCATATGCCCCATATACTTCATTGTCATGACCCACTTCATTTTCTATCCACTTTACACCGACTCTCACATCAAATCCCACCCCTACCATTACTACCTCTACCGCGAGTTATTCTCAAGTTTGAAGCGAGATGGCAACGAAGAAGACAAGCACTGTGCCTATAATGATCATTGAGACGATGGAGCGAGTGAGTTACTAGCCGATTGGTTTGGGTAACTATCCTTACTTTTCCGTCTTTTGTCGCTTGTTTTCGCTTGTTTGCCCCCTTCCCCTTGAGTCATGATGTCTTGGTGGCCTTCGAGGCCTTAGTATGGTTGCTCCCGACTCTCGATGACGTGACTACGTCGAGAGTCAATCGAAAATCCAAATTTACAAGATTTTCACCCTTTTTTAGGAATTAGTCGGATTTGGGCGAAATCCGGGCTAGGTGACTTGATTACACCTAGCCCTCCCCTCCCATTTCCTTTTATTTCTTTCTTTTTATTCTCTTCCCCCATCCATATCTTCTCTTGTCTAGGACCATGGTGACTTGATTACACCCCGGCCGGACACACTCTACCTTTTCTTCATCTTCATTTTTAATTTTTACCTTTACTTTCGTAATTTCTCTTCTTTTCTTTTGTCTCTCCGCACACTACGATCGAGCATGAGGACATTGCTCGGTTTAAGTGTGGGGGAGCGATATTCTAGCGTAGTTAGCTTTATTTTTGTAGTTTTTCGAAAAATCTTAAAAATCCCTAAAAATTTGAAATTTTTTCACAAAAATCAAAAAGATTTTCCCTTTTTGTGTTTTCCTTTTATGTCTTTGTGTTGTATGTTTCTTTTGTTGTGTGTGTTTGCCTTCCTTTTTCCCTATAGGTTGCTTAAATCACCGTTAGCTTTGGAGAGCTTTCAAGACATCCGGTAACATCTTCTATCCCTTTTTCCCTCTTTATTTCATGTGAAGTTTGGAGAAGGTTTGTGATGTGGTGTGCTAGGGTGGAGCTTTGTAAAGTTTGCGGTTGATTTAGATGCTTGTTTGGATGTTCGGGGTGGCGTTTGTGTTGTTTATGTGTTCGTTTTGTTTTGTTTTTGTTTTGTTGCATTTGCTTCTTTTTTTTCTTTCGTGCCTTGTTGAGTCTCTGTTTTGTGTTGTGTAGTGTGTCCTGTGTGTAAAAAGGTTTTCGAAAACCCGGTTTAGAGGCTAGTGTGCGAGTGTCTACTTTCCCTTCCTAGTAATGTAAATCGAGTCTTGGACTTTGGTCTAGTAGAATGACCCTAAATCAATGGTTTCGTTGGTCCTTTACCTTGAGTCCACCTAGCTTACTAGGGATTTACTGCAGGATTTACACTTTTTACCATTATGACCACCCATGGTGTGAAAAGGCCTTGGTTACCGAGTCTCGTCCCTTAGGTGACCGTGTTTAGGATCGTTTGATTAGTCCAAGTTTTCCCTTTTTTTGTGGGTTAGAAGGGAAGCGCTCGTCCCGACTTACCCATTCACCTACCTCCTACACATATCCACACAATAAATTGCAATTTGTTGAATTCTCTCTTTCTTGTTACACAAAGAAATGCGAAAAAGCCAAATCAAGCCAAAAGGGCAAAGAAAAGAAAAAGGAAAGAAATTGAAAGAAAGAAAAGATTGAAGAAAAAGAAAAGGCACAAAAAGCCAAGAAAAAGAAAATAGAAAAGAAGAAAAAAAAAAGAAATGGCATAGCAAAACAAAGAAAATATGCAAAGAAAGAAGAAAATGCCAAAATAAAACCTGTCTCACAAAAATAATCCCTACATCTCAAAATAAGCCTTTTTCCGACTTTTCCCGTGAAGGGCCTACCAAAGGACCGAGTCCCTAGGAAGGATGATAGCGGCAAAGGTCGGTCTTCCCTCACTTTGCAAATATTTTCACCTTTTTACTTGGACTAGTTAGGCGGTTTTGAACATGGGACGACCCTCTTGGCTCATCGCTAAAGGGGGCGGGGTCTCACTTACCTACAGTGTCGACTAACACCGTGGTTCATCCTTTTTCCTTCTCGCCGATCGTCCCGTAGTACATTCTTAGAAAGTTAGGAGGAATCTAGGTAAGTTACCAACGTTTTTGTTGCTTTATCGTCATACTATTAGGGTTTAGTTCACCTTGATTTGTATTGCTAGCTTGGGAACGTTGTCACTTGCCTTGAGTCCTAAACCGGTGTCCTTTCACCGCTTTGTTGAGGGAAGCTGTATTTATTTTCTTTTTGGGTGCAACCGATTATTTGTTTGTTTGTGTGCTTATTTGTCTTTGTGTCTTGTGTCCGGTTGCATCCACAGTTTTGTCGCAAGACCCCACTTGCCTTGCGGGGTGCACTTTTCCTCTAAGTGTACTCGCATGAGTTGAAAGGGCGTAGGGTGCGCTAATACCCACTCGGCTAGTTTAGTAGTTAGTATGTGCTTACTCGAGGGCGAGTAAGGGTTAAGTGTGGGGGAGTTGATAAGTGTAGTTTGTAGCGCCTATTTTACTATGTTTTGGTCCCATTTTCCTTGTGGAATCGCTCCTTGGGAGCGGTTTATGGGCTACTTATTCTTCCTCTAGTTCGTTTCAGGTTCCCGAGACTATTCACGAAGAGTTGGAACGATTCTGGCTCGATACATACACTTTTTGGAGCCAACGAAGTGAAGGAACGATCACTCGGTGCCTTGGATTCGACCCCGAGACCTTGGGACCCAATCCCGAGCCTCCGAGACCCGATCCCGAGTCCCGAGAATCGATGAGAAACCCATGAGAAGCAAGAAGGGACCAAAAAAGTTCTTATTTGAGGCCTACAAAACCCATCCCGGTCGGGAAGGCCTCATCCCGTCCGGGATGGGGTGCACATTTGAAGGTGCTACTGTCTTGAGCCCGTCCCGGCCGAGAAGAACTCGTCCCGGTCTGGACCGTCTCGTCCCGGGCGAGACCAAATTGTCCCGGGCGGGACGAAGCACTGGCAGCCCGCAATTGATTCTATTCTTCTCCTTCATTCTTGTACCCATATAAATACTCCCCTCTTGTATTGTTTATGTATCTTATCATACCCTAGACTCTTTGGAGCCTCCATTAAACATTCATAACCCTAGATTAGTGTTCCTCTCATTAGCTTAATTCTCTCTTTAATCTTTAGTTAATTATTGTAATTAGTTCTTGTATTAAGTGGGTTCTTGAAGATTTCTCCAAGCTTGACATTCTTGGAGTTGATTTGGGTTCTTATTTATACAAGTTATCATCTTCATCTTCTTGTTGTTGGTATAATCTTCCTTTCTCTTGTTTATTGTTATTTATTCAAGTTTCAATCTTTACATATTGTTATTGTTATTGTTTGTTCATATGGATGTTTGGATGTTTGTTTTGTTTTCTTTAGTTTATGTTAGTTCCATCTTGATAATGAGTGAGTAGATTACTTGTGGGCTTAGTAGGGGGATTAAGGGTAGATTATGGGTGATTAGGGTTTGATTAGGGGTAAAGGTTACATCTTTGTTGTTAGTCACATATTGGGCACTCTATGTGTTTGTTGATATTCTTGTATGAGTAGTAGTGGCCAATGCTTCCCATACTTGTGCTCATCTTCTCATTGTTTGTCTATTATGTGATCATGTTGAGAATAGTCGTAGTCACGAGAGTGCGGACTAGGGTCTACGTAGCGAGAGCCCGGACCTACCTTAACATCGGTCTACGTAGCGAGAGCCCGGACCGACTCTAGCAACTAGGAGACACCTACACCCTTGATCACCCCAATTACCCATCTACACTTATGAACCCGACCTACCCCACTTCCTTTCATATTTGAGTTCATCCTCTTAGTTAGTCATCATTCCATTAGTTTCATTGTTTAGTTTGTTTCCAGTTATTTCTCTTAATCTTGTTTTAGCTAGTTCATCATTAGTGTAGTTCTTACTTCTCCTCCACCATAGTTTTCCAATTATCGCTTTCTTTGTGTTTGTTTGGTGATTTAGTCTCGTTTCTAGGCCGACATAGTCTAAACTTCGCAATACCGTCTCCGTGGATACGATCCCGAATTACCCTAGCTATCCACTAGGATTAGTTGGTTGTTTATTGAAGGTAGGACCCACGACAAATCCCTACCATCAATTTGGCGCCGTTGCCGGGGACGGTGCATTGTTTAGACTTAGTTTGCTTATCGCTAGACTTAGTTACCCTTCCTTGTGTTCTCCTATCATCTCTTGTGAATATTTTGTAGTTTTTCTTGTTTTCTTAGCTTTCTACCCTCCTTGTTTCTCGTTGTGCTTGATTATTGTCATTGCCTAGTGCCCATAAAGCACTAGGTGTTCTCACGTTTGTTCTAGCGTGTAGTGTATGCCTAGGAGGGGAGGCGATTTCTTTCTCTTCAATCCAGAGCCGGAGAGACTCTTTAGAGCCTTTCGCCAACGGATTGATCGGGTTAGACACTCAACCGGGTACTAGCAATACTCATCAAGAGCAAGCTCAAGGATCCGACTTTAACGAGTCACCCCGAGAGACGGTCGAAGGGATCGTCATAAATCCCTTTGGTTCATCTATCCACTCTTCTAGTCCTAGCTCCCCCTCTTCATCTACATCAACACCACCACCATCTTCTCCCTTATATCCAATTATCCCGAAGTTTTCATCTCACTCCACTTTTACCGAGGATGTCTTGCCGGGACCGAGTGCTTTGCCGGATACTTATACCGGGAATTTTGTGGCCAAGACTCAATTTATCCAACTTGTAGAGAGGAATCAATTTAGTGGTTTGCCCACCGAAGACCCGCACCAACATATGGAGACTTTCTCCGATTATTGTGACGGTATCTCTCAAACCGGGGTTACTCAAGATCAAATTCGTTGGGTACTTTTCCCATTCTCTCTTATTGGAAAAGCGAAGCAATGGATAAAGAGTCTCGATAGGGCAACCATGGGGATTGATACTCGGAAGAAACTTGCATTGGCGTTCTACCAAAAATTTTACCCTCCGGAGAAGACCAATTTGCTTAGGGCCTCCATCACCGGTTTTCAACAACGGGATGAAGAGAGCCTTTATGAAGCTTGGGAGCAGTTTAAATCTTTGGTGAGATCGTGCCCTCACCATGGACTCTCACAATGGTTCTTGGTCCAAAAATTTTGGAACGGTCTTTATGAGGACTCGAGAGCTATACTCAACATGGGCTCCAATGGAAGGTTTACCGAGGTCGATGACGATCAAACTTGGGCAAGAATCGAAGAGATGGCGGTGCATAATTCCCAATACTCTAGGCCTAGAAAGGCGAAACGAGGAGGTAGGCATGAGGTCGATGCTATTACACAATTAAGCATCGATCTTGGAGCTCAACTAAGAACTCACATGGAGACCATTGACAATAAGCTCAAAGCCACCTCAATCAAGTTCAAGGCTCTAGTTCCTCCAACCAACATTCGGTTCATGAGATTAATTCCTTTGGAGTTGTGTCTCCTACACCTTATTTCGGGATGTGTGATACTTGTGGAATCGTTGTTCATGATCCTATACATTGTCGAGGAAGTGTTGAGCAAGTGAACGCCTTTCAAGCGTTCAAGCAAGGTGCCTCCTACTCTAATCAATACCAAGCTTCCAATCAAGTCCATCAACAACAAGCTATGCAACCTCGTCCCTATGTTCCACCTCCCTTAAGGGACAACATTCAAGGTTATCAAGGTTATGTGGGTAATCCAAGACCCTTCAACAACTTCAAGCAAAATAACCAAGGTACCTTCCACAACAACAATCAAGGGTTCCAACAAGGGAACTTCAATCAAGGTGGTTTCCGAGGAAACCAAGGCTTTCAAGGGCAACAAAACCACAACCAAGGGTTTCAAGACCACAATCAAGGCCTTAATCAAGGCAATTCTCATGGGTTCCAAGGGAACCGTCAACAACAAACAACTCAAGGTCAACAACAACAAAGTAAGCCTAGGAGCCGATCTCCTACTCATGACTATGGCATTCCTCTTGCCATCACCGACACTCCGCATAATCCGTCATCTCCACCTCGAGATTTCAACATTCAAAAGACTATGATGGATGTGCAAAAGAGTAATCAAGAGTTGCAAAAAAATAAAATGGAGATGTCAAGAATTCAACAAGAGCTCTTTGCTTATATTCAAGGGGAAAAAGCGGTAAGAGATGCCCGTACGAAGATGCTTGAGACTCAAGTATCTCAACTTGCTTCGGGGAGCTCCTCAAGATAAAAGGGGCAACTACCTTCTCAAGGTGAAACACCAACATTTGAACTTGTAAATGCTATCACCACAAGGAGAGGTACATCTTATGAATCCCCTTCATTCCCTAGTGAGCAAGAGCCAATGCAAGAACCGACAAAGAAAATGGCATCTCCAACTCAAGAAAGCTCAAGCTTTGAAAGCCCAATGGAGGAGCAAGTATTATGGGAGATCGAAAAACCCATTGAGGACGAGCCCCTCCCACTTCAAGAAAAAGACAAGGGAAAAAGGAAAGTGTCATTGGAGAAGTCCACCCCTATTGAGCAAAACAAGTACCAAATCAAGTTGTCTTTCCCAACAAGGCAAATGAAGACTAAGGTGGATGTCCAATTTGACAAATTCCTAGACATTGTGAAGAAATTGGATGTTAATGTCCCATTCATCGAGTTACTTACCCAAATCCCGGCATATGGAAGATTCATGCGAGATATCCTAGCTAGGAAGAGGTCCGTCGACAAGGAAGAGACCATTCGGTTCACGAGGGTGGTGAGCGAGCTTATTCAAGGTTCCACGCTTCCAAAGTTGAAGGATCCGGGTAGTTTCTCTATCCCATGCACCATAGGCAATTACAAGATCGAGAGAGCATTATGTGACTTGGGTGCTAGTGTGAGCATCATTCCTTATTCCATTTGTGAGCGATTAGGGATGAAGGAGCTGAAATGTACGTCCATAACACTCCAAATGGCCGATAAATCTCTTAACCGACCATTGGGGATGCTAGAGGATGTGCCGGTAAGAATTGGGAAGTTCTTCATTCCGGTCGACTTCATCGTGCTCGATATGCCGGAAGATGCTCACACTCCCATTATCCTTGGGCGCCCATTTTTACACACCGCCGGTGCCGTGATCGATGTGAAGAATGGTTGGATCACATTTGAGTTAGGCGAAGAGAAGCTCGTGTTCGACCTCCAAGGCAACACCTCGCCTACTAGTTATGAGTCTTGCAATATGATCCAAGCCACGAAAGACGTTGATCTAGGGGAAGAGTCGGGACAAAGCTTGAAGAGTTACTCTTGTGTACTTGATGATGATGATTCCGAGAGTGAGGAAGATGAGTGCCCATATCATGGGCTTGATGACAAGATGAAAAGCAAGGAGCAAGATGAGCCTCCCTTGGGGCCGCATGAGGACAAGTGGACGTTTGGGTATATCCGAAAGATCAAAAGTACAAGATCAAGCCATTGAACTTGGAAGATCGGGATGCCCCGGGGACGTCAAGGCAAGGCCATGAAGAGCCTTGGTATGTGGACGATTATATCTCGAGCTTGATTGAAGACTTTGCTAGGGCCTTCGACTTGTTCCTTCGTGCCCTCGATGGAGATGGAATTGATTATTATTGTTGAAAAAGAATGAAGAAAGCACCATCCTTGGTTTGACTGAGTTCCACAAGAACCGTCTCATTGTATATATCTCTTTCTTGTAGTCAGTTTGAGTTTTGTGATATTCTTGTTATTTGGATTGATTGATGAGCGTTGTGAGGGAGAGAATTTGATGTGTATGTGCGCTTTGTTGGATAGGTGAAGTGAAGATGATTCCTAGAGAGGAATGGCTATGATATAGCTTGGATAGTAAGCATGAGGATCGGGTTTTAGAAGCTTGGAGTAAGCTTTTGGGCTTGTGGATGGTCAAGAAGACCCATCCCGACCGGGAAGGGTGCGGCATCCCGACCGGGAAGGAGCCGTCCCGATCGGGATGGAGGTACACATTTTCGAGCTCATTGGAGGTTCGTCCCGACCGGGAAGGGAGCGTCCCGACCGGGACGGGTGTGTCATCCCGACCGGGATGGTCCCCTACTCCCCCTTTGTGCCTCTTCTTCGACTTTTGAGTCTACCCAACCATTATATACCACCTCCCAACCTCCCTAACTATCCTTGCCTTATCATATGCCCCATATACTTCATTGTCATGCCCCCACTTAATTTTCTATCCACTTTACACCGACTCTCACATCAAATCCCGCCCCTACCATTACTACCTCTACCGCGAGTTATTCTCAAGTTTGAAGTGAGATGGCAACGAAGAAGACAAGCACTGTGCCTATAATGATCATTGAGACGATGGAGCGAGTGAGTTACAAGCCGATTGGTTTGGGTAACTATCCTTAATTTTTCGTCTTTTGTCGCTTGTTTTCGCTTGTTTGCCCCCTTCCCCTTGAGTCATGATGTCTTGGTGGCCTTCGAGGCCTTAGTATTGTTGCTCACGACTCTCGATGACGTGACTACGTCGAGAGTCAATCGAAAAATCCAAATTTACAAGATTTTCACAAAAGAATTAGTCGGATTTGGGCGAAATCCGGGCTAGGTGACTTGATTACACCTAGCCCTCCCCTCCCATTTCCTTTTATTTCTTTCTTTTTATTCTCTTCCCCCATCCATATCTTCTCTTGTCTAGGACCATGGTGACTTGATTACACCCCGGCCGGACACGCTCTACCTTTTCTTCATCTTAAATTTTAATTTTTACCTTTATTTTCGTAATTTCTCTTCTTTTCTTTTGTCTCTCTGCACACTACGATCGAGCATGAGGACATTGCTCGGTTTAAGTGTGGGGAGCGATATTCTAGCGTAGTTAGCTTTATTTTTGTAGTTTTTCGAAAAATCTTAAAAATCCCTAAAAATTTGAAATTTTTTCACAAAAATCAAAAAGATTTTCCCTTTTTGTGTTTTCCTTTTATGTCTTTGTGTCGTATGTTTGTTTTTTTGTGTGTGTTTGCCTTCCTTTTTCCCTATAGGTTGCTTAAATCACCGTTAGCTTTGGAGAGCTTTCAAGACATCCGGTAACATCTTCTATCCCTTTTTCCCTCTTTATTTCATGTGAAGTTTAGAGAAGGTTTGTGATGTGGTGTGCTCGAGTGGAGCTTTGTAAAGTTTGCAGTTGATTTGGATGCTTGTTTGGATGTTCGGGGTTGCGTTTGTGTTGTTTATGTGTTCGTTTTGTTTTGTTTTTGTTTTGTTGCTTTTGCTTCTTTTTTTTTCTTTCGTGCCTTGTTGAGTCTTTGTTTTGTGTTGTGTAGTGTGTAAAAAGGTTTTCGAAAACCCGGTTTAGAGGCTAGTGTGCGAGTGTCTACTTTCCCTTCCTAGTAATATAAATCGAGTGTTGGACTTTGGTCTAGTAGAATGACCCTAAATCAATGGTTTCGTTGGTCCTTTACCTTGAGTCCACCTAGCTTACTAGGGATTTACTGCGGGATTTGCACTTTTGACCATTATGACCACCCACGGTGTGAAAAGGCCTTGGTTACCGAGTCTCGTTCCTTAGGTGACCGTGTTTAGGATCGTTTGATTAGTCCAAGTTTTCCCTTTTTTTGTGGGTTAGAAGGGAAGGGCCCATGCCGACTTACCCATTCACCTACCTCCTACACATATCCACACAATAAATTGCAATTTGTTGAATTCTCTCTTTCTTGTTACACAAAGAAATGCCAAAAAGCCAAATCAAGCCAAAAGGGCAAAGAAAAGAAAAAGGAAAGAAATTGAAAGAAAGAAAAGATTGAAGAAAAAGAAAAGGCACAAAAAGCCAAGAAAAAAAAAATAGAAACGAAGAAAAAAAAATGGCATAGCAAAACAAAGAAAAGATGCAAAGAAAAGAGAAAATACCAAAAGAAAACCCGTCTCACAAAAATAATCCCTACATCTCAAAATAAGCCTTTTTCCGACTTTTGCCGTGAAGAGCCTACCAAAGGACCGAGTCCCTAGGAAGGATGATAGCGGCAAAGGTCGGTCTTCCCTCACTTTGCAAATATTTTCACCTTTTTACTTGGACTAGTTAGGCGGTTTTGAACATGGGACGACCCTCTTGGCTCATCGCTAAAGGGGGCGGGGTCTCACTTACCTACAGTGTCGACTAACACCGTGGTTCATCCTTTCTCCATCCCGCCGATCGTCCCGTAGTACGTTCTTAGAAAGTTAGGAGGAATCTAGGTAAGTTACCAACGTTTTTGTTGCTTTATCGTCATACTATTAGGGTTTAGTTCACCTTGATTTGTATTGCTAGCTTGGGAACGTTGTCACTTGCCTTGAGTCCTAAACCGGTGTCCTTTCACCGCTTTGTTGAGGGAAGCGGTATTTGTTTTCTTTTTGGGTGCAACCGATTATTTGTTTGTTTGTGTGCTTGTTTGTCTTTGTGTCTTGTGTCCGGTTGCATCCACAGTTTTGTCGCAAGACCCCACTTGCCTTGCGGGGTGCACTTTTCCTCTAAGTTTACTCGCGTGAGTTGAAATGGCGTAGGGTGCGCTAATACCCACTCGGCTAGTTTAGTAGTTAGTATGTGCTTACTCGAAGGCGAGTAAGGGTTAAGTGTGCGGGAGTTGATAAGTGTAGTTTGTAGCGCCTATTTTACTATGTTTTGGTCCCATTTTCCTTGTGGAATCGCTCCTTGGGAGCGGTTTATGGGCTATTTTTTCTTCCTCTAGTTCGTTTCAGGTTCCCGAGATTATTCACGAAGAGTTGGAACGATTCCGGCTCGATACATACACTTTTTCGAGCCAACGAAGTGAAGGAACGATCAATCGGTGCCTTGGATTCGACCCCGAGACCTTGGGACCCAATCCCGAGCCTCTGAGACCCGATCCCGAGTCCCGAGAACCGATGAGAAACCCATGAGAAGCAAGGAGGGACCAAAAAAGTTCTTATTTGAGGCCTACAAGACCCATCCCGGTCGGGAAGGCCTCATCCCGTCCGGGATGGGGTGCACATTTGAAGGTGCTACTGTCTTGAGCCCGTCCCGGCCGAGAAGAACTCGTCCCGGTCTGGACCGTCTCGTCCCGGGCGAGACCAAACAGTCCCGGGCGGGACGAAGCACTGGCAGCCCGCAATTGATTCTTTTCTTCTCCTTCATTCTTGTACCCATATAAATACTCCCCTCTTGTTTTGATTATGTATCTTATCATACCCTAGACTCTTTGGAGCCTCCATTAAACATTCATAACCCTAGATTAGTGTTCCTCTCATTAGCTTAATTCTCTCTTTAATCTTTAGTTAATTATTGTAATTAGTTCTTGTATTAAGTGGGTTCTTGAAGATTTCTCCAAGCTTGACATCCTTGGAGTTGATTTGGGTTCTTATTTATACAAGTTATCATCTTTTCATCTTCTTGTTGTTGGTATAATCTTCCTTTCTCTTGTTTATTGTTATTTATTCAAGTTTCAATCTTTACATATTGTTATTGTTATTGTTTGTTCATATGGATGTTTGGATCTTTGTTTTGTTTTCTTTAGTTTATGTTAGTTCCATCTTGATAATGAGTGAGTAGATTACTTGTGGGGTTAGTAGGGGGATTAAGGGTGGATTATGGGTGATTAGGGTTTGATTAGGGGTAAAGGTTACATCTTTGTTGTTAGTCACATATTGGGCACTCTATGTGTTTGTTGATATGCTTGTGTGAGTAGTAGTGGCCAATGCTTCCCATACTTGTGCTCATCTTCTCATTGTTTGTCTATTATGTGATCATGTTGAGAATAGTCGTAGTCACGAGAGTACGGACTAGGTCTACGTAGCGAGAGCCCGGACCTACCTTGACATCGGTCTACGTAGCGAGAGCCCGGACCGACTCTAGCAACTAGGAGACACCTACACCATTGATCACCCCAATTACCCATCTACACTTATGAACCCGACCTACCCCACTTCCTTTCATATTTGAGTTCATCCTCTTAGTTAGTCATCATTCCATTAGTTTCATTGTTTAGTTTTTTTCTAGTTATTTCTCTTAATCTTGTTTTAGCTAGTTCATCATTAGTCTAGTTCTTACTTCTCCTCCACCATAGTTTTCCAATTATCGCTTTCTTTGTGTTTGTTTGGTGATTTAGTCTCGTTTCTAGGCCGACATAGTCTAAACTTCGCAATACCGTCTCCGTGGATACGATCCCGACTTACCCTAGCTATCCACTAGGATTAGTTGGTTGTTTATTGAAGGTAGGACCCACGACAAATCCCTACCATCACGCGTCCTCAGCTGAATTTTCCGATGATCCTTCCAGCTCATAAGGCTCAATGAATTCTGCCGCTTTCTTAGGGTCCGGAGTCATTTGTTGCTTAGGCTTGGATTTGTAAAAAGGATCAGAACTATGTAAAACTCTTTTATTATATTTTTGGAAGCTTTTTGAAGAATTTTTCTTGAATCTACCCATTTTCATGTATTGGCTGCTACAGTTTCTTGGATTTCTCTAGGTTTTTTCTCACTCATCGCTCTAGCTTTTTCCCATTAAATCATTTCGATGATTTAAATTCTAAATTCTTTTTATTTATTTATTTATATTTAAGCTCGAATTTTCTATTTTTCTGCTCGAAGCTCATTTATTTAAGTTTCGTCAAAATATTTATTTCATTTGCTCGAGAAATCAATTTAATTCACTTTATCAAAAATTTTATTTTTCGGAAACTACTATTTCATCGTCTAATTATTTATTTCTATCAACTTTGTTTTCATCTTAAGTACTTTATTTACTCATTTTATTTGTCGGCCCAATTTGTAACACCCCTGATTTTATAAATTAAATCAATTTAAATTTATATTCGTATTTTTATTTTTACAATTTAACTCGTAATTCTTAAAATTATTATAAAACGAATTTATCGTTTAATCGATTCAAACTCCTAAAATTATGTTTGACTCGGAAACTCTTTATATTTTAAACGTATTTTTATTTCGGTTTCGATTCATTTTATACATTTAATTTAATTCTTTTCGAAAGTCTATTTCGACGATTTAAATTCTAAATTCTTTTTATTTAATTACATTTAAGCTCGAATTTCTATTTTTGGCTAGAAACTCATTTATTTTATGTTTCGTCAAAACATTTATTATCTTTTCTCGAAAAATCAATTTAATTCACTTTGTCGAAAATTTATTATTAATGGGGAAATACTATTTGATCGTCTATTTATTTATTTCTATAAACTTCATTTTCGTCTCGAATTATTATTTATATCTCGAGAAACGTTTATTTTATTGAATTTATTTGTCGGCCCGATTATTTATTAAATTTTATTAACTCGTTTTAACCCGATTTGTGGGCCGGTCATCTAATCGTTACGGAATCCGTTTAATTCGTATTTCCGAACCAATTCATTTAATTAATCGTTACAACATTCACTCCACTAGTTCATTCCACCTTCCTTTTCTTTTCCACTATTAAAGTATACGTTCCCCACTTCCTTGTTTTTTTTATAATCCCACCGCTTCATTCTTCCGTCTTGGCCTTCTTTTTTTTTCTTTACGTTCAACGCATCCCCTTCACTTTCCTTAATCTTTCATCACCTTTCTTCCCTTCGGGTTTCTCTTATTTTTCGGTATCTTCTCCGGTTGTGTTTCCTCTACTGCTATTTCGTAAGGCTACTCTTATTTTCTTCTTCTTTCTCGCCCTCTCTGTTTTCCCTCTGCAATCCGCTGCTGCTGCTGTTTCGTGCAGCTACTGCTGTCACGTTTTGTTGCTGTTGTTGTTCTCTGTCCCCTGATTTGGTAAGGTAATTCCTACCTTCTTCCTGCCCTCCTTCTTTCCACCGTTCATCTCCCTCTTTTCCTGTTTATTGCCGCTGCTGTTTCGTCTCCCGTGTCACATCTGTTTAATGTTGTTTGTAGCGGTTGATTGTTCGTTGTTGTTCTGATGCTACGATTGATGTCCTCTATCTTGTGCTGCTACTGCTGTTTGTTTCGTCTTTGTCTTCTCCTTCTTCTTCCTTTTTCGTTCTTGATGCTGCTGCTACGATCGTTTCATTCCCCTTTGTTTTCCGCTGTTCTAACTCAGTTGTTGCCGTTGTATGTTGCGTTTGTTACTTGTTTTCTCCTACTTCTTCGTTTTCTCATCTGTTCTTGTTTCTGTGTTGCATCTTTATTGCTGTTCACGACTTGCTTCGGTTTTCCCTTCGAGATCGCATACCTGCTGCTCAATTTCGTGTCCTTGTTATTGATCCGTTGTTTTGCTCCTATTTGGTGCTACTGCTGGCTGTTATCCCGTCCTGGCGTCCTGCTGCTGCGTCCTACTACTGTTGCGGTTGTTGCTTCCCCTTTTTCTTCTTTTCGTTCATATCGTTTCAGTTTTATCCTCCGTTTGATCTATTTTAGTGTCCAATAAATTTATAAATCGATTCCCTTCTTTTACTCCCAAATCTGTCGTGCGATGATAAGTTCTATTTCCGTTCCTCTGCGGTTCGTTCTTCTTCTTGTTGCTATCACGATGTTTGTCCTGTTTTATGCTGCTGCTACCTCGTCCTTCTGTGTTTTGACCTTCTGTCTCATTCTTCTTCTCCCTTCTTTTCTTTCTCGTGTTTTCGTGTTGCTATCCACGGTTTACTGCATCGTGCTCGCTGCTGTTGTTTGTTGTGTCCGATTTCTCTCTTTTCCTGCTCGATGTATGCTGCTGAACGTCCTACTGCTGCTATTCATTGCTTCTTTCTTTTCTTCTTCTTCATCTTTCTCGCTTTTCTCATTATGTTGCTGCTGCTACGATCCCTTTGTCCTGCAGTAGCCATTGTCACCTGAACTTTTTCCGAGCCCGTGTTCTTCGCCCCTCCAGTTTCAGGTTCCGTTGTCACTATAATCCTCCTTTATTCTCCAATTTTCTGGAATTTCGCAAGGCCCCTGACGAGGGCATGTATGGGATTGATTCAGATATCGCCTAAAGGTAACTTTAGGACGTTACTCGATTTTATATAGTAGGTTTGAGTAGTAGTACGTAATAAATATTTTACCTTCGGTTTTCTATTT
The DNA here is from genome assembly GCA_958450325.1 of Agrostemma githago. Taxonomy (NCBI): domain Eukaryota; kingdom Viridiplantae; phylum Streptophyta; class Magnoliopsida; order Caryophyllales; family Caryophyllaceae; genus Agrostemma; species Agrostemma githago. Next base: position 44,119,671 of record OY288245.1, read on the forward strand.
TTATTAGCTACGTATTATTTTGCTAAAAGTCGAATTATTTTTAAATCGTATGCCTTATAAACATTTTACGAGTTTTCGATATCATTTTATAAATCGTTAGTAAATTTACGATCGTTATAATATTTTGTAGGTTATCGTGACACTAGTAACTAAATAACATCAATTTCATATTTCGTCATATTTTATTAATTTATAATTTTTATTACTCAAAATCGTATTTTTATATTATAATCGAGATTTTGTATACTCGTCAATAAATTAATTTCGTCCTACGACTTATATGAATAAATGAGAAAATAGTCGCTTTTGTTTTAAATATATTTTTAGTCGAGACTATTTTCACTAATAATTTCTTATTTGTTTACAATTGAATATTTTTAGTAAAATCCGTATTATTTATTAATAAAAGTAAATTGCTAAAAATAATTTGAAACCTTTGTAAAATTTATTTCATTTATAAAACCCGTTGACTCAATTGATTTTGATATCGTTTTTCTTAAAACATCTCTTTTCTAAAATTTATAGTTTTAACTCGATTTCCTAATTATTTATAAAATACTATATATTGACTTATTATATTTTATTTATATTTTGAGTAACAAATTTAAAAATATATTAAAGTTACGATAACGACGATAATAATAAAATGTTAATTTCGTTAGAAATGCTATTTTAATACATTTCACATATTTTAATAAATTACGTATTTTCTATAACGAAATTTCTATTTTAAGTAAGTTTCTAAAAATAGTAAGTTTCTATTTATAGAAAGTTTCCCTTTTAATATAAAATGTTTATTCTTTTATCCTCATAATGATTATATTTATTTTGAATATCGATAATGGCTTTGTTTTGGAGTTATGGAATATAGTCAAGTGTGGGGTTAGAGTAATATAGTCGGGGATGTACGTTTTTGCCATCAGCTATAAAGCCGGTGTGTCTATTTGGGGCACATTTGGTCGTTGAACTGGGCGTAGTTTCGCCCAGGAGGGTGTATGTTTTGACCTTAAGCTAGATATCGCATCGTGTTAGTCGCCGTCGGCTGAACTAGACATATTTGTTGTCTAGGAGGGGTATGCACTACTTAAACCAGGACCTCGCTGCACGCAGTCCTGTTATAGTTGAGTTGCCTAGTTAGAGACTGGATTCTGTTATGAGTTAAGTCTACAGTTCTCGAAGCTAGTTTCTAGTATTATACTAGTGAAAGTCTAGCCTTGTGTACACTGTTCGAATTTCCATAACGCCATTTTTGAATATTATTATTATCGATTGATTTTGATTGATTTTGACTTGCAGGTTGGTAAGTGCTTTAAGTTTCGCTGAAAACTTATTTTTATTATATCGTTTTAATGTTTTCTCTTTTTAAATATTTTGATATAATAATATTATTATTTTTCCATATGATATAATATGGCTGGAGAACGTCCGAGTTGCTCCCCACTGACGTGGCTGTTATGTTTATAACATGACAGGTATTTGCTGCTGGGTTTTCGGTGTGAGCTAGCGAGTAGCATGGATCCTACTCTTTTTTTTATTCATGTAATTTATGGATTTGTATAACCCGTTTGGTGAATTTTCTCTTTAGCCCTTTTGTAAAAAGAGGCCTTTGTATTGACTTATCATTTCTTTTAATAAGATATAGTTTGTCAGTGTGTTTTAATTCCAACTCTACAGTGTTTCCGCCACTGTATTGCGTTAGAATTCGTATGGGCTAGAAGGTGGTATGAACTAGCATGAATTCTAATCATTACGTTACGGCTTGAATTCTAAGCATGAATTCGTAATGGCTTGAATTCGTTAGAATTGCGTTAGAAGGTGGAATGAACTAGCATGGGCCAGTCATCTAATCGTTACGGAATCCGTTTAATTCGTATTTCCGAACCAATTCATTTAATTAATCGTTACAACATTCACTCCACTAGTTCATTCCACCTTCCTTTTCTTTTCCACTATTAAAGTATATGTTCCCCACTTCCTTGTTTTTTTATAATCCCACCGCTTCATTCTTCCCTCTTGGCCTTCTTTTTTTTCTTTACGTTCAACGCATCCCCTTCACTTTCCTTAATCTTTCATCACCTTTCTTCCCTTCGGGTTTCTCTTATTTTTCGGCATCTTCACCGGTTGTGTTTCCTCTACTGCTATTTCGTAAGGCTGCTCTTATTTTCTTCTTCTTTCTCGCCCTCTCTGTTTTCCCTCTGCAATCCGCTGCTGCTGCTGCTGTTTCGTGCAGCTACTGCTGTCACGTTTTGTTGCTGTTGTTGTTCTCTGTCCCCTGATTTGGTAAGGTAATTCCTACCTTCTTCCTGCCCTCCTTCTTTCTCCGTTCATCTCCCTCTTTCCCTGTTTATTGTCGCTGCTGTTTCGTCTCCCGTGTCACATCTGGTTAATGTTGTTTGTAGTGGGGTTTATTGTTGTTGTTCTGATGCTACGATTGATGTCCTCTATCTTGCGCTGCTACTGCTGTTTGTTTCGTCTTTGTCTTCTCCTTCTTCTTCCTTTTTAGTTCTTGATGCTGCTGCTACGATCGTTTCATTCCCCTTTGTTTTCCGTTGTTCTAACACAGTTGATGTCGTTGTATGTTGCGTTTGTTACTTGTTTTTCTCCTACTTCTTCGTTTTCTCGTCTGTTCTTGTTTCTGTGTTGCATCTTTACTGCTGTTCACGACTTGCTTCGGTTTTCCCTTCGAGATCGCATACCTGCTGCTCAATTTCGTGTCCTTGTTATTGATCCCTTGTTTTGCTCCTGTTTGGTCCTACTGCTGGCTATTATCCCGTCCTGGCGTCCTGCTGCTGCGTCCTACTACTGTTGCGGTTGTTGCTTCCCCTTTTTCTTCTTTCCGTTCATATCATTTCAGTTTTATCCTCCGTTTGATCTATTTTAGTGTCCAATAAATTTATAAATCGATTCCCTTCTTTTACTCCCAAATCTGTCGTGCGATGATAAGTTCTGTTTCCGTTCCTCTACGGTTCGTTCTTCTTCTTGTTGCTATCACTGTGTTTGTCCTGTTTTATGCTGCTGCTACCTCGTCCTTCTGTGTTTTGCCCTTCTGACTCATTCTTCTTCTCCCTTCTTTTCTTTCTCGTGTTTTCGTGTTGCTATGCACGGTTTACTGCATACGGATTAAACAAATTCCGTAATGATAAGTTGTCAGTGTGTTTTAATCCCAACTCTACAGTGTTTCCGCCACTGTATTGCGTTAGAATTTCTAGGGGATTACACAATTATTTATTAATTTCTATTAACTCATTTTAAGTCGATTTATGGGTCAGTCAACTTACCATTACGCAATTGGTTTAATTCGTATTTTTAACCCACCTAATTTGAGTTGAATTCTATCCCCCTTCTTATTACTTTCAGCCTCTTTACTCCTTGTTATGGGTTTCCACCGCTTCACATATTTACTCCCTCTAATCTTATTGTTTTCCCCATTCTTTTACATTCATCCTCCTAATTATCATCCACCGCTTTATTTTACTCTTGATTCATTCCATTTTTTTTCTTCCCACTAATACGTTCACTTCCCCTTGCCCTTACTAATATTCCACCGCTTCACTTCCATCATTCATTTTCCCGTTTTTTCCAGTTCATCTCCCCTATTCAACCCATCAGTCTTACTCTTTCAACGCATCGCCTCTTCCTCTTTTATTCGCCCTTTCTCTACTGCTGCTGCGCTCGTTTTGTGATGATGCTGCTGCGCTCGTTTCCTGCTACTGCTGCCGTGTTGTTGCCTGTGCTCGTTGCTGTCCTGATGCTACGCTCCTGCTGCTGCTACACTGCAACTGCTGCTGCTACGCTGCTGTTGCTGTTAATTGGTTCGTGCGTGTACATTCTTCAATCCCACACTTCGTAATGTAATCTTTTCTTATCCCTTCCGTCCTTCGTTTTAATTCGTGTATCATTGCTGCTGGTGCGTCCTTGTTGTTGACGTTGTTGTCACGTTGCCGTATTGTTCGTGGGTTGTGGTGGCTGCTGTTGCCCTTGATGTCTGCTTCTTCTTTTCTTCTTCTCCGTCTTCTTTATGTTTCTTCCTTGTTCTGCATCTGTTGCTGTTCGCTGCTATGTCGATTGATGTGCTGATCGTCTTTGCTGTTAGTACGTTTATGCTGTTTGTCTTCTTCTTGTTCTTCGTCAATCAATCGTTTTTCCTCCTACTCTCCTTCTCTTCTTCGTATTTGTTCGTTCCGTCATCGATGTTTTTCGTGGCTTTGTTCGGTTATCGTGTTGCTTCTGCTACTCTCGTTTTCTTGTATTGTCAGTTCGTTTTCTCTCCGTCTTTCTATTTCTGTTGGTACAAGACCGCTGATATTTTTGCCATGTTGTGTGTCATCGATGCTGCTGTCTGTGTTGTTTTGCGTGCCTGGTTGTTGTTGCCTTGCTATCCGCTCCTTTTTGTTCTTTTTTTTCTTCTCGAACTTCTTCTTCCTATTCTTATTCTCCTTTATTTCTGTCCGCATCTATTGCTACAATTTGCTGAAATCTGTCATCGTATTTCTGCTGCTTAATGTTGTTTCGTGACCACTGTTGATGTACTGCTGCTACGGTACTACTGTACATTGGTTATTGTACTATTGTTGCCCTTCGAGTCTACCACTGTCTCTCTCGCTCTTCGTAAGTTCATAAATCTCGCTCCGATTATGCTTTTAATCTTCCCTTCACCACTACTTCTAATAATTCGATCATTTATCCAATCTTTTCCGTTTCCGTCTTATGTCAATTATGCTCGTCTCATTCTTTTGTTTCGTTTTGTCGAATTCCATGGTGGATCATTGTAGACATGACGTAGGTCCACCCCGACGCGGCCACGTGCGGGTTTGGGTAGGCGAATGAATCTCGTGGTAAGATTGTTCTCGGGTTCGAAATTTATGTCAAAATGGAGTCGCCACCGAATTTTGTGGTTATTCGGAACCATACGAGCCCACTCTATGTCGTCATGGGCTACACAGTAAGTCCACTTCGATTTCAGAGTTTATGGGGCTCGTCCCTTTGCATTGTTACATCGATACCGTTTACACCGGCTTTCGTATATAAAATGACTCTCGTGCGCCAAGGGTTTCGGACATCCGGAAACCAAAGGTTCTGAGTAAGGGGTGAGGGTACGTGTTGGGAAGCCCACTAAGGACACCCAACCCCGCCCGCACATGGCGGCCTCTACTAAGACATCGTTCGTGTACGCGCGCTAGTGAAATAATTAAATGATATGCAAACAACGTTTTCGGGCTAAGCATGTGAATAGTATTTGAACTACGTCATTTAATGCATCTTGATTATGGTCGAAATGATTTAGCATGCGAGGTTCATTTATAAAGCGATAAGCAAGTAAATAAACGAAACTCAAAAAGTAAATAACTACAAGTTACACGGGCGGAAATACAACCCGGAATTCACAATACAACGATATATAGAAATAAAGAACGAAATAATAAAAGGTGATACAATGATAGAAACGGACCCGTATGTAAACTAGACCGCGAAATATGTAGATGGACTAACCCCGAGTAAATACACATTATGCTGTGTGTTAAACGGAGGACCGAAACATGGGACTGCGGCGTATTGCTAGCCCGATCCCACGTCCCGTAGTCATGTCCCGACTTATCATGTCGAAAAAAAAATCGATCAAAGTCGTTCTACGTGTCGTGATATGTGTGAGTTTTGAAAAGGAGAAAGTCACGTGATTGTCTTTACACGTGATGACTAAAGTCGATAAGAAGGCGAGGCTTGAAATGTGTGTCAAAGCCCTCGGTTTTCTGGGTTACAGGACCCACTCGATCGAGTCGTGATCTGACTCGGTCGAGTGTGTCCTTAGACGCAGCTACTGCCCATTTTTTTGGGTGCTACTCGATCGAGTAGCATATGTACGAGTGATAACTCGTTTCGTTTTATGATTTAAAAATCGATGGTTGGCCAAATCAAATACAAATATCGCACGATTTGTATTTAACTTGGCCTCCGGTACTACAATCGTGTATAAACGATTATAATACCGTTATCGGAGTTTATGAAAACGTTATCGTTGCATTAGAAAATTTGAATTAGTGACGAAATGCATCCCTCTACGTCACGACATCGAAGCTAACCCTTTCGGGTTATGTGATGTCGGTTTTCGTGTCAACGGGCTTCGCACTAATTGTAAATGGGATCAAATGCGCTCAACTATGACCGATTGCGATCACGTCACGCCCTTTAGTACATTGGGGCGGGGCTCCTCGAAAGGGCTCCACCTCCGTCGTGGCTCGTAAAGGGATTAGACGGACCTTAAGCAATCATCATAGTCAAACGTTTTTGAACCCGAATTTTGATACTAGTTTATTCATACGCGGTAGAATATTGTAAGTAACAAAAAGATGATAAAAAAGATGAAGATAAAAAAGTATAATAACGTTAGTGTTAGTGTTAGTGTTACTACTACGACTATGATTACAATACAAAATATGACAAAGTAAATAAAAATGAGATGAGATGGTAGAGATCAAGATGGGGTTTAGGACACCCTCAACATACATGCTAGGTAGGGACCTCGGAAATAGACTCGTAAATAGCGACGGGACGCCGGAGTATCGAGGATGTACGCGAGTTATGGTGTGTATGTGTGTATGTAGGTTAGCTACCACATTTTCTGCTCCCTTCTTGTCTTTGACCTCAATGTCAAATTCACTCAACAATAGAATCCAACGAATCAACCTCGGTTTTGCCTCTTTCTTAGCCAACAAATACCTAAGAGAGGCGTGATCAGTGTATACCACAACTTTGGTACCAAGTAAGTACGAACAGAACTTCTCTAAGGCAAAAACTACCGCCAACATCTCCTTCTCGGTAGTAGATTAGTTCTTTTGAGCTTCATTAAGAGTCATGGAGGCATAGTAAATCACATGAGGCACTCTCCCAACTCTTTGACCCAAAACGGTGCCTAGTGCATAGTCACTAGCATCACACATGAGCTCAAATGGAAGGGACCAATCCGGTGCTTGTATGATTGAAGCCGAAGTTAACTTCATCTTCAAAAGATCAAACGCTTCCTTGCAAGCCAAATCAAACTCAAAATCCTCATCCTTTTGCAATAACTTGCACAACGGTGAAGCAACCTTGGAATTTTTTTTGATAAACCTTCGGTAAAAACCTGCATGTCCAAGGAAAAAACGCACTTCACGCACATTAGTGGGGTAAGGAAGAGATTGAATTGTATCGATTTCAGCTTTATCGACTTCAATGGCTTTAGATGAGACCACATGCCCTAACACAATACCTTGTTCCACCATAAAATGGCATTTTTCAGAATTTAGAACAAGATTAGTATCAACACATCTCTTAAGAACAAGAGACAAATGCGACAAGCAATGATCAAAAGAATCACCATGCACAGTAAAATCATCAATGAAAACTTCAATAAAGTTCTCCACATATTCAGAGAAAATACTAACCATGCATCGTTGAAAATTCGCTGGGGCATTACGTAACCCGAAAGGCATGCGACGGTACGCGAACGTGACAAATGGGCAAGTAAAAGTGGTCTTCTCTTGATCCTCAGGAGCAATTGCTACTTGAAAGTAGCCAGAATAACCATCTAGAAAGCAGTAATAAGCCTTACCGGCAAGTCTTTCAAGCATCTGATCAATGAATGGCAAAGGAAAGTGATCCTTTCTAGTCACCGCATTTAGCCTACGGTAGTCAATGCACACTCTCCACCCGTTTTGCACTCGGGTGGGGACCAACTCTCCTTGATTATTTTCAACGACCGTCACACCGGACTTCTTAGGAACAACTTGGGTTGGACTCACCTATTTTCTATTGGAAATAGGGTATATCATACCCACTTGCAAAAGTTTCAAGATCTCTTTCTTAACTACCTCCATCATCGGTGGATTCAACCTCTGCTGCGGTTGTCTCACGGGCTTAGAATTATCTTCTAACAAGATACGATGCATACACATGGTAGGACTAATGCCCTTGATATCGGCAGTAGTCCACCCAATGGCAAGTTTGTGCTCTTTTAGAACTTCGAGCAACCTTCCCCCTTGGTCCTTGGCGAGTTTACTAGAGATAATGACGGGCAATGTATCTCCATCACCAAGAAATGCATATTTCAAATGACTCGGCAAGGGTTTTAACTCCACAACTGGTGCCTGCACAACTGAAGGTAACAACTTTTCACTAGACAAGGTTAGTAAAATTGGTTTAGAAAAATGAGGCATAATTGGAAATTTCTCATGCTCGGTTAAAGCAGCAACAACTTCCTGCAAGTTAGTTCTCATAGAAAAATCCAAATCATCACAAACCAAGCTATTATCCAAAGCAACTTGCAATTCATCTTCACCATCCAAGTTGAAAACATCCTGCACTATAGGTTCAAACACATCAATAGAAAAGCAAGAGTGATCATCACGTGGATACTTCATGGAATCATAAATGTTGAACTTAACCACTTGACCATCCGACTCCATGGTAAGAGAACCATTTGAAACATCAATTTTAGTACTTGCAGTTTTCAAGAAAGACCGACCTAATAAAATAGGAGCCGCATGTGAATCATGATCCATATCAAGTACGTAAAAATCTGCAAGAAAAATCAACTTATCTACCATCACAAGAACATCCTCAACCACCCCTTTAGGATAGGCTTCAGAATGATCGGTGTAACACCCCAGATTTTATGAATAAAATTAATTTAAAATTATATTTTTATTTTTATTTTTGTTTACAATTTAACTCGTAAATCTTAAAATTATTATAAAACGAATTTGTCGTTTAATCGTTTCAAACTCCTAAAATTCTATTTGACTCGGAAACTCTTCTTATATTTAAAACATATTTTTATTTCCCTTTCGATTCATTTTATAAATTTCGTTTAATTTTTAACGAAAGTCTATTTCGACGATTTAAATTCTAAATTCTTTTTATTTATTATTTAAGTTCGAAAATTCTATTTCCGGGTCGAGGTTCATTTATTTTAAGTTTCGTCAAAATATTTATTTCATTTCCTCGAGAAATCAATTTAATTCACTTTATCGAAAATTTATTATTTATCGGGAAATATATTTTCATCGTCTAAATTATGTATCTATATCTACTTCGTTTTTGTCTCGAATACTTTATTTACTCGTTTTATTTGACGGTCCAATTATTTATTTATTTTATTAACTCGATTTTAATTCGATTGCATGGATCAGTCAACTTATTGTTACGGAATTCGTTCAATTCGTTTTTCTAACCCGAGTATTTAATTAAACCGTATACTACGTATACTTATTGTCTCGGGATTGGTACACTTTTTCTTTGGTGAGTTGAATTCAACCCACATGAATTACGTTCTTTCCCCTCCACCTAGTATTTTCCACCGTTTCATTCATCCTAACATTCATTCCTTTTGCCTCCTTCTCTCACCGCTTCCCCTTACTCCTTTTCTTATTTTCCTCCGCTGCATCTACACTCCTTATCATCTCTTTTCTTCGTTCTCTTCGGCAACATCGGGCATTCAACATCATCGTTCCCCTTCTGTTTTTCCTCCATCCTCTTCGTCTCTTTTCTTCTTCTTACATTCGTTTCCTGCTGCTGCCACGAACCGCTACTGCTGTGTTTTGTTTACTCCATCTGTGTCATTCTCTGTTCATTTTCGTGCTCTAATTCTTTTGTCGACTGATCTGCTATCTACTTCGATCGCTGCTGCTGTTTTTAATGTAAGTTCCCTCTTCTTTTGTTCTTCCATTTCGGCATCTTTGTTGCTGCTGTTGCTATACTCCGCTGCTGTTTGTTTTCTGCTACTCCTCCGTTCGTCGATTTTTGCTCACGGTTGGTTATTGCTGTTGGTTATCAATTTCCGTGCTTCTTCATTTCTTTCCTTCGTCTTCCTTGTTTCGTTCTTGTACGATGTCTTGTTGCTGCGTGGTTGTTGCGTTGCTGCTCGCTGCTCTCTGTTTTCTTCTTCCTCCTCGTTATGCTTTGTTGTTTTGATGAGGTTGATGTTGCTGTTTCTGCTGTCGATCATTCCTAATGCTCATCTTCTACTTCATTTATGTCGATGCGTGGATGCTATTTGTGGATCGTTTCTGCTTCTATTCTGTTGCTGTACTGTGTTTCGTTTTGTTTGCTTCGTAATTTCTAATGTGGGCCAGATTGTTGCTGGTTGTTGGTCCCTCTTTCTTCTCCTCCTTTTCTTCTTTTCATCCTGCCAGTTATCGTTGTTGGCTGCTACTGTCATCAATTCTGTACGTGTGTCTGCTGTACTGTGTCGTTGCTATTACTGCTACTGTTTGTCGTTTTCCTCCTCCTCCTCTTCTTCCTCTCCTTGTTGCTACTGCGCATCCGTCTTCCTTGGTTCGCGTTTCTCTATTTTCGATTGCTACTCTTGTAGTACCATCGCCATTGTTTGTTGTCGATATTCAATTTCATTTGTTTGTTGTTGATCGACCTTTGCTCTCTTCCGTTTCTTTTGCTTTCTGCTCCGTGTCTGATCTTGTTGTCTCGCTACTGTTTTCGTCGGGTATTATTGTAGCTGATTCGTGAAGTTGTTGTTTGTGGGTTGCTCTTTGAAGACGCCGAGTCCGTATTCTTTGTCCCTCCAATTTTCTTATTCCATGCTCTCGATAAACCTCCATTCTCTGCCAATCTTCTAGCGTTTCGTGAGGCCTTCGTCAAGGACAAGAACAGGATTGATTCCATTATCGCCTTAAGGTAACTCTAGGACGTTACTCGATTTTATATCGTATGTTTGAGTAGTAGTATGTAGTAAATATTTTAACTTCGGTTTTCTAATTTTAGCTGTTTATTATTGCTAATTATATTAATTTTAAATCGTATTCCTTATAAATATTTTACAACTTTCGATATCGTTTTATAAATCGTTAATAATTTAATTATTTATGATCGTTATAATATTTTGTTGGTTATTGTGACAGTAGTAACAAAATAATAACGATTTTCATATTTTCTTCATATTTCGTTAATTTATAATTTTAACTCAAAATCGTATTTTTATATTATAATCGAGATTTGTATACTGGTTTAATAAATTAATTACGTTTTACGACTTATATTAATAAATGAGAAAGTAGTCGATTTTGTTTTAAATACATTTTTAGTCGAGACTATTTTCCCTAATAATTTCTCATTTGTCTACGATTGATTATTTTTAGTAAAATCAGTATTATTTATTGATAAAATCTATTTGCTAAAATTAATTTGAAAGCTTTATAACATCTCGTTCAATTTATAAAATTCGTCGAATCAATTAATTTTGATATCGTTTTTCTTAAAATATCTCTTTTCAAAAATTTATAGTTTTAACTCGATTTCCTAATTATTTATAAAATACTATATAATGACTTATTATATTTTATTTATATTTTGAGTAACGAATTTAGAATTATATTAAAGTTACGATAACAACGATAATTATAAAATGTTAATTTCGTTAGAAATGCTATTTTTATACATTTCACTAATTTTAATGATTTACGTATTTCTATAAGAATATTTCTATTTTAAGTAAGTTTCTAAAATTAGTAAGTTTCTATTTATGGAAAGCTTCTCGTTTAATATAAAATGTTATTCCTTTTATCCTCATATTATTTATATTGATTATATTTATTTTTCTATATCGATAATGGCTTGTTTTGGAGTTATGGAATAAAGTCAAGTGTGGGGTTAGAGTAATATAGTCTGGGATGTACGTTTTTGCCATCAGCTATAAAGCCGGTGTGTCTATTTGGGGCACATTTGGTCGTTGAACTGGGCGTAGTTTCGCCCAGGAGAGTGTATGTTTTGACCTTAAGCTAGATATCGCATCGTGTTAGTCGCCGTCAGCTGAACTAGACATATTTGTTGTTTAGGAGGGGTGTGCACTGCTTAAACCAGGACCTTGCTGCACGCAGTCCTGTTATAGTTGAGTTGCCTAGTTAGAGACTGGATTCTGTTATGAGTTAAGTCTACAGTTCTCGAAGCTAGTTTCTAGTATTATCCTAGTGAAAGTCTAGCCTTGTGCACACTGTTCGAATTTCCATAACGCCATTTTTGAATATTTATATTATCGATTGATTTTCACTTGCAGGTTGTCAAGTATTTTAAGTTTCGCTGAAAACTTATTTTTATTATATCGTTTTAATGTTTTTTCTGTTTTTAAATATTTTGATATAATAATACTATTATTTTTCCATAAGATATAATTTGGCTGGGAGAACGTCCGAGTTACTCCCCACTGACGTGGCTGTTATGTTTATAACATGACAGGTAATTGCTGCTGAGTTTTGGGTGTGAGCTAGCGAGTAGCGTGGATCCTACTCTTTCTTTATTCATGTAATTTATGGATTTGTATAACCCGTTTGGTGAATTTTCTCTTTAGCTCTTTTCTAAAAAGAGGCCTTTGTATTGACTTACCATTTTCTTTTAATAAGATATAGTTTGTCAGTGTGTTTTTATCCCAACTCTACAGTGTTTCCGCCACTGTATTGCGTTAGAATTTCTAGGGGATTACAATCGGCCAATTGTATCACCACCTCCGTTTTATGTAATGGACCTAGTTTCAAAGACTGATACAAAGAGTATGGCATTACGTTAATTGAGGCTCCTAGGTCTAAAATAGCATTTGGGAATGTAGTCTCCTACGGTACAAGGTACGGTGAAAATACCCGGATCACTACATTTGGGGGGTAATTTACGTTGGAACATTGCCGACACATGCTCACTAACCTTTACCTTTTGGACACCCTTCAACTTTTGGTTCCTTTTGATGGTGCATAACTCCTTAAGAAATTTAGCATACCTAGGAACATTTTTCAATAAATCTAACAAAGGAATGTTTACCTCACACTTCCGAAAAGTTTCATAGACATCCTTATCTTGCATAGGACGACTCTTCCTCTTTAAAGCTTCGAGAAATAGTGGGACATCCTCATAGACGGGTGCTGAAATGGGTGGTGTTTCCTCTTTTTGAACTATTGATGGGGTGACACTAGGCTCAACCACCAACTCTTCTTCCTCTTGCTCAATAACATCCTTAAGCTTTGATTCCGGCCCGGGTAACTCCTTACCACTTCTCAAGTTAATAGCACTTGCATTTGGCTTAGGATTGGGAATGGTTTGAGAAGGTAACTTCCCAGAATCTCGTGCTTCAAGTATCCCAAGAGTACTAGACATTTGCCCAAATTGAGTCTCCCCGGCAACAGCGCCAAAATTTGGCTAGACTTGTGGCGAGTCTCCAAAATTTGAATGCTAGATTTTGTTTCCTGCTGGAACTGAACTTGATTAGCTTGCATAGTAGCAACATTAGAAGTGAGAGCCCGAATCATGTCCTCCGTGAACATAGATGGAGTAGAAGAAGATTGTCCTTGTGTAGGAGTGGGAGTAGGAGTAGTAGTAGGAACTTGTTGACCAAATTGTTGTGGAGTAGGAACTTGTTGACCAAATTGTTGACAAAATTGTTGGGATAAAGCTTGTTGACCAAATTGCGGTCTAGGGGTAAAATGAGGTCGGACTTGACCAAATTGTTGAGATGAAGCTTGTTGACCAAAGGAAGAGGACCCTTGAAATTGTTGACCCGAAGGTTGTAAACCCCCATGTGGATTCCCATATTGGAAACCGGGATGATCTCTTCTCATAGAATTATAATAAGGATCAAACCTCTTTTGAGATTGGCCAAAGACTCCCGCCGCATTAACTTCTTCCATTGTATCTTCTTGCATGAGTGGGCATCTATCAGCAACGTGCCCATTAGAAGAGCAAATGCTACAAGCTTTCACTCGTTGTCTATTTGCCATCATCATTTCTTTCATCAAAGTGGTCAAATCCTCCACCTTATTTTCCAATGAAGTGCTAGAGCTTGTGTTAGTCGTACTCACTCTTCTTGTATTGGATCTCACATTCAAGTGACGTGAACTTTTGGCAAGCTCACTAATCAAGGCAATTGCATGACCCAGATTTTTGTTGATAATACCGCCTCCACTAGAAGAATGTACCATGCGAGCATCCTCCGAGGTTAACCCTCCAACAAAATAGAGGATAAGGTCTTGTTCACTATAACCATGGTAAGGACAACTTGCACAAAGCTTCTTAAAACGCTCCCAATAGTCATAGAGTGTCTCATCATCTTTTTGTTCAACATTAGAGATCTCCTTCTTGATATGTGAAGACTTGGAAGCGGGGAAATATTTCTCTAGAAAAGCTTTTTTCATATGTCCCCATGTTGTGATACTACGCGGTGGAAGGTAGTATAACCAATCCCGAGCGGAATCCATTAGTGAAAATGGAAAAGCTCGTAGCTTTATTTGCTCCTCGGTCACCCCATTCGGCTTCATACTTGTGCATACAACATGAAATTCCGATAAATGCTTGTTTGAATCTTCTCCACTTAATCCATGGAATGAGGGTAATAAATGGATCAAACCCGACTTCAACTCGAATGTTGCATTTCCTGCCAAAGCCGGAAAGGTAATACAAAGAGGTTGCTGAGTAAGGTCGGGAGTGGTGAGCTCCCTCAAAAGTTCTAGTCTCTCGTGCCCTTTTGATCTCTTGTTTCTCTTCTTTCTTATCTTGATTGTCAAAGTGAAGCTTCCTCCTAATTTCTCTTCTTATATGAAATAGAGTTTTCTCCAATTTTGGATCAAAATCTAACAATTTCTTATTAGTAGAACGAGTGTCCGGCATATGCCGAACACCGAAACAAAGAAATATTTACACCACACACAAACAATCAACGAATAAAAATTGCCTTCCACGGCAACGGCGCCAAAATTTGGCTAGACTTGTCGCGAGTCTCCAAATTAGTAATTTTATCCACTACAAACTCAAACTAATAGCAAGTGTAAGTAGGGGTCGAACCCACGAGGAAGGTGCAAACGTTAATCGAATGTGTGTAGAGATTGTAACTCAAGTAACCAATTGGGGGTGTTTTGACTTTTGATTCTAAGTCTACTAAAAATGAAATACAATATTATGATAATGAAAATATTATAAAACGAATCTTGGAACAATCAATTTCCACCAACAAACTAAATATTGATCATTGACTCAATCACTCCAAATTGTCTTTGAATACTTTGTTATGTAAAATCACAATTTACCTTTCCAATTAAGTTTAGCCATTTACTATGGAAGCGTACACAAATAGCCCTTATGCAAATGATAACCTAGTCCAAGCGTCTAAGTTCAATCACAACGTAGAATAAATCTCAGGAATTGACAAAGATAAACATTGCATACACAAGCGGTCATACAATTCGATTCACACAAGTATTGTTTATTTATAAATCATCAACGATGAATCGGCATACAAATTGATGAAATATATTCGCTACAAATATCTAGGTAACATGAACAATCAGATTCTATTACCCAAACTAGCAATTGATTATCAAAATAATTCTAGGTGATCAAACTAGAAATAAATTAACAATCAAACAATTATATAAAACAATACTTGATATTCAAAAGACAAAATAGAGACAGGAAGTGCAGCAGAAGAAAGCTTAGGGAGGTGGAGTGAGTCGTCAGACTGCTCCGAGCCTGATTGAGGGTGCCGTAGTGGTACCTCGGACGAATGCAGGGGGAGACCGAAATGTGATTCAAAAGACTTCAGGTTCCGGCCCAAAAGGAACGAGAAACAGTGCCATTGTGAATAAAGGGGTAACTTTCAATGATGTACTCATGGGAGTCCCGAGAAAAGAGAGGGGTCAGGAAAACACAGGGGTGGGATTAGAATTGGTGATCCATGGAGGCTGAAATATTCGGGGCATGTGTAACATAAATAACCAACGAATAATTAGTGAGTTTATGAGAAAACAACAAGTTGACGTGTTTGGTCGTCTTGAAACAAAAATAAAGAATAAATCGTACGCAAAAGTTCATCAGAACTTGTTCTATGAATGGAGCATTACGACTAATAATCATTGTCATGAGGGGGGTCGAGTTTGGCTTTTATGGAAACATGAAAGGGTTAACTTGACGATTTTGGAATATAGTAGTCAGAGTATTCATGTGAAAGTGACTTCGGGCTCTGGGAAGGATTATTTCCTCACGCTCGTGTATGCTTTTAATGCTGCGGAGGAACGTGTGGAGCTTTGGCAAAGGCTTCGATCGTATGCCGCTATGGGGCCGTGGATAATATTGGGTGATTTTAATTGTGTTATTGATGCTCGTGAGCGTCTTGGAGGAGCTTCCTCGGAGAATGAAATGAATCAATTTCGAGTGTGTGTAGAAAATAGTGATGTGAGTGACCTAAAGGCTTGTGGGTCGTGGTTCACTTGGAATAATAAGCATAAGGTAGCGGAAACGAGGGTGTATAGTCGCATTGATCGTTGTTTGGTTAACGACGAGATGATGGGATTATTTCCGGATGGTTTCGCGAACTTCCTGCCTTAGGGGACCTTTGACCACTGTCCGTGTATCGTGCAACTTGAGCAGCCTCCGACAAGGAAAAACAGAAGTTTCAAGTACATGAATATGTGGAGTAGGGCTCCTGATTTTTTGAGTTGTGTCTCGAATATTTGGGGCGAGCAGATCATGGGTTCGAGAATGTTTCAGCTAGTGTCGAAACTAAGAAAACTGAAGAGGTCGCTGAAGGATCTGAATTCTTCGTGCTTCTCGGATATAGAGAGTAGATGCAACCAAGCGGAGATTAAGCTGGAGCAGCTCCAAGTGAGCCCGAGGACTGACAGCAGCGCTGAGGCTATGAATGCGGAGGCGGTGTTGATTGACCAGGTTCGTATGTTACAAGCAGCGAGAGCGTATTTCTGGTTACAGAAATCTAAGCAGAAATGGGTTCGGGAAGGGGATGTTAACTCTGCTTATTTCCATGGCCTTCTACGAGCTCGAAGGTCGAGAAATTATGTTGTCAGTTTAGTGGATGCGGACGGTAATGACTGCGGGTCCAAAGCTGCTATTGAAGATGCATTTTTGAGGTACTATGGATCCCTGCTAGGCGAATCACGTGAGGTGGAACCAATCAATGTTAGCATTGTTCATCGAGGCAAGACTTGTACCGCTGAGCACAAAGAGATCTTGGAGATAGCTGTGTCCGCTGAAGAGATTAAAGCGGCCTTGCTTAGTATTCCTCGAGATAAAGCGCCGGGTCCGGATGGCTTATCGAGTCAGTTTTTCATTGATGCTTGGGACGTAATTGGAGCAGCTATTCAGGACTTCTTCATCTCAGGTAAATTACTTAAGCAGCTGAATTGTGCGAATATTGTTTTAATTCCTAAAGTGAATCGGCCTCAATCGGTGAAAGAATTCCGTCCAATTGCCTGTTGCAATGTCGTTTATAAATGTATTGCTAAAATCATTTGTGGGCGGCTAGCTCGGGTATTGCCTCAAATAATTAGTCCTACCCAAGGAGGATTTATTGAGGGGCGGAGTATTGTAGAGAATGAGCTCATCTGTCAAGACCTTGTTCGTATGTATAAGAGAGGACGAATTTCGCCCCGTTGCCTTTTTAAGGTTGACATCCACAAGGCGTATGACAGTGTCGAATGGAGTTTTGTTGATCAAATGCTGAGGGCCTTGAATTTCCCGGAACATTTTAGAAAATTAATTGTGGAGTGTATTCAAAATGTTTCTTATTCCTTATGTGTGAATGGGGATAATTTTGGCTTCTTTAAAGGGAGAAGGGGACTGAGGCAAGGTGATCTGATGTCTCCGCTGCTGTTCACGATTTGTATGGAGTATTTTACTCGTCTTATGGATTTTGTGACGGAGGAGAAGAACTTTAGGTTTCACCCGAAATGTGGAGCGTTGAAGCTCAGGCATTTGCTCTTTGCTGATGATTTACTCCTTTTTTTTAAAGGGAAGTCTGAATCTATGGAGATCTTGTGGCGGGCTTTTGCGACTTGTAGTAAGGCTTCCGGGTTGGGTATTGGTGTGGTTAAATCTCACGCCTACTTTGCGGGAGTTGATGAGGATAGGAAGGCTGCTATTCTCCAATTTTCGGGATGTGTGGAAGGTACTATGCCGTTTCGCTATCTTGGATTGCCTATTCAGAGTACCAAGCTAGGCAAGATTGATTGTGAGAAACTGGTGGCCCGAATCATGGCGAGAGTAACGAGTATTGGGGCGCGTAAGTTGTCCTATGCAGGTATATTTACTTTGGTTTAGTCCGTGCTGTCTCAGCTTCACAATTACTGGGCTATGGTTTTCATCATCCCGAAATTTATTATGGCTCGAATTGATTCTTTGTGTCGGAATTTCCTTTGGGAGGGTGGCGTGGAAGGCTCAAGCCGGGCTTTAGTGAGTTGGGAGAAGTTATGTTGTCCCAAGCCTGAAGGCGGGCTGGGGGTGAGGGAGTTGACGACTTGGAACGAGGCGGCGATGGCGAAATTGGCATCTTGGGTGTTTGATCAACCGGACCGATTATGGGTTAGATGGGTGAATAGTGTGTATCTGAAAGGTTCCTCATGGCGTGACTTTCAGGCTCATGCTGATGTCACGTGGACGTGGAGGAAGATATGTCAGGCGAAGGAGAAGATAAAGCATATGTTCGTGAATGGAAAATGGCATGGATCGGATACACACTATTCGATTTCTAAGGCATATGAGGAACTGA
This sequence comes from Agrostemma githago, assembly GCA_958450325.1. NCBI lineage: Eukaryota > Viridiplantae > Streptophyta > Magnoliopsida > Caryophyllales > Caryophyllaceae > Agrostemma > Agrostemma githago. The sequence goes on from OY288245.1 coordinate 44,138,191, forward strand.
GGGGTCATAGACCGGTTGTCTCTTGGTAGAGATTAGTGTGGAGTAATTGGAGCGATCCTAAGCATAGCTTCATTGCGTGGTTTGTGTATCGGGGGGTTTTGAATACGAGAGTGAAACTCATGAGATTTGGGGTGACTAATTCGGGCTCATGCTTCGTGTGCGAGGCTCATCCGGAGAACATTGACCATTTGTTCTTCGGTTGTGGCTGGAGCAGGAAGGTTATGGGAATCATGGGGGAATGGGTCATGAAAAGGTTACCGAGCAACGTTGGACTGGTATGGGCGACAAAGCTGAGGGGCTCGAAACTTCAATGCAACATACTTCGTGCTTTGATCAACGCTTCGATTTATCACATTTGGAGACAACGGAATGTGTGTAGATTAGAAGGTGTTTGTCCTTTGCCACAGGTTACAGCTAAGCTGATTATGAAAGATGTGAGAAATAGAGTAAGGTGTAAGTTGAAATACCCAATTAGACCTAAGGATGCTAGATGGCTACATAAATTGATGTAGTCATTTGGTTACTTCTTTGTAACGATACACATTCTTTATTTATATACTTACCCTTAAAAAAAAAAAAAAAAAAAAAAAAAAAAAAAACTTAGTTTGAAGGTTTCAATCTCCTATTCAAAGAATTGAGAATTTAGCCTTCTATGGATGATAAGAAAATGCAATGAAAAATATGAATTTCTAAGTGGAAAATGATGAATAATAATCTAATATGTTCTTAGTTCTCGTAGTAATGGGAAAAAATGATGAGATAAAAACTAATGTATAATAATTCTCATCAAGTTATAAGTTAATGTAGTAAAAACAAGTGTAACATCAAATAAGAGAATCCGAAGACACATGGTGCAGTCCAGCCGCTATAAGCGGATTCAGCCACTCATAGCGGCTCTCTCATCTCAATTCTTCTTGGCGGACTGATCTATCCGCTTAGAGCGGATCCAACCGCTTAAAGCGGCTCTCATTTCCTTTCGTGTTTGCTTCCTTGCTTGACATGTTCCTTGACCTATAGTGTTTGGGCCTTGAATCTTCCATCAAATACAACTCTTTATGCTTCTCTTGGCCCATGTCAACCATCACAACTTCACCTTACTTCACTAGTCCAATACAAGTTACAAATTATCTCAAAATAACACATAACTCGATATAAACACCGTTGAAAATAAGATATACAATAAAGCTCTTCAAACACCTTCTCCAAGCAACAAAACTAGCACAAATTATATATCTTACACCATTCAAAATGCGTCTCATCAATCACTTATGTTCCCATTATGATCCTATATGTTCCTATTCTAATTATTATCTAGAGTCGTGGTAACACTTCTTAGCCCGAATTCGTATCGCAACAGAACCTATGCAAATCTTCAACCCCGACCTTTTGGTCTTGAATTCTGCTTTGCCTATTATCTGAAACCTCATATGTTATTTGAAAACTCACTAATACTACTATTCTTCTCATTGAGGAGTACATCAATAACGTATCTATCTCGATCCTTACCTTGCTCATTCCTTTGAAAAGAAAACTTTACTATAAGTTGGCTGATATAAACTCAAATTATCTTATCGTTCCTTCTATCAGACAAGAAACCCTTTGGTTAGTTGGAACAATGTTCTATTGAGTATCACTTCCTTTACCTCTTTTATGCAACGAACCAAATGATAATTCTTGGTTTAATTTACCACTTCTTTTCATATACGTTCTTTTGTGGAACCTAATCCCACTTCTTTGATCAACTGTATGTACCTACATACTTTCATTGAACTTTTCTATGCATCTCCGATCGAGTTAACCCAACCAAGTAGAATATTGTTATTAACCTTTGACATGACGATTTAGTACTTAGACGAGTAGATGAAACGTTGGAACTGCTGGGAGCAAGAGAACGACTTCACCAGGATCGTATAGAAGAAAGACTCTTAATATGATGAGCCTAGTCAAAGTTGTTCCAGAAGAAAATCACCAAGAAGCATAGATTTCAGAAACCTGATCATGGACCATATCATCAAAGAAGACCTATGAGGTCAATGTGCGAACCTTGGACTGAAGAGTTGCTAACCTAGTTTTGGTTTTTGTTCTTTTGCCTGATCACTAGCCGACCTCAAAATACTTTTAGGACTTGGAACCTTATTATGTCAAGTTATCAGTGTGCCTTACGCATAATCGTCTTTCAGCGGTAACCAATCGTGAAACATAGCCCATTTTTTCCATCCAAATCTTAGCCACCCTGTTATAACAAATTTAGAATACCTTTGAGGTCGAGAGATGTTTGAGATGTCATTACCTTGTATTTGTGGAATTATGTGCTCGAAAGAAGTATACGAATGGTCATCAATCGAATTTCCTTTGAAGATATCCTTTATAGAGATTAAAAGTTGTTTTGAGGTATAATATGTGAACATGGCTTATCACGTATCTAGAAATCAAGTGATTGATTGATTTATAACCATGGTTTTTGGGAATCTTCAGGAAAACTGTATCTATTTTGGAGAATTCTTTGTATTTCGAATGATGGTTATAATATTATAACCCCGAGTGTCGTAATGATGATGGATATATACTTCAAAACCTAGCACATTGTCAATTCGAATTTTGGAATAACCTACCAATCAAGGAATCGAGAAAACAAGAAAACAATTGTAGATTTTGGAAAATTAAGAGAAATCAATACAAGAGTTTTGGATTAACCCTAAGAGCTTATCACTGAAAGAACCACGTAACCCTAGGAGAACAAACTTTTCGAATATAAATGTTTAGGGTGCCTTAAGAACCATGAATTTCGATATGATTGATAATTTATGATATACAAGTAACAATCGTGATAAACCTAAAGAGATCAAAACTAATAAACGTTTTCAAATTTTATGGAAATTAGGACAACCTTTATTTGAATGGATTAATACCTTAAGTCAAACCAAACATTTCCATAGAACATCCAATATTGTTTTTAATGAACATAGATTATCATGTTATATATGGAGTTAGAAATCACAATAAACCAAATCTCGAAATGACCCGAGATTGTTTTACTTTTGAGAACTTGAGATTATCCTATGGATAAAAACCAACCTCCAAACAAATTAAAGGAAAACCTTAGCCTAACCTTAGGAAATATATACCGTACCAACCTAGTAGTTGCGAATTTCGAGGACGAAATTTTCTTAAGGGGGTAGTCTGTAACACCCCATGTTTTTGACCATTTTAGTTATTTTTAATAACGATTAATATTAATAAATGGAGTCTCGACAAACTATTTTAAATAGTAATATTCAATTCTTGTGCCTTTGGAACCTCTCTATTTCACTTCATTGTTTCCAAAACTGAAATTTCTATTGTTATCGCAATTCTGCGCGATTTCGTAAAACAGTTCCTATTTTCTCATTCGGACTCCGATTGAGGCATTTCAGAAGCCTAAATGTATTAATTTTACAATATCTACAGAATGTTGATATTATAAATTACAATGTTTAAGTGCCTCATAAAAATATTGTACTAGACAGCTCCTTTACTACGAAAATCATCACCCGAAGAATCGTTTCTCGACATTTGATTTCCGTACTTCTTTCCTAACCATTGTGTGACCAAATAAACTCAAAAATATCACCCTAAGGCATGCCATACCGTCACTTTGAAGTTCTAGCCTCAAAATATGCCTAACTAATCAAAAACACCATTTCTAGTAATGTACTTCTTAAAGTATTATTAGCTACTTTGAGTAATTGTCAAATTATTGTCCACCCTTTGTACCCCCATATTTTTCACGACCAAGACCTTATATAATCACCCTCATATGACCCTTAAACTCATATTTTCATCCACCTAACATCCTTCTTAACATCCTTTCTAAAAACCAAAGAAAAACCATCAAAATAATCCAAAGTTCTTAAGCCTTTGCACCACCATTTTGAAGAGCTCTAATCTATTTTTCTCTTTTCTTATACTACTTATTTTCAAGTTTATTTAATAGTATAACTACTAACTTAGTTTATTTTTGTGTCATTCTAACTAATTTATGAAGAGGAGCAAGAGGAATTGAGCATCGATCTTCGTTTTCTTATATGTTGTAGAATCGATTATTTATGCTCAAGGTAACCTAACTTTTCTTCGCCCTCAAATCACGTAGTATAGTGTTTAGACTCTAACTAACATATAACATCATGTTTAGGAGTTAATCATTAGATCAGTTTAAAGTTAACTATTTGTTGATGTATCACTTAACAATACATGCTAGAAAATGGATTCTGTGATTTATGATGTATGTTCACGGCTTTTCTGTGCAAAATATGTTTCGAATTAGCCTTATGTTCCTTCATGAAAGTTGTAGCTCTATTTCCGCAAAGATAAGAATTAGCTCTGCTAAAGAATCGAAAGCGTAAAATGTAAATGGAACGCAGAAAGAGAGGGATTCGGTCGAAAAAAAGATCGAGGCTTCCCGGGAACAGCCGTCTGATGGAAAACAACTTTCACGTTCGGTTCGGAGCTTTTTGTAGTGCTAGCAAGAATAGATCTGAATGTTTAGAATATGATAAAAATATGAAAAGTAATTTTTTATGAAAATATATATTTAATAATGATTTATTTCGTAAAATGGTACTGTATGATTTTATGTACTGTCTGAGAAAATAATATGTTTCCTGATGTTAAACGTTTTATTTGGACTTGGAAACATTATATTATGTTCCTGATGATGTCTATTATATGTACGTCAAATTTCATATAATTAAATCCATCATATATATTTTCATTTGTAAAATTTTTACTAAAATGGGTCAGATCTGGAAAGACGAATTTATTTAAGAACATATATAAAGTATTTTAATTTAAATTTCAGGGGATAGGTTATGTACAAGTATAGAAAATAAAATTTTAAACGATTTAAAAGAAAGTATTGAAAACCGTACTGTTTTCGTTTTTAATTTGTTAAAAATAATAAACCTTATTATTTTTGAAAAATGACTTTATATCTGGAAACCTAACTCATAAAAGTATGTTGAGTATGAAAATAAAAAGTTAAAAATAACATTTGAAAAATGACTCATTTAGTATCCTTAATAATATTATCGATTTCGTTATTACTTAAAGTTATTTTTGTAAAATTCTATGCTTTGAGAAATATGATACCTAATAAGGTTTAAAATGATTTTTATAATTATTATAGATTTATTTGATGTTTGAAATATTTTATTATGTATAAATAGGCTTTAAGAGATAAGTATACTTGTACAAATACGAAACCATATAAAAATACTAAATACGTACACTTGAACAATAAATGTACTAAAAAATTGTGCCCAAAAAGTATAGAGTACTAAAAGATGAATAACCCAAAAGTACTAAGTTAAATAATGCTTAAATGTGCAAAACAACACTTAAACTTTATAATAAGCACTTAAGGACTAATTAGTAACTAAGTCAAAACTAAGGGTTGACTAGTCCATCTTCGTCAAACATTGGTTTTAAGTCAACATAGACGAAGTCAAGATAAAGGAACTCATCTTAAATAATGTACTTAGAAATAATTGAATCTTTAATCAAATCTTAAATGATGAACGTTCAAATAATATATATCAAATAATACGTTCCGAATCTTTAACATCAAATATACTTAGGATATTCATTCAAGTAAAATACACTTAATATAATTGTTATGATCGTTTAGTAAATCGTTCCGAAATTAGCTTAAGAACTGTTGTACTTTCAGGTCAATCAATGTCCTATATGAATCAGTGAACCTTCCCAGTGTTCCATTTCTTGGGGCTTCTGTACCTACGGGACAGTATGCATCCTTCCGGTTATTTGAGCTAAGGTCCTACGGGAGTCTGACCGTTCGATACCAAGTGACCCATATGTAGCAACTGTACCTTCGGGACGGTATGCGATCATTCTGGTTGTCTGAAACAATGATCCTACGGGAGTCTAAGTGTTCAGCATCCTTATATGTCTCCTATAGACAATCTATCGTAGTATCGTTACGTGTTGGGCAATATTATGCCGAGGTTTAGAGATCGACGTGATGAGAGATTGCTCAGAGAGCTTTTGCTATGAGAGTACGGACAGCACATCCTGAAGCTGCGTGTGGATGAATTGTCGTTAGAGTAGTAGTCACCGGCTATCACTGAGGGCCTGCGGGAGTCCAAGAGTTGTGTTAGGGGGTACGTGCGCATGCATTTGACAAGGGCCTGATCAGCTCTACTCTCTTTCTGATATCTTGACACTTTTATTCACGGTTGTGTACGTGTCTCTTTTCCATGCTTCTGCGTGTTGTCAGTGGGCCTCGCGGTGGTGTGAGTAGGCTTTTGCGAGTTGTCGTCTACATCATCAGCAGTCTGTTCTCCCCCGCGATTAGAGTTCTAAATCAAATCATAGCTATTGTTCGATCCAATTGAGCACTAGGCCAGGGGTGAGATGTAAACCTCCTAGTATCGATATGATTGGCGGGATTGATGTTCCCATCCGCACTTATGGTGAGACGCAAGCCTTAAGTGTGCATGAGACCTTAGTAGTCACGTCCCGTGCATTATGTGAAAGAAAATCATTGTTTTATTTTAAAAGTAAATGACTACAGTTTTTTAAATCACATGTGTTAGTATGCTTCGTTACTGTTCTTTCCTCTTATGACTAATGATGTGATTGAAATGTTTGATAATGAGAAGTGATATTTTGTTATATGTCTGATAATTGTCGTTTGTAGTGCCTATTCTGTAGTGTTTTGGTCCCATTTTCCTTGTGGAACCGCTCCTTTGGAGCGGTTTATGGGCTTCTTATGTTTCCTTTAGCTCGTTTCAGGTTCCCGAGACCGTTCATGAAGAGTTGGAGTGATTCCGAGTCAATACATATGCATTTTGAAGCCAACGAAGCTAAGGAACGATGACTCGATGCCTTGGAATCGACCCCGAGACCTTGGGACCCAATCCCGAGCCTCCGAGACCCGATCCCGAGTCCCGAGAATCGATGAGAAGGCCATGAGAACCAAGGAGGGACCGAAAAGTTCATATTGGAGGCCTACAAGACTATTCCCGATCGGGTATGGCCTCATCCCGATCGGGAATAAAGAGGAAAGCAAGGAGCGACTACTGTGGGGTGTTCCCGATCGGGAACATAAAATCCCGATCGGGATTCTCCACTTTCCCGATCGGGATTTCCTTTCCCGATCGGGATTGTCCCAGTTCAGCCCGTGTTCATTTCCTTTCAATTCCTTTCATTCTTAAACCCTTTATATACCCTTCTCTTGTATGAAGACAGGATTATCAGACCCTAGACTAGTTTAAGCCTCAAAAAACCCTAGATTGATTCTCACTCATTAGCTTTAATCTTCTCTTAATTTTAGTTAATCTTTAGTTAATCCTTTGTAATTAGTGCTTGTATTAAGGGATTCTTGGAGATTGTCTCAAGCTTGACAACCTTGGGATTGTATTTGGGTTTCTCATTAATGCAAGATTGTTCCTTTTCTTCATCTAGTGCTGGTATAATCCTTTCTCATCCTTGTTCTTTGTCATTTATACAAGTTTGAATCTTTTCTTAGTGTTATTGTTATTGTTCTTGTTTGGATTTGTCATTATGGATGTTTGGATGTTTGTCTTAGTTTCTCTTTTGATTGTTATTCTTCCTTTCATCATGAGTGAGTAGTCTTCTTGTGGGGTTAGTAGGGGGATTAGGGGTAGATTATGGATAATTAGGGTTGATTAAGGGGAAAGGGTGAATCTTTGTTGCTAGTCGCATTGTGAGCACTCTATGTGTTTGTTGTTATGCTTGTATGAGTAGTAGTGGCCAATGCTCCTTGTGCATGTGTTCATGAATCCATTGCTTGCCTATGATGTGGGAATGTTGAGAATAATCGTAGTTGCGAGAGCATGGATTAGGGTCTAAGTTGCGAGAGCCCGGACCCACCTTGACATCGGTTTAAGTTGCGAAAGCCCGGACCGACTCTAGACACTAGGAGATATCCATACCCTTGATCACCCCAATTACCCTTCTACCTCTATGAACCCGACCTACCCCACTTCTTTCCATATTTGAGTCATCTTCTAGTTAGACATCGTTTACTCTAGTTTTCTAGTTTGACCGATCATTAGCATTGTTTAGCATCATTAGTCTAGTTCTTACTCCTCCTCCATCCTAGTTTTCCATTTATCGCTTTCTTTGTGTTTGTTTGGTAATCTAGTCTAGTTTTAGGTAGACATAGTCTAAGCTTTGCCTAGCCGTCCTCGTGGATACGATCCCGACTTACCCTAGCTACCACTAGGTGTAATCGGTAGTTTATTGTTGGCTAGGGACGTGACAAATCCTTACCATCAATTTGGCGCCGTTGCCGGGGACGGTGCATTGTTTAGACTTAGTTTGCTTATTTCTAGACTTAGTTACCCCTCTTTGTGTTCTCCCATCTTCTCTTGTGTATATTCTCTTGATTTTTCTTCTTTCTTTAGTGTTATGTCTTCTTTTTCTCTTTGTCTCTAGTTGTGCTTGTTATTGTCGTTGCCTAGTGCCCATAAAGCACTAGGTGTTCTTACGTTTGTTCTAGTGTGTAGTGTATGCCTAGGAGGGGAGGCGACTTCTATCTCTTTAATCCAGAGCCGGAGAGACTCTTTCGAGCCTTTCGCCAACGGACGATTAATCGGGTTAGGATCTCTCAACCAAGTGCAAGCACCACTCATCAAGGGCAAGCCCAAAGAGCCGACTTGAGCATTTCACCTCGAGAGACGGCCGGAGGGACCTTCATCAATCCCTTCGGTGATTCTTCTCCTAATTCTCCTTCTTCATCTACATCAACACTCTCTACACCCCCATCCTCTCCCTTACATCCAAGAATGCCTAAGTTCTCCTCTCACTCCACATTCACCGAGGATGTCTTGCCGGGACCGAGTGCATTACCGGAAGCTTATACCGGAAATTTTGTGGCAAAGACTCAATTCATCCAACTTGTGGAGAGGAGCCCATTTAGTGGTTTGCCCACCGAAGACCCGCATCAACATATGGAGACCTTCTCCGATTATTGCGACGCTATATCTCAAACCGGGGTTACTCAAGACCAAATTCGTTGGGTACTCTTCCCGTTTTCTCTTATTGGAAAAGCGAAGCAATGGATTAAGAGTCTCGATAGGGCAACCATGGGTGTCGACACTTGGAAAAAACTTGCCTTGGCGTTCTACCAAAAGTTTTACCCTCCGGAAAAGACCAATATACTTAGGGCCTCCATCACCGGTTTCCAACAAAGGGACGAGGAGAGTCTATATGAAGCTTGGGAGCGGTTTAAGTCTTTGGTAAGATCGTGCCCTCATCATGGACTCTCACAATGGTTCTTAGTACAACAATTTTGGAATGGACTTTATGAGGATTCAAGAGCCATTCTCAACATGGGCTCCAATGGTAGGTTTACCGAGGTCGATGACGACCAAACATGGACGAGAATCGAAGAGATGGCGGTGCATAATTCGCAATACTCTAGGCCTAGGAAGGCAAATCGGGGAGGTAGGCACGAGGTTGATGCTATCACTCAATTGAGCATTGACCTTGGAGCCCAACTAAAAACACACATGGAGACTATTGACAAGAAGCTCCAAAGCCACCTCAACCAAGTCCAAGGCTCTAGTTCATCCCACCATCAACCGATTCAAGAAGTGAATGCTTTGGGGTTCGCACCTCCTACACCTTACTTTGGGATGTGTGACACTTGTGGAATCGTTGGCCATGACCCTATGAGTTGTAGAGGGAGTATTGAGCAAGTGAACGCCTTTCAAGCGTTCAAGCAAGGTGCTTCTTTCTCTAATCAATACCAAGCTTCCCAACAAGTCCCCCAACAACAAGCGTTTCACCATCAGCAACAACATCGTCCCTATGTTCCACCTCCCTTAAGGGACAACGATCAAAGTTACCAAGGTTATGTGGGTAACCAAAGACCCTTCAACAATTTCAAGCAAAATAACCATGGCAACTTCAACAATAAGCAAGGGTTCCAACAAGGGAACTTCAATCAAGGATATCAAAACCACAACCAAGGGTTTCAAAATCACAATCAAGGAAATTCTCATGGGTTCCAAGGGAACCGTCAACAAGCAACTCACAATCAACAACAACAAAGCAAGCCTAGGAGCCGGTCTCCTATCCACGATTACGGTACCCCATTAGCCCTCACCGATACTCCGCATAATCCATCATCTCCACCACGTGATTTTGACATACAAAAGACTATGATGGATTTGCAAAAGAGCAATCAAGAAGTGAAGAACAATCAAATGGACATGTCATGAAACCATCAAGAGCTCTTTACTTATGTTCGAGGGGAAAACGCTATGAGAGATACCCGGATGACGATACTCGAGAATCAAATAGCTCAACTTTCATCGGGAAGTTCCTCAAGGCAAAAGGGACAATTACCTTCTCAAGGCCAAGCACCGTCATATGAGCATGTAAATGCCATCACCACAAGGAGAGGTACATCCTATGACCCCCCTCCATTCCCTAATGATCAAGAGCCAATGCATGAACCAACAAAGAAATTGGCATCTCCAAGTCAAGAAGACTCAAGCTTTGATCGTCCAATTGAGGAACAAGTCTTATGGGAGGTCGAGAAGCCCCAAAAAGACAACCCTCCACCACCTCAAGAGAAAGAAAAAGGCAAAGGGAAAGTGTCGTTTGAGAAGTCTATCCCCATGGAGCAAAACAAGTACCAAGTGCAATTGCCTTACCCATCAAGGCAAATGAAGAGTAAGGAGGACTCTCAATATGACAAATTCCTTAATATCATGAAGAAGTTGGATGTCAATGTCCCATTCACCGAGTTACTTACCCAAATCCCGGCATACGGAAAATTCATGCGGGAAATCCTAGCAAGGAAAAGATCTATCGACAAGGAAGAGACGGTAGCGTTCACGAGGGTGGTGAGCGAGCTCATTCAAGGGTCCACGCTTCCTAAGTTGAAAGATCCGGGTAGTTTCTCAATCCCTTGCACCATTGGCAATTTTATGATCAACAATGCATTATGTGACTTGGGTGCGAGTGTGAGCGTCATTCCCTACACTATTTGTTGCCGACTCGGGATGAAGGAGTTGAAATGCACATCCATTAAGCTCCGAATGGCCGACAAGTCTATTAACCGACCATTGGGAATGCTTGAGGATGTGCCGGTGCGAATAGGGAAATTCTTCATTCCGGTCGACTTCATTGTGCTCGATATGCCGGAAGATGCAAGCACTCCCATTATTCTTGGGCGCCCATTTCTACACTCCGCCGGTGCCATGATCGATGTGAAGAGGGGTAAGATCACATTTGAGTTGGGCGAGGAAAAGATAGTGTTCGACCTCCAAGGCAACACTCCACCCACTAGTGATGAAACGTGTAAAATGATCCATACCACGGAAGACATCGATCGAGGGAGAGACCCGGGACAGAGCTTGAAGAAGTACTCATATGTACTTGAGGATTCCGATAGTGAGGAAGATGAGTGCCCGAATCATGGGCTTGATGACAAGTTGCAAAGCGAGGAAAAGAATGATGAGCCGCCCTTGGGGCCGCATGAGGACCGGTGGACATTTGGGTACATCCCAAAAGACCTAAAGTACAAGTTCAAGCCATTGAACTTGGAAGATCGGGATGCCCCGGGAACGTCTAGGCAAGGCCATGAGGAGCCTTGGTTTGTGGATGGCTATATTTCGAGCATGATTGAAGACATCTCTAGGGCCTTCGACTTGTTCTTACGTGCCCTTGATGGAGATGGAGCCGGTTGGAGAGTTGATGAAAAAGAATGAAGATTTGCACCACCTTGGTTTGACGGAGTTCCACAAGAACCGTCGCATTGTGTATATTTCTTACTCTTAGTTAGTTTGATTTTGGTGTTATTCTTGTTGTTTAGACTATTTGATGAGAGTTGTGAGGGAGAGAATTTTATGTGTGCTTGAGTTTTCTTGATAGGTGAAGTTGATTTGAGCCCTAGAAAGGGTGGATTGTTGATAAGGCTTGGTTTGTGAGCAAGGAAGTCGGTTTTTGAAGCTTGTATCAAGCTTTTGGGTTCATGGAAGGTGAAGATGAAGAATCCCGATCGGGAAAGCCTTATCCCGATCGGGAATGTTGATGCCAAGAATTCGGACTCACTGGAAGGTGATCCCGATCGGGAACACAAAATCCCGATCGGGAATTCACATACTCCCGATCGGGAATTCCCTTCCCGACCGGGAAAGTCCTCTTCCCCATTTTGAGTCTTTTTCCTAGGCATTTGATTCCACCCATCCATAATACCCCCTCCCAACCTCCCTACTCCACTCTACTCCTATCACATGACCATACACCTCACCTTACATCGAAACCCACACACCCCTTACACCATTACTACCCCGACCGTGAGCTCTTGAATATGAAGCGAGATGGCAACTATGGAGACAAGCAACAAGGCCCTCATGATCATCGAGACGATGGAGCAAGTGAGTTACTAGCCGCTCGGTTTGGGTAACTATCCTTCCTTTTCCGTCTATTATCGCTTGCCTTTCCTTGTTTGCCCCCTTCCCTCGAGTCATGGAGTCTTAGTGGCCTTCGAGGCCCTAGTATGGTTGCTCCCGACTCTCGACGACGTGATTACATCGAGAGTCCATCGAAAAATCCAAATTTACAAGATTTTCACCGCTTTTTAGGAATTAGACGGGTTTAGGCGGAATCCGGGCTAGGTGACTTGATTACACCTAGCCCTCCCCTCCCATTTCCTTTTATTTCCTTCTTTTTATTTTCTTCCCCCATCCATATCTTTTTCTCGTCTCGGCCCACGGTGACTTGACTACACCCCGGCCGGACACATTCTACCCTTTTCTTCAACTTATTTTTGATTCTTAGCTTTATTTTCGTAGTTTCTCTTCTTTTTCTTTTGTCTCTCCGACACTACGATTGAGCATATGAGGACATTGCTCGATTTAAGTGTGGGGGAGCGATATTCTATCGTAGCTTGTTTTATTTTCTTATTTTATCGAAAAATCTTGAAAAAATCCTAAAAATTTGAAAATTTTTCACAAAATCCAAAAAGATTTTTCCTTTTGTATGTTTTACTTTTGGGTCTTTGTGTAGAATATTTGTTTTGTGCGTGTGCTTTGCCTCCCTTTTGTCTTTTAGGTTGCCTAATCGCCGCCAACTTTGGAGAGCTTGCAAGAATCTCGGTAACCTCTATCCCTTTTTCTTCTTTATCTCTTGCGGAGTTTTGGAGGAGATTGTGATGTTGTGTGCTCGGGCGGAGCCTTGTAAAGTTGTGGTTGATTTGGAGACTTGTTTGGAAATCGGGGTGGTGTTTGTGTTGTTTATGTGTTTGTTTTGTTATGTTTGTTGTTGTTACTTTTGTCTCTTTTTCTTTCGTTCTCGTCATGTCTTTAAATTTTGTGTTATGTTGCATTGTGAGTCTTGTGTGTAAATGGTTTTCGAAAACCCGGTTTAGAGGCTAGAGTGTGAGTGTCCATTTTCCCTTCCTAGTAGTATAAATCGAGTCTTGGACTTTAGTCTAGTAGAATGACCCTAAATCAATGATTTCGTTGGTCCTTTACCTTGAGTCCACCTTTCTTACTAGGGATTTACTACGGGATTTGCATTTTGACCATTATGACCACCCACGGTGTGAATAGGCCTTGGTTACCGAGTCCCGTCCCCTAGGTGACCGTGTTTAGGATCGTTTTGACTAGTCCAAGTTCTCCACTTTTTGTGGGTTTGAAGGGAAGGCGCCGTCCCGACTCACCCATTTACCTACCCCTACGCACATTCCACACAATAAAATGCAATGTGTTGATTCTCTCTTTCTTGTCATGCAAAGATATGCCGAAAATGCCAAATCTTGCCAAAAAAAAAGGGGGAAAGGAAAGAAAATGAAAGAAAGAAAAAAAATGAAGAAAAAGAAAAGGCACAAAAGCCAAAAACAAAGTAGAAAAGAAGAAAAAGAATTGGCATGGAAAAACAAAGCAAAAATGCAAAAGAAAAGAGAAAATGCCAAAAGAAAATCGTCTCACAAAAATAACTCCTACCTCTCAAAATAAGCCTTTTTCCGACTTTTGCCGTGAAGAGCCTACCAAAGGACCGAGTCCCGAGGAAGGATGATATCGGTATTAGTCGGTCTTCCCTCATTTTGCATATTTCCACCTTTTTACTTGGACTAGTTAGGCGGTTTTAGCCATGGAAAGACCCTCTCGGCTCACGCTAAAGGGGGCGGGGTCTCACTTACCTACAGTGTCGACTAACACCGTGGTTCATCACTTTCCATCTCCGCCGATCGTCCCGTAGTAAGTTTTTAGAAAGTTAGGAGGACCTAGGTAAGTTACCAACGTTTTTATTGCTTTGTCGTCATGCTATTAGGGTTTAGTTCACCTTGGTTTGTATGTCTAGGTTGGGAACGTTGTCGCTTACCTCGAGTCCTAAACCGGTGTTTCATTCACCGCTTTTAGAGGGAAGCGGTATTTTTTTTTCCTTTGGGTGCAACCTTTTGTTTGTTTGTTTGTTTGTTGTTTATATGCTTGTTTGTTTTTGTGTTTTGTGTCCGGTTGCACCCACGATTTTGTCGCAAGACCCCACTTGCCTTGCGGAGTGCACTTCTCCTCTAAGTGCACTCGCGTGAGTTGAAAGGGCGTAGGGTGCGCTAATACCCGCTCGGTTAGATTAGTATTTAGTTTGTGCTTACTCGAGGGCGAGTAAGGGTTTAGTGTGGGGGAGTTGATAATTGTCGTTTGTAGTGCCTATTCTGTAGTGTTTTGGTCCCATTTTCCTTGTGGAACCGCTCCTTTGGAGCGTTTTATGGGCTTCTTATGTTTCCTTTAGCTCGTTTCAGGTTCCCGAGACCGTTCATGAAGAGTTGGAGTGATTCCGACTCAATACATATGCATTTTGAAGCCAACGAAGCTAAGGAACGATGACTCGATGCCTTGGAATCGACCCCGAGACCTTGGGACCCAATCCCGAGCCTCCGAGACCCGATCCCGAGTCCCGAGAATCGATGAGAAGGCCATGAGAACCAAGGAGGGACCGAAAAGTTCATATTGGAGGCCTACAAGACTATTCCCGATCGGGTATGGCCTTATCCCGATCGGGAATAAAGAGGAAAGCAAGGAGCGACTACTGTGGGGTGTTCCCGATCGAGAACATAAAATCCCGATCGGGATTCTCCACTTTCCCGATCGGGATTTCCTTTCCCGATCGGGATTGTCCCAGTTCAGCCCGTGTTCATTTCCTTTCAATTCCTTTCATTCTTAAACCCTTTATATACCCTTCTCTTGTATGAAGACAGGATTATCAGACCCTAGACTAGTTTAAGCCTCAAAAAACCCTAGATTGATTCTCACTCATTAGCTTTAATCTTCTCTTAATTTTAGTTAATCTTTAGTTAATCCTTTGTAATTAGTGCTTGTATTAAGGGATTCTTGGAGATTGTCTCAAGCTTGACAACCTTGGGATTGTATTTGGGTTTCTCATTAATGCAAGATTGTTCCTTTTCTTCATCTAGTGCTGGTATAATCCTTTCTCATCCTTGTTCTTTGTCATTTATACAAGTTTGAATCTTTTCTTAGTGTTATTGTTATTGTTCTTGTTTGGATTTGTCATTATGGATGTTTGGATGTTTGTCTTAGTTTCTCTTTTGATTGTTATTCTTCCTTTCATCATGAGTGAGTAGTCTTCTTGTGGGGTTAGTAGGGGGATTAGGGGTAGATTATGGATAAATAGGGTTGATTAAGGGGAAAGGGTGAATCTTTGTTGCTAGTCGCATTGTGAGCACTCTATGTGTTTGTTGTTATGCTTGTATGAGTAGTAGTGGCCAATGCTCCTTGTGCACGTGTTCATGAATCCATTGCTTGCCTATGATGTGGGAATGTTGAGAATAATCGTAGTTGCGAGAGCATGGATTAGGGTCTAAGTTGCGAGAGCCCGGACCCACCTTGACATCGGTTTAAGTTGCGAAAGCCCGGACCGACTCTAGACACTAGGAGATATCCATACCCTTGATCACCCCAATTACCCTTCTACCTCTATGAACCCGACCTACCCCACTTCTTTCCATATTTGAGTCATCTTCTAGTTAGACATCGTTTACTCTAGTTTTCTAGTTTGAACGATCATTAGCATTGTTTAGCATCATTAGTCTAGTTCTTACTCCTCCTCCATCCTAGTTTTC
Organism: Agrostemma githago; assembly: GCA_958450325.1. Classification (NCBI taxonomy): domain Eukaryota; kingdom Viridiplantae; phylum Streptophyta; class Magnoliopsida; order Caryophyllales; family Caryophyllaceae; genus Agrostemma; species Agrostemma githago. Next base: position 44,154,311 of record OY288245.1, read on the forward strand.
CATTTATCGCTTTCTTTGTGTTTGTTTGGTAATCTAGTCTAGTTTTAGGTAGACATAGTCTAAGCTTTGCCTAGCCGTCCTCGTGGATACGATCCCGACTTACCTTAGCTACCACTAGGTGTAATCGGTAGTTTATTGTTGGCTAGGGACGTGACAAATCCTTACCATCAATGTCCTGCCTAAATATTGATTATGATTAATATTATGTTTCATATGATTTGTATTATGTATGTCTTACTCTATTTCCACGTGACCCTTCTATGAATCCATGATCCATGCTTTTGTATTCTATTCACATGATACTCATATGATGGATGAATTACTTTATTCTATATAACCTACACGTCTTATATATCTAAATTGATTCGCATGTTAACTGAAATCACTTCATGTGTATCTCACATTGTATACATGTCGATTTGTAATGTGACATGCATGCTTATCTGTTAATTAGATAACCTAAACGTTATACTACATTGATTATTCGGGGCCGTGTTAGAAGAACGGTTAGGTTACTCCCACTAAGTGGGAAATGTATATTTAAATATGCATTCAGGTTGACGAACCCTCAAGACTGGACATGGGGGCATGCATGAGTGCAAGAGATACAGTGTAGCGGATGAGAGTGTGAAACTATAAATCTTGTAACACAAATTTTATTAGACTATTGTATTTAGAAATTCGTAATTCGGTTTTCAGTTGTTGTATTTTAACAAACAGTTCATTTCTTGGTAAAAGACTCACTTTAGTCTATGGTTTTTAATTTTTACCACTTTTTACGACTTAATTATTTTCCGTCTTGTTAGTTAATGACATTGGAAGAACCGGGTTGTTTCAAACACCATAATGACTGAAGGAGAAGCAAAGGACCAGGAGGTCATACAAGAGACACCAAATTCTGGGGGAGAAGAAAAGAGTACGCAACCTCTGCTTCAGGACAAAGAATTCCCTTCGTTACCAAGGAAGGAAAGTGTGGCAACACCAAAGAGCCCATATTCTGGGGGAGGTGGGGAGCCTTCTTTTGTGGATATGATAACTGGGAGTGGAGTGAATCAAACTAGTCCCTTGAGAGGTATCCCAATCCTTCCAAATATTCAATGAAGATGGGTTTTTGGAATGTTCGTGGGATGAATCGTGTTAATAAACAGAATGAAATTCTCAAGTTTTTGCACAATAATAAAGTTGGCCTCTTTGGTTTACTAGAAACCAAAATCAAGACCAATAATCAGAATAAAGTTTGGAATAATAGTTTCAGTAATTGGTGTATTACTACTAATGGCCACACACATAATGGAGGGCGGATTTGGGTACTGTGGGATCCGTATCAATGTAATATTTGGGTTGAGAAATACTCCACGCAGATGATACACTGCAGGGTGAAGGAAACTATGAACGGCAGAGATTTTATGATGACCTTTGTTTATGCGCACAATGAAATACAAGATAGAGAAGCATTATGGGCAGATCTGTTGCAGCGGGTTAACAGGAGTGAGCCGTGGATCATTTGTGGAGATTTCAACTGTGTTTTAACTCCGGAGGAACGTTTGGGGGGTGGCTTTTCTCCTGCAGAAGCTAAACCTTTTCAGGATTGCATAGAGACTTGTGATTTAATTGACGCACCAGCCACAAGTGCTTTTTTTACTTGGAATAACAAGAGGCCCCCTGAGCATCGTGTGTATTCCAGAATTGACAGAGTCCTTATCAATCATGCTTGGATGCAAGGTTTTCCATCTCATTTTGCTACTTTCATGCCCGAAGGTCTATTTGATCATAGTCCTTGCATCATAAGCTCAGGCGTAACTCAAAGCGAAAGGAAACGAAGCTTCAAATATTTCAATATGTGGAGCAATGCTACACAGTTTGAAGAAACGGTGAAGAATAGTTGGAATGAGAAGGTCGATGGAACACCTATGTACATTGTCGCTCAAAAATTGAGAAGATTGAAAAGGCCGCTGAAAGAATTAAACAAAAGCTGCTTTGCAGACATTGAACATCAGGCTGATATCGCTCAAATTCGTCTCCTGGAACTGCAGAAAAAAATCATAGAAAAACCGGATCAGATGCAACTTCTTGAGGACGAACATAAGGCTCATATTAATTATCTGCAACTAAGCAAGGCCAGAGAAAGCTACCTTCAGCAGAAATCTAAAGCACTATGGATTAAGGATGGTGATAACAACACATCTTTTTTTCATGGGGCTATCAAATCTCGAAGAAGAAGAAATTCTGTTTTCCAAATTGCGGATTCAAAAGGGAATACGCTGCGTGACTCAAATGGTATTCAAAATGCCTTCTTGAACTACTATGAGGAACTACTAGGCAAAAGCACAGCAACCATGAAAGTTAATAATAGCATCCTAAACTATGGTCCAAAGTGCAACTCCAGGCATCATGAAACTTTGTTAGCTCCAGTCACGCCAAAGGAAATCAGAGACACCTTGTTCAGTATTCCTAATGATAAGGCGCCTGGTCCCGATGGTTACTCGAGTAAATTCTTCAAAGACAGTTGGCATATTGTGGGGGAAGAGATATGTACTGCAATCATGGATTTCTTCTCCAATGGCCAGATCCTTAAGCAAATAAATACCACTGCGATCACGTTAATTCCGAAGGTTGACAATCCTACCTCAGTGACCTAGTTCAGACCGATAGCCTGCTGTAACACCGTGTATAAAATCATATCCAAGCTCTTATGTACGAGATTGGCAAATGTACTGCCAGATATAATAGCACCTGTGCAAGGAGGATTTATAAAGGGCAGGAGCATTGTCGAAAATATTTTGATATGCCAAGATTTGATCAGGCTATATTCGAGACAAAATATATCACCAAGATGCCTTTTCAAACTGGATATGCAGAAAGCATACGATTCGGTGGAATGGGAATTTTTACATCAGATGCTGATTGGGCTCCAATTCCCGTCCCGCTTTACAAATCTTGTGATGAAATGTGTGACCACAACCTCTTTCTCGCTTAGCCTTAATGGAGACACGTTTGGTTTTTTTCAAGGCAAACGAGGGCTCAGACAAGGGGACCCGATTTCGCCACTCCTTTTCACCATATGTATGGACTATCTAGCCATGTTACTACAGTATACCACGACTGTCAATGATTTTAAATTCCATCCGCTGTGCAAGGCTATGAGAATGTCCACCCTGATGTTCGCGGACGACCTGCTTCTCTTCAGTAAAGGGGATGTGCAGTCTATCATGGTACTGCTCAGAACTTTTGCTACTTTCTCTGCCACATCAGGTCTAAAACTGAGTAAAGGCAAATCAAATGTTTACTTCAGCGGAGTTAAAACAGATGTGAAGCAGGATATTATCAATGTTTCCGGATGCAAGGAAGGTACGCTCCCTTTCAAATATCTTGGGGGACCCATTAAGGCATCTAGGCTCACGATTCTTGACTGCCAACCGTTGGTTTATAAAATCACTGAATGTATACGGAAGCTGGGTGCTAGGAGGCTGTCTTACGCGGGGAGACTGGTTTTGATTAAATCGGTCCTAAATACTCTCCATAATTATTGGGCTTCGATTTTTGTACTCCGTACAGGCATAATCAAACAACTCGAAGGTCTTTGTAGAACCTTTCTGTGGGAAGGGGGAGTAAATTTCAGTAGAGTTCCGTTAGTCTCATGGAATAACGTCTGTCTGCCATATAAGGAAGGGGGACTGAATATAATTCAGAATTCTATATGGAACAGAGCCGCGGTGGGTAAAATGGCTTGGTGGATCACTGCTAACCCGGATAAGCTATGGGTAAAATGGGTTCATCACATTTATATAAAAAACAGTGCCTGGCATGACTACAAACCAACTCAAAATTCGAGTTGGAGCTGGAGGAAAATATGCCAGGTTAAGGAGCTGTTGCAGCCGGGTATGGAGACGAATAGCTGGAGCGCGGATGGGACGAACAGGTATACCGTTGCTAAAGGATATCAGTGGCTTAGGAGCAAGGAGGAGCTAGTCGGATGGTACAGCTTGGTATGGAACAAGTGGATTCTCCCCAAACATCGAGTAGTTGCCTGGTTGGTTCAGAATCATGCAATAAACACCAAGAAAAAGCTTCATCAATTAAACATTGTTGAAGATGCTGATTGTTGTATTTGTGGACAAGAAGAGGAAGAGTTACAGCATCTTTTCTGCAGATGTGACTATAGCCATCGAATTCTGAGAAGGATGGAAGATTGGTTAGGATGTAAAATCCCTAATGACCTGAGCAACCAGTGGAGAATGAAGATTAGAGGAAGTAATTTGAGGAAGGCAATCATCAATAGCGTTATTAATGCGGTTGTTTATCATGTGTGGAGCCAAAGAAACAAAAGCAGGATTGAAAACACGATCTCAAGACCCGAAATAGTTGGTAAATTAGTTAAAAAAGAGCTTAGAATGTATTATGTTAGCCTTAAGAAAGGAAAGATGTCTACGAGAGATGCTAATCTCATAACTAGACGTATGAGCTGATGTACATAATTTTTTGATCTATATATACTTACCTTTAACAAAAAAACAAAAAAAAAAAATATTTCATTGCACAAACATTGAAGAATCAAATTAATCAATTACAGGCAGTAAAATATGTGGCATATCAAAGAGACATACATCTACACATTGCAATTGCTCTGCAACGTAATAAAGGGGTGTGCAAACACGTTAATAGAGCATGGTTAAGTCAATTATGGACTCTAAAATCTGGATATCCAGTCGACTATTTAACCTAAATCGTGGCTGAACCTTCCAATTCTAGTAAACATAAGCAATGCCAATATACTGAAACACCAATAAGGCTAATAATCGTTGTAGCAACTATCCATGCTTGTACACTAGCATACCAATATACTACAATTATACTACCTAATTAGCTAGTAATCCGTAAAGCACATGAATATATAATTGATAGAATCTCTTGCAGTCTATGAGATTATGCTGCCATGTTTTTATTTCCGAATCTCGCAACCAGATAGCCCTTGACTCGATTGAAAGATCTTCTAGACTTGATCTAAAAATTGCAATTGCATACAAGTTGATTCCCTGATGGAGTTTATAACAGATTTACCTTCATACTAGTCTTATATGTCATCCATGACAGTATCAAAAAATCTTATATATAGCCCCCTCGTTCAAACCGTTGTTGAAATGGCCGAGCCTGCCTACCAGACTATTGATCTCCAGCTACAATCTGACACTCACCCTAGGCTTGGTGTTATCAATGATATTCTCATTAATCTTCTCCCTGACTCTTGACGAGGCTGCTTGGCTTACTCTTACTGTTGCTAACAAAATTGGTAACCGATTTCAGGGTACTTTAATTTCCCTCTAATTCCTACAAGTGGTAACTATATCAAACATAATGTTTACAATAATATGAATTCCTAATTAAACAGATCGAGGATGAAGATTATATGGATAACTGAATGAACAAAAAGCATGCTTCTTTAGCTCAAGTGAATCATGAAATCAAAACCAAAAAAAATCCTAGATCAAACATAAATCAATCAAAAATCGAATTCTACAGAATTTCACGAGTCAAGCAAACAAAAATCAAATAGCAGTTCAATCAATCAAAGCAACGAACAAGCTACAAAAAGGGGGATCCAAATAGAGTTTGGTGAAATTATAATCCACACGGGTCTAAGAGATTCATGGAGAAGAAAATTTAGCGGGGGAAGCAAACCTGAAAGGGCGATACCGATTGCTTGATTAATAATCGTCTCGCTAGTATTGTACTTTATAATTTGATGGTCACCTACAATGGTAAAAATGGTGATTGAGTGTAAAATCGAATAAGGATGGTAAAAATGGTGAAGACGACTAAACTGTATTGCTTTTTGAGATTGTATTTGAGCAACTGCATAAGTGACGTGCAACTGATTTTTTTTTGTTATATACGTAGGAAAAACATACAGTGTTGTTTAGTAGTACTAGTTGCGTGGTGTCCGAGGCGCTAGTGGGCAGGCGGGAAGTCGTTGGCGGATTTGTGGGTACCATTACGGGAAAAGTGCAGGAACATTTGTGCTGCGCTGAGCAGGTTCCGCGCAGGCCAAGCGCGCGTTGAATGTGTGAATGGGTCTAAGCAGGCGAGAGGGAGGTATGCGCTACCTAATCGGTACTGCCAACGTCAGGCTGCGGTATCTATAAGTAAAAAGCTGAGTGACCACATCAATTTAGGAACATATGTACGTAGGCATCATTTGTGCAACTAAGACGGGAAAGAGTTATGAGAGCATACTGTACACCGAGAACATACTAATTTACGAGAGTACATTAAGCTACCGAGATTACAGGGAAACAGGGCATAGTACATAGTGTTTATTGCAAAATGTTCCCAATCAAAATGTTCCGTAGCCGCGCGCGATGCGCGCGGTATACGAGGCGTCACGAGTTATCAAAATCGTAATATTGGAATATTTTTTTCCCGCATGTGAAACGTTTAGGTACAACGCGTTCTGCCAATTAAGTTTATGTTTCTTGCCGTGTGCTTCTATCGTAATTGGGTGGGTCGGGTTTCTTGTACTATATTGAAAGATTCTTTCTCGTATTTTAAAATTTACAAGAAGTGTGGTCGATTCTTATATTTCTTATTTCATTTTTATCGTTTCGCATTCATAGCTATACAAAAATGCAAGTGATGGTAAATACTTCGTCCGTAGCAAAACGAAACCGTTGGGGTTGTTAGTTGTTCCAATTCGGAATTCCGGAGAGACAACAATAACGAATGTCGATTTAAGCATAGAAGAGCATAGCTTTCTCGTTGGAGAAAAATCGTCGCTGGCTACAGAAGAAAAAGGATAAGATCGGAGGAAAGGCAAGTCATAAAATATGGTCATTCAAAAACTAAGCTACCATACAGGCATTCACAAAACATAAGTGTTATAATGATACTCATATTAGAAAATATTACTCGATTTCATCTCCGTCAAACAACATTCTGGCTATTATATATACTGTTGACATTTCTTCATCCGGAACTTCGTCGTCATTTTCTTCAGGAATGCACTCAATAATGTATAATGTCCAGGTTCGGGTTACTGTTTGACGCTAGTTGGAATCTATGTAGTAGTGTCCTAGCGTGCATGTTATCAGTCATAAAACACCGACATCTCCGTGAAAATTCTCTAGAGCCCCTATAAATGGACGTCATTCCATTACGGTTCACTGGTCGCGACATTTTATCGTAATCAGCATTCCACCGAGGCGCATATGAACGCAACAAACAAAATTGATCCCTCTTCTTGCAAACTACCGACACATTAGCCTTCTCAGTGTTAGAGGGGAGTTTGTCAAATATCTTTTACATGCAACGCAAAACATAGTAATGCATCAGAAAGCAAAAACATAAAACACACTTCTCACAAAACAAACACTAATACAACAAATAGAGACAACAAGCAAGCTAAGGACCTTCAAAATGCACATTTTTTGTGATGCATAATAGCTTCCAGGTTCTTGTAGAATTCCGGGTATAATTGCACGCACTTATTTGACAATGCTATAGAGGCAGATCTACAAATGGTAGAAGAGCTTACATTTTTTCCTTTGTTATCAAGGAGAGCGATACAATTCTCAATGCTAAATTAAAAATGTGAAACGCTATGACTCTCCCATTAGTTTGAGCTATATTACCGGACTTTAGTGTCTTTTTCATTAGATCGCAGTCAACCCACCTTTTCCATATCCCATTCTCCTTCCTCTCTTTGTCATTTTTTCCCCACCTCTCCCCCTCCTCATCATAAATTCGTCCTTAAATTAATATTTTTTTTATTGTGTAGTTCACAGAGCGTCTTGTCCTTTTAACTCCTCTTACATCGCCTCCTCATTCACTTCCCTTTTCCTTCTTCCCCCCTTAATGTCCATTCTCTTCATATTTCTCCTTCCACGTCTACTAAGATCAAATTTCCTCCTCTACTTTCTCTAGTGCTTCTCCTTCCCCCTCACATTTGTCTTCTTCTCCTTGTCATCATATAGAATTCATTCTTAAATATGATTCGTTACTGTCATCCAGTTCAGTATGAGCGTCACTCTTCACCTTCTTCTACCCCTTCTCTCGCACTCCTCTTTTTCCTCCACCCTCTCTACCTTAATGCTCTCTCTTCAGATCCTACTTGTCAAGCTACTAAGATTAGTCTTCCACATTCACTTATAACTTGCTTTTGTTATTCCGTTTAGCGAATGTGTTGTCCTTTTAGCTCATTCACCCTCTCCTCTTCTTCTTTCCCTATCTCCCTCAATATTCCTCTTTATCCTTTCTTCGTCCTCTTCTTTCACCCGTTTTCGTCCTTAAATATGACATAATTCAGATCGTACTTGTCAATCTACTATGATTAGTCTTCCATAATTTCATGCTTCATATCAGTGTCATTTCCTTAGCTCCTTTTACTCCTCCCATTTTGAATCCCCTTCTTCTCCCTCTGATGTTCTTTCATTTCATGTTTCTCTTTCCCCGTCTACTAAAATTAGTTTTTTCCCTGCACCATCTCCACCACATTCCCTTCCCCTTCCTTTTTCTCCTGCACTACCTCCACCACATTCCTTTCCCCTTCCCCTTTCTCTCAATCTCATCTTCCTCGTTACTTAAGATAAATACATAAATATGACTTCTTTGCATATAATTTAATGAGAATGTCTTCTCTCGTCTCCTTCTATCCCTACCATTTTCACCCTCTCCTTCGATCTCGCGCTCTCCCCTCTTCTCTCCTCTAACGTTGCTTTTATTCATGTTCTTACTTCACTATTTATCTACTAAATCTATTTTAATCTTCCCCTCTTTCTCATTTTTTCCCCACCTCTCCCCCTCTTCATCATAAATTCATCCTTTAAAAAAGACTTTCTTTTTATCGTCTAGTTCACACAGCGTTCCCTCCTTCCCCTCTTTCTCATCTTTTCCCCACCTCTCTTCACTTTTGTCGGCCTACAATCACAATTCATTTCCCTGCTCGCACCCTTACACCTTTCTCCTCCATCTCCCTCTACCTTAATGCTCTTCCTCTTCCTGATCCTAATCGTCAATCTCCTAAGATTAATTTTCCATATCCACATGTTTCACATCACCATGCCCTTCCCCTTTCTCTCATTCTTCTCAGCATCCGCATCATCATTATCCAAATTCGATCATTACATACCACTTGATTTTGTTAGTTCCTCCAACTTTCTATATTCTTCCCACTTACAATTTTCATCTAACTTCCTATCTTCTTCCCATTTCATTTATTTCATTATTTGTCCATATCTTTTCATTATTTTAACCATTTATACACTAACTTCAACCTTATTTATAGGATTTATTTCATCAAATGGGGATCAAACTATGTATGGTTTTCCTTATGTGGTGGTACATGGAAGATTTAGTTGGTTGCGAACGTCTATTTTGGTTGTCTTGGTCCTTTGGGAGTTTCTCTCTTTATGTTGATCTTCATGAATATTACGTTAGTGATTTTGGTTTGTTGTCTGAAATTCAGTTTGCTCATCATTGTTTCAGATGCCAAGTTTGTCTTCTCTTCCACCTTTTCAACAGGGTAGTGTCCACATGTTACCTATCATGTACCCGATTCTTTCTCTTCCTATCATGATTATCAATCTACTAAGATTAGTCTTCCACACTCACATGCTTCACATATGCAATGTCCTTCCCTTCCCCTCCTCGTCATTTTCTAGAACCAATCATTACATATGACTTATTTTTGTTATCTAGTTTAGTGAGTTTGTTGTTCCCTCAACTTATTCACTCTCTCCTATTTTTCTTCCTGTCTTTCCCCGATATTCTTCTTTATCTTTTAACCTTCCCCCTGATTTTTATTTCGTCCTTAAATACGATTTACTTTTGTAATCTAGTTCAATGAGGATGTCGTCCCCCTAACTCCTACTTCTCACATTTTTTTAATCATCTTTTTCTTTTGACTGTAATCGTCTTTCTCTTTTAATATGAGTTCCATGACCAACGAAGGCCCTCAATTGCTTCCAGCTCACTAAAGTTCATTTTTTCTACGAATCGCAGAGATCTAAAACCAAAGTTGTGCTTTCATAAGCTAGGCCACTGTGAAGTAGATTCTAGATCATTGACGGTTTCAATGGTGGGATTCTAATTGCTGCAAAATGGCAACAAGTCCACACATCAAACTCGAGAAAAGTCAAGATCCATCAAAATCTACCACCATATATAACCCACAATATACATATCTATGCACCGACATAAAATACAAACATAAAACTCGACTCGAGAAGTGTAAATCATTATCTCACTGAAACAAAATCTCACGATCAATGCTCAATTGCACAGAGCTCAGAAGTAGCTAAGCAATGGCGATTTTAGTATACATTAAAGTAATAATTTTGCAAAATTCTAGGTCGAATTGGGTACAATAAAACCACCATTGTGATCTGGGAACATCGGAAATCCGTAATCACAATTAATAAACAGGAAAAAGGTGGTAGAATCAAACAATAGCAGCAGAGTAGACAGGGATTTGGAGATTAAGTTCATCCAAAAATATAGCTTAAAAAAAAGAAAAAAAAAGTGCAAGAATCACAGACAAAAATACGAAGAATAAGAAGAAGTTACATGATTGAAAATGGTGCAGGAAATGGATTAAGGACATAGTTGATCAATCATCAAATGCTGAATGATAAAGCAGATTTGATTGATCAAAATTTCTGGGGAAAGGCTTACAAGCTCCATTGGCAGGATTAGAAAGGGCCTAATTATAAGTCATATGGAGCAAAATTACGTGTGTAGTATAGAATCACAACCTTCGATCTGTTTAGCTTTTATCGAACATTAAGTTTTTTTCTTTGACGTGTCCATCAACATTGATTTTCTACATGCTTTCACGGCCTTACAGAAATTTTAGCTTGTGGACATCCTATAGAAATGAATGAAATATAAAGTATTGTATTATGTAGTTATTTATGATTATTCTAAGGCCTAAAAGAAGTTTTTTTACCCTAAAGCAATAATAATAATAAGATCTGAATAAAAATTCTTACTCCCCTTGTCTTACTAAAAAAAGTCACTAATTTTGTAAGGATTAAGCATAAAAAATCTAATTACATGGAATTCTGTACACACTAAATAACTACGGAGTAATGAACTAACTGAAATGAATTCAACATGCTGCAGCATCCTATCCACCATTTTCACTCCCTCCGCTAACCTTTCTATCTCTCTAGATAATCAACATCTTCATACTTCATACCATCCAATCTTTACCACTAATAATATTTTCCTTTTTTCCAACATTCTCTCTCGCCTTCTCCCCCAATCACTTTGTTTTCTCCTGCCCTCAACCAACTCCTCGATCCTTCTACAGGTATTCTACGACAAAAAAACATACAAAGTAATATATATGATTAGAGTTTTTGAGGAAGGATGGAATTCATGCCAACTTAATTACTCCTGGTGGTGTACTGAAACAATTAAGTGACTAAGTTAGGACGCTTTCTTAGATCTTCTTCTTCAACATCTCCACAATCCCTTAGCTCTGCGAATATCCTGGTTAGAGTTTCCTGCCCTTTCTCCATTTCTAAAATATCTCGACAGTTGATGCCTTAAAATGAGAGGTTAAGTGGCTCATCGATTGAAGTTGGTGCCTCAAAATGAGAGGTCGAGTGGCTCGTCAATCTTGAAGTTGGTGCCTCAAAATGGTGACTTTTGGTATCATCTACACTTGAATTGTTGGTATGTGCCTTTCTATTGGGAGTGTTCCTGTTTCTTGAAACAGGGAGGGTTGTTTCCAAACCCGTTTTGTTCAATGCTCTCCGGGGTGCATAACCAATCAAATGGTAGTTATTATGCGTAAGAGAAATACCGTAAATCGGGAACATTCATTCATAAAATTATTCACCGTAATCAGAACCGTGCTCCCTAGACTAAACATAAAATTTCAAATACAGGTGTCTTACAAAAAAGGACTCAAGTTGTGAGCCAAAATAAGGAGTGTGGACGGCCGCAGACCCATATAAAATAATTGATAGCCGCACACCTAGATTTGAGAAAATGAAAGAAGGAAAAGCGAGGGAAGAGGAAAGTGGACAGTGTAAACAAAGGAGCTACACTAAACAGCTGACAACAGCCGCATACCTATCAAAATTTATAGGTATGCGAACCGTTACTTTTCTTTCTTATCCGATTTAATTTTAAGATGAATATATGTAACTCACTTTATCTATTCTCATAAATAATCGAATGAACTTAAACTACATAACTCACTTTATTTATAGTGAGATCGTCTCATTTGAAAATTAGTCTAACTCGGTAATTATTAGGTGCAGAAATGACGAGGGTAATATGGTCACGTTACGTTAGGGTTGGCTAAAATATCATAAGGAAATCATGACCCAAGAAAAAAAGCAGACAAGGAGACGTGAAAATTTAGGTAGCATGTTAGGGACGATAATATCTATCATTTTTTCTGGAATTTGAAAGTTTCCAAAATAAACTGTCAATTGTAGCCTTGTAGGAGCACGGTTCGATAAAATAAACTACTACAGAGTATCTTCCTTCCGTTTATAAATGACTGTCTCATTTCAATACAATATAAAACTTCTCACATATATTTTCATGAAACGACATAATCATTACAAACGGAGGGAGTATTTAACGACATTTTCCATAATTGAGTACACAAAATCAAGTACTGTACATCCTTTCCGCGGCTTTGAGGTTTCATTGAACCCGTTTGGCTTTAACGGCCAATTCCTCACCTTTCCCGACCGGCTGATCCGATAACTTACCAAAGGACGGAATGTAACAGAGGCCGCTTCTGAACGCAACAATTCCTCATCTGCTCAATTCTTTGAGAGGCCTCTTCTCTGTTTGCAAGGAACCCACGCCTAGCAAGTTTCTCAATACGACTCAAATGGAGACTACGTAGTTTGTCATCTATCCAGTGTTGCCCAAATTTCCAAATTAATGGACAAATTGTCATTTGCGCTTGTCGTGCAAACATGTCTAGTATTTTGTTCGATGTAAATCATAAAATTAAGAAATACTCCAAAAGTCTGTATAAATGAAGAGAAAAATGGTCAAACAGTATAGTGACCCAGAAGAATAATGCATGACAAAACAAACAAAAGACAATACATGATTCTGTATGGACTCACCTGTGGTCCTTTTTAATGCAAAGTAAATTATATAGTCAAAATTATTTTTGAACTTAAGTACTGTTACTGCAAGTAATGTACAGATTTTCCATGACTTTATGTTTTTTACAGCTTGCTCCTATTAGATGCAAATTATTTTAATCTAACAAGAAGATCGTTGTTTCCTCATGGACTCAACTATTCTATAAAAAAAACCTTCGTATAGAAGGCTCATATAGTCAAATGTAATGGTATCAACGAATTCTGAGGCTAACCTCAACCGCATTTTGAGGCTAACCGGGTCTTCTGGTTTGTTATAGAGTAAGAAGATATGTAACCTCTGTCCAAATTTATACACTTGACAACTTCCAGCTCGTTGTACAATGTTCTGCCATCCTGGAAAAGCAAGCAAGACGAAAATTTTTGCTGAGCAGAAAGGAAAATATGGAGGGGAAAATAACTGAACTTGTAGAGATCAAGAATATTGCATGAACAGGACAAGATATCTGAGCTTGGATCACAGATCCACAGGTAGGATCTTGTAAAATTGCAAGATCTTGCCAAACTGAGGGTATTGACAATTATCAATACTGAGGGTATTGCACAATGTGATATATAAACTCTCAAAACAATGAAGCGGAGTAAACTTAACTACAGTCCAATAGTACGAAAAAGATATGATTCTTTTTATGACATTGTAAAGATGATACAACGAATTCAGGTCCAATAATCAGTAAGGAGGCTTTAGTGCCAACAAACTTACTTGAATTTTGATGACACCTTCTTTGCCGACCTTTTCCAAGGCCTTTGCAATCAACTCACCAATTTCTCTTTCACCATTGGCTGGGATAGTACCAACCTACAAAACCAATAAACCTTAAAACGACATTCATTTCATTTTATTTCATATGAACTTCTAAAGACTATCTAAATTCTAACTGAAACACATCCATCAGGAAGTCCTTCAATCAAAAAAAAGTGAAAATACTTTCAGAATCAACCGATACGATGCCGTTTCGTTCGCGATTTCCTCAATTACAGCACAAACTCAGAATCTAATGCAAAAAAAGCTCAAAATTCACAATGTGAACTCTTCAATTTGCACCTGCACAATTTCAATTGAAATAATTGAGACAGAATTCAACTAACATACAACTAACGACACTGTCTCGATCACGACTTCCTCGAATACAACATAAAATCCAAAAAGAAGCTCAAAATTAACAATGTGAAGTCCAGAACTTCACACGATGTAGAAGTTGAATTGAAATAATTGATACAAAATCCTACTAAAACACACCGTATGAAGCCGTTTCGATTGCAAATTGCCTCGATTACAGTATAAAATCAAAATACTCACACAACGTGAACTACAGAACTTCACACGATGTAGCAATTCAATCAAAATAATTGAGACAAATTGGCTTACCCCTCCGCCTACTATACCTCCTTGGAATAGATTTTGTTTGGAATCCTTGGAATGTGCTAAAACATGGCTTGATTACTTGGATTATTATGCAAAACGGGATCAATACCAAAGACAAATTGCTTAAAATTGGCTGCAGCAATGACGACCGTTGCTGCCTCTGTAATTCTAATTGTGAGTCTGTATCGCACCTATTTTTTGACTGTATGTACAGCTATAGAGTGCTGATGCGACTTGAGCATGACACGGGATTGCAGCTGAACAAGAACCAGATTATACACGATAGTGAAGGGACTGTCAAATGGAGACTATCTGCGTGCATTCTTGCTGCAGCTTATTACAGTATATGGATGCAGCGTAACAAAGCCAGGATCGATGAGGTGCTAATTTTTTTTTGGTGAAATGTAAAAATTATATTAATAACGGAGACAAATTTGTTGAAGGGTAAACCTTCATTACATCATCAGGCTAATTATCCATTTCTTGTCTTTGCTAGATTCTAAGTTTTTACAAGAATTCAACTTTAATCTAAGCTCCTCCTTGACCATTTTCATCACAGTTTCCGGTCTCATAATCTCTTGCTCAACTCTAACCTTGTTCTTTTGAGTCCAAATGTGATAGATAATCGCATTTGTAACTCCATTAATCAATCCCCTCCTTAGCTTCGTTCCTCTTCTTGCAAGTCTCCATGCATTCGGGTCATTTCCAGGTATTTTAATCTTCATCCATTCATTAATCAGCCCCAACAGCTGCGAGCTATACCTGCAATTAAAGAACAAATGCTCCAGTGTCTCCCTACTCGTCCCACACAAACAGCATGTTTCCTCTTGCACCACTCCTAGGCTGAATAACTTCGCTTTTGTGTTCATGGCCCCATGTTGATATATCCAATTCACGAACTTGTGTTTAGACACTGTCCAATCATTCCATACTAGATACGTCCAATTCACCTTCTCAGCCACCACTCTTAAGCAATCGTAGGCCCTGCTGATGGAATAACCCTGCGTCGAACCTAGATTCCAAATTTTAGCACAATGTTTAATCTCCTCTTTGGTTTTACAGATCCTTTTCCAAGTCCACGGAACATCATTGGGCGATAAATAAGTCAGCCAATCCCTTCCTTTCAAATATATGTGACTAACCCATTGTGTCCACAACTTCTCCGGTTTCCTATGAATCCACCACGCAAGCTTCCCTATCGCCGCTTTATTCCATATTTTATCATCTTTAATGCCAAGTCCTCCCTCCGTAATGGGCTTGCAGGCCTTATCCCAGGAAACATGAGGGGATCTTTTATACTCCGTCCCACCGTCCCAGAGAAAGTTCCTACAGAGAGCCTCAATTTTCTTAATGATAGCTGAAGGCAAGATGAAAATGGATGCCCAGTATTATGTAACGACTTCAGGACGGCCTTAATCAAAACAAGTCGACCAGCATATGATAATTTTTTAGTGCCCAACGCTCTAATTCTTTCCATTACCTTATCAATAAGCGGCCTGCAATCATTAGCATTTAGTTTGGTCGGTTTAATCGGGACTCCAAGATACTTGAAAGGCAATGAACCTTCCACACACCCTGAAATCTGAATAATATCCGCCCTCACATCATCGGAGACGCCATTGAAATAAACATTCGTCTTTCCTGGGCTCATTTTTAAGCCCGAGGCAGAGGAGAAGGTGGCAAATGTTCGTAGAAGAACCATAATAGAATCAATATCTCCTTTGCTAAACATGAGTAAGTCATCGGCAAACATTAAACTCGTCAAATTCATGCTGCTGCAAAGAGGATGAAATTTGAATTTCATGTTCCGAGTTGTGAACTTGAGGAGCCTCGTTAAATATTCCATACAAATGGTGAATAAGAGCGGCGAGAGAGGATCACCTTGTCTGAGTCCTCTTTTTCCGGGGAAGAAACCAAAGGATTCACCGTTAAGGCTGAGGGAAAACGTAGCAGAAGTCACGCATTCCAGAATAAGCTTAGTGAACGTAGCAGGAAAGTTCAGCGCATTCAACATTTGAGTTAGGAATTCCCACTCAATGGTATCATATGCCTTCTGTAAATCGATCTTGAAAATACATCTAGGTGAGACCGATTTCCGACCATATAATCTGATAAGGTCTTGAGTCCACCTAGCTTACTAGGGATTTACTGCGGGATTTGCACCTTTGACCATTATGACCACCCACGGTGTGAAAAGGCCTTGGTTACCGAGTCTCGTCCCTTAGGTGATCGTGTTTAGAATTGTTTCGATTAGTCCAAGTTCTCCACTTTTTGTGGGTTTGAAGGGAAGGGGCCATCCCGACATACCCATTACCCTACTTCCTATGCATCTCCACACAATAAAATGCAATTTGATGATTTCTACCTTTCTTGTCATACAAAGGAAATGCCAAAAATGCCAAATTTTGCCAAAAGGGTAAAGAAAAGAAAAAGAAAGAAAAAAAATGAAAGAAAGAAAAGAAATGAAGAAAAAGAAAAGGCACAAAAGCTAAAAAGAAAATAGAAAAGAAGAAAAAGAAATGGCATGGCAACAAACAAATCAAAACATCGAAAAGGAAGAAAATGCCAAAAGAAAACCCGTCTCACAAAAAGAAATCCTCACAAAAATAAGTCTTTCTCCGACTTTTGCCGTGAAGAGCCTACCAAAGGACCGAGTCCCTAGGAAGGATGATAGCGGCATTAGTCTGTCTTCCTTCATTTTGCATATTTCCATTTTTTTTACTTGGACTAGTTAGGCGGTTTTGGACATGGGACGACCCTCTTGGCTCACGCTAAAGGGGGCGGGGTCTCACTTACCTACAATGTCGACTAACACCGTGGTTCTTCACTTTTCCACTTCGCCGATCGTCCCGTAGTACGTTTTTAGAAAGTTAGGAGGACCTAGGTAAGTTACCAACGTTTTTGTTGCTTTATCGTCATACTATTAGGGTTTAGTCCACCTTGGTTTGTATTGCTAGCTTGGGAACGTTGTCACTTACCTCGAGTCCTAAACCGGTGCTTCTTTCACCGCTTTTAGAGGGAACCGGTATTTCTTTTGTTTTGGGTGCAACCGTCTAAGTGTTTGTTTGTGTATTTGTTTGTTTGTGTGTTTTATGTCCGGTTGCATCCGCGGTTTTGTCGCAAGACCCAACTTGCCTTGCGGAGTGCACTTTTCCTCTAAGTGCACTCGCGTGAGTTGAAGGGGGGTAGGGTGCGCTAATACCCATTCGGCTAGTATAGTAGTTAGTGTGTGCTTACTCGAGGGCGAGTAAGGGTTAAGTGTGGGGGAGTTGATAAGTGTAGTTTGTAGTGCCTTTTTCACTATGTTTTGGTCCCATTTCCTTGTGGAATCGCTCCTTGGGAGCGATTTATGGGCGTCTTATACTTCCTTTAGTTCGTTTCAGGTTCCCGAGACCGATTTGGATGAGTTGGAGCGATTCCGACTCGATACATACACATTTTGGAGCCAACGAGATAAAGGAACGATGACTCGATTCCTTGGAATCGACCCTGAGACCTTGGGACCCAATCCCGAGCCTCCGAGACCCGATCCCGAGTCCCGAGAATCGGCGAGAAGCCCATGAGAGGCAAGGAAGGACCAAAGAGCTCTTAAGGGAGGCCTACAAGACCCATCCCGTTCGGGATGGCCTCATCCCGTTCGGGACGGGGTGCACTTTGAAGAGGGCCACTGTGAGCCCATCCTGATCAGGACCAACCCGTCCCGGTCGGGATGAGAGGGCCGTCCCGATCGGGATGATCCCGTCCCGGTCGGGACCGTAGACCTGCAGCGCGACTTCTTTTATTTCTTCTCCTTCATTCTTGTACCCATATATATACTCCTTTCTTGTATTAGTAACACATCTTAGGATAGTTTAGCATTTCTTAAGCCTCTCAAAAACCCTAAAACCCTAGATTTAATTTCACTCATTAGTTTTAATCTTCCCTTAATATTTGTTAATCCTTAGTTAATCCTTGTAATTAGTTCTTGAATTAAGAGGATACTTGAAGAATTCTCCAAACTTGACAACCTTGGATTTTATTTGGGTTCTTATTTATACAAGATTGCATCTTTTCTTCATCCTAGTGTTGGTATAATCATCTTTACTCTTAATCTTGTTTATTTAATCTTGTTTGAATCTCTTCATATAGTTTTTGTTATTGTTCATATTGTTTATGATGAATGTTTGGATGTTAGGTTTGATTTCTCTTATTATTGTTGTGATTAGCTTGATAATGAGTGAGTAGTTTCTTTGTGGGGTTAGTAGGGGGATTAGGAGTAGATTATGGATGATTAGGGTTGATTAAGGGAAAAGGGTGAATCATTGTTGTTAGTCACATTGTGGGCATTCTATGTGTTTGTTGATATGCTTGTATGAGTTGTAGTGGCCATGCTTCCCATACTTGTGCTCATCTTCTCATTGATTGTCTATGATGCAGAAATGTTGAGAATAGTCATAGTCACGAGAGTGCCGACTAGGGTCTAAGTTGCGAGAGCCCGGACCCACCTTGACATCGGTCTAAGTTGCGAGAGCCCGGACCGACTCTAGTAGCTAGGAGACACCTATACCCTTGATCACCCCAATTACCCTTCTACTCTTATGAACCTGACCTACCCCACTTCCTTCCATATTTGAGTTCATCCTCCTTAGTTAGCCATAGTTTACTCTAGTTTACTTGTTAGTTCATCATTAGTCTAGTTCCCATTTCTCCTCCACCATAGATTTCCATTCATCTCCTCTTTGTGTTTGTTTGGTAATCTAGTCTCGTTGTAGGCCGACCTAGTCTAAGCTTCGCCTTACCGTCCTCGTGGATACGATCCCGACTTGCCCTAGCTACCCACTAGGTGTAATCGGTAGTTTATTGACGGTTAGGGACGTGACAAATCCTTACCATCAAGGAGTAAGTCAAATGCTCTAGCAACATCTTCATTAACGCTCATGTGGCCTATCCTAGCCATCAACAAGAGTTTCGAAGTCGGACTCAAGAAGCAATCATCTAATCCATTACGCTCGGGGTTCTTGTGATCTTCCGGGTCTTCCGAACCATAATAGCAACGGCTCTTATGATCATCCGGTAGGTATTGTGGTCTAAAGTCATGCCTGGCGTTGTGATTTGGGAGATCACACCCTAAGGGTGTTGCTTCTTCTACGGGGTCGAGAGTGGAACTCTTTTCCACCACCCGACAAGGATCCTCTTCATCCACCGTCTCACAAGACAAGGGACTAGAAATCGAGTGCGATAGAGGAGGAGAAGACATCAAGTTATCTTCATTGGAGGTGATTGGCTCCTCCAATTTCCCATTCAAGGCAAGTTCCAAGGCATCTACTTCTTTCTCCCAAGTATTACGCTCCTTTTCACTCACCTTGTCAATATGGCCTAGAGGAGGTATGTCTTCACTTGGCTTTGGATTGTCTAGATCCGGTTCATCACGAAGAAAATCATACAAATCCAATTTGATAGCCAATATATCGGCTCCCCAAGAGTTACCTTGAGAATCATGTTCACACCCCTCCTCATTGTCGACCCTTGAAGCTTCAACTTCCTCCATTCTTCCCATATCTTCACCATCCAAGCAACACTCAACGATGATTTCTCGATTGAGCCTCTCTTCTTCATTCGTGGCTTCATGGTTGGGTTGATTTCCATGTGGAGTCAACCGACCTTCTTGCTCAAATGAACCTTCCCCAATAATTTGTGGAGCTCGAGTGGCCGACATCGTGATATGAGCCATGAGTGCATTGATTCGAGCATCTTGCACCTCTATTTGGGCCCTAAGCTCCTCTTTAACCCCTTGTATTTGAGTCATCATCACTTGTTGACTCTTTTGCAATAAAATCATCATCTCTTGTTGACCCTTTTGCAATAGCATTATCGCCTCTTGTTGACTCTTTTGCATTTGAACCAACATTTGACAAGTCTCAAAGTTGGGGGTTTTTGGTTGTGGGTTATGTGAGGGTGTTTGGTAGTTGTTAGGATGTTGGAATGATCCTTGACAACTTTCATGGTAACCATATGGAGGGCGTTCGTAAGATTGTTGATGAGGTTGAAATGGTTGGTGAAATTTTGGGACTTGGCCATTTGCCCCATAGTTGTCCCGTGACGATTGATGGAAGCTAGGACGTGCCATTTCCATAACGTTGCTTTGATACTGATAAGTGTAGTTTGTAGTGCCTAATTTGTTGTGTTTTGGTCCCGTTTTCCTTGTGGAATCGCTCCT
The DNA here is from genome assembly GCA_958450325.1 of Agrostemma githago. NCBI lineage: Eukaryota > Viridiplantae > Streptophyta > Magnoliopsida > Caryophyllales > Caryophyllaceae > Agrostemma > Agrostemma githago. The sequence goes on from OY288245.1 coordinate 44,175,009, forward strand.
TGGGAGCGGTTTATGGGTTACTTATGCTTCCTTTAGTTCGTTTTAGGTTCCCGAGACCATTCATGAAGAATTGGAACGATTCCGACTCGTTTCATACGCTTTTGGAGCCAACAAAGTGAAGGAACGATCACTCGATGCCTTGGATTCGATCCCGAGACTTTGGGACCCGATCCCGAGCCTCTTAGACTTGATCCCGAGCCACGAGAATCGACGAGAAGCCCATGAGAAGCAAGGAGGGACCAAAAAGATCTTAAAAGAGGCCTACAAGGTCTTTCCCGGGCGGGATAATGCCTTCCCGACCGGGAAGGAAGGTGCAAAAGCGAGTGTTGCTGTAAAGAGCTCTTCCCGACCAGGAAGGTGGCTTCCCGACTGGGACCATCTCTTCCCGACCGGGAAGAGCCCAGTTCAGGCCCGCGTCAACTCTTTTCTTCTCCTTATTCATTGTAACCCTATATATACCCTTCCTCTTATATTCCTATAGGATGTTAGACATTACCCATTAAACCCTAGCATAGTTTAGCATAGATTAGCATAGATTAGTTCTTAGTTAATCGTTAATCTTAGTTTAATCCTTGTATTAAGGGAATTCTTCAAGATCTCCACCAAGATTGACAACCTTGGGTGGTTGTTTTGGGTTTTTCTTATTAATGCAAGTTTCAATCTTTCATCCTCTTGTTAGTAGGTATAATATTCTTATTCCTTTCTCTTAATCTTGCTTATTCATCCAAGTTTTAATCTTTGTTCATTGTATTGTTCATAGTTCATTGTTTTCACTAGTTTCCTTATGATTGTTTTGGTTTTTATGTTGGTTTCTCTTGTTAGTGTTAGTTTTCCATTAATTATGTTTGAGTAGACTCTTGCTAGGGTTATTAGGGTGATTGGTTGTGATGGTGGATGATTAGGGTGAGATGGGTGGTATTAGATGTTGTTTTTGTTGTTTCCCATTTACCTTGCACTCCACATGTTCGATGAAATGCTTGTGAGACTAGATCCATTAATGGTGGTATTTGATCCTTGTTTTTCTTGCATATTCTCTTGTATGTGTGTGTTTGGTTGGTTGGTTTGGTTCCCTCATTACGTAGCGAGAGCTCGATGAGGACGACCCCTAGGCCGATTACGTAGCGAGAGCCCGATCGGTAGAATCTAGGCTACGAAAGCATGCTAGTAACCCCGTTCTTCCCCTTTTTGTCTTCTTTGCATCCATGAACCCGACCTAAGCCTAGTTTTCATTCTTATTGTTATCCTTGCTTCCCTTAGTCGTTAGTTACTTGTTTTGTCTTCCTTTTCCGTGTTCTAGACTTAGCCTAGTCCTTAGCCTCCCCCTAGTTTAGCTTGTCTCGAACCTAGTCTTTGACCGTAGCACCCATTAGTCTAAACGCATTTTCCGTCCCTGTGGATTCGACCCGACTTGCCCTAGCTACCCAGTTAGGTTATTTGGATATTATTTGGCGGCGGGATCCGCGACAAATCCCACCCATCAAATTGGCGTCGTTGCCGGGGACGGCGTAGTTTAGACTTTTGTTTGCTTAGTTTTAGACTTTGTTCTTGATTTTTGTGTTTCCTTCTCCTTGTGTATCTCTGTTTTTCTTCTTGTGTGCTATTCTCTCCTCCTAGTTCCTCAAAAGCACTAGGCTGCTAACGTTTGCTCAAGTGCTTCTAGTTCATCCTAGGTATCAAAGCAACGTTATGGAAATGGCACGTTCTAGCTTCCATCAATCATCACGGGACAACTATGGGGCAAATGGCCAAGTCCCAAAATTTCACCAACCATATCAACCTCATCAACAATCATACGAACGCCCTCCATATGGTTATCATGAAAGTTGTCAAGGATCATTCCAACATCCTAACAACTACCAAACACCCTCACATAACCCACAACCAAAAATCCCCGACTTTGAGACTTGTCAAATGTTGGTCCAAATGCAAAAGAGTGAACAAGAGGCGATAATGCTATTGCAAAAGGGTTAACATGAGATGATGATTTTAATGCAAAAGAGTCAACAAGTGATGATGACTCAAATACAAGGGGTCAAAGAGGAGCTCAAGGCCCAATTAGAGGTGCAAGATGCTCGGATAAATGCACTCATGGCTCGTATCACGATGTCGGCCACTCTAGCTCCACGAATTGTTGAGGAAGGTTCATTTAGGCATGAAGGTCGAGTGTTTCCACAAGAAAGTCAACCCGATCGTGAAGCTACAAATGAAGAAGAGGGGGTCAATCAAGAGATCATTGTTGAGTGGTTCTTGGATGGTGAAGATATGGGAAGAATGGAGGAAGTTGAAGCTTCAAGGGTCAACAATGAGGAGGGATTTGAACATGATTCTCAAGGTAACTCTTGGGGAGCCAATGTATTGGCTATCAAATTGGATTTGTATGATTTTCTTCGTGATGAACCGGATCTAGACAATCCAAAGCCAAGTGAAGACATACCTCCTCTTGGCCATATTGACAAGGTGAGTGAAAAGGAGCATAATACTTGGGAGAAAGAAGTAGATGCCTTGGAACTTGCCTTGAATGGGAAATTGGAGGATCCTAAAGCCTCCAATGAAGAGAACTTGATGCCTTCACCTCCTCTATTGCACTCGATTTCTAGTCCCTTGTCTTGTGAGACGATTGATGAAGAGTATCCTTGTCGGGCGGTGGAAGAGAATTCTACTCTCGACACCGTAGAAGAAGCCATCCCCTTAGGGTGTGATCTCCCACTTCATAACACCGAGCATGACTCTAGACCACTATACCTACCGGATGGTCATAATAGTCGTTGCTATGTTGGTTTGGAAGACCCGGAAGATCACGAAAACCCCAAGCATAATGAAGATGATCGCTTCTTTCCTCCGACTTGGAAGCTCTTGAAAGTTGCTAGGCTCGGCCATGTGAGCTTCAATGAAGATGTTGCTAGGGCATTTGACTTACTCCTTCGAGCCCTTGATGGCTATGGAGGAGTAGATGGTGAGAGTATCATGTAAATATCTTTTTTCCTTTTCTTTCTTTTTTGTTTTTGTATATGTTTGTTTGGATAGTTTGGTTTCTAGGATTTGTTAGCTTTTGTGGAATTTTTGTAATTCGGTATTTTGATGAGAGATGTGAGGGAGGGATTTTGATGGTGTTTATTGAGTCCATTTGATAGGTTATAGTGAAGATGAAGTCTTGAGAGAGTAGTTGATGATAGAAGCTTGGATTTGGGCATGGGAGTCGGTTTTTGAAGCTTTTGACAAGCTTTTGGGAACGAGATTTTATGTCTCGATGTATTGGTGGCCATGTCGGTGAAGCTATCAAGATTAGAAAGGGCTAGAAGACTCCTCCCGACTGGGAAGGAAGCATCCCGACCGGGAAGGATGAGCATCCCGACCGGGAAGGATGTCATCCCGATCGGGATGAGTGTGCTGAAAATTAGATCTTCTGGAGTGTGATCCCGACCGGGACGGGAGCTTCCCGATCGGGACGGGCGTGTCATCCCGACCGAGACAATCCATCCCGACCGGGATGGTCCCCTGCTCCACATTTTGCCTCTTCTTCGACATTCGAACCCACCCAACCATTTTATACCCCTTCCCAACCTCCCTACCTACCCTTGCACCTATCATATGACCTTACACTTCATATGCATAGCCTCACCTCATCTTACCTTCACTACTTACCGAGCCTAGCATCAAATCCCACCCCCTTCTACCATTGCAAGCTTAATACTTCAACCATGCGGGCCTATCAAGATTGAAGAGGAATAGCAATGATGAAGACAAGCTATGTGCCGATATTGAACTATGAGGCGATGGTGCGAGTGAGTTGCTAACCGATGGGTACGGAAACTATCCTTTCTTTTCCGTCTTTTATCGCTTGTTTTTCCTTTGTTTATTCCTTTTCCCTTGTACATTTGTGTGTCATGGTGGCCCTCGGGGCCTTGGTAGTTATTGCTCCCGACTCTCGATGACGTGACTACATCGAGAGTCATTTCAAAATCCAAATTTACAAAATTTTCACCCTTTTTTTTGTAGGATTTAGTCGGATTTAGGCGGAATCCGCGCTAGGTGACTTGATTACACCTAGTCCTCCCCTCCCATTTTCTTTTATTTTCTTCTTTTTATTTCTTCCCCCACCCATATATTTTCTCGTCTCGGCCCATGGTGACTTGACTACACCCCGGCCGGACACATTCTACCCTTTCTTCACTTTTCTTTTTCATTTTTAGCTTTATTTTCGTAGTTTCTTTTCTTTTCTTTTGTGTCTCCATACACTACGATCGAGCATGAGGACATTGCTCGGTTTAAGTGCGGGGGAGCGATATTCTAGTGTAGCTTAGTTTATTTTCTTAGTCTTTTCGAAAAATCATTAAAAACCCTAAAAATTTGAAAAATTTCACAAAAATCAAAAAGATTTTCTTTTGTGTCTTCTCCTTTTTGTCTCGTTATGTCGTATTTTTGTTTTGTTGTGCGTGTTTTGCCTCCCTTTTTCCTTATAGGTTGCCTAATCACCGTTAGCTTTGGAGAGCTCTCAAGACATCCGGTAACATCTCTTCACCCCTTTTCCCTCTTTGTTCCTTGTGGAGTTTGGAGGAGATATGTGAAGTTGTGTGCTCGGGTGGAGCTTTGTGCATATTTGTGGTTGATTTGGTGATTTGTTTGGAAGTTCGGGGTGTTGTTTGTTTGTTTATGTGTTTGTTTTATCTTGTTTTGTTTTGTTGCCTTTTGTCTCTTTTTTCTTTTGTTTTCGTCGTGTCTTTGTTTTGTGTGTGTAGTTGTGTCTAGTGTGTAAAAAGGTTTTCGAAAACCCGGTTTAGAGGCTAGTGTGCAAGCGTTTACTTTCCCTTTCTAGTAGTATGAATCGAGTCTTGGACCTTAGTCTAGTAGAATGACCGTAAATCAATGATTTCGCTGGTCCTTTACCTTGAGTCCACCTAGCTTACTGGGGATTTACTACGGGATTTGCATTTTGACCATTATGACCACCCACGGTGTGAAAAGGCCTTGGTTGCCGAGTCCCGTCCCTTAGGTGACCGTGTTTGGGATTGTTTGACTAGTCCAAGTTCTCCCCTTTTTGTGAGTATGAAGAGAAGACGTCGTCCCGACATACCCATTTCCCTACCTCCTATACATATCCACACAATAAAATTGCAATTTGTTGAAATCTCTCTTTCTAGTTGCAAAAAGAAATGCCTACAACTCAAATCAAGCCAAAAGGGCAAAGAAAAGAAAAACAAAGAAAAAGAATGAAAGAAAAGATTGAAGAAAAAGAAAAGGCATAAAAAGCCAAAAAGAAAATAGAAAAGAAAAAATAAAGAAATGGCATGGCAACTAACGAAGCAAAAAAAATTCAAAAAAGAAATAAAAATGCCAAAAGAAAACCGTCTCACAAAAAGAATCCCCACACCTCTCAAAATAAGCCTTTTACCGACTATTACCGTGAAGAGCCTACAAAAGGACCGAGTCCCTAGGAAGGATGATAGCGGCAGTGGTCGGTCTTCCCTCATTTTGCAATAATATCCACCTTTTTACTTGGACTAGTTGGGCGGTTTAGAACATGGGACGGCCCTCTTGGCTCATCGCTAAAGGGGGCGGGGTCTCACTTACCTACAGTGTCGACTAACACCGTGGTTCATCCTTTTTCCATCCCGCCGATCGTCCCGTAGTACGTTCTTAGAAGGTTAGGAGGACCTAGGTAAGTTACCAACGTTTTTATTGCTTTGTTGTCATACTATTAGGGTTTAGTTCATTTCGATTTGTATGATTAGCTTGGGAACGTTGTCACTTGCCTTGAGTCCTAAACCGGTGTTTCATTCACCACTTTTTAGAGGGAAGCGGTATTTATTTCTCTTTGGGTGCAACCGTTTATTTGTTTGTTTGTGTGTTTGTTGTTTAAGTGTTTTTGTGCCCGGTTGCATCCACAGTTTTGTCGCAAGACCTTACTTGCCTTGCGGAGTACACTTTTCCTCTATGTGTACTCGCGTGAGGTTAAAGGGCGTAGGGTGCGCTAATACCCACTCGGCTAGTTTAGTAGTTAGTGTGTGCTTACTCGAGGGCGAGTAAGGGTTAAGTGTGGGGGAGTTGATAAGTGTAGTTTGTAGTGCCTAATTTGTTGTGTTGTGTTTTGGTCCCATTTTCCTTGTGGAATCGCTCCTTGGGAGCGTTTTATGGGTTACTTATGCTTCCTTTAGTTCGTTTTAGGTTCCCGAGACCATTCATGAAGAATTGGAACGATTTTCGACTCGTTTCATACGCTTTTGGAGCCAACGAAGTGAAGGAATGATCACTCGATGCCTTGGATTCGATCCCGAGACTTTGGGACCCGATCCCGAGCCTCATAGACTCGATCCCGAGTCCCGAGAATCAACGAGAAGCCCATGAGAAGCAAGGAGGGACCAAAAAGATCTTAAAAGAGGCCTACAAGGTCCTTCCCAGGCGGGATAATGCCTTCCCGACCGGGAAGGAAGGTGCAAAAGCGAGTGTTGCTGTAAAGAGATCTTCCCGACCGGGAAGGACCTCTTCCCGACCAGGACCATCTCTTCCCGACCGGGAAGAGCCCAGTTCAGGCCCGCGTCAACTCTTTTCTTCTCCTTATTCATTGTAACCCTATATATACCCTTCCTCTTGTATTCTTATAAGATGTTAGACATTACCCATTAAACCCTAGCATAGTTTAGCATAGATTAGCATAGATTAGTGTAGATTAGTTCTTAGTTAATCGTTAATCTTAGTTTAATCCTTGTATTAAGGGAATTCTTCAAGATCTCCACCAAGATTGACAACCTTGGGTGATTGTTTTGGGTTTTTCTTATTAATGCAAGTTTCAATCTTTCATCCTGTTGTTAGTAGGTATAATATTCTTATTCCTTTCTCTTAATCTTGTTTATTCATCAAAGTTTTAATCTTTGTTCATTGCATTGTTCATAGTTCATTGTTTTCACTAGTTTCATTATGATTGTTTTGGTTTTTATGTTGGTTTCTCTTGTTAGTGTTAATTTTCCATTAATTATGTTTGAGTAGACTCTTGCTAGGGTTATTAGGGTGATTGGTTGTGATGGTGGATGACTAGGGTGAGATGGGTGGTATTAGATGTTGTTTTTGTTGTTTCCCATTTACCTTGCACTCCACATGTTCGATGAAATGCTTGTGGGACTAGAAACGATCAATCCTAGTTTTTCTTGCATATTCTCTTGTATGTGTGTGTTTGGTTGGTTGGTTTGGTTCCCTCATTACGTAGCGAGAGCCCGATGAGGACGACCCCTAGGCCGATTACGTAGCGAGAGCCCGATCGGTAGAATCTAGGCTACGAAGGCATGCTAGTAACCCCGTTCTTCCCCTTTTTGTCTTCTTTGCATCCATGAACCCGACCTAACCCTAGTTTTCATTCTTATTGTTATCCTTGCTTCCCTTAGTCGTTAGTTACTTGTTTTGTCTTCCTTTTCCGTGTTCTAGACTTAGCCTAGTCCTTAGCCTCCCCCTAGTTTAGCTTGTCTCGAACCTAGTCTTTGACCGTAGCACCCATTAGTCTAAACGCATTTTCCGACCCTGTGGATTCGACCCGACTTGACCTAGCTACCCAGTTAGGTTAGTTGGATATTATTTGGCGGCGGCGGGAGTAAATGAGCTGCGTGGAAACTTGCTTCTGAAGTCTTGGGTGTACCTATATGATGACACATAACAACTTGCATGTAACACATAGGTGAAACACCGACTCACGCTGGGGAAATAAAATATTAATTTTTGAAAAGCAAAAAAAAATTTAGAAATTTTTAGCAAAAAATTTTTTTTAGAAATTTTTAGGAATGCTCGGGATGACTTGATTCCTATCTTGGGTTCTTATCTGAAATCAGGCCTGCGCGTATAGGGCCCATGTTTGCTAAGGAGGCACGACGGTTAGGGTTACACTTAGGGTTTCCTATTATATATAATGGACTCCCTGCTGCAACTTTCTGCATCCCAAATCAAATTCTTTCTTCTCCTCTCAAAATCTTTTAGATTTTCAAGAAAACTCAAATATCTGCTATGGGTATCGAGCACTTGACTGCGATGCTTCTGGCTTGGTCACAATATTTTCGGGACGAAGAAAAGGTTCAGCAGACCCAGATGGAAATCGTTACTTTATTCCCACTTCAGCGTCTGATGATCGACTCACACTTTTTTGATGCCTGTCTAACGTTTTGGGATACTACTGATAAGTGTAGTTTGTAGTGCCTAATTGTTGTGTTTTGGTCCCATTTTCCTTGTGGAATCGCTCCTTGGGAGCGATTTATGGGCTACTTATGCTTCCTTTAGTTCGTTTCAGGTTTCCGAGACTATTTGTGAAGAGTTGGAGCAAATCCGACTCGATACATACACTTTTTGGAGCCAACGAAGTGAAGGAACGATCACTCGGTGCCTTGGATTCGACCCCGAGACCTTGGGACCCAATCCCGAGCCTCCGAGACCCGATCCTGAGTCCCGAGAATCGATGAGAAACCCATGAGAAGCAACGAGGGACCAAAAAGTTCTTATTTGAGGCCTACAAGACCCATCCCGGTCGAGAAGGCCTCATCCCGTCCGGGATGGGGTGCACAATTGAAGATGCTACTGACATGAGCCCGTCCCGGCCGGGACCAGACCGTCTCGTTCGGGACCACGCCGTCTCGGGCGGGACGAAGCACTGGCAGCACACATCAACTTATTTCTTCCTCCTTCATTCTTGTACCCATATAAATACTCCCCTCTTGTATTTTTTATGTATCCTATCTCACCCTAGACTCTCTTAAGCCTCTCTAAAACATTCATAACCCTAGATTAGTGTTCCTCTCATTAGCTTAATTCCCTCTTTAATCCTTAGTTAATCTTTGTTAATCTAGTTTAGTTAATCTTGTATTAAGAAGATACTTGAAGATTCATCCAAGCTTGACAACCTTGGAGTTGATTTGGGTTTCTCTTTTATGCAAGTTATCATCTTTTCATCATCTTGTTGTTGGTATAATCTTCCTTTCTCTTGTTTATTATTATTTATTCAAGTATCAATCTTTACTTAGTGTTATTGTTATTGTTTGTTTATCATGGATGTTTGGATGCTTGTTTTGTTCTCTCTTGATTATGTTAGTTTAAGTTTGATAATGAGTGAGTAGTCCTCTTGTGGGGTTAGTAGGGGGATTAAGGGTAGATTATGGGTGATTAGGGTTCGTTTAGGGAAAAAGGGTGAATCTTTGTTGTTAGTCACATATTAGGCACTCTATGTGTTTGTTGATATGTTTTTTTTTTGGTAAAATGTGAGTATATTGCCAAAAAACTATCAATGATTACATTTACATCAAAGGACCTTCAGTGTGTAGTGTATGCCTAGGAGGGGAGGTGATTTCTTTCTCTTCAATCCAGAGCCGGAAAGACTCTTTCGAGCCTTTCGCCAACGGACGATTGACCGGGTTAGAATCTCTCAACCAAGCGCTAGCAATACCCATCAAGAGCAACCTCAAGGATCCGACTTTAGCGAGTCACCTCGAGAGACGGTCGGAGGGACCTTCATCAATCCCTTCGGTAATTCTAGTCCTAGTTCCTCCTCTTCATCTACATCAACACCGTCTACACCATCATCTCCCGCAAATCCAATCATGCCTAAGTTTTCTTCTCACTCAACCTTCACGGAAGACGTTTTTCCGGGTCCTACCACTTTACCAGAGGCATATACCGGGAATTTTGTGGCGAAAACGCAATTTATATAATTGGTCGAGAGAAGTCAATTTAGTGGGGTACCAACCGAAGATCTTCACCAACACATGTGCGGACATGACGTAGGTCCAGCCCAACGCGGCAACGCGCGGGTTTGGGTAGGCGAATGAATCTTGTGGTAAGATTGTTCTCGGGTTCGAAATTTAATTCAAAATGGAGTCGCCACCGAATTTTTTGGTTATTCGGAACCATTCGAGCCCACTCTATGTCGTCATGGGCTATACACAAAGTACGGCCCACTTCGATTTCAGAGTTTATGGGGCTCGTCTCTTTGCATCGCAATATCGATACCGTTTACACCGGCTTTCGTATATAGAATGACTCTCGTGCGCCAATGGTTTCGGACATCCGGAAACCAAGGTTCTGAGTAAGGGGTGAGGGTACATGTTGGGAAGCCCACTAAGGACACCCAACCCCGCCCGCACAATGGCGGCCTCTACTAAGACATCGTTCGTGTTCGTGTACGCGCGCTAGTAAAATAATTAAATGCAAACAGCGTTTTCAGGCTAAGCATGTGAGTTATATGTGAACTACGTCATTTAATGCATCTAATCATTGTCGGAGTAGTTTAGCATGTGATGTTCATTTAAATAAATAAATGGCAAACATCGAAAATAGAAAACTCGTAAATAAATTAAAAATTACACGGGCGGAATACAACCCGGAATTCACAATACAACGAGCAATAAAATAGAATAATTGAATAAAATAAGAAGAGCGATAAAAAAATTCACGACCCGACAAAGACCCGTATATAAAAAATGCACACTAGATCGTGAATTAGATAGACGGACGAACTTTAATTAATTATGCATTATATTGCATATTAATCAAAGGACGGAGGCTCGAGACCTAGGTGTGGTACTAACCCGATCTCGAACCTTGATGCCTTGTCCCGACTTATCACCTCGAGAAATGGAGTCTAAATTAATTATGTGTCGGATACGACTAAAGAGTCGTCGACATAAAATTAATAGTGCGAGACCTTCGATCAAAATCGTTTTAGGTGTCGTGATATGCATGAGTTTTGAAAATTAGAATTACGTGATTGACTTTACACGTGTCGACTAAAAGTCGTAAAAAAATGACGAGGCTCAAATGTTGCATTGAAGCTCTCGGATTTCTGGGCTACAAGACTCACTCGATAGAGTCATGGTCTGACTCGGTCGAGTGCGTCTTTAAAGTAGCTACTGTCCAGATTTTTGGGTGCTACTCGATCGAGTGGCCCATGGCACTCGATCGAGTGCCCCCTGTACGAGGCATGACTCGTTTCATTTTTATTTGTTTGAATTCGATAATTGACCGAATTAAATAAAAATATTGCATTATTTAAATTCAACTCGGTTCTCGATGTCATAAACGTGTATTATACGATTATGAGACCGTTATCGGAATTTTATGAAAATGTGTTATTATTGGATTAAAAAATTTGATTAGCGACGAAATTGTATCCCTCCGCGTCACAACATCGAAACTAATCCTACCAGATTATGTGATGTCGGTTTTCGTGTCAACGAGTTCCGTACTAATCTTAGAAATGGGATCAAATGCGTTCAACTATGATCGACCACGATCACATCATGCCCTTGAGTACATTGGGGCGGCGCTCCTCGAAAGGGTGCCACCTCCGTCGTTACTCGTAAAGGAATAGATGGACTTTAGGCGATTGTCATAGTCAAACGTATCCGAAACCGAGATTTTAATACTAGTGTATATATGTACGCGGTATATAATTGTTAGGTGTTTGAATGCGAAATTGAAATGTTAGTAAACAATAAAAAAGGTTAGTGGTTAGAGTACATAAATAAAATGTTAGTGTACAAAAATAAATAAAAAGTTAGTATGCACAAAATTAAAGGTTAGTGTTAGTAAATAAAATATTAGTGTCTTTAATATCGACTAATAATAATAGTAATAATAATAATAATAATAATAATAATAATAATAATAATAATAATAATAATAATAATAATAATAATAATAATAATAATAATAATAATAATAATATTAGTATTAATATAAATATATATATATATATATAAAAGAAACGAAAAACAAGAAGGGAGAAAAGGAAATGGGGTTTGATGACACCCTCAACCTACATGCTTAAATGGCCTCGGAAACGAGCTCGTAGTAGCGGCGTGTGCGCGGGAGTGTCGAGATATGTAGGGTGAGTTAGGGTGTATATGGTTATGGAGAGGATGCTCTCGGGTCTTTGGCGAGTTTTGATCTCAAGTTTGATTGTATGTATGTGTGTGTGTATCGGTTTTACGAGGGATGCTAACTCGGTTTTTAGACTAAGATTGCTTAGGGTTTGTAGTATTGAAGTGATGAAGATGGATTAGGGTAGAAATGTAGACTAAGAATGCATGGAAAAAACTTGTTTGTGAAGAGTATGTAGGTTGCAAAAGCTTGTGAAATGAATGGGGTTAAGGGGGTATTTATAAGCTTTACCCCCCGACCTAGGGTCACTCGATCGAGTGGCTCTAGTGCACTCAATCGAGTGCCCTTCAAAACGGGCCTGATCCGGTCTTTAACGCTCCACTCGACGGAGTGGGTCAATCCACTAGATCGAGTGGATCAAGTAAATCGAGATATTTTGGGAAGGGGTTGACCTTGTGATTTGTTTGATTGCTTTTTTGAATTTTGATTTGGGCGCCAGTTTCGAGAATGAATTTGGCTGATTTGTGTGACGGGTTCGTCTTTGACCGAGTTTTGACCCGGTCGACAAAAGACGGTTTTTATTTTTGGTGTCGGTTTTGGCCCAAATTAGTCTCATTTTATTGGGAACGACCCACTGGGCCTGGATTTGAGGTCGGTTTTGAGAGATTTGCACTCTCCTAAATGCCCACGTCAGATACTATTGATTCCGAGTCCGTATTCGAGCGTATTAAGTCACGTTGACGTCCGATCATCATCGGGTGTTTTGTTGGAGACTGCTATAGACACTAGCAGGCAAAATGCGGGTGTCTACATAGGCCCCACTCTGACTGAGGCTTGGACAAGGCGAAAGTCAGAGTAGCTACCAGGCCAATCGAGGATTACGACCTGGCAGCCTTCCGGTCGGGTCGTTTATAGTCCATTAGACTTGCGTGAAGGGCTCGCCAGCCATAAGAAAAGAGTCATACCTGTCCTGATGATGATAGTTCCGTGGGGAGTCGAACTTGCCTTTGGAGTCATAGGTTTACCCGTATGCCGACACATCACATCTTGGATGTAGCATTCCAGGAGAAACACCGACTCATGCTGGGGAGTAAAGTAGCTGCGCAGGGACTTGCTTCTGAAGTCTTGGGTGTACCCGTATGCTGACACATGACAACTTGCATGTAGCATTTCAGGAGAAACACCACCTTTGATGTTCCGTTGGGAAGCACTAGCTAGTACCTAAAATGTTAGATACATAGGCAGAAATAGCAGGCATAGTATATAGCAAGATTGCACATAGGAAATGCAGTTAGCATCTATAGACTGACTTGCGTTGGGGAAAATGATTTTTGCTTAGTTTTGAAATCGAAGTCCTGAAAGCAACTCACGTGCTAGGAGATAGGTTTTCAAAATTTAAAGGGGTAGAAAAGAAATTTGCAGTTTAAATTGACTGAAATTTGACCTTGTCGAAAATGATTTTCTCAAATGGCTAAGTTTTGCAAATTTTAAAATGAGAATTTGAGGAGAGAGGCCTACCGATAGACTTGACTCTGGACGTGACCGGACGAGTTGACAGACACGACTTGGAATCTCGAAGGGTTGGACTGTGACTCTGTAGGGCGGTGGGCCACCTAAGATGAAAAGACTCTTAAACTGCGCTATTCCATAGCCTAGGCGAGTGGCAACACGGTCGAACATCGAAATGGGAAGGATGTGATATAGGGGAATTGCAGTAGCCTGTAATGAGACTGTTTCTGCAGGACTTAGCAGTAGCAGTGCTGTAGACTAGTGCTCTTTGAATTTTGTTTGGTTTTGGGATGCATTCCCAAAGTGGGTGTCGTTTCGAGTCCCTGACGGATTCTTGTCTTCGACTGGGCCGAGTACTAGGACACACTATAGAAAGGAGGCTAGGTTTTGAAAGTCATTTGGATTATGTGAGTGGATGGAGGACTTCTGTCTAATAGAAAGCCCCCAGGACGACAAAGCTAGCTGCTGAGAACATGACAGTGTTGTGACCGGAATAACGGTGCTATTTTTTGAATTTGTGGGTGTGGGTGGTTGTGCCTTTGTTGAAAGGCTGCCTACGTATTCACGTGTAGTGAAATCAAACCAAGCCGTAGTTCAGTGATTGAAAGATATGTTATGGTGCCTAGTTTATTAGGGCTTTGTGTGTAACTAGCCATAGCGATGGTGTAGGCTAGGTGTGTTCCCAATGATGTCTTGATCAAAGGGCTGGAACAGTTAGGATCTTGATCCCGTGACTGTGAGCGTTCTCCGGGGTAGCCCCGAGAGGTGGTTTGAACTATTTGGGCATGTTCTATGCCGACCGCGGGTTGAGTTCCCGTGTTTGGGGTTGGTAACTGGTTTGGATGTTTTTGGAAATGTGGAGCCAGGCAATAAGTGGCTTTGATGTTTCGAAATCTGGAGCTCGATTTTATGGAGCAAAGGCTTCGAGGGTAAGGTATTGTAATGTGGTAGGAAAGGGGGAAGTCGAGTAAAAATGACTCGAACTTCGATCAGGATAAGTTTGATAATGTGGGATCTGATTTCCATGTCTGGCCCTAATGGTTAGGGTGTATCCTATGGAGCTTGAATCCTCAAAGTTCTGGGCTGTCTCATAGCTTAGGTCTCGGGAAGGTCTTGAGGGTTTTAATGTGGGAAGGCTAAGTGTGGTGTTAGCTGACCAGCTTGATTGTTTCTCCCCTATTTGATGGTATGGGCATCAATAATTTTTAAATTGACCGTACCCCGGTCAAGGGACTTTGAGTTGACCGTTGACCACGGTCATGGGTATATGAATTTTGTGTTTTTTTGTTTTTTTTGGGTTGACCTTTTAGCCCCGGTCATGGGATTCTTCATTTGAGTTGACCGTGCTCCGGTCAAGGGATTGACCGTATCTGGTCGGGGGATGTTGAGGGTTCTTTTTTTTTTTGATGGCCAGCTCTTTTGTTTTGGGCCTTTTGCTTTTTCCTTGGACTTTTGATTTTTTTTTGTCCAGCTTTTTTTTTTTTTTTTTTTTTTTTTTTTTTCACGGTAATCCCCTCCTATGGTGTTGTGGGTGGATATGGGGGTGGGCCCATCGGTTGGATTAGGCTTGTGGAGCTAAACCTTTGTAAGGTGTAAGCCTAGTTGGTGTTTGTGTGAGTGCAACTCGCGGTGGAGTACTCTACGGTAAGCATGGTGATTTGGATCTCGGTATTTTCATCATAATTCCAAGCAGGCTTAGTGGGAGCATCGTCCCGAGCTGGGTATTTTTGGCATCAAGTCAGACTAACGCCTAAGATAGGGATTGGTTAGTTTTATTGGAGGGGTGTTTATTGTGGGAAATGGGCTTGCCTTCCGTCTTGAACCCAAACTAGGAGACTACCTAGATTTGTCATAGGATTCGATACTGCTCCTACTAGGGGTAGTTATGTGGCTTTCTATACCAGACATGGAACAGGTAAAGGAAAACACGGGCCTCAGTTCCTACAGTCATTATAGATGTGCCTATAATAGTCACGTGCATGTGCTCACAGTGTATGATGGTGTTCATCATGTTCTCGGAAACACATAAGGAAGCATATATGAGAAATTGAAAAAGCTGATTTTATTGGATTAAAAAAAAAAGAGGACAGAATATAGGTGACTCTGACTCTGACTTTGAAATTGAAAGGGATAGAACATCCTAGACTCGGACTCAGACTTAGGCTCGAATCGAATCCGGACTTTCGGATACTCGGTTGGTCGTTGTTTGTTTTGGTAAGGTCCTTGATTGCTTTGGTAAGGTCCTTGATTGGAGAGAACGACGGGTGCCACGACTCGCCTAAACTCGGCTTTGCGCAAATGCAAGAGAGGGAGTCAAACTAGACATGGCCCGGGGGGACGGGATGACAAAGACTCTTGGATCGAGATACTCGAACGTTGACTAAGGCAAGATAACAACCCTGACTTGAACTCGATTGTGAGATTCGAGCTGCGCGAGGGTGAGTCCGAAAATGGGGCGACCGTGTTTGAAAGCGTCACGTGTTCGGACCAACCATGGCGACCTAAACCTTTAGGAGACTCGGGTGTTCGTAGCATAGGTACGACTCGAAGAAGGCATCATAAGGACGCCGATGTATGACGAACGTAAGGTACCCCTTAAGGTGACTGTGGTCGAATGCTCGGGTGGAGGACAGCCCCCAAGTGAGACTAAAGACTCTGATAGGACTCACATGGTGCGGCATCTGAATTACTCGAAAATGACACACGTGAGACATCACGTGTAGGACACGACCCTTAGAGCAACCGTGATTGATCGCTCTGATGAAGGGTTACCCCCGAGTGAGACCGAGGACTCTAATAGGACTCAGACGGTGTGCCATCTAAGTGATTCAAAAGTGGGGTACGTGAGACAACACGTGTAAGACATGACCCTTAGAGCAACCGTGATTGACCGCTCTGCTGAAGGGTAGCCCCCGAGCGAGATTGTAGGTTTTGTTAAGACTCGAGTGATGGACGAGTGACCCTTAGATGTAAGGATCACGAACCTTTTGATACAGGGCTATGCCTTGTAAAAGGTTGACTCGGCCTCGTGGAAAGGCAGGCAGGGTAAGGGAAGAAACTTGCGATGTAAGATCGGCGGAGTTTCGACACTAGAGACCCTCGAGTTGACTTGAATAAGGATGACCCTGTGATTAGTGTAGGCCCTTAAGTTAAAGGATTTTCTAAATGGGATGACTCGACTAACGGATTTGAAAGACGGGCGAAATTCCCTTGGGAAAGGTCGTGGGGACCGTCCTGTCGGAGGGAAAATTGCGTGTGACTTTCTAGTTAGGACTCGAGTGTTTATGAACCTTCCATTTACGAGTGTATGACTCGTGTTGGTCGGTTGTGCCTTTAGAAAAAGGCGGACTAGGATGGGGAAGAAACCCGTGATGTAGGATCGACGGAGTTTCGACGCTAAGATCTTCGATAAATTATGAAAAGACCCGACACACGAATAACGGTAGGTCCTATAATAAGGAAGGTTTTTGAAAGATGATTGAATTTTGAAAATTGAGAGGACGGTCCTGAAATTGGTAGTGGGCCAATAGGACCGGGGATTTTGAAATATTAGAATGGTTGCGAGTAATTTCGCGTTTTGAAAAATTGGGAGACGGTCCCGTCTTTTGAAATTGGCAGCATGCCGACAGGACCAAGTTTTTTGAAAAGTTGAATATTTGGAATTTTGAAAATTTGAATATTGAAAATAAATTTTCGAAAATTTGAAAATTGAAAGTGAGATCCCGAAGATTTGAAAATCGAAACGACATCTCAGAGATTTGAAAATCGAGAATGGAATCTCGAGGATTTAAAAATCGCGAATGGCATCACGAAGATTTGAAAATTGTAATTGAATTTTGAAAATTCGAAAATCGAATGATGGATCGGAAATTCGAAGTGAAATGGATAGCATGCCGGCTAAAAAAAGGCTTGTTTTGAGTCAAATCGTAAGTCTAATTTTCGGCAGCATTCCGAGTTTTTTGAAATTGGATATTTTTAAAAGACGGGTCCCGAAACGGACAGTATTTTGGGTTTTTCAAAATTTGGTATTTTGGAAAGATGGGCCCCGAAACGGACAGTATTTCGGGGTTTTTCGAAATTAGGTATATTTTGGAAAGATGCAATTTTGAAATGACGGTTTTTTGAAAAAAAAATGACACGGAAACCAAGTAGCACGTAGTCAAACAAGCATTATAACGACGCTTATGTATGCATTACGCTAAGTCTCGGTCGGTCAAAATAGGGTCTATACCAACAACGATGCCTTTCTCGTAAATCAGGACGGACTCCCTAAGTCGAGTTGGTCTTAGGACATGCCGCAAAACCCATACGAGTTCCACCATCGAAGTCTTTAGCGCACCCATGTAGGAATGCACCGCGGTATAGTGGGACGTCGGTAACAAGTAACCGGCCCGGGCAAAAATGGGTTATTCATGAACCATTAAACTAATGCGCGTACACTAATATGCGAACGATTTCTCTTCGAGTCTCACCCTAGGAACCCCGATGACATGTGGTACATCAGGTATCCCCAGCAGAGTCGCCAAATTGTGGACATGACGTAGGTCCACCCCGACGCGGCCACGCGCGGGTCTGGGTAGGCGAATGAATCTCGTGGTAAGATTGTTCTCGGGTTCGAAATTTAAGTCAAAATGGAGTCGCCACCGAATTTTGTGGTTATTCGGAACCATTCGAGCCCACTCTATGTCGTCATGGGCTATACACAAAGTACGGCCCACTTCGATTTCAGAGTTTATGGGGCTCGTCCCTTTGCATTGCAATATCGATACCGTTTACACCGGCTTTCGTATATAGAATGACTCTCGTGCGCCAATGGTTTCCGACATCCGGAAACCAAGGTTCTTATTAAGGGGTGAGGGTACGTGTTGGGAAGCCCACTAAGGACACCCAACCCCGCTCGCACAATGGCGGCCTCTACTAAGACATCGTTTGTGTTCGTGTACGCGCGCTAGTAAAATAATTAAATGATATGCAAACAGCGTTTTCAGGCTAAGCATGTGAGTTATATGTGAACTACGTCATTTAAAGCATCTAATCATTGTCGGAGTAGTTTAGCATGTGATGTTCATTTAAATAAATAAATGGAAAACATCAAAAATAGAAAACTCGTAAATAAATTACAAATTACACGGGCGGAATACAACCCGGAATTCACAATACAACGAGAAATAAAATAGAATAATTGAATAAAATAAGAAGAGCGATAAATAAATACACGACCCGACAAAGACCCGTATATAATAAATGCACACTAGATCGTGAATTAGATAGATGGACGAACTTTAATTAATTACGCATTATATTGCATATTAATCAAAGGACGGAGGCTCGAGACCTAGGTGTGGTACTAACCCGATCTCGAACCTTGATGCCTTGTCCCGACTTGTCATCTCGAGAAATGGAGTCTAAATTAATTATGTGTCGGATACGACTAAAGAGTCGTCGACATAAAATTAATAGTGCGAGACCGTCAATCAAAATCGTTTTAGGTGTCGTGATATAAATGAGTTTTGAAAATTAGAATTACGTGATTGACTTTACACGTGTCGACTAAAAGTCGTAAAAAAATGACGAGGCTCAAATGTTGCATTGAAGCTCTCGGATTTCTGGGCTACAGGACTCACTCGATCGAGTCATGGTCTGACTCGGTCGAGTGCGTCTTTAAAGTAGCTACTGTCCAGATTTTTGGGTGCTACTCGATCGAGTGGCCCATGGCACTCGATCGAGTGCCCCCTGTACGAGGCAGGGCTCGTTTCATTTTTATTTGTTTGAATTCGATAATTGACCGAATTAAATAAAAATATTGCATTATTTAAATTCAACTCGGTTCTCGATGTCATAAAGGTGTATTATACGATTATGAGACCGTTATCGGGATTTTATGAAAATGTGTTATTATTGGATTAAAAAAATTTGATTAGCGACGAAATTGTATCCCTCCGCGTCACAACATCGAAACTAATCCTAACGGATTATGTGATGTCGGTTTTCGTGTCAACGGGTTCCGTACTAATCTTAGAAATGGGATCAAATGCGTTCAACTATGTTCGACCAGATCACATCATGCCCTTGAGTACATTGGTGCGGGCGGCGCTCCTCGAAAGGGTGTCACCTCCGTCGTTACTCGTAAAGAAATTAGATGGACTTTAGGCGATCGTCATAGTCAAACGTATCCGAAACCGAGATTTTAATACTAGTGTATATATGTATGCGGTATATAATTGTTAGGTGTTAGAATGCGAAGTTGAAATGTTAGTAAACAATAAAAAAGGTTAGTGGTTAGAGTACATAAATAAAATGTTAGTGTACAAAAATAAATAAAAAGTTAGTATGCACAAAATTAAAGGTTAGTGTTAGTAAATAAAATATTAGTGTCGTTAATATCGACTAATAATAATAGTACTAATAATAATAATAATAATAATAATAATAATAATAATATTAGTAATAATACAAAAATATATATAAAAGAAATGAAAAAGAAGAAGGGAGAAAAGGAAATGGGGTTTGATGACACCCTCAACCTACATGCTTAAATGGCCTCGGAAACGAACTCGTAGTAGCGGCGTGTGCGCGGGAGTGTCGAGATATGTAGGGTGAGTTAGGGTGTATATGGTTAGGGAGAGGATGCTCTCGGGTCTTTGGCGAGTTTTGATCTCGAGTTTGATTGTATGTATGTGTGTGTGTATCGGTTTTACGTGGGATGCTAACTCGGTTTTTAAACTAAGGTTGCTTAGGGTTTGTAGTATTGAAGTGATGAAGATGGATTAGGGTTGAAATGTAGACTAAGAATGCATGGAAAAAACTTGTTTGTGAAGAGTATGTAGGTTGCAAAAGCTTGTGAAATGAATGGGGTTAAGGGGGTATTTATAGGCTTTACCCCCCGACCTAGGGTTACTCGATCGAGTGGCCCTAGTGCACTCGATCGAGTGCCCTTCAAAACGGGCCTGATCCGGTCTTTAACGCTCCACTCGACCGAGTGGGTCGGTCAATCCACTCGATCGAGTGGATCAAGTGAATCGAGATATTTTGGGAAGGGGTTGACCATGCGATTTGTTTGATTGCTTTTTTGAATTTTGATTTGGGCGCCAGTTTCGAGAATGAATTTGGCTGATTTTTGTGACGGGTTCGTCTTTGGCCGGGTTACGACCCGGTCGCCAAAAGACGGTTTTTATTTTTGGTGTCGGTTTTGGCCCAAATTAGTCTCATTTTGTTGGGAACGACCCAATGGGCCTGGATTTGAGGTCGGTTTTGAGGGATTTGCACTCCGCTAAATGCCCACGTCGGATACTATTGATTCCGAGTCCGTATTCGAGCGTATTAAGTCACGTTGACGTCCGATCATCATCGGGTGTTTTGTTGGAGACTGCTATAGACACTAGCAGGCAAAATGCGGGTGTCTACAACATGGAAACCTTTTCGGACTATTGTGACGCTATTTCTCAAACGGGAATAACTCAAGACCAAATCCGATGGGTATTATTTCCTTTCTCTCTAATTGGTAAGGCGAAGCAATGGTTCAAGGGGTTGGACAAAGCAAGACTCGGTATTGATACTTGGAAGAAGCTAGCCTTAGCTTTTTACCAACATTTCTATCCCCCGGGGAAGACAAATCTATTGAGAGCCTCTATCACGGGATTCCAACAACGTGATGATGAAAGCCTCTATGAATCGTGGGAAAGATTCAAAGCCTTGATCCGTTCTTGTCCACACCATGGTCTATCACAATGGTTCCTTGTGCAACAATTTTGAACGGGTTATATGAAGACTCAAGGGCCATACTCAACATGGGATCTAATGGTTGGTTTACCGAGGTGGATGATGACCAAACTTGGTCAAGAATTGAAGAGATGGCGGTGCACAATTCCCAATACTCTAGGCCTATAAAGGCGAATCGAGGAGGTAGGCACGAGGTTGATGCCATTACACAATTGAGCATTGATCTTGGGGCTCAACTAAGAACTCACATGGAGACCATTGACAAGAAGCTCCAAAGCCACCTCAACCAAGTTCAAAGCTCTAATTCCTCCAACCAACACTCGAATCATGATGTCAATGCTTTGGGAGTTGTACCCTCTACACCTTATTACGGGATTTGCGATACTTGTGGGATAGTTGGACATGAGTCTACACATTGTCGGGGAAGTATTGAGCAGTGAACGCCTTTCAAGCGTTCAAGCAAGGTGCCTCCTATTCAAATCAATACCAAGCTTCCAATCAAGTCCCTCAACAACAAGCTATGCAACCTCGTCCCTATGTTCCACCTCCCTTAAGGGACAACAATCAAGGTTATCAAGGTTATGTGGGTAATCCAAGACCCTTCAAAAACTTCAAGCAAAATAACCAAGGTACCCTCCACAACAACAATCAAGGGTTCCAACAAGGGAACATCAATCAAGGTGGTTTCCAAGGAAACCAAAGCTTTCAAGGACAACAAAACCACAACCAAGGGTTTCAAAACCACAATCAAGGCCTTAATCAAGGCAATTCTCATGGGTTCCATGGGAACCGTCAACAGTAACAAGCAACACAAGGCAATCAACAAAGCAAGCCTAGGAGCCGGTCTCCTATTCATGATTATGGTACTCCATTAGCCCTCACCGACACTCCACATAATCCACAATCTCCACCTCGAGATTTCGACATGCAAAAATCTATGATGGATATGCAAAGGAGTACTCAAGAAATGCAAAGGAGTCAATTGGAGACACAAAGGTCACAACAAGAGATCATTGCTCAAATTCTAATGGATAACAAGGAAACAAAAACTTACATGAAGATGCTTGAGACTCAAATATCTCAACTTGCATCGGGAAGTTATTCAAGGCAAAGGGGGCAATTACCTCCTCAAGGTGAAACTCCAAATTTTGAGCATGTCAATGCCATCACCTTAAGGAGCGGTGCTACCTATAATCCTCCCGTGTTTCCTAGTGAGCAACAAGCAATGAAGGAAGTTGTGCCTCCAACTCAAGGAGATTCGAGCTTGGGAAATCCAATGGAGGAGCAAGTCTTAAGGGAGATCGAAAAACCGCATGAAGACAAGCTTCCCCCGCTTCAAGAGAAAGACAAGGGTAAAAGGAAAGTGTCGTGTGAAAAATCCACCCCTATCGAGCAAAACAAGGTTCAAATCAAGTTGCCTTTCCCAACAAGGCAAATGAAGACTAAGGTGGATGTCAAATTTGACAAGTTCCTTAACATTGTGAAGCAATTGGATGTGAGTGTCCCGTTCACCGAGTTACTTACCCAAATCCCGGCATATGGAAAATTCATGCGAGAAATCCTAGCTAGGAAGAGATCCACCGACAAGGAAGAGACAATAGCGTTCACGAGGGTGGTGAGCGATCTTATTCAAGGTTCCACGCTTCCAAAGTTGAAGGATCCGGGTAGTTTCTCGATCCCATGCACCATAGGCAACTTCGAGATTGAGAGAGCTATGTGTGATTTGGGTGCGAGTGTGAGCATTATTCCCTACACCATTTGTGAGCGATTAGGGATGAAGGAGCTTAAATGTACGTCCATTACACTCCAAATGGCCGATAAATCTCTTAACCGACCATTGGGGATGATAGAGGACTTGCCGGTACGAATCGGGAAATTCTTCATTCCGGTCGATTTCATCGTGCTCGATATGCCGGAAGATGCCACCACTCCCATTATCCTTGGGCGGCCATTTCTACACACCGCCGGTTCCATGATCGATGTGAAGAACAGTAGGATCACCTTCGAGTTAGGGGAAGAAAAGCTAGTGTTTGACCTCCAAGGTAACACTTCGCCTACTAATGATGAGTCTTGCAATATGATCCACGCCACGAAGGACGTCGATCTAGGGGAAGAGTCGGGACAAAGCTTGAAGAATTATTCTTATGTACTTGAGGATGATGACTCCGAGAGTGAGGAAGATGAGAGCCCATATCATGGGTTTGATGACAAGTTGAAAAGCAAGAAGCAAGATGAGCCTCCCTTGGGGCCACATGAGGATCGATGGACGTTTGGGTATATACCGAAGGATCGCAAGTACAAGTTCAAGACATTGAACTTAGTAGATCGGGATGCCCCAGGAACGTCAAGGTTAGGAGGCGAAGATCCTTGGAGTGGAGGTTGGTATTCCACTATTTTGATTGAAGACTTTGCTAGGATCTTCGACTTGTTTCTTCGTGCCCTCGATGGAGATGGAATTGGTTGTTGTTGCTGAAAAAGAATGAAGAATGCACCATCCTTGGTTTGACGGAGTTCCACAAGAACCGTCCCATTGTATATATCTTTTTATTGTAGTTTCTTTGGTTTTGTGAATTCTTGTTATTTGGATTGATTGATGAGCGTTGTGAGGGAGAGAATTTGATGTGTATATGAGCTTTGTTGGATAGGTGAAGTGAAGATGATTCCTAGAGAGGAATGGCTATGATAGAGCTTCGATAGTAAGCATGAGGATCGGGTTTTTGAAGCTTGGAATAAGCTTTTGGGTTTGTGTAAGGTCAAGAAGACCCATCCCGACCGGGAAGAAGCTTCCCGACCGGGAAGGGTGCGGCATCCCGACCGGGAAGGAGCCGTCCCGATCGGGATGGAGGTACATATTTTCGAGCTTACTGGAGGTCCGTCCCGACCGAGAAGGGAGCGTCCCGACCGGGACGGGTGTGTCATCCCGACCGGGACCAACCATCCCGACCGGGATGGTCCCCTACTCCCCCTTTGTGCCTCTTCTTCCAGATTTGAGTCCACCCAACCATTATATACCCCCTCCCAACCTCTCTAACTATCCTTGCCTTATCATATGCCCCATATACTTCATTGTCATGCCCCCACTTCATTTTCTATCCACTTTACACCGACTCCTACTTCAAATCCCACCCCCTACCATTACTACCTCTACCGTGAGTTCTTCTCAAGTTTGAAGCGAGATGGAAACCAAAAAGACAAGCAACGTGCCTATAATGACCATTGAGGCGATGGAGCGAGTGAGTTACTAGCCGATTGCTTTGGGTAACTATCCTTACTTTTCCGTCTTTTGTCGCTTGTTTTCTCTTGTTTGACCCCTTCCCCTTGAGTCATGGTATCTTGGTGGCCTTCGAGGCCTTAGTATGGTTGCTCCCGACTCTCGATGTTGTGACTACGTCGAGAGTCAATCGAAAAATCCAAATTTACAAGATTTTCACCCCTTTTTTAGGATTTAGTCGGATTCGGGCGGAATCTGGGCTAGGTGACTTGATTACACCTAGCCCTCCCCTCCCATTTCCTTTGATTTATTTCTTTTTATTTTTCATCCCCATCCATATCTTTTCTAGTCTCGGCCCATGGTGACTTGACTACACCCCGGCCGGACACATTCTAACCTTTTTCTTCACTTTTCTTTTTGATTTTTAGATTTGTTTTCGTAGTTTCTTTTCTTTACTTTTTGTCTCTCCGCACACTACGATCGAGCATGAGGACATTGCTCGGTTTAAGTGTGGGGGAGCGATATTCTATCATAGTTAGTTTTATTTTTATAGTTCTCCGCAAAATCTTTATAAAACCCTAAAAATTTGAAAAATTTTCACAAAAATCAAAAACATTTTCTTTTTTGTGTCTTTTTCTTTTGTGTGTTCTCCATCTTATGTTTTTGTATCGTATATTTGTTTTGTTGTGTGTTTTGCCTCCCTTTTCCTTATAGGTTGCTTAATCACCGTTAGTTTTGGAAAGCTTTCAAGACATCCGGTAACATCTTCTATCCCTTTTTCCCTCTTTATTTCTTGTGGAGTTTGGAGGAAATTGTGATGTTGTGTGCTCGGGTGGAGCTTTGTGCATATTGGTAGATGATTTGGTGACTTGTATGGAATATCGGGGTGGAGTTTGTTCCCTTGTGTGTTTGTTTCATTTTGTTTTGTTTTGTTGTCTTTTGTCTCCTTTTCTTTTGTTTTCGCCATGTCTTCGTTTTGTGTTGTGTTAGTTGTGTCTTTTGTGTAGAAAGGTTTTCGAAAACCCGGTTTAGAGGCTAGTGTGCGAGTGTTTACTTTCCCTTCCTCGTAATGTAAATCGAGTCTTGGACTTTACTATAGTAGAATGACCCTAAATCAATGACTTCGTTGGTCCTTTACCTTGAGTCCACCTAGCTTACTAGGGATTTACTGCGGGATTTGCACTTTTGACCATTATGACCACCCGCGGTGTGAAAAGGCCTTGCTTGCCGAGTCCCGTCCCTTAGGTGACCGTGTTTGGGATTGTTTGATTAGTCCAAGTTCTCCACCTTTTTGTGGGTTTGAAAGGGGATGCGCACCCCCGACATACCCATTCCCCTACCTCCTTCACATATCCACACAATAAATTGCAATTTGTTGAATTCTCCCTTTCTTGTTACACAAAGAAATGCCAAAAAGCCAAATCATGCCAAAAAGGGCAAAGAAAAGAAAGAAAATGAAAGAAAGAAAGAAATGAAGAAAAAAGAAAAGGCTCAAAAGCCAAAAAGAAAATAGGAAAGAAGAAAAAGAAATGGCATGGCAACACGCAAAGCAAATATGCAAAAGAAAAGGATGCCAAAAGAAAACTCGTCTCACAAAAAGAATCCCTACATCTCAAAATAAGCCTTTTATCGATTATTACCGTGAAGAGCCTACCAAAGGACCGAGTCCCTGGGAAGGATGATAGCGGTGATGGTCGGTCTTCCCTCACTTTGCAAACATTTCCACCTTTTTACTTGGACTAGTTGGGCGGTTTCGGGCATGGGACGACCCTCTTGGCTCATCGCTAAAGGGGGCGGGGTCTCACTTACCTACAGTGTCGACTAACACCATGGTTCATCCCTTTTTCCACTCAGCCGATCGTCCCGTAGTACGTTCTTAGAAATTTAGGAGGAATCTAGGTAAGTTACCAACGTTTTTGTTGCTTTATCGTCATAATATTAGGATTTAATTCACCTTGGTTTGTATTGCTAGCTTGGGAACGTTGTCACTTGCCTTGAGTCCTTAACCGGTGTCTTTTCACCGCTTTGTTGAGGGAAGCGGTATTTGTTTTCTTTTGGGTGCAACCGATTATTTGTTTGTTTGTGTGTTTATTTGTTTACGTGTTGTTGTGTCCGGTTGCATCCACAGTTTTGTCGCAAGATCCCACTTGCCTTGCGGAGTGCACTTTTCCTCTAAGTGTACACGCGTGATTTGAAAGGGCGTAGGGTGCGCTAATAGCCACTCGGCTAGTTTAGTAGTTAGTATGTGCTTACTCGAGGGCGAGTAAGGGTTAAGTGTGGGGGAGTTGATAAGTGTAGTTTGTAGTGCCTAATTGTTGTGTTTTGGTCCCATTTTCCTTGTGGAATCGCTCCTTGGGAGCGGTTTATGGGCTACTTATGCTTCCTTTAGTTCGTTTCAGGTTCCGGAGACCATTTGTGAAAAGTTGGAGCAAATCCGACTCGATACATACACTTTTTGGAGCCAACGAAGTGAAGGAACGATCACTCGGTGCCTTGGATTCGACCCCGAGACCTTGGGACCCAATCCCTAGCCTCCGAGACCCGATCCCGAGTCCCGAGAATCGATGAGAAACCCATGTGAAGCAAGGAGGGACCAAAGAGTTCTTATTTGAGGCCTACAAGACCCATCCCGGTCGGGAAGGCGTCATCCCGTCCGGGATGGGGTGCACAATTGAAGATGCTACTGACATGAGCCCGTCCCGGCCGGGACCTGACCGTCTCGGTCGGGACCACGCCGTCTCGGGCGGGACGAAGCACTGGCAGCACACATCAACTTATTTCTTCCTCCTTCATTCTTGTACCCATATAAATACTCCCCTCTTGTATTGTTTATGTATCCTATCTCACCCTAGACTCTCTTAAGCCTCTCTACAACATTCATAACCCTAGATTAGTGTTCCTCTCATTAGCTTAATTCCCTCTTTAATCCTTAGTTAATCTTTGTTATCTAGTTTAGTTAATCTTGTATTAAGAAGATACTTGAAGATTCATCTAAGCTTGACAACCTTGGAGTTGATTTGGGTTTCTCTTTTGTGCAAGTTATCATCTTTTCATCATCTTGTTGTTGGCATAATCTTCCTTTCTCTTGTTTATTGTTATTTATTCAAGTATCAATCTTTACTTAGTGTTATTGTTATTGTTTGTTTATCATGGATGTTTGGATGCTTGTTTTGTTCTCTCTTGATTATGTTAGTTTAAGTTTGATAATGAGTGAGTAGTCTCCTTGTGGGGTTAGTAGCTAGGGAGATTAAGGGTAGATTATGGGTGATTAGGGTTCGTTTAGGGAAAAAGGGTGAATCTTTGTTGTTAGTCACATATTAGGCACTCTATGTGTTTGTTGATATGTTTTTTTTTTTTTTTGGTAAAATGTGAGTATATTGCCAAAAAATTATCAATGATTACATTTACATCAAAGGACCTTCATGTCCTGACTATTACTACGCTGTTTACAACTTAGAGGGACAAAACAGAATCACTAGTAATACATTAATTGGTCCAATGAATCAAATTACTAGCAATCTTCTCCATGGCTCGTGCAGTAATCTCCTTATTCATCCTGCCAGCCACTTCCTCTGGTCTCAATAGCTTCTGTTCATACCAGGCTTCATTTCTTTGCCTCCAGACATGGTAATAGTATGCATTTCGGATCATTGCATCAGTTTTCCACCTAGTGTTTTCATGGTTAGCATCGGCTAATGTTTGTAGAGCTCGGGTCGCACCATACCAGGCTACAATCTCATTCTCAATTCTGCAGCTGTATTCGCATTCCTCAAATATATGCTCAATTGTTTCCTCTTCCTGACCGCAAAGGCAACAAGTGTTATCAGTTATATAGCCAATTTTTGCTAATTTTCCTTTAGTATTCATGCCTCTATTGACTGCCATCCAAGTGATTAGAGAATGTTTTGGGATATTCCAATTATTCCATATCACTTTTGCCCAATTTTTCTCGGTCTGTTTACTTCTCAGCAGGTTGTATCCCTCTCTGACGGAGTATTTCTCAGTATCCCACATCACCTGTCCATTTGCTTCCTTCATAATGTCCTTCATTTTGCAAATCTGTTTCCACGACCAAGTATCCCCTTGCTTTGGTCTATAATTGCTCCAATCATGCCCCTTTATATAGATTTGATTCACCCATCGAACCCAAAGTTTTTCAGGATGCGAATGAACCCAACTAGCGAGTTTGGCTATAGCAGCTTGATTCCAGGCTGTAACATTTTTAATGTTCAAGCCGCCTTCTTTTTTCGGAACCGTTATTTTCTCCCACGCAACTAGAGGCACCCGAGTGTAGTCAGCTGAACCTGCCCAAAAGAAATTCCGGCAAATTGCCTCTACTCTCTTAATAATACTTCTCGGAATGACAAAAATGGATGCCCAGTAGCAGTGAAGAGTATTCAGAACTGAGTTTATGAGAGTTAATTTCCCGGCATAAGATAGTTTTCTAGCTCCTAGACTTCTTATCCTAGCCACAATCATGTCTGTAAGTATCATACATTCTTTCTTAGATATCTTTCCTGGCTTTATAGGGATACCGAGATACCTGAAGGGCATCTTCCCTTTGCTGAAACCAGTAACATCCAGAATGTCCTGCATTAAATTAACTGACATGCCATTGAAATATACCTCCGACTTGTTAGTGTTTCTTTGCAGCCCCGAGGTATCGGAGAAAGTAGTAAAAGCTCTCATCATAAGAATGATGTATCTCGGTTCGCCTTTGCAAAATAGTAGTAAGTCATTCGTGAACATCAAATGAGTCAGTTTCATCTCCTTGCACATTGGATGGTATTGGAATGGCCAAGTAGACGTAGCATATTTTAACGTTCTTGTTAAATACTCCATGCAGATGCTGAATATGAGCGGAGAGATTGGATCCCCTTGCCTTAGTCCTCTTTTTCCCTTAAAATATCCAAAATTGCTTCTATTTAAAGAAAGGGTGTAAGTAGGAGTAGTTATGCATTTCATTACCTGCTTAACAAACAAATCCGGAAATTCCAATGCCTTCATCATTTGCTCGACAAAGACCCATTCTACCGAGTCATAAGGTTTTTGGAGGTCTATTTTGAAAAGGCATCTAGCTGACACACCTTTCTTCTCATACAGCTTAACAATATCCTGACAGATCAGGATGTTCTCGACAATTGACCGCTCTTGTATGAAAGCTCCCTGAGTACTTTCAATGATGTCAGGCAAAACCCCTGCTAACCTGTTACACATCAGCTTCGATATGATCTTATAAATGATATTACGACAGACTATCGGTCTGAACTGAGTTACTGAACTGGGCCTTTCAATCTTAGGTATTAATGTGACTGTAGTGGAATTTATCTGCTGCAATTATTCACCAGTCGTGAAAAAATCAATCACCGCCTCTTCTATATCTTGTCCAATAATCTCCCACGCTTCTTTAAAAAAACCACTGGTATATCCATCAGGACCCGGAGCTTTATCCTGAGGAATTGATAGCATGGTGCGTTTGATCTCATCAACAGTCACGGGAGTATTCAATATACTCCTATGATGCTCATTACATTTCTTGCCTTGATCAATAATGCTTCTTCTTACATTCTGGACAGGTTTCGAACTGCCCAGAATAGTCTGATAATATTTCAGGAAAGCATCTTGTATTGTATCAGGAGAGTTACATAGGTGCCCATTAGAGTCTTGGAGTTGAATCACTTTATTCCTGTTTTGCCTTTGTTTAATGCAAGTATGGAAAAATTAAGTGTTCGCATCCCCGTCTTTAATCCACGAAACTTTGGCCTTCTGTTGCAGGAAACTTAGTTCGCTTTCCTGCAATTGTCTAGCCTGTTTCATCGCTTCTTTCTCTGCTGCAATAAGATCTGCATTCTGCAGATTATTCATCAACTCTTCTTGAATCCTTTCTAGCTTCCTTGTCGCCTGATCAGCCTGATTAATTATACCATTGAAGCATTCAGAGTTCAATTTCTTCAACCTAGGCTTTAGCATCTTCAACCTTTTAACAACTGCAAACATCTTATTGCCTCTAATCCTTTCGTCCCAAGTACTCTTCAGCACCTCCTTAAAGGATGGAGTCGAAGCCCACATGTTGAAGTACTTAAAATTCCTCTTCTGATTGTATATAGCATGTCTATTACCAACAATACATGGTGTGTGATCCAACCATCCTTCATGATAATAATAGGCGGCCATAGTTGGATAATCTTCCATCCACAATTTATTCACCAAAAATCTATCTAGTCTACTGTACTTCATATCCCCATCCTCATGTTTATTAGTCCATGTATAGTAAGCACCAGTAGCTGCTATATCATGCATATCACACGCATCTAAGCAATCAGCGAAGTCTTCAATGTCTTCATCTTTGCTCTGCCCACCCAATCGTTCATCCCTATGCAACACTGTATTGAAATCCCCTGCTATAGCCCACGGTCTGTCCACAGTCACTGATATCCTCTTTAAATCTTCCCATAATGGTCTCCTATCAGTTCCATCATTGAACGCATACACCATTGTCAAATAAAACTGTCTTCGAGTACATCTATCCATAGCTCTGACATGAATGAGCTGGGAACTAGCTGCTAACACATCAAGGGGTAATATATTCGGTTGCCAAAGTAACCAAACTCTTCCATCTTTATGCATACTACAATTCGTAGTAAAACTCCATCCTCCGAGCATTTTATTTGCTATATTTTCTACATTAATGCTATTAACTTTAGTCTCCAATAATTCAAACAATGCAACTTGATGTTTATTCATAAAACTTTTAACAACTTCCTGTTTATTTACATTATTAAGCCCTCTCACATTCCAAAAGCCTATATTATTCATTTGGAGGCTTTTGGATTGGCGGGTCACCAGCTTTCACACTCTCAGTTTGCACTTCAATCACTTCCTCTATATCAGGGTCATCCTCCAGGACATCCAGATATGTTCTAATAGGAGATGCAACAGTCTCAGTCCTCTGAGATACAACTTGTGCTCATCTTCTCATTGATTGTCTATTTTGTGGTTGTGTTGAGGATAGTCATAGTCACGAGAGTGCGGACTATGGTCTACGTAGCGAGAGCCCGGACCAACTCTAGCAACTAGGAGACACCTATACCCTTGATCACCCAATTACCCATCTACACTTATGAACCCGACCTACCCCACTTCCTTCCATATTTGATTCAACTTCTTAGTTAGTCATCGTTTCTTTTAGTTTACTAGTTAGTTTGACCATTAGTTATCCCATCTTAGCATCGTTTTAGATAGTCATTGTTAGTCCACTTCCTTCATCTCCAACCATAATAGTTTACCATTTATCATTCTCTTTGTGTTTGTTTGGTAATTTAGTCTCGTTTTTAGGCCAACCTAGTCTAGACTCTATCATACCGTCCCCGTGGATATCGACCCTACTTGCCCTAGCTACCCACTAGGAATAGTCGGTTTATTATTGACGGTTGGACCCACGACAAATCCCACCATCAATTTGGCGCCGTTGCCGGGGACGGTGCATTGTTTAGACTTAGTTTGCTTATAGCTAGACTTAGTTACCCTTCTTTGTGCTCTTCTATCATCTCTTGTGCATATTTTCTAGATTCTTCTTATTTCCTTAGTTTTATTTCTTCCTTTTCTCTTTGTCTCTAGTTGTGCTTGTTTATTGTCGTTGCCTAGTGCCCATAAAGCACTAGGTGTTCTCACGTTTGATTAAGTGTGTAGTGTATGCCTAGGAGGGGAGGCGATTTCTTTCTCTTCAATCCAGAGCCGGAAAGACTCTTTCGAGCCTTTCGCCAACGGACGATTGACCGGGTTAGAATCTCTCAACCAAGCGCTAGCAATACCCATCAAGAGCAAGCTCAAGGATCCGACTTTAGCGAGTCACCTCGAGAGATGGCCGGAGGGACCTTCATCAATCCCTTCGGTAACTCTTCATCTACATCAACACCATCTACACCATCATCTCCCGCAAATCCAATCATGCCTAAGTTTTCTTCTCACTCAACCTTCACGGAAGACGTTTTGCCGGGTCCTACCACTTTACCGGAGGCATATACCGGGAATTTTGTGGCGAAAACGCAATTTATATAATTGTGGGGCCAAAATCGCTTTTTGTGCCTTGTTTCTTGGAGATGAAGCTTGCTTGTGATTGGAGGCAATGCTTAGGGAGGAAGAGGTCGGTGAAGCTCGTAGGATGGATAGACCCCGGGGACAACGTGCAAGATGATTTTGGGTCTTGGGATTCCTACTTCTTGCCTCTTCCTTGGAGGCCGTGGAGGTCGGTTAAGCTCGAGCGCATCTTGGGCCTTCACTACGATGTCGGTAGCGCGTTCGACTTGCTCCTCCATGCCCTTGAGGGCTACGGTTGAAGAAGAGACCACCATCCTAGGTTTGACGGAGTTCCTAAAAGAACCGTCATGTTGTATATTCCCCTCTCCTCTTCTTTAGAATACTTGTGTTTGTATTTGTGTAGTTTTTATTTCTTGGACTCTTTTGTTTTTGTGGAATTCTTGTAATTGTTTTGGTATTTTGATGAGGGATGTGAGGGAGCGAATTTGATGTGTACTTTGAGTTTATTGTGATAGGTGAAGTGAAGGTGATTCCTAGAAAGGAATGGTTGATGATGGAGTTTGGTTTGCGAGCGAGGAAGACGGTTTTTGAAGCTTATGATAAGCTTTTGGGCTTGGGGAAGCAAAGAAGACTCATCCCGACCGGGAAGAGGGCTTCCCGACCGGGAAGGATGAGGAATCCCGACCGGGAAGGAGCCATCCCGATCGGGATGAAGGTGCAAAAATTCGGACTCACTGGAGTGCATTCCCGACCGGGACAAGAGCTTCCCGATCGGGACCATTCATCCCGACCGAGATGGTCCCCTTTGACTCCACCCATCCATTATACCCCCTCCCAACCTCCCTACTCCTCCTTACTCCTATCATATCACCCGTACACCTCACTTTACACCAAGATCCACATCAAATCCCACCCCCCCTCACACCTTTACCACCTCTACCATGCGGTATTATCGAGCTTGAAGCGGGATAGCAATGATGAAGACAAGCTTTGTGCCTATAATGATCATTGAGACGATGGAGCGAGTGAGTTACTAGCCGATTGGTTTGGGTAACTATCCTTACATTTCCGTCTTTTATTGCTTGTTTTCCTTTGTTTATTCCCTTCCCCTTGAGTCATGGTATCTTAGTGGCCTTCAAGGCCTTAGTAGTGGTTGCTCCCGACTCTCGATGACATGACTACATCAAGAGTCATTTTCAAAATCAAAATTTTAAAAGTTTCCACTCTTTCTTTTTGAGGATTTAGTCGGATTTAGGCGGAATCCGGGCTAGGTGACTTGATTACACCTAGCCCTCCCCTCCCATTTCCTTTTATTTCCTTCTTTTATTTCTTCCCCCATCCATATCTTTTTCTCGTCTCGGCCCATGGTGACTTGACTACACCTCGGCCGGACACATTCTACCCCTTTTCTTCACTTTATTTTTGATTTTTAGCTTTATTTTCGTACTTTCTTTTATTTTTCTTTTGTCTCTCCGCACACTACGATCGAGCATGAGGACATGGCTCGATTTAAGTGTGGGGGAGCGATATTCTAGCATAGTTAGTTTTATTCGAAAAAAATCTTTAAAATCCCTAAAAATTTGAAAATTTTTCACAAAAAATCAAAAAGATTTTTCTTTTGGTTGTTTTCCTTTTGTGTCATTGTGTCGTATATTTGTTTTGTGTGCGTGTTTTGCCTCCTTTTCCCTTATAGGTTGCTTTAATCACCGTTAACTTTGGAAGGCTTTCAAGACTCCCGGTAACATCTTATCCCTTTTTCTTCTTTACCTCTTGCGGAGTTTGGAGGAGATTGTGATGTTGTGTGCTCGGGTGGAGCTTTGTAAAGTATGGTTGATTTGGTGGCTTGTTTGGATGATCGGGGTGGTGTTTATGTTGTGTATGTGTTCATTTTGTGTTGTTTTTGTTTCGTTGCTTTTACTTCTTTTTCTTTCGTTCTCGTTGAGTCTTTGTTTGTGTGTTGTGTGTCTTGTGCGTAAACCTAATCGAAAACCCGGTTTAGAGGCTAGTGTGTGAGTGTCTATTTTTCCCTTCCTAGTTGTATAAATCGAGTTTTGGACTTTAATCTAGTAGAATGACCCTAAAGCAATGAATTCGTTGGTCCTTTACCTTGAGTCCACCTAGCTTACTAGGGATTTACTACGGGATTTTCACCTTTGACCATTATGACCACCCACGGTGTGAAAAGGCCTTGGTTACCGAGTCTCGTCCCCTAGGTGACCGTGTTTAGGATTGTTTGATTAGTCCAAGTTCTCCCCTTTTTGTGGGTTTGAAGAGGGATCGCGACCCCCGACATACCCATTACCCTACCTCCTACACATATCCACACAATAAAATGCAATTTGTTGAATTCTCTCTTTCTCAATTGTCAAGAAATGCCAAAAATGCCAAATCTTGCCAAAAGGGCAAAGAAAAGAAAAATGAAAGAAAAAAATGAAAGAAAGAAAAGAAATGAAGAATAAGAAAAGGCACAAAAGCCGAAAAGAAAATAGAAAAGAAGAAAAAGAATGGCATGGCAAAACAAAGCAAAAATGCAAAAGAAAAGAGAAAATGCCAAAAGAAAACCCGTCTCACAAAAAGAAATCCCAACAAAAATAAGCCTTTTTCCGACTTTTGCCGTGAAGAGCCTACCAAAGGACCGAGTCCCGAGGAAGGATGATAGCGGCATTAGTCGGTATTCCCTCATTTTGCATGTTTTCCACCTTTTTACTTGGACTAGTTAGGCAGTCTTGGACACGGGACGACCCTCTTGGCTCACGCTAAAGGGGGTGGGGTCTCACTTACCTACAGTGTCGACTAACACCGTGGTTCTTCACTTTTCCACTCCGCCGATCGTCCCGTAGTACGTTTTTAGAAAGTTAGGAGGACCTAGGTAAGTTACCAACGTTTTTGTTGCTTTATCGTCATACTATTAGGGTTTTGTTCACCTTGGTTTGTATGTCTAGCTTGGGAACGTTGTCACTTGCCTCGAGTCCTAAACCGGTGCTTCTTTCACCGCTTGTTTGACGGAAGCGGTATTTGTTTTCTTTTGGGTGCAACCGATTATGTGTTTGTTTGTTTGGGGGTTTGTTTGTTTGTGTGTTTTGTGTCCGGTTGCATCCACAGTTTTGTCGCAAGACCCAACTTGCCTTGCGGTGCACTTGTCCTCTAAGTGCACTCGCTTGAGTTGAAGAAGCGTAGGGTGCGCTAATACCCACTCGGTTAGTTTAGTAGTAGTATGTGCTTACTCGAGGGCGAGTAAGGGTTAAGTGTGGGGGAGTTGATAAGTGTCATTTGTAGTGCCTATTTCGTAGTGTTTTGGTCCCATTTTCCTTGTAGAATCGCTCCTTGGGAGCGGTTTAGGGGCTTCTTATGCTTCCTTTAGTTCGTTTCAGGTTCCCGAGACCGAATTGGAAGAGTTGGAGCGATTCCGACTCGATACATACACATTTTGGAGCCAACGGAGTAAAGGAACGATCACTCGATGCCTTGGAGTCGACCCCGAGACCTTGGGACCCAATCCCGAGCCTCCGAGACCCGATCCCGAGTCCCGAGAATCGGTGAGAAGCCCATAAGAACCAAGAAGGGACCAAAAAGATCATAATGGAGGCCTACAAGGCTCATCCCGTTCGGGATGAGGTGCACAAACAACGAGGCTACTGACCAGGGCCCATCCCGATCGGGAGCATGGCTTCCCGACCGGGACCGACCCCGTCCCGACTGGGACCATCCCGTCTCGGCCGGGACGGCCTAGCTGTAACCCGCACCTTGTTTTCTTTCTTCTCCCTTCCATTTGTAACCCTATATATACCCCCCTCTTGTATTAAGACACTATCTTATGTTATATCTTATGTTATATCCTTAAAACCCTAGACTACTTTAGGTTAGATTAGATTAGATTAGTGTAGATTAGTCGGTAATTAGTAGTTAATCTTAGTTTAAGCTTGTAATATTGGATCTCTTGAAGAATCCATCCAAGATTGACAACCTTGGTGGATGAATTTGGGTAATTTCTATGCAAGTGTTCTCCTTTTCATTCTCTTGTTAAGTTGGTATAATCTTCTCATCCTTTTACTCTTAATCTTTGTTCATTCATCCAAGTTTACATCTTTAGTTCTTGTTTATTGTTTTCACTAGTTTGTTTGTGTATGTATGGTTGTTTGAGTTTGTTTACCTTGTTTTTGTTAGTATTTCCTTTAGATATGTTAGAGTAGTGTTCTTGCTAGGGTTAGTAAGGTGATTAGGGTGTTAATTGAATGATTAAGGGTTTTTTAGAGATGTTGGTGGAAGATTTGGGTTTCTCTTGTTTGATGCACATCACATGTTTGTTGAAATGCTTGAATGACTAAGTAGTTGAGAATGCTTGTTTTTCTTGCCTTTCTTTTGTGGTTGTTAGTTTGTTGTGGGTTCGGTTCCCTCACTAAGTTGCGAGAGCCCGGTGAGGACGACCCCTAGGCCGGTCTAAGTAGCGAGAGCCCGGATGTGACCTAGGACCATAGCGCGCTAGAACCCCGTTTGTCATGTGTGTCGCCGAGATGGGTTCTAGGTGGAACCTCTAGGTGAGTCTAAGTTGCGAGAGCCCGGACCAACCTAAATCACCCTACTACCTCCTTCGCTCTAGTTCTCCCTTGACCATTCCGTTACCCCTTTGACCCCGACCTAATCCTAGCCCATTTTCCTAGTTTGTTCTCCTTAGCCATAGTCATAGTCTAGCTTTTCTCCCTCTCTACCATTCTTAGCTTAGTCCGTTGACTTAGTCTCGTATTTGGACCGACCTAGTCTAGGCTATACATTACCGTCCCCGTGGATTCGACCCGACTTGCCCTATCTACCGTAGGAATAGCCGGTTATATTATTGACGGTTGGGATTCCACGACAAATCCCTCCCATCAATTTGGCGCCGTTGCCGGGGACGGTGCTAGTTTAGACTTTGTTTTCCTACTTGCTTGACTTTGTCTTTGTGTTTTGTGTTTTCTTTTTTCTTTTTGTTCCTTTTGCTTCTTGTGTGTGTGTGGTTTATTTCTCTCTTGTCTAGTGCCCAAAAAGCACTAGACTTCTCACGTTTGTTCTTAGTCTACAGTTTGTGCTTAGAGGTGGTGATTATCTTCTTCTTGCAACTCAGAGCCGCTTTAACGGACGGTTGCTAGAATGAGTGGTTTCCAAACGGGTATGAGCTACGATTTTCGAGAGAGCATGGGGTTTGATCTAAACTCCACACACTCGGGAGCCGATATGAGCTACCACTCTTCTTCCATGAACCAAGGGTATGACATGACGTCCCCCTACCATAATCAAGCTTCTTGGGGTAATCAAGACGGGTATGATCTTCAAGATTATGGAAATGGCTACCAACAAGTGAATGACTATTACTCCTACGATCATGGTGGCTATTACTCAAGCCATGATTGTGAACCCACCATGTACAATCAAGATTCACGTTATGGAAGCCAATACCCCCAAAACCCACCATATTACCCTCCACCCCAACCACAATATGAACCTCATGACCCACAATACTACCAATCACCCCAACCTTGCTACCAACAATACGATGCCCCACCCTTTGGGCATCATCAAGATTATCAAGGAGCCTTACAAGACCCCAATGATCACCAATTGCCCGACACGGAGGCGTTTCAATCGCTTATTCAATTGCAAAACAGCAACCAAGAAATGGCCACCCAAATTCAAAAACAACAAAATGAATTGTGGGTCCAACTTTGAAGGGCAAACGAGGCGAGGAATGCTCAACTAAATGCATTAGCGGTTCAAACCGTAATGTCTTTATCCCGAGCATCACATTTAGATGGAGGGTGCCCACTTGAGAGAGAGGAGCAACCTAATCGCGAAGCCGCCGATGTAATTCCCTTTGATAGAGAAGTTTGCTTTGAAGAACCTAAATCGTCTACCCAAAAAGAGACGAATGAGGAGATAACCCTTGGTGAAGGCATTCTTGGTGAGGAATTGGAGGAGGATAGTGAGTTGGATGGGTTGGTGGAATTTGTGAGGATGTTGGGTGAGATTGTTAGCCTCGAGTTGCCCTTGTGCGATAATTTGGATAAGCATCAAGAGCCCCTTGCTAGTACACCGAGAGATGACTTGGAAGAGATTGAAACCGCCGGTAGAAGTATCGATTCTCCTCTCCAAGATGATGTGGGGCCAAGTGATGAATATGAGGAACCACAACTTAAGAAAAGTGTGGGGGTGTGCAACGAGGAAGTGAGGCCAAAACCGCTTTTTGTGCCTTGTTTCTTGGAGATGAAGCTTGCTTGTGATTGGAGGCAATGCTTAGGGAGGAAGAGGTCGGTGAAGCTCGTAGGATGGATAGACCCCGGGGACAACGTGCAAGATGATTTCGGGTCTTGGGATTCCTACTTCTTGCCTCTTCCTTGGAGGCCGTGGAGGTCGGTTAAGCTCGAGCGCATCTTGGGCCTTCACTACGATGTCGGTAGCGCGTTCGGCTTGCTCCTCCATGCCCTTGAGGGCTACGGTTGAAAAAGAGTCCACCATCCTAGGTTTGACGGAGTTCCTAAAAGAACCGTCATGTTGTATATTCCCCTCTCCTCTTCTTTAGAATACTTGTGTTTGTATTTGTGTAGTTTTTGTTTCTTAGACTCTTTTGTTTTTGTGGGATTCTTGTAATTGTTTTGGTATTTTGATGAGCGATGTGAGGGAGCGAATTTGATGTGTACTTTGAGTTTATTGTGATAGGTGAAGTGAAGGTGATTCCTAGAAAGGAATGGTTGATGATGGAGTTTGGTTTGCGAGCGAGGAAGTCGGTTTTTGAAGCTTATGATAAGCTTTTGGGCTTGGGGAAGCAAAGAAGACTCATCCCGACCGGGAAGGATGAGGAATCCCGACCGGGAAAGAGCCATCCCGATCGGGATAAAGGTGCAAAAATTCAGACTCACTGGAGTGCATTCCCGACCGGGACAAGAGCTTCCCGATCGGGAAGGGTTTATCAACCCGATCGGGACCATTCATCCGGACCGGGATGGTCCCCTTTGACTCCACCCATCCATTATACCCCCTCTCAACCTCCCTACTCCTCGTTACTCCTATCATATCACCCGTACACCTCACTTTACACCGAGATCCACATCAAATCCCACCCCCCCTCACACCTTTACCACCTCTACCATGCGGTATTATCGAGCTTGAAGCGGGATAGCAACTATGAAGACAAGCTTTGTGCCTATAATGATCATTGAGACGATGGAGCGAGTGAGTTACTAGCCGATTGGTTTGGGTAACTATCCTTACATTTCCGTCTTTTATTGCTTGTTTTCCTTTGTTTATTCCCTTCCCCTTGAGTCATGGTATCTTAGTGGCCTTCAAGGCCTTAGTAGTGGTTGCTCCCGACTCTCGATGACGTGACTACATCGAGAGTCATTTTCAAAATCCAAATTTTACAAGTTTCCACTCTTTCTTTTTGAGGATTTAGTCGGATTTAGGCGGAATCCGGGCTAGGTGACTTGATTACACCTAGCCCTCCCCTCCCATTTCCTTTTATTTCCTTCTTTTATTTCTTCCCCCATCCATATCTTTTTCTCGTCTCGGCCCTTGGTGACTTGATTACACCCCGACCGGACACCTTCTACCCTTTTCTCCACTTTTGTTTTTGATTTTTAGTTTTATTTCCGTAGTTTCTTTTCTTTTTCTTTTGTCTCTCCGCACACTACGATCGAGCATGAGGACATGGCTCGATTTAAGTGTGGGGGAGCGATATTCTAGCATAGTTAGTTTTATTTTCTTAGTTTTTTTCGAAAAAAATCTTAAAAATCCCTAAAAATTTGAAAATTTTTCACAAAAAATCAAAAAGATTTTTCTTTTGGTTGTTTTCCTTTTGTGTCATTGTGTCGTATATTTGTTTTGTGTGCGTGTTTTGCCTCCCTTTCCCTTATAGGTTGCTTTAATCACCGTTAACTTTTGAAGGCTTTCAAGACTCCCGGTAACATCTTATCCCTTTTTCTTCTTTACCTCTTGCGAAGTTTGGAGGAGATTGTGATGTTGTGTGCTCGGGTGGAGCTTTGTAAAGTATGGTTGATTTGGTGGCTTGTTTGGATGATCGGGGTGGTGTTTATGTTGTGTATGTATTCATTTTGTGTTGTTTTTGTTTCGTTGCTTTTACTTCTTTTTCTTTCGTTCTCGTTGAGTCTTTGTTTGTGTGTTGTGTGTCTTGTGCGTAAACCGTTTTCGAAAACCCGGTTTAGAGGCTAGTGTGTGAGTGTCTATTTTTCCCTTCCTAGTTGTATAAATCGAGTTTTGGACTTTAATCTAGTAGAATGACCCTAAAGCAATGAATTCGTTGGTCCTTTACCTTGAGTCCACCTAGCTTACTAGGGATTTACTACGGGATTTTCACCTTTGACCATTA
Organism: Agrostemma githago; assembly: GCA_958450325.1. Taxonomy (NCBI): domain Eukaryota; kingdom Viridiplantae; phylum Streptophyta; class Magnoliopsida; order Caryophyllales; family Caryophyllaceae; genus Agrostemma; species Agrostemma githago. The sequence continues at coordinate 44,215,682 of OY288245.1, forward strand.
TGACCACCCACGGTGTGAAAAGGCCTTGGTTACCGAGTCTCGTCCCCTAGGTGACCGTGTTTAGGATTGTTTGATTAGTCCAAGTTCTCCCCTTTTTGTGGGTTTGAAGAGGGATCGCGACCCCCGACATACACATTACCCTACCTCCTACACATATCCACACAATAAAATGCAATTTGTTGAATTCTCTCTTTCTCAATTGTCAAGAAATGCCAAAAATGCCAAATCTTGCCAAAAGGGCAAAGAAAAGAAAAATGAAAGAAAAAAATGAAAGAAAGAAAAGAAATGAAGAATAAGAAAAGGCACAAAAGCCGAAAAGAAAATAGAAAAGAAGAAAAAGAATGGCATGGCAAAACAAAGCAAAAATGCAAAAGAAAAGAGAAAATGCCAAAAGAAAACCCGTCTCACAAAAAGAAATCCCAACAAAAATAAGCCTTTTTCCGACTTTTGCCGTGAAGAGCCTACCAAAGGACCGAGTCCCGAGGAAGGATGATAGCGGCATTAGTCGGTATTCCCTCATTTTGCCTGTTTTCCACCTTTTTACTTGGACTAGTTAGGCGGTCTTGGACACGGGACGACCCTCTTGGCTCACGCTAAAGGGGGCGGGGTCTCACTTACCTACAGTGTCGACTAACACCGTGGTTCTTCACTTTTCCACTCCGCCGATCGTCCCGTAGTACGTTTTTAGAAAGTTAGGAGGACCTAGGTAAGTTACCAACGTTTTTGTTGCTTTATCGTCATACTATTAGGGTTTAGTTCACCTTGGTTTGTATGTCTAGCTTGGGAACGTTGTCACTTGCCTCGAGTCCTAAACCGGTGCTTCTTTCACCGCTTGTTTGACGGAAGCGGTATTTGTTTTCTTTTGGGTGCAACCGATTATGTGTTTGTTTGTTTGTGTGTTTTGTGTCCGGTTGCATCCGCAGTTTTGTCGCAAGACCCAACTTGCCTTGCGGAGTGCACTTGTCCTCTAAGTGCACTCGCGTGAGTTGAAGGAGAGTAGGGTGCGCTAATACCCACTCGGTTAGTTTAGTAGTAGTATGTGCTTACTCGAGGGAGAGTAAGGGTTAAGAGTGGGGGAGTTGATAAGTGTCATTTGTAGTGCATATTTCGTAGTGTTTTGGTCCCATTTTCCTTGTAGAATCGCTCCTTGGGAGCGGTTTAGGGGCTTCTTATCCTTCCTTTAGTTCGTTTCAGGTTCCCGAGACCGAATTGGAAGAGTTGGAGCGATTCCGACTCGATACATACACATTTTGGAGCCAACGGAGTAAAGGAACGATCACTCGATGCCTTGGAGTCGACCCCGAGACCTTGGGACCCAATCCCGAGCCTCCGAGACCCGATCCCGAGTCCCGAGAATCGGTGAGAAGCCCATGAGAACCAAGGAGGGACCAAAAAGATCATAATGGAGGCCTACAAGGCTCATCCCGTTCGGGATGAGGTGCACAAACAAGGAGGCTACTGACCAGGGCACATCCCGATCGAGAGCATGGCTTCCCGACCGAGACCGACCCCGTCCCGACCGGGACCATCCCGTCTCGGCCGGGACGGCCTAGCTGTAACCCGCACCTTGTTTTCTTTCTTCTCCCTTCCATTTGTAACCCTATATATACCCCCCTCTTGTATTAAGACACTATCTTATGTTATATCCTTAAAACCCTAGACTACTTTAGGTTAGATTAGATTAGATTAGTGTAGATTAGTCGGTAATTAGTAGTTAATCTTAGTTTAAGCTTGTAATATTGGATCTCTTCCATCCAAGATTGACAACCTTGGTGGATGAATTTGGGTAATTTCTATGCAAGTGTTGTCCTTATCATTCTCTTGTTAAGTTGGTATAATCTTCTCATCCTTTTACTCTTAATCTTTGTTCATTCATCCAAGGTTATATCTTTAGTTCTTGTTTATTGTTTTCACTAGTTTGTTTGTGTATGTTTGGTTGTTTGAGTTTGTTTACCTTAGTATTTCCTTTAGATATGTTAGAGTAGTGTTCTTGCTAGGGTTAGTAAGGTGATTAGGGTGTTAATTGAATGATTAAGGGTTTGTTAGAGATGTTGGTGGAAGATTTGGGTTTCTCTTGTTTGATGCACATCACACGTTTTTTGAAATGCTTGAATGACTAAGTAGTGAGAATGCTTGTTTTTCTTGCCTTTCTTTTGTGGGTGTTAGTTTGTTGTGGGTTCGGTTCCCTCACTAAGTTGCGAGAGCCCGGTGAGGACGACCCCTAGGCCGGTCTAAGTAGCGAGAGCCCGGATGTGACCAAGGACCATAGCGCGCTAGAACCCCGTTTGTCATGTGTGTCGCCGAGATGGGTTCTAGGTGGAACCTCTAGGTGAGTCTAAGTTGCGAGAGCCCAGACCAACCTAAATCACCCTACTACCTCCTTCGCTCTAGTTCTCCCTCGACCATTCCGTTACCCCTTTGACCCCGACCTAATCCTAGCCCGTTTTCCTAGTTTGTTCTCCTTAGCCATAGTCATAGTCTAGCTTTTCTCCCTCTCTACCATTCTTAGCTTAGTCCGTTGACTTAGTCTCGTATTTGGACCGACCTAGTCTAGGCTATACATTACCGTCCCCGTGGATTCGACCCGACTTGCCCTATCTACCGTAGGAATAGCCGGTTAAATTATTGACGGTTGGGATTCCACGACAAATCCCTCCAATCAACCTTTACGGAAGACGTTTTGCCGGGTCCTACCACTTTACCGGAGGCATATACCGGGAATTTTGTGGCGAAAACGCAATTTATATAATTGGTCGAGAGAAGTCAATTTAGTGGGTTACCAACCGAAGATCTTCACCAACACATGTGTGGACATGACGTAGGTCCAACCCGACGCGGCCACGCGCAGGTTTGGTTAGGCGAATGAATCTCGTGGTAAGATTGTTCTCGGGTTCGAAATTTAATTCAAAATGGAGTCGCCACCGAATTTTGTGGTTATTCGGAACCATTCGAGCCCACTCTATGTCGTCATGGGCTATACACAAAGTACGGCCCCACTTCGATTTCAGAGTTTTTGGGGCTCGTCCCTTTGCATTGCAATATCGATACCGTTTACACCGGCTTTCGTATATAGAATGACTCTCGTGCGCCAATTGTTTCGGACATCCGGAAACCAAGGTTCTGAGTAAGGGGTGAGGGTACGTGTTGGGAAGCTCACTAAGGACACCCAACCCCGTCCGCACAATGGCGGCCTCTACTAAGACATTATAGATGTGCCTATAATAGATGTGCCTATAATAGTCACGTGCATGTGCTCACAGTGTATGATGGTGTTCATCATGTTCTCAGAAACACATAAGGAAGCATATATGAGAAATTGAAAAAGCTGATTTTATTGGATTGAAAAAAAAAGAGGACATAATACAGGTGACTCTGACTCTGACTTTGAAATTGAAAGGGATAGAACATCCTAGACTCGGACTCAGACTTAGACTCGAATCGAATCCGGACTTTCGGATACTCGGTTGGTCGTTTTTTGTTTTGGTAAGGTCATTGATTGGAGAGAACGACGGGTGCCACGACTCGCCTAAACTCGGCTTTGCGCAAATGCAAGAGAGGGAGTCAAACTAGACATGGCCCAGGGTGACGGGATGACAAAGACTCTTGGATCGAGATACTTGAACGTTGACTAAGGCAAGATAACAACCCTGACTTGAACTCGATTGTGAGATTCGAGTTGCGCGAGGGTGAGTCCGAAAATGGGGCGACCGTGTTTGACCGCGTCACGTGTTCGGACCAACCGTGGCGACCTAAACCTTTAGGAGACTCGGGTGTTCGTAGCATAGGTACGACTCGAAGAAGGCATCATAAGGACGTCGGTGTACGACGAACGTAAGGTACCCCTTAAGGTGACTGTGGTCGAATGCTCGGGTGGAGGACAGCCCCCAAGTGAGACTAAAGACTCTGATAGGACTCACATGGTGCGGCATCTGAATTACTCGAAAGTGACACACGTGAGACATCACGTGTAGGACACGACCCTTAGAGCAACCGTGATTGATCGCTCTGATGAAGGGTAGCCCCCGAGTGAGACCGAGGACTCTAATAGGACTCAGACGGTGTGACATCTAAGTGATTCAAAAGTGGGGTACGTGAGACAACACGTGTAAGACATGACCCTTAGAGCAACCGTGATTGACCGCTCTGCTGAAGGGTAGCCCCCGAACGAGATTGTAGGTTTTCTTAAGACTCGAGTGATGGACGAGTGACCCTTAGATGTAAGGATCACGAACCTTTTGCTACAGGGATATGCCTTGTAAAAGGTTGACTCGGCCTCGTGGAAAGGCAGGCGGGGTAAGGGAAGAAACTTGCGATGTAAGATCGGCGGAGTTTCGACACTAGAGACCCTCGAGTTGACTTGATTAAGGATGACCCTGTGATTAGGGTAGGCCCTTAATTTAAAGGATTTTCGAAATAGGATGACTCGACTAACGGATTTGAAAGACGGGCGAAATTCCCTTGGGAAAGGTCGTGGGGACCGTTCTGTCGGAGGGAAAATTGCGTGTGACTTTCTAGTTAGGACTCGAGTGTTTACGAACCTTCCATTTACGAGTGTATGACTCGTGTTGGTCGGTTGTGCCTTTAGAAAAAGGCGGACTAGGATGCGGATGAAACCCGTGATGTAGGATCGACGGAGTTTCGACGCTAAGATCTTCGACAAATTATGAAAAGACCCGACACACGAATAACGGTAGGTCCTATAATAAGGAAGGTTTTTGAAAGATGATTGAATTTTGAAAATTGAGAGGACGGTCCTGAAATTGGTAGTGGGCCAATAGGACCGGGCATTTTGAAATATTAGAATGGTTGCGAGTAATTTCGCGTTTTGAAAAATTGGGAGACGGTCCCGTCTTTTGAAATTGGCAGCATGCCGACAGGACCAAGTTTTTGAAAAGTTGAATATTTGGAATTTTGAAAATTTGAATATTGAAAATAAATTTTCAAAAATTTGAAAATTTAAAATGAGATCCCGAAGATTTGAAAATCGAAAATGACATCTCAGAGATTTGAAAATCGAGAATGGAATCTCGAGGATTTAAAAATCGCGAATGGCATCACGAAGATTTGAAAATTGAAATTGAATTTTGAAAATTCGAAAATCGAATGGTGGATCGGAAATTCGAATTGAAATGGATAGCATGCCGGCTAAAAAAATGGCTTGTTTTGAGTCAAATCGTAAGTCTAATTTTCGGCAGCATTCCGAGTTTTTTGAAATTGGATATTTTTAAAAGACGGGTCCCGAAACGGACAGTATTTCGGGTTTTTCAAAATTTGGTATTTTGGAAAGATGGGTCCCGAAAGGGACAGTATTTCGGGTTTTTTCGAAATTTGATATTTTTTGGAAAGATGCAATTTTGAAATGACGGTTTTTTGAAAAAAATGACACGGAAACCAAGTAGCACGTAGTCAAACAAGCATTATAACGACGCTTATGTATGCATTACGCTATGTCTCGGTCGGTCAAAATAGGGTCTATACCAACAACGATGGCTTTCTCGTAAATCAGGACGGACTCCCTAAGCCGAGTTGGTCTTAGGACATGCCGCAAAACCCATACGAGTTCCACCATCGAAGTCTTTAGCGCACCCATGTAGGAATGCACCGCGGTATAGTGGGACGTCGGTCACAAGTAACCGGCCCGTGCAAAAATGGGTTATGCATGAATCATTAAACTAATGCGCGTACACTAATATGCGAACGATTTCTCTTCGAGTCTCACCCTAGGAACCCCGATGACATGTGGTACATCAGGTATCCCTAGCGGAGTCGCCAAATTGTGGACTTGACGTAGGTCCACCCCGACGCGGCCACGCGCGGGTTTGGGTAGGCGAATGAATCTCGTGGTAAGATTGTTCTCGGGTTCGAAATTTAAGTCAAAATGGAGTCGCCACCGAATTTTGTGGTTATTCGGAACCATTCGAGCCCACTCTATGTCGTCATGGGCTATACACAAAGTACGGCCCACTTCGATTTCAGAGTTTATGGGGCTCGTCCCTTTGCATTGCAATATCGATACCGTTTACACCGGCTTTCGTATATAGAATGACTCTCGTGCGCCAATGGTTTCGGACATCCGGAAACCAAGGTTCCGAGTAAGGGGTGAGGGTACGTGTTGGGAAGCCCACTAAGGACACCCAACCCCGCCCGCACAATGGCGGCCTCTACTAAGACATCGTTCGTGCTCGTGTACGCGCGCTAGTAAAATAATTAAATGATATGCAAACAGCGTTTTCAGGCTAAGCATGTGAGTTATATGTGAACTACGTCATTTAATGCATCTAATCATTGTCGGAGTAGTTTAGCATGTGATGTTCATTTAAATAAATAAATGGCAAACATCGAAAATAGAAAACTCGTAAATAAAAATTAATAGTGCGAGACCGTCGATCAAAATCGTTTTAGGCGTCGTGATATGCATGAGTTTTGAAAATTAAAATTACGTGATTGACTTTACACGTGTCGACTAAAAGTCGTAAAAAAATGACGAGGCTCAAATGTTGCATTGAAGCTCTCGAATTTCTGGGCTACAGGACTCACTCGATCGAGTAATGGTCTGACTCGGTCGAGTGCGTCCTTAAAGTAGCTACTGTCCAGAGTTTTGGGTGCTACTCGATCGAGTGGCTCATGGCACTCGATCGAGTGCCCCCTGTACGAGGCATGGCTCGTTTCATTTTTATTTGTTTGAATTCGATAATTGACCGAATTAAATAAAAATATTGCATTATTTAAATTCAACTCGGTTCTCGATGTCATAAACGTGTATTATACGATTATGAGACCGTTATCGGAATTTTATGAAAATGTGTTATTATTGGATTAAAAAAATTTGATTAGCGACGAAATTGTATCCCTCCGCGTCACAACATCGAAACTAATCCTAACGGATTATGTGATGTCGGTTTTCGTGTCAACGGGTTCCGTACTAATCTTAGAAATGGGATCAAATGCGTTCAACTATGATCGACCACGATCACATCATGCCCTTGAGTACATTGGGGCGGGCGGCGCTCCTCGAAAGGGTGTCACCTTGATAAGTGTAGTTTGTAGTGTCTATTTTACTGTGTTTTGGCCCCATTTTTCCTTGTGGAATCGCTCCTTTGGAGTGGTTTATGGGTTTCTTACGCTTCCTTTAGTTCGTTTCAGGCTCCCGAGACCGATCTGGAAGAGTTGGAGCAATTCCAACTCAATACATACACATTTTGGAGCCAACGAAACTAAGGAACGATGACTTGAGGCCTTGGAGTCGACCCCGAGACCTTGGGACCCAATCCCGAGCCTCCGAGACCCGATCCCGAGTCCCGAGAATCGACGAGAAACCCATGAGAAGCAAGGAGGGACCAAATAGAGCTCTTAAGGGATGCCTACAAGACCCATCCCGTCGGGATGGCCTCATTCCGTTCGGGATGGGGTGCGCTTTGAAGAAGGCCACTGTGAGCCCTTCTCGATCGGGAAAGTCCTTCCTGATCGGGAAGGATGGCCCATCCCGATCGGGAACAAGACTTCCCGACCGGGAAGGGTCAGTTACAGCTCCGACTTGTTTCTTTCAATTCTCTTCCATTTGTAACCCTATATATACCCCCCTCTTGTATGAAGACACCATCTTATGTTATCTTAGGCTATCTCCTTAAAAACCCTAGACTACTTTAGGTTAGATTAGATTAGATTAGTGTAGATTAGTCGGTAATTAGTAGTTAATCCTAGATTAGTGCTTGTATTAAGGATCCCTTGAAGAATCCATCCAAGCTTGACAACTTTGGTGGATGAATTTGGGTTATCTTCTAAGCAAGTGTTCTCCTTTTCCATTTCTCTTGTTAGTTTGGTATAATCCTCTTCTCTTTTACTCTTTAATCTTGTTTTATTCATCCAAGTTTTAATCTTTGATTGTTGTTTATTGTTTTCACTAGTTTATAGATGTTTGTTTTGTTTCTTATGATGATTCTCCTTGTTAGTGTTTGTTGTAGTTGGATTATGTTAGAGTAGTGTTCTTCCAAGGGTTAGTAAGGTGATTAGGGTGTTGATTGGGTGATTAAGGGTTTGGTTAGAGATGTTGGTGGAAGATTTGGGTTTCCTCTTGTTTGATGCACATCACATGTTTGTTGAATTGCTTGAATGACTAAGTATGTACGAATGCTTGTTTTCTTGCCTTTCTTTCGTGGGTGTTAATTTGTTGTGGGTTCGGTCACCTCACTAAGTTGCGAAAGCCCAGTGAGGACGACCCCTAGGTCTTTCTAAGTAGCGAGAGCCCGGATTCGACCTAGGACCATAGCGCGCTAGAATCCCGTTTGTGTTGTGTAACGCCGAGATGGGTTTTAGGTTGAACCTCTAGGTGAGTCTAAGATGCGAGAGCCCGGACCAACCTAGATTACCCTACTACCTCCTTCACTTTAATCCTCCCTTGACCATTCCGTTACCCCTTTGACCCCGACCTAATCCTAGCCCGTTCTCCTTTGTTTGTTCCTCCTTAGCCATAGTCTTAGCCTAGTCTCCTTCCCGTCTACCATTCTCTAGCTTAGCTCGTTGACTTAGTCTAGTATTTGGGCCGACCTAGTCTAGACTTTACATTACCGTCCCCGTGGATTCGACCCGACTTACCCTATCTACCCTAGTTAGGTTAGCCGGTTATATTATTGACGGTTGGGACGTGACGAATCCTTACCATCAATTTGGCGCCGTTGCCGGGGACGGTGCTAGTTTGAACTTTGTTATCCTATTTGCTTGACTTAGTATTTGTGTTTGTGTTTTCTTTTTCTTTTTGGTTATGCTTCTTGTGTGTGTGCGGTTTATTTTTCTCTTGTCTAGTGCCCAAAAAGCACTAGACTTCTCACGTTTGTTCTTAGTCTACAGTTTGTGCTTAGAGGTGGTCATTATCTTCTTCTTGCAACTCAGAGCCGCTTAAACGGACGGTTGCTAGAATGAGTGGTTTCCAACCGGGTATAGACTACGATTTTTGAGCAAGCATGGGGTTTGATCTAAACTCCACACACTCGGAAGCCGATATGAGCTACCACTCTTCTTCCATGAACCAAGGGTATGACATGACGTACTGTTGTATATTCCCCTCCTCTCTTCTTTAGAGTACTCGTGCTTGTAATTGTGTTTTATCTCTTGATTTTGGTAGTTTTGTGATATTCTTGTAATTGATTTGGTATTTTGATGGGCGATGTGAGGGAGTGAATTTGATGTTTTGTTTGAGTTTATTGTTATAGGTGAAGTGAAGGTGACTCCTAGAAAGGAGTGGTCGATGATGGAGTTTGGTTTGCGAGCGAGGAAGTCGGTTTTTGAAGCTTTGATAAGCTTTTGGGCTTGGGGAAGCAAAGAAGAATCCCGATCGGGAAGGAGCGATCCCGATCGGGATGAAGGTGCTGAAATCTGGACTTACTGGAGTATGTTCCCGACCGGGACGAGAGCTTCCCGATCGGGAAGGGTTCACCAACCCGATCGGGATGGTCCCTTTATCTCCACCCATCCATTATGCCCCTCCCAACCTCCCTACTCCTCCTTACTCCTATCATATCACCCGTACACCTCACTTTACACCGAGATCCACATCAAATCCCTTCCCCTCACACCTTTACCACCTCTACCATGCGGTATCATCGAGCTTGAAACGAGATAGCAACCGAGAAGACGAGCAACGTGCCTATATTGTTCATTGAGACGATGGAGCGAGTGAGTTGCTAACCTGTCGGTACGAAAACTATCCTTTCTTTTCCGTCTTATATTGCTTGTTTTCCCCTTATCTATCCCCTTCCCCTTTGTCTTGGTGGCCTTCGAGGCCTTGCTAGTGGTTGCTCCCGACTCTCGATGACGTGACTACATCGAGAGTCATTTCAAAATCCAAAATCTTTACAAGATTTTCACTTTCTTTTTGAGGATTTAGACGGATTTAGGCGGAATCTGGGCTAGGTGACTTGATTACACCTAGCCCTCCCCTCCCATTCCTTTTATTTCTTTCTTTTTATTTCTTCCCCCATCCATATCTTTTTCTTGTCTCGGCCCATGGTGACTTGACTACACCCCGGCCGGACACCTTCTACCTTTTCTTCACTTTATTTTTGTTTTTTAGCTTTATTTTCATAGTTTCTTTTCTTTTTCTTTTGTCTCTCCGCACCCTACGATCGAGCATGAGGACATAGCTCGATTAAAGTGTGGGGGAGCGATATTCTAGTATAGTTAGTTTTATTTTCGTAGTTTTTTCCGAAAAAATCTTTAAAAACCATAAAAATTTGAAGAAAATTTTTCATAAAAATCAGAAAGATTTTTCTTTTGTGTGTTTTCCTTTTGTGTCATTGTGTCGTATATTTGTTTGTGTGGGTGTTTTGCCTCCCTTTCTCCTTTTAGGTTGCTTAACCACCGTTAATTTTGAAAAGCTTTGAAGACATCCGGTAACATCTTCTATCCCTTTTTCCCCTCTTTATTTCTTGTGAAGTTTGGAGAAAGTTGTGTTGATGTGTGCTCGGGAGGAGCTTTGTAAAGACTGTGGTGGATTCGGAAACTTCTTTGAAGATCGGGGTGGTGTGTGTTTTGTTTTTGTGTTGTTTCTCTTTCTTTTGTTTTGTTTTATTTTGTCTCTTTTTCTTTCACTTTCGTTGTGTCTTTGTTTTGTGTTTTGTTGTGTGTCTTGTGTGTAAACGTTTTCGAAAACCCGGTTTAGAGGCTAGTGTGTGAGTGTCTAACTTTCCCTTCCTAGTAGTATAAATCGAGTCTTGGACTTTAATCTAGTAGAATGACCTTAAATCAATGAATTCGTTGGTCCTTTACCTTGAGTCCACCTAGCTTACTAGGGATTTACTACGGGATTTGCACTTTTGACCACTACGACCACCCACGGTGTGAAAAGGCCTTGGTTACCGAGTCTCGTCCCTTAGGTGACCGTGTTTAGGATCGTTTGGTTAGTCCAAGTTTTCTCCACTTTTTGTGGGTTTGAAAGGGAATGCGCAACCCCGACTTACCCATTTCCCTACCATCTCACACATATCCGCACAATAACTTGCAATTTGTTGATACTCTCTTTCTTGAGTGTCGAGAAATGCCAAAAATGCCAAATCTTGCCAAAAAGGGCAAAGAAAAGAAAAGAAAGAAAATGAAAGAAAGAAAAGAAATGAAGAAAAAGAAAAGGCACAAAAGCCAAAAAGAAAATAGAAAAGAAGAAAAAGAATGGCATGGCAAAACAAATCAAAAACGTCAAAAGGAAAGAAAATGCCAAAAGAAAACCCGTCTCACAAAAACATACCCTCTCAAAATAAGCCTTTTTCCGACCTTTGCCGTGAAGAGCCTACCAAAGGACCGAGTCCCGAGGAAGGATGATAGCGGCATTAGTCGGTCTTTCCTCATTTTGCATTTTTCCATCTTTTTACTTGGACTAGTTAGGCGGTCTTGGACACGGGATGACCCTCTTGGCTCACGCTAAAGGGGTCGGGGTCTCACTTACCTACAGTGTCGACTAACACCGTGGATCATCACTTCCCACTCCGCCGATCGTCCCGTAGTACGCTCTTAGAAAGTTAGGAGGACCTAGGTAAGTTACCAACGTTTTTGTTGCTTTATCGTCATACTATTAGGGTTTAGTTCACCTTGGTTTGTATTGCTAGCTTGGGAACGTTGTCACTTACCTCGAGTCCTAAACCGGTGTTTCATTCACAGCTTTTTGAGGGAAGCGGTATTTCTTTTGTTTTGGGTGCAACCGATTATGTGTTTGTTTGTGTGTTTGTTTGTTTGTGTGTTTTGTGTCCGGTTGCATCCACAGTTTTGTCGCAAGACCCAACTTGCCTTGCGGAGTGCACTTGTCCTCTAAGTGCACTCGCGTGAATTGAAGGGGCGTAGGGTGAGCTAATACCCATTCGGCTAGTATAGTAGTTAGTATGTGCTTACTCGAGGGCGAGTAAGGGTTAAGTGTAGGGGAGTTGATAAGTGTAGTTTGTAGTGTCTATTTTACTGTGTTTTGGCCCCATTTTCCTTGTGGAATCGCTCCTTTGGAGCGGTTTATGGGTTTCTTATGCTTTCTTTAGTTCGTTTCAGGTTCTCGAGACCGATGTGGAAGAGTTGGAGCAATTCTGACTCAATACATACACATTTTGGAGCCAAAGAAACTAAGGAACGATGACTTGACGCCTTGGAGTCGACCCCGAGACCTTGGGACCCAATCCCGAGCCTCCGAGACCCGATCCCGAGTCCCGAGAATCGACGAGAAAACCAATGAGAAGCAAGGAGGGACCAAATAGAGCTCTTAAGGGAGGCCTACAAGACCCATCACGTTCGGGATGGCCTCATCCCGTTCGGGATGGGGTGCGCTTTGAAGAAGGCCACTGTGAGCCCTTCCCGATCGGGAAAGTCCTTCCCGATCGGGAAGGATGGCCCATCCCGATCGGGAACAAGACTTCCCAACCGGGAAGGGTCAGTTACAGCTCCGCCTTGTTTCTTTCAATTCCCTTCCATTTGTAACCCTATATATACCCCCCTCTTGTATGAAGACACCATCTTATGTTATCTTAGGCTATCTCCTTAAAACCCTAGACTACTTTAGGTTAGATTAGATTAGATTAGTGTAGATTAGTCGGTAATTAGTAGTTAATCCTAGATTAGTGCTTGTATTAAGGATCTCTTGAAGAATCCATCCAAGCTTGACAACCTTGGTGGATGAATTTGGGTTATCTTCTATGCAAGTGTTCTCCTTTTCCATTTCTCTTGTTAGTTTGGTATAATCCTCTTCTCCTTTACTCTTTAATCTTGTTTTATTCATCCAAGTTTTAATCTTTGATTGTTGTTTATTGTTTTCACTAGTTTATAGATGTTTGTTTTGTTTCTTATGATGATTCTCCTTGTTAGTGTTAGTTGTAGTTGGATTATGTTAGAGTAGTGTTCTTGCTAGGGTTAGTAAGGTGATTAGGGTGTTGATTGGGTGATTAAGGGTTTGGTTAGAGATGTTGGTGGAAGATTTGGGTTTCCTCTTGTTTGATGCACATCACATTTTTGTTGAATTGCTTGAATGACTAAGTATGTACGAATGCTTGTTTTCTTGCCTTTCTTTCGTGGGTGTTAGTTTGTTGTGGGTTCGGTCACCTCACTAAGTTGCGAGAGCCCGGTGAGGACGACCCCTAGGTCTTTTTAAGTAGCGAGAGCCCGGATTCGACCTAGGACCATAGCGCGCTAGAACCCCGTTTGTGTTGTGTACCGCCGAGATGGGTTCTAGGTGGAACCTCTAGGTGAGTTTAAGATGCGAGAGCCCGGACCAACCTAGATTACCCTACTACCTCCTTCACTCTAATCCTCCCTTGACCATTCCGTTACCCCTTTGACCCCGACCTAATCTTAGCCCGTTCTCCTTTGTTTGTTCCTCCTTAGTCATAGTCTTAGCCTAGTCTCCTTCCCCTCTACCATTCTCTAGCTTAGCTCGTTGACTTAGTCTAGTATTTGGGCCGACCTAGTCTAGACTTTACATTACCGTCCACGTGGATTCGACCCGACTTACCCTATCTACCCTAGTTAGGTTAGCCGGTTATATTATTGACGGTTGGGACGTGACGAATCCTTACCATCACACCTCCGTCGTTACTTGTAAAGGAATTAGATGGACTTTAGGCGATCGTCATAGTCAAACGTATCCGAAACCGAGATTTTAATACTAGTGTATATATGTACGCGGTATATAATTGTTAGGTGTTAGAATGCGAAATTGAAATGTTAGTAAACAATAAAAAAGGTTAGTGGTTAGAGTACATAAATAAAATGTTAGTGTACAAAAATAAATAAAAAGTTAGTATGCACAAAATTAAAGGTTAGTGTTAGTAAATAAAATATTAGTGTCGTTAATATCGACTAATAATAATAGTAATAATAATAATAATAATAATAATAATAATAATAATAATAATAATAATAATATAAATATATATATAAAAGAAACGAAAAAGAAGAAGGGAGAAAAGGAAATGGGGTTTGATGACACCCTCAACCTACATGCTTAAATGGCCTCGGAAACGAACTCGTAGTAGCGGCGTGTGCGCGGGAGTGTCGAGATATGTAGGGTGAGTTAGGGTGTATATGGTTAGGGAGAGGATGCTCTCGGGTCTTTGGCGAGTTTTGATCTCGAGTTTGATTGTATGTATGTGTGTGTGTATCGGTTTTACGAGGGATGCTAACTCGGTTTTTCGACTAAGGTTGCTTAGGGTTTGTAGTATTGAAGTGATGAAGATGGATTAGGGTAGAAATGTAGACTAAGAATGCATGGAAAAAACTTGTTTGTGAAGAGTATGTACGTTGCAAAAGCTTGTGAAATGAATGGAGTTAAGGGGGTATTTATAGGCTTTACCCCCCGACCTAGGGTTACTCGATCGAGTGGCCCTAGTGCACTCGTTCGAGTGCTCTTCAAAACGGGTCTGATCCGGTCTTTAACGCTCCACTCGACCGAGTGGGTCAATCCACTCGATCGAGTGGATCAAGTGAATCGAGATATTTTGGGAAGGGGTTGACCTTGCGATTTGTTTGATTGCTTTTTTGAATTTTGATTTGGGCGCCACTTTCGAGAATGAATTTGGCTGATTTGTGTGACGGGTTCGTCTTTGACCGGGTTTTGACCCGGTCGCCAAAAGAAGGTTTTTATTTTTGGTGTTGGTTTTGGCCCAAATTAGTCTCATTTTATTGGGAACGACCCACTGGGCCTGGATTTGAGGTCGGTTTTGAGAGATTTGCACTCCGCTAAATGCCCACGTCGGATACTATTGATTCCGAGTCCGTATTCGAGCGTATTAAGTCACGTTGACGTCCGATCATCATCGGGTGTTTTGTTGGAGACTGCTATAGACACTAGCAGGCAAAATTTTGGGTGTCTACAACATGGAAACCTTTTCGGACTATTGTGACGCTATTTCTCAAACGGGAATAACGCAAGACCAAATCCGATGGGTATTATTTCCTTTCTCTCTAATTGGTAAGGCGAAGCAATGGTTCAAGGGGTTGGACAAAGCAAGACTCGGTATTGATACTTGGAAGAAGCTAGCCTTAGCTTTTTACCAACAATTCTATCCCCCGGGGAAGACAAATCTATTGAGAGCCTCTATCACGGGATTCCAACAACGTGATGATGAAAGCCTCTATGAATCGTGGGAAAGATTCAAAGCCTTGATCCGTTCTTGTCCACACCATGGTCTATCACAATGGTTCCTTGTGCAACAATTTTGGAACGGGTTATATGAAGACTTAAGGGCCATACTCAACATGGGATCTAATGGTTGGTTTACCGAGGTGGATGATGACCAAACTTGGTCAAGAATTGAAGAGATGGCGGTGCACAATTCCCAATACTCTAGGCCTAGAAAGGCGAATCGAGGAGGTAGGCACGAGGTTGATGCCATTACACAATTGAGCATTGATCTTGGGGCTCAACTAAGAACTCACATGAAGACCATTGACAAGAAACTCCAAAGCCACCTCAACCAAGTTCAAAGCTCTAATTCCTCCAACCAACACTCGAATCATGATGTCAATGCTTTGGGAGTTGTACCCTCTATACCTTATTATGGGATTTGCGATACTTGTGGGATAGTTGGACATGAGCCTACACATTGTCGGGGAAGTATTGAGCAAGTGAACGCCTTTCAAGCGTTCAAGAAAGGTGCCTCCTATTCAAATCAATATCAAGCTTCCAATCAAGTCCCTCAACAACAAGCGATGCAACCTCGTCCCTATGTTCCACCTCCCTTAAGGGACAACAATCAAGGTTATCAAGGTTATGTGGGTAATCCAAGACCCTTCAACAACTTCAAGCAAAATAACCAAGGTACCCTCCACAACAACAATCAAGGGTTCCAACAAGGGAACATCAATCAAGGTGGTTTCCAAGGAAACCAAAGCTTTCAAGGACAACAAAACCACAACCAAGGGTTTCAAAACCACAATCAAGGCCTTAATCAAGGCAATTCTCATGGGTTCCAAGGGAACCGTCAACAACAACAAGCAACACAAGGCAATCAACAAAGCAAGCCTAGGAGCCGGTCTCCTATTCATGATTATGGTACTCCATTAGCCCTCACCGACACTCCGCATAATCCACAATCTCCACCTCGAGATTTCGACATGCAAAAATCTATGATGGATATGCAAAGGAGTACTCAAGAAATGCAAAGGAGTCAATTGGAGACACAAAGGTCACAACAAGAGATCATTGCTCAAATTCTAATGGATAACAAGGAAACAAAAACTCACATGAAGATGCTTGAGACTCAAATATCTCAACTTGCATCGGGAAGTTCTTCAAGGCAAAGGGGGCAATTACCTCCTCAAGGTGAAACTCCAAATTTTGAGCATGTCAATGCCATCACCTTAAGGAGCGGTGCTATCTATAATCCTCCCGTGTTTCCTAGTGAGCAACAAGCAATGAAGGAAGTTGTGCCTCCAACTCAAGGAGATTCGAGCTTGGGAAATCCAATGGAGGAGCAAGTCTTAAGGGAGATCGAAAAACCCCATGAAGACAAGCTTCCCCCGCTTCAAGAGAAAGACAAGGGTAAAAGGAAAGTGTCGTGTGAAAAATCCACCCCTATCGAGAAAAACAAGTTTCAAATCAAGTTGTCTTTCCCAACAAGGCAAATGAAGACTAAGGTGGATGTCAAATTTGACAAGTTCCTTAACATTGTGAAGCAATTGGATGTGAGTGTCCCGTTCACCGAGTTACTTACCCAAATCCCGGCATATGGAAAATCCATGCGAGAAATCCTAGCTAGGAAGAGATCCACCGATAAGGAAGAGACAATAGCGTTCACGAGGGTGGTGAGCGATCTTATTCAAGGTTCCACGCTTCCAAAGTTGAAGGATCCGGGTAGTTTCTCGATCCCATGCACCATAGGCAACTTCGAGATTGAGAGAGCTATGTGTGATTTGGGTGCGAGTGTGAGCATTATTCCCTACACCATTTGTGAGCGATTAGGGATGAAGGAGCTTAAATGTACGTCCATTACACTCCAAATGGCCGATACGAATCGGGAAATTCTTCATTCCGGTCGATTTCATCGTGCTAGATATGCCGGAAGATGCCACCACTCCCATTATCCTTGGGCGCCCATTTTTACACACCGCCGGTGCCGTGATCGATGTGAAGAATGGTTGGATCACATTTGAGTTAGGCGAAGAGAAGCTCGTGTTCGACCTCCAAGGCAACACCTCGCCGACTAGTTATGAGTCTTGCAATATGATCCAAGCCACGAAAGACGTCGATCTAGGGGAAGAGTCGGGACAAAGCTTGAAGAATTATTCTTATGTACTTGAGGATGATGACCTCGAGAGTGAGGAAGATGAGAGCCCATATCATGGGTTTGATGACAAGTTGAAAAGGAAGAAGCAAGATGAGCCTCCCTTGGGGCCACATGAGGATCGATGGACGTTTGGGTATATACCGAAGGATCGCAAGTACAAGTTCAAGACATTGAACTTAGTAAATCGGGATGCCCCGGGAACGTCAAGGTTAGGAGGCGAAGATCCTTGGAGTGGAGGTTGTTATTCCACTATTTTGATTGAAGACTTTGCTAGGATCTTCGAATTGTTTCTTCGTGCCCTCGATGGAGATGGAATTGGTTGTTGTTGCTGAAAAAGAATGAAGAAAGCACCATCCTTGGTTTGACGGAGTTCCACAAGAACCGTCCCATTGTATATATCTTGTTATTGTAGTTTCTTTGGTTTTGTGAATTCTTGTTATTTGGATTGATTGATGAGCATTGTGAGGGAGAGAATTTGATGTGTATATGAGCTTTGTTGGATAGGTGAAGTGAAGATGATTCCTAGAGAGGAATGGCTATGATAGAGCTTGGATAGTAAGCATGAGGATCGGGTTTTTGAAGCTTGGAATAAGATTTTGGGTTTGTGGAAGGTCAAGAAGACCCATCCCGACCGGGAAGAAGCTTCCCGACCGGGAAGGGTGCGGCATCCCGACCGGGAAGGAGCCGTCCCGATCGGGATGGAGGTACATATTTTCGAGCTTACTGGAGGTCCGTCCCGACGGAGAAGGGAGCATCCCGACCGGGACGGGTGTGTCATCCCGACCGGGATGGTCCCCTACTCCCCCTTTGTGCCTCTTCTTCGAGATTTGAGTCCACCCAACCATTATATACCCCCTCCCAACCTCCCTAACTATCCTTGCCTTATCATATGCCCCATATACTTCATTGTCATGCCCCCACTTCATTTTCTATCCACTTTACACCGACTCCTACTTCAAATCCTACCCCCTACCATTACTACCTCTACCGTGAGTTCTTCTCAAGTTTGAAGCGAGATGGCAACCAAAAAGACAAGCAACGTGCCTATAATGACCATTGAGACGATGGAGCGAGTGAGTTACTAGCCGATTGCTTTGGGTAACTATCCTTACTTTTCCGTCTTTTGTCGCTTGTTTTCTCTTGTTTGCCCCCTTCCCCTTGAGTCATGGTATCTTGGTGGCCTTCGAGGCCTTAGTATGGTTGCTCCCGACTCTCGATGTTGTGACTACATCGAGAGTCAATCGAAAAATCCAAATTTACAAGATTTTCACCCCTTTTTTAGGATTTAGTCGGATTCGGGCGGAATCTGGGCTAGGTGACTTGATTACACCTAGCCCTCCCCTCCCATTTCCTTTTATTTCTTTCTTTTTATTTTTCTTCCCCATCCATATCTTTTCTAGTCTCGGCCCATGGTGACTTGACTACACCCCGGCCGGACACATTCTAACCCTTTTCTTCACTTTTCTTTTTGATTTTTAGATTTGTTTTCGTAGTTTCTTTTCTTTACTTTTTGTCTCTCCGCACACTACGATCGAGCATGAGGACATTGCTTGGTTTAAGTGTGGGGGAGCGATATTCTATCATAGTTAGTTTTATTTTTATAGTTCTCCGAAAAATCTTTATAAAACCCAAAAAATTTGAAAATTTTTCACAAAAATCAAAAACATTTTTTTTTATGTCTTTTTCTTTTGTGTGTTCTCCATCTTATGTTTTTGTATCGTATATTTGTTTTGTTGTGTGTTTTGCCTTCCTTTTCCTTATAGGTTGCTTAATCACCGTTAGTTTTGGAAAGCTTTCAAGACATCCGGTAACATCTTCTATCCCTTTTTCCCTCTTTATTTCTTGTGGAGTTTGGAGGAAATTGTGATGTTGTGTGCTCGGGTGGAGCTTTGTGCATATTGGTAGATGATTTGGTGACTTGTATGGAATATCGGGGTGGTGTTTGTTCCCTTGTGTGTTTGTTTCATTTTGTTTTGTTTTGTTGTCTTTTGTCTCATTTTCTTTTGTTTTCGCCATGTCTTCGTTTTGTGTTGTGTTAGTTGTGTCTTTTGTGTAGAAAGGTTTTCGAAAACCCGGTTTAGAGGCTAGTGTGCGAGTGTTTACTTTCCCTTACTAGTAATGTAAATCGAGTCTTGGACTTTACTATAGTAGAATGACCCTAAATCAATGACTTCATTGGTCCTTTACCTTGAGTCCACCTAGCTTACTAGGGATTTACCGCGGGATTTGCACTTTTGACCATTATGACCACCCCCGGTGTGAAAAGGCCTTGCTTGCCGAGTCCCGTCCCTTAGGTGACCGTGTTTGGGATTGTTTGATTAGTCCAATTTCTCCACCTTTTTGTGGGTTTGAAAGGGGATGCGCACCCCCGACATACCCATTCCCCTACCTCCTTCACATATCCACACAATAAATTGCGATTTGTTGAATTCCCCCTTTCTTGTTACACAAAGAAATGCCAAAAGGCCAAATCATGCCAAAAAGGGCAAAGAAAAGAAAGAAAATGAAAGAAAGAAAGAAATGAAGAAAAAAGAAAAGGCTCAAAAGCCAAAAAGAAAATAGAAAAGAAGAAAAAGAAATGGCATGGCAACACGCAAAGCAAATATGCAAAAGAAAAGGATGCCAAAAGAAAACTCGTCTCACAAAAAGAATCCCTACATCTCAAAATAAGCCTTTTATCGATTATTACCGTGAAGAGCCTACCAAAGGACCGAGTCCCTAGGAAGGATGATAGCGGTGATGGTCGGTCTTCCCTCACTTTGAAACATTTCCAACTTTTTTACTTGGACTAGTTGGGCGGTTTCGGGCATGGGACGACCCTCTTGGCTCATCGCTAAAGGGGGCGGGGTCTCACTTACCTACAGTGTCGACTAACACCGTGGTTCATCCCTTTTTCCACTCCGCCGATCGTCCCGTAGTACGTTCTTAGAAAGTTAGGAGGAATCTAGGTAAGTTAACAACGTTTTTGTTGCTTTATCGTCATAATATTAGGGTTTAATTCACCTCGGTTTGTATTGTTAGCTTGGGAACGTTGTCACTTGCCTTGAGTCCTTAACCGGTGTCTTTTCACCGCTTTGTTGAGGGAAGCGGTATTTGTTTTCTTTTGGGTGAAAACGATTATTTGTTTGTTTGTGTGTTTATTTGTTTACGTGTTGTTGTGTCAGGTTGCATCCACAGTTTTGTCGCAAGACCCCACTTGCCTTGCGGAGTGCACTTTTCCTCTAAGTGTACATGCGTGATTTGAAAGGGCGTAGGGTGCGCTAATAGCCACTCGGCTAGTTTAGTAGTTAGTATGTGCTTACTCGAGGGCGAGTAAGGGTTAAGTGGGGGGGAGTTGATAAGTGTAGTTTGTAGTGCCTAATTGTTGTGTTTTGGTCCCATTTTCATTGTGGAATCGCTCCTTGGGAGCGGTTTATGGGCTACTTATGCTTCCTATAGTTCGTTTCAGGTTCCGGAGACCATTTGTGAAGAGTTGGAGCAAATCCGACTCGATACATACACTTTTTGGAGCCAACAAAGTGAAGGAACGATCACTCGGTGCCTTGGATTCGACCCCGAGACCTTGGGACCCAATCCCGAGCCTCCGAGACCCGATCCCGAGTCCCGAGAATCGATGAGAAACCCATGCGAAGCAAGGAGGGACCAAAAAGTTCTTATTTGAGGCCTACAAGACCCATCCCGGTCGGGAAGGCCTCATCCTGTCCGGGATGGGGTGCACAATTGAAGATGCTACTGACATGAGCCCGTCCCGGCCGGGACCAGACCGTCTCAGTCGGGACCACGCCATCCCTGGCAGGACGAAGCACTGGCAGCACGCATCAACTTATTTCTTCCTCCTTCATTCTTGTACCCATATAAATACTCCCCTCTTGTATTGTTTATGTATCCTATCTCACCCTAGACTCTCTTAAGCCTCTCTACAACATTCATAACCCTAGATTAGTGTTCCTCTCATTAGCTTAATTCCGTCTTTAATCCTTAGTTAATCTTTTTTATCTAGTTTAGTTAATCTTGTATTAAGAAGATACTTGAAGATTCATCCAAGCTTGACAACCTTGGAGTTGATTTGGGTTTCTCTTTTATGCAAGTTATCATCTTTTCATCATCTTGTTGTTGGTATAATCTTCCTTTCTCTTGTTTATTGTTATTTATTCAAGTATCAATCTTTACTTAGTGTTATTGTTATTGTTTGTTTATCATGGATGTTTAGATGCTTGTTTTGTTCTCTCTTGATTATGTTAGTTTAAGTTTGATAATGAGTGAGTAGTCTCCTTGTGGGGTTAGTAGGGGGATTAAGGGTAGATTATGGGTGATTAGGGTTCGTTTAGGGAAAAAGGGTGAATCTTTGTTGTTAGTCACATATTAGGCACTCTATGTGTTTGTTGATATGTTTTTTTTGGTAAAATGTGAGTATATTGCCAAAAAATTATCAATGATTACATTTACATCAAAGGACCTTCATGTCCTGACTATTACTACGCTGTTTACAACTTAGAGGGACAAAATAGAATCACTAGTAATACATTAATTGGTCCAATGAATCAAATTACTAGCAATCTTCTCCATGGCTCGTGCAGTAATCTCCTTCTTCATCCTGTCAGCCACTTCCTCTGGTCTCAATAGCTTCTGTTCATACCAGGCTTCATTTCTTTGCCTCCAGACATGGTAATAGTATGCATTTCGGATCATTGCATCAGTTTTCCACCTAGTGTTTTCATGGTTAGCATCGACTAATGTTTGTAGAGCTCGGGTCGCACCATACCAGGCTACAATCTCATTATCAATTCTGCAGCTGTATTCGCATTCCTCAAATATATGCTCAATTGTTTCCTCTTCCTGACCGCAAAGGCAACAAGTGTTATCAGTTATATAGCCAATTTTTGCTAATTTTCCTTTAGTATTCATGCCTCTATTGACTGCTATCCAAGTGATTAGAGAATGTTTTGGGATATTCCAATTATTCCATATCACTTTTGCCCAATTTTTCTCGGTCTGTTTACTTCTCAGCAGGTTGTATCCCTCTCTGACGGAGTATTTCTCAGTATCCCACATCACCTGTCCATTTGCTTCCTTCATAAAGTCCTTCATTTTGCAAATCTATTTCCACGACCAAGTATCCCCTTGCTTTGGTCTATAATTGCTCCAATCATGCCCCTTTATATAGATTTGATTCACCCATCGAACCCAAAGTTTTTCAGGATGCGAATGAACCCAACTAGCGAGTTTGGCTATAGCAGCTTGATTCCAGGCTGTAACATTTTTAATGTTCAAGCCGCCTTCTTTTTTCGGAACCGTTATTTTCTCTCACGCAACTAGAGGCACCCGAGTGTAGTCAGCTGAACCTGCCCAAAAGAAATTCCGGCAAATTGCCTCTACTCTCTTAATAATACTTCTCGGAATGATAAAAATGGATGCCCAGTAGCAGTGAAGAGTATTCAGAACTGAGTTTATGAGAGTTAATTTCCCGGCATAAGATAGTTTTCTAGCTCCTAGACTTCTTATCCTAGCCACAATCCTGTCTGTAAGTATCATACATTCTTTCTTAGATATCTTTCCTGGCTTTATAGGGATACCGAGATACCTGAAGGGCATCTTCCCTTTGCTGAAACCAGTAACATCCAGAATGTCCTGCATTAAATTAACTGACATGCCATTGAAATATACCTCCGACTTGTTATTGTTTCTTTGCAGCCCGAGGTATCGGAGAAAGTAGTAAAAGCTCTCATCATAAGGATGATGGATCTCGGTTCGCCTTTGCAAAATAGTAGTAAGTCATTCGTTAACATCAAATGAGTCAGTTTCATCTCCTTGCACATTGGATAGTATTGGAATGGCCAAGTAGACGTAGCATATTTTAACGTTCTTGTTAAATACTCCATGCAGATGCTGAATTTGAGCGGAGAGATTGGATCCCCTTGCCTTAGTCCTCTTTTTCCCTTAAAATATCCAAAATTGCTTCCATTTAAAGAAAGGGTGTAAGTAGGAGTAGTTATGCATTTCATTACCTGCTTAACAAACAAAACCGGAAATTCCAATGCCTTCATCATTTGCTCGACAAACACCCATTCTACCGAGTCATTAGCTTTTTAGAGGTCTATTTTGAAAAGGCATCTAGCTGACACACCTTTCTTCTCATACAACTTAACAATATCCTGACAGATCAGGATGTTCTCGACAATTGACCGCTCTTGTATGAAAGCTCCCTGAGTACTTTCAATGATGTCAGGCAAAACCCCTGCTAACCTGTTGCACATCAGCTTCGATATGATCTTATAAATGATATTACAACAGGCTATCGGTCTGAACTGAGTTACTGAACTGGGCCTTTCAATCTTAGGTATTAATGTGACTGTAGTGGAATTTATCTGCTGCAATAATTCACCAGTCGTGAAAAAATCAATCACCGCCTCTTCTATATCTTGTCCAATAATCTCCCACGCTTCTTTAAAAAAACCGTTGGTATATCCATCAGGACCCGGAGCTTTATCCTGAGGAATTGATAGCATGGTGCGTTTGATCTCATCAACAGTCACGGGAGTATTCAATATACTCCTATGATGCTCATTACTTTTCTTGCCATGATCAATAATGCTTCTTCTTACATTCTAGACAGGTTTCGAACTGCCCAGAATAGTCTGATAATATTTCAGGAAAGCATCTTGTATAGTATCAGGAGAGTTACATAGGTGCCCATTCGAGTCTTGGAGTTGAATCACTTTATTCCTGTTTTGCCTTTGTTTAATGCAAGTATAGAAAAATTAAGTGTTCGCATCCCCGTCTTTAATCCACGAAACATTGGCCTTCTGTTGCAGGAAACTTAGTTTGCTTTCCTGCAATTGTCTAGCCTGTTTCATCGCTTCTCTCTCTGCTGCAATAAGATCTGCATTCTGCAGATTATTCATCAACTCTTCTTGAATCCTTTCTAGCTTCCTTGTCGCCTGATCAGCCTGATTAATTATACCATTGAAGCATTCAGAGTTCAATTTCTTCAACCTAGGCTTTAGAATCTTCAACCTTTTAACAACTGCAAACATCTTATTGCCTCTAATCCTTTCGTCCCAAGTACTCTTCAGCACCTCCTTAAAGGATGGAGCCGAAGCCCACATGTTGAAGTACTTAAAATTCCTCTTCTGATTGTCTATAGCATGTCTATTACCAACAATACATGGTGTGTGATCTAACCATCCTTCATGATAATAATGGGCGGCCATAGTTTGATAATCTTCCATCCACAATTTATTCACCAAAAATCTATCTAGTCTACTGTACTTCCTATCCCCATCCTCCTGTTTATTAGTCCACGTATAGTAAGCACCAGTAGCTGCTATATCATGCATATCACACGCATCTAAGCAATCAGCGAAGTCTTCAATGTCTTCATCTTTGCTCTGCCCACCCAATCGTTCATCCCTATGCAACACTGTATTGAAATCCCCTGCTATAGCCCACGGTCTGTCCACAGTCACTGATATCCTCTTTAAATCATCCCATAATGGTCTCCTATCAGTTCCATCATTGAACGCATACACCATTGTCAAATAAAACTGTCTTCGAGTACATCTATCCATAGCTCTGACATAAATGAGCTGGGAACTAGCTGCTAACACATCAAGGGATAATATATTCGGGTGCCAAAGTAACCAAACTCTTCCACCTTTATGCATACTACAATTCGTAGTAAAACTCCATCCTCCGAGCATTTTATTTGCTATATTTTCTACATTAATGCTATTAACTT
The DNA here is from genome assembly GCA_958450325.1 of Agrostemma githago. Classification (NCBI taxonomy): domain Eukaryota; kingdom Viridiplantae; phylum Streptophyta; class Magnoliopsida; order Caryophyllales; family Caryophyllaceae; genus Agrostemma; species Agrostemma githago. The sequence goes on from OY288245.1 coordinate 44,240,663, forward strand.
TAGTCTCCAATAATCCAAACAATGCAACTTGATGTTTATTCATAAAACTTTTAACAACTTCCTGTTTATTTACATTATTAAGCCCTCTCACATTCCAAAAGCCTATATTATTCATTTGGAGGCTTTTGGATTGGCGGGTCACCAGCTTTCACACTCTCAGTTTGCACTTCAATCACTTCCTCTGTATCAGGGTCATCCTCCAGGACATCCAGATATGTTCTAATAGGAGATGCAACAGTCTCAGTCCTCTGAGATACAACTTGTGCTCATCTTCTCGTTGATTGTCTATTTTGTGGTTGTGTTGAGGATAGTCATAGTCACGAGAGAGAGGACTATGGTCTACGTAGCGAGAGCCCGGACCAACCTCGACATCGGTCTACGTAGAGAGAGCCCGGACCGACTCTAGCAACTAGGAGACACCTATACCCTTGATCACCCAATTACCCATCTACACTTATGAACCCGACCTACCCCACTTCCTTCCATATTTGATTCAACTTCTTAGTTAGTCATCGTTTCTTCTAGTTTACTAGTTAGTTCGACCATTAGTCATCCCATCTTAGCATCGTTTTAGATAGTCATTGTTAGTCCACTTCCTTCATCTCCAACCATAATAGTTTACCATTTATCATTCTCTTTGTGTTTGTTTGGTAATTTAGTCTCGTTTTTAAGCCAACCTAGTCTAGACTCCATCATACCGTCCCCGTGGATATCGACCCTATTTGCCCTAACTACCCACTAGGAATAGTCGGTTTATTATTGACGGTTGGACCCACGGAAAATCCCACCATCAACTGCCCATCACGTTTTTGTGTTCCCACGAGGAGAAATATGTCCTCTTCCCGAGGAGATTGCAGCTTTGGGCGGCTGGAGCCCTATTGCTCGTCCGGCTATCCCTTCGTTCTATCCTAATCCAAGGAGGAGGCTAAGGGATTTCCTAGGTTTGTCTCATGCGGTGACAGATCGAATGGTGCGGGGAAATTCCGATTCCCTTTTCGACCTGGCTGACAAGTTCATGAATATTCAAGATGTGAGGGCTAATGCTACCCATAGGCGCGGGGCTTTCGCCTTTTGCATGCTGCACCGCTACGTCTTTGAATGGATGATGGAGGCTAACTCGTGCTTGGGTACATCATGCTGATTGGTGTGGTTCACCATATGGAGACTGGTCATAGCCTAGCTTGGTTACCCACCGGGGAGATCATTATGGGTCTCGATGCTAGGAGACTTGACCCGGACCGTCAACTGACGGGGAGCGTCCATCTTCTGATGGTATACGTCTTTCGTTTTTTTTATTACGCGAAAATTCTGATGTACGCGAGTCACTCGATCGTGTGGACCTGTCACTCGATCTAGTGAACTCTCTAAAGAGCTTTCGCCTGTTTTCAGAGAGGTTACTCGATCGAGTCAGCTGCGGTACTCGATCGAGTGGCCTCAAGCTAACCAACCCATTGATTACGAAATTTGTGTATCCTTTTTCAGATTTGGCTATCTGAACGCCTATCTATCATAGAGTCTCCTCCAAGTATATCCAATTACCGTAGTAGCCAAATTAGCTCGAGGAGGCGACGGATAAGCTCGAGTCATCACATAAACCGAGCATATTGGGACAAGGAGATGGTATTTCATGGTGGTCCTTTGATTAGGTGGACCGTCGCCTTGTGGTTTCTCTCAAAGCTGACGGGATTGGCCAAGAGGGACCAACCCCGCTATTTCGTGGTCCTGTCACTTGACTGGACTGTTAACATTTACCCGGGCCGCATCCTAAGGCAGTTCGGTTCGTCTCAGCGAATTCCTGAGACTGACGCAATCATTAGCGTTTCACTCCAACTGACGGACGCTATGTGCAACACGTGGCTACAACGGTGGTTCACCCGTCCCATGTGGACTATACCCAACCCTTGCCAATCCGCTTGAGTTTTGCAAGCATATCGGAAGTGGACTTCCGAAGAGTCGGAGGAGGCTCGCAAAGCTTTGAAGGTTGATGAGGCCTTCGAACTGGTTCGCCGGGAGACGGCGAAGGACAACAAGGGTTCTTCGACGAGGGAGAGACTCATCCTACTTTAGTCTGATTAGAACGGGTCTTAAGTCACAAACTAAGACTCGATCTAAGGATGCCGGTGCTAGCAGCGCGCGGGAGCAGCTAAGCCCCCAGACTGACCTGAAAAGACGGCTCGGGCCAAGACTGGCGGTCATCAGAGACCGACTAGGCCCGCGTGACCGGCTACTTGAGCCTGTGAGGGCCCGGCTCGGGCCTATTGAGGTGATCGAGGACTCGAGTTCAAAGAAACGAGTCCGGGCTAAAGAGGTTCCCGTGGTGATTCGGGAGCACTCCCCTCCACGTCGTCGCCAGTGGACGACCAAGGAGGCCAAGGACAAGGGAAAAGGCAAAATGCGCTGAATATCGAGTCGTTAGTTTTTTTTATTATTTGAATATTATTACTATTTATCTTAGAGTGTCGTGTGCTTTGCTTTTTTCTTGCATTTTTATGAATTTTTTACATTTGTAATATCCCGAGTTTATCGGGGTTTTTTTATTTAATAAAGGAAGCTTATTATTAAATCGTTCCTGTCTTTTCTTGATTGCATTGGTTGTGCCCTTTTGAGGGGCTGCCTACGTATCCACAATTAGCGGAATCAAACCAAACGTAGTTCAGGCTTTTGTAAATTTGCAATCTCAAAATACACCAAGACTATTGGTTCAAGAAGTTTGCGACAATAGAATAAATAATTGTAGCTTAATGACTTGTTTTTTGTAAAAAAGTTTTGACAATTTTTTGCTAATGACATTGAGAAAGGCTAAGGGTAGTAACGCTTCAGTTGGTCCAGGTTGGTCGAGTTGACGAACTCATTCCCGTCCAGGTCCGTCAGCATTACCGCTCCTTCTGATAGGACCTTCTTTACCAAATATGGGCCGGCCCAATTAGGTTTGAATTTTGCCCTCGGGTCAACTGGTAATAAAGCTCGAACAGACTTAAGAACCAAATCTCCTTCCTTAATGTTCATGGACCTTACTCTTTTGTTGAAGGCCTGCTGGATCCTTTTCTGGTAGATTTGAATATTATTGAGGGCACGAGATCGTCGTTCGTCTAGTAGAACAAACGAGTCATACCGTGCTCGGACCCAATCAGCTTCAGGTACTTGGCTTTCTAGCAGGATTCTAAGGGACAGTACCTCCAATTCGACTGGTTGAACTGCCTACATCCCGTATGTTAGGTAATATGACGTTGCACCGGTTGTGGTACGGATTGACGTCCGGTATCCCCATAGAGCATAAGGTATTTTTTCGGGCAAGTCCCGGTAATTATCAGCCATCTTTTTGAGTATGGTGACAATTGTTTTATTTGTCGCTGATAAGTGTAGTTTGTAGTGCCTTTTTCACTATGTTTTGGTCCCATTTCCTTGTGAAATCGCTCCTTGGGAGCGATTTATGGGCTTCTTATGCTTCCTTTAGTTCGTTTAAGGTTCCCGAGAACGATTTAGAAGAGTTGGAGCGATTCTGACTCAATACATACACATTTTGGAGCCAACGGAGTAAAGGAACGATGACTCGACGCCTTGGAATCGACCCCGAGACCTTGGGACCCAATCCCGAGCCTCCGAGACCCGATCCCGAGTCTCGAGAATCGACGAGAAGCCCATGAGAGGCAAGGAAGGACAAAAAGGAGCTTAAAGGAGGCCTACAAGGCTCATCCCGTTCGGGATAGTCTCATCCCGTCCGGGATGAGGTGCACGATTAGGGCTGCTGCTGTCTTGGGTCCATCCCGACCGGGATGAGTTCATCCCGACCGGGATGAGTTCATCCCGATCGGGACCAACTCATCCCGACCGGGATGAGCCCAGTTCAGCCCGCAACGCATTGTTTTTTCTCCTTTCCACTTGTAACCCTATATATACCCTTCCTCTTGTAATGATATGAGAGATTCTTCACCTCTCCTTAAACACTAGACTACTTTAGGTTAGATTAGATTAGATTAGTGTAGATTAGTCGGTAATTAGTTGTTAATCCTAGTTTATGCTTGTAATTTGGGAATTCTTCAAGATCTTCACCAAGCTTGACAAACTTGGATGTTTGTTTTGGGTTCTTCCATTTATGCAAGTTTTCTTCTTCTTTTCATCTTCTAGTTTGGTATAATCTCTTTTCCTTTCTCTTGTTTTTTGTTTTATTAATCAAGTTTGATTCTTTGTTGAGTTTATTGATTGTTGTTCATAGTTCTTGTTAGTTTCTTCATGTTTGTTTTGATTGTTATGTTGATTCATCCTATTAGTGTAAGTTTTCCTTTAATCATGTTAGAGTAGTATCTTGCTAGGGTTAGTAAGGTGATTAGGGTGTTATTTGGATGATTAGAGGATTCTTGGAGATGTTGGTGGAAGATTTGGGTTTCCTCTTGGTTTGATGCATATCACATGTTTGTTGAAATGCTTGAATGACTAGTATGTGCATATGCTTGTTCTTCTTGCTTTTCTCTTGTGGGTGGTAGTTTGTTTGTGGGTTCGGTTCCCTCATTAAGTTGCGAGAGCCCGGTGAGAACGACCCCTAGGTCGGTCTAAGTTGCGAGAGCCCGGATGCGACCTAGGCCCCGTTATCACGCTAGTAACCCCGTTTGTCATGTGTGTCGCCGAGGTGGGTTCTAGGTAGAACCTCTAGGTGAGTCTAAGTTGCGAGAGCCAGGGCATTACCTAGATTACCCTACTACCTCCTTCACTCTAGTTCTCCCTTGACCATTCCATTACCCCTTTGACCCCGACCTAATCCTAGCCCGTTTTCCTTGTTTGTTTTCTTGTTTTAGACCTAGCTTAGTCCTAGTCTCCCCCTTAGAATAGCTTGTCTCGAACCTAGTCCTAGACCATAGCATACCCTAGTCCGACCTCCCGTCCCTGTGGATTCGACCCGACTTACCCTAGCTACCCTAGTTAGGTATAGCCGGTTTTATTTGACGGTTGGGATCCACGACAAATCCCTCCCATCAAATTGGCGCCGTTGCCAGGGACGGCGTAGTTTAGACTTTTGTTTGCTTAGTTGTGGACTTTGTTCTTTACTTTTGTGTTCTCTTCTCCTTGTGTATCTCCGTTTTTCTACTTGTGTGTTACTCTCCCTTCCTAGTGCCTCAAAAGGACTAGGATACTAACGTTTGCTCAAGTGCTTCTAGCTCATCCTAGGTACCAAAGCAACGTTATGGACATGGCGCGTCCAAGCTACCATCAATCATCACGGGACAACTTTGGGGCGAATTACCAAAACCCACAACTTTACCAACCATATCAACCTCATCAACAATCTTATGAACCCTCTTCTTATGGTTATCAAGAAAGTTGTCAAGGATCATTCCAACATCCTAACAACTACCAAACACCCTCACATAACCCACAACCGCAAAATCCCAACTTTGAGACTTGTCAAATGATGATTCAATTGCTTAAGAGCCAACAAGAGTCGATGACTCTATTGCAAAAGAATCAACAAGCGATGGTGGCTCAAATAATAGGGGTTAGGGAGGAGCTCAAGGCCCAAATAGAGGTGCAAGATGCTCGCATCAATGCACTCATGGCTCATATCACGATGTTGGCCACTCGAGCTCCACTACATGTTGAGGAAGGTTCATTTGGGCAAGAAGGTCGGGTGTCTCCACAAGAAAGTCAACCCAACCTTAAAGCTACAAATGAGGAAGAGGGGGTCGATCAAGAGACCATTGTTGAGTGTTGCTTGGGCGGTGAAGATAGGGGAAGAGTAGAGGAAGTTGAAGCTTCAAGGGTCGACAATGAGGAGGGAGTTGAACATGATTATCAAGATAACTCTTGGGGAGCCATTGTATTGGCTATCAAGTTGGATTTGTTTGATTTCCTTCGTGAAGAGCCGGATGTTGACAATCCAAACCCGAGTGAAGAGATGACCCCTCTAGGCCATATAGACAAGGTGAGTGAAAAGGAGCGCAATATTTGGGAAAAAGAAGTGGATGCCTTAGAACTCGCCTTGTATGGGAAATTGGAGGAGCCTAAAGCCTCCAATGAAGAAAACTTGATGCCTTCTCCTCCTCTACCGCACTCGATGTCTAGTCCCTTGTCTTGTGAGACGGTTGGTGAAGAGGATCCTTGTCGGGCGGTGGAAAAGAGTTCCACTCTCGACCCCGTAGAAGAAGCGACACCCCTAGGGTGTGATCTCCCACATTACAACACCGAGCATGACTCTAGACCACTATACCTACCGGATGGTCATAAGAGTCGTTGCTATCATGGTTCGCAAGACCCGGAAGATCACGAGAACCCCGAGCATAATGAAGATGATCGCTTCTTACCTCCGACTTGGAAACTCTTGGAAGTGGCTAGGCTCGGCCATGTGAGCTTAATTGGAGATGTTGCTAGAGCATTTGACTTACTCCTTCGAGCTCTTGATGGCTATGGAGGTGTAGTTGGTGAGAGTATCTTATTGTAAATATCTCTTTTTCTTTTCTTTTGTGCTTGTATTTGTGTTTATGTTTGGATAGTTTGGTTTCTAGTATTTGTTAGCTTTTGTGGAGCTCTTGTAATTGATTTGGTATTTTGATGAGCGATGTGAGGGAGGGATTTTGATGTGTGTTTGATCTTTGTTTGATAGGTGAAGTGAAGGCGATTCCTAGAAAGGAATGGCTAATGATAGAGCTTGGATCGTGGGTATGGAAATCGGTTTTTGAAGCTTTGGTGAAGCTTTTGGGGTTTTGGAGGTCAAGAAGACCCATCCCGGGCGGGAAGGGAGCTTCCCGACCGGGACGAGTGTGTCATCCCGACCGGGAAGGAGCCGTCCCGATCGGGATGATGGTGCCATATTTCGAGATTTCTGGAGTGGCTTCCCGACCGGGAAGGAGGCTTCCTGATCGGGAAGGGTTTATCATCCCGAGCGGGATGGTCCCCTACTCCTTTTTGGTGCCTCTTCTTCGACATTTAAGCCCACCCAACCATTGTATACCCCCACCCAACCTCCCTACTTATCCTTTCTCATATGATACCATCCATATACTTCATTTTCATACCCTTACTTCATCTTCTATCCACTTGGCACCGACATTCACATCAATTTCCACCCCTCACACCATTACTACCACTACAACAAATCCCTTACTTTCTAGACACTTCAATATTGACGCTTTTTTAAGCGTCAACCATCTTTTATACCTCATATCCACTCTTGACACCTTTGTGTGTCCAAATTCATATAAATACGTTTTTTTTATTAATATTAATAATATTAATTACTAGACCTGTCAAACGGGTCGGGCGGTCGGGTTTTGGGTTCGGGTAAAATACGGGTCGGGTGTTGACGGGTTTTTTTTGAGTTTTTTCGGGCTGTTTCGGGTCGGGGTTTTGGGTCGGCTTAATTTTTGACAGGTCTATAAATTACTCATTAATTTAATAATAATTTAATAAATTAGAATTAGAATTTTATATCACATAAATACATTTTGAGTTTGTTTCACCTAAATCTAAAATGTAAAACTAAAGCTGAAAGTTGGCGCCTAGAATTTCAATCCTAATTTTTGTATTGCGCCTAATTAATCATATCTAATCACCTCACCGCTTCTATTCCTAATTAAACCCAAAAACTTTCTTAAAACAAATTTAAAACCCACCTCTTCCATAGTTCCATATACACATATATTCTACGGAGTATTCTTTCAATACACATACATATACACATATTCTATATTCAATTCAATATTCTCTTTTAATTTGAATGAACATATATACTGGGTATCTCTTTCAATCACTATTCCACGGTACACCTCTTAACTCCGATCTTCTTATTCACTGTTCCCCTTTGTTCATTGTTCATCGACACCAATTCCAGTCGGCGCTGATTCCATTCAATTCATCCGGGTCGTTTTTTCAATTCTTGTCTGGTTATCTGCGCTGATTTTGATCGTTCGTTCTTTTATCCAGTACAATATATTTCGTTGTTCCCCTCAATGAAAGGTATGTTGCTGATCGAATTGAGTTTATCATAATGTTGCTTCATTGCTTTATGAGTGTTTAATTATTCGATTTAGTCAAGATAATTGCTTTATGTCTCAAGTTTGCTTTATCTCTTTTGATTTCGTCTTGATACATGTTTAATACATTATATCAGTTTATTTAGATTTCTGGGTTTATTCATGTATGTTTGCATTTGTATCAGTTTATTCATTCTTTAATTCTGCCAAAACTTGATGATTCGTTCTTGTTAATTTCCGTTCTAATACTTTTGAAAACTTAAGATAATTAGTGATCTTAATTGCCTGGTCAATAATTGTGCGAAATTTTGATATGTTTTGATACATAATGAATGTTGTTGATAATTCATGGGTTTAGTACTATTTACAGTGAATTACTCCGTAACTTTTAACAAGATGAAAGGGTTTATACAAGAGTATCTTGAACAAATTAAAAGACAAAATTTTGAGCTATAAATACTAAACCAAACTGGCAACTACGATGTTTAATGTTACATTTTTCTAGTATGGTTGTATTAGCACTCAGTTTCTATCCATCAATTGAAATGATGCCAACTGTCATAATAATAAGAGACATCTTTATTTTGTCAAAGTATAGGTTACATTCTTCTCAATTGATATTGTCTGAGTTCAAATTAATCAAATTTGAGTGCCCGTGGGTATGGTTAAAGTATCATTTCTTCTTGAAGGTTTCAAATGTATGCAATACGGAGTACGATACAAATTAACAATAAACCAGTTTCATTGAGTCTGATGTTTTTTTTTTGGAGGGAAAATAACTATCTTAATATTTTTGTGTGTTTGACGTAAATTTTTGCGTAGACATGGATAAAAGTTGGATTATATTACCCAATGATCATTCTAACTACATAGATGGATGTTCAAAGTTTCTTGAGTTAGCTAAGGAAAGTCTTGTCGAAGGAAAAACAAAGTGTCCGTGCAAGTTTTTCAAACTACGTTATTGGTTATTACCTGATGAAGTTAATCAACACATTTTATTTAAAGGATTTTATCAGAACTATACAAAATGGATTTGGCATGAAAAGGTGGATGTTCTTAATCATTCACATGATGTTCATGGAGTGAGAACTAGTCCTTTTGTAGGTCGTGACGATATGAAAGGCCTACTAAATGAAACTTATTCTGTTAATATTCCTCACTCTTCTAGAGATGTTCCTGAAGAAGTTCCTTCTGATGCACCTGATGGTGTGGATATAAGTGTGGATTATGTTGAGGGATTTGAGGATGAATATTCTTTTGGCAACCAACAATTTGATGCATTTGACATTGATTCTGATGATGAAACAAATCATCCTTCAAACGAGGAAGATGCAAATTACAAAAGGTTGTTTGAGTCCGCAACAGAAGCATTTTATGATGGGTGTCAAACATTCTCAAAATTATCTTTTATACTACACTTATTTCATATCAAATGTATGTTTCATTGGCCTAATGAGTCATTCAATAAGCTAATTGAACTAATACCTAAAGCATTTCCACAAATTAAAGAATTTCCTTCGTCTTACTACGAGGGTAAGAAGGTAATTAATGATTTAGGTCTCGGGTACGAAAAGATACATGCTTGTCCTAACAATTGTATGTTGTATTGGGGGGAGTTTTCACAAAAAGAAGCGTGTCATGTCTGTCATACATCAAGATGGAAAAAACACACCAGTGATCAAGAATCTGCGACTAGTTCGAAAAGTAAGAAGGGCGAAGCAGCTAAGGTAATGAGATATTTCCCTCTTATCCCTAGATTAAAGCGGATATATAGGTCATCTAAAATGGCAGAGGACATGCGATGGCATTCTAAAGAGCGTCTAAAAGATGGTAAGATTAGACATCCTTCTGATGCTTTATCTTGGGAACAGTTTGATTTACGCTACCCTCAATTTGCATCAGATCCACGAAGTGTGAGATTAGCCTTAGCGAGTGATGGGTTTAACCCGTACCGTTTGATGAATACCACATATAGCACATGGCCTGTCATATTGATACCCTACAACTTACCTCCATGGTTGTGTATGAAAGAATCATCGTTTATATTGTCATGCATCATTCCTGGAAAATCAAGCCCTGGTATTGACATTGATATTTACTTGAAACCTTTAATTTATGAGTTGAAATTATTATGGGAGGGGGTAGATGCTTTTGACGCCTATGAGGGAAAGTACTTTAAACTTCAAGCTGCTTTACATAGTACTATAAATGATTTTCCTACATATGCGATGTTATATGGATGGAGTAATATGGGCTATGATGCTTGTCCTCATTGTACTTACTCAACAAATTCGGGAAGATTTAGAGGTAAGATTTGTTATGTAGGTCATAGAAAATGGCTACCTCATGACCATGTTTATCGTTCTCAAGGCAATTTGTTTGACGGAACTATAGAGTATGGTAATGCTCCCGCCAGTCGCACTGGTGTTGATGTATTGAGACAACAAGACGAGATTGAATATGTTTATGGGAAGACTAATAGAAAACCAAAGAGAAAAACTAGAGCAAGGGAAGTTGGCGTGTCAACTAATTATATGAATGATGGTGTGGATGACGATGATATCAACTTGTGGAATAAGAAGAGTGTATTTTTTGAATTGCCATATTGGGTGCATAATCCTCTTAGACATAATTTGGATGTTATGCACATTGAAAAAAATGCATGCGACAATATATTGGGAACGATTTTGGATATGGATAAGAGTCGAGACAATGAGACTTCTAGGATAGCTCTAGAAAAGTTGGGAGTAAAAAAGGATCTTTGGCTTAAACATCAGCCTAATCAATCCCCATATATGCCCCCCGCTCCGTATTCTATAACCAACATTGAGAAGGAGAGCTTTTTGAAAGTCTTGCAAAAGATAAAATTTCCTGATGGCTATGGATCTAATATCTCACGATGTGTAAATTTGAAACAACGAAAACTTATAAATCTTAAGAGCCATGATAATCACATTTTAATGCAAGATATCCTTCCTATAGCTTTAAGAGCATCCAAGGCAACTAAGGTTATTGATTTATTGGGTGACTTGTCTTCTTTCTTCAAAAATTTGTGCTCTCCAACTCTCGAACACGATGAGTTGAAGGTGATGGAGTCAAAAATTGCTCTTATTCTCTGTCGATTAGAAATGGAGTTCCTGCCAACATTTTTCACAATCATGGTTCACTTACTAATTCACTTAGTCGAGGAGGCCAAACTTGGCGGGCCTGTTCAATATAGATGGATGTACCCGATTGAAAGGTTAATATCGACTCCTTTATATTTACATGATTTTTTTATATTACATTAGTTTGATAATTTAATTTTTTAAAGGTATTTGGCGCACCTAAAATCATATGTGGGTAATAAATCTCAACCCGAGGGATCAATCGCAGAAGGGTATTTGTTTGAGGAAACAATCACATTTTGTTCCAGATACCTTGAAGGAGTTGAAACCATCTTTAACAGAGACAAGAGAAATGATGATGGAATTGTAAATGTGGGCTACTACTTGTACCATTCAGGTGGTCGAGTCATTGGGATGGAAAAAAATGTACGCCTAGATGATAAAAGTTTGAAACAAGCACACCGTTATATTCTACTTCATTCGGATGAGATGAAGGAGGTTCTTAAGTATGTATTCACGTGATTTTTAATGCACATGTTTTTTTACATATACCATCAAAATAATATTTTAAATTATTAAATTATCTTTTTTTGAAGTGAATTTCTTAATCTAAAAAGAGAAGAGAATCATCCATCTTCCGAAAACGATGAACATGATTGGATTATCAATGAATTCTCAGAATGGCTTCAAACTCAGGTTTACCTCCACTATTTATGAGCGATTTAAAATTGTTATACAAAATTCGAATGATAGTAACATGTTTTTTTTGTATAGGCTCAAAACATAGATGGAAGCACCGAAGAAGGGAAGATAAGAAAAGCGTTGGCTAGTGGTTTGAGTAGTTATAGTAAAAGAATGTCAGGGTTCATGATTAATGGGTACAAGTTTCAAACAATTGATCGTGAGAGACGAAGGAAAACACAAAATTCTGGAATCATGGTTGAAGCCGATGGACAAACATATTATGAACAGCTTAAAGACATCTATGAATTAGATTACTTTGGAGTTTACAAAGTTGTAGTGTTTCATTGTGATTGGGTGGACATATTTAAGGGGATAAAATCGTACCTACATGGTGTTTGTGTGAACTTTTCTAAACTCATGCATACAGGTCGAAAATTGAGTGATGATCCTTTTGTTATCTCATCTCAAGCAAAACAAGTTTTTTATGTTGAAGATGAGATGCAAAAAGGATGGTTACATGTTATTAGGACTAAACCGAGGGATATTATTGATACTGGTGAGGTGTTGTACTAGAGGTGGTTATATTGCACACCTGCTACAACAATGAACTTTTTGTTATTGTTACTTTATCATGAATTTAATATCGCTTTACAGTATTTATTCATTATCATGGTTTGTTGTTATTATTCTTTATTACGAATATCTGTAATTTTTTTACAAGGGTTTAGTGTGTACTAACAATTATTTATCATTTTAGGTTATACTACGAAATATTTGTTTGATGATGAGTTACCGAAGCAAAAGAACAAGGGCACAAGTACTGAAAGATGATGAATCAAATGCTACTGGTGAGAGATGGGGGCCTTTTTCTCCTTCAAATGAACTAACTTCACATAGCAATGATCCCCGCCCTTCTGTGAAAAAGGTCACCGCATCTTCAAAAGCGGAAATCTCTGAAGTTATCCAAGGTAAACAAAATGTTCAAAATCCTTCCACCGAAAAGGGCTTGATTTCAAAAGAACACGTGACCAACTTGACAGGCTCACGTCGTATATGGATAAAGCCTTCGGCGGTAAAATTACACCACCACTCGTTATCACTGAATAAAGCCTCTTTGTCGGATAGATCATCTCAAGGAAAAAATTCAGTGGCACAATTCTCACCGGATGACACCGCTCCTGTAACGCAATCACCTACCCCCAAGTTTACTATACCCGGTAATCACTCTAAGGAAGGTAATTCGAAGTCTAGCATATTTTTAGAGCATGGTGGCCTCGGCTCTCACAATATTAGGCTCAATCCACCAACCAGTTCTAATGCTAGACACCATTACAACATTAAGCTCAATCCACCGATTAGTTCTAATGCTACACACCATGCTGATGTGGAATGCACACAGAATAATATTCAAACATCGTCAATGATGTTTGAAGAGCACAATTTTGATGTTGTGAAAGACAAACCTAATGGACTAAGCGGCACTAATGGATTATCCCAATTAAAGCCATTCAAACCAAAACGTCGCACTTTGATACCAGATTGGCCTGATGATGTTAAATTCGACGAGACAGATCATGTCCTAATGCGAGGTAATGTTTGTCATCTGGATGATAATTCTGTATGTTTATAATTCTTCAATAATATTTAAGCTATTTATACTAGTTTGAGTTTTTAATTGTTAAAATTTCATTGCAACTATTATATTTCGTATACTTTAATTGTGCTATTTACAGTTGCGGATGGAAAACATGAGATGATCAGTGACTCTATCCAACCTCACCATATATGGCATTCCAATGGTGAAAAGTACTATGTCACTTTTAATGAGTTCTACCAGCCTATAAAGAAAGGGGGGCATATTCTTGTAAGATTTATCGGAGATGTAGCGAAATAGGAGAAATATTGCCCGATTAGAGTAACAAACTGGCATCATGTCAATGCACAATACAAATTTGAGATCATTAATTTAATCCGAGTACGTTCTTCTCTTACTTATCTTTAGCTCCTTTCTAATTTGGCCTAGGTGGTTGTGTATACATGCTTCTTGATTATTATATCAAGAAAAGAAGTGATACTACGTAATACATGCTCCTTATCTTATTTATATTTTGCAATTTTGAAAGTAGTATCACGAAACTCTTTTTTTTAAAACTCTTTTAGTTAGCTGTGAGGTCATGTTTCAAGCTTCAAGGAAGAAATTGAGTGAAGTTAGAACTTTGAGGCTTGTGGTATCTTATTTAGATAATTTTAATACTTTAATAAGAGATGGGGTGCATATATAATGTTTAATACAGAGTAATTTGTTTTGTTGTCTCAAGTTGTAGCTTATATGAAAATTGACCAGAACTCTGTTTATTTGTAGGAGCATTTTGTCATACCTGATGGCGATTTATATGATAAAGGGATTCTCAAGCGTACGGGTAAGAGTTTGAGGCAATATAGACATTATTTGAAGAAGTCATATTTTAAACCAACTTCGAAGACAAGAGAGCAAATCTATGAAGTTGTACCTAGAGGTCATCCCCGTGATGGTTGGATTCAATTGGTCGATTATTGGTATTCAGATAAAGGAAAGGTATGTTGTATATTGAATGATAGTAAAATAGTGTTGTATGCATATAATGACTTATAGTTCTATATTTACTGTAGAGATTTGCTGACTGTGGGATAGAACCGCGTGCTGCCCAATATCATGTGCATATTACAGGAGCTACCAGCTACGCTAATATACGAGCAGATTTTGTACAATTTCAACCACTATATCATCATATTTTTAATGAATGGATTAAAATGCAATGCTTGTTAAGATGAAATTGATGGTTGTGGTACGTTGATCAACAGGAGGAAAAGAACTAAAGGGAGCCTAGTGTATTAGAGATGTTTAAGAGTACTCATCGAAGGAAAGACGGGACATTTGTGAAAGACACTTTGACGGAAGATTTGTTGGTAAATATTAGAACATTTTTGTTGTTTGTTTTGCTAATCGCTTAATTAATTAGAAGATGATATCTCAAGTGAACTTGGTATATATTTGTAGGATGATGCTGAAGCCAACATTGACACACATAAGGCTACTTTCCCGTCAAGTAAGAAGTCTCAAGTGGAAATTGAGGATGAAATTTTCAACAAGCTTATGTATGGAAATGATACCTCAAAACGACCACTTTGTTATGGATATGGTGTGAAACGAAGTGACGTATTTGGTGTGCATTCTATGCTAAGGAAAGAAGGATTAAATGTCGAACCTAACAATGGTAGTTTGGCTATGCAAAAAATGGAAAAGGAACTAACTGATTTGAAAGATGAGAATAAGAAGGTGGTGGAGGACCATGAGGCTATGAAAACAAAGCTTGATGAAAGTAATTCTTTGATTAAAAAGATGACAACCCAATTTGGACAAATCCTAGATGTTTTAAGCACGGGAAAAGCACCAAATGAGTTCTTCGACATTGCGAAGAAGGTTTTGCAAACGACGGTATGTATTAATCAAACTCTTATTACAAATATTATGATTTATTGATTTTTTATTTACTAAATATTGATTAAATGTTATGCTTTTTTCCTAATGTAGGTACCAGATACAAGTTGTTCCTTTCCTTCTAAATGAGAGGATGCTTCAATTCACTTCTATTTTCCCACAAGTTTTGTTGGTCCCTTAATGTAGTTGATATTTGTCAAAAAAACAAATATGTTTGCTTTTCTTTCTAAGAACTTAATTTGTGTTTTTTTTATGTAACATGCAGTTGAGATTGAGAATAAGTATTTGGGATCCGACTTTTAGTTACATTATTATGAAGAGTATTGTTTTTTTTGGCTTATCTTTGATTTATTCTTAATTAATTTCTTGAAGAATAATATCAGATTGATAGCAGTTTATGTACATTAAGCTCTTCACCATTACGGAGTAATTCTTATTGACGTGGTCGGGTTCATTCACTCATTTGCATAGCTATGTGTTGATGTTTTTGAGTGTCACTGTTCTGTACCATGTATTATGTCTTGACATTTTATTGTGTCAAGCGTTATTGGCATGTTTAATTGTTGACGCTTTTAACTGTCATGTGCTCTATTATTGTCGTTTTTAACTGTCATGAAATGACAATATGTTATATTATTGACGCTTTTAAGTGCCATGAATTGCCATATATTATTGATGCTTTTAAGTGTCATGAGTACAATATATTATTGACGCTTAAATACGTCATGAAATGCTAAAATGTAAACTTATTGACGCTCTAAAGTGTAATAAGCTAATATCAATATACGGGATGATGGCGCAAAAAATATATGTGACGGATAAAACTGTCGAGAGTACATAGGGTGAAACAATTTTCGCTTGGATTTTCAACGGAAACAAGCGTCAATAGGCAAATGCTCGACGCAAAACTGTGACGAACCTTGTGACACCAAAAAGCATCAACAATTAATAGCCGACACTAAAATGTGACGAAACTTGTGACACAAAAAAGTGTCAAGAAATACTGACGGTCCAAATACCGACGCTTCTACAAAGCGTCGAGAAAGTTTTTCCTGACGCTTTTTTCCGTCAATAAACACTTTAAAAAGCGTCGTAAAATCACTGATTTTGTTGTAGTGTACCTTAACCATGCGTTTTATCGAGAATGAAGCGGAATAGGAATGATGAAGACAAGCAAGTGCCTATATTGATCTACGAGACGATGGAGCGAGTGAGTTGCTATCCTATTGGTACGGCAACTATCCTTTCTTTTCCGTCTTTTATTGCTTGTTTTCCTTTGTTTACTCCCCTTCCCCTTATATTTGTGTCATGGTGGCCTTCGAGGCCATGGTATATGGTTGCTCCCGACTCTCGATGATGTGACTACATCGAGAGTCATTTCAAAATCCAAAATTTACAAGTTTTTCACCCCTTTTGTTGAATTTAGTCGGATTTAGGCGGAATCCGGGCTAGGTGACTTGATTACACCTAGCCCTCCCCTCCCATTTCCTTTTATTTCCTTCTTTTTATTTTCTTCCCCCTTCCATATCTTTTTCTCGTCTCGGCCCATGGTGACTTGACTACACCCCGACCGGGCGCCTTCTACCCTTTTCTTCCCTTTATTTTTGATTTTTAGTTTTATTTTCGTAGTTTCTTTTTCTTTCTTTTGTCTCTCCGCACCCTACGATCGAGCATGAGGACATGGCTCGGTTTAAGTGTGGGGGAGCGATATTCTAGTATAGTTTAGTTTATTTTCTTAGTTTTTCGAAAAATTCTTCAAAAAACCCTAAAAATTTGAAAAATTTCACAAAAATCAAAAAGATTTTCTTTTGTGTCTTTTCCTTTTTGTGTCGTTATGTCGTATTTTTGTTTTGTTGTGCGTGTTTTGCCCCCCCTTTTTCCTTATAGGTTGCCTAATCGCCGTTAGCTTTGGTGAGCTTTCAAGATTTCCGGTAACATCTCTTCATCCCTTTTTCCCTCTTTGCTTCTTGTGAGTTTGGAGGAGATTTGTGATGATGTGTGCTCGGGAGGAGCTTTGTAAAGGTTGTGGTGGATTTGGAGACTTGTTTGAAGATCGGGGTGGTGTTTGTTTTGTTTATGTGTTGTTTCTCCTTGTTTTGTTTTGTTTTGTTTTGTCTCTTTTTCTTCCATCTTCGTCATGTCTTTGTTTTGTGTTGTGCTGTGTGTCATGTGTGTAAAATGTTTTCGAAAACCCGGTTTAGAGGCTAGTGTGCGAGTGTTTACTTTCCCTTCGTATTAGCATAAATCGAGTCTTGGACCTTAGTCTAGTAGAATGACCCTAAATCAATGATTTCGTTGGTCCTTTACCTTGAGTCCACCTAGCTTACTAGGAATTTACTACGGGATTTGCACTTTTGACCATTATGACCACCCACGGTGTGAAAAGGCCTTGGTACCGAGTCTCGTCCCTTAGGTGACCGTGTTTAGGATTGCTCGACTAGTCCAAGCTCTCCCCTTTTTGTGGGTTTGAAGAGGGATCGCGACCCCCCGACTTACCTATTTACCTACCTCCTACACATATCACACAATAAATTGCAATTTGTTAATTCTCTCTTTCTTAATTGTCAAGAAATGCCAAAAAAGCCAAATCTTGCCAAAAAAAGGGCAAAGAAAAGAAAAGATAGAAAAATGAAAGAAAGAAAAGAATGAAGAAAAAGAAAAGGCACAAAAGCCAAAAAGAAAATAGAAAAGAAGAAAAAGAAATGGCATGGCAACAAACAAATCAAAACGTCGAAAAGAAAGAAAATGCCAAAAGAAAACCCGTCTCACAAAAAGAAATCCCCACAAAAGTAAGCCTTTTTCCGACTTTTTCCGTGAAGAGCCTACCAAAGGACCGAGTCCCTAGGAAGGATGATAGCGGCATTAGTCGGTCTTCCCTCATTTTGCATTATTTCCACCTTTTTACTTGGACTAGTTAGGCGGTTTTTAGACATGGGACGACCCTCTTGGCTCACGCTAAAGGGGGCGGGGTCTCACTTACCTACAGTGTCGACTAACACCGTGGTTCATCCTTTTTCCACTCCGTCGATCGTCCCGTAGTACGTTTTTAGAAAGTTAGGAGGAACCTAGGTAAGTTACCAACGTTTTTATTGCTTTATCGTCATACTATTAGGGTTTAGTTCACCTTGGTTTGTATTGCTAGCTTGGGAACGTTGTCACTTACCTCGAGTCCTAAACCGGTGTTTTATTCACCACTTTTTGAGGGAAGCGGTATTTGTTTTTCTTTTGGGTGCAACCGATTATGTGTTTGTTTGTTTGTGTGTTCGGTGTCCGGTTGCATCCACAGTTTTGTCGCAAGACCCAACTTGCCTTGCGGGGTGCACTTCTCCTCTAAGTGTACTCGCGTGAGTTGAAGGGGCGTAGGGTGCGCTAATACCCACTCGGATAGTTTAGTAGTTAGTATGTGCTTACTCGAGGGCGAGTAAGGGTTAAGTGTGGGGGAGTTGATAAGTGTAGTTTGTAGTGCTTTTTCACTATGTTTTGGTCCCATTTCCTTGTGAAATCGCTCCTTGGGAGCGGTTTATGGGCTTCTTATGCTTCCTTTAGTTCGTTTCAGGTTCCCGAGAACGATTTAGAAGAGTTGGAACGATTCCGACTCAATACATACACATTTTGGAGCCAACGGAGTAAAGGAACGATGACTCGACGCCTTGGAATCGACCCCGAGACCTTGGGACCCAATCCCGAGCCTCCGAGACCCGATCCCGAGTCCCGAGAATCGACGAGAAGCCCATGAGAGGCAAGGAAGGACAAAAAGGAGCTTAAAGGAGGCCTACAAGGCTCATCCCGTTCGGGATAGTCTCATCCCGTCCGGGATGAGGTGCACGATTAGGACTGCTGCTGTCGGGATGAGTTGGTCCCGATCGGGATGAGCCCAGTTCAGCCCGCAACGCATTGTTTCTTCTTCTTTCCACTTGTAACCCTATATATACCCTTCCTCTTGTAATGATATGAGAGATTCTTCACCTCTCCTTAAACCCTAGACTACTTTAGGTTAGATTAGATTAGATTAGTGTAGATTAGTCGGTAATTAGTTGTTAATCCTAGTTTATGCTTGTAATTTGGGAATTCTTCAAGATCTTCACCAAGCTTGACAAACTTGGATGTTTGTTTTGGGTTCTTCCATTTATGCAAGTTTTCTTCTTCTTTTCATCTTCTAGTTTGGTATAATCTCTTTTCCTTTCTCTTGTTTATTGTTTTATTAATCAACTTTGATTCTTTGTTGAGTTTATTGATTGTTGTTCATAGTTCTTGTTAGTTTCTTCATGTTTGTTTTGATTGTTATGTTGATTCATCCTATTAGTGTTAGTTTTCCTTTAATCATGTTAGAGTAGTATCTTGCTCGGGTTAGTAAGGTGATTAGGGTGTTAATTGGATGATTAGGGGATTGTTGGAGATGTTGGTGGAAGATTTGGGTTTCCTCTTGGTTTGATGCATATCACATGTTTGTTGAAATGCTTGAATGACTAGTATGTGCATATGCTTGTTCTTCTTGCTTTTCTCTTGTGGGTGGTAGTTTGTTTGTGGGTTCAGTTCCCTCATTAAGTTGCGAGAGCCCGGTGAGGACGACCCCTAGATCGGTCTAAGTTGCGAGAGCCTGGATGCGACCTAGGCCCCGTTATCACGCTAGTAACCCCGTTTGTCATGTGTGTCGCCGAGGTGGGTTCTAGGTAGAACCTCTAGGTGAGTCTAAGTTGCGAGAGCCCGGGCATTACCTAGATTACCCTACTACCTCCTTCACTCTAGTTCTCCCTTGACCATTCCATTACCCCTTTGACCCCGACCTAATCCTAGCCCGTTTTCCTTGTTTGTTTTCTTGTTTTAGACCTAGCTTAGTCCTAGTCTCCCCCTTAGAATAGCTTGTCTCGAACCTAGTCCTAGACCATAGCATACTCTAGTCCGACCTTCCGTCCCTGTGGATTCGACCCGACTTACCCTAGCTACCCTAGTTAGGTATAGCCGGTTTTATTGGACGGTTGGGATCCATGACAAATCCCTCCCATCAGCCGCCTCTAGCGTTCCATTTGTGTGGGGTCGGTAGGGTGAAGACGTATGCCTTGGAATTTTATTCTTGGTTAACAGGGTTGCCGTTTCGGCTTGAAAATAAGTCCCGTGATCAATGATAAACTCGTGCGGAATGCCGTACCGACATATTATCTTGTTTTGGATAAACTTGGTGTGGACGTTCGTCCGCACCGCCCGGCGCCCTGCACGTGCCCACGCGGAACCGACCCGGTTTTCAACATGTGGTGGCGGCCACCAATGTAGCCCCCTCCCTGCCGGGGGCCGGTCCGATCTCGCATACGGGGCGAAGTGTCGGACCTCGATTTGGTGACGATCCGGACTTGTACTAGACGGGTGCGGGCACCCGTGTTTCCGTTTGGGAATCGATCGAGTCCTGGTTGTAAATGTTTAAAGGCCGTTTTGTTTGGTAAGGCGACCTTTTTAGTGAACTGAAGTTCTCGTTGATTTGTGGAGTCGCCACCGAGTCAAATTACGGGGACTCAAAAACCGTTCAAGTCAGCTTTGATCCCTTGCCGGCTCAAAGCTGAGTGGCACGGGACCTAAAGATAAAGACTTGTACCCTTAAGCACTCCATGCCTGGAATGACTCTCGTTGCCAATGGTTTCGGACATCCGAAAACCGTCGATACTGAGTAAGGGGTGAGGGTACGTATTGGGAAGCCAACATCCGATAGATGTCAACGCCCAATCCCGGCTGCACTATAGCGGCCTTTACTAATCAATCGGTGGGCTGATATCCTAGTTCTTTTGTTGTGGTGGAAATACTGTAACATCCTTTGTTTTTACCATATACCTTTTGCTATGTCGGTTGTTTAAGGACAAGTAAGCTTTGTCGTCAAAGTAGTTGTGTTTACATTCTTTACATGCGATTTCACGTGACTAGAAGGCCATGAAAACATGCACGTAGAAGAGTAGAGAGTACTAGTATTATAAGTATTAGCAAATCAGTTTTAATGCGATAATACGGATATTAGTCATTCTCGTGGTATACCTTACCTGGTATTCTGCTTAAGATGCGTCGGCTCGGTATTAATAGAGATGTGTCGAACCTAATAAGGTGAGCACCGGGACTAATACGGAACCTCACCATCACTTTGTTCAGTTTTAGTTGTTTTACATTTTGAATTCCGTGTTAGGTGATTTAGCATGCGATTATAAGGTCATAATAGCGGTAAATCATACGAAAAACTGTAAATGCGAATGTAAGTAAATCACATAATGAGGAGTTGCACCCTCGGAGTATACACTAAACGGGACTCGATGCATAGATAGTTTTGAGAACGGATTTCGGAATTACTCATGTAATCCCCTAGAAATTCTAACGCGATACAGTGGCGGAAACACTGTAGAGTCGGGATTAAAACACACTGTAACTAAGTCTTGTTAAAATTTAAATGGTAAAGTCAAACGTTAGGCCTTAAATAAAATGGCCAAAAATAAAAAAAAAACAATCCACGAAGAGGTTTGACAATCCACAAAACAAAGTTATTAAAATTAATCGAACAAGGATCATGTCTGCCCGCTAGCCCACACCCGGTAACATGCATACCTGTCATGTTAAAAACACAACAGCCACAATCAGTGAGGAGCAACGTCAACGTTCTCCAAGCCGTATAACAGGATTTTAAAACCGTAATTACTACTATAGAAAAATAGTAAAAATGGAAAACAGTAAAACATTATATTAAAATAAGCTTTCAGCGTAAAGCAAAATAATAAAAAGGGTTTCCGAGGAAACATAAAAATATTTGCCAACCTGCAAACCAATTCATATCGATAACATAAAAATATTCCAAACGGCGTTATGGATAGGAGTAGTGATGAATGCTAGACTTTCACTAGGAGAATACTAAAAACTAGCTTCGAGAACCTAGTTCAAACAAATCAAACTTCGGTCTCTAACTAGGCTACTTAACCATAATAGGACGGCGACTTATAAATGCGTGGCCCTAGTTTAAGATGATATGTACACCCCTCCCGAGCACCATAAATACTCAGTTCTACCCGACGGCGTCTTACACTGCGAGGCACTAGCTTAAGAAAATATACACACACTCCCGAACACCATATATGCTCGGTTCAACAACAAGTGTGCCCCATAAAGACACACCAGCCTTATAGTTGATGGCAAAAACGTAAACCCCAGAATATATTACTCTAACCTCACACTTGTCCTTATTCCATTACTCCAAAACGAAGCCATTATCGATATTCAAAAGATGTAAACAATATATTTAATATGAGGATAAAAGGAGTAAACATTTATATTCTAAAAGAGGAAACTTTCTATTTTAGGAAACTTCTATTATTAGAAACTTTACTAAAAATAGCATTATATCAAAATAGTGAAAATATTAGTTCATACCAATACCACATTTTTAGTAAACGATATAGATTTATAAAACTAATACTTTCGGCCTTAACGATATTAATTATTAAAGTGAACATTTAATTTTATGAAATTATTAAAATATCGAATAAGCGTTACAAAATGATTAAAAATGTCTTAAACATTATAATATTACTAATTAGGGTGTTTTCAAAAGTAAAAAAGCTAAAATTCCCTAATTATTATTAGTTTCGACAATAAAATTATAAATAGGATTTTACGGCGAATGTCAAATTAAATCTTTTAACGTCTTTTATTTAATTAAACCATTGAATATATTTAAAATATGTTAAGGGATGATTTAACTCTTAAAGTATTAGATTTAAATACATTCAAAATTGCTGGAAAAATAATTCTTTTAGGTAAGACGAAGCATGTTAACGATAAAGCACAATTTGTCCGAAAATCAATACTTATTAATTAAAGACTTTAATAAATAGTAAAAAAATTACGTAAAATAGTTAAAACATAATTACGGACATTCTGTCCAGAAAATAAAATTTTCCAGAATCCCAAGATTCGGTTTTTAAAGCGTTTTCCCGTTAATCGCCTAATCTCGACAATAACGATTAGTAAAAATAGTAATTACAAAACGATTTAAGTATTAATATCCAAAAATTATTATTACACTTTAAAATCCTTATTTTCCAGAATATAAATTTTTCCAGATTTTTCCAAAACTCCAGATCCAACAAATTTCAACAAAACCGTCATTTAAACCCGTTTTCGCAATTAACGATTTCATTAATAAACCTATCGTTCCTAACATTTTATTAAGGCACTAAAAATCATAAAAATACATTTTAATATGAAATCATCAGAATCATATTTTTTTCCAGATTTAAACCAAAGACCAGAAATCGAGAATTTAAACAACAAACACGGTTTTAACGATAAACGATGATTTAAAGTGATTAATTAATTCATTCACTTAACAATTCCGAAAAATTATGAAAAACTTCAGAAAATTCTATTTCACCAGAAATTTTCACCACGTCAAAAATCAGATTAAAATGAAATGTTTAGGTACTAGAACTTAAAAATCGGCTTTTAATCGTTGTTGTCCGAAAACGGTAATAATTCAATAACCGATATTTAAAATATCAGAAAAATCCTAAATTATTATAAATCATCAAAAATATAAATTTTACAGAATATAAACATATATTACATGTTTAGGCCGAATATTATGATTTTACAAATTAATATAACAATTAAATCGTTAATCTCGTAAAAGCGATAAAAATACCGAAACATGCAAATTTACAACTTTTAAAATTTTTCCAGATTTGGTGAAATACATATATTGTCCAAAACAAAACATAAAAATATATACATGCAAATACACAATTAGAATCATGCAATACCGAGTAACATCGACGTTACCTCTACTCCAAGTCTGAATCAACAATATATTCGTCGGCTTCGGGATCGTCCAAAAATCCTACCAAACACGAAAATCATGGCAGAAAAATACCATGAGAAAACTAATAAAAATCAATGTAAAAATTGATCGAAAACGACGTTGATTAATACCTTAACGAAGAAACGGAAAGAGGATTATTTGACGATGAATTTGAGTCGATTAAGACTAGATTTGAGGCAAAAATAATCCTAGAATAGAGGAAGGTGTCACGGCCAAATGAGGATGATGATAGAATTTTTTTAACTTTGATGAATGAATAAAAATGAAGTATGGAAATGGATGGTTTCCAAACTGTAAATGAGATTTAAGTTTGATGAAAACTATGCACAACCTACATAAAGTGGCCGGCCAAATGAGTGATGACAAAGGAGTATGAAAAGTTTTGATACTAATGCAACAATGAATGAAAAAGAATATATCTTACATTTACGTTTTAACGTGATAAAATGAAACGTTTAAATAAAACTTAGTATAACTTGTGACCAAGAGCTTAGTCGGTCCAAAATGTAAGAAAATGGTCTCAAATAATTTATAAGTTGATAAAAAGTATAACCGTAAAATAGTTAAAGGCATTTCGAAGTAATTCGAGTAAACCTCGCGTAAGAAAATAATTATTTGCGAAGCTTCGTAATAAAAATCATTAACAACTAAATTTTGTAAATAAAAATATCTACTAGTTGGGAATATTATAGAAACGTATCCAAACATTTTTAAGAAAAAGAATAACTTAAATACAAGCTTAAAAATGTCAATTCGAAGAGAAATAGAATTTCTCGCGGAAAAATTAATTAATTTACGAAGAAACCAAATAAATGGATTTAAAAAGAATTTAAATCTCTAAAATTAAAAATAAAAATTATTAAACTCAAAAATTAAAATAGAGCTTTGTAAAGTGATGAAATATGAGGCCGAAAAGTGACGGAGTTAAGACGGAGTCCTAACAGAAAAAATAAAAGTGCTAGGAAAAATAGCGGGTGTTACAGTCCTCCCCACTAAAAGAAAGTTTCGTCCTCGAAACTAAGAATAAGCAGATAGGAAATCGAGGTTTACCTTACTCGAAGAGTTGAGGATGCTTAGCTAGCATCGAAGACTCGGTTTCCCACGTTTCTTCCTCAAACCGATTACAGCGCCACAAAACTTTTACCAGAGGTACAACTTTGTTCCTTAAACGCTTCTCGCGGCGATCAGTGATCTTCACCGGCCTTTCTTCATAGGTCAAATCTGGTTCGAGATCCACAATCTCGGGCTCCAACACGTGCTCGGGATCACAAACATATTTCCTCAGCTGAGAAACATGGAAAACATCGTGAACCTTACCCATAGAAGCAGGCAATTCCAGCTTATAAGCAACTTCGCCCACTCTCTCGACCACAGGGTACGGGCCAACGAACTTAGGGCTGAGCTTGCCCTTAATCCCAAACCGTTTCACCCCTTTCATAGGTGATACCTTCAGGAACACAAGATCACCAACCGAAAACTCCAAAGGTCGGCGACGAACATCAGCATACGACTTCTGTCGATCCTGGGCAGACCTCATCCTAGATCGGACCACATTCACTACGTCAATAGTCTGAGCTAACAAATCCGGGCCCAAAATCTTTACTTCACCGGGAACATCCCAACAGACGGGACTACGGCACTTTCGACCATAAAGTGCTTCGAACGGAGACATCTTAATAGAAGCATGGTAGCTGTTGTTATAGGAAAACTCTACCAGCGGAAGATGTCGGATCCAACTCTCTTGGAAATCCAAGGCACAAGCCCGCAACATGTCCTCCAAATTTTGGATCGTTCTCTCGGACTGTCCATCTGTAGCAGCATGGAAAGCGGCACTCATCAATAATTTGCTTCCCAAAGCATCTTGCAAAGCCTTCCAGAATTTAGAGCAGAACCTCGCGTCTCGATCTGAAACAATCTCGAGTGGTACACCATGATGACGGACGATTTCGGCAACATACACTTCTGCGAGCTTCTCCAGACTCCAAGTGTCGCGAATAGGGACGAATCATGCACACTTGGTCAAGCGGTCCACAATAACCCAAATACCGTTTCTACCATTCACGGTTCTTGGTAATGCCATCACAAAATCCATTGATATGCACTGCCATTTCCACTCTCGAACATGGAGTGGTTGTAGCAAACCTCCAGGCTTCTTGTGCTCGAACTTCACCTGCTGACATGTCAAGCACTTACTTACAAACTCTGCAATGTCCTCTCTCATATGAGGCCACCAGAAATGGAGCTTCAAATCCCAATACATCTTGTCACCACCAGGATGAATAGAGTACCTCGTCTTATGTGCCTCGGTTAGAACTTGCTTTCTTACCTCAGCATCGCCAGGGACAACCCAACGGTTCTTAAATTTCAGTGCTCCACTAGAATCCACAGAAAAATCTAGAGCCTTACCAAGATTCATCTTTTCTCGGATACCGGTTACAAAAGGGTCTTCCAACTGCTTCTCACGAATCTCACGAAAAATAGTTGGTTCAGCAACAAGGGCATTCAGTCGACCATCATAACCTTCATCAACAACATCAAGAGACATCTTGGCAAAATCTCGGGCCAACTTCTCTGATAAGCCAGAACACGGAGTTAACGAATGGAGGGTCTTTCTGCTAAGGGCATCAGCAACCACGTTAGCTTTTCCCTCACAATACACCAATTCAAGGTCATAATCGTTCACTAACTCGATCCAGCGTCTCTGTCTCGCATTCAGATCTTTCTGCGTGAAGAGATATCGCAGGCTCTTATTGTCAGTATGAACCTTGCGTCTTACTCCATACAGATAATGCCTCCAAACTTTCAAAGCATGAACCACAGCTGCTAACTCCAAGTCGTGGGTAGGATAATTCACCTCATGGACTTTCAACTGTCTCGAGGCATAAGCGATCACCTTACCACTCTGCATAAGGACACAACCCAAACAATTCTTAGAAGCGTCACAATATACATCGAAACCGACGCCATCTTCAGGTAGGGTCAGGATAGGAGCATAAGTGAGCTTTCTCTTGAGCTCAGAAAAAGCATCTTCACAGGCTTGACTCCGTAGAAATTTATTCTCTTTCTTGATTAATTGAGTCATAGGCCGCGCTAACTTAGAAAAGTCTTGCACGAATCTTCGATAATAGCCAGCAAGACCTAGGAAACTTCGGATCTCGCCAACATCTTTGGGACTTGCCCAACTCTCGATAGCTGAAATCTTAGCAGGGTCAACTTTAATACCTTCCTTTGCGATAACATGACCCAGAAAAGCTACCTCGGAAAGCCAGAATTCACACTTGGAAAACTTAGCATACCACTTTTGATCTCGTAGAATGCCAAGAATAATCTTGAGATGTTTTGCATGTTCAACCTCCGACTTGGAATAAATCAGGATGTCATCAATAAAGACAACAACACACTGATCCAAATACTCCCTGAAAGTTCTGTTCATTTGATCCATAAAAACAGCAGGAGCATTGGTTAGTCCAAAAGGCATGACTTTGAATTCATAATGTCCATACCTCGAACAGAAAGCTGTCTTCGGAATATCTGATTCACGAACGGGGATTTGATGGTATCCAGATCTTAGATCGATCTTGGAAAACACAGAAGCACCCTTTAGTTGATCAAAGAGATCATCAATTCTGGGCAAAGGATATTTGTTCTTGATCGTAACCTTTTTGAGATCACGATAATCAATACACAGGCGCATCGAACCGTCTTTCTTCTTGACAAAAAGTACATGAGCGCCCCAAGGGGAAGAACTTGGACGAATGAAATCTTTCTCAATCATTTCATCTAATTGCTTGCGTAGCTCTTGCAACTCGGCAGGAGCCATTCTGTAAGGTGCTTTGGCGATTGGGCCAGTACCAGGCACGAGTTCAATAGTGAATTCCACATCTCGTTCGGGTGGAATACCTGGTAACTCCTCGGGAAATACATCTGCATAATCACACACTATGCGCACTTCCTCGAGTTTAGGGAGTTCAGCAGTTACAGTTACCGTACATAGAAATGCTTGGCAACCTTTTCTCTGCATTCTGATAGCCTTCATGGCAGAAATAATTTTGATACCCTTCTGTCTCCGACCACCACGGTAAGACACTCGAACACCTTCGGGGGTCTTCAGAGAAATCTTCTGATCTCGACACTGAAACCTTGCATCATACTGAGCTAACCAGTCCATTCCCAAAATGACGTCGAACTCAGCGAGAGGGAACTCAAGGAGAGTGGAAGGAAGAATAGTACCAGCAAAGAGAATAGGCACATTCTGATAAGCTTTGGAACAGTCAACAATTTCACCAGAAGGAAGGGAAATAGCTATTGGTTCAGCTTGACAGGGGGTTAAGGATAGTTTCGAAGCCAGAATAGAAGATATAACAAATGTGGAAGCGCCAGTATCAAATAATATATAAGCACTAACACCATAAATCAGAAACGTACCCGTAACCACATCAGGATTAGCCTCAGCGTCAGCACGGCTCATCACAAAGATACGTCCCTTACGAGGTGCGGGAGTAGTAACAGCACCAGCTGCAGTAGCGGTGTTGGCAGTTGGCTTCTTCGAGCAGTAGGTAGAGCGATGCCCTGCTTCTCCACAGGTGTAGAAAACAACAGGGGTGCAGTCACAATTCTTGTTAGGATGCACAGGTTGTCTGCATTTGAAACATGCTGAGTCCTTCTTGTTGTTGGGCTTCGAGTTGAAATTGTTTTTCGTGAAACCACTACCTGTAATAGCATACAGTAGAGTCAGAAATTTTAGAAGAAAAGAAGGTAAAAGAAGAAGAGAAAGGAAATAATCCAAACCTCCAGAGTTGAACTTCTTAGAAAAAGATGAAGAGTTATTCCCAGAATAGGAGAAAGGTCGTTTATAACCAGATGATGGGTTCATAGATTTCACCCGCTCGATTGAAGACTCTGCGTAAAGTGCAGCATTATAGAGCTCATTAACAGTTGCGAGATTCCGGGGGATTTTGAGGGTGATATCGGCTCGAAGACCTTCTCGATAAAAGAAGGTTCGGGAATTCTCATTGGGTAATGATGGGAGGGATTTTTCGTGGATCCCAACCGTCAAATAAAAGCGGCTATACCTAACTAGGGTAGCTAGGGTAAGTCGGGTCGAATCCACAGGGACGGGAGGTCGGACTAGGGTATGCTATGGTCTAGGACTAGGTTCGAGACAAGCTATTCTAAGGGGGAGACTAGGACTAAGCTAGGTCTAAAACAAGAAAACAAACAAGGAAAACGGGCTAGGATTAGGTCGGGGTCAAAGGGGTAATGGAATGGTCAAGGGAGAACTAGAGTGAAGGAGGTAGTAGGGTAATCTAGGTAATGCCCTGGCTCTCGCAACTTAGACTCACCTAGAGGTTCTACCTAGAACCCACCTCGGCGACACACATGACAAACGGGGTTACTAGCGTGATAACGGGGCCTAGGTCGCATCCGGGCTCTCGCAACTTAGACCGACCTAGGGGTCGTCCTCACCGGGCTCTCGCAACTTAATGAGGGAACCGAATCCACAAACAAACTACCACCCACAAGAGAAAAGCAAGAAGAACAAGCATATGCACATACTAGTCATTCCAGCATTTCAACAAACATGTGATATGCATCAAACCAAGAGGAAACCCAAATTTTCCACCAACATCTCCAACAATCCCCTAATCATCCAATTAACACCCTAATCATCTTACTAACCCTAGCAAGAAACTACTCTAACATGATTAAAGGAAAACTAACACTAATAGGATGAATCAACATAACAATCAAAACAAACATGAAGAAACTAACAAGAACTATGAACAACAATCAATAAACTCAACAAAGAATCAAACTTGATTAATAAAACAATAAACAAGAGAAAGGAAAATAGATTATATCAAACTAGATGATGAAAAGAAGAAGAAAACTTGCATAAATGGAAGAACCCAAAACAAACATCCAAGTTTGTCAAGCTTGGTGAAGATCTTGAAGAATTCCCAAATTACAAGCATAAACTAGGATTAACAACTAATTAACGACTTATCTACACTAATCTAATCTAATCTAACCTAAAGTAGTCTAGGGTTTAAGGATAGATGAAGAATCTCTCATATCATTAAAAGAGGAAGGGTATATATAGGGTTACAAGTGGAAAGGAGAAGAAACAATGCGTTGCGGGCTGAACTGGGCTCATCCCGGTCGGGATGAGTTGGTCCCGATCGGGATGAGGTGGTCCCGATCGGGATGAACTCATCCCGGTCGGGATGGACCCAAGACAGCAGCAGCCCTAATCGTGCACCTCATCCCGGACGGGATGAGACTATCCCGAACGGGATGAGCCTTCTAGGCCTCCTTTAAGCTCCTTTTTGTCCTTCCTTGCCTCTCATGGGCTTCTCGTCGATTCTCGGGACTCGGGATCGGGTCTCGGAGGCTCGGGATTGGGTCCCAAGTTCTCGGGGTCGATTCCAAGGTGTCGAGTCATCGTTCCTTTACTCCGTTGGCTCCAAAATGTGTATGTATTGAGTCGGAATCGCTCCAACTCTTCTAAATCGTTATCGGGAACCTGAAACGAACTAAAGGAAGCATAAGAAGCCCATAAATCGCACCCAAGGAGCGATTTCACAAGGAAATGGGACCAAAACATAGTGAAAAAGGCACTACAAACTACACTTATCAGCGGCAAATAAAACAATTGTCACCATACTAAAAAAGATGGCTGATAATTACCGGGACTGGCCCGACAAAATACCTTATGCTCTATGGGCATACCGGACGTCAATTCGTACCACAACCGGTGCAACACCATATTACCTAATATACGGGATGTAGGCAGTTCAACCAGTCGAATTGGAGGTACCGTCCCTTAGAATCCTGCTAGAAAGGCAAGTACCTGAAGCTGATTGGGTCCGAGCACGGTATGACTCGTTAGTTCTACTAGACGAACGACGATCTCGTGCCCTCAATAATATCCAAATCTACCAGAAAAGGATCCAGCGGGCCTTCAACAAAAGAGTAAGGCCCAGGAATATTAAGGAAGGAGATATGGTTCTTAAGTCAGTTCGAGCTTTATTACCAGTTGACCCGAGGGGAAAATTCAAACCTAATTGGGCCGGCCCATATTTGGTAAAGAAGGTCCTATCAGGAGGAGCGGTAATGCTGACGGACCTGGACGGGAATGAGTTCGTCAACTCGACCAACCTGGACCAACTGAAGCGTTACTACCCTTAGCCTTTCTCAATGTCATTAGCAAAAAATTGTCAAAACTTTTTTACAAAAAAATAAGTCATTAAGCTACAATTATTTATTCTATTGTCGCAAACTTCTTGAACCAATAGTCTTGGTGTATTTTGAGATTGCAAATTTACAAAAGCCTGAACTACGTTTGGTTTGATTCCGCTAATTGTGGATACGTAGGCAGCCCCTCAAAAGGGCACA
Organism: Agrostemma githago; assembly: GCA_958450325.1. Classification (NCBI taxonomy): domain Eukaryota; kingdom Viridiplantae; phylum Streptophyta; class Magnoliopsida; order Caryophyllales; family Caryophyllaceae; genus Agrostemma; species Agrostemma githago. Next base: position 44,272,130 of record OY288245.1, read on the forward strand.
ACCAATGCAATCAAGAAAAGACAGGAACGATTTAATAATAAGCTTCCTTTATTAAATAAAAAACCCCCGATAAACTCGGGATATTACAAATGTAAAAAATTCAGAAAAATGCAAGAAAAAAAACAAAGCACACGACACTCTAAGATAAATAGTAATAATATTCAAATAATAAAAAAAACTAACGACTCGATATTCAGCGCATTTTGCCTTTTCCCTTGTCCTTGGCCTCCTTGGTCGTCCACTGGCGACGACGCGGAGGGGAGTGCTCCCGAATAACCACGGGAACCTCTTTACCCCGGACTCGTTTCTTTGAACTCGAGTCCTCCATCACCTCGATAGGCCCGAGCCGGGCCCTCATAGGCTCAAGTAGCCGGTCACGCGGGCCTAGTCGGTCTCTGATGACCGCCAGTCTTGGCCCGAGCCATCTTTTCAGGTCAGTCTGGGGGCTTAGCTGCTCCCGCGCGCTGCTAGCACCGACATCCTTAGATCGAGTCTTAGTTTGTGACTTAAGACCCGTTCTAATCAGACTAAAGTAGCATGAGTCTCTCCCTCTTCGAAGAAACCCTTGTTGTCCTTCGCCGTCTCCCGGCGAACCAGTTCGAAGGCCTCATCAACCTTCAAAGCTTTGTGAGCCTCCTCCGACTCCTCGGAAGTCCACTTCCGATATGCTTGCGAAACTCAAGCGGATTGGCAAGGGTTGGGTATAGTCCACATTGGACGGGTGAACCACCGTTGTAGCCACGTGTCGCACATAGCGTCCGTCAGTTGGAGTGAAACTGCCTTAGGATGCGGCCCGGGTAAATGTGAATAGTCCAGTCAAGTGACAGGACCACGAAATAGCGGGCTTGGTCCCTCTTGGCCAATCCCGTCAGCTTTGAGAGAAACCACAAGGCGACGGTCCACCTAATCAAAGGACCACCATGAAATACCATCTCCTCATCCCAATATGCTCGGTTTGTGTGATGACTCGAGCTTATCCGTCGCCTCCTCGAGCTAATTTGGCTACTACGGTAATTGGGTATACTCGGAGGAGACTCTATGATAGATAGGCGTTCAGATAGCCAAATTTGAAAAAGGATACACAAATTTCGTAATCAATGGGTTGGTTAGCTAGAGGCCACTCGATCGAGTACCGCAGCTGACTCGATCGAGTAACCTCTCTGAAAACAGGCAAAAGCTCTTTAGAGAGGTCACTAGATCGAGTGACAGGTCCACTCGATCGAGTGACTCGCGTACATCAGAATTTTCGCGTAATAAAAAAAACGAAAGATGTATACCATCAGAAGATGGACGCTCCCCGTCAGTTGACGGTCCGGGTCAAGTCTCCTAGCATCGAGACCCATAATGATCTCCCCGGTGGGTATCCAAGCTGGGCTATGACCAGTCTCCGTATGGTGAACCACACCAATCAGCATGATCTACCCAAGCACGAGTTAGCCTCCATCATCCATTCAAAGACGTAGCGGTGCAGTATGCAAAAGGCGAAAGCCCCGTGCCTATGGGTAGCAGTAGCCCTCACATCTTGAATATTCATGAACTTGTCATCCAGGTCGAAAAGGGAATCGGAATTTCCCCGCACCATTCGATCTGTCTCCGCATGAGACAAACCTAGGAAATCCCCACTACTACAATAAAGGGCAAAGAAACCATTCCAAGATACCCTAAGACACCATTTTGGAGATGATCTCCAAAATGGTGTCTTAGGGTAAGAAACCATGTGAGAAAAATGGTTTCTTTGCTTATGCCTTAGAAATCATTTTTAAGATATAAATGATTTCTTTGATTCAAGAGAAAAACACCTTCTAAGAGAGATAAATGATGTCTTATCTAAACTCAATAGACCATGCAATGTACTAAAATGGTTTCTTTGGTTTCCCTTCATAAACCATGTACCACACTTAAATGGTTTCTTTGCCTCATAACTAAACCATTTAATACTCGTGAATGATTTCTTTCCTTACATTACAATTAATATCTAAAATTAGTCTCTTTGATTAATTTATATATATATATATATATATATATATATATATATACACACACACACACACACATAACTCAACATTATAATATAATGTACTCCTTTTTCAAGTATCAACCAAAAAAGACGGATTTTCATAAAATATCCCATATATATAGATATCTTGAAATAAGTCATAATTACATTAGAAGTGTAAATTACCCAAAAAATTAGTATTCAATTTGTCATAAATAGGCCAAAAAATACGGCAAGATGTGTCAAAAAGTAACATATACTTCAAATCGCTGCAGCTTGACAGCTTCAATATCTTTGTTAGTCTTGATGTGCCGATGGATTTCCCATTACGCCACTCCTGCCAGGTGATGCCTTTTGCCCACGATACTGCTGTTAAAATTCATAAAAGTAAGAAGGAACAAAAGAAATAGTTCCCTAGTTAGTATTAATTCGACTACTAGTAAGATTAATCAGCTCGGTAACAACAAATTCATCATAAAAAATGAAAACAAATCCCTTACCCGTTTAGCATTGCTGAATGGATTGTACTTGTACTTGAACATATGCACAATCTGGCGCTTCCTAGTAAGAAGAAAGAGAAAGACCCAGTAGCTTGACAGTATCGGCCAGAAAACAGGTACATCCAACACAGATACGAAAGTCATGATGAATGAAACGATGAAAGCTTTAGTGATAGAGTACCTGAGACAAAGTAAAAAAGCAACATAATACTGAGAACATGATTAGAAGATAGAACGGTACATAAATGCATCATCTCACAAGTACACACAGTTACACAAAGCCGTGACACTAGGAGTTGGAATATGAAATTTAATTATTCGTCTATATACTTGAATCACGATTAAAGAAAATACAGGCTACTCTCGTATATTTCCCTCATATAATACGGAGTATAGTAACTTTCCGTGAACCATGCCCTCTAGTCACAAGGACTCACAATTCACGAACAATTCATGTTACTAATTAGAACATGTGCGTATATATTACGTATATCTAGAGTGTGTATATTCATCCCTTAAATAAAGAGTAGTAAATGAAAAGATCAGAGATGGAATAATGAAGGAAAATAGATAGATAGTAACCTTGTTTTGAAGGGCTTTGGATCTTGCATGAGCAAAGTAACCTGAACAAAGAAGCAAGGATCTCATCTATATATATTCCCACATAAAGCACAGCATGCATATAAATGCGCAGATCAAAGAAAAAGAGTAGAAGAGAATGGAGTAGAAAACAACGTGATGAGTTAGGGGTTTTCTTCTCTTTGCCATAATTTAAGGAGCAGGAGATGGCCGGGACTTCGTGATATTTCATTCAATGGGTGTTGTTCCATCCTCGACGACATTCGATTCACTTCGTCTTCGATTACTACAACAGGGATTTCTACAACGTGAGATGACGATTTCTTTGGTTCTGCCATCGTATACAAAAATGGAGTTAAAGATGCGTGTGAGCTGAAAATAGGAGTGAAAGAGTAAGAGAAGGGGGAATCTGAGAAATGTGATGATGGATTGATCTGGGTTTTGATGGGGGGAGAGAGCGCCTAGTATTAATACCAGGGTAACGGCTATTTTTAATTTTCCGCCTTTCCAAGTAACGGTCATATCTTCTCAGTTGATTCACAACCCGGCCACATTCCTCTGTTCCTTCCACCAAATTATGGGCTGCAATATTAATACAAAGGCCTACAATGTTTTTATTTTTCTCCCTTTCTTGTTATCATAAATGGATGATTTTTTTTTTAAATGACGAATCTAAATTAAGAAAAAGTCAAAACAAATTATGTGGAGGGGAGACGGGACCTAAAATATTGACTCTGACGGAAATGAGTCAATAATAATGAGACGGGACCTTTTAATATCATTAGAAGTATAGAACCTCGTTATTTGTCATAATCGCATTAGTTTAGATCAAACCCAATTAAGACCATTAACTACGTTCCTTAACGAGTCCTGCCTTAAGGACTTAAGGTGATGTAAGTGGATTAGACGTATTCAGTTTTGGTTTATACACGGATAGACCTTACCCTGTACAATGCATGATTACAGAGGCGTGAACTGACGACCCGTCCTCAAACTCTACTGTCCCATCTTCCTTAGTGTCATGAATCTACTACCAGCAATTAGTACATTAATACCTAACTGAGTTGCAGATTTGTACTAAGATTTGGAGAGAAAATGAATCCTTCCCGTCTTCCTCCCCTCCGTTTCCTTCTAAATCCTTCTATCCAAAGAAAGCGTTAAGTGTTAAAACGATAAGGAACAAAAGAAAGTATCACTTACAGAGGTGTGTTGCCATAGATTACTGTAGTCATCAAGTTTATGGAATACAATATCAGGTGACCTCGATGAGAGATGAACCTCCTTAGCAACCATACAAATATCTCGTGATATATCATGCGCACTTGGTCCATTCCCGAGTACAACCACCACCTGTTTCAACCAGATGTCAACTAGCTTAGGCGCTAGCTCAAACTAAGCATTAGATTGAATGTTTGAACGTCGGAAAAACCTGGTTATGAAATGAGGAACTCTGTAATTATAGCTGTGTGTTTGTTTCCCTGGCCATTTCTCAATTCCTGTCATATTGAATAAGTAGTCGCATTTGTATCAGCCGTTTAGAGATCGTTTTTCTTACTGCATTAGTTGGCGAATGATAACAGTAACAGCTACATGAATACAATCCGATCATCAGTCGAGAATCTAATATTGCTTCTACGACGACGACGAATAGAAATCCTTGTTTCTGACGGCTACAAAGCTAAATAGAAATCCATTATGCCGATATCATCAGTCGTCAATAATCAGCTTGTTTCACAATCCGATCCATAAATCCACAAGCTAAATAGAAATCCTTTATACTACTATCATCAATCGTCCAATTATCAGCTAATTTCACAGTGTTTAGATTGAAACAAATCGATAGAAATCCCTTTCACATTTGTTACTGACGAGGCTGGTGCTTAGTAACAGGACGAACACCACTAAAATCAGAACGGAAATCGAAAAACCCCTAAATCGAATAACCCTATTCTCAGAAACCAATACCTCGTGCAATTTGGAAAATAAACAAATACAGAGTCTTGATAGCAGTTAGATAAATATGAAAGAGCGCAGTAGGTATAGCAAATTGGAACAATATCCAAGAAAATCACCAGTCTCTTTCACATAAACATTGAATGGTAAAATTCTCAAAAACTAAGAAATTAGAAGTACCTCATATGCTGCACTTATTTCCTTGAATTGCTTCTCTGAACCTGGTGTTTTACTCGTATCTGGATGATACTGTTAGCAACAAACCACTAAAAACATTAGTTATATGTCATTTTACCATTTCTAGAGTAAAATAAAATGCGTTTCAATAGGACCAAAGGTATATGTGATGTAAGTCTGGTACACAGAGCACCGACTGAGCATTAAGATGATACAATACTGTCCACAAAATAATGAATGCAGCATTAACAAATCAAGTGGTGCCTTTATTTTCCAAACTACATTCTCTGAAAACGAACAACAATTAACGAATCAAACTTGCAAATGAGGAAAAAATCACGAAACATCAATGAATCAAACTACTGAAATTAAATCTCAAACAAATCAAATAAAATAATTTCATATATGATCAACAAGAATTTAGACAGTAATTGAAGTGGCAATAATTGAGGAGACGAGCTGCGTCACCGTCAGATGAGTATCAATTCGCGAGACTTGGACGAATTCTGGCGATTCGCTGAAATTCGTTTGGCTCCTAAACCCTAAGAAGTATTTGCTTTTGATATCAATTTTGAGGTTTTGACTCGAGTTACTACAAGTTTTCATAAAACGAACCCTAAATCAAAGTAGAAAAAAAGAATTAGACCTTTCCAATATCAAGGAGGACATCGATTTCAGACTGAACAACTTCTAGTAGAAGCGGCGTTGTCAACGGAGCAGAACTGCGAGTGACATTGGCAATGACATTGCAGCCGAAGATATGGTAGTGGTTGCAACAGCGGAAGTTCTTTGGATCTCCGAAGAACCATGAAGGATTAAAGAGTGGGGGGGATGAGCGGATCAGCTTCTAACGGGAGGTGTTTTTAGTTTTTTTTGGTAGGCAATGAGAAATAGAGATCTTTGGTAAAGGAACCATCAATTATTAAATGATTTCTTTGTTATATACTTATATGGAGCAATAAGAGACCATGTGATGATTAAATGGTTTCTTTTTAATTCATAAGAGACCATTTGATGATTAAATGGTTTCTTTGTTATTTATAAGAGATCATTTATTCTTTATTAAAGGTTTCTTTAGGTTAAGAAATCATTTTTATGTTTTTATGGTTTCTTTTCAATGGTGTCTTTTCCCATCTTTGTAGTAGTGCCCTTAGCCTCCTCCTTGGATTAGGATAGAAGGGGGGGATAGCCGGACGAGCAATAGGGCTCCAGCCGCCCAAAGCTGCAATCTCCTAGGGAAGAGGACATATTTCTCCTCGTGGGAACGCAAAAACGTGATGGGTAGTTGATGGTGGGATTTGTCGTGGGTCCAACCATCAATAATAAACCGACTATTCCTAGTGAGTAATTAGGGCAAATAGGGTCGATATCCACGGGGACGGTATGATGGAGTCTAGACTAGGTTGGCCTAAAAACGAGACTAAATTACCAAACAAACACAAAAAGAATGATAAATGGTAAACTATTATGGTTGGAGATGAAGGAAGTGGACTAACAATGACTATCTAAAACGATGCTAAGATGGGATGACTAATGGTCGAACTAACTAGTAAACTAGAAGAAACGATGACTAACTAAGAAGTTGAATCAAATATGGAAGGAAGTGGGGTAGGTCGGGTTCATAAGTGTAGATGGGTAATTGGGTGATCAAGGGTATAGGTGTCTCCTAGTTGCTAGAGTCGGTCCGGGCTCTCGCTACGTAGACCGATGTCGAGGTTGGTCCGGGCTCTCGCTACGTAGACCATAGTCCGCACTCTCGTGACTATGACAATCCTCAACACAACCACAAAATAGACAATCAATGAGAAGATGAGCACAAGTTGTATCTCAGAGGACTGAGACTGTTGCATCTCCTATTAGAACATATCTGGATGTCCTGGAGGATGACCCTGATATAGAGGAAATAATTGAAGTGCAAACTGAGAGTGTGAAAGCTGGCGACCCGCCAATCCAAAATCCTCCAAATGAATAATATAGGCTTTTGGAATGTGAGAGGGCTTAATAATGTAAATAAACAGGAAGTTGTTAAAAGTTTTATGAATAAACATCAAGTTGCATTGTTTGGATTATTGGAGACTAAAGTTAATAGCATTAATGTAGAAAATATAGCAAATAAAATGCTCGGAGGATGGAGTTTTACTACGAATTGTAGTATGCATAAAGGTGGAAGAGTTTGGTTACTTTGGCAACCGAATATATTCTCCCTTGATGTGTTAGAAGCTAGTTCCCAGCTCATTCATGTCAGAGCTATGGAAAGATGTACTCGAAGACAGTTTTATTTGACAATGGTGTATGCGTTCAATGATGGAACTGATAGGAGACCATTATGGGATGATTTAAAGAGGATATCAGTGACTGTGGACAGACCGTGGGCTATAGCAGGGGATTTCAATACAGTGTTGCATAGGGATGAACGATTGGGTGAGCAGAGCAAAGATGAAGACATTGAAGACTTCGCTGATTGCTTAGATGTGTGTGATATGCATGATATAGCAGCTACTGGTGCTTCATATACGTGGACTAATAAACATGAGGATGGGGATAGGAAGTACAGTAGACTAGATAGATTTTTGGTGAATAAATTGTGGATGGAAGATTATCCAACTATGGCCGCCCATTATTATCATGAAGGATGGTTGGATCACACACCATGTATTGTTGGTAATAGACATGCTATAGACAATCAGAAGAGGAATTTTAAATACATCAACATGTGGGCTTCGTCTCCATCCTTTAAGGATGTGCTGAAGAGTACTTGGGACAAAAGGATTAGAGGCAATAAGATGTTTGCAGTTGTTAAAAGGTTGAAGATGCTAAAGCCTAGGTTGAAGAAATTGAACTCTGAATGCTTCAATGGTATAATTAATCAGGCTGATCAGGCGACAAGGAAGCTAGAAAGGATTCAAGAAGAGTTGATGAATAATCTGCAGAATGCAGATCTTATTGCAGCAGAGAGAGAAGCGATGAAACAGGCTAGACAATTGCAGGAAAGCAAACTAAGTTTCCTGCAACAGAAGGCCAAAGTTTCGTGGATTAAAGACGGGAATGCGAACACTTAATTTTTCCATACTTGCATTAAACAAAGGCAAAACAGGAATAAAGTGATTCAACTCCAAGACTCGAATGGGCACCTATGTAACTCTCCTGATACAATACAAGATGCTTTCCTGAAATATTATCAGACTATTCTCGGCAGTTCGAAACCTGTCCAGAATGTAAGAAGAAGCATTATTGATCAAGGCAAGAAAAGTAATGAGCATCATAGGAGTATATTGAATACTCCTGTGACTGTTGATGAGATCAAACGCACCATGCTATCAATTCCTCAGGATAAAGCTCCGGGTCCTGATGGATATACCAGCGGTTTTTTTAAAGAAGCGTGGGAGATTATTGGACAAGATATAGAAGAGGCGGGGATTGATTTTTTCACGACTGGTGAATTATTGCAGCAGATAAATTCCACTACAGTCACATTAATACCTAAGATTGAAAGGCCCAGTTCAGTAACTCAGTTCAGACCGATAGCCTGTCGTAATATTATTTATAAGATCATATCGAAGCTGATGTGCAACAGGTTAGCAGGGGTTTTGCCTGACATCATTGAAAGTACTCAGGGAGCTTTCATACAAGAGCGGTCAATTGTCGAGAACATCCTGATCTGTCAGGATATTGTTAAGTTGTATGAGAAGAAAGGTGTGTCAGCTAGATGCCTTTTCAAAATAGACCTCCAAAAAGCTTATGACTCGGTAGAATGGGTCTTTGTCGAGCAAATGATGAAGGCATTGGAATTTTCGGATTTGTTTGTTAAGCAGGTAATGAAACGCATAACTACTCCTACTTACACCCTTTCTTTAAATGGAAGCAATTTTGGATATTTTAAGGGAAAAAGAGGACTAAGGCAAGGGGATCCAATCTCTCCGCTCATATTCAGCATCTGCATGGAGTATATAACAAGAACGTTAAAATATGCTACGTCTACTTAGCTATTCCAATACCATCCAATGTGCAAGGAGATGAAACTGACTCATTTGATGTTCACGAATGACTTACTACTATTTTGCAAAGGCGAACCGAGATCCATCATTCTTATGAAGAGAGCTTTTACTACTTTCTCCGATACCTCGGGGCTGCAAAGAAACAATAACAAGTCGGAGGTATATTTCAATGGCATGTCAGTTAATTTAATGCAGGACATTCTGGATGTTACTGGTTTCAGCAAAGGGAAGATGCCCTTCAGGTACCTCGGTATCCCTATAAAGCCAGGAAAGATATCTAAGAAAGAATGTATGATACTTACAGACAGGATTGTGGCTAGGATAAGAAGTCTAGGAGCTAGAAAACTATCTTATGCCGGGAAATTAACTCTCATAAACTCAGTTCTGAATACTCTTCACTGCTACTGGGCACCCATTTTTGTCATTCCGAGAAGTATTATTAAGAGAGTAGAGGCAATTTGCCGGAATTTCTTTTGGGCAGGTTCAGCTGACTACACTCGGGTGCCTCTAGTTGCGTGGGAGAAAATAACGGTTCCGAAAAAAGAAGGCGGCTTGAACATTAAAAATGTTACAGCCTGGAATCAAGCTGCTATAGCCAAACTCGCTAGTTGGGTTCATTCGCATCCTGAAAAACTTTGGGTTCGATGGGTGAATCAAATCTATATAAAGGGGCATGATTGGAGCAATTATAGACCAAAGCAAGGGGATACTTGGTCGTGGAAACAGATTTGCAAAATGAAGGACATTATGAAGGAAGCAAATGGACAGGTGATGTGGGATACTGAGAAATACTCCGTCAGAGAGGGATACAACCTGCTGAGAAGTAAACAGACCGAGAAAAATTGGGCAAACGTGATATGGAATAATTGGAATATCCCAAAACATTCTCTAATCACTTGGATGACAGTCAATAGAGGCATGAATACTAAAGGAAAATTAGCAATAATTGGCTATATAACTGATAACACTTGTTGCCTTTGCGGTCAGGAAGAGGAAACAATTGAGCATATATTTGAGGAATGCGAATACAGCTGCAGAATTGAGAATGAGATTGTAGCTTGGTATGGTGCGACCCGAGCTCTACAAACATTAGCTGATGCTAACCATGAAAACACTAGGTGGAAAACTGATGCAATGATCCGAAATGCATACTATTACCATGTCTGGAGGCAAACAAATGAAGCCTGGTATGAACAGAAGCTATTGAGACCAGAGGAAGTGGCTGGCAGGATGAAGAAGAAGATTACTGCACGAGCCATGGAGAAGATTGCTAGTAATTTGATTCATTGGACCAATTAATGTATTACTAGTGATTCTGTTTTGTCCCTCTAAGTTGTAAACAGCGTAGTAATAGTCAGGACATGAAGGTCCTTTGATGTAAATGTAATCATTGATAATTTTTTGGCAATATACTCACATTTTACCAAAAAAAAAAACATATCAACAAACACATAGAGTGCCTAATATGTGACTAACAACAAAGATTCACCCTTTTTCCCTAAACGAACCCTAATCACCCATAATCTACCCTTAATCCCCCTACTAACCCCACAAGGAGACTACTCACTTATTATCAAACTTAAACTAACATAATCAAGAGAGAACAAAACAAGCATCCAAACATCCATGATAAACAAACAATAACAATAACACTAAGTAAAGATTGATACTTGAATAAATAACAATAAACATGAGAAAGGAAGATTATACCAACAACAAGATGATGAAAAGATGATAACTTGCATAAAAGAGAAACCCAAATCAACTCCAAGGTTGTCAAGCTTGGATGAATCTTCAAGTATCTTCTTAATACAAGATAAACTAAACTAGATAGCAAAGATTAACTAAGGATTAAAGAGGGAATTAAGCTAATGAGAGGAACACTAATCTAGGGTTATGAATGTTGTAGAGAGGCTTAAGAGAGTCTAGGGTGAGATAGGATACATAAACAATACAAGAGGGGAGTATTTATATGGGTACAAGAATGAAGGAGGAAGAAATAAGTTGATGCTACTCACCTTACTAACTCTAGCAAGATACTACTCTAACATGATTAAAGGAAAACTAACACTAATAGGATGAATCAACATAACAATCAAAACAAACATGAAGAAACTAACAAGAACTATGAACAACAATCAATAAACTCAACAAAGAATCAAACTTGATTAATAAAACAATAAACAAGAGAAAGGAAAAGAGATTATACCAAACTAGAAGATGAAAAGAAGAAGAAAACTTGCATAAATGGAAGAACCCAAAACAAACATCCAAGTTTGTCAAGCTTGGTGAAGATCTTGAAGAATTCCCAAATTACAAGCATAAACTAGGATTAACAACTAATTACCGACTAATCTACACTAATCTAATCTAATCTAACCTAAAGTAGTGTAGTGTACGTTTAAGGAGACGTGAAGAATCTCTCATATCATTACAAGAGGAAGGGTATATATAGGGTTACAAGTGGAAAGGAGAAGAAACAATGCGTTGCGGGCTGAACTGGGCTTATCCCGGTCGGGATGAGTTTGTCCCGATCGGGATGAACTCATCCTGTTCGGGATGGACCCAAGACAGCAGCAGCCCAAATCGTGCACCTCATCCCGGACGGGATGAGACTATCCCGAACGGGATGAGCCTTGTAGGCCTCCTTTAAGCTCCTTTTTGTCCTTCCTTGCCTCTCATGGGCTTCTCGTCGATTCTCGGGACTCGGTATCGGGTCTCGGAGGCTGGGGATTGGGTCCCAAGGTCTCGGGGTCGATTCCAAGGCGTCGAGTCATCGTTCCTTTACTCCGTTGGCTCCAAAATGTGTATGTATTAAGTCGGAATCGCTCCAACTCTTTTAAATCGTTCTCCGGAACCTGAAACGAACTAAAGGAAGCATAAGAAGCCCATAAATCGCTCCCAAGGAGCGATTTCACAAGGAAATGGGACCAAAACATAGTGAAAAAGGCACTACAAAATACACTTATCAGGTAACAGGTCTCCAGCATAATTCGCCAGGAACTCGAACCGAGTAGTGTATGCTTCTACAAACATGGTGCCCTGGCGTAGAGAGGTGAATTCAGTCACCCTCTGACGCCTCAGCTCCTCGGGATAAAATCTCTGCTCTAAGAGAGTCTTGAACTGAGTCCAGTTGAACCCTGGAGTCTGAAGTGCAGCCGAGCCAACCTCGGTCCACCATCAGGCTGCATCGTCTGACAGGTACAGCACAGCTAGGCCCACCTTCTGATTCTCGGGGGCAGAGTAAATTCCAAATTGTCGTTCCATCAGCCGAAACCAACGGTTCATGACTTCGGGGTCCACAGAGCCATCATAAGAATCCAGCCTGCTTTTAGCCATTCCTTCAGCTGCATGAGAGAAGCTAAAGGGTCTCTGGTGGTTCCTGTTGTTCATCTCGTTCATGGCTTGCGCTATGTTGCGTAGCGTGTCTGCCAGTGCTGTTGATTCCTCCTTGGTCATTGTTGTTGTTGTTGTTGTTGTTGTTGTTGTTGTTGTTGTTGTTGTTGTTGTTTCGGTTGCCTCTTCCGGCCATCTTGGAGTTCACAAACAACACACAATCAATGCTAGTCATCGAGTTCAGGAACAGATAATCTTAACAGTTAAGTCCTTATCTGTTTCTACCCATTTCTAATAATATTTTTATTTATTGTTTAAATAATTTACTGGTATTTTTCCCTATTTTCAGGTGTAAGCGTTGGGAGCAGTGATGCTCTGATACCAACTGTAATCCCCTAGAAATTCTAACGCGATACAGTGGCGGAAACACTGTAGAGTCGGGATTAAAACACACTGTAACTAAGTCTTGTTAAAATTTAAATGGTAAAGTCAAACGTTAGGCCTTAAATAAAATGGCCAAAAAAAAACAATCCATGAAGAGGTTTGACAATCCACAAAACAAAGTTATTAAAATTAATCGAGCAAGGATCATGTCTGCCCGCTAGCCCACACTCGGTAACATGCATACCTGTCATGTTAAAAACACAACAGCCACAATCAGTGACGAGCAACGTCAACGTTCTCCCAGCCGTATAACAGAATTTTAAAACTGTAATTACTACTACAGAAAAATAGTAAAAATGTAAAACATTATATTAAAATAAGCTTTCAGCGTAAAACAAAATAATTAAAAGGGTTTCCGAGGAAACATAAACATATTTGCCAACCTGCAAACCAATTCATATCGATAACATAAAAATATTCCAAACGGCGTTATGGATAGGAGTAGTGATGAATGTTAGACTTTCACTAGGAGAATACTAAAAACTAGCTTCGAGAACCTAGTTCAAACAAATCAAATTTCGGTCTCTAACTAGGCTACTCAACCATAATAGGACGGCGACTTATAAATGCGTGGCCCTAGTTTAAGATGATATGTACACCACTCCCGAGCACCATAAATACTCAGTTCAACCCGACGGCGTCTTACACTGCGAGGCACGAGCTTAAGAAAATATACACACACTCCCGAACACCATATATGCTCAGTTCAACAACCAGTGTGCCCCATAAAGACACACCAGCCTTATAGTTGATGGCAAAAACGTAAACCCCAGAATATATTACTCTAACCTCACACTTGTCCTTATTCCATAACTCCAAAACGAAGCCATTATCGATATTCAAAAGATGTAAACAATATATTTAGTATGAGGATAAAGGGAGTAAACATTTATATTCTAAAAGAGGAAACTTTCTATTTTAGGAAACTTCTATTTTTAGAAACTTTACTAAAAATAGCATTATATCAAAATAGTGAAAATATTAGTTCATACCAATACCACATTTTTAGTAAACGATATAGATTTATAAAACTAATACTTTCGGCCTTAACGATATTAATTATTAAAGTGAACATTTAATTTTATGAAATTATTAAAATATCGAATAAGCGTTACAAAATGATTAAAAATGTCTTAAATATTTTAGTATTACTAATTTGGGTGTTTTCAAAAGTTAAAAAGCTAAAATTCCCTAATTATTATTAGTTTCGACAATAAAATTATAAATAGGATTTTACGGCAAATGTCAAATTAAATCTTTTAACGTCTTTTATTTAATTTAACCATTGAATATATTTAAAATATGTTAAGGGATGATTTAAATCTTAAAGTATCAGATTTAAATACATTCAAAATTGCTGGAAAAATAATTCTTTTAGGTAAGACGAAGCATTTTAACGATAAAGCCCAATTTGTCCGAAAATCAATACTTATTAATTAAAGACTTTAATAAATAGTACAAAAATTACGTAAAATAGTTAAAACATAATTATGGACATTCTGTCCAGAAAATAAAATTTTCCAGAATCCCAAGATTCGGTTTTTAAAGCATTTTCCCGTTAATCGCCTAATCTCGACAATAACGATTAGTAAAAATAGTAATTACAAAACGATTTAAGTATTAATATCCAAAAATTATTATTACACTTTAAAATCCTGATTTTCCAGAATATAAATTTTTCCAGATTTTTCCAAAACTCCAGATCCAACAAATTTCAACAAAACCGTCATTTAAACCCGTTTTCGCAATTAACGATTTCATTAATAAACCTATCGTTCCTAACATTTTATTAAGGCACTAAAAATATTAAAAATAGATTTTAATATGAAATCATCCGAATCATATTTTTTTCCAGATTTAAACCAAAGACCAGAAATCGAGAATTTAAACAACAAACACGGTTTTAACGATAAACGATGATTTAAAGTGATTAATTATTTCATCCACTTAACAATTCCGAAAAATTATGAAAAACTTCAGAAAATTCTATTTCACCAGAAAGTTTCACCACGTCAAAAATCAGATTAAAATAAAATGTTTAGGTACTAGAACATAAAAATCGGCTTTTAATCGTTGTTGTCCGAAAACGGTAATAATTCAATAATCGATATTTAAAATATCAGAAAAATCCTAAATTATTATAAATCATCAAAAATATAAATTTTACAGAATATAAACATATATTACATGTTTAGGCCGAATATTATGATTTTACAAATTAATATAACAATTAAATCGTTAATCTCGTAAAAGCGATAAAAATACCGAAACATGCAAATTTACAACTTTTAAAAATTTTCCGGATTTGGTGACATACATATATTGTCCAAAACAAAACATAAAAATATATACATGCAAATACACAATTAGAATCATGCAATACCGAGTAACATCGACGTTACCTCTACTCCAAGTCTGAATCAACAATATATTCGTCGGCTTCGGGATCGTCCAAAAATCCTACCAAACACGAAAATCATGGCAGAAAAATACCATGAGAAAACTAATAAAAATCAAGGTAAAAATTGATCGAAAACGACATTGATTAATACCTTAACGAAGAGAACGGAAAGAGGATTATTTGACGATGAATTTGAGTCGATTAAGACTAGAATTGAGGCAAAAATAATCCTAGAATAGAGGAAGGTGTCACGGCCAAATGAGGATGATGATAGAATTTATTTAACTTTGATGAATGAATAAAAATGAAGTATGGAAATGGATGGTTTCCAAACTGTAAATGAGATTTAAGTTTGATGAAAACTATGCACAACCTACATAAATTGGCCGGCCAAATGAGTGATGACAAAGGAGTATGAAAAGTTTTGATACTAATGCAACAATGAATGAAAAAGAATTTATCTTACATTTACGTTTTAACGTGATAAAATGAAACATTTAAATAAAACGTAGTATAACTTGTGACCAAGAGCTTAGTCGGTCCAAAATGTAAGAAAATGGTCTCAAATAATTTATAAGTTGATAAAAAGTATAACCGTAAAATAGTTAAAGGCATTTCAAAGTAATTGGAGTAAACCTCGCGTAAGAAAATAATTATTCGCGAAGCTTCGTAATAAAAATCATTAATAACTAAATTTTGTAAATAAAAATATCTACTAGTTGGGAATATTATAGAAACGTATCCAAACATTTTTAAGAAAAAGAATAACTTAAATCCAAGCTTAAAATGTCAATTCGAAAAGAAATAGAATTCCTCGCGGAAACATTAATTAATTTACGAAGAAACCAAATAAATGGATTTAAAAAGAATTTAAATCTTTAAAATTAAAAATAAAAATTATTACACTCAAAAATTAAAATAGAGCTTAGTAAAGTGATGAAATATGAGGCCGAAAAGTGACGGAGTTATGATGGAGTCCTAACGGAAAGAATAAAAGTGCTAGGAAAAATAGCGGGTGTTACAACTTAGGTCTATTTAGTGTGTTTTAGTGTTTGCGGTTGAAGTTGGGACGTTACGTATATTAGTAGATGTTTGTGGGCCTAGTGCCCACATCTAGTGTAGTTGTAGTGCATAATAATAGAAAGTGCGAATATGGAAAGTTTTGTTTAGATGGCAACCTAGTGACGACTCGATCAACAGGCGGATCCTCCTAGCTTGACCAGTGATTCCGGCAGAGCTCCGTTACTGTTTGACCTTCCCGCGGCTACTCCGGCAGAGTTTCATTGCTAAGGACTAGTTCTGCGGCTAATTCGGGAGAACCTGGGTACTAGTTTTGAGCTAGTCGATCACAGGCACCTCTGTATCGAGTGGAGTGCTCGAAGGTGAGGAGTAGCGTCGATGTCGCTATTTTTATTATCGGAACTACGATCGAGTGGATCGTTTGCCTCAGGTGTCGGAGTGCGAGCCCTTAGCGAGAGTTTAGAGGGAGAAGAGAGAATTGAGTTGTGTCGAAATGAGGGCGTGAAGGGAGGTATTTATAGGTATTTTCGGCCTTCGTCGCCCATATAGGCGCGTGAGCTGGGGCGCACCAGGTCTCAGGCGCCCGGGCTCAAGCGTGGTAAGACCAAGACGCATGAGGTGGGGCGGTTGGAGTTTTGAAGATACGATTTTGATACTTTTCAAAACCGAGAGACGGATGTATGATTCATATCTTAGGTCTTAAGGCTTCCGGTTTTTACCCTGGCGCCATGGGTTTAGTGGGCCTCGGGTGTCATCCCGAGGTTCCCTTGGCGCGGTGTTGACTCGATTCGAGTTTCGGGACCGACTCGGGGTCCCGATGTCAGAATTGACTCTAATTAGTGTCTATGCGACTGTAACGACACGACTAAGGCTGCCATCATGTTAGTTTAATTTGCCCGAATAATTTATTTGATCCGTTCTATAGAAAAACTATGTCGAACACCGCGAACCCGCGTCGCGTTGCAATCTGATAAGTGTAGTTTGTAGTGCCTAATTTGTTGTGTTTTGGTCCCATTTTCCTTGTGAAATCGCTCTTTGGAGTGGTTTCTGGGCTACTCATGCTTCCTTTAGTTCGTTTTAGGTTCCCAAGACCGTTCATGGAGATTTGGAACGATTCCGGCTCGTTTTATACAGTTTTGGAGCCAACGATGAGAAGGAACGATCACTCGGTGCCTTGGATTCGATCCCGAGACCTTGGGACCCATTCCCGAGCTCCTTAGACTCGATCCCGAGCCCCGAGAATCGAGGAGAAGCCCATGAGAAGCAAGGAGGTACCTTAAAGATCATATTGGAGGCCTACAAGACCCATCCCCGTCGGGAAGGACCTCATCCCGTCCGGGATGAGGTGCACAAAAGCGAATGGGCCTGTTTTGGGTCCGTCCCGGTCGGGACCAACCCGTACCGGTCTAGATGGGTGATCTGCAGCCCGCATTTGCTTCTTTTCTTCTCCTTATTCATTGTAACCCTATATATACCCCCCCTCTTGTAATCTTATGTTATGTTCTTCATTACTTTAGGTTAGATTAGCCTAGATTACTGTAGATTAGTCTTTAGTTAATCGTTAATCTTAGTTTAATCCTTGTATTAAGGGAATTCTTCAAGATTCAACCAAGATTGACAACCTTGGGAGATTGTTTTGGATTTCTCTTATTAATGCAAGTTTCAATCTTTCCTCCTCTTGTTAGTAGGTATAATCTTCTTATTCTCTTTACTCTTATTCCTTGTTTATCTTTCAAGTTTCAATCTTTGATTATTGTTTATTGTTCTTGCTAGTTTCATTATGTATGTTTTGTTGTTTGTGTTGATTCCTCTTCTTATGGTTATGATTAGTTTCATTATGTGTGAGTAGACTTGTTGTGGGGTTAGTAGGGGGATTAAGTGTTGATTATGGATGATTAGGGTTAGATTGTGGGTAAAGGTGGATTCTTTGTTACTAGTCACATATTAAGAGCACCACGTGTTTGTTGAATTGTTTGTTAGAGTAGCAGTTGCAAATACTCCTCTTGCTTGTCTTCCTCTTCTCATTGTGTGATTGATGTGTGGTTGAATCCTTGTGTATTGGGTGACATCTTGCATAAGTATTCGGGTTTTGTCTTTGACACGAGAGTGCGGACATTGGCCTTGATGCGAGAGCGCGGACCGACCTTAATAACTAGGTGAAACCTACACCCTCGATCTCCCAACTATCCTACTACGCTTATGAACCCGACCTAACCCTACTCCTTCCTTATTTGATTTCTTCATCACCGTAGTCATGGTCACAGCCTTCTCCCCTTCTTATCATTCTAGTTTAGCTTAGTTCGTTGACCTAGTCTTGTATTTGGGTGACCTTAGTCTAGACACCTCTTACCGTCCCCGTGGACTCGACCCGACTTACCCTATCTATGTGTTAGGGGTAGTTGGTTATTATTGATCGGTGGGGATCCACGGCAAATCCTTCCCATCAATTTGGCGCCGTTGCCGGGGACGGTGCTAGTTTAGACCTAGTTTGCCTATTTACTTGACTTTGTCTTTGTTTTTTGTGTTTATCTTTTTTTTGTTCCTTTGCTTCTTGTGTGTGTGTGAAGTTTATTTCTCTCTTGTCTAGTGCCCAAAAAGCACTAGACTTCTCACGTTTGCTTTTAGTCTACAGTTTGTGCCTAGAGGTGGTGACCATCTTCTTCTTTACAACTTAGAGCCGCCTTAACGGACGGTTGTTAGATTGAGAGGTCCTCAACTGGGTACGAGCCGCGATTTTCGAGTTTAGCATGAGGTTTGATCTAAACTCCCGACCCATAGAAGCCAACATGAGCTACTCCTCTACCTCTATCGATCAAAGCAATGACATGATGACTCCTAATTACTATCAAGCTTCATGGGGTAATCAAGATACTAGTGGGTATGAGCTTCAAGGATGTGGAAACGGCTACCAACAAGTGAATGCTTATCAATCCTATGATCATGGTGACTATTACTCAAGCTATCAATGCGAACCCACCATGTTTCATCATGATTCACCGTATGGAAGCCAATTTCCCCAAAACCCACCACATTACCCTTCACCTCAACCACAATACGAACCCCATAACCCACAATACTACCAATCACCTCAACCTCGCTACCAACAATATGATGCCCCACTCCTTGGGTATTATCAAGATTTTGAAGGAGCATTACAAGACCCCAATGACCACCAATTGCCAAACTTGGAGTTGTATCAATCGATTCTTCAATTGCAAAGGAGCAACCAAGAAATGGCCATTCAAATGCAAAAGAATCAAGATGAATTCATGGCCCAATATCAAAGGGAAAACGAGGCGATGGATGCTCGATTAAATACGTTAACCGTTAAAACCATAATGTTTTTATCCCGAACGTCGCAACTAGATGAAGGGTGCCCACTTAAGGAAGGGAATCAACCCAATGATGAAGCCGCTAATGAATCCCCTTTGAGAAGCGAGACTTGCTTTGAAGAACCTCAATTGTTTACCCAAAAAGAGACGAATGAGGATATGACCCTTGGTGAAGGCATCGTTGGTGAAGAACTGGGAGAGGCTAGTGAGTTGGATGAGTTGGTGGAATTTGTGAAGTTGTTGGGTGAAATTGACAAGCCCAAGTTGCCCTTGTCCGAGAATATGGAAAAGCATCAAGAGCCCCTTGTAAGTAAACCAAGCAATGATTTGGAAGAGATTGAAACCGCCGGTAGAAGTTTCAATTCTCTCCTTCAAGATGATGTGGGGACGAGTGATGTTTCGGGACTTGAAGATGGGGAACCACAACTTGAGGAAGGTATGGGAATGTGCAACAAGGAAATGAGGCCAAAACCGCTTTTTGTGCCTTGTGTCAAGGTTTTGAAGCTTGCTTGTGATTGGAGACGATACTTAGGGAGGAAGAGGTCGGTAAAGCTCGTAGGATGGATAGACCCCGGAGACAACATGAAAGATGATGTCGGGTCTTTTGGTGACTACTTCTTGCTTGCGACTTGGAGGCTTTGGAGGATAGCTTGGCACGAGCACTCTTTGGGCCTTCATTACGATGTCGGTCGTGCGTTTGACTTGCTCCTCCGAGCCCTTGAGGTCTATGGTTGAAGAATGAGAGTCCCCCATTCTCAGTTTGACGGAGTTCCTAAAGAACCGTCATGTTGTATATTCCTCTTTCCTCTTCTTTAGAGTACTTGTGTTTGTAATTGTGTGATTTGTCTCTTGATTTTGTTTGTTTTGTGAAACTCTTGTAATTAATTTGGTATTTTGATGAGCGATATGAGGTAGAGATTTTGATGAATACTTTGAGCTTGTTTGTTAGGTGTGAAGTGAAGATTAATCCTAGAGAAGAGTGGCTATGGATAGAGCTTGGACTTTGAGTTAGAGAGTCGGTTTTTGAAGCTTTGGATAAGCTTTTGGGGTTATCGAGAGTTAGAAGACTCTTCCCGGCCGAGAAGAAGGCTTCCCGACCGGGAAAGATGAGCCATCCCGACCGGGAAAGAGCTATCCCGATCGGGATGAGGGTGCCAAATATTGAGTTTTCTGGAGTGCCATCCCGACCGGGAGGGGTGTGTCATCCCGACCGGGATGGTGCGCTGCTCCTCTTTTGGCCTCTTCTTGGTCATGAGAGCCCACCCAACCACTTTATACCCCCTCCCAACCTCCCTACCTTTCCTTGCTCATATCATATAACCCATATACCTCATTTACATACCCTCACCTCATTTCCTCTTTACTTTACACCGAATTTCACATCAAATCTCACCCCCTCATACCATTACTACCTCAACCATGCGTTATTATCAAGTTTGAAGCGGAATGACAATAAAGAAGACAAGCAAAGTGCATATAATGATCATTGAGACGATGGAGCGAGTGAGTTGCTAACCCATGGGTACGGCAACTATCCTTTCTTTTCCGTTTTTTGTCGCTTGCCTTCCCTTGTTTATCCCCTTCCCCTTGCACACTTTTGTGTCATGGTGTCATGGTGGCCTTCGAGGCCTTGGTATTATTGCTCCCGACTCTCGATGACGTGACTACATCGAAAGTCATTTCAAAATCCAAATTTACAAGATGTTCACCCTTTTTTTTAGGATTTAGTCGGATTTAGGCGGAATCCTGGCTAGGTGACTTGATTACACCTAGTCCTCCCCTCCCATTTCCTTTTATTTCCTTCTTTTTATTTCTCCCCCCATCCATATCTTTTCTCGTCTCGGCCCATGGTGACTTGACTACACCCCGGCCGGACACATTCTACCCTTTCTTCACTTTTCTTTTTGATTTTTTAGCTTTATTTTCGTAGTTTCTTTTCTTTTCTTTTGTGTCTCCATACACTATGATCGAGCATGAGGACATTGCTCGGTTTAAGTGTGGGGGACCGATATCCTAGTGTAGCTTAGTTTATTTTCGTAGTCTTTTCGAAAAAAATCTTTAAAAACCCTAAAAATTTGAAATTTTTTCACAAAAATCAAAAGGGATTTTCTTTTGTGTCTTTCTGTTTTTGTGTCGATGTGTCGTACTTTTGTTGTGTTGTGTGTGTTTGCCTCCCTTTTTCGTTATAGGTCGCTTAATTACCGCTAGCTTTGGAAAGCTTGCAAGACATCCGGTAACATCTTTATCCCTTTTTCTTCTTTATCTCTTGTGGAGTTTGGTAGAGATTTGTGATGATGTGTGCTCGGGTGGAGCTTTGTAAAGTTTGATGTTGATTTGGTAGCTTGTATGGAATTTCGGGGTGATGTTTGTATATGTGTTTGTTTTGTTTTGTCTTGTTTTGTTGTCCATGTCTCTTTTTCTTTCGTTTTTCTCGCATCTTTGTCTTGTATGTGTAGTGTGTCATGTGTGTAAAAGGTTTTCGAAAACTCGGTTTTGAGGCTAGTGTGCAAGTGTTTACTTTCCCTTTCTAGTGGTATGAATCGAGTCTTGGACTTTAGTCCAGTAGAATGACCCTAAACCAATAGTTTCGTTGGTCCTTTACCCTGAGTCCACCTAGCTTACTAGGGATTTAGTACGGGATTTGCATTTTGACCATTATGACCACCCACGGTGTGAAAAGGCCTTGGTTGCCGAGTCCCGTCCCTTAGGTGACCGTGTTCGAAATTGTTTGATTAGTCCAAGTTTCTCCCCTTTTGTGGGTTTGAAGGGAAGGCGCCGTCCCCACTCACCCATTCCCCTACCTCCTACACATATCCACAAAATAAATTTGCAATTTGTTGAAATCTCTCTTCCATAGTTGCAAAAAGAAATGCCTACAACTCAAATCAAGCCAAAAGGGCAAAGAAAAGAAAAAGAAAGAAAACGAAGGAAAGAAAGGATTGAAGAAAAAGAAAAGGCACAAAAAGCCAAAAAAATATAGAAAAGAAGAAAAAGAAAAGGGCATAGCAACACACGAAGCAAAAATTGCAAAAGAAAGAAAAATGCCAAAAGAAAACCCGTCTCACAAAAAGAGTCTCCACATCTCAAAAATAAGCCTTTTACCGACTATTTCCGTGAAGAGCCTACCAAAGGACCGAGTCCCTAGGAAGGATGATAGCGGTAATGGTCGGTCTTCCCTCATTTTGCAATCATATCCACCTTTTTACTTGGATTAGTTAAGCGGTTTTGGGCATGGGACGACCCTTTTGGCTCATCGCAAAAGGGGGCGGGATCTCACTTACCTACAGTGTCGACTAACACCGTGGTTCATCCTTTTTCCATCCCGCCGATCGTCCCGTAGTACGTTCTTAGAACGTTAGGAGGACGTAGGTAAGTTACCAACGTTTTTACTGCTTTGTTCTCATACTATTAGGGTTTAGTTCGTCTCGATTTGTATGATTAGCTTGGGAACGTTGTCACTTGCCTCGAGTCCTAAACCGGTGCTTCTTTCACCGCTTGTTTGAGGGAAGCGGTATTCGTTTTCTTTTGGGTGCAACCGATTATTTGTTTGTTTGTATGTTTGTTTGTCTATGTGTTTTGTGTCCGGTTGCATCCACAGTTTTGTCGCAAGACCTTACTTGCCTTGCGGAGTGCAGTTTTCCTCTAAAGTGTACTCGCGTGAGTTGAAAGGGGGTAGGGTGCACTAATACCCACTCGGCTAGTTTAGTAGTTAGTTTGTGCTTACTCGAGGGCGAGTAAGGGTTAAGTGTGGGGGAGTTGACAATTGTAGTTTGTAGTGCCTAATTTGTTGTGTTTTGGTCCTATTTGACTTGTGAAATCGCTCTTTGGAGCGGTTTCTGGGCTACTCATGCTTCCTTTAATTTGTTTTAGGTTCTCGAGACCGTTCATGGAGATTTGGAACGATTCCGGCTCGTTTCATACACTTTTGGAGCCAACAATGAGAAGGAACGATCACTCGGTGCCTTGGATTCGATCCCGAGACCTTGGGACCCATTCCCGAGCCCCTTAGACTCGATCCCGAGCCCCGAGAATCGAGGAGAAGGCCATGAGAAGCAAGAAGGGACCTTAAAGATCATATTGGAGGCCTACAAGACCCATCCCCGTCGGGAAGGACATCATCCCGTCCGGATGAGGTGCACAAAAGCGAATAGGCCTGTTTTGGGTCCGTCCCGGTTGGGACCAACCAGTTCCGTTCGGGACCAACCCGTTCCGTTTGGGACCAACCCGTCCTGGTCTGGACCAACCCGTCCCGGTCGGGATGGGTGAGCTGCAGCCCGCATTTGCTTCTTTTTTTCTTCTTATTAAACCCTTGACTACTTTAGGTTAGATTAGCCTAGACTAGTGTATATTAGTCTTCAGTTAATCGTTAATCTTAGGTTAATCCTTGTGTCAAGGGAATTCTTCAAGATTCAACCAAGATTGACAACCTTGGGAGATTGTTTTGGGTTTCTCTTATTAATGCAAGTTTCAATCTTTCCTCTTCTTGTTAGAAGGTATAATCTTCTTATTCTCTTTACTCTTATTCCTTGTTTAATCTTTCAAGTTTCAATCTTTGAATATTGTTTATTGTTCTTGCTAGTTTCATTATGTATGTTTTGTTGTTTGTGTTGATTCCTCTTCTTATGGTTAGGATTAGTTTCATTATGTGTGAGTAGACTTGTTGTGGGGTTAGTAGGGGGATTAAGTGTTGATTATGGATGACTAGGGTTAGATTGTGGGTAAAGGTGGATTCTTAGTTATTAGTCACATATTAAGAGCACCATGTGTTTGTTGAATTGCTTGTTAGAGTAGCAGTTGCAAATACTCCTCTTGCTTGTCTTCCTCTTCTCATTGTGTGATTGATGTGTGGTTGAATCCTTGTGTATTGGGTGATATCTTGCATAAGTATTCGGGTTTTTTCTTTGACACGAGAGTGCGGACATTGGCCTTGACGCGAGAGCACGGACCAACCTTAGTAACTAGGTGAAACCTACACCCTCGATCTCCCAACTATCCTACTACGATTATGAACCCGACCTAACCCTACTCTTTCCTTATTTGATTTCTTCGTCACCGTAGTCATAGTCATAGCCTTCTCCCCTTCTTATCATTCTAGTTTAGCTTAGTTCGTTGACCTAGTCTTGTATTTTGGTGACCTTAGTCTAGACACCTCTTACCGTCCCCGTGGACTCGACCCGACTTACCCTATCTACGTGTTAGGTGTATTTGGTTATTATTGATCGGTGAGGATCCACGGCAAATCCTTCCCATCACAATCCTATCGTTATCGGGTGTTTGTTGGGCACTTCTGCAGCCACCAGGTCCAAATCCGGGTGTCTACACTTGGCAACATGCTTAGCATTGAGAATGCGGTATGATTCAGCTTCGACCCATTTGGTGAAATAGTCGATAGCTACTAAAATGAAGCAGTGTCCGCCGGTACCCGAGGGATTTATTTTCCCGATTATGTTGATACCCCATGTCGAAATGGCCAAGGCGACGTCATGGTATAAAGCAAGGATAACGGCATATGTTGCACATTGGCGAAGATCTGACAGTTATGACAATGTTTGACATATAACTGGCAGTCGCTTTCCATACTATTCTAGTAGTATCCGAGCCTCATGATTTTTCGGACTAACATCTGGGCATTCATATGCGGACCGCATTCACCATCATGCACTTCGGCCATAACCTTTTCAGCTTTATATTTATCAACACAAAGGAGAAGAGCCCCATGTGCCGTTTTCTTGTACAGTTGCCCGTCGTCGGTACGGACAAACTGGGTTGCCAGCCTTCGTAAGGCTTTCTTGGCCTGACCTTCGGTCCCGGGAGGATATTCTTCGGTCGTCAGGTACGTTAGCACGGCTTGATACCATGGCACAGGATCAGTTAT
Source organism: Agrostemma githago (assembly GCA_958450325.1). Lineage (NCBI taxonomy): Eukaryota > Viridiplantae > Streptophyta > Magnoliopsida > Caryophyllales > Caryophyllaceae > Agrostemma > Agrostemma githago. The sequence goes on from OY288245.1 coordinate 44,297,738, forward strand.
CTCAATATCTTCTATGTCGTGAATCTATGCTGGCTCGGACAGTCTTTCGATGCAAATTGGCATACTGGTCACGTGATCGGGAATATTTAGTAAAGATGCCAATTTTGAGAGTGCATCTGCAAACTGATTTTCTTCGTCCCGAGGCAAGTATATGTATTCCACCTTTTGGAATTGTTTCTCGAGATCCCTCACTCGTGTCTCGTAGGCAACGAGATTAGCGTTCCGAGTTTTCTATTTTTGAAGTGCTTGATTAATGACCAAGAATGAATCTCCATGTACCTGGAGATTTGTGAACCCCATGTCGGCGGCGACTTGTAGCCCACAGATACATGCTTCGTACTCGGCTGCATTATTAGTAACATCAAAGTCCAGTTTGATGGATACGGGAGTATGCTTTCCTTTTGGTGAGATTAGGAGAATCCCGACTCCGAACCCTCGGAAATTGGATGCTCCATCGAAATATAAATCCCATGTTTCAGTATCGGTATGGAAAATATCTTCATCTGGGAAGGACCAGGTGTAGGTGTGTCCTTCTTCGGCTACCGGACTATCGGCGAGGAATTCAGCTACTACTCGGCCCTTAATGGCCTTTAACGACACAAATTTTAGGTCGAACTCTGCCAGCATTAGAATCCATCCAGAAATTCGGCCGTTGAGAACGGGCTTTTCGAAGAGGTATTTGATTGGATCCATTTTGGATAACACCAGAACCTCGTAGCTGAGCATATAATGTCGGAGCTTCTTAGTGGCCCAAACTAGAGCTAAGCTCGTCTTTTCGAGCATGGTATAATTGCATTCATACTCTAATTTTTTTTTTCTGATGTAATAAATAGCTCGTTCTTCAGAGTCAACTGCCTGAGCCAGCATAGCCCCCATGGCTGTCTCGGTCGTTGTTAGGTATAACGACAAAGGCAAACCGGATTGAGGTGGCATTAGGACCGGCGGAGCAGACAGGATTTCCTTGATCTTGTCGAAAGCAGCTTGACACTTGTCATCCCACAGTATCCGTTCCCCTACTTTTAGTTTCTTGAAAATTGGTTCACATACCATGGTTAGTTTGAAAATGAACCGAGTGATATACAGGACTTTCCCGAGAAATCCCCTTATTTCCTTTCGTTTTTAGGAGGTTGCATCTCGGTAATGGCTTTTATTTTAGCTGGGTCGACCTCGATACCACATTGGCTAACGATATGACCCAATAATTTTCCTGATATTACTCCGAAACTGCACTTTTGAGGGTTCAGCCTCATGTTGTATTTGCGCAATCGGGTGAAGAATTTTCTTAGGGCGGTGATGTGACCGTCCCGGTCTTTGGATTTGACGATCATGTCGTCTACATAAACTTCTACTTCTTTATGCATCATGTCGTTCAATAAGGTCGTAGCGGTCCGTTGGTACGTGGCCCCGACATTAATAAGACCGAATGGCATGACGGTGTAGCAGTAAGTACCCCAAGGTGTAGTGAAGGTAGTCTTACTCATGTCTTCTTCCGCCATCTTGATCTGAATACCCGGCATACCCGTCCATAAATTATAGAAGGGCGTGATCGGCCGTTTTATCCACCAATATATCGATGTGTGGTAACGGAAAATCGTCTTTCGGGCTCGCCTTGTTAAGATCTCGAAAATCTACACATACCCGCACCTTACCGTCCTTTTTAGGAACCGGCACGATGTTCGCAACCCAGTCCGGATATTCGGACACCTGTATGAAGCCAGCTTTGAATTGTTTATCGACTTCTTCTTTAACTTTGATAGACCATTCGGGCCTCATTCGGCGGAGCTTTTGTTTAACGGCTTGCACTCGTCTTTAATTGGTATGTGGTGCTCGGCTATTTCCCAGTCTATCCCCGGCATGTCCTTGTAGGACCATGCGAAGACATATTTGAACTCTTAGAGGAGGTTCGTGAATTGTTGTCTCTCCTCGGGATCTAAGGATAACCCTATCTTAAGTATCTAGGGCTCTAAGGTTGTTCCCACATTAATGGACTCGGTCTCTTCGATTACCGAATTCCAGAATTCCCTTTGCTCTAGTTGCTCGATCAGATGTGGAGGTAAGGGTACCCATTCGTCGGGTTTCTCAATGTCATTGCATAAAATATTTTTTGAAAACAGAATTAAAAAGAGACAAGTCGTAAGCAGAACGGTTGTTATTATTGATTGCAAACTTTGAAAACAGCTCGAAAAGAGCAGCCATCTGATCATTGGTCAGTGGCGGGATAGGTAAGGCGCTCGGGACAGACCCTGAGGTGCCAACAGCAGAAGTAACTAAAGGGAGGAGGGTTACAGGAGTGACTCTAGCATCGGACTCCCTAGACTCGACCTCAGACTCTGACTCAGACTCTAACTCAGACTCGGACATGTCTCCTTCTCCAGTGACCAGCTTGTAGATCCTTCCTTGACTGTCAGTCCACTTGACAATCTTCCTCCAAGCCCTGTTCCCCATCTCGGAGCCAACATCCGAGATCAACTTGGTCGGGTCAAACCTGTTGCAGCGAAGAATCTGGTTGACCAGGTCTTCCTTTGGAGTCGGGGTTATAGTTTCTTCCCCGAAGAGTAGCCCCAACGCGGGCTCAGCATTGTTAGCTCCATCAGACTGGATGAGGGTGAACACATCATCCGGGATATAGTTGCAGTCCCGGGCCAATTGGGTCCCGGGGTGCACAGCATTGGGTTGGTACAGACCAACCCGAATAGCCCCAAATACCGGTGTGACAAAGTAGTCAGTCAACCGTGGGCTATAAGGGCTCAAGTGGATACCCTTAATGATGTTGCAGGTCTTTTCAATACCTGCCCGGAGTGGTGGCATAACCAAGGACAAAGTGAGAGTCCTCGTCCTTAAGGACCTCGATAATCTTCCCAGCTAGAAGATTGAGTCGAGAGGTAGCCCCCGGAAAGTACCCTAGGTTTTGTAGCATCGTATCGATGCTAGTTGTGAAGTAGGGCCTAAATAGGTACTCTTCCTCGATAATTCCCACGAAATCGAACCCCCAGAGGTCCGTGCACGGTGGACGGTGGACGGTGGCCTGTCTGTAAGAACACCGCGTAATCAGAAACGGAACCCAAATCTTGGAAAAAGTACATCCCGAGCGACGAAAAAAATACCAAGTGAGAAAAAGACTCGAGGAAGACACCTAGACGGGTGACTCGTTGGTGGCACGACTTCCTTAGGATTCGTCTTTGTGGGCCTAGTCCCGTCCGAAGGAAGGTCTATGTGAGATTTCTCCCCAGACTTTTGAATCGATGGAGTGATATACGGACTTTCCTTTGTAGGGGTATGCCCTACGCGGTTTGGTCGTGCCTTGACAAATAAGGCGGACTCGGGAAAAGGAGGAAACTCGTGATGTAAGATCGACGGAGTTTCGACGCTATAAACCTTCGACATACTATGAAAAGACCCGACACACAAATAACGGTAGGTCCTATAATAAGGAAGATTTTAAAAAGTTCGAATGTTTGAAATTTTGAAATTTGAATATAGAATCATCGAATTTCCAAAAATTTGAAAATCGAGAACGGAATCTCGAGGATTTGAAAATCGGAATTGAATTTTGAAAATTCAAAAGTCGAAAAGGTATCGGAAATACGAAAGTTAAAACGGGTAACATGCCGGCTAAAAAAAAGGATATTTTGAGTCAAATCGTTAGTTCTAATTTTCGGCGGCATTCCGATTTTTTTGAAAATTGGATATTTTTGAAAAGATGCATTTTAGAAATGACGGTTCTTGAAAAATGACACGGAAACCAAGTAGCACATAGTCAGACAAGCATTATAACGACACTTATGTATACTTTACACTAAGTCTCGATCGGTCAAAATCGGGTCTATACCAACAACGACGGCTTTCTCGTAAATCAGGACGGACTCCCTAAGCCGAATTGGTCTTAGGACATGCCGCGAAACCCATACAAGTTCGGCCATAGAAGTTTTTAGCGCACCCATTTAGGAATGCACCGCGGTATAGTGGGACTTCAGTCACAAGTAACCGGCCCGGGCAAAAATGGGTTATGCATGAATCATTAAACTAATGCGCGTACACTATTAGTCGAATGATTTCTTTTCGAGTCTCATCCTAGGAACCCCGATGACTAGTAGTACATCCCGACGCGGCCACGCGCGGGTTTGGGTAGGCGAATGAATCTCGTGGTAAGATTGATTTCGGATTGAAATTTAAATCATAGTTGGAGTCGCCACCGAATTTTATGGGAATTCGGACCCGTTCGAGCTCACTCTACACTTAGGCGTTTCGTGCACAAAGCACGACCCGCTTTTAGTGCTAGAGCTTATGAGTTCGTTCCTTTGCATTACGATACTAACGCCGAGTTATCGGGTATCGTGCACCGAATGACTCTCGTGCGCCAATGGTTTCGGACATCCGGAAACCATGGTTCTGAGTAAGGGGTGAGGGAACGTGTTAGGAAGCCCACAAAGGACACCTAACCCCGCCCGCTCTTTAGCGGCCTCTACTAAGATACGGTTCGTGTACGTGTACGCGCGCTAGTAAAATGACTAAATGATATGAATACAACATTTTCGGCTAAGCATGCGAATTATATGAACTACGTCATTTTAGTGCATCAAAACTAGAGTCGAATTGTTTAACATGCGAGGTTCATTAATAAAACGACAAACATAAAAAAAACTCGTAAATAAATACAATATACATGGGCGGAAATACAACCCGACCAAAACAAAAATAACGAGCAAAAATATAAACAAAAAAATAAATGATACATAATTAAAAAAAATGAATAAAAAGATGGAAAGATGCATGGTTTTATAAAAAGGTGACACGTGATAGTCTTCACACGTGACGACCAAAGTCGTAAAAAAAAAGAGGCTCGGATGATGTAAGAAGCACTCGATTTGTTTGGGCAAAGGAGTCCACTCGACCGAGTCATGGCGGAGACTCGATCGAGTGAGCCTTTGAAGGACCTACTGCCCGGTTTTTGGGGTACTAATCGATCGAGTAGCCTATGGCACTCGATCAAGTGCCCCCTGTACGAGTCATGGCTCGCTTCGAAAAAGGTGGCAGTTTCGTTTTTTATTTATTCAAAATCAATGGTCGACGAATTACATAAAAATATTACATAATTTGAAATCAACTCGGTTTACGGTGCCTACAATCGTATATTATACGATTACAAGACCGATATCGGGATTTTATAGAAAACGTGTTATGGGATCGAAAAATTTGATTAGTGACAAAATTGTCTCCCTCCGCGTCACGACACCGATACTAATCCTTACGGATTATTTGGTGTCAATTTTCGCGTCAACGGGTTCCGTACTAATCTCGGAAATGGAATCGGACGCGTTCAACTACGCACGACCACGATCGCGTTACGCCCTTGAGTGCTTGAGGCGGCGCTCCTCGAAAGGGTGCCACCTCCGTCGCGTCTCGTAAAGGGATTAAACGGACTTGTAGCGATTGTCGTAGTCAAACGTGTTCGGATCCGAAAGTTTTATTATTGTTATATATATATATATATATATATATATATATATATATATATATATATACGCAGTATTAAAGTGACGATAAAAAAAAGAACGAAAAATCAAAATGCGACGATGATAAAAATGTTAGTGTTAGTATGCTATAATAACTGTAATATAAAGTATAATATATGTATATGTATATCGAGATAGAGAGGAAGAGAAAAGAGAGAAAAGGGGTTGAAGACACCCTCAACATACATGCTTAAAATGGCCTCAGAAATGGATTCGTAATAGCGACGGGAGAACGAAAGTATCGAGGATGTAAGTAGAGTTATGTTTTGTGTGTATGGAGATGATTTTAACGGTTTTTCGAGGGATAAAAGACTCGGTTTTTTGCTTAGGGTTGTAGTGTACAGCTTTAAGTTGAAAATGTAGGGTTTTTTAAGCATGGAAAATCTGGTTTTTGTGAAGGGTTTGAGAGGGTATTTATAGAGCATGCCCCTCGACCTAGGGTCACTCGATCGAGTGGCCCTAGCGTACTCGATCGAGTGCCCTGAAAAGGAGGGTCTGCTCGTTTTTTGTTTCTCCACTCGATCGAGTGAGGTCAATCCACTCGATCGAGTGGATCAGGCAGGTGAGCCATTTTTGGAAGGGGCTGACTTTTTTGAATTTTTGAAAAAGGTGATAGGGCGCAAGTTTCTAGAAGCTAACTTGGCTGATTTTTGAGGATGGATTCGTCTGTGACCGGGTTTTGACCTGATTACTAAAAGACGGTTTTATTTTTGGTGTCGGTGTTGGCCCAAATTAGTATCATTTTATTGGAAACGACCCACTGGGCCTAGATTTGAGGTCCGTTTTGAGAGATTTGTAATCCGCTAAAGGCCTACGTCGGATATTATTGATTCCGAGCCCGTATTCGAGTGTATTAAGTCACGTTTGCGTCCGATCATCATCGGGTATTTTGTCGGGAACTGCTATAGACACTAGCAGGCAAAATGCGGGTGTCTACACTTTCTCATCCCTTATCAGCTTGGACATGATTAGGTAGTTCTGCTCGGACTCTCTTCTTTGCCTGCTGGATAATAACATTAGCAAGTAGCTTGGGTAACTTCAGTTCCAAATTAACTCTAGCATTGTCCCTCTGCAACCAAATATAGTAATGAGCAGTTGTCCAAATTATAGTATGCATTTTATGCTTCAGGGTTTGCAGTCTACCGTGGACGGCCTGTCATATTCACTACCAGTTTGAAACCACACCAAGTCTCCAAATGCTTAATGACCAATGAACTCTAAGAACATTCAAAAAAGAGATGCTCCACAGTTTCAGGTGCTGATTCACACAGGTAGCAGAACTGCTCCTAACAGTACCCAAAGGCAAATAATTTTCCTCTGCAATTCAGCCCTCTATGCTTCACTAGCCAGGTGATAAAAGCATGTTAGGGGTCGTTCCAATACACTATTTAAATGTATGCCGTTCTTTCAAAAGTCATACTTAAGATTATATAATTTTAATTAAACATATTGTCAAATTAAGAGAAATCACTGACTTCAAAAATTATGACTTAGTTGAAAATCAACAAATTAGACAACCAAAGTTTTCTTTACTTGTATTTAATTTTACAAAAAATCAATTTTTTTCTTAAAAATGAGTAATAGAATAAAAAATACGTTTTTTGAGTAATAAAATATTTTCAAATTTTAATATTTTTATTTATTTTCGTATCATCCATAATTTTAAATTTTAATGAATTTTTTAAGACTAATATTTGACATTCAGTTTAACATGAAAACAATTTGATTAAAGTCTGAAGGACAACATTAGCCACATACGTTTATTAAATCAGTGGCTAAAAAATAACTTTGCCATGGAAGTTAATTATGTCGTGACTAAAAAATATTTGCCACAGAACAAATTCGTGGCTAAATATATTTTCGCCAAGGGTGTGGCATCATTCCTGACAAGAGTGATTATTGGCCACGACTTTAATAAAATTTGTAGCGCAAGTGAATTTTAGCCACGAGAAAAATTGTCCCGTGGCATATGTTTTCCCAGGTAGAGAATCAAAATTTTCCCGTGGCTAGGTAAAAATTAGCCACAAATAACAAGTTCTCGTGGCATAATTCATGGCCCAAGTGATAATTTGTTGTAGTGTTAGGTCTAGTTAGACTCTTTGTGCATCACTTAAGAGTATAGATTAGATTAGTCCATATTGCACGTCCTACTTCATTGTTGTCCTTAAGCTTGCGTTAATTAGTGTGTGTGTGTGTGTGTGTTTGTCTTAACCAATCTCTGGGTTCTTTAGCTTGGTGACAGGGAGTTTGGAGTAAAACAAAAAACAACCTGTTACACTACATCTTGTGCATTGCTTAGAGTGGTGTTTCACTTATATCCTTGTTGATTCCAAGGTTCTTTACAAACCCCCTAGTTTTTATTGCAATTTTGGTATCGGAGTTTTGGTTAGCCTTTGTGAGTTCACAAAAACATCCTAACTACATCAAAAACACAAAAATAGCTCAATATGAGTGAAGAGAGAATAGCTAGCATCGAGACTAAGGTCAACAACATTGCTGAAACGGTGAATTTAATGGTTCAACCTGTCAACAACTGCATAAATAAAGCTACTAACTTTGTATCCAACTTTAGAGGAAGCGTTCGAGAAAGAGGGCATGGGCGTGGTAGAGGAAGAAGGGGTGGAGGGGGTGTCCACTTCAATGTGCTACATTCAGATTCAGAAGAAAGCCAACATCAGGAAGAGCGTGAAGAGTATGACAAGCATCTTAAGGTAGAAATTCCTGATTTTAATGGTAGTTTAAATCCGGATGACTTGTTAGAATGTATTAGAGAACTAGAAAGAATCTTTGAGTTTAAAGGTTATAATGATGTTAAGTCTTTTAAAAACGCTATTCTTAAGTTAAAGGGGTATGCATCATTATGGTATGAAAACTTAAAGTTTGAAATGAACAAAGATAATGGAAAGGAATCCATTAAGTCATGGATCAAGCTTAAGAAAAAGTTGCTAGATAAGTTTGTTGCTAAAGACCACACTCAAGAGTTGTTTATTAAGTTGTCCGACTTGAAACAAAATGAAAGGTCGGTTGAAGCCTACTTAACAGACTTTGAACAACTTAGTTTACAATGTGAGATTAATGAGAAGTCCGAGCAAAAGATTGCTAGATTCCTTGAGGGGCTTGATTTAGAAATTACAAAACACAAGGTTACAATGTGGAGCGTAGACTGGGGGGGGGGGGTTCTAACACTCACAACAAGGGAGCTAAAAGATATACACGATCCACCCGAACCCCTCCAAGGTCAAGACGAATCGAGTTGGGTTTTATGAACCTTGAACCGCTCCTAGACCCAAGCAACGATGGTCCAACCCGCACCGATGAGGCTAGCCTAGGTCTGCCAAAGACGAGCTACGCAACTAAGTGACTAGTCTAGCCCCTATAAGGCTAACTAGGCCTAACCTCACACGAAACACCGGTTTTGTGGAAGGATTTTTTTTAGAGAGTTTTCGAACTCTTAACTCGATTTTTTTCATTAAAGCAACAACTAACTATTACAATGGATATGGGATGCCTTATATAAGCCCCTTAGAAAGCTAAAACATGTCCTAAAGTATACTAGTTACATAAAATAAAATTAAGACAAAGGAAAACTAGTACAAATCAAATTGGGCCACCCTTGAGCATGCTTCTCTTTAATTGTAATTGTCTTCACTTGTTACTTGGGCTCCAAGGATGAGTAGGACTCCCATGTGACTTGTATACAGCCATTAAGAGTTGATGATAAAGGAGGAAAAGTGCTTTTGTTGTTGTCATTGTGGTCCACGCCCAATTGGGCATTTCTCTTTTTACAATTTCCTTTTGCTCAACTCAATTTTTACACCCCTGAATTGTAGCACAATTTGCACCTATGTCCCTTATGATTAAGCAAAAGTGACCCTAGACGTTTATTTATTAAATTGAGTCTAGTTTCAGATGAAATTGGAATTTCATTAAAATACGAAATGAGCTGATAGTTAGCCTCTCCTAAAGCATCATTGGTCAAGTTGGACTTCTCTCGGACCATAGCTGATTGGTGTGGGTTTTATGACGAGTGGGTTGAGTTTTAAGCAAACATGTCTAGGACTTACTTGTAGGTGATTACGTTTATTTTAGGGTACTAAAATGTACTTAATGAAATTAAGCCCTAATTTGAGAATTAGACCCATTCAAAGCACCCCTAATCACACCCATTCCGCATATGTTCTTACCAAGTCCCAAATCTGAATAGGTCCTTGTACCAGCCCCTGCTGCAAAATACTCAGGTTAAAAGGAGCTTGTCCTCAAGCTTGTAGCTCTCTCTTTATTAGATTCACCATGGTAAGGCTCTTCATCACTCGCATTGATTGTTCTAGGAACACCTCACTCCTCGGCCTTGTATATCCTTGGACCATTCCTTACACAGACTTCATATGGACCATGAACATAAAGCACGAGCCTTTTCTTCCTTAGACTCTGATCTTGCACACCAACACGTCTTCTTTTGACACTAGGATGGGTTTTCTTTCGGTATTTGAAATTCTATACCTTGCTAGACCCTCCCTTCACTTTACTTGATAGCTCAAAATCGTGTAGCCTTAGGATTAGCTTTTTGGACCTTGACTCTCTGATTCCCTCAAAGGCTTTGCGGGCCATTTCAAACCATTTGGAGTCACCCCTCTTTGTGGACCCTTCTTTGAGCTTGGGTTTGAACCCATAGGTGTCGTTTCTTCTTGGGTGTGTTGTTTTGAGATCCAACTCACATGGCTCGCCTCGTAGCAAGTAGTGCGCATCCATAGAGATGCTCCTACACAAGGCTTCATCTAGATGTGTACCTTCTATGGTGGATGGACCTAAACATTGCCTAGTCACTCTCATTCTAGCCCTTTCATTCTTATGGGATGAGGAGACACCACTTGCTTCTTCTTCTTCAAGGGTAGAAACCTCCATGTTCTTAGGCTCATAGGAGACCAAAGGAGTAGTTGGTTCCTCTTGTATTTCAGATTACAAAGTCTTCTCCTTTTCCATGCTCCTTCCCTTGTGTGAATCTCCAAATGTAGACTCTACGTTGGGGAGAAGAATGGAAGCATCCTCCTTTTGCTTGTCATTTTTCCCTTGGCACATTTCTGAAATTTTTGGTGCCTTTGCAACTTCACACAAACTTGTGGTGCTTCCTTCATGAGCTCCATTAGCATGCCTTGTCATCAAAGCTTGCATCTTTCTTGTGGCCACTTATAGGGTCTTGGAAATGGAGTTATGTTCAAGAGGTTTCTTCTCATGACAAGGAAGATAAGAAATTCTCTTGAGAGGTTTTGAACTACCCACCAAAGACAAATCTGAAAAATCAGATTTCAAACTTCTCCTTAGCTTGTCAACTCTTGGCATATTCCTTGAGGTTTTGCCTTCACACCATCGACACACCTTGCCTTTAAGGATTCTAGTTTCACCTTAAGCACTTTGACATTGACTCGGAAACGAAGAACACTCAAATCACTCATGGGGCTGTTTTTGTGTTTTTAAATGTAATTGGGTTGTTTTTGTGGACGTACTCTCACGACTCACAACCAAAACGAACCTAAATGTGCCCAAAGCTCTGATACCAGAATTTATGCATAGACTGGGGGGTCTAACACTCTCAAAAAGGGAGCTAAAAGATATACACGATCCACCTGAACCCCTCCAAGGTCAAGACGAATCGAGTTAGGTTTTGTGAACCTTGAACCGCCTCTAGACTCGAGCAATGACGGTCCAACACGCACCCACGAGGCTAGCCTAGGTCTGCCTAAGACTAGTTACGCGACTAGGCAAGGCTAACTAGGCCTAACCTCACACGAAACATCAATTTTGTGGAAGGGTTTTTTTAGAGAGTTTTCGAACTCTTAACTAGATTTTTTTCATTAAAACAACAAATATTACAATGGATATGGGATGCTTTATTTAGGCCCCTTAGAAAGCTAATACACGTCCTAAAGGATACTAGTTACATAAAATAAAATTAATACAAAGGAAAACTAGTACAAATCAAATTGGACCCCCTTGAGCACTCTTCTCTTTAATTGTAATTGTCTTCACTTGTTACTTGGGCTCCAAGGATGAGTAGGAGGACTCCCATATGTGACCTGTAGACAAAGGAGGAGAAGTGCTTTTGTTGTTGTCATTGTGGTCCACGCCCAATTGGGCATTTCTCTTTTCGCACCTTCCTTTTGCTCGACCCAATTTGTAGACACCTGAGTTGTAGCACGATTTTATCCTATGTCCCTTAGGATTCAGAAAATGTGATCTGAAACTTTTATTTAGTAAATTGAGACTAGTTTCAAATACAATTGGAATTCCTTGAAAATACGAAACGAGATGAAAGTTAGCCTCTCTCCTAAAGCATCATTGGTCAAGTCGGACTTCTCTCGGACAATGACAGATTGGTGTGGGTTTTATGACGAGTGGGTTGAGTTTTAAGCGAACATGTTTAGGACTTATTCGTAGGTGATTAAGTTTATTTTAGGGTACTAAAAGTGACTTAATGAATTAAGCTATAATTTGACAATTAGACCCATTCAAAGCACCTCTAATCACACCCATTCTGTGTATGTTCTTACCAAGTCCCAAATCTAAATAGGCCCTTTTACCAGCCCCTTAATGTGTCGTATTTATATAGATTTATTCCCTCGATTCTGTTTTCTTTTATGGTCGGAAAGCGTTCTTTAGAGCCGTTTCTTCTAACATTTTGCTTTGAGTGAGTGTTTTTGTAGATTATACACGATTTCAGGTCTTTATGTGCATTTACACTCATATCTGGTTAGAAGAACGATCCCGAGACAAAATCCGTGCTTTAGGACGTCTAGGCGAAGAAGAAATGAGAAGTGTCGATTCATTGGGCCAAGGAAAGCGGCCCAATACTTGTTTTATTAGTGATGTGCGTGCCAGCCTGCATGTGGCAGGCGGCCTGCTGGCCGGCCGGCATGACACAAGGACAATTTAAGCTTCAATTTTAGATGTGCGTCAGCCCCTGCATGTGGCAGGCGGCCTGCCAGCCGGCCGGGGCGCACACCCAGCTCAATTCCGCCTATTTTGTATAATTAGGGAGTTGTATTATTTCCTAACTATCACTTTTCATACTTAGCTTATTTTCACTTTAGAAAACTCGTGACCCTTAAGATTCTAGCACTCGGTTTTCACTCGGATTCGATTTCGGTAATCTCGTTTATGCAATTTTTAGTTTTATATTTTCAATCTTTATCGCAAATTATTTAGTTCGTCGTAATTTTCTCTATTTGCAATTTGTTGTTCCGTTTAGTTCGTTAGATTTCCGTTCGTTTATCGTTAGATTTATTTGCTTCAATTTTATTATGAATTACATGTATGCGATTTGTTGTTTCGTGATCATCATGCGTAACTAATTTTCTTGCTAGGGTCGAGGGGGATCGATGGATTATTATACGATTATGCTACTTCGATACTAAATGTATAATTATGCTGGTACCATCTTCGCGTGTTTTATTTGTCGATTAATTTGTTAAAGGCCACAACATTTTAATCTATTTGGGAAATTCTAGTTCTTGTGCGAAATCCGAATTAGGATTAGATCACGCGCGATTTGGTAGGGAGTCTAATAAGTTGCGAGAGCCGTTAGATCCTTCCTAGGTTGACACGATTCGAGAGAACATGTTATAGCCGACTAGCATGTTTATGTGTTTATTATTATTGTCGCATAATTGTTGAATATCTATCGTGAACCCGTGACCTTATTTTTCATCTCATTTTTTTTAGGAGTCTTATATATATTCTCAATCAATCAACCGTTTAGAGCATTCTAGAATCGCCATAGCTAATAGACGAAAATTGACTGTTTCCCTGTGGATTCGATACCTTGCTTGCCGCTATCTTCTAGATAGTAGCATTAGGTTTATCTTGATTGGGTGAGACGACTTAACTCATATCAAATTTGGCACCATTGCCGGGGAAACGGTTTTTCTTGTTTTTTAGCTTGTTTCTTTTTTGCTCTCTTTCGTCTCAAGGAATTAAAATTCCTTGAGATTGATCTCACTCCCTACTTGTAGTTTTGCTTATGCCCAGGTCTTTCTGGTCATCAGAGCTTACTCCGTTCGATCCTGAACCCGAGAAAACCTTTCATAGGCGACGACAGTTTTGGAGAGAGATTTCCGCAGCTCCCGATCTTGCGACTTTGGAAGCTATTCATACTGAATTTGTAGCTGAGAATCAGTCCTTTGAAGAGGAACATCAATCTCAGTCCGAGATCATTTTACCACCTCCTCCTATTACAAAAATGCCGAAGCTTTCTAGTCATTCGGAGCCCGAGCAAACTGCTCTTCCTAAGTTGGTTCAACGACCAACTGCCACTCAAGGTACATTTGAGATTCGACCCGCCTTTATCACCTTGGTGGAGAAGAATCAATTCGGTGGTGACCCTAAGGAGGATCCTCACAAGCATATGAGGATTTTTATTGATTATTGCTCCACGATTCCGCTTCCGGCCGGGGTAACTCAAGAAGAAGTCATGGAGATGCTCTTCATGTTCTCATTACGGGATTCCGCTAGGGAGTGGATAACCGATCTTGATAAAGTCACCGAGGGGATCACCGCTTGGAATTCTCTTGCTCTTGCCTTCTACAAGCACTATTACCATCCACAAAAGACGAACATGCTCCGGAGTCAAATCACCAATTTTCGTCAAACTCCGAACGAGAATATTCATGAAGCGTGGGAGCGGTTCAAGAAGCTTGTGAAGGAATGCCCGCACCATGGTTTTCAGCTTTGGTTTCTTTGTAACCAATTTTATAACGGGTTGTATGATGATTGCAGGAGTACACTTGATTCGGCATGCAATGGGCGTTTCCAATGTAATATGGATGATGATAAGGCTTGGCAAACAATAGAAGAGATGGCATCTCACCACTCCTGATGGGGTAATCCACGTGGTAATACTCGATCAAATTCCGGAGAAAGTGGGTCCTCTAATGCCGTGGCCTTTCAATTAGCTGCTTTGGCTAAGAGATTTGATGCATTTGAAGTGTCGAATTCTCAAGGGGGAGGAGGCATGCATCAAGTACATGCCATGCAAGAGTATGCATGTATGCGTTGTGGTGCCGCAGACCATCAAGCTCAGGATTGCCTAGGCTCCATAGAACAGGTGAATGCGTTCCATTCTATGCGTCCACGTTATCCATATATGAACCAACCAGGCTATGATGCATCTCTTTTGTCTTACAGGAGTACTAATGTCTTGAACCCGCCAATTACACCAGTTTATGTACCCCCACCAAAGCAGCATCTCCTGAATCAGCAGAATTTCCAAAATCAAGGAAATTTTCAGAACCAGCACCAATTCCATAATCAAGGGAATTTTCAGAACCAGCAGAACCAACAGATTTTCGGTAATCAAAAGAATTTCCAAAATCAGGGAAATTTTCAGCAGCGACCTCACTCGGTTCAATTTCAACAAAATTTTGGCAATACTAATCAGAACTTCGGGAATTCTCACCAGAATTTCGGTACTAGTCAGCAGAATTTTGGCCAGTCCTCAGCACAAGCTCAAGGTAATTCTTCTTCTTCTTCGAGTTCTAATGAAATGGCTGAGCTTCGTAGTATGATGCAGATGATGGCCAAGACCCAGGACTCTATGATGGCACAAATGCAAAAGAATGATCAAGCTAAGGATAATGCCATCAAGAATTTGGAGAACCAAGTGGGACACCTTGCCGCGTCACAAGCAACGCGTCAACAAGGTAAACTCCCTTCTCAAGGTGACCAACAGCATGATACGACTAATGCGATCACTCTTCGTAGTGGCACACACTATGAGGGTCCGTCGTTGCCTAAAGATGATACACCGGCCGAGAAGGAGGAGGTTCTAGTGGAAGATGTCAATGAGGACGTTGTTGTGGAAACTCCAAGTGAAGATCAAGTTCCACCACCCACTACTCCCGTTCCCACCCCGACTAGTCCAACAATTCAAGTACCATTCCCGAGTCGATTGAAGAATCGGAAGGAGGCTACCCAATTTGGCAAGTTCATGGAGGTTGTGAAGAATTTGCAGGTTACGGTCCCATTTACCGAGCTCATTTTGCAGGTCCCGTCTTATGCAAAGTTTATGAAGGACATCTTGACTCGGAAGAGAAGCATTGGTGAGGTAGAAACCGTCGCTCTTACTGCAGAGTGTAGTGCATTTTTACAGAACAAGGCCCCACCAAAGCTAAAGGACCCCGGTAGTTTTTCGATTTCTTGCACTATTGGCACCTTATCGATTGATAAGGCTTTATGTGATTTAGGTGCTAGTGTAAGTGTCATGCCTTATTCCGTTTGTGAAAAACTTAATATGGGTCCTCTTAAGTGTACTACTGTAACTTTGCAGATGGCAGATCGTTCCATAAAACGCCCTTTGGGAGTTTTAGAAGACGTGCCCATTAGAGTTGGAAATTTTTTTATCCCGGTTGATTTTATCGTCCTTGACATGGCCGAGGACACCCAAATTCCCATAATTTTGGGAAGGCCATTTTTGCACACCGCCGGCGCGGTGATTGATGTCAAGAACAGTAAATTGACCTTGGAAGTGGGTGGCGACACCATTGTTTTCTGCTTAGATAGTACACTTAAGAACCCGATGGTAACGGATTCTTGTTGCATGATTGATGTTGTGGATGTTTTAGTTCATGATTCTATGGAGGCGTCTCTTATACGAGACCCCTTAGAGGCTTTAATATGTTTGGAAGCGTGTGCAGGTGATGCTTCCGTTAACTCTGCTGTTGTTGATGCTTTGGAAGCTGCTTTGGAAGGAAGGATGCTCACGGAGGAGCAAGGCGTCGATGTAACCAACATCGTACACACCTCATTTGCTATTGACATATCCGTTCCGGAGTGTAAGCCACTTCCGTCTCACCTAAAATATGACTTTTTAGACGATATCGAGAGCTTCCCCGTGATTGTAAGTGCTGATTTAACTGAGCAACAACTTTCTGATTTGTTAGTTATTTTGAATAAAAATAGGAAAGCTTTGGGGTATAGTCTTGATGATTTGAAGGGAATTAGTTTCGATTTTTGTATGCATAGAATTAATCTTGAGGAAGGTCATCGTCCTTGTGTCCAAGGTCAACGTAAGTTGAACCCGAATATGCAAGAGGTTGTTAAAAAGGAAGTTATGAAATTGTTGGATGCGGGAATTATTTATGCGGTTCCCGATTCAAAGTGGGTGAGTCCGGTACAAGTTGTACCTAAGAAGGGAGGGACTACTGTGGTCCCGAATGAGAAGAATGAGTTAATCTCTACACGAATTGTGACGGGATGGAGAATGTGCATTGACTATAGAAAGTTGAACACTGCTACAATTAAAGACCATTTCCCATTGCCCTTTATCGACCAAATGCTTGAGAGACTAGCTTCTCACAAGTATTTTTGCTATTTAGATGGATATTCGGGATTTTTCCAAATCCCGATACACCCCGCCGACCAAGAAAAGACCACGTTTACTTGTCCCTATGGCACTTTCGCATATCGCAGGATACCATTCGGGCTATGTAACGCAACCGCCACCTTTCAAAGAAGCATGATGAGCATCTTTTCCGACTACATCGAGTCCATTATGGAAGTGTTTATGGACGACTTTAGTGTGTATGGTATGAGTTTTTCAGCTTGTTTAGCTAACTTGGATACCATTTTAAACCGATGTGTCGAGGTCAGTTTGGTCTTGAATTGGGAGAAGTGCCATTTTATGGTCACCGAGGGTGTATTTTTGGGTCATGTGGTCTCCGAAAAGTGCATTCAGGTGGATAAAGCAAAAGTGCAAGTGATTGAGCAATTGCCCTTGCCGGTTAATGTGAAGGGAGTGCGAAGTTTCCTTGGTCACGCAGGATTTTATCGCCGCTTTATCAAGGACTTTTCCAAAATTGCTAAGCCACTTACACAATTGCTCCTAAAGGATGCCCCTTTCGTTTTTACTAATGAGTGTGTTGAAGCTTTTAACAGGATTAAGCAGGCCCTTATATCGGCTCCGATTATTCAGTCACCGTATTGGAATTTGTCATTCGAGATAATGTGTGACGCGAGTGATTATGCTGTGGGAGCGGTTTTGGGCCAAAGAAAGGACAAAGTCTTGCATGCTATATACTATGCTAGTAAAACACTTGATAATGCTCAAGTTAACTATGCAACTACCGAGAAGGAATTGCTAGCTATAGTGTATGCTTTGGAAAAGTTCCAAACCTACTTGGTTGGATCGGAAGTCATTGTTTTCACCGACCATGCGGCTCTCAAGTACCTCGTTGCTAAGAAAGAGGCGAAGCCCCGATTACTTCGATGGATCCTCCTCCTCCAAGAGTTTGATTTATCGATCCGGGATAAGAAGGGAGCGGAAAATGCCGTTGCAGATCATTTATCGAGGCTTAGAGTTGAGGAGGAAGGAGTTGTCATCCCCATAGATGACTCTTTTCCCGATGATTCTCTCATGGCCTTAACTACCGGTGAAAGCGAAGGACCTTGGTATGCGGATTATGCCAAGTATTTAGTTGGCAAGGTATTACCCTCCGATCTCTCTTATCAAAAAAAGAAAAAATTTCTACATGATGTTCGACAATTTTTCTGGGATGACCCCTATTTATTTAAGGAGTGTGCCGATGGTATTTTCCGTCGATGCGTCCCTCAGTGGGAAGTTCAGGGAGTTCTAGAGAGTTGTCATTCATCACCATATGGTGGCCATCACGGACCGAGCCGAACCACGGCTAAGGTCCTCCCGTCGGGTTTTTATTGGCCAACCTTATTCCGAGACGCCCAAGCTTTTATTATGTCTTGCGACGCATGTCAAAGGACCGGTAATATTTCTAGGAGGCTTGAGATGCCTCCAAATGGAATTCTCGAGGTAGAAATTTTTGATGTCTGGGGTGTAGACTATCAAGGCCCGTTCCCGTCATCCAAGGGCAACCGATATATTTTGGTTGCGGTTGATTATGTCTCCAAGTGGGTGGAGGCGGTAGCATCTCCTGCTAATGATGCTAGAACGGTAATATCTCTGTTTAAAAAGACTATTTTTCCCCGCTTTGGTGTTCCAAGAGCGATTATAAGTGATGGTGGAAGCCATTTTCATGAGAAGCGACTTGATGCTTTACTTTCTAAGTACGTGGTCTCTCACCGTACCGGTCTTGCCTACCACCCTCAAACGAGTGGGCAAGTTGAGGTGTCCAATAGGGAAATCAAGTCTATTCTCCAAAAGGTCGTGTCAAAAGCTCGGAAGGATTGGAGCTCTAAGCTAGATGATACACTATGGGTTTATCGTACCGCCTTTAAAACGCCTATTGGTACTTCACCTTACTGATTGGTTTATGGCAAGTCATGCCATTTACCAGTCGAGCTTGAGTACAAGGCTTGGTGGGCGATCAAGGAGCTTAACTTGGATCCACATTTAAGCGGGGAGAAGAGACTCATACAATTGAATGAGTTAGAAGAATTCCATCTTGGTGCCTATGATAGTGCTCGGGTTTATAAGAAGCGCACCAAGCGGTGGCATGACAAGCATATCCTTCACCGTGAGTTCGATGTGGGGCATAAGGTATTATTGTTTAATTCTAGACTCCGGTTGTTTCCCGGAAAGTTGAAATCTCGTTAGTCCGGACCTTTTTCTGTCACCCATGTGGGTAAATTTGGCTCGATTGAAGTCGAGAACGATTTGGGTGAACGATTCAAGGTGAATGGTCAACGATTGAAGCTATATCATGAAGGTGCTCAAGTTGGATCGATTGAAGTTATAAGACTTCATCCCGTTCCCTCATTCCACTAAATCTTGAAACTCATCAAGTCGTGCGGGACTCTAAACCAGCGCTACCGGGAGGCAGCCCGAGTATGTAAATAATTTCCCTCATTCTCTTTTTTTTTTTTTTTTTTTTTTTTTTTATATTTTAGATGTTTTAGTGAGGGCGAGAGGAGGGACTAATGATTTTGGAGACGCGCAGAATCATCGGAAATAACCCGAATTGAAGATTTTAGGAAAAAAGAGAGGAGAAATTTACCATGCTTGTGATAATATAGTAGGTCGCCTCAGCCTAGGCCTAGGGGGCCTATCGACTCTAGGGGCCGAGGTACGAGACGAATTTGGGTTCGACAAGAGTGAATTGTGCGCCTCAGCCAGTGCCCAGGCCCCCTATTGAATTCAGGGGCCGAGGCCCAAGGAAAATTGGAGAAAGAGTTAAGCAAAATCTCGAAAAACAAAGGAAATGGGGAGTCAGGCCGGGCAGCCGGGGGCCTGTGCCTACCGGCTGAGCTGTGGGAGAGTATTCCAATTAAAAAAATCGAAAATAGAGACAATGTGCGTCTGGCCGGCCAACCGGCCGCCGGTCCAGACCGACCGGGCTGCACTACAGACCCCCAAACCCATTTTTCCCGTCATTTGCTTCATTCCTTCGCCCCTCTCGCCTCTCTCTTCTCTCTCTCATCCCCCAAAACCCCAATTTCCCCATTTCCCAGCTTCATTCCTTCCCCTTTCTTCACTATCATTCCTCAATATTTTCCCCATATTTTCCAAAAAACTACTACTTTCAGCTGATTTGCAATGCCTCCTCGGAACAAGTGCACCAAAAACGACCATGCTCAACCCGACATTGAGTCCGATCCAGTTTTTCCAGGTGTAATTTTTACCACTATTGACCAAAAGGTACGGTTTCAAAATTTGAGAAAGCGGTCTATTGTTCCAACTCGTTTTATCGATCGTGATGCTATGTGAACTTTAGGCTTAGATCCTGCTTTGGAATTATTGTTTAAGGGTGTTGGTATGGGTACATTTTTTACGATGCGTTGTAATACGTATACCCAGTTTACGTTGGAATTTCTGAGTTCATTTGAGGTACATAAGAATAGACGGTCTGGTGATATTTCTGTTGAGTTCCGTTTACTGAATACTAGTTTTGCGCTGAGCCTGAAGCAGTTTGGGAAGTGTTTTGA